>JAKOOJ010000002.1:127859503-129125753 GCA_022577455.1 Arizona elegans
TTCCCAAAAAAAGTCAAGATGAATATTTTTCTCAGTTAATTGTGATAAATCCATTCTCCAATCCCTTCAATATAATTAAAGAAGACCAATTTATCACTTAGATAGTTTTCTACTATTTTTATAAGAATGCAGGCTTGAATTTCAGGGAGGCATATGTAGTGGACTCAGTTAATTCTAAGTCTGGGTCCATATTTCTTCCCAGTGAATTTACTGCTTTCAAATCATATTCCTTTTGCAGGTTTAATTTATTTACAATTGCCTAACTTTGAATGTTTTCCAGGGCCTTTATAACTTCATCAAACTTTTTAAAAAAGCTTTCAGCTAGGAATTGCATGTTATCAGAGAGTCTTTTCACAAGTGTCAGCCTCATTCCCTTTTCTGTAATCTGATATGTTGTTCCTCTATAAAATAGATAAGAGAGTTGTTCAAAGCAGAATAAGACAATGAACTAAGGAGCAGGGAAGATATTTTCTGGATATTTTAATACAAAATTAAAAGAAAGAATAAGAAAAATAAGCTCCAAACTTTTTACAAATTGATAAAATAAAAAAATCCCTGTAGTGAATATTCAATAATAATGTAAATCAAATAAAAGCACTTTCACTAGCCAGAAATACTCTGTGGTTTTCCAGCAGCCATCTTGGGGAGGAAATGTGCTCTTTACTTGTAATCCTGCTAATTAAAAAAAATACTCCTGATTATTTTATACTTCAATGTAATTATTTAGTAAATTATACAATTAAAACATGCCAATCCGATTATTATGTATTTATTAAAAGCAATGAATGTACAGTAAATGGAGCTTTTAAATAGTCTTTGTGGAAATGTTTAGCCCATGCGAACTATGCTGGGATTAATGACTTTTTGTTATAAACCAGCATACAATATAGGTTTTTTGAATATATATATTACATATAAATCATATACTGTACTGTAAAACTAACATTATAACATGTTCATTTTCTTTCTACCAGGGAGCCTGAAACCCCTGACAAGTAAGTTGAAAAATTACCTCTTGTTGAAATGACATTAAACAAAATCAATTGACATTAAACAATTAATTGATTTCTACTCATTTAAGGACCATCACATTTAAAGTCAAACCTCTACATAATTACTTTTTTGCTTCCTAAAGGAAGCATGAAACAGATGTGATTTAATATGTTAACAATTTAAAGGAAACAATGATACATCAAAACAGAAGGAGACAAAAAAATATCTAGGTGTATTCTTAAATGAGAACCCTGAAAATTTAAAATGGCCTTCCTGATTTTCAAGTACTTTAGTTACTTTAGTAATGAGTCTGGCTAATGATTTAGTCTTTACAGTACATAAGGGATGGATTAACATTTGTAAGAGACGATCAGGCTGAGACTGAGAGAGGGGTGAAACGTAACATCAATCTTAAATCCGTTCATGCTCATAAGAGAACTAAATCCAGCCCATCTTGAATTCCATTAATTCTTATCTATTGTTAATATGCTTTGACTGTTAGTACCGGTAGTTCAGATTCTTGTAGAAAGCTTAAACTTGCAATAAACCTATATATACATTTGAACCGTCAGGACTCCTGATTTCCCACACTTGACAACATTGCTAGTAAAATGGTTTTGCTGGTACAAATATGAATATACCATCCAGAAAGTGGTTTATGTAATCACTGTTAAAAACTACTGGTGCTGAGATCCAACAAAAACAGAGACTGTGTAGAGCATTAGAAAAGATAAGAACGGTATCAATAGAAAGCTATGATTTTCAGAGAGACCCATTCTTACTACAGGAAAACACCACCCAACCTGTATAGGAGAGGGAAAGACAAGACATAGTCAGATAACTTGACATTTGGATGATAAAACACTTGAGAACAGTGGAAAGAAAATATCCTGAAAGAGGGGGTCCCTAAGTGACTGGAATCTTGAACAGACCAGTATAACTATGTTGTAATACCCACTTGTATATTTTTTACAATAAAAATAGTTCATAAAATTAATATATTTACTAAATATTACATTTCTGTCCTACAGAAGCCCAGAATCCTGAAACTGGTAAGTCTAATGATGATAACAAGACAACTCATCATATAATAAAACATAATGTTGCAATTCTCATTTGGATATTTTAAATAAGAACAAGTACATTCTATTGTTTTATTCTAAAACTGTATTCAACAATTTATGCATTTTTTCTTCTTCCAGGAACTGAGAATGTTGACATCAGTAAGTATATTCATATTTGTATTTATATTTAAATCAGCATATTAAAATGACATTTGGGCTGTCACTGCTGAGTAAAGGAAGTCACTGCTGAGTAAAGGAAAGAGCATTAGCTGAGTTGCATGAGACACATGAGTAAAAAAGAAATTCTTCATTTAAATCTTTTTTACTGATCAAAATTATATAACATTGATATCTATTTTTGAGGGTTTTTAAAAAAAATACAGGTAAATTATTATTCAACACACAAAAACAATAGCAATCTGCTAAAATGGAATACATTCTTTTTGTTCCCTTTTGTGATTTGCACAGCAAACCATAAAGAGACTCAAAATTAGCACATATAAATAGTAAGCCCTTAATGAAAATCTACCTACCGCTGTCCCATTAAAGTGTCAGGATAATAATCATGGAATTTACTCAGTTAAAAGCTGTAGCCTAGTATAAATGTCTTCTTTACTGAAGACAAGCATAAATGTTTGTTTCTGTTTGTAGAACCAGAATTTCCTGCTGGACAAATATTGATGTACAATTACACCGTCCTAATTGAAAATGGAGTTGAAGATAAAGGTTATGGAAAGGGTCTTCTATCAATAAAAACTGATGTAATGATCACAACAGGTCAACCAGAGCATGTGCTTCAGGTAAGCTTTCTCCCTTCTTCCTTTCGGTAACTCTCAAGCCCATTCAATTGAAGGGAAATTATACTGTACATTCATTCAAGAAATATTCACATATATGGACCACAGATTGATTTAAAAAAAACCTAAGCTTTTTGTCACCCGATGCAAAGAGATTGCCAGCTTTGCTTTGGCTTCTTAGAGGGTAAAGTAGGCTTTATGTTGGAGAGGTGAAGAAAACTCCATAGCAAGCAGATAAAACAGTAACCAGAGAGAGAGGATTGTTTTACTCTATGCTGTACAGTAATGTACATTCATTGTCAGACCTAACATTTTCTGTACAATAGGACAAGGGAAAAACAATCATCTTAAGCTTTAATACTTTATTTGTCTGCAGTTAAAAAAAGTTAAGCAATCCTAAACTATTCATTTATAAGTGCATTATAGTCCTGACAAGAAAAACTGTGATTTTAAAACTGAGGCATAATGGAATTTTAAATTAGCATTCCACAAACTAAAATGTAATTAGTGAAGGTGTTTCAAATAGTTGCTGAAATGGGGTGGACCAGCCATTACCTCTCTGGGTGTTAGTCCCAGAGAGATTGGACAGATTGCAAATAACTTTGCAATACTAAAGCTGAATCTAGGGAGCAAGCTGTTTCCTATTGGCCGGAATTTTTGTATGTCCTGCTATTCTTCCCATTGGGATAGAGATGACATGAGGACGTGACACCACTTCACTAGCCTTTGGAAAATAGATCTAGGTGATCTTCCACCCAGTGAATGATAATTTTCTTTTCCACACTGTAAAAACAAATGCCATGTGAAATCACAACAAGGGTGGGATGCTGATTGATGGACAAATATACTCCCTTATTGTTCAACTGGAGGAAGTACTGGTCAGCACATGGCATTGTGAGAACAGTAGGGATAGGTCAATTGTAGATTGGGTAAGAGTCTCATGTTTATTTTTATTTTTATTTTTTTTAATTTTTAATTTGATTTATATGCCGCCCTTCTCCGAAGACTCAGGGCGGCTTACAATGTGCTCAGCAATAGCCTTCATCCTTTTGTATATTTATACAAAGTCAGCTTATTGCCCCCAAAACTGGGTCCTCATTTCACCTATCTTAGAAAGGATGGAAGGCTGAGTCAACCTTGAGCCTTGGCGAGATTCGAACCCTGCAGTAATTGCAGGCAGCTGGTCTTAATAACCAGCTTAATAACAGGGTGCCTTAAACCCCTGTACTACCATGTTTACATCACTATGCCAATTAATCATTAATGGGAGCAGACTTTTTATTGTTAAATGTTGCTATGATTGGCTAGTGCAGAAATTGTCTTTTTTTTTTAAAGTGGGGGGAATAGCAGCTCAGTAAAATAATATTAGTGCATTTTTTTACTTGTTTCCTATTTCAATTTAAAACACATTCTGTAATGGGGAATAAGCACAATCCCTTCCAAATTAACAATTTTTAATCTCTCCTACTGGTATCCACAAGATTTAACAATTGCTTCCTTTCTTGCTTTCCACCCTCCATTTTGTTCTTAGATAACGAACATGAGAGTACAACATGCTGCTGGATTCCACCCGAGAAGTACCTTGTCAGAACCACGAAGGGAATATAAACAGATCCTTGAATGCCAGAAGTCTAAAGTCCTTTTCATCTACAGTGGAAAATATACCTCCATCCGTTTACCAACGAATGCAGCTCCACTTTGCAGAAATTTTTTCAAAGGCCTTCTGAACCTGTTAATTGTCACACCACCACGGAACCATAGAGAATATGAAGTACTGGAGGTTAGGCTTTTTTTCCCATCTTTTTTCATCTTTTCAAGCTTTATTTTACTGCAGTAGAATACCTCCTTTCTTCACAATTTATATTAAGCTAAAAAAAATCCTGGAGCCTTCCAGATGTTGCAGAACAACATCTGTGGCCATATTGACTAAAGCTGGTAGCATTTGGAACCCATTAACATATGAAGAATCAAGTGTCTCCTACCTCCTTGAGCAATGTGATTTCAAAGAATATCGGTTTGCTCTTTGTAATTTTCCACTTTGCTTACCTTTTTTTTTTCCTGAATAAGGAAATAGTGACTTCGAGATAGCCAGATTTGAACCAATCTGTTTAGGTATCAATTGTTATTCTCCCTCAAATATGTGGATATGCATGCCCAAGGGATTCTTCGGATATTCTTGAACAACTGAGAAGTCTATTTCCCACTAGCTTTGGAAAAATGTCAGTAAATGAACAAAATGTAAAGGAGCAGATAAAGGAGAGAAAAAAAGTGATGTCCCTGAGCTGTAGACATTTTAAATGCACCTGATTTTATTTAAACCTGCTGCAAATCTCTTCCTCTGACTCTCATTGGGAATCAGAGTTTCTGTGTTCTTGTACAAACTGAGTTTCTCAATATTGGCAGGATGGACTTGAAGGCGAGTGCAACACCAGGTATGTTCTCTACGAGGAGAAGAAGAACAACAACGTCTATTTGTTTAACAAATTCAGGGACCTGAACAACTGCAAACAAAAAATTATGCTGACTGTTGGAATCCCCTACCTCCAGCTCTTCCAGCAACCCAATTGCTTCCAAGTAAGAATGCTGTACATCTATTTTCTCACATGTTGGTGTGGGTCTCTTAGCTTTAATGGAGGGCTTTCTTTCTGCAAACTACAAATATGAGATCCTGAACTGGGACATGAGGGGAGCGGAGTCCCCCATTTCTTAGGTTATAGTTCTGATCTGGACCAGGGATTTTGTATTTATATATTAAAAAATGGGGTGGGTGGGGAGGAAGAGCTGCTAGCCACAGTTTTAAAATAGCATACTATTTGGATGGAAAATTACATTGTATTTCTCCTTGTGAAATATATCTTTTTTTGTTATTTAGAGAGAGAAATTTGTTCAAGGTGCATCTGCCTTACTCATCAAAGTGAAGCGTGACAGTAAAGGTGACCTGATCACTGAAGTCAAGTCTGAACAAGTATTGGACTTCCCTCTAGGCGGAGAGGATACTACTGGATATATGAAAGCTGAGTAAGTAGCAATATCAAAAAATATTTTGCACTATGCTTAGTCTCCTTTGCTTTTCAGTCCACCTTCTCTATGCATTGAAAGGCATTTCTAAACTATGGCAACATTAGAATGTAACTTCAATAGATCTGTGCTTCTCTGTTCTGTACTAAACTACAGTAATCTACCAGGAGATCCAGGGCTGCATGGAAACAGAAACCAATCCAGCAAATATATCTTTGTCAACATCACTTTTCATTTTCAGAACAAAAGAAGAGGAACTGCATTTTTGTGGCCTTAAATTTGTGGAAGGATAACATTGACTCTCAAGGATTTTGCTCACTACTGTATTTGTTTAATTGACAATGAGAAAAATATCTTAGGTGTGATAATAGCACTTAGACTTATATACCACTTCACAGTGCTTAACAGAATCAGCATTTTGCCCCAACAATCTGGATCCTCATTTTACCGAGCTTGGAAGGATGAAAGGCTGAGTCAACCTTGAGCCTGGTGAGACTCGAACTGCCAAACTGCTGGCAATCAGCAGTCAGCAGAAGTAGCCTGAAGTACTACATTCTAACCACTTTGCCACCACGGTTCATAATAATATAATAAAATACTTATCATAACCTGGCAATTGATCATATTTGCAGAAAAACCTCACAAAAACCATAATTTCCTATGGAATCGAATGCACTAGTCTTACATTTAGGGATGAATAATACACTGTGGGGAATTCAAATTAAAAACTTTTAGAAAATAAGCAAATAGCTCAAATATATTTCTTTTATCCAATGTAGAACAAGTCCAAGTCTTTGAATAGTAGTGCATTTCCGTTGGCTTTGGTTGCATCATCTCTTATCTCTAGTTACCTTCTTCTGACTTTCTGGAATCAATCCTACAATGTTTCAAATGGATGAGTCCTCATTTCTGATGATTTAGTCATATACATGTGCGTGTGTGTTTGTTTTCTTCCAGGCAATTGTTGATTTTGAGAGAAGTGAGACCTGAACAAGGTCAGCAGCAGCAACAACAGCAACAGCAGCAACAACAACAACAACAAGAAGGAGAGTTTGAAGTAACCACTATCCGTTTTGATCTTCCCAAAGATCTGTTTTTGCCTGGGCTGGAAAATCTCAACAGAGATCTTGTACAGCAGGTAGTAAAATGAAATAGTGAACAATTTAACCTTTTCAAAACCAAACAGAAAACACCATGATCTTGGCAGTTGGAATGAGTACATACTGTTCTTGATTTTTCTTTGGACAGGCTGAGCAACTCTTGCAAGAATCAGTGCACTGGCAGATGCAGGATAAAATGTTTTACACCAAGGTTATAGCATTAGTCCGAATCGTACGACACATGTCATACAACGATCTGAACACTCTCTACAGTACATTTTCAAGAAACCTTGTTGCTAGGTATGTTAGCTAACTTGTATATTGCATACTAGCTTTACCTTAATCTCCTGAAATCCCAATTATTGTTCTTCCAGAGGAATGATCAAGATTCATGGAAAAATCAGCCAGAAAACATATCTTTAGTGGAGGATTCATGATATTTTTAAGAATGTGTCCTTCTATTCATTACAGAAAAGTCCTATTTATTTCATGTGCCCATGCGGGTAATTTGATCACAGTGAAATTCATCAAGGACAAAGCAGTCAGTGGAGAACTGCCATATCATGACCTGATTTGGCTTATTCCCACAACCTTCCATTTTGCCAACCCGGATATTACGAGAGTGGAGGAAACTGCTAAAGTGACAGTAGTGAGTATATATTACGTTGTTGTTGAATGGCTCTATAACATGTTTTCTAAAATCTACATAGGATGCTTTGTGACCCTAGATTGAGAATGTTCTCCTAAATTCTAAGAACAATTTTGTTTTCTTCCCAACAGGAATTACTTTCCAAAATCCCTGACAAAACATCTATCCTTGGAAAAATAGCTTACCTGGCATATGGGACTATGGTGAACAGGCAATGTTCCACTTCTCGAACTTGTCATCCTAAATTGCTTGAGGTATATGGATAATTTTATCTAAAGATCTAGATAGATATCAAAATCTAAATCTTGATTACGTATAGATAATATTGCAACAAAAGAACATGAGTTTTCTTGACAGAAAGCAATACAGACTATTTGGATAAAGAAATGAAAATATATGCATACCAGTGCACAGACCCACATCCTGTTTATTTACTTATTTATTCTTTATAGCCTCTCCACAATCTCCTAACTGAGGCAGTTCGGGAAAAAGAAGAAAGGAAGATTGCATTAGCTCTGAAAGCTATTGCCAATGCCGGTCAGATCATCAGCCTGAAACAAGTGAAACCCCTGTGTGAGAATATTAAACATTCTGAATACACCCAGGTCACTGCAATTCAGACCCTAGCAGAAATCGGCAAACAGGATCCTACTAAGGTAAGTGGCAGAAGACATGTCTTTTTTGGAGTAGGTAAAAACCATATATATCTAATGGTCTTGCTTTTAGGTAACTGCAAAACTTCGTAACCCAGCTGAATGTTTGAGCTTCTATTAAGTGATTTGTGAAATCACATTGCCGAATAATCTTTACAGCAATTTCTGGAACTGGTGGAGACTTAAATGGGATCCCTACCTAGAAAAAAGAAAGAGAAAGTAGTTAGTCATTGCATGCCAAAGAAAATGCTCCACTCAAACGCCTAGCCACAATACAATCTTAAGAGCCCATATTTGGGATTATCTGGCCATTCTATAAATCACAGAAAGCAAATCCTGACAAAAACTATTACCAATATTCCCCCTGATTGTTTTCATGTTTATTAGCTGAGCTCCACATTCATTTGTTTCTTCCTTCCTCTAGGTTCAAGGTTTTCTCCTTCAGACCTTTATGGATGTTTCACGTTGTGAGGCCGTCCGAATAATGGCTTGCATTGTCCTCCTAGACAGTGCCCCTCCTCTACCTATAGTAACAGCCATGGCCAATGCAATGTTGTATGAGGAGAATCTCCATATTGCTAGCTTTGTGTACTCTCACATGTTGGCTATAACAAAGAACAGGGACCCTGCATACTATACCCTGTAAGTAGAGAGACATTCGAACTATGTGTTATATTAGGTATAGAAATGTTATATCTGTCAAGGTTCCAAGTAATACATCCCCAACAATGAGAACTCCCATCATATACAGATTAGGAAGTTTGTTAAACCTGGAGAAGGCTGCAAGATTGTTAAATTGTAATCCTATACACAACTTCTCAAGAGGATACAGACTCCATAGAGTCTAGTGCTGCCTGTTCTTGAGTCAGTCTGTAGACATTGCCCCAGTTAATAGTAATAGAACCTAATATTAACAATGTCCTCTTTTTTCATTTAGGGCTTCTTATTGCTCCTTGGCCCTCAGAATTCTGAGACCCAGGCTTGATGAACTGACCTCCCCTTTCAACAAGGCTCTGTATTTTCCCCTTTTCAACAGTGAGTAGCTATTACTTATTTATTTCTCCATCCCTCTTTATGGGATGAGTCACAATATTTTGAGTTGGTTCATCTGCTCCATTATGTTCCAAGTGAAAAGGAATCACTTTATTGTGTTTACTTAGTACAGTACAGATTTTCAAATTCTGAACTGTGTCCTATGTCTTGGATTTTATAAATGCAAAAGGATAAGAGGGGTTATTCATGTATAAATTGTTCCATTAATGTAGAATCAGACCACATCATTGACTTGGACTGTTACAATGATTTAATTGTAACAATTAGTAAAACTGAGAATGTTTCCCTAGTTCACAATGCCTCAGATGGTTTTAAAAATGCATCCTTTTCTTGCTTTCTGGTTTTTCCAAGCACTATCTTTGCAAGGTCCAGGGTTCCATGCTTCAGGCATCTCCTTTAATTGAACCTTGCCCTTATTTCATACAAACATTAAGTGTGAAATTACAGGTTGTGCAAAAGTGATACAAAATGAACAATTGATTCTATTGCACTGAGCCACTTAAAAATGGCTCAGAATTTTGCAAGCTCTCTTTAGGTAGAACTAGGACTGCAAAACTGGATTATAAAGATTAGGACTGTGGGACAGCAATAGGGAGATATAAAGATCACTCTTTGCTACCGTATCATAGCATCATCTGAATCTTTGTAGTCCAGATCTGAGAGTAGTACTTAAACTTTATTTTGCAATGCAGTTCACATAACAAGCCCAATCAGATGCTTTGCTTGTCAACCAAGCAAATTACTATAAATCTAAATAAATATGTAGTTTGTGGTACAGACATAAAGCTTGCATCAACATAATTTCTCAGAATCCTAGGGCATAAGGCAGGTATTTTAGCTTAGGCTCCTCAATGGCAATAGCATTCTTGGTTTGGTAGTTAAATGAGGACTAAGCCTATTGTATGACCCAAACAAGTAAACTTTCAAACTTTTCCATTTCAAAAAGCTAATAATCTCATGATGTGTGTTGTGTTGTTCTTTTTTTATGATAGCTTTTCTAAACAATGGATTTACTGCCAAATTCTTCATGTCTGGTGACAATAGATATCCTTCAACTGTCATCTGGCGATCAGATTTTACGTTTCCCCATACCAAGGTTGACCTGGTAGAGGTATATATTACATTTTTAAAAGTTAATTATTAAAAAACATTTGAGATGTTAGTATGCCCTTACCATGCCACTTCACACATAATACATCTTTCTTTCTTTCTCTTTCTTTCTTTCTTTCTTTCTTTCTTTCTTTCTTTCTTTCTTTCTTCTTTCTTTCTTTCTTTTTTTCTCCCCTCCCCTCTCTCTCACTCTCTCTCTTTCTTTCAGATTGCACTGCAAGTTCAAGGTCTAGATAAATTGTTTGAGGAACCAGTTAGCCAGTCTGACCAATACGCTACCAAGCAGAAGATCAAAGATACCCAAGACAAGGTATATTTCTATATTTATTCCTTTGAATATAAATGTTAGTGGGAATATTAGATAAGATTATTCCAGGAGGTTTAGTAGGAGGGCTGCCCTACTAAAATCTTGCATCTGGTAGCAAAATTTTTCCCAGGTTAATATTGTAATTTAAGATAAAGTAAATCATCTGATCACCTTATTTGTGGGGTAGAATCTAAATACAGGTTGTTGTCAACTTACAACCACAATGGAGACCAGAATTCCTGTTGCTAAAGAAGACAATTGTTAAGTGAGTCATGTCCAATTTTATGACCTTTTTGCTTGGGTTGTTAAATGAATCACTGTAGTTGTTGAGTGAACCAAGTGGTCAATTAGCAACTCCAGTTTCCCCTGTTGACTTTCTTGTCAAAAGCCAGCAGGGAAGGCCACAAACTGTGATCACATTACTCTGGGGTATCATAAATACAGGCTTGTTGCTAAGTGCTCAGATCTTGATCATGTGACTGTGAGGATTTTACTATGGCTATAAGTATGAAAACTGGCTGTATCTCCTTTTTTAAAGCGATGTTGTAACTTTGAATGGCCATTAAATGAATGGTTGTAATTCGAGCACTATCTGTAAATTAAACAGGTCTTGTGGTATTGTAGAATCCTAGTATGTCAGAACTGGAAATATCTTTCTATAAAGTATAATGTTCGAAGGGGAGATGCAAATAACCCAGAGCATTACATTGTCTTTTTATTTATTTGAACTTTATTTACTTGAACTGATCCAATACTAAATTGCTCTCATTGGTTTGACTTTAGTTTCCAGCATACCAAGAACTAACTGCCAAACAGCTCTCCGTTGGTATGTCAGTCAAATTTCTAGGAAACCACATTATGTATTTCCATTCTTCAGAAATGGATCAACATTTGAAGGTAAAGATGTCTAATACATTTTCACCATAAAATCCATATTGTTATCTCAGTCAACTTAAAGCCCCTTGTCTGTTCACCCTATTTTAGGCAGAAGAGTTCAGATCAGCTATCATTAAAGCCTGGATGAAAATTGTTGAAATGGTCTTAAAATTTGCCAGCGTTCAGTGGAGCCATCACACCATTCTAGATATGGGGCAGATTCTTCCTACAGCTCCTGGTTTACCATTCAAAATAAATCTTAATGCTGTCTTGGGAGCAGAGGTAATGTGGAAAGGTAAGGATGGAAATAACTGCAATTCAAAATAGCATGGGTAAATCATATATAGTGGGGGAAATGGCTGAGTATAACACAATTGAAAAATATTAGCAATGCAGTTTACCCAACCAGTCTTAAGCAAGTGAGATTTCTGTAAGATTCTGATAAACACGGCATTCATAACCTGATATCATCTTACTTAAAATATAGTTGTATTACTATATTTTATAAAGACAACAATTCAGATTTCTTTCTCTATGACACACCCATTTATTAGCTTAAAAATTTCCAAAGTATGATATTATCATGCAGTCTTGCTTTATTCTTGTTTTCTTGTTCACAAAACAATCTTCTTATGGCTATGACTTTGTTGCTTATCACTATTGTTGTATGTACATTGAAAGCTTATGCACTGGAAACAAATTTATTGTGTGTCTAATCACACTTGGCCAATAAAGAATTCTGTTCTGTTCTGTTCTGTTCTGTTCCAGGCAATGCCATCTTTCACCTGTAACCTTTTTATCTTTTCCCACTTCTTCTTTTGGCTCATCCCTCTGCCCCATTGTCAATTATATTAACAATGAAAACATAGAAATGTGTGAAAAAATATTAGTACTAGGAGCCTCTGATCTTTAAAGTTGGTCTACTTTTGAACAATTTTAAAATAATGTTTGTTTCTTTTAGCAAAATCAGAAATATTTCAGGATGATCTCACAGCAGGCAAAATACAAGCACAACTTGACAGCAAATTTCTGTAAGCAAAATAACAGTATTTTCTACCTTCCTTCTCCATAAAGTAAGCAGAATTCTGCAGCAGAATGACCTCTATCCATCCCAGAGATGGGTTTCAGCAGGTTCTGACCAGTTCTGGAGAATTGGTAGCGGAAATTTTGAGTAGTTTGGAGAACTGGTAAATACCACACTGGCCCCACCCCCATCTATTCTTTGCCTCCCTAGTCCCAGTTGATCAGGAGGAAATGGGGATTTTGCAATAATCTTCCCCTGGAGTGGTTTGGGAATGGAAATTTTACAGTATCCTTCCCTGCCATGCCCACCAATCCATGCCCACCAAGCCACACCACGCCCACCAAGCCACGCCCACAGAATCGGTAGTAAAAAAAATTGAATCCCACCACTGATCCACCCCCTCCCACCCCAACCTCCTCTATCACTGACATATAGACATACAAAATCAATGTCAGAAGTCAAGACTGGCCCAGCTGCTTTGGCATCTGGAACTGAAAATCTCAAAAGCCTTAAATAAGGAAACCTTTACCACTCTTTTGGGTTGCTCAAATCCATTTAGTCTGAGGTGGTGTCCTTCTTGACATTAGAATTTCTTCTGTTATTGTAATCTGAAACCATATTTTAAAATTTCTCTTCTACTATTAGTGTCCATGGTCAGGGAAGTTTGACCTGGGGAATTATGGAAGACTCTTTCCAGAATGGAATAGAAATATCCGCCAATATCCATTCAGATACTGCGCTCAAAATGAATGTTTCACTGGACATGCCACAAAACAGATTTAAAGTAGAAATTGATAATCTTCAGGAGAAGCATGATGCACTGATTGTAAGGTAGAAGAAGCTCTTTTATAATTCATTTAATATCATTTTGTCATGCTATCTGCTGCATTATGTAGAGCTTTCATCTCCTGTATACTCAATCATATCTTACCAATTGGTGTAAGCTTAGAATTATGGCTGGATAGTGTGCTCTTTTGCTGAGTTTCTCAAACATTTTACTTTGTAACAATGTTCTTTCTGGTAGGTTTGATGAGAAATTATAAATATATATAATAATATTTAGAAACATTTGACTCAAGATATTAACTGTCTGACTTAGTACCATAAAATGTACCACATTTTCCCTCTATCCTTCCCTCCCTCTACTCCTGGACCTCAACAAGGAAAATTTCACCTTACTTCTTCATTCTTAGGGTGCTTTGATATTGAGTTTGTGTTCATGTTAACTTAGAGGATGTTAATTTACTGTGGAGTATAATAGAACACTTTCTATTTCTCCTCACCAAATTTCAATCTAGCCATAATGCACAGGCTGTAGCAAGATGCCAAAGTACTGAGGAAACGGCTCCAATTATTCCCGACCCAGTTGACGTTGAAGAATGGGATGAAGAAACGGGCAAAGGCAACATCAAAGTAAATATTGTGTTTGGTTATGTGTGTCAAGACTGATATTTGGTGGTCTACTGTGCAGTTGAGCTTTCTGATATAACTTCTTAAAGAATGGCTACTTTAATTTTTGTAACATTATATAGTTTTGTTTGTATTTAGGATTTCGTTATAGTTTTGACTTGTTCAAATACATGCTTTATTTAAATATAATGCTAAACAATACATTTAGCACTGAGGATGTGAACATTTGTCAAGCTACTGATAGAATGATATAATATGAAAAAGAAAATCAATTAAAATGCTAAATTCATCTTATTACAGAACTGTTTCCTATAGAAGTACAATTTGCATACTTTTTCTATCCTAAGCATCTGTTAGCTTGGTAACTACAGTGACACAGAGCTGCCATTCTTTTTTGTTTCTCTCATACTGCCCATAAAGATCCCTCAACTATTTATTATCTATGAGACTTAGGATTTTCTTTAACACCCAAGTTTAATCTCCATTTTTCACATACCTGTACTAGAAAGGTTATTATTGCCAAATTCTGACATGTCTATCTTCATTTCAGCAACAATCTAAAAGTAGCCAAAAACCCCAAGACGTTTGGGACAGTTGCGTGCCTTTAGGTTGGTTCCCGATAAACATGTGCTGGAAAACTACCAATGCAATAGGATATGTGCCTTACCAGGGAACACTGCCGCATGTGTTATGCAGAAAACATGAAATGAAGTATTGGCTTGAACCAGGTATTACTGTGTGGTGAAATGTTCAGTTTGTATACTTGGAATTGTTCATGCTGATCACTTTTTAAAATATGTACCTGCATTATAATCCATGCAGAAAGTGGTTTGACTAAGATCGTAATGGATGCCAACCTAGATTCTGCAAAAATTAGGATGAGAAGAGAACTGGTACCTGAAGAAGAAGAAGAAGTGAAAGGAGAAAAACAGGAGGTACGTTTAATCCATGGAGAAAGGCACATTTTATAAGGTCTAAGTTAGCTAGGTATGAAACAAGAGATGTCATACTTATTATTTATTTGCTCAATTTCTATAGCTGCCCATCTCAGTCACATGTGAAAGCTTCGTTTTTCTGATGGGGTAAATGGATATTTTTATTTTGCCCAATTCCACCTTCCCTCTACTAATAACACAGCAATTACATGGCAGAATATTATAAGGAAGAAACTGTGAATTCCAAAGAAACTCTGAATTCTTAAGAATGACTTAAAAGAAGCAATATTTTAACCTTCAACTGTGTCGCAGGCTAATATCAAAGATCAGAAGAGGCCAGTCCAGGAAGGTCAGAAGAAGCCAGTCCAGGAAGGTCAGAAGAAACCAGATCAGGACACCACCTCTTCCTCTGACTCTGCTTCTGGGGTGAAAAAGGGACGAGACCAAAAGAAAGGTGGTGCCAGCAGCAGCAGCTCCACCTCCAGCAAGGACAGCAAGGATACCATTGAAAGCAGCAGCAGCAGCAAGGAGAGCAGCAGCAGCCAGTCCCAACAGAGTGAATCAAAGGGTTCTTCCCAGAGCCGATCTAGTGAGAGTTCTTCCAGCAGCAGCGACAGCAGCAGTGACAGTAGTAGCAGCAGCAGTGACAGCAGCAGTGATAGCAGCAGTGACAGCAGTAGTAGCAGCAGCAGCAGTGATAGCAGTGAAAGCAGCAGTAGCAGTGACAGCAGCAGTGACAGTAGCAGCAGCAGTGACAGCAGCAGTGACAGCAGCAGCAGCAGTGACAGCAGCAGTGACAGCAGCAGCAGTGACAGCAGCAGTGATAGCAGCAGCAGTGACAGCAGCAGTAGCAGCAGCAGCAGTGACAGCAGCAGCAGCAGTGACAGCAGTAGCAGCAGCAGTGACAGTAGTAGTGACAGCAGCAGCAGTAGCAGGAGCAGTGACAGCAGCAGCAGCAGCAGCAGCAGTAGCAGCAGCAGTGAAAGCAGCAGCAGCAGTGATAGCAGCAGGAGCAGGAGCAGTGACAGCAGCAGCAGCAGCGACAGCAGCAGTGACAGCAGCAGCAGCAGTGACAGCAGCAGTGACAGCAGCAGTGACAGCAGCAGCAGCAGTGACAGCAGCAGCAGCAGTGACAGCAGCAGGAGCAGGAGCAGTGACAGCAGCAGCAGCAGTGACAGCAGCAGTGACAGCAGCAGTGACAACAGCAGCAGCAGTGACAGCAGCAGCGATAGCAGCAGCAGCAGCAGCAGCAGCAGCAGCAGTAGTAGTGACAGCAGCAGCAGTGACGATAGCACCACCGAGAGCAAAAGCAGTGAGAGCAGCAGTGAGAGCAGCAGTGAGAGCAGCAGTGAGAGCAGTGAGTGCGATGACGATTCCAAGCAGGTAATTATGATGTCATTTCTTTGAATATAGTTAACAGGAGCAAGAAGGCAGAACCTGCTTCATTGAAGCAAACGTGCATAGCTTTATTTTTTCTGGCTAATGTGAATTACAGGTTGGCCAAGAGCTATGAGAGTCCATTTGACTTATGAAGGAACTCCCCAGCCACCTTGTTTGTTAGTCCTAGGTTCTGATCCTTGGAATTCGAAAGCTAAGCATTAGTTTACGCTTGCTTCAAGTGGAGCTCACCCACAGAGATTTCAACAAAATGTTATAAGGCCTGGCACTTTAAAAGAAATCTTGACATAAAATAGGGAGAGTGGCATCCATCATATTATTTGGTTATTATGAAACTTTTGGTTGCCTATTGGGCTGACAATGGAGCATTGGAGTAAGCAATTTTACCAAAGAATGTACATGCATCAGTGGTGGGTTGCTCCCAGTTCTGTCCAGTTCTTGTGAACCAGTAGTAACGGCGGCAGGAGGTTCCGCCCACTTGGGTGATGTCATCATAGATATGCGCATGCGCAGAAGCTTCTGCGCATGCGCAGAAGCGTGCATGCTCCCATTGCGAACCAGTAGCAGAGGTAAGTAGAACCCACCCCTGACCTGCATCTGAGTGCACTATATTCCACAAATGCAGAATGATAGAGAACAACTATGCACACTTAAAAGGTAACAAGTTGTGCTAAAGTAACAACAAATGATGTGGTTGTGATTTTTGTTCAATTCTCATCATGCTGATCTGTCATCTGCTTTCGGGGGAATGATAAATCAACGTTGGATTGATTTGTGATGTTGTGACCTGCAGTATTGGGTGTTTTGAATTAGCCCACAATGCAATTTCAGGAAGAGATAATAATGCTTATAAATCAGTTATTTGGGAAAATTTATAGTGATGGCACTGTTGTTATATCACCAAAGATTCATTTTAAAAATAGCATTTCTATCAAATATGGAAACTTTGAAAGCATCCCTTATCATTTTAGCCCTAAAAAGCAGCATTAATAAGGCTAGCCACTTTGTTTTAATCAAATCATTCAATAAAGTAGACATGGATTTTGATCTTCAAAGTGGATCTTCGGGGAATAGCAAAAGCATTTCCATTCATATTATTTTAAAATTAATCGTTTATGTACCACAGTGTGAAAATTTCTCTGAGTGTTCTTTTTTATTTTTTTCTAAGGGATTTCCAAAAGAGATTCATCAATATTCTTTCCGATCTGTGAAGAAACAGAAGGTAAGATATGAGAGAACAGAAAATGTAAACAAAGCCAGAAAACTATTGATGAGATGTTAGTGGCAATGCAGTATTTCTTTTTTTGGGGGGGGGGAGGGTTAGGGTTAGGGGAGAGGGGGTTAGTGGAAATATAATGTATTGAGATGAAGATATCTAATTCCTGAAATGTTTTCATTTTCTCCATCTATCAGTATAATATCTTTTGCTATTATTATCGAAAAAAATAGTTAATTTCATCATACAGTTTGCTCCTCACTTGTTTAAAGTATTGATTTATTATGATTTTCCTTTGTCAAAAAAAAAAGAAAACAAAACATAAACCTTATATAAATAAATCACCATACCACTTTTTTAGCAGTGAAGTTTCTTTTCTAATCTGAGGGAGAAGAATGGTTTTGCAGCCTGGTACCTTTTGGAGTTATTGAGAATACAAATTCCATAATTCCCTGACAGCATGACAAATTAGCTAGTTCTTCATAAATGTGTATTCGGCACATCATTGGATGGGATAAGGATAGGGAAGGCTGTTCTAACTGCAAAACTTTCTTCCACTGCTCTAAAGCTGTTCTAGGAAAGCTGCCCTGTTTATGACACTGCGTAATCTGAGATTTGCTTTAATGTTTTTTTTTTTATTTTTGCAGCCAGGAAAACAATCTGATGATCCTTCTGATTCTGACTCTCAGGTGGACTACAAAAGAAAAGGAGACATCATTGGTGAACAAAACATAAAAGATTCTGAGGTCAGTATTCAAAATACCTTTCCATTGGGAAACATCAATCCTGAAAAAAAATTAACTATCTGGCTTAAGCATGAGAAACAGAAAAGGCAATAATGAGATTTAAGTAGTTTATATTTTATTTTTACCAGTATATATTATACATTATTTTAGACTTAGTATGCTACTTGGTTTTAATAGAGCCATGGTGGCGCAGTAGTTAGAATGAAGTACTGCAGGCTAACTCACTGCTAACTCCAGGAGTTTGATCTTGAACGGCTCAAGGTTGACTCAGCCTTCCGTCCTTCTGAGGTCGGTAAAATGAGGACACAGACTGTTGGGGGTAATAGGCTGACTCTGTAGACCACTTAGAGAAGACTGTAAAGCACTGTGAAGCGGTATATAAATCAAGTGCTATTGCTATTGCTAATCCAACTGAAATTTCATGTAAACAGTGAAAATAGTTAAGATCCTAGTATTGTGCAGAAATGATAATATATACAGGCAATAAATCAATAGAAAAGCAAGTAGCATATGATCAACTTTAAAGAGATAGACTCTCCCAAAACCTAACAAACAAACCTCATTATTCTTTGAAAGCAAGGATGACAACCTATAATCCTACAATTGTTGGACTATAGCTTGTTGGTCAGGTTGATCTAGTCTTATAGGGTCTGGAGTTTAAGAACATCTGGCTATATTAAGCAGCTCAGTAGTTGAGAAACTTTCAGGTGGGCTAGTTAGCTCTCAGAAGTTACCTAGATGCCAGAATGGCCTATGTAAACTAAGCATCAACCAATGATCCTCTTCAATAACACATTTGAGTGTTAGTGGTAATTATATTCGCGTTAAGACAATGTACTTGTTAAACCCAGATTAGCAATTAAACAATTTTTTTCCTTTGGATTTTTCTTTCTGCTCTAAAGATGAAGCCAGTGGCTACCGTAAATTTACGCTACAGATATCGTAATAAGCAAGAAGGTGGACATGATATTGTAGTGCGCAAAGGTTTCTCTGCAGTTAAAGTGACAGTGCAAGACATCAGACGTCCAGCCAGTCCAGTGGTATGCTTTACCCACGTGGAGGACGGTCCTTATAGAACAATGGTGAGCCTTTTCAAAATGTACTTGGTTCTATATGAGCATTAAATCCATATATCAGTGACATATGTTAAGCAAAATTATATCTGATGTATTTCTTTCCTTCTTAGACAACTCTGAGAGCTGGTGAGAACTGCAGAGACTACAATGTTTCATTCGAAGTACAGACCGGTTTCTTTGCTAATAGACCAGCTCTTCAGGCAAAATTTAAGTACCCTAAGGTTCCTCAGGGATTTCTTATGATTATGAATCAGTAAGTAAATGTTTCTGATGATCTAATGCTGTATGCCACAGCAGCTGAGGTGTGTGTGTGTTTAAATGAGCCTGATCATTTGAAAACAAAGAGGTGGCTTTGTTTTAATCTAAACTGTGTTTCAAGCTAGTTCTAGTATCAAAGGCTGGGCAATATTAGAAATTGATCTATGAATAAATTTGCATTTACCTCATTTTTCAAGAATAGCCTTCAAAAAATGGCTAGTAATTTTTTTTTTCCTGATAAGGTCAACAATTGTGTTCGATGGAGGCAGATCAGAATTATGTGGTATACTTCTCTATGAGCATTACTCATGTATTTATTTCTATTAACTAAAAGAGCTAACTTTATTACACCCGATCATCATGAATGAATGAATTGGTTCCTAAACCAAGTACGCCTTCTCAAAGGCAGATATCTTTAAATAACTTGACTGGTTAAGGAAGGAGAGAGTATTGGCCATTTTATTTGCTGTTTTCCAACTATCTATATAAGCTCTTGCTGGATGAATCTAGATTTTCTTGGAAGATTCCCTATAAATGCATTTCCACTGCCACTCCATCACCCATGCAGGCAATAGAATAATAAATGTCAAAGCTAAAAGCAAATAAGGCTCATATCTGCTCTTGGCTAAATCAATCTTTAAATACCTATTATCCACCTGCTTTACAGACTAAATATGATATATTGTGGATTATGAAGTTTGTTCTAACGGTTTGTTTTCTTAGATACAGAACGTCCTTCCTATATCCCTTAAATCAGAGGTTTTCAAACTTGGCAGCTTTAAGACTTGTGGACTTCAACTCCCAGAATTCTCCAGCCAGCTATATTATGCTGGCTGGAGAATTCTGGGAGTTGAAGTCCACAAGTCTTAAAGCTGCCAGGTTTGGGGACCCCTGCTTTAAATTATGTTCTGTTAATCCAAGCTTTTCTGTCTTTGTCAAGCATTCTTGCAGTGACCCCTGGGTTCGCCTACCTAGCAGACTTCTCTCACAAACTCCAAAAGAATCCTCCTCAAGAAATTACAGTGATTATGGCTCTAAAACGTCCAAACGAATGTATCATGGTCATGAAATTGCCAGAAGTGAGTTACATATTATTGTAGACTGCTATTTTTTGTTTAAATACCAATCAGTTGTACAGTTACTTGTTCATTCTGATCAGCTTTGGTGGGGTTCTCAAAACAGCTGCTTGATAGCCATGTAAAAATAGGGAGAGTCGCAGGCGAATGTTATTGCCATTTTGAGGGTTTGTTCTTGGCTTGCCACATATGTTCTTCCTATGTATACAGCAAAGGTAGTTAAGATCTGATTGTCCAATCAGTCAAGGCAAAGCAGTAATCCAATGTGAAAAGGACATTGATTAGGACTAGTGTATTGTCAAATGGTTATCGATAAACTAAATAAAACAGAATCTTTGTGTCGCTTTGAAAATGCATTGGGAAAAATAACTAAGGCATCAGCTCTACTTATTTTTTTCTTTTCATATTTCTTTCCAGGATGTCCTCTACAATGACAACTGCAGACTTCCTTATTCAGTGCCAATGGATCCCAAAGCCAAAACTTCAAAAATTGCTGATATTCCAAAATTGCTTCTTGCTACTCGGAATGGTCAGCAGTTTTACTATGTATTTATAATTTCTGGACAAACTTGTGGTCCTTTCAATAATGTTGAATATCAGTTCCCATAATTCCCTGCCAAATGATCAGTAATCAGAGCTGATGAGATTCGATACCATCTGAAGGTTCACAGGTTTCCTTCCCTTCCCCTACCTCAGCTATTTAAAAATATATGGTATTATAAAATTAATTTGATTTATTTAAATTCATTTGAATATGCAGAGAAAGACATAGCAATTTAAGATTTAATTTTTATTCTTAGCCCAAATAAAATGTATATGTATAATACACATATACGTATAATACTATTCCTCAAAGTATTTCATAACCAATGTGGAACAATCATTTTAAATCTTATTTCACAGACAATTTAAAACCTAGTCAGTCTAAAAATTAATCACTTAATCCAATGTGACCCGTGAGAATGCAAAAAAATAATAATAAAAAAATAAAATAAAAATAAAATAAACTGAAAACAAATCTCCCTTTAAAATATCTACAGATTCCCGCATTAGATTTCTGTGATCACAAATATAAAGTTCTTTTCTCAAAGTTCTAAAATACAATTTATTAGCTGCTTCTCTAAATAGTCAAAATATCAGAAGTTTCTTTCTTCTCTCACTGCATTCTTACTTGCTGTTATCAGGTGTTTGTACAGTAAAAGACAAGACAATTACAAGTTTCAGCAATGAAATCATTACAAAAGGATTGCCTGACGACTGTTTCATAAATGTATTGGGAGATTGTACTTGTAACAAGAAGCTGATAGTGTTGATGAAATATGAGACCAAATACAATAATAGTCTTCTAATTGAAATCCATACACATAACATGTAAGTATTTTCCAATGCATTTTTAATAATCTAGACTGAACTCAGGATGAGAGAAAGAATAATTTCTAAAATTATCAGGAAAGAACCATTCTATTATTAAGGGTTTTTTTGAAAACTTAAAATTTTATTCAATATCTGAGCAAATGACATATAATGATAATAATCAAAGCAATCATCCAAACTGTAACAACTGCAATAAAAATGAAATCATTTTTATTTGACATTAGACAAATAAACTTTAGACAGCAGAATAAATCATGTATAGTAAGGATGAGGATAATAATAAGAGTATCAGCTGCACAACAATAGTAACAACAGCAGCTATATATTAGAAAGCACTTGTATTACTGGAAGACAAGAATAACCAGAAGTGATGTCTTGTGTTAAAAAAATGTCAGATTTTTCTCTTGATTTCTGAATATCAAGAGCATATTTGAGGGAGATGTGGGGAGAAATGTGAAAAATAAATAAATGAATGTTTCAAGTTTGGGTTTGGCAGGAACTATGAAGGAGGATATTCTGTGCTTTGCTTATACAGTAGATGAAAATTCTGTTACCTCCAAACAACCAGCATTTTTCAGCTAGTAATTAGGCTTTTAGATATTGAGAAACCTATTATAACTGGCTATTTTAAATGGTATTTAAATGGTCTTTATGCCTGATAAAATAAACTTGCATAATAAGATAATGCTCAATGTTAATTAACTCACTTACTATTGTAAACATATTGACCAAAAACTCATGAATTTTGAATTCAGCAGACTAACTCTTTTACGTTTTCTGTTTCTATAAGTATATGTACCATGAAGATGCGTGATGGTGAGCTCATTCTAGATGTAAATAGCACTAGGTTACGGGATGGAGTTCTCCCTCGTGCCCTGAAACGTACGTAAAGAAAATAATCTTAATCATGAGTTAATGTAACTACTGAAGAGTTTGCAAAAAAAAAAATCAAAAAAAAAATCAAAGAAACTAAATTCATTGCCAAGAAATAGAAAGTAATGATACAGCATAAATAGAGGAGAAAAACTGAATTTAAAAACAAGCATTGATTTATTCAGGATTTAGAAGTAGTCCTTCAATTATGCATTCTCCATATAGAAATGTTTATATTTCCTGACTCTGAAATATATTAGAATAAACCAACAGAGGTAGTTTGATGATCAGGAATGTTCAGATGGGAATGGGAGAAGAAACAAAGAACAGTACTCCCTGGACAAATTTTATTTGTAGGGAATTCCATCTAGTATCCCTCATGATGGAACCATCAACTGAACTTTCATTTAACTTTTAAAACTTACAGATTTGCCTCTTCAGTTCAGAGAAACAGCAACTGAGCTGGAGTTTCACATGTCCCAAGTTGGATTAGAAAGAGTGAAATACACAGGACATTCTGCCATGGTATTGTTATTATTATATATTACTGTCATTATTACAGAATATTTAAAGTTGTAGAATGTTAAATGAAAAGGAAATACAGGAATGATTCTTGCTCCTTTAGAGATTAATTAAGTTCTTGATGTGTTTAGGAGAACAGCACTTGAATCACATAAGAGTTTGAGATAAATTGGTCTGAGGAATCCTGTTGAAAATTCGGGAGGGGGGAAGGGGGATGAGCAAAAAAATTGAAATACAATTGAATTGTTTTGTTGTTTCAGAATGTATTTATGATGTTTCATTTCTTTTCATGTTCATAAACATAAAAAAAATTTTTTTTTAATCTTTTTATGAAGTTTGAAGTCAATGCCTTGATAGAAAATTCATGTGGTCTCTGTGGATGGTATGGTTCAGAAGCAAAGAAGTTCCGGAGACCAAGTGGCCACAAAGCTACAGATGAAGTGAGCTTTGTTCAGTCCTGGGTGGTCCCTGATAAATGTGGTGGAGGTAAGCAGAATCTGATGGCTTGCTTTAATAGTCACCAACAATCTGCTCCAGATTTTTCCTTGCTCTGCTCAGTACTTTGACATCACTGTAAACAACTGGATTGAACCATCAGTTTAATTTCCTATAATGGCTCAGAAAAGAGTAGCCTATGGCTGCTAGGAATTAGTATTGCCCCAAAGTTGATTATTGTATACCTGTAGAATATATTGCTTGGAATAAATTAATTCAAATCACATACCTTCAAAACTAGTAAGCATGAACATGATGCTTTCATAAATGCTACTTTGGGAAATGAAGCTGTAGAGCTCCTGGTTTCCTTTTGAAGAAATCCATTTTGTTCTCTTATAGACTGTAAACTGCGACACACAACAGTGAGACATGAGAATCCAAAGTTAATGGGACAAGAAAATCCAGAATGTGCTACCAATCTTCCTGTCGCACGCTGTGCTGAAGGCTGCTCAGCCACCAGTACTACCAAAACCTTAGCTAGCTTCCATTGTGTGCCAACTGGTAAGTTCATGTAATGTTTACTTATTTTGGATATTCTTATAACATATAATGTAAATCTTAAATATAGGGCAGGCACATTAGATAAATTCACTTAAGAAGTATTTTCTGGGATTTCTCTGTAATCGCTTGGTTTTCAAATATCTTGTTTTTAGAGGGGAGCACCACAGAGCTTGATTTAATTGGGTCATTCAGAATACTGTAAACAGTTTGTTTGCTCAATAGTGGATTTTCCTCTTCCCATTGTTGCTTCTATGTGGAGAAGAAAGAGCCCTTTTTATTAAAAAAAAAGTGTCCTGAACTGTACAAAAGCAGTAAAACTTAAAAAGAATTTTAATGTTTTTAATATTTTATCTTAATAATTAGCTTAAAGCGGGCTTGACTGTTACCTATTTTCTATTATCATTAAATGATACACTGAAAAATTATCTGCAGCCTAGTCTTAACACATAAGTATTTAGAAATATCTCATATTTACTATGAACAGGATTGAAGACTTAAAAGGTCTTCAAAGTACTTAAAAGTACTATACTTAAAATATAGTACTCTGGTGTTCTAACTGAGCTCATTATCTTGACATAAAAGACTGGGTCAAATTAGATTTGATTAATTTGCTTGCATAAATTCAGTGAATGTGTGTATCTGAGGAAGCCGAGTTATCCCCTGGATTATGGAAAGTGAGATTGGGGAGAAAAAAAATCCCCTTTCCCTGCTGCAGTTCCAACTGCAAGTCCCTTTCTTAACTTTTCCAACACAATAGTAGCTTGAGAAAAGTCATTCTGGGCAAGGCTGGGGTAGGCCTTAATGGTGATAAGGGAGTTTTCTTTGGCCTTGCAGAAAAAAGTTCTTTGCCTTGCACCATGTTGCTTCTTTTAATGATTTTACTCTTTTTCCTCTTCCTCCAGGATCAACCTTGCCTACTGACTTGACCATACTGATGGAAAAGCCTGGAGATTTTGAAGACTTGATTGAATCTCACACATCCTGTTCTTGTAAACAGGAACAATGTGCTGCATAAGCCTTCAACTGAGTAGACTCAGTGTATCTTCTCTTGTATGCTGTGGGGGCTGATATGTCAATTCTAGGCTACTACACAGTTGTTAATTAAATTATTTTAAGAACCCTACTGTACCCTCTTAAATAATCCAATTTTTCCTAAAGTAAATCTCAGCCTTATTCCAATACAACAAAGTCAACTCTAAATGAAACATATAATTTTCTAATAAACATTTGCATTCCAAAAGAAAAAAAAATGAAGTGATGGCTTTATTTCATTAGTGAAGTGCAATGAAAGGTTGCATTTGGTAGAGCAAAAATGATTGGGCATTTGGATAATAGGAAGTGCTTTTTTAAATTATATGTTACCGTTAGAATTTTTCATTAGAATTTCTGTTTTAAATAAATACTTTCCTACTCAGTGAAAAATGTAGATTTCTCATATCATTGAGAAATACTAAATGGTAAACTTCACACAAGCTATATATGTAACATAGAAAGAATAATATTCAAATTTATGGAGTTAAATTATTTGAAGTAAGATCAGCAGGCTGAACTACCTTCAGTTATACAAAGTTATACAAAGTTATATAAAGATCTGCTAATCCCCATAAATGCTATATAATGCAAGTTAATAGAATTAGTTATCTCATCCATATACCCTTGCTATTCCAAAATAAAATATTTATGTTGATTTAAAACCCTCTTCCCAATTACCAGAATTTCTTTATCTTGTTTTAAAATCACAGATTGAAAAATCAAGTCCTCAATAGCATAAAGTAATATAGTAATATATGCATCCTATGCAGAATCAGTAAAAGGGGGAAAAACTAAGTTCTTGTGTGTATGTGTGTGTGTGTGTGATTATGTTTTCATATACAAATCTGACCATTCAATGGTCCATATTTGAGCAGAGATGACAATGGCAGTTTTAAAGTAGGGTGAATGGTGGAGATACCATTTTAATGGAGTAGAAACTGAGCCAGTGACTATTTACCTTTCTTGAAATTAATGCACTGTAATGAGGTTCATAGTTTCCACTGTAGCCCTGGTTCCATAATGGGGGGGGGAGTTGTTACTCCAATCCAGAGGTATTCTTCTATATTTTGTAGTCAATGGTATGTGGAATGGAAGGAAAATAGCCATTTTTAGGTAGAATATTTCTCAGTAGTGCTTATCAATATCAGCTCCACATCTAGGCTACTGCATAATAAAATGGTTGTCATCTAGAGGGACAAATACTCTAATAGTTCAGCAAGATGGAGTGAGTTTGCAGATAACAGAATAACAGAGTTAACAGTAATAGTAACAGAGTTGGAAGGACCTTGTAGGTCATCTAGTCCAACCCCCTGCCCAAGCAGGAGACCCTACACCATTTCTGACTGACAGCAATCCAGTCTCTTCTTGAAAGCTCCATGCCTCTCCTGGTATTTCACAATACAACCAAAGATAAAAGCACAATTCAAAAGAGATAACCAGATAAAGAGCCCACTCAAACTAGCCTGAAAGACACATTCCAAACACCTCTAGCATCTCTAGCAAGGGGCTCCATCCACCCTAAATAACAGAAGATGTATTGACAGAGGTGCCTATTGCTTCATCATCATCCTACCTAAAAGACCAATACTTCTACAGATTGGTCCATTGTTGGAAATGAGGAATCCACATAATAATTAAATCAGTGTGGTAAAAATTGAATAGATGCCTGTGCATGACCAAACTGTCTGGTCTCATAACCCAAACCAAATTGGTCATAGGATGCAGAGCTATATGATCAAAAGAAAAGAAATATGTCCACAGGAGCTTAAAGTGGACGTTGGGATCCAAGTAGAAGATCATAGATCTAACCATGTCCTTTCCAATCACCTCACTCATCATCATCATAGTGAAAAGAAGGACCAGCGGACACATGATAGCAGTGTTCCAATATTTGAGGGGCTGCCACAGAGAGGAAGAAGTCAAGCTATTTTCCAAGGCACCTGAAGGCCAGACAAGGAATAATGGATGGAAACTGATCAAGGAGAGATTCAACCTAGAAATAAGGAGGAACTTTCTGACAGTGAGAACAATCAACCAATGGAACAGAAGTTGCCTTCAGAAGTTGTGGGAGCTTCATCACTTGAGGCTTTCAAGAAGAGATTGGACTGCCATTTGTCAGAGATAGTGTAGGGTCTCCTGCTTGAGTGGGGGATTGGACTAGATGGTCTACAAGGTCCCTTCCAACTCTGTTAATCTGTAATCTTTTAACAACCCCATAATCCCTTGCAGGGTGGCGTCTGAGCAACTGAATGGAGCAAGCAGAGTGTTTAGTGGCCGGATGCCCTTCCTGTCACCAATGCAGAGTTTTGTTCAGCAGATGTATTTTCATTGTGCCCAGAGAGAGAAATATCTGCCTCTACTTAGGATCAAACTCACTGCCTCCTGATTGTGAGGCAAGAGCTCCACATCTAGGCTACTGCATCACTCTTTTGCCAACCACCTCACTGAAGTGACATAAATAGATAGTATGGCAACATTTGTATTGGGACAAGACAATTCCTTTTTAACAGCAGACCATGTACACTACCTCTATGTCAGGTTGCAAATGACTTAGAGGTGATGAGATTTCTCTTTAAAAAGTCAATAAGTTATCTTCACGCCCTGGTTAGAAGGACATAAAGATTAACCCAATGCCTTAAAGTAGAATGAGCAGGTTTGCATTTGTCTGATTGTGTGAAAAACAAGAAGAACCCTGAGGAATTGCAATGAAGGAGGATTTATGAAACTATCCGGTTACTTATTTTTCTTTAAGCATTTATGAAATGAAGGCAACATAGCCAAAGCCCAAGAACTGGGATAAGAGCATGGGTGAGAAGAACAGGGAGGATTAGGCAAGAATTTCTGACAATAGGAAAACAGACCTTTACTGCTGCCAATAGGAAGGATGTTTCTGTGTAATTTACAATGCTCCGCAGCTAAATCAGTTATAAATAATTTCAAATATCAAACCCAGATGGTAGCATGTGAACATAAAATCTAGAGTTGATGGTAGAGAGGTGCAAGGAGACAGTAGGCAAGTATCCTCAGGGACAATGAGAATCAAGACAGCTGGTGATGAACTTTTCAATCACTGCTGCTGTTACCAACTGAGCTGGAGTGCTGCCTCTTGGCTTTGCAGAGGCCATCATTTCTTGAGAGGAAGAACAATGGAAAGATCTACATTTGTCAGGCAGATCTAGATTCAATGAACCTGACGTACATGTGCTCAAGCTCACTACTTTATTATATTCTGCCTATTATACAGCTCTGAACCTTTTGCTACTGTGCAAGGACTCAAGGCCACCTCCTGCAATGGTTCAACTCCTAAAGCTACATCTGAGGCGTATGTCTGGTCAATAAAGCTCTTTGATGGGCCTGGGTCCTGGAGAAGGGGCTGTTTGGTAAAGAACTGTTTTGGCAAAGAACTGTTGGTGGTGCAGTGATTAGAATGCAGTATTGCAGGTAAACTCTGCCTATAGCCTGGAGTTGGATCCTGACGGGGCTCAAGGTTGACTTGAGGTCTTCCATCCTTCCAAGGTCAGTAAACTGAGAACTCATTGTTGGGGCCAATATGCTGACATTGTAAACTGCCCAGAAAGTGCTGTAAAGTATTGTGAAGTAGTAATGACTACTTCAGCTTCAACCGCAATAATACACGAGCACACAATAGATACAAACTTAAGGTAAACCGCTCCAATCTTGATTGCAGAAAATACGACTTCAGCAACAGAGTGGTCAAGGCCTGGAATGCACTAGCTGACTCTGTGGTTACATTCCCAAATCCCCATAACTTTAACCTTAGACTGTCTACTGTTGACCTCACCCCATTCCTAAGAGGTCTCTAAGGGGTGTGCATAAGAGCACTAACGTGCCTACCGTCCCTGTCCTACTGTCCCCATTTATTTGTATTCATAATCATGTTTATACTTATATCTGTTATCTTATACATGTTTGACAAACTAACTAACTAACTAAATAAAATATATACATTGAAGTGCTATTGCTATTTAACTTTTCAAATGAAGATTGTTCTCTTTCTGTCCAAGCAAATTTCTCTTTCTGTTTCAGCAATTGAGTTGAGAAGCTTAACTTTGTGTGCAAAGTTGGGAATGAACTACATATAAAAGTTAGCAAAGCCTAGTAAACACTGAACCTCCTTTGCATTATAGGGGATTGCCAGGAGAGTACTGCATGCACCTTCTGGAGATTCATCTGGATCTCTTCTGTGGAAATGTGAAGTAACCCAAAAAGCCCAAGTGCTTCAAGTCAAATGCACATTTCTCCACAAGAAATGTCTCCAAGAGAGCACGGCTAGCTTGAAATAAGCAAAATGTGCGACTTCCTCAAGAGGATTCCTCTTTTCAATATATATATATATATATGTGTGTGTGTATATATGTGTGTGTGTGTATATATATATATATAAATAAATATATGGAAGTATTTATTTCCTTCTTGACTCATCCTCCCCCGCCCCCTCATATACTGGATGAAAGAATCAACACTAACCACGACGACTGACGCCTCGATCGACGCTAGTGGGCGCTCACAGCCCCTACGCTCGAACAACCCAGATCCCCTCCCTCTCTGAGGAGCGCCAGATCCCCAACCTTCCCAGCCAGCCGGCAGCCAAGCAGGTTCTTCCCCAGCCTGAGGCAGGGCGACCGAGGCGCAGGGCAGTGGAGGACGCTGTTAGAGAAGCCGACCTGCACCGACGCACCCTGGCCATGAAGAGCTCGGGAGGGGGCGGAGGCGCGCGTCTCTTGACCGCGATCCTCTTCGCCCTGCACTTGCGGTTGGCTGTCGGCGCGTGCCCGTGTCAGGATCCCGCGCTTTGCAAGCCTATCTCGAGCCCCAGAGACTTCGAGGTGAGATCCCCGGCCCCGCCGGCTCTCGCCTGGAGGGGAAAAAAAGAATTCCGCGAAGTTCACGGATCCAGGTGGATTATCTCGCTCGGGTCAGTCGGTCCCCAATGAAAGTGGAAGCTTACGGGGCTTTGAGGCGTGCAGCGATAGGCATTTGGCTGGGGAAAGTTAAGCAGGCGTGGCCCGCGCGCGACCGTGGGAACCAGAAAAGGTGTTCGCTTCTTTAAAAATGTGAAGGACAGGGACCGAGTGAGATCCCCCTCAGTCAGATCCCAATTATCTGTGTTTGCTATGCATACAAATACTTCCTGAGTCAGTCTGTTCTGTCTCTTAACTTTAAGCCTACTCCACCTTAATGGATCTTAGACTTCCCGAACTGCAGGCTGCTGGAAAATTTCCGTGATTGGTTGTCCATTCCAGGAAATGGAATGATCGATGCCCTGCATTTTGGTGTTTCTTCACGTGGGAAGAAAAACAAAGAAAGGGAGGCATCTTCTAGTCTAAGTCTTGATATGTCACTTGTCTTTCTCTTCTTCAATTTCCTGGTGCTGGGGTGAAACTCTGGGACGGTGGTTCCAAAATGAAAGCAAAGGGTGACTAATCTGAAAATATTAGCAAATATTCATAATTGCCAGAAATAACTGGAGAGGGGAGAGATCCAGCCCTCAGCCTCTGCTTTGCAGGGTGCCACAGGGCTCAAACCTCTTCCTTTTCCTATTTACTACCTACAGAAAGGACTGGGTGATATCATCCATCAGCACAGGTTGAAATCCCATCATTAGGCTGATGACACTCCATTGTACATCTATGCCCTGAGCCAACCAGGTAAAGCATATTTGATGTGCTTTCCTGGAGCCTGTGAAGGTCTGGATAGCTAGGAACTGCCTTGGGTTTGACCCTCGGAAGAATAAATGGTTGTGGGTTTTAATGTCCCCCATAGCTAGTGAATTTCCATCAATGACTCTGAATGAGTGTAATATTCCCCAAGGCAGAGATTGTGCACAACCTGGGGGGGGGGGGGGGGGTTCTCCTCAAAGAACAGGTGGCAGCTATGGCTAAGAAAGGTGTTTTTTTTTGGTGAATAATTACATTTTGTGTAGCAGTTGTATCCATTCATAGATTGAGAAGCATTGCTCATGGTCATTTGTACTTTAGTCACTGGACTATTGCAACATGTTTTACATGAGGCTGTTCTTGAAGAGTGTTTGGAAGCTTCAGCTGATCCTGAATGCAGTGGCTCAGGGAATACTGGGCCCTCATACTACACCCACATAAGGTTGCTGCTTTGTGAGGTGTACTGGCTCCTGGTGGGCTTCCAGAGGTAGTTTGTGGTTCTGGTTGTCAGTTTTCCAAGTCCTGCATGGCATGGAGCTAGGTTACTTGTGGGATTGTCTCTCTCTGATGATCCCATCAGAAAGGATAAAGTGGGCATCCTCCAGGTCCCATAAATGAAGCTGTGTCACTTAGTAGATCCTTGGAAAGTATATTTTCTATCACGGTTATTGTCCTATGGAACAACTTCCCCTAGAGATATGGATAACCCCAACCCTAATGTTGTTGTTTTTATTAGTTTACTATTCAGAGTGCTTTGGGAGAGAGGCAGGCTTGACATATAAATATGTAAACAAACAAACAAATCCCAGTTTGAAGAAAATAAAGAGAGATTACATATTTTGGCTGAACTGGAAAAGCCAAGCAGGATCATGTCTGATTAATACTTGGATGGGAGCTCACCAGGAAGTAGCAGAGCTGCAGGATAATCTGGGAAATAGGAAAAAAGAAAGCACGCCAGAATGTGGCAGTGGCAAGCTATTTTGTGGTTAAGGAAACTACACAGACATTAAGAGATGTTTTGGACTCATGAAGGAGACTTTATTTTTTTAACATAAACAATGTGCAGTTGACAATAGCTTCCGTATTTTTTTTTTCTAGTCAGTTAGCATATCATGGTTCTTTTGGCATTTTGTAGGAATTTGACTAAACCATCACCAGGATGCTTGAACCAATGTGATGGGCCTTCCTAAAAGAAAATACCACACAGCCAAGATACACAGTCTGCCTAACGTTTTCTAAAGTCTTTACTGTACAAGCTTAAATTACAATGGCCACCTACATAAAAGACAGGACAATGTACAGATATATAGGTAGTCCTTGACTTACAACCACAAATAGAATAGAACAGAATAGAATAGAATTCTTTATTGGCCAAGTATAATTGGACACACAAGGAATTTGTCTTTGGTGCATATGCTCTCAATTGACCATGACAATTGGAAACCCTGGAAAGTGGCAAGAAATGTTGCAAACATGATTACTGACAGTTGGATGCTGCAACAGGTAGTAAATGCAAGCCAGTTGCCAAGGGCCAGAAATCATATAATTATGGCATAGCAGCCATAATTTTAAAGACATTGTAAGTAACATTTTTTGAGCCTGTTGTAACTTTGAATGGTGGTTAAGCAAGTGGTTGTAAGTAGAGGACTACCTGTAATGTTAATGATTTTAGAAATCTTATGGCTGCTATTAAAGGTGGCATATGAATGTCCCCATTTTTATCGTGAAGAAAACTTTGAATTTTAATTAATCTTTTTAATATATCTGAATCAGTAAATACAAGCAGACAAAAATTAGTTATGAAACCACTTATTATACAAGAGGCTTGTAGAGACTTAAAGTCACGTTCTTTATTAATTGGGGGAAGGAATCTTTATGCATATGTGAGTTGCTCGGTGGGGGGGCTTATTGAACTGAGCATTTCTATGTCATTCCAAATTATCAGAATTTATACTAAGCAAATAGCTTTTAGGCCCCTTTCCCAAATTGATGGCCTTTGAATGTGTTGGACTTTGGACAGAGGATTATGGGAATTGATTCAACATACAGAAAATTAAATAAAATCAGATTGTAGAAAGTCCACCCCCCAGTCCTAATTAAGATGGTTTTCTTTACCAGCTAAATCAATTAAAGGACAGTGATGAGAGTGATACTTTTTTTTTTGTACTGCTCCTCTGTAGGTCTTTGTATTTGATGTTGGTGGGAAGACGTGGAAAAATTATAACTGGTCACTAATTACAACAGTGGCCACATTTGGAAAATACGATCCTGAACTTATGTGTTATGCTCATTCAAAAGGATCCAGAGTAGTTTTGAAAGGTAAGTTCTAATCAGGATAAGGAGAATGTTTTCTGCATCTTGTCTATATGTCTTTTCTCACATGTAACACCCACTGAGCTTAATTAAATCTATTATAGATTAAGTGTGCATAAGAATGCAGCCTTAATCATTATGTAACACTCTAGCCATTATTATCACAATTTACATATTAAAAGAATTTGCATTAGGGCATTGCCAAACTCAGGATAAAATAATGTTTTCTATTCAGTCCAGTCACTTTCAACACAAAGGGATTCTAGATAAGCTGAAAAATGCCAGTTTAATAGGCATTTCAAAGCATTTAGAGTGCACTGACTACTCCATCACAGACATAACCTCATGTATATATTACCCAGTTCCAGTATTTTAAGTAGTGTACAACTTGCAGTAGTTTTTGTGTCCTCTGAAAACCATTCTCCAGTTGTACATTTAGAGCTGATTGCATGTACAGGTAGTCCTCAACTTACAGGAGTTTATTTAGTGAACATTCAAAGTTATAACAGCACTGAAAAAAATGACTTGCGACTATTTTTCACACTTAGGACTGTTGCAGCTTTCCCATAGTCACATGATCAAAATTCAGATTCTTGGCAACTGGTCATATTTAACATGGTTGCAGTGTCCTGAGATCACATGATCCCCTTTTGTGACCTTCTGACAAGAAAAGTCAATGGAAGACAGATTCACTTAACAACAGTGTCACTAACTTAACAACTGCAGTGGTTCACTTGACTGTGGCAAGAAAGGTCATAAAATAGAGCAAAGCTCACTTAGCAAATGTGTCACTTAATAACAGACATTTTGGGCTCAATTGTCGTTGTAAGTAAAGGACTTACCTGTACAATGTCATTGGAATAAATATCAGTTTCATAGTTATACCAATTTATATTCATATTTAGCCCCATTACAGAAGAAAAACCCTATGGAGCCTTTTTGACATATATAACATTCAGAGAATTGGGGCCTTCTTTCAGTGCTTTTCCTAATAAAACAAAGTGATGATATTATACTTTTCAAAGACAAACAAATCATTTTAATGTAACATATTTTGCTCATTAGGCTTCACTTACTAATTGTTAGGGTAAACGTGACATCCTAAATTACTGGTTAACCAGATTTTATAATAATTGGAAACAAGAATTCAGACTGCTAAAAACATATTAATTTTTAAAAGTGATAAGTAAATTAACCAAAGTGTCACAAAATAAATGTATTCACAAGGCTCCAATTACAACAAGGAAATAAATTTGAATACATTTATGTCCAAAATCAATTCCTTTAAAAATGGAGGTGGTCAGTTTCTTTGATTATCATGTGAGATGGAAACTTGGTCCTTTAGCCTTGACAGGCAAAGTAAATATGTTGTCCTAACCAGGAAGTTATTTCTCAAAGCCTAATGATTTTGTTCTGGTCAGCCTTCCCCACTCAACCCATCTACATAAGTATTAGATCTATAGTATGGTTGAGAGGTATGGAGAGAGCTCATCTGGAATGAATCCACATGAAATGATGACTAAATCCCGTTTGTGATAATGTTCTTCCATAATAAAATTTCTCTGCTAGATTTTTCTCATACACTGTTTTTCAGACAAGTCAGTATTACTGTTAACATTAAACAGTATTCAAATAATGAGTTTGTCCAAATAAGTATCACCAGCAAAGCAGTATAGAAAGCACAGCAAAAAGAATATATAAATCCGAATCAGTGAGTACACAAAAGCTGAACAACTTGTATGGCTATTATTATTTTGGTATCTTAAGCAACATCTGAAGCACTTATGACCTTGGGGTTCCTTGTTTCAGTTTCTTTTTCATGTATTAATGGATTTCTGGTCTTCTCTTCATGCTCATGCTTATGGCCTCTTTTTAAAGCTGTGTGATTAATACAATTCAGCAGATATTATTCATTCCTGTGATCTGCCCTGATATGTTGATTAAGGCTTTTTAAAAATCATACTTAATGTATGAAAGGCTGTTATAAAGTATATATTTTACAACCTGGCCCTATTCTTATGAAGAGATGTGGGCCTTCAAAGGTGACTTTTCTTTACATAAATCCACGGACAAGGATAATCATGTGGATTTTCCCTCCTCATTGGAATTCACCTTTCTAGAAACAATTTTGCAAAAGTAAAAAGTGATTTAAATTCATTACTTGACTATTTTCTAATGGTGTTATCAGATAGGGGTTTGGATCTGCTTGTGAAATGAACAGAGATCATAATTTATGCCATTCCTGGGCACTTACTATTGTGCTTGGCAAAGCAAAGTCGCTGAGGATTTTTGTGCAATGAGGAATCTTCCATTTGCAAACAGAAAGTACAACTGCAAAAGCAGAAATAGATATCAGTAATGCTTTTGCATATCAGTAGCCTGGCTATCTGGTGGGGACACTTGTCCCACCACTTCATTTCTGTTCTCAGAAAAGTATGATTGTAAAGAGTTCTACTGCAGGGCTACATCACCGTGACAAACAGACAGAATTGTTTTAATAACTTGCCTTCCATTTGCTCTGGGTGATGGGAAGAGGATTTATCTGCACGAAAATGGACAGGGTTGCCATACACTAAGTAAATAAATACATGGTCAGGGGTAAAGCTATGCATCTAATTGCTATCAATATTGACTCAGACCTCTCTATGCGTTATTGGTCAATAGCTTTGGTGTTGCAAAAATCACAGAGCAAAACTGAAATTCTCGGGACAGAACATACTTCAAAGGGACTGTGATAAGGAAAATGTTGATCTCAAAATACTTTTTAATGCCTTAATACTGCAGCAATTTGGCAAAAAGAGCCTGTAGTACAGTGGACTAAAGCACTGTTATTAACATCTGCTGCTTGCAATTACTGCAAGTTCAAATCTCACCAGGCTCAAGGTTGACTCAACCTTTCATCCTTTCTAAGGTAGGTGAAATGAGGACCCAGATTATGGGGGCAATAAGCTGACTTTGTATAAATATACAAAAGGATGAAGGCTATTGCTTAACACATTGTAAGCCGCCCTGAGTCTCTGGAGAAGGGCGGCATATAAATTAAAGCAAAAAAAATAAAAAAAATAAAATCACCATTTTTATTTCAGGAGACATATCTGTGAAGAAAATTATTGATCCCGCGATTAGAGCAGCATGGATAAGCCAGCAGGTAGACCTGGCCAAAACACAGTACATGGACGGAATCAATATTGACATTGAGCAACAGATTAACCCTTTTTCAGCTGAATATTATGCATTAACAGCTTTGGTTAAAGAAACCACAGATGCTTTTCACAAAGAAATTCCAGGATCCCAGGTAAAAATAGAACAGTGACTCTTCTCATGCATGCACTACTTCAATTTCATGCTTCTCAGTTATGTACCAGAATGCAGCAAGACTTCTGGATATGATTCACACATGCTTGTTATCACTCCTAAATCCTTATATGGCACAAGGCCAGGCTATTATTTGATCTCTGATTATTTCTCCTCATCTTACTAGAATTAACAGGAATGCCATGTTCCATGTCTTGTCTAGTATATAATGTCATTTTCCTGGACATGGGAGTCTTACCTTTTCTGTTGCAGCCATACACTCTGCAGCAGCATTCCCTTCAGGTTCCAGCTGAACCCAGCTCTACTCGCCTTTCAGAAAAAAATAAAGTTTTCCTGTAGATCCCTTAGGAATTTTGTCCGGAAGATTAGACTCTGCTGGTTGATTGATTTTGTTATTTTTCTCCATTGTAAACCAGAAATGATCAGATATTATTACCTTAATGGTTGATTTAATTTTATTACTGTTTTAATTTTAACTTATTTTATGTTGCCCATGAATGAGTCATTATTATAAGAGGTTGGCCATATAAAATGTTTAAATAAATAAATAAATACATACATACATACAAACATACATACATAAATACATACATACAGTCTAAAATACTATACACTGCTCAGAAAAATAAAGGGAACACAAGCAGAAGACATCGGAGATCTGAATGAATGAAATAGCCTTATTAAATACTTTGTTCGTTACATACAGTAGTTTTGTGTTCCCTTTAGTTGTTTGAGCAGTGTATAAACTACTGTATGTAAATAACAAAATATTTAATAAGGCTATTTCATTCATTCAGATCTCGGGTGTCTTCTGCTTGTGTTCCCTTTATTTTTTTGAGCAGTATATTATGGTCTCCCAAATATATGAATGTGATTTGAAGTCCAGGCAGATATAAATCAAGATCAGTTTGGGGTGCTCCCAGACAGTGCCATTTAAGCTGGTAGCCTGCATTCGATTGAGTGCATAAAATGTTGTGCATCTTTGCCATTAGATCAGAGATGGGATTGAAATCCCAGTGCTACGGGTTCACTATCGGTAGCTGCGGTAGGGCGCTATCGGTAGGGCTCACTTTGCGAGCCTACTTTCGGTAGGGCTCACTTTGCGAGCGTGCTGCACTTCTGCACATGTGCAGAGCATTTTTGATGACGTCTGGGCAGGTGGGCGGAGCCTCCCGCCACTGCTACCGGTTCGCCCTAACCGGGGCGAACCGGTAGAAACCCACCCCTAAATTATATGTATTTTAGTTTTGATTTCTAAAGGAAAATTTGTCCATTTTTTATGTTATAATATGTTGCAAGAGAAATGCCTTGGTTCCATTATAGTGTTTGAGCCTGTTCCACTGCACTTTAATATTCTTGTTAGTAATTTTATGGTTCCTGTGCAGTCCTATGATTCGTATTGCTAGTGCAGGATCAACAGTTGGTGTATCCATAAAAAGTGGTTGAATGAAAAATGATGGGTGTGTTTCTTTCATACACAGGTAACTTTTGATGTACCTTGGTCTCCTGCATGTATAGATTGGAGATGTTACAACTATACTGGGATTGCTGACTCCTGTGATTTCCTGTTTGTCATGTCTTACGATGAACAGAGTCAAGTGTGGTCACACTGCATAGCAAGAGCCAATGCTCCCTTTAATCAAACCTTAGCAGGTATGCTATAAAACAAGGGAAAATGTTGGAAATCTTTTTTTAAAAACCTACAATATATGCAGTATTTCAGATCTGAAGAATGTAAAGTATGTTTATTTAAAGCATTTTATTCTGCCCTATGGTAAAAATAATCCTAGGTAGTTTACAAAATCCAGAAATTAACCAGTCTGGGCTGTGTATACAATTAATAAATAATGACAGCTAATTTTTTTAAAAATAACAATTATATCCATAGTCTTTAGAGATTTAAGTGTCATTACTATACCTGAAGGGATCTAAACATACTATTTAAAAAAAAAAAGCTTTTGAGAATAAATAAGGTAAAAGATAAGTATCATAATAAATTGTAATATTTGTAGCTAGAGTTACAAATTTCTCCTTTATTGGAATCTTCAAAATATTTGCTGAAAATTACATTGAGGGCAATTTAACATAGGAGATACCTGATATAGATTGGATGGAAGAGCTTACTTGGCTTCCCTTGCAAAAGACAATATCTCAGTTAATTAGTAATAATTTTGGCCATGTACTCGGGCTCTAAGGCTATGTACTATTAGTTCTCTACATTTTCATAAAAGCAAAATAAATAGTAAGAAAAACTAAAGATGTTCATCTAGAAAGAGAGGACCATATCTGAGAGATCTGAAGGTTTACTTGTATCTTGAATGTTCACCTCAGTAGCCTTTAATTGCTTGATGATGCAAATATAAGTATGGAAGTATACAGTATATACAGTAAGAGCAAAAAAGGCATGTGAATAAATTCTGAATTTTATATTAAATTAGGGTATGACAATTACATTTTCATGGGCATTAACCAAAAGAAGTTGGTGATGGGAGTTCCATGGTATGGCTATGATTATACTTGTCAAAATTTATCAGAGGTAAGAATAAAACCGATGACATCAACTCTGGGGTTTACTTTACCTGAGCAGTAATCCTTCTTAAAGTGTTAATACAGATCCATAACAAAAGTTGTACTTTTTCAGACTCATGAGTGCACCATTCAGAAAATCCCTTTCCGGGGAGCTCCATGTAGCGATGCAGCAGGACGTCAGGTTCCATATAAAATAATAATGTCTCAAGTCAATAGTTCTCTTTCTGGGATTCTGTGGGATGAGGAGCAGAAAGCGCCATATTTGGAATATAAGGTAAGTTGCTTATTTATTTATTTGGAACATTATTTTAATTAGTTTACTGCATTGAACCGATAACATAGCTATGTTGATTCATCGGGGGGGGGGGGGAATCACCAAATAAAAGTACTGCATTACTTTTACTAGAACCAATATAACAAAGGCACAAGGAAGCTTCAAATCAAGAGTCCTGGTTGCGCAGCATACTAAAGCACTGTTATTAACAGTGTTATTAACACCAGCTGCCTGCAAGTACTGCAAGTTCAAATCTCACCAGGCTCAAGGTTGACTCAGCCTTCCATCCTTTCTAAGGTAGGTAAAATGAGGACCCAGATTGTGGGGGCAATAAGCTGACTTTGTATAAATATACAAAAGTATGAAGGCTATTGCTTAACACATTGTAAGCCACCCTAAGTCTCCGGAGAAGGGCGGCATATAAATCAAATTTTTTAAAAAATCCAGCGGCAATATGTGTAGAAATTAAAGAGCTTACAATAAAAGAAAGAAAGGGGAAGGGGAAGGGAGGGGAGGGAAGGGAAGGGAAAACATAACATGAAGGAGATGATGTGAGTAATCTTTCCTGGAGTTGGGGACTGAATCCAAATTATTCAGCTTCATTAAACTCACTGGGGACCTCATCAAATAATTTGATGCAACTATTTTTGTGACTATTGATTTTCATATCTCATTTGCAGAAATTTGCTAGTGAGTTGAAGGGCTGAGGTGAAAAGAACATAATATATTTGTTAATATTTTTGCTGTTACATTCTCCTATTTTACAGGATTCACGTGATGTTTTTCATCAAGTATGGTTTGATGATCCCAGGAGTATTTCTCAGAAAGCTGCCTATGTGAAAAAACATGGCCTGAGGGGCATCGGAATGTGGAATGCAGATTGTCTTGAATATTCTGGAAGTTTTGAAATGCAACAACAGACAGAAGCAATGTGGGATGCCTTGATGCCAAAATAATGTGTGTGTATACACTGCCATTTTAAATTTAATGCTGTTTTAATTATGCACCATTGAGTTTTAATTACACTATATTACACTTAATCTATTCTTGTCAACAAATAAAAGTTACAGTGCATTTAGAATGTATTCAAACCCCCTTCACTTTTGTCAATTTTGTTATGCTGCAGTCTGATTCTACAGTTGTTGAAATTCATTTCTTTTCTCATTAATCTACACTTAGTACCCCATAATGACCGTGAAAACAGAATTTTATAAATGTCTGTAAATTTATTAAAAAGAAAAAAACTGAAATATCACATTGGCATAAGTATTCAGACCTTTCACTCAGTACTTTGTTGAAGCACCTTTGGCAGCAATACAGCCTGGTGTCTTTTTGTATGACACAATAAGCTTTACACACTGTATTGGGGGATTTTCTGCCATTCTTCCTTGCAAAATCCTCTCAAATTCACTCAGGTTGGATGGCAACCATCAGTGGACAACCATTTACAGGTCTCCCAAGAGATGTTCAATATGATTAAAATCAGGGCTCTGACTGGGTCACTTTAGGACAGTCACAGAATTGTCCCTTAGCTACTCCTGTGTTGTACTGGCTGTGTGCTTAGGATCATTGTCATGTTGGAAAGTGAACCTTTGGCTCAGTTTGAGGTCTTGAGCGCTGTGGAACAGGTTTTCTTTGAGGATATCCCTGTACTTAGCTCCATTTAGCTTTCCCTCAACCCAGACCACTCTCCCAGTCTCTGCTGCTGAAAAACACCCACACACATGATGCTGTCACCTCCATGCTTCACTGTTGGGATGGTATTAGGCAGAGAATGAGCAGTGCCCAGTTTCCTCTAGACATAACGTTTAGAATTTAAGCCAAACAGTTCACTCTTGGTTTTCATCAGACCAGAGAATCTTGTTCCTCACAGTCAGAGTCCTTCAGGTTCTTGTGAACTCCAAGTGGTTTTTCATGTTTTGCACTGAGAGGAGGCTTCCGTCTAGTCACTCTGCCATAAAGCCCCGATTGGTGGTGGGCTGCAGTGATGGTTGTCCTTCTGGAACTCTGTCCCATCTCCACACAGGATCTCTGGAGCTCAATCAGAGTGACCATTGGGTTCTTGGTCACCTCCCTTACTAAGGCCCTTCTCCCCAGATTGCTCAGTTTGACAGGGTAACCAGCTTTTGGAAGAGTCCTGGTTGTGCCAAACGTTTTCCATTTCAGAATTATGGACGCCACTGTGCTCTTAGGAACCTTCAGTGCAGCAGAAATTTTATTGTAGCCTTTCCCAAATCTGTGTCTTGCAATAATCCTGTCTCTGATCTCTGTAGACAGTTCCTTTGACTTCATGCTATGCTACAGTATGCATTGTCAGCTGTGAGGCCTATTATAGAGAGGTGTGTGCATTTTGAAATCATGTCCAATCAATTTAATTTTCCAAAGGTGGACTCCAATTAAGGTGGAAAAATGTGTCAGCAACTATCAAAAGAAATGGGAGGCACTGGAACTAAATTTCAACTGTTGCTGCAAAGGGTCTGAATACTTATGCCAATTTGATATTTCACTTTTTTGTTTTTAATAAATTTACAGACATTTCTAAAATTCCTTTTTTCACTTTGTCATTATGGGGTATTAAGTGTAGATTAATGAGGAAAAAATGAATTTCAACATTTGTAGAATCAGACTGCAGCATAACAAAATTGACAAAAGTGAAGGGGGGTTGAATACTTTCTGAATGCAGTGCAAATTTAACTTTCTTACAATTGTATGGTTTCTTCTCTCCAACTAGTCTGGTTTATTATAGCCAATCTATATTCTGCTCAATTAATATAGCCCAAGAATTATGAAAGCTCTAGAAATAATTGAATACGTTTGAATAATTGATTTCTTATTTCTAATAAAAGACAAGGGTTCTTTTATAATCATCTTCCATCTCCATCCTAAAGTTATAGCAGAACTGAAACTAATCTTTCCTAATTTAATCTGATTTCTAATCCAAACTAGCCAAGATGTGAAGCGAGGGAGAAGACTGAATAACAAGCACCAGAAGTGTGATGGGAAACATGAACAATAAGACAAAAACTCTTCCATTGATCTTAATTTAGCCATCACTATTGTATTCTCAAAGGCCTGAATTCTACTATGTTGAAGAAAACTCAACTCTCCCAATCCAGAAGGATTTCCCAGCTAGACAAGCCCCAACCAGATCAAAAGGAATAGCAATCTAATTTCTGTAGATTTTTTATGGAGTGACTTAAACAGCTCTCTGATGCTATTTCTTTTAGTACTATTGCCTATCATATCAGTAGTCAAAAATAGTAAGCAGAGGACATCACTTTGAGGCTGTTTAGTCTATCATCATCTCCCCCCCCCCTTTTTTAAAAAAAAACTCAGATGGTAATCTGAAAGATTGGAGTGGCAAAAGATAAAAGCTTTTCTTTGAACAGATGTCCAAAATGCAAGGGAGAGAAGAATATTAATGGTTATTGTACTTCTTTATGCCTTAAAGTCAGCCTTGCTTCTGACAACTAAATGCTGGAGAAGGGTTTGAATCTCCTGATTGAGTAGGAGGTTGGACTAGAAGACATCCAAGGTCCCTTCCAACCTATTCCATTCCATTCCATTCCATCCCATCCCATCCCATCCCATCCCATCCCATCCCATCCCATCCCATCCCATCCCATCCCATCCCATCCCATCCCATCCCATCCCATCCATCCCTATCCCTATCCCTATCCCTATCCTCTATGTGGTGGAGAAGTCAGTGCAGGGTTTTTTGGGGGACATTTGCCATAAATTGCTTGTCCTTTGTGCTCAAGTCGGGATTAGAACTCAGTCTCCCATTTTCTAGCCTTGTGTCTTAATCATTACACCAAATCAACTTTCATTTTTTATATAGTAATAATTAAATGAACAAAAATGTTATGTTGTACTTCCTCTCAATGCCTTCTTTTACATAAGTTTATACTGAATTATAATGCAGTATAATAATATTATATTATAGTATATATTGTATTATAAAATAATATAAAATCCTTGCAGATTAACTGAGGTACCTGATTGTATTTTCTGCAGTCTGAAGTAGAGACTTTCTCTAAATTTAAAGTTATATATCCCTAGAAAGCAAAAGATAGAAAGGTGTTACTTGAGGCAAACGAAGTTCACATGAAGTTCACATAATAAAAAACTATATACAATTTTCTGCAAACCAAAGAATTGCAAGATTTCTTATTTTATACAAGACTGGAAAACAGAATGGCTGGTTAATAATACTTTCCATGAAAATGATAGTTAAGATAATTATTTTTTATCACATGGAGGTGATTGAATTCTAACTATAGATACCTAAACCTTTAATCTCTGTGAAGTATTAACAAACTTTGCTTCTTATGCAATTCTTGTGTTTTTCATCAATTCAGGGCCAGAGCAAATATTTGTTTAAAAAAATAGAAGCTAATGAGTTAAAGTGGTTTCACAATGTAGCAAGCAAACCATTCATGTGACAAAAGCAAAACATTAATCACATTTTAAGTCTGCTTCCTTAAAAACAAGCTTATTAGAGCCTGGAGTTCATTGAGACTTGTTTGCTTTTAAATGGATCCTTTTTTCCCTGCTACTTTTCAATAGAGCTGTTGACAGTGCTATATTTATAGCTTACAAATCAGGGGTGGGTTCTAAAATTTTTTACTACTGGTTTTGTGGGCGTGGCTTATTTTGTGGGCATGGCTTGATGGTCATGTGACAATTATTTAGGATTTAGCAGCGATATTGGTCTAGCAGGTTTTTAACTGCTTGCAGAGCTGTATCGATCTACCCATTTATTTTTGCAGGCACTGATCTACTCATGTATTTTTGCAGGCACTGATCTACTCATGTATTTTTGCAGGCACTGGTCTACTCATTTGTTTTCTTTTAACACTGATCAGCTGTAGGGCGGCCCTTTGAAGCCCAGCGGCAGGAGTTTAAACAGTTTTTTTCCCTCTAGCCATCAGCTGGGACTCAGGAGGCAGCAATAGATTGGGGGTGAGGCCAAATAAAAGGTAAGAATAACGCGGGGGGTGGGTGGGGGCGGGAGGGGGGCAGAACTGGTTCGGTGATGTCAAATCGTCACCGCTACCGGCTCGGCGGAACCGGGAGGAACTCACCACTGTTACAAATAAAGTTGGACTAGATCAATGATAGTGAACCTGACACCCTCGTCAAAAGTAACACGTCACAATGTTTTGGGGGATAAACCAGTATTCACCAACACCAACATCTATTTTTGAAATCATACCTGTTCTCACAAATTATTTGCGGTGACTGTGCAGGCCATGCAAGACCGAGATGTCCCTCACATGGTCTCTGGAAGTTGTGTGAGAAAGCTATGCTCTTGCACAGTTTCTGCAGCCACCAAAAGATACAAGAAGGGGGCAATTTTCACAGAGTTTTCAGAAGCTGCAGAAGCTGCGAAAGAACATTATCTGAAGCTGCTTCAAGAATACAGGCCTTGTGGGACCTGAACCAGCCTCGGGTAGCCTGCAGGGGCCTATCAACAGAAAGAGAGCACCTCCTGAAGATAAGTGGCACATGGTAGACCCCTTGGGGAACAGCACAAGGTGGTCTTTTTGAGTGGCAGTGGTGGAGTTAGGGATACCTATAGGAAATTATTTCTCTTTTGTTCCTGGGTAGTTTTGTGTGTGTATGAGACATGCCAAAAAAGTCAAGTTAGGCATTTTCTGAATTTTTGACATGCTGAGCCCAAAAAGGTTCCCTACCACTGGACAGATTGATAAAGTTCTTTCTGTTAGCAAAGAGGCTCTGTTGTTTTCTAATAAATTTCCTCTTGTTCAAAAAATAAATAAATCTGTGTGATCAAACTCTACCACTACTGTACAGCACTAGAGGGAGCCCATAGACATAAGATGAACCCCTGGGTTGCAGATTAATTTCAGAATACAGTGAAGGTTCTGAAATTAATCTGGATTAGAATGATAGCAATGACATCAAGCAAGAAGTGTGGCTTTCTACACAAACTGAACAAGTGGGGATTTCTTGGTATAGGATTGCATTGTGCTGCCCAGAAATTGACATGAGATTTTATTGGAAATCCAAAACTGCCACCTGAAACCTGTAATGAGTATAATTCTATACAAAAGAATTCAGATAGAGTAGCTTTTCTCAATTGGGATTCCATGAGAGACATGATTGCTTAGGACCTGGTTATCTACGGGACCGCCTGCTACCATCAATAGCCTCCCACCGGCCAGTACGCTCCCATAGAGAGGAGCTCCTCTGGGTGCCGTCGGCCAAACAATGTCAACTGGCGGCCCCTAGGGGGAGAGCCTTCTCTGTGGGGGCACCTACGATCTGGAACAAGCTCCCCCCGGAGATACGGAGGATCCCGGATCTGCGCACCTTCTGTCGCGCGCTTAAAATGTTTTTATTTCATCAAGCTGGCCTGGCCTAAATCTTCTCCCTTTTAAAATTTTAAAATTTAAATTTTAAATACTAATTTTAATTTGTTTAATCATGGGATATTTTAAAATTTAGCCAAATTGTTTAATCTGTTTTAATCTATTTTAAATTTTGTATTTCTGTGTTTTATTTTTTGGCTGTTCACCGCCCTGAGTCCTTCGGGAGAAGGGCGGTATAGAAATTTAATAAAATAAAATAAAGAAAAGAAAAGAAAAATGAACATTTTTTGGACTTGATCTTAATGTTGAAGGTATAACCTGGAAACCAGGAGACTGTTCTACACCTCTCTTATGTATGAAAGCTGGCTGTTGACTTTGGACCAGTCACTTTGGACCTCACAAGGGGTTGTTTTTGTGAAAAAGGCAGCAGCTTTATGTATATTTGCTGCCTTGAGTTATATATAAAAGGGCAGGATACAAATAGAATAATAATTCCATGGAATTCTGACACACCACAATATAATTCCAATTTATTCCTCCATTTACATGACATAAGTAAAGCAATGGGTAATCAGGACTGTGGCAAACATATAACATCTCTTTCCTATCTTGAACTAACTTTGCACAAAATGCGATATCATACACCATAGATTACAAACCACAGCAGTTTAACAACTCAAACATAAATCTCATATTAATAGAGTAGAATGAGCTGAAACGGATCTTAGAGGTCTTCTAGTCCAGCTCCCTGCTCAGGCTGTTAACACTGGTTAATTGTCCTCACTAGTACAAAGTTTCTCCTTAATTCCAGGTTGCTTCTCTCTTTGATTAGTTTCCAACCATTAGTTCTTGTCCTGCCCTCCTGTGCTTTGGAGAATAATTTGACCTCTTCTTCTTTGTGGCAGCCCCTCAAATACTGGAATACTGCTATCATGTCACCCAATTCTTCTTTTCTTAAGACAAGCCAAACCCAAATCCTGCCACCGTTCTTCATGTGTTTTAGTCTCCAAACCTTTGATCACCTTAGTTGCTCTGAACTTTTTCCAAAGGCTCAACATCTTTTTTGTAGTATGGTGACCAAAATTGGTTGCAGTATTCCAGGTGTGGTCTTACTAGGGTTTTATGAAGCGGTACTAGTACTTCATGTGAACTTGATTCTATGTCTGCTTATTAAGCTTTAGTTGTGAATTTGACTATTGCATGCAACCATAAATTGGTTTGTTTCTTTTGGGTTAGCAAGGCCTACTACATCAGGGTTCCAATATTCTAACCAGTAGCACAAAGTTTTCTGAATCAATTTGTTGCCACCTAGCAGTGGCTCAAAATATTGGTAAAGATACTGGTCAAGTAATCCAGGTGCTTTTTATACTCACCAGAACCTAGGTCCAGTTAACTTCGTGAACCAAATGGGATGGTGCTGGCGGTATTTGATTCAGAGACTCTGTGAACCCCAAGGTTATTTGGTCAACAATACATCAAAGCCCAGGCGCCTTTGTTACTTGTGAGCATTTATTACTCTTTTCAGTAATAAAGGGGAGGGGGGAGTGAAAAAAAATTCCATGCAGGGTTCTCAAACGCTCGAAGCGAATAGAATTGGCCCATCCCACTTTCCATAGCTGATTTCAGAGGCGGGGGTGGGGGTGGGGTGGACAAGAATGACCACCGTAACTAAAGATGCCGATTCCAAGCGAGGGTAAATCTCCTGGATGAAGCGGTTGCTAGGCGGCGGAGGCGCGCGCCTCTGCCTCGCGCTCCTCCTCCGCCATTGGCTCTTGGGCTCCAGCGCGTGCCCGTGCGAGCAACCTGCGTTTTGCAAACCTGTCTCGAGTCAGCGCGACTTCGAGGTGTGCAGACGGCGTGGTCTTCTCAAATGGGGCAATGGGGAATTTCAAGGGCAGGGACGGAGAGACACGTGTTACTGCGATTGCTCCCTGTCCGGTCTTCCTTCTTAAACTCGCTAAATAGAGCGGAGACCCCCGCGACTGCTATGTCTCCCACCCCCTCTCCGCCTTTTGAAGTCGGAGCATAGTAGCTCGGGGTGTTCGTAACAACATGGGTAAAGTTAGTTAAGGATCTAGCATAGCAACCTGCTGAGCTTTGTCGGCATTAAACCTGGTCAGGTATTTTGTGTTGTGGTTTAGTGAATCATGGGAGCCTGATTTCTTTGGTGGCTTCGTGGTTCCTGGCATTCTTTGAAGCTAGATAATGGTTTATGTAGCGTTTGGGTTATTTATTTCAGGGGCGACCAGTGCTAAATCTCTAGATTTTGGGTAGGTGGAAAAAGCTCCATACTTGAAAACTGGCAAAGGACTGAACCTGAAACCTTCTGTATTCAAAATTAGAATTAGCAGTTCTCCGATTTCATTTAGGATTGATAGTTTATGAAAGGTGTAAGGGTTTTGGCTGATGAGGAATGGAGGACAAGAGGCAATCTCAATAATGCATTATATACAACTCATATATTCCCCTTGTTAAATAGATAAAGCCTCTTATAACAAAATGCTAGTGTGGTGGCAAAATTGTGACAAAAGAAGTCATACTAAACACATTTTACAATCTTTGTTATTAAATAGCAACTTAAATCCATTTTAAAAATTGCCACTCTACATTTTATGAAAAACCCAGTTTTATATTTGATCATGATTGTTTATTATGGAATGCATTAATTAAGGGATATGCCTACCATACTAGATCTAATTCTAACGCCAAAAGATTAACATGTCAAGATTAGGGAAAGGGAGATTATTTTTTTGCTGTGCCTTTTCTAGGTCTTTGCATTTGATGTTGGTGGGAAGACCTGGAAGTTTTATGACTGGACACAAATTACAACTGTGGCAACTTTTGGAGACTATGATCCCGAGTTTATATGTTATGCTCATTCAAAAGGATCCAGAGTTGTTTTAAAAGGTTTGTTTTACCCAGAATAATATAAATTGTTAATAATTACATTTTATGCAGTTTGTTGGTATGGATCCTTTGTACTGTAGTCTTCTGACTAAAGTCAATTAACTATATTCATTGGAAATGTGCATAATTATAACCCATAGTAATTAGTCAAGAATGATGTTATGTTGGACTTCCGGTTTGCTGCTGGCCGCCGCCAGACGTTCCTCTGGATCGTCAGCTTCCATTGCCTGTCAGAGCCGCCGCCACAGCGGAATGGCGGCTTGAAAAAACTCCGTTTCCAAGAGGAAACGGAGATAGAGCCGGCAGGGGTGGGTAGAACTCTCTGCAGAGTCCCAAAAGTTTTTTTTTTACTTTTGGGACGGAGCGGATGAGAAGCCCCATATCCCCTGCCGCTGCTCCAGGCTTTGGGAGACCTCTGCTTATGCAGAGCCAGGCGTCAAGAGCAAGCCTGCGAATTTAACAGAATAATTAAAGAAAAGACGAGCTGGACCCTTAATACTGAATCGCAAGTATTTTACCCTTCAAAAAATTATTTAAGAGAAAAGAGGAGAGGAAAGAGGGAAAAAGAACCTTTTAAAATGGCGTCTGCCGTGGCTGGAAAGGGTTGAAAGGGAAAGTCCTTCCGTTTCTTATTACTACAATGTAGCGGAATAAATATCACTGGCTACATTTGTAGATAAAACCTCGCTCCTGTGTCTTCTCTTGCTGTTGATTGAAAAGAAGTTTTTTTTTCTTAAGAGAAAGTCCTTTTGTTTTCTACTTTTTCTCTCTTTTTTTGTTAAATCTTGTCTGTGTGGGAAATGGCATCGGGACTTACACAGCTGGACAAACGGGGGGGGAACTTCCCCCATTAAGAAACTGCACCAACAAATTCTAACTCTCCAGTGTCAGAAACCTGATTTTAATATATTAGAATTTCTCCTTGAAGAGATTGTAAGAAGGGATGAGATTGTGAACCAGCAATTTGAAAAATTTAAGCAGGAAATTAAAGAAATTGGTGAATTGGTGAAATCAAAGTTTGACTTTTTGAATCAAAAGATTTTAAAATCAGCTAATGGTTTATCAGACTTTCTGATTCGGGTGGATGCAAAGACTAAATTATTAGAGTCTAAAATGAAGGAAACTGAGGAGAATTTGGATGACATGACTCAAAAAATTAAAAAGGATTTGATAAACACTCAGGATAATAGCTCAGAAGACAAACCTAAAATGGAGGTTGACCAAAAGAATGGTAATGAAGAAAATGTGCAACAGAGGATTGAAAGAGAAGTTTTAATGATTCAATATAATTTTACAGAATATGCAATTAGACTGAGAGGTTTGCAGGAAAATAATAGAGATGACCTAAGGAAAATATCTTCTGAAATTCTGGCTGGGATTTTAAAGGTTCAACCTGATGAAGTGTATTGCAGGATTGATAGAATTTACAGAATAAACTCCTGGTTTGCAAAGCAAAGGCAATTGCCTAGAGATGTGGTGATCTATTTTACAGATAAAGAAATTAGGAATAATATTGTGCAGAACTCTTTTAATTCTACTTTGCAATTTCATGGAAGAAAGATTTGGATTTTTAAGGAGCTCCCGACTAAAATGCTGATGGAGAGGAAGAAATTTGGCTTTCTAGTGACTGAGTTAAAAAAAAGAAATATCCTATTCAGGTGGGACACCCCAGTTGGTTTAATATTGAGATATCAAGGAGTAAGATATCAATTGAACACTGTTGAAAAAGCGGAAGATTTTTATCAAAAATTTTTAAAAATAAATTTAACACCTTTAGGCATAATACAGGATAAGCAAAAGGAGTTGGAAACAAAAGGAAAATATCAAATTATAGAGACTGTTGCAGATAAATTGTCTTTGGATTCTCTGGATACCCCAGCTGGTCTGTCTATAAATAAGAGAGTAGTGTCATCCGACACCAAGCTGATGAACCATCAAGTCACAGACAAGTGCGCAAATCAATCAGTTGACATACAAGTGACGGAGAAGAAAGATGAGATGATAAAACTAACCCAACAAGAACAACCCATAAAGCAGAATGAAAATCAACTAGTTGACACACAATTGGTAGGCAAGAAACGAGGATGGAAATTCAACCCGCAAAAGAAAAAGAAAAGAAATAGATCTCATAGAAAAAGCAGTTTCTAAACCATGCAACAGTGAAGCCAGGGACTTTAAAAAACGAATGAATATTTGAAAAGATAGTGGAGGCGAACAATTGTTTAATACTATCCTGAGGATTGTGGCAGATCACTGCAATGCCGTGATTTTGGGATGTGAAAAGAGCCTCACTTTGTTGGATTTGAATCATTTACTCTGGATTTTTTTTTTTTTTTTTTTTTTTTTGGTAAATATAATTATTTTGAGTTATAAGGCAGGAGAGTTATGTCGGGGCATGCAGAAGATCTGGATGTTACTCAGTAGGATGATGGGAATTAACAATCCTGATGAATACCACAACTATAACTATATGGATATAATTATAATGTCACTCGGGTGGTTTTTACTTTTATACAGATGCGAGGATATTTACTACTGATGGGGGCAGAAGATGATTGAAGATTTTGAACAAACTGTTGCACCAGCATGTTATTTTACCCTATTATGGGTGATGGATTTAACAATCCAGTGGAAAGACACCAAAGAAGATACTATATGGATTATAAATTTAAAGTTATTGTCTTTTTTCTTTTTACAAAATGGAATGCATATATAGATATGTGTATATCTTAGTAAAGTGGGCAGTGGATTATATTTAGAATTGTATTGCATGATTTTGTAGGAACTGAAGGGTTGAAATAGGTTAGTTTATTGATTGATTAGTTTATGAAAAAGGATCTTTAAGTCATATATCTAGTGGAGTGGAGGATTTAACAATCCAGTGGAAAGACACCAAAGAAGATATTACATGGATTATAAATTTAAAGTTATTGTCTTTTTTCTTTTTACAAAATGGAATGCATATATAGATATGTGTATATTTTAGTAAAATGGGCAGTGGATTATATTTAGAATTGTATTGTAGGTTTTCAAGTCATATATTTAGGGGGGTGGAGGAATTGGATAGAATTGAATAAATGTTAAATTTGGATGTAGGGAGAAGGTCGCTTTAAAATGTTATATCAATATATATAAAAGATTAAATGTTAAATAGTAATAATATACTATAAGTTTAGGGGAGGAGAAAAAGGGCAGATTATCGTAAAAATGGGAGTTATAAGAATAATATGCTAAGGGTCAGTATTCTGAGGAGGGAGTAAGGGAAAGGAAAGATATTATGTATGTAACTAGTTATGAAATAGCCTATTGTTGTGCAGAAGTCACAGGGGGGGATGGGTGGAAAGGGGGGGGTTAGGGAAGAGGGGGGGGAAAAAGGGGGAAAACTTGTACTTGAAAACTTTTTCAATAAAAAAAAAAAAAGAATGATGTTATGTTTATCACAAGTTTTTAGTGACTGCCATCCGTTTCCGGATAGCTCATGTCCTCTATTATGTGAAACTCTCCCCTCCCCCCCTCAATAAATGGATTGAAATGCGTTAGGAATATATTTTAAATAGGAAAACATCCCACTAGCTTTTGAATATGTTTTATCAAACGTGTCAATTTGGATTAGCTATCACCAAGCCAGTCTGTTCATAAATAATATTAAACTGCTCAGCTCAGCATGATAGTTCGAAACACAGCTAAAGTGAGACCACATTTGGAATACTATGCCCAGTTCTGTCATCGTGATACAAAAAAGATATTGAGATACAGAAAAGCGCTCAAAGAAGAGCAACAAAGGTGATAAAGAGTATGGATGAATGGTTGAAACATAGGTATGTCTTGCCTATTGAAGAGAAGGATCATGGGGGACATAACTGTCCGAGTACTTGATGAGCTGTCACAAAGAAGAGGAGATTGACTTATTCTCTAGGACAGTGGTCTCCAAACTTGGCAAAGCTGGCTGAGGAATTCTGGGAGTGAAGTCCACAAGTCTTAAAGTTACCAAGGTTGGAGACCCCTGCTCTAGGATGCCACAAGGCAGGACAAGAAGTAACGGGTGGAAGCTTGTCAAAGAGGTACAACCTAGAAGTAAGAAGAAATTCTGACAGTAAGAACAATCAGTGCTAATTTAAATGAATTAAATATATATGGGTATTGGTGATATGCATATGGTAATGAGTGTTACTATTTGGAACTTCATTGTTGAATTATAACTGTAGTAGAAATACTGTATTTATTTTATTTTGAATCATTTTTTCCCTGCTTTGCTCCGCAAAAGCAATTCCAGATACTTCATTTAGGGATAAATGGAACTGAATTATTGTAGCAGTAATCTAAAACTCACAGTCTGTTCTCCCCTCCCCTCCCCTCCCCCAGTGATCTCTTTTTAAAATTTCTTTTAGTGGTGCATACGTAGTGGCAACTAATTGTTATTTGTTGTTTAGGAAATATATCTGTGAAGAAAATTTTAAAACCTACTGTTCGAACAGCCTGGATTAAACAAAAAATCAGCCTGGCTAAAAAGCAATACATGGATGGAATCAATATAGACATTGAACAAACAGTTAAAAAGTCATCAGCTGAATATTATGCATTAACTGCTTTAGTTAAGGAAACAACAGAAATTTTTCACAAAGAAATTCCTGGTTCTCAGGTAAACTAGAAGGAAAGATTATGTTTTACATTAACACGAGTTTCTTTTGACAGTATTTACTATTAATTACTAGCACACATTTTAGTGCTGCATATTTGTTGATGCAAATATATTGTCAAACCAGTATCAGCACAACTAAGGGCTTTTCTTCACTGACACTTAACTACAGCATGGGAATCTCTTTTTTTCACTATGTTGATGTCAACTTGCAAAGCTTTCAAGTTGCCATGAGCAAGAGGGAGGGAGAACTGATAGAGCTAATTGATTTCCATAATGGAAGCTACATTCCATACATGCTTTCTTCCGCAATCAGAAGAAGGGTGTTGGATTTCACAGCCAGCCAGTGGGTAATTGGAGAATGTGATTTATGACATGGCCAGGGAGGAAGGGAGAGACAGGGTCATAGGGGAATGTAAATCTACGTGGGATTAGTTCTAACTGCATCCGAACATTGCCAAAATGGTGCTCCTAATAAATGACTGTATTTCTTTTGAAGTTTGGCTCATGGCTCATGAATTAATTAGGGCATCTGTTGGAAACTTCACAGTTGAATCTTTTTAAAGATATTATATTTTTAAATATATTTTTAGCATTTCTAGTGTTCAAGCAATGTTTTCCCCTTAAGCAGACAACAACCATACAGTTTTACCATAGGTATCATCTGTTGTGCTTCACCAGCCATTTTGTTGTTGGGATCACCATTCAGTGTCTCAATACTCAAAGGTGGCCACTTCAGACTGGAATAAGGACATTTCATCTGTATTAAGCACCTGTCTCTGTCATGCTTTCAGCAGCAAAAGAGCCTGGTTCTTTCAGACTTGGCTCTCTCCCTATACCTGCCCGGTTCCAAGCTGATCACTGGCTCAAGACCAGCCATGGCTTCATAGTACAGTCCACCTATTGAACCTATTAGCTGTTGTTTGGAATTTTAAACATGGGTGGAGTTCTGTCTTAAATCCAACACTAGGAGCTGCTATTGGAATTATTCCAAATACGCTCATTGTTAACCATAAGGTGTGCTGCTGAATAACACCTTTAGCTGGTTTCAAAAAAGGATCAAATCAATTCTGGGAAATCATGCTGATGGATGGCTACTAGCTTTGATGGCAGTATAATTATCTCAGACAGCCATCTGCTGGGAGACTTGGGTTTCTTGTGCAGTTGGTTGACCACTGTGAGAATAGACTGCTGGACTAGACCCAAGGGTCCCATCCAGCAGGGCACCACTTAGGTTCTTATGATATAGGCCTCTGAACTGGAGATTGCCTGTTGGATAAAGATCTCCCTTCTCCCTGTCTGGTCAGTTGTTACATAAGAAAAAAGAGGTAGATAAAGCAGAAGCACGTTTTGACGGATGGCTAAACTTGTAGGCATGGCTTAACTATCAGTGAAAACCATCAACAATCACAATTGTGTTATGATTGACAGATGAATTTTCCACTGGTTTGGGAAAGGGGGGAAGGTAGAGACCAATGCTACGTGAGAAATGTAGACACCCACCTAATGATTGCAACCCAGAACAAAAGGAATTGGGATTTGTAATAGGAACAGTACAATCTGTGCTGGTTTAGTTTTCTGCTGGCTCATCAAGAGAAGGAGAGCGTTTGAACTGAGCGTTTGAACGGAAAGGTGACTAATGATAGAGTCACACTAGAAACAAAATAATTATAATTGGGAGGCCACAGGAATCTGAATTTTAATTTTCAGAATGAAATATTCTATCCTTTGTAATTACACACAAGACATTTTACAAATAGTCATAAAATTAAATTAAAATTAAGCTAGTAGCAGGAAAACAATGTAAATAGCCCTGTTTTCATTAAAAATGTAAAAGAAAAAAATATTTTACATGGCATTTAAAAGATACAGTTGAGACATATATTAAACCTGTCCCTTTCTTCTAATTTGGAACACCAAGCTATAGCTTCCTTTTTTTGGCTATTCAGTGCTATTACATCATGTTGTGAGAATGGAATCCAATAAATTCACATACAGGTAGTGCTCAACATATGACTGTTCACTGAAGGATCATTCGAAATTACATCAAATTCCCCCCAAAGCTATTTCTGACCTGGTTTCAAAGTTACGATGGCCACATTCCCACACAGTCATGTAATCTCATTTGGAGGCTTGGCAGTCGACTCACTTTTATGGCTATTAGCAATGTCTCACAGTCATGTGACTATGATATTTGACAGTTGTTTTGCTGGTTTACTTCTGATTTGCAGCAAAAAAAAATCTCATTGTATAAAATGGATTTGCTTAGCAACTGCAGCAAAAAATGCAGAAAAATTGGGTCTAGTCTCATAATGCCTCATTGTATGACTGCAGTGATTTACAATTATAATTTGAAGCTCAACTGTGATTGTTAGTGAAGGACTATCTATGCGGCAACTCCAGATTAGCATATAGTTTTTCTGTACCAATCAAATAATAATGCCACTGAGTGCTCTCAACCCAACCTAGAGGATTATATTTAAAGGATAACCAAGAGAAGAAAATACATGCTATTTATTTTTTAAATTTCCATATAAACTGCCTGAAATTTGGATTGGTATCTTGAAATTAACAGATTTAAAATTGTTTGCCTTTGACTTTGAACAGCATAGAAAAAAACAGCTGGTGAGGAGCAGAATGCAAAATTAGATTTTCAGCATCCTTTATTGCACTGATGTATAGGAATATGGTTGAAAAATATATGCCACAGCCTTTTCTGGTCAAATTGTTGATTTGGATAACATTTTGTAACATTTATCACTCATTGTGAACTATACTAATACCCTATTTCCCTGAAAATAAGCCGTATCCCGAAAATAAACCCTGGCATGATTTTAGGTGTGCACCTAATATAAGCCCTACCTCCAAAATAAGCCCTACTTAAGAGCCTGCACAGATGGCCACCCGCCCATTCCATCTGGTTGTTCATGGTGCTGCAGCCACGAGGCAAGATGGGGTGGTGGAGCTGCCCCACATGCCCCGCACCAGCTTACCTCAGGGCCTCTGCAATCAGGCCATCCTTGCTCCGATACCTGCCTCATGGCAGCAGCACCAGCAGCCATGTGCAGCAGGAGCCCATGTGGCCACTGGCCCACTTCTGCTTGCTCATAGCCACAACGGAACAGGAGGCTGAGCGGTGTGCTGGTGCCATGGCTGCAATGTGTCAGAGCATGGATGGCTTGGCTTCCGGGGGGCCCTGCGGGAAGATGGTATGACGAGTGGAGCACTGCCAGGCTGCACAGCCTCCTGCCCCACCATGAGCAAGCAGAAGTGGGCCTCATACATGGAAAGAAAATAAGGCACCCCCCAGAAAATAAGCCCTAGTGCTTATTTTGGGACCCAAAAGAAAATAAGACCCGGTCTTAATTTTGGGGAAACAGAGGTACATTCAAATTCGCAATTCAAGTGAACAATGTTAATGTAAAGGATATATAATTCAAAGTTTCTTCATATTGTATAGCAAGGCTGTACAAGTTTTGAAAAATAACAAGAAAAGATGGATCAGAATTTAATGACCAAATGTCACTTTTTCCCCCCAGATGCAGCTGCTTTAAGGAAGTTCTCTTCGTTTATTCTAAAGTATCTCTTCCAATTATTTTCAAAGCATACATATCACTATTATGTAGCTTAATTAAATATGTTTAGATTTGCTTTAACCACATTTTAGGCTACTGCGTGTTTTGCAATAAACTATGGAAGAAAGGAAATTGTTCCAGCACACCTTTACTCATACTAGAACCTTTCGAGTTTACTAATTAAATCTCTGATACTCAGCCCATATTCCCAGTGTGTGTACCAGGTGTGTGCATTTTAGTGTTCCCAGAATCCTCAGTAATGACTGTGGACCAGTGTTTTTCAACTTTAGTAACTTTAAGATATGTGGATTTCAACTCCCAAAATTCCAGTTGAAGTCCACACATCTTAAAGTTACTAAGCTTGAGAAACTCTGATGTGGATTAAGGAATTTTGGAATTTGGTTCAGTTGTTTACAGATTTCCCAGATTGAGGAGTACAGTTTTAGCCTAATCTACTTTGATACAATAATTCTAGAACAGATTAGTCAGATTACTACCACAAATTACTTTCCCAAGGTTAACTTTATTAAAAAGAGTTTCAGTTATAAAGTTTACTAAAATTATAGGGCAGCTAGCTTCTACTAAAAGTATGTGCTGCATTTAGGCTTTGTTGATGAGCCTTGCTACAACAATCTATCCCTAATGCTTTTTTACCTTGCATCTTTTCCTCACAGTATCATCATTTTGAATGGCTCCCAACTTAGACAACTAAGGTTTCTTCTGGGTTGGGAAATGCAAGCTGGAAGATCAACAGGGAGCAGACATCCACAGGACCTAAAGCAGTGTAATTGATGTGGATTATAACCCATATGTGATTCTTGATTTATTATTGGATTTATAGTCTGCCTTTGTCTTGTGAATGTATGGCAGAACTTAACGGATAAACTGTGAGGTTTCCTCACATTTCATCCCTGCACTCTTATAAAATAGATTCGGTTGAGAGAAAATGACTATGTTGAACCCACTAGTGAGCCTTTGGATCAGGTAGTTTTTAGGGGTCTGTTCTGTTTAGCCCATGTTTATCACCTGTTTCTCCCCCCCACCCAAAAAAGTTCATAAAATATACACAAAAGTCAAACCTAATCAGGAGGTTTGCAAGCTATATATATAAACCTTTGTAGAGAATGCTTATTCACAGCCAAATCTGTACAGCGAGCTTGGGGGGGAGGGGGGAATTCCAAATATACAGTATTCCAACTATAAAGAACTGATTTTTCAAAGAGCAAAATGTTGAGATAAAGGAATATTCTGTGAAATATAGGTTGCAGATGGAGAGTCTATGAGATTTAATTGGATATTCATTTTTGAACTCTTCAAAGTGTAAGAAACACTTAGATTGTGCTATAAGACATAGAGTTTTATCCAGGGGTGAAATGCTTCCAGTTCGGACCATATTGCCCGATCCGGTAGCGATGGCGGCGGGTGGTTCCGAGAACCGGTAGCAAAAATCTCTCCCCACCCCCACGCCCAGCTGAGCCATGCAATCATCAGAGGCTTTTTATTTTATTTTTAAAAGCATTTTTTCTACAACCTCTTCGGCTGAAAAAATGCTTTTAAAAGTAAAAACAAAGCCTCTGCTGATCAGGCAAGTCAGCTGGGATCGTCAGAGGCTTTTAAAAGCATTTTTTTACAACCTCTTCAGCCAAAGAGGTTGAAGAAAAAATGGTTTTAAAAGTTAAAAAAAAATAGTTGGCCATGCCCACTCAGTCATATTAATCCCCCCCACCTCACCAAGCCATGCCAAATGTAACAAATTTTACATTTCACCACTGGTTTTATCACAAAATGTTTCCAAAAGAAATAGCATATCTCTATTATTTTTAAAATACAAGTAGTTGCCAATGTGCAACCATAATTAGGATTAGAATTTCCATTACTAAGCAAGGCGGTTATTAAGTGTGCCCTAGTTTATCCCTTTTTTGCCGCAGTTGCTAAGTGAATCATTGTGGTTAAGTGAATCATACAGTCATTAAGCAAATCTGAATAGTGTTTATATATTGTTTATCAAGAGGCAAACTTGACTGAAAGGAAATTTTACCTAACCTTTTCTTCTTTGTATACATTAGAAATGATTAGCAAGGAAAAGAGATGTACTACTTGTGCTTTTTTAAAGACAGAAGTGCACCCATGTTGTGCTTTTCTTTCCCTGCAGGTAACTTTTGATGTACCATGGTCGCCTGAATGTGTAGACAGTAGATGTTACAACTATACTGGAATTGCTGACTCCTGTGATTTCCTGTTTGTGATGTCTTACGATGAACAGAGTCCATTGTGGTCCAGTTGCATAGCAGGGGCCAATGCCCCTTACAAACAAACTTTAGTGGGTAGGAATCAGTTTCTTCAGAATATAAAGTATAATTAGCTTCTTTAGTTGGGGAGGGTGGGAAATAAAGACTGGGTCTTTGCCTAAGATGCCATAGTGGATTGAGTCAAAATCAGCCCTTAGTCCTACAAACTCTCTGCAACCAGTTTCCAAGCTGGAAGGCACATTTCGCTTTTCCAAGTATTAATCACACTATACTGCAAAACCTGGATACAGATAGTTTCAGGCTACTTGTATAGATCTTTAATGGTATTCTGGTCCTCTTTTTACCTCCTATATGTATCCTTTTGATTTTCAAACTTGTGGTAAGCTTTTTGGATAGCCAGATTGTTTTTTTTTACGTTGGTTTTTCTCTTATCTTCCCTCCCATCCTGTAATTGTTTGCAACTCTGTTTTAATATCTCCTGTTATAGGATTGTCCACCCATTCTCAGCACCCTTTCTCCCCCTACTGCCTTCTGCCATGAAATCTTGCTTACCATTTCTATGATATTGAAATCCAAGGTATATGCTAGATTACAAATAGTTTTAGCTTTCCTAAGTATCAAGAATTATAGCTCTCTCCCGGATTTTCTACTAATTCCACTTTGTATACTTCAAGCTTCCAGTTGATTAGGATAAACTGTGGAGTGGCTTATGCCTTTTTTTCTTCTCTAATATAAAAGTTTAGCTGGCTGTAGCAGGTGTTCCATTAAAGAAACTCAGCTAATGCTTTGGGCAGAGAGGGCGTGAAAAAATGAAAAATCTCATAATCTCTTATAGGACAACCAGTTGTGATTTGGGGGATCTGAATGTTTATGCCTCTTTCCTGTGAGAATTGATTATCAACTTTCTGTCCTTTAGATAATTATCAGATGAAGAGGAATTTTTATCTTATCTTCACAGCTGCTAATTTGTTAAGGAGTTTTCCTGAGGAATTTTGTCAAAGCCTTTTTGAAAATCAAAATGAACCTACCTGTTTTTAATTTTCTTGTTTATAGAATGCAAAGTACTACAATCCAAGCACTTTTTTGTAAGAGTTGGGAGGCAAGAGTTTAGTAAATGGGTTAATAGGAATTGTAATTGTGTACAATCGTTCTCTGAAATCTTTAAATCTATTAACATCTCTTTCTTTCATGAATAAATATAATCATAAATAAATTATATATAAATTAAATGTAAAATTCAAAAACAAAATGCTAAATGAAAAAACCCTCTATTGGTTTAATTTTACTTTAAATGTCTATTTTAATGACCTTTTTTTGGTCTGGTTGATATTACAAATGTAGATGCTTGAATGTAAATAAGCATAATGAGCATGAGAGTATATTTCTATATTAAATCAGGATATGATCATTATATTCGCATGGGCATTAATCCAAAGAAATTGGTGATGGGCGTTCCATGGTACGGCTATGATTATATATGCTCAAATTTACATAAGGTAGGAGAAAAACAGTTCATTTCTATGATTTTGTGGGCATGAATTTCACCCCAGGACTATATGTTGAACAATGTTAATAACCAGTTTGTCATTTATTAAAGTAGTTTCTCTCACTCTAAAATCTTCTTAAAGGAGCTTTTGTATTTAAGCAGAAAACCATAAGAGAAAGCTCCAGAATTAACCAGTGGGGTGGAGTGGGAAAGAGAAATAAAATGTTAAAAGTAAGAAGAATGGTTAGGAGAGGACGGCATCTTCCTATTATATATTTAACAAAAAGGGCCACTACTAAAAGAAAGAAATCCTGTAAAATGAGATGTGTGGACTTCAGTTCCCAGATGGCTGGGGAATTCTGGGAGTTAAAAGTCCACATATCTTAAAGTTGCCAAGTTTGAAAAATACTGATCTAAAGTCACATGGATTTTCTTCTGGAGAAAATAAGAGAAAAATCCCGGTGATGGTGGCTATATCCACATTCAGGCTGCATAAATTTCCCCATAGAAATGATTCAAACACTGCTGAATAAAAGGTTAAAGTGACTGAAGGAACCTTATCAGTATTTGAAACTCTGCTTAGGTTGTAGTCTGAAGCATGTGGTTTTGAAATCAGTAAAATCTATTTCTGAGGTAATATTGAAAGGCCTGAAGTTCCATTCTTGTCTTAGATAATGATTATTCTTCAAAATACCTATCTTTTTATAATAATGCACACAGACTTAATCATCTAATTTTGGAAACTCAGATTTTCTCCTGCATGAGACAAATATAGAATAGAAATAGAAACAGAATAAAATTCTTTATTGGCCGAGTGTGATTGGACACACAAGGAATTTGTCTTTAGTGCATATGCTGTCAGTGTACATAAAAGGAAAAAGAGAAAAAGAAAAAATACATTCATCAAGAATCATAAGATACAACATTTAGTAATAGTCATCGGTTACTAATAAGCAATCAAATCTTACTAGGAAACAAACAGAACAATATAAATCATAAAAATACAAGCAACATGATTATAGTCATAAGTGGGAGGAGATACGTAATAGGAAGGATGAGAAAAATAATAGTAATACAGTCTTAATAGTTTGACAGTGTTGTGGGAATTAGTTGTTTAGCAGAGTGATGGCATTCGGGGAAAAACTGTCCTTATCTCTAGTTGTTCTGGTGTGCAGTGCCCTATAGCGTTGTTTTGAGGGTAGAAGTTGAAACAGTTTATATCCAGGATGCGAGGGGTCTGTAGATATTTTCTCAGCCTTCTTTTTGACTCGTGCAGTATACAGGTCCTCAATGGAAGGCAGATTGGTAGCAATTGTTTTTTCTGCAGTTCTAATTATCCATTAAAGTCTGTGTCTGTCTTGTTTGGTTGCAGAGCCAAACCAGGCAGTTATGGAGGTGCTCAGTAATTCCTCTGTCGAACAGAATCAGCAGCTCTTTGGGCAGTTTGAGCTTTCTGAGTTGGCGCCGAAAGAACATTCTTTGTTCTGCTTTTTTGATGATGTTTTTGATGTTAGGTGTCCATTTTGAGTCTTGAGATACGATAGAACCTATAAACTTGAAGGTCTTTACTGTTGATACTGTGTTGTCTAGTACTGTAAGTGGTGGTAGTATAGGCGGCTTTCTCCTAAAATCTACCATTTCTACGGTTTTGAGTGTGTTTAGTTCAAGATTGTTCCAGTTGCACCACAAGGCTAGTTGTTCAACCTCTTGTCTGTATGCAAATTCGTTGTTGTCTCAAATGAAACCAATCACTGTTGTATCATCTGCAAACTTCAGTACTTTAACAGAGGGATCTTTTGAGATATAGTCATTGGTGTATAGAGAGAAGTGGAGAGAGCACAGAGCCCTGGGGGGCTCCTGTGCTAATTGTACAGGTAACTGATGTGATTTTGCCTAGCTTCACCTGCTGTTTCCTGTCTGTTAGGAAGCTTATGATCAATTTACAAGTGTGGTCAGGTACAGCCAACTGATTTAGTTTAGTTAGAAGAATATCTGGAATGATGGTATTGAATGCTGAGCTGAAGTCTACATAGAGGACCCTTGCATAGGTGTTTGGAGATTCAAGATGTTGTAAGATGTAGTGCAGAGTCATATTAACAGCATCATCTGTCGATCTATTTGTTCGGTAGGCAAAGAGGTGGTTTGCAGTGCCCCTTATTTGAGAAATGAATGTGTGTCTGAATAACAGAACCCTTTTGAAGTTTACCATAACTACATAATGGAAGTTATCCTTTTTTTCAGGATCACGTTTGCTTCTTTGCAAAGAATGTTTTCCCAGGGGCTCCATGCAATAATGTCACAATGAGACAAGCCCCATATAGAATCATCATGACATTGGAGAATACTTCTACTTCTGGGATTCTGTGGGATGAGGAACAAAAAGCTCCCTTTTTAGACTACAAGGTAAGCTGTTCTAAGGATTCCTTTGCACAGAAAATACACATTTGTAAAAAAAAAAATTAAACAACAAAAACATATTAGTACAAAATTTAAATTATTTTCCCTACTGCAGCTGACTTTCTTTTGTACACTTCAAGTTTCTGTATTCAAATTTTAAAATTCCTACCAGTCTTACGGATATATATGTGTGTGTTTGTGTGTGTGTGTGTTAGTTCACACTAAAAGGGAAAGGTTATGTATGAATTATGAACAATAGATCACAACTCACGAAAGAAAGAGAAAGATAGAAGTGTAGGCAATAAGAAATGGATACTTTTTAATTTAAAAAATGAAGAAGACAATATAGTCATGCCAAAATCTCCACAGTCTCTAATATAACTACATTTTAATTCCTCTTAACAGCCAATTTTATCAGTGGCCTTAACCAAAGGAGTTAGGTTTATTAGTGAAAGGAATATTAGTGCACCCTATTTTATACATCCTATTCAAAGACACATTCAAGTCCATATGCTTGGCTGAGTGAATTGGTTAACTGGAAAATGTATAAAAAAATAACATTCTGTGAGTTAATTAAAAATTACATTATTCTTCAGACTATAAACTGAAGCCCTTGTTCATAGATTGTTTTAATAATTTATTGTATGATTTCAGAAACTTCCTTATTTTATTCAGCCTGCCTTCAAAATGAAACTATGAAGATGCCTATTATTTTCATTTTATAGAGAATAAAACCAGACTGACAGAAAGTGATTAAATCCAGTGTTAAAAGTGTTGCATAAGATGATTGGATGAATCTGTGTCACTACAATCAAGACATTGTGTAGCAATTCTTTCTCTCTTTTCATAGGAATATTAAAAATGAAAGACATTCCCTTCCCATGAAAGCTTTATTTTTTTACAATAATTTAACAAGTTCTCCTTCTTCCTCTTATTTCTCCAAACCCTGTGAATTGGATTGGGCTGTGCGAGAGTAAGTGACTGGCTCAACATTATCTAGCCAGCTTTCATGCCTAAGGCAGAATCAATTAATTTCAAGACTGAAAGTTCTTTTTGCTTAGCCTGGCTTATCTTGCAGGATTCTTGAGAGTAAAACTGTGTGTGAAACAGTAGCCCTATCAGCTCCATTTTAGTATATTTGGTGGATATGTCACAAAGTGGCATTTCTCGTTAGCAGCATTTCTTGACCTGGATAACCAGTTAACACGTTCTCTTTCTTTTGGCTTTTTGTAGGACTCAAAGGGTGCTTTTCACCAATTGTGGTTTGACAATGCCAAGAGCATTTCTCTGAAAGCAGCCTACGCAAAGGAACGTGGTCTGAGGGGCATTGGGATGTGGAATGCAAATTGCCTGGATTATTCGGCAAGCATTGCAGCTCAACAGCAAACAGAAGCAATGTGGAAAGCCTTGAAAGGCGCATAATTTATACAATAGCCAGACTTGAATTCAGACAGCAGTGAATGATTAATTAAGTTTTTAAATGGGTACAGTATAGTGCACAGTAAAAAGCTGTGAAGGCTACTTGCTGTTCATTTACCTTGTTCCATTAGATACGTGCCGCGTTCTTAGGGTTGAGGTATTTTATTTCTCAATAAGAAAAAGAATTTACATCAATCATTCTAAGCCTGTCCTCTAATTCCAGGAAAGGAAAGGGAAAATGCATGTCATAAATACAGCAAATAAAGGGTTTTTTTATAATTACATAAAAGCTTTTTGCTTAAAGCTTATAAAATCAATAATTGGAGGGGAAGAGAAGGGAATGAAAAATGGTTGCATTGATGAACTTTTTTTAAATTTACAGTTTGGTTGAGAATATGTTGTTCTATGTACCTAATAAAGTAGAATGATTTTTTTTTGAAGCAGCTTTAATTTTTCAGATTATGTATAATTGTTTTCATTTAATCCCTAGTAATTGTGGCAATTGAAAATGGCAATTACTACTTATAAAATCAATATATGTTGAGATGTAGGTAGTTTCTCAATAATGATATTGAACTGACCCAAAGCACTATGAACATATTTAGAGGAATTCCAGTGAAAATAGAATCATAGTAGTGTGAAATTTACATATAGATGGCTGTAAAGTTACTCGAAATGGCAATACCAATATTTATACATTTTATACTTATGGCTTTCATTTTAAAATTGAATTGGTTGTTTCTCTTACAGACAATATACACTGCATTTACATTGTTTTGCCTTTAAGGAGGCAAATAATTTCTCTGGGTTCTGTAGCATAAGAATCAAAACTCAAACCGTTCATGGTATGAAAGAAAATTCAATTTCTTTAAAATATGTATAAATACTTAAAAAGAATGTGTCAAATTTTTAAAGAAAAAAATTAAAATTTCAGCTTTGAATTTTTTTAAAAATAACGATTTGGCCTTTCAAATATTTTAATGTATTGAGAGTTTATTCTTTACTGGTATTTTGAGTCAGTCATTAATAAGATAAAGATTCTATCCTTTATCCATATTGTACTTCCTTACTCATAACAATACACTGATGGTACACAGCTATATGTCTCTTTTCTGTCCCAAGTGGAGGCTGTCATAAGACAGAGCAGGCACAGAATGAAGAACAGGAACATGGAGGTGTTATTTGTTAAGGAACCCTTCAGGTTCTAGCTAAAAACTTTAGCTCTGAACAATTGTATTACCCCTGAAAGAGGTAGTCTGGTTGTCTTTGAATTTGTGGCTCCTTGTATAGCAGGTGGAACTAATGGCTTTACAGAAGACAGTGACAAATTATCTCATGCCTGGATTTCTGCAATTTGCTTCATATGGAACTGCCCCTGAGGCTTCAGTTGGTCAAGAATGCTGTTGCCTACATGCTGACTGCTTGAATAAAACCAATTTTATAGGAGCTGCCCTTGTGTACTTCCAGATCTTAATGTTTATTCATATCTCTGCCTTTCCTTCAAGAACTCAAGGTAATATATATAGCATCTCCACTTTTTCCCTGCAACAACACTGAGAAACATTGGCTGAGAGAGTGACTGCTCTAGTCAGTGACCTTCCGTGGCTGAGGATGGGCTTGAACTTATCTTTTTGGTTAGTCTTTCACCACTATACCAGACTAGCCTTTCATTACCTTCATAATTTAAGATTAAAATAAACACTCCCCACAATGTTATAAAACATCAACCTTTAATAAGGAATCCCTTATTGAAAGGATTTATTCGTTTTAAAATATAGTATATACCAGTACTAAAGGTATTTGGAATATAAAAAGTTCCTCTGGGAAGTATTGCAAAATTTTAATATCCTTTTTCTTACCTTCTTTTGCTCAAAGTAATTAGTACTTTTCTATCAACAGCACATTGGTGCCTAATTGGTTTACAACTTGTCTTTCAGGCTGAAGAACTTGAAGAAAGAGCTTGTCTAGGTTTACCACAATGAGTTTATATTCCAGAAACTCATTCTCTAAGGACAAGAAATGTCCCAAATCTAAGTGTCTATTTTTAAATCAAGCTATTAAATATCCTGTATCTCTAGATCGCTTGGCCTTGTAAAATTGATCCTGTTTCAGTCTTTCCAAAGGAAAACACACTTGTTAACCACAACAGATTCTGAAGCCAAGGAATATGTGTAGACTGGATCATAGTATCTGCTTCTTACAATTCTTCATTTCTTTGTCATAAAGAACATTAAAGTATTTCCATACATCTATATGAACAAAGTGCCTCACCATTGACAATTCTAGTAACACAAAACCCAGACCATTTCTGATGCAATGTATGTCATGTTGTTCTTAACAGCAATAGCAGCTTTTGTATCTTTTCAATGTGTTCTTTCTGATGATGTTATAATCACTAAGAAGCTCAAAGCAGCAATGCTGCTATTACGAGGACATTTGCATTGGATGGTATTTTTACCTATTCACACATGTGCTCAGTTATACCATTTTATGGTGAATTAACGCAGAGTGTCAATGATCTTCTTGTGTTTTGCTAGTATTTCTGTAAAGCTTTGAGAGCTCATTGGCCCATATACCTCCTTCCCTTTTTCCTGCGACATAGTCACAGCAATTCAGAAATATGTTTACCACTAGTTTATCGTTCAGCCTCCTTTAGGTAAACTTGTTCCTATATCACTTTAATGATGTAATGATTATGTATTAGCCATTAATTTTACTAATCTGTTGCAGGAGAATATAATTTTGTTAATTCAGGACTAGTAAAATCCTTGAGACTAGAACACACATTTATTAGTCAGTTTGGAAACATCAAGGGAAAGCCCTAATTTTTCTGCTACAAGCAAAAATATAGACATACTTGAACTTCAAACATTTTAATATTAGAATATAACTGAACAAAAAATTCATTTCTCTGGCTTCATCTCATAGTAGTTGGAAACTGGCAGTCTTGATTGTCTGAAAGTGCCTTTAAGCTTGAAAGCACAAAAAGAAAAAATGTTTGGTATTATGAGATAAAAGCAATCAATCTTCCCTATACCAAAATTGCATCTGGATGGAGGGAATTAAATGTGGCTTTTCAAGAATCCAAATAGAATTTTGCTACATACATTAAAAGTTCATGATCCCACTCTTATCACTTTGCAGGATAACTGGCATTTACACAAACATATATGTAAAGGTCAATAAAAAAACAGGAGAGTTCTGTTTGCCCAGGTCAACTTCCCATATTCACAGATTCTGAGTAGTTAACATTTGTTCATACAGCTATACCAGGAATCAAAACAAAACACAAATTTACTGTATGTAGTTATTGGCTTTTGTACAGTAATAAAAATGTATTAGTATATATGACAATTAGCACAGTTATCAAATGAATGTGGTTTACAGTAAAAAAAAAAAGTAACCAAAAAACCTGAAATGAGATTGAGGAATTGTAAACAAAATTATTTATTTGCAAAACCTTAAGATTTGCAATGAGAAAAAAATATTGAGTAATAATTCTGTTTTTAAGTTATTGTTATTGTTGTTCTCAATCCAGGTGTGCTTTAGTTATAGTGAACTATTCAGTTAAATAGACAAAAGTCATTCTACCCCAAGAGATGATAGACAATGGAGGATAAGGGCTTGAAATCAATCTAGCCATTTCTTCACCATGCCCCAAGATGTAGTCCTTCCAAATATTTAATTGTGAGGCTTTCTCACTCCATCAACAATGCTGTTGCAATGGATGCAACTGGGGTTATTCCCTCCAAGCTTGTTATTGCTGGTTTGCAGTGCTATTGCCACATCAGAATAGAACCAATGAGTGGTTTAGCAATGAATAGCTTTTCACTACATACAAGTTTGCTATGTTTAATCAAAATTAGGTTTTGAATAGCTACAGACTGAAGAATTTCATTAAAAGGGTTAACTAAAATATTTGCTTTCCAGACAGAAATCTTAAAGATGACTGAACCTTCTTGTGCACCAGTTCTGCCTTCAGCGCTTGTAAATCAGAAGTTGCTTGTTTTTTCATCTACAAAAGATCCAGAGATTATGACAGGAAGAATTAAATTACAACTATTATTTTATAGATAAGTGTCAACTTTTATGTGGTTTAACAAGTGCAATTTGGTCTTCAAACTTTCTAGCCTAACCAGTTATATAGTGCAATGCATTCTGAGACATGTTAATGCCTCAGGTAATGGCGGATCTTAATATACATAAGACATGTTTGATTTAACATAAATGGGAAATTGGCTAAAGAAACATGCAACTAGAATTATAAAGAATTTTTTGAGGTGTTGTTATGACATAACAGGAATTCTGGGAGATGAAGTCCACACATCTTGAAGTTGCTACAGTTGAGAAACACTGGTGTAGATTGTATTACAGATTTCCAATACAGATTTCTATTCATATCATTTTTTTATCTATGGCAAATGCCTAAAATTATTATGATTATATAATTTGTACAGTAGCATCAATGTATAACATACTAAAAAGAGTATAGAGAAGAGCAACAAAGATTAAGGGACTGGAGCAGGGGTGAAATCCAGCAGGTTCTGACAGGTTCTGGAGAACCGGTAGTGGAAATTTTGAGCAGTTCGGAGAACCAGCAAATACTACCTCTGGCTGGCCCCAGAGTGGTATGGGAATGGGGATTTTGCAGTATCCTTCCCATGGAGTGGGATGGGAATGGAGATTTTGCAGTATCCTTCCCTTGGCACACCCACAAGCCACACCATGCCCATCAAGCCACGCCCACAGAACCAGTAGTTAAAAAAAATGGATTTCACCACTGGACTGGAAGCTAAAACATAAAGAATGGTTGCTGGAATTGGGTATGTCTAGTTTAATGAAAAGAAGGACTAGGGGTGACATGATAGCAGTGTTCCAATATCTAAGGGGTTGCTGTAAAGAAGAGGGAGTCAACCTATTCTCCAAAGCACTTGAAGGCAACACAAGAAGCAATGGATGGAAACTAATCAAGGAAAAAAACAACCTAGAACTAAGGAGAAATTTCCTGACAGAACAATCAGTGGAACGAATCAGTGGAACGAATTCTGGACCTGCCTCCAGAAGTTGTGGGTGCTTCAACCCTGGAAGTTTTTAAGAGGTTGGACAATCATCTGTCTGAAATGGTATAGGGCCGTGATGGCAAACCTATGGCACACGTGCCAGAGGTGGCACACAGAGCCCTCTCGGTGGGCATGTGCACTGTCGCCAGCTGCTCTTCTGGTTTCCAGTGTATATGCTGGTCTTCATAGGTGCCGGAAAATGACCTGAAAATGGTCAAAAAACCAGGCCATTTTTCGGGCCTTTTTTAGGCTGTTGTCAGGCTGTTTTTCGAGCCAGAAACATCCTGAAAAATATCCTGAAAACGGCCCCCTAAACAGCCAAAAACGTCTGTGTGCCGACTAGCTGATCATCAGGTTTCCAGCACTCCGGTGTGTGCACATGCACACGCATTCCAGTTTGGGTACTCGGTGCTGAAAAGGTTCACCATCACTGGTATAGGGTTTTCTGCCTGACCAGTGGGTTGAACTAGGAGACTTCTAACTAGTGTTAGATGAAAATATTTCTTCTGAGAACCAAAACAAAGTATCTAGTGTGGAGCAGTGATAGTCACCTGAAGGAACATTGTTAAATGTAGTTAAAGAAGTGTGTATGTGCACAGAGTCCATCACTTTGGTGATTTTGGTAACCAAAACAAACAACCCTCCTCCCCACAACTGTAATGAAGATTTCTTAACTGAACAGGAGTATGTACACCTTGGAAATCAGCCTATGATTCATTCTCAAAATATGTCTCAAAGACTACTAATATTTTCCTTGATTTCCAATTGTGTTATACGTGGCGTATTAAAGACCAGTCTTTAAAAAAACCTTTGATTTGTTACTGGCTTCACTGATTATATGCATGTATATGTGTATGTGTACAAATGCAAGCACACATGTAATAAATTAGTACAGTACCTTGATTTCTATGACAAGCTTCATTTTGGCGTTGTCTAACTTTCTCTTTAGCTGGTCAATTTCCCGCTCCAGGGTTGTAATCTGGATTATTACATTATTCTGTCAAACAAACAACCTCCCAAATTAATTTAGAATATAACTACATATATAAACAACTCACACATTCCATAATATAATTACTACTCAGTAATATTAAGTTAACTGATGCCTAGAGGCTCTCCAGGAATTTCTTTTTAAATATATTTTAAGTTCTTTAGCACTCTGGACACCTGTATGTTGTCCTTCTTCAGAAGAATATAACTACTATGATGGTATCTCTCACATAACTGGTCAGATGATGGGATTGACCATAGAGCAAAGCAATGCTTTCACACATTGGCTACAATAAACTAGGCCAGTATTTGAATGTTTGTTTTGCTATGGCCAGCCTAGATTTATCCAGCCAAAAATGGATTTGACTGTCCCTTGTGAAATTGCCATTATTTAAAAATTGAGAGATTTTCTTTAATAAGAGAAAATGTAATCCTGCAAAGATGAGGTATAGCTTCTGGGTTGCCTCCAAAAACTGCCCCAAGTAGTGTGCATTATAACAATCCAACTAGGTGATGATTAAGGCAGGGGTGGGTTCTAAATTTTTTTACTACCGGTTCTGTGGGTGTGGCTTATTTTGTGGGCGTGGTTTGATGGTCATATGACAATTCTTTAGGATTTAGCAGAGGTACTGGTCTACCAGGCTTTTAACTGCTTGCAGAGCTGTACCGATCTACCCATTTGTTTTTGGAGCGTTCTGGTCTACTCATTTGTTTTTGGAGGCACTGGTCTACCCATTTGTTTTTGGAGGCACCGGTATGCCCATTTGTTTTTGGAGGCACCAGTCTACCCATTTGTTTTCGGAGGCACCGGTCTACCACCACACTGCCTTTTAACCCTGATCAGCTGTAGGGCGGCCCTTTGAAGCCCCGCAACAAGAGTTTAAACAGTTTTTTTCCTTCTAGCCGATCAGCTGGGACTCGGGAGGCAGCGAATAGATTGGGGGCGGGGCCAAATAAAAGGTAAGAATAATGTGGGGGTGGGGGTGGGGGTGGGAGGGCCCAGCTCCCGAACAAAGAGAACCGGTTCGGTGACGTCATATTGTCACCGCTAATGGCTCGGCCGAACCGGGCCGAACCCACCACTGGATTAAGGCATGGATTACTAACCTCGGTGTTTTGGTGCAGATATGGGTATAAAAGATGCGCCAGCCAAAGCTGGGCAAAGACAATCCTGTCCACAGCCCCATTTTCTGTTTAAGGAGAAGCTGAAGTCCAGGCAGAACTCAAGTTGTACACCAATGTCTTTACATGCAGCACAACCTCAACTAGGATAACCCCCAAGATCAATGTTTCTAGAAATTTATTTTCGTATAGAACTTTATTTAATCTGAGATTAGTTTGCTTCTTCCAGACTGTAAATCTCTAGGTATCAGTTTAAACTTTCAACAATACCCCTGGCTTGACTTGCGATGGCAATGTACAGTAACATCAGCATACTGATGACAATTTACTACAAACCAATAAATGATCCCTCCTCCCCAAGTTCATATAGTTATTAAATAGAATGGGGGAAAGCAGCCCATTCTGAGGTACCACACAGTCAACCAATGCCCTGAATGCTGCTCCCCCATATCTATAAATTGAAACTGTCCATTCAGGTAAGAGTGGAATTATTGCAAAACAGTGCTTCCTTCTCCCAGCCCCCACAGGCAATCTATAGTCAAGGGTATTGAAGGCTATTGAGAAGTTCTATTGTCCCAGGAGAGGTACCTCCTTCATTGTTAGTTTCTGACAATGCTATCAATTGGTATGTCACAACTGAGTCTGAATCTTAACTCATAGAAGACTAGATAATGTCTTCCCTGAAGATTCTCTGAAGCTGAGCCACATCTTTCTGAACAACTTTTCAAAAAACAAAAATAATTGTTCTTGTTTAATTATAATCGTACAATGATATTTTTGTTCTCTTATTTATTTGGACATGGTGTGCAAATAAACACACCATGGTGTGGTGTTTCCTTTAAAAGTTATACTAGCTCTGGTAAGTATGTGCTTTAGACTTCTGTGATTGTTGTGTCTGTGATCTTAATATTTATTGAAGATATTAATCTTTGTTTTGGATGAAATCTTTGTCCTTGGATGAAAGACGTAACAAATACCTTTGCCAAGGATAACTGATGTCCTTTCCTCCTTTTTTATTCCTATCTGAATTTGTTTTCTTTACCATCATTATTCTTTTGTCTTGTTTTAGTTTTTAAATGTTTATAACAAATGCAAACCACCCAGAGTTGTTGGGATTCAGTAGCATATAAAATTAATAAATGTTTATTATTATTATTAATAAATTACAATGCTAAAAATGATTCTAGGTCAAAATAATGTAGTGATCTTTGAGATGACCCTGTTGCTATTAGTACTATTAATACTTGAGGTCTTCTTAAATAACCCTCTTTTTCCTACTTAACATGGTCTTAAAAAATAGCTATAAGGAGACCATTGTATATTTGACCTCCTTAAGTTAAAGCTACCAAAGAGAAACAGACACAGATATTTAAAACATAACAATTGCATTTCTTAAAAATAAATTTATAGCACCATTTTTTTGTGAAACATTGGACACAAACTAAAAAAAATCAGAACTGGAAAATTTCAACTTCTTTCCCCTCCAAAATATAGTGAGAACTTCACTGCATTCTGTGTTCTTTTTCATGTTGTGATCAAAACAAAACAAAAATGGAATTCACATACTTTATCCTTACTCAGAGAACTTTGCTTCTTTATCAGAGAAACAGTAAATGAATTATTGTGAATCTTAACTAAACCTTCAGAATGTTCTACAGTGTAATGCAGATATTTAATTCAACTGTGGGACTGAGTAGACACCACAAAGTAGATTTTCAGTATCTTCCTTAGAAATAAACATAAGAATAAGCATAAGGTATACAGCCGGAATATATGAAATTGTGATTTAGCTGAAAAACCTTAACATTAGGAGAAAGTTTACTATGTGGGGAAAAAAACATGATAGAACATTTCTTAGACTAATTAACCAAATTGTTTTGATATTAGGAGGTCATGATTCATACGGGAAGTATTTAATTAATTTTAAACTTCATTCTCATGAATTTTATTGTTAGGAAGAAAATCTTATGTATACCATATTATAATGAGAGAATGAGGATTTAAATCATTTTAGCAACTTGTAACACTAATTCAACTCAAGGGAAAAGAACCTGCAAAATATTCTTCTTCATTCTTGCCAATAGTATTTTCTTTTTATTAATTAGAATCATGACATATTTATAGTAATTTATGTTAAATCATTATTAGAACATAAATATTGTTGTTATATAAGTTGAGTTAAATTTTTGCACAGCTTCAGCTTTAGGCATTTTTAATATATATTAGCAATTAGTCTGATTAAAACAGCATCAAGATTCCAAGATTTGCTGTACTGATGGACAAAACTTAGTTTTTATGGGCAAGGAAAGTTTTAAAAAAATTAATTACCTTTGAATTGGTGGTTTGTGTTAAATTATTTCGCTTTTTCTTGGTATCTCTAGCTTCCAGCTGCCTCATTAATTGTTGATGGTGTAGTTCTAATTTTTCCTGTAATTTATTTAAAGCTTCCTCTGAGAAAACTGTGACTTTCTTCATTTCAAAATATTTTTTTTTCCAGGAATCACGGACTGCAAGATTAAAACAACAAAACATACATCATATATTCCTCAGAAAAAGATTCCATGTAGTTCAATAGCAGTTCAATAATTTATTCTAAATGAATGTATATAAATTACAGCTAAAGAATCAGGGAAGGATATATTTGATTCAACAAGTTAAAATAATATTTTTATAAAACTCAAACCTGATGTTGGACAATATTTTTTATAGCTGTTGATCAATGAAAAAAATGATCAACCTTGAACATACCATGGCATCTCCTGAGCTTGTGCTGTTCAATTAGGTTTTTCACTTTTTTAACCAGTTCCTCTCTAGTTTTTTCCAGATGTCTTCTTTCTATCTTAATATGTTTCAGTTGCTTATGTAATTGATTGCCTGAGGAAGAAGAAATCCCATATTTATCATATTTGTAAAAATTAATAATGAGAACAATTCTGAATAAAATAAGAGTAAAAATGTGCCATTCTTCTATTGGTTAATACAGGGTTGATCCACTACAATAAAATAAAATGAACCTAACCAAAGATTGATTTAGTGGTTGGTGCTGGGTTGAAAAGGTAAATATCTGTGTATTTACATTTGAAGCAATTGTCTGGTATGTGGGATCTACATAAACAGATTACAGTAATCAGGAGATAATATGAAGGAACAATGACAGTGTCCAAACCTCTGTACTTTTATTGAGAATTTCTTCCCATACTTTGAATCATGCCATTCGTTCTGCAAGAACGAATGGCAGAACACTGGAAAAGGTAAACTTTGGATGATATTAGGTTGAATTAAAACTGGAGAATATGCTGGAATAGAATAGAATAGAATAGAATAGAATAGAATAGAATAGAATAGAATAGAATAGAATAGAATAGAATAGAATAGAATAGAATAGAATAGAATAGAATAACACAGTTGGAAGGGACCTTGGAGGTCTTCTAGTCCAACCCCTTGCTTAGGCAGGAAACCCTACACCACTTCAGACAAATGGTTATCCAATCTCTTCTTAAAAATTTCCAGTATTGGAGCATTCACAACCTCTGAAGGCAAGTTGTTGCACTGATTAATTGTTCTGTCAGGAAATTTCCCTTTAGTTCTAAGTTGCTTCTCTCCTTGATTAGTTTCCACCCATTGCTTCTTGTCCTACCTCAAGTGCTTTGGAGAATAGCTTGACTCCCTCTTTTTTGTGGCAGCCCCTGAGATATTGGAACACTGCTATCATGTCACCCCTAGTCCTTCTTTTCATCAGACTCGACATACCCAGTTCCAGCAATCGTTCTTCATATGTTTTAGCCTCCAGTCCCCTAATCCTCTTTGTTGCTCTTCTCTGCACTCTTTCTAGAGTCTCCACATCTTGTTTACATCGTGGCAACCAAAACTGGATGCAGTATTCCAAGTGTGGCCTTACCAAGGCATTATAAAGTGGTATTAAATTTTATGTGATCTTGATTCTATCCCTCTGTTTATGCAGCCTACAACTGTGTTGGCTTTTTTGGCAGCTGCAGCACACTGCTGACTCATATCTAAATGATTGTCCATTGGACTCCAAGATTCCTCTTACAGTTACTACTATTGAGCAAGGTACCACACACACTGTAGCTGTGCATGTTGTTTTTCTTGCCTAAATGTAGAACCTTACTTTTTTCACCATTGAATTTCACTTTGTTAGCGCCCAATGTTCAAGTCTGTTGTTCAACAGACTTGAACATTTTGTTGAACAACAATGTTGAACAAAACTGGTAATATCTATCCATAGTAGAAGTTTAACCAAACTTAAACAGAAATGGTTCCTTTACGTACAACATATTACACAGCAAGGCAATTTTAGACCTTTGGATTACAGTAATAATAATAACCTTTATTGTCACTGCACGACATATGTACAATGAGATTGGTGGAGCTCCCTCAGTGCACTCCCCCCCCACACACAATACAACTCACAATGGAAACAGAAAATCCCTAATCCAATAAATCATATTAACAAACACCCAGTCCTATTACCCCAGTGTGGACATGTTACACTTTGCGCCGGCCCTGCAAGTCCATCATACTACATAGTTATGATGTATTTTGCATTCAGGAGTCTGACAGCCCATGGATAAAAACTGTTCTTCAGCCTGATTGTGTGGCTGGCTATGCTTCTATTTCTCCTTCCCAGCGATCTCATCTAATGGTATCGAGGGACAGCCCACAATGTTTTGTGCTGTGCTCACCACTCTCTGTAATGTTTTTCTATCTGCGGCTGTCAGGTTTGTAGAACTTAAACAGAAGCTAACAACAATCTTAAGTGTTTTAGTGTAAAATATAGATATCTGAACTATTATCAGCATTTGGGGACACAAGGGGAAGGATAGGGGAGAATATATTACCAGCAACTTTTATGTTTTTAATATGTAAATAGTTATTCTTCAGTTTTTTTCTATTTTGTCTTTCCCTTTTATTTTTGACAATAAATATTGTTAAAAAACTAAAAATGATGAAAAATTCATGCACATACATACTAAATATATATACTTCTGTAGCTAAACTGTAAGCAAAGTAATGAAGACTTGAAAAACACTTTTAAAGGATGCCTAAACTGATAAAAATAATAATACTCCTAGAATGTCTCTTGGACAATCTCTCTGAAGAACACACTTTTATTTTTGAAAGAAAAAAAATAGAAACTTTGTAAGAGTCATTTATTGCTAATCTTATATAGATAATGATCTGAATGTAAACACAAGGAATGCAAAATGCTACCCATTCACAAGAGGTAATTACTGTTGGGCTTGGAGGAGGAAGAGGACGTGACAACAACTTCAGGGAGAAAAACAAACAACCCAGTTAATGGTGATTGTCATCAGTGGACACAGAATGAGGCTCAGTTGGTGGGGGAAAGAAAGAGAGGGTAAAGAAAAACAACAACTGAGTAGACAGAGTACAATGCTTCCATTCCTGAATAGAATTACTCCAAGTAATATGCTTTTTAGAACAATTGTATGTGGGTTGCAAAAGTCCAGAGCACCACAAGAGGGCAGCAAACTCTTTGTCATATAGTTCTCATCAAAATTTTTACATTCAAATATCCTGTGCTTGGTAGATATGGAGATAGTGGCTAGACAAATTCTATATCTGGAAAAAAAATACCCATTTAGCCTTTTCCAGAAGTCACTTAGACAAAAAGAAGACATGAATGACACTGTCTGAATTATTGCCTTAAGAAAACGGTTGACAATCACAAATGACCCTTTAAAGGCTTTTCGATTATGTTTAGTAGACAAGTGAATACTGTACACACCATTGCTTTTGTTGCCTTCAAGCAAACCTGATCTCTTTCTTTAAAGGTAAGAGGGCAAAATCTCTACGATCCCTGCTGCTGAAACCTTTTGTGAAACCCCTAATCTCATGAGAGGTCTTGGACAGATTTCCTCACCTTCTGTTGGAAAATCTTTGTGAGGAAGTTGAGCTCTATTTACTGAGACAGCCAGAAGAGGTGGAGTAGGAGGGGAAAGATAGTGACTAGGATATGCGGAGTCTTTTAGGTTATTCCCATCAGCCTAGGAGCAAATAAAAATGTGTCAATCTTCAGTGTTATTTTTAAGATATAAGAACTCCAGGGCTGTAAAATCATACATGTAAAGTTCAAAAAGTCAAAGAAAAAAAAAAAAAAAACAAGAGGGGCCTTTATGACATCTTAACAGAAGATGAGCCAAACCACAGGAAGCATTAGAAAACGACTTTGCCTGAAGTCAAAATGTTTAGAGCCAGCCCTGAGATCATGTGTAAGTGCATCTTGCGTTACAGCAAACTTTTTCATTTGAATCATTTCTCAAACGTTAAGAGTGCCTAATCTACTTTAGATTTTGAATGTAGTCCAAAGGGTTTTAGTCCTAAACAAACAGGCATAGGCTCATTCTGTCCCTATCTGTTACTTTATTATATCTATATTGTATACCTCTATTATATATAGAAAGAGAGAGGCAGAAAGTACTCACTGCTTGTAATGTATGTCCTACTTCAAAAACACTGCTTTCAAAATACAAAATTGGCTAGATATGATTAATCACAAGAATTATATGTAATTATAGTAAACCTTAATAAATCTTAAGTCAAAATTAATTCAACCCAAGAGACAGAAATGTGTTAACAAATCATTTTAACCAACTCAGTTGTGGTGCTAGACTCCCCTGGGAACATACCTGATTATTCTGCACATTACCAGGGTCAGTAGCAGTCTTGGTAATTCCAGGATGTTGTTGGCTACAGATGAAATCAAGGTAACAGCTACATTAGAAATAAACCTCTGATTAAACTTGTTGGGGTTACAAGTTGTTTTGATTGAGCTATTAATCTGGAAATTAGGATAGTGAAATCAGCCTTTTGGTGACAAACTAGATTAACAGCAAGTATTCTAAAGGTGCACTAACCTCACACACAGGAAATTAAGCTAGATGAACTAGTTCTCATGCTTAATTATATTTATCTGAAAGCTAATTAAAGAGCTAGCTTTTTCCATTATTGAATATGTAAGAAGTTCTTAAGATGACTTCAATGACTGACATTGAATACTGTCAGCAGAAATGGCATATTTATTTCCGTACCTCCTCTTCTTGGGTGAATATGTTATGTCTCGGTTTTCCAAGGATTTTGGGATTCCAGAATCAGCAGTAGTAGTATGCCTTCCATTTCCAATCCCTGTCAATTTCCCTCCATTTTCTGCATTTGTGTCCAACATGAGAGAAACCTCTTCTGCATCAAAAGTCAAAATATTACCTGCCTGTACATGAACGTGTATGCACATATACAAATAGAGGAACACAGAACTTTTATTTTTGTCAATTGCCAACTAACAGCCTTAATACAGAGCAAAATTTGCTACTTTTTGATAGTCATCAAAACAAAAATACTTCCAATATTTTGAATAAATACAAACATATTTTCTGAATTAGTTAAGATACAGTTAAGATCTCATCAGATAAATGCTATCCACACCTGGATTTAAAAGATCACAAACATACTGTGGTGTTAAACAGTATGCTCCCTTTCTAATTACATCGATTGTCTTATAGTTTTCTGTCTATCCTTAGCCTTATTTGTTGTGACATGAACCAAACAGCTCTGGTTATTTCCAAACCCCAAACTACAGATACCATTCCATTTCAAAACAATCTCACCTCACAGATTGAAAGTTAAATGTAATCACATTTTTGCTCTGTTTTGATATCACTGCAAGCAATTATTGGAGAAGAGAGAACTGTGGCTATTTCCAGTCCTCTAAGCAGCAATGATTTTAATTAGATGTGGTATTTTACAGGCATTTTACAAGAGAACTAAACTAACTTTAATATTTTCCTCTTGATTGTATGTTGTTGCTCTCAGCTTAGCCCCAGTTCATGATTTAAGCAATCATCTATAATTAGTTTGTGTACCAGTTGTTGTCCCCCTTAATTTAATACTCCTGCAGCGCAACTTCAAAATGTGTAATATAATACTTCGCTCTCTATTAATTTACAGGTGAAGTCAAATGAAATGACACAAAACATGTTTGGGGCAAACTGGAGGGTGCTGGCATGGCCTCTCCATTCTGGTCTTCAGTCAGACAATCATATGGCCATTTCCACCCCTAGATTCTGCCTTCCAATAAGTGCTTTGTAACCTTTCTCAAAAGCCTATTTTTTAAATCAAACCTTTATAAGCTTCCAGCCAGAGGGGAAGGGGAAGGGAGATGTCTCCCATTTGAGGAAGAGGACACATATTTTGTTCTTGAATTAATGGATTTCTACATCCCCCTTGACCACTTTTTTATGGCAGTGTTTGCTTCCCTTCTTTCCAAACTATTTCTGTCCTGTATTTTTCTAAGGTAATGTAAAAAAACAAAACAAAACAAAAAAAAACCCCAACCACCCCTAATAGAAGAAAATTGCAAAGATGCATTTATAATTGGGATTCCCCAATTATAAATGCATCCCCCCCCCCATGTTTCTTTAGTTCATTTTCTTTTGGACTAGAAGGATACCCAAATGAGATACAGGAACAGAGGCAGGCAAACCAGCCTATGGAAGCCAACAGGAAATCCCCAAACTGTGAAACTGGTAATAACAATGAACCAACCCCTTCTATACTATAGTATTCCAATTGATGGATATTTTCCTAATATTAGTGATAAATTGAAAGGAGTAGTAGCAAAGCCAGAGGAGAAAACAACTTTATGTATCATATCTAATAGACTTAAAAAATTAGACATGGTTTGGCAGAGAGTTACAATAAGCACAATGAAGGCAGGATAGAATGATCTGGACAACCACTTTTATGATGGCATTGTTTTCTGTCAAGTCAAGGAAGGATGAATAGTGGTTTAACTAAAAGGCACATAAAATAAACATTAAGTATGAACCTTATCCCCCAACCTGGTATAAGATAAGGTTTTATAATCCGTCCAAAAAGCATCTACTAACTGCAATGCACTTATCTATCTGAAGTAAAAAATTAAAATTATTAAAGTACAGAAAAGTACTAGAACAGGGATAGACAAATGGTTCCCAACCACAATCTAAGTGCAAGACTCAATCCTGAGATGAAGAAGTGTTAAAAACTAGTGAAAGCATGTAAAGGAATACAGCCCTGTAGCACAGGAGGAGGCAAAAACCAAGAAATGGGATGCAGGCTGGATTTAAACCATCAATTTACTATTTCCTGGATTGCATTTTTCTCATTTGTACACAACTGTCATCTACAGAATCTGAATGTAAAATTACAAAATGTAATTTTTCAATTACATCAAGAGCAGAAATGGTCACTTCAGGTTTCTAACGTGGTCTCATTTTAGGTCAGCTAAGTATATTTCCAATACAGGTATCCTTGTATGAAACCTAGATCTACATCACCATTCATTCAAATAATTTACTGTAATAAACATATTAATGAAATGTTCTTCTACTTGAAATATCAGTATTCTCTGTCATGAGGTCTTAGAAATGCCAACTCCTTACAAAATGTATAAATTAGGAGAAGAGCAGACAAAGTTATAACTGAATAAATTCCTTACACTGCTAATAGCAGATACAAATGCAAATAAACATTATACTGATACTTTATGCAATAAGGTATACCTTTTGTCTTCTGTGAGGTGTGACTTAGTGGAAACTGGTTGTTTTCCTCCTTTTCATGGTTTTGATCTATCTTTGGAGATGCAACTGTCTTTCTGTATTTTTCATCCTTTCCTGGAATATTATGCCTTTCTGGGGTTGAAAAATCAGTCTTTTTCTGATATATTTTCACTGGTGCAGATTTCTTTGCAGAGTGCTGTTTTGATGATTCTACTTTGTCGATGTTACAACTGATTTTGCCTGAAAATGACACAATGATAAATTAATATACGTAGTTTGACATAGACAGTATTGTAAACTTCAGAAATCACTTTTTACTTTCTAATATAGAAAGTATATACATTTATATTTATTTATAATGTAAAGAAGACATAATGTTAATAAAATATAAGACAAATCTTTTAGATATCCTATTTTCTAGAATATATATGAGAAACAACAATCAGATCAGATTAACAAACAAATATATGTTTACAAATATATGTATATATGTTTCTTCTTCTGTCATGTTCTCATCATACACTAAATAGTAAACAGACGAAAAAGACCAAAATCCAAGATGCTTCTGTAACATGGCAGAGATGTTGGATACTGTCATAAATTATTATAAACTATATAAACATAAGGCAACCCAAAAGTTCCATTGCTTACTAATTGACATGTTTCTAGAATATCCTTAGGTACCCAATGTTCCAAGAGCTCATCTTAATCAATTATCTCCATGCTATAAATGTAACAATACAGAATTTTAGGAATTGAAACCAAAGAAAGCAGAAGAGGAAATATTTAAATTCTAAAGTCTCACCTTTCCTTTGTTGTGAACTACTTTTTCCTTGAATACTTTCATTCTTTTCTTGCTCAGAGCTTTGCTTTTTATGTAGAACTGGAAGAGTTTCCTTTTCATTCCACTCACCAAAATCAGCTTTTTCCCGAGTTTGACTGAGATTGTTTTTGAAGGAGCTATCCAACATTATTGAGTTTGGATAACTACCAGGATTTGGTGAAATTAAACTATGTGGTCTTTCATATGATGCAGATGTAAGCACATATTCTGGATTATTATGGCGTTTCTCTGGAGTGGATGACAAAGATGAATAAATACTTTCTATTCCTGATAACAAATAAAGTTCTGGATGAAATGCCTGCAGTATGGAACACGGTAGAAAATAAACTAAGAACTAAGAATTTTAGCTTTGTTATTAAAATTGAAATAATAATATACTATACATACATATGGAGGAGCAAATGATTTCAGCTTCAGTTCCATCTCTTGTTTTGCTTTCACCTTTGAACATTACAACAAAGGCAATATTATCAAAATGCTTTCAATCATCCCATCACCTTTATTTATAGAAATTGGGCAAAATTCCAATTTCACATGAATAAAAATACAATTTTGTCTCATTCTCCTGAAGTTCTATAAAACTCAAAAATTTACCAGGAACAAGGGTTTTGTAGCAGACACCTTTTCTTCTCCAGTAAATTATGTCCCAATTATAAAATATTACAATGGTTTAAATGTCATATTCAAGAGTTATCAGAAAATTATAGATGATAATTGTAAAGAGTATTTGTATAAAATTTTATTTGTTTGCTTAGAGAGACTTTTTTGTGTTAATCCATTATTTTAGTGATTTTTAATTTTAATTTTCATAACATTTTTTCTTCTCAATGTGATTGTCTTATACACTGTTTTGTGTAACCTTTATCCTTTTTTTTAAAAAAAGTATTTCATAATACTTGTTAAAAGAAAAAAACACTTTGGAAAACTTTAAAGCCCAGAATAATTAGAATTAAACAAATGTTATATAGATATAGCTACAGAGTTGCTTTGCAAATTATGCAGCATTTTCAACATTCTCAGAAATATGTTTATATTTGTAAAGGCCCAAATTGAAATGTATAAAAATAAATGACACCTGCAGAGAATACACCTAAGGCATGTGTTTTCAGCAAATTATAGTTTGCAGATTGGGACATATCTTTCGAATTTGCAAATGTCTATTCCCAACTCTTTCCCCCTCCCTTGCAAATTTTTTTATATAGTTTAGTTTGCCTTTAGTTTGTATAGTTTAGTTGAAATATTTAATGAAAAGAAGGACAGGGGTGACATGATAACAGTGTTCTGATATCTCAAAGAAGAGGAAGTCAAGCTATTCTCTGAAGCACCTGGTGACAGGACAAGAAGCAATGGATGGAAACTAATCAAGGAGAGAAGCAACCTAGTACAAAGGAGAAATTTCCTGACAGTTAGAACAATTAATTAATGGAACAACTTGCCTCCAGAAGTTGTGAAGTCTCCAATGCTGGAAGTTTTTAAGAAGAGATTGGACAACCATTTGTCTAGAATGGTATAGGGTCCTGTCTGAGCAGGGGGTTGGACTAGAAGACGTCCAAGGTTCTTCTATTCTATTCTGTTCTATTCTGTTCTATTCTGTTCTATTCTGTTCTGTTCTATTCTATTCTGTTCTGTTCTATTCTATTCTATTCTATTCTATTCTATTCTATTCTATTCTAGTCTAGTCTAGTCTAGTCTAGTCTAGTCTAGTCTAGTCTATCGTCCCCAATTTAGTGCTGTCAGATATGCTACACTTCAATATCTAAATTGTCCTGACCACTTGAAATTACAAGATATGCAGTTCAATATATCTGGATATATAAAATATGATTTATGTATTATATTTACAGATATAAAACATGAACAACAGTAACTAGTTTCAGCATAAGGTAGGAGTTTAAAATGTAATTTTAAGTGTGTTTTGAATATTAATTAATGTCAATTGTAATTAACACTAGATATAATTGACATCAATAAAGATGCTGCATTGTATTACTAAATACAAACATCTCTGTTCATGAGGCTAACTGCAAAGCCGTAACAATTATTCCTGAGAAGTCTGAGGTAATACACAAGTTAGAAATGGTTTCATTGCTGCTATTGCAGTGAATGAGATTGCAACTGGATTCCCTTCCTCATATAATAAAGTGTGTACCAGTAACCAATGTCATTTCTGTGCTTGTTTTGAACTTGTTACCATAAATCACACACCATACTTAGGCAAATGAAAATTTAGTCAAATTTATAATGGAGGAAAGTGAAAAGGAGAACTAAGAGTAAATATGATTTGTTGTGACAGTTTTATCGATTATTACCAGGACCATCATCAGAGTCAGATTTTTCAAGCAGTTTTCAAGGGAGATGGATAAAATATGATTACACATTTATTGTTCATGTGGAATAATCTGAAAAGCATGTGGCAGATCAGGCAATTTAAGGAAACATGTTGTATTTCGCACAGCTAAGATCAGAAAAAGAACTGAAAAAAAAGCAACGGTGGCAGGAAATAGCAAAAGCAACCCAAATGTCCTTACCAGTGAGCGCTCTAGACACTCAAAAGAGAAGTAACATTTAACTTTTTGGTTTCAAAATTATTACCACTACTGCATCAGTAATTAAAAACAAAACACTACCCATATGTTTTTAGAATTTCTTGGCATCTTAATTAAATTAAATGAAATGTATATATCACCCAACTCCTAGTGACTTTTGTTATAGGAAGTTTAAATAACCTTTCAGCCTCTCTCATGGTACTTATGGAAGTTTTTACTATTCCCGAAAAGCAGCCTTTTAAATGAGAACAAATCTTTAGCTCACTTAGGTTTTTCATTTCCTCTGCAAACTAGTTAGAACTTCTTAATTGATGGATTGCTCTTGGAGTTATATTATGCAACCTTATAGAATTTTAGCAAGTAAGCTTTGATAGTCATTGTGAAGAGAGATGCCGCATGTGCAGTTATTTTCCCCAAGCAGTAGTGCATCAGGCTTATTCTGGATCTCCTTTTAAAACATTATTCATTGTTTTAAAACATCATTCCATTATGGAACATAGATATTTTCTTTAAAATCCATGAAAAGGGCTACCCTTCAGAAATCCCTTATTTCTTAAGACCTCTCTGAACTATTAGCAAAGAAATATGCTATCTATAAAATAGATAGTTTAAAATTATATTGGCTTCTCCATTGCTCCTGCTGCTTTGTTGTATAGTTTCATTTGGAAATGCTTATTTTCCCGACGATTATTATAGGCCACAGAAATACATAAATATTTAAATATTACAAATAGAGAAAAAGCTATAGATTGTTATTTACAAAGTGGCTAGCAATTGCCTGTGGACATTCTAATCCATGAAATTCAGGCAGAATACAAGGACTTGTCATTTGCTGCCAAGATTAGTTTCAGATGTCCTTTACAGGAGGCCTACACCGTGGTTAATAAAATGTCAGAATATATTAATTGTGTCACACAGTGCTATTCAGAAGTCATTACCCCAATATCATATTATTAATTTTGTTCCTAGGTGAGATTTTTGGTTATATTATATATGTTGATAATCCTGTAGGGCTGCGGTTCTCAACCTGGGGATCGCGACCCCTTTAGGGGTCGAACGACCATTTCCTAGGGGTCGCCAAAGCCCTCTCTCGTCCCCCCCACCCCTTCACTCACCCTCACTCTCTGCTCTGTTGGATCGCCGGCCGTTTGTTTACCCCGCCCACTCCCAATCTATTGCTGCCTCCGATGGCTAGAGGAAAAAAAAACTGTTTAAATTCTTGCCGCGGGGCTTCAAAGGGCCGCCCTATAGCCAGTGGTGCAGCCGAACCGTTTGTTAAATTGCTGGCTTGCCCCGCCCCTCCGCACCACTATTTATTGCCAATAAATAGTGGTGGGCGAGGGGCGGGGGAGCCAGCAATTTAACAAATGGTTCGGTGTTTTTTTGTAATTTTATTGGCCCGCGGAGCTTCAGCATAGGCTAATTAGCCCTTGATTAGATCGGCTCCCGACCCCCAGCTGATTTGCTCTCAGCTGTTTTGCTCAGGGCTCTGCTGCTTGCTTGGAAAGAGTGCAGATTTTTTTCCCCCTATCTATGCTGAAAAACGAAACTGAAACTCTTTGCTGTTGCTGCAGCTTGGAAAATTAGGCAGGCAGATTTCTTTTCTTTTTCCTCACCAAAAAAGGTAGGTGCAAACAATGGGAAATTTAGGGAAAAAGAGGAGATTTTAAAACACAAAAGAAAAAAAAAGCTCTATTTAACTAGGGAATTGTAATAATTGAGATACTATTAATTGTATATTGTGTTGAAAGCAGAAATGGTTAAGTTGTGGTTTGGAGGAATATATGGGGGAAATTATTTGGTTTATTATTATTGGTAAATATAATTAATTGATTTGTAAGAAATTGGATTGCATGGAAATAATTGGAATATTCATGTTCATATTGATTAATATACAAAAAAGGTAGTTATATAACTAATTGATTTATATTAAAATGTTGAATTTATATTAAACAACTGTAATATTACATAATTAACCAATGTGAGGATGGATATAAAAATAGATGACAATGGGAAGGGGTATAATATAGAATAGAACGGAAAAATTGAATTTGATTAAGATTAGAGATGAGGATGAAGGGTAATATTGGTTTTTTACAAAAACAGATGAGGAATAAATATGGCAAAAAGGAAATATAGAAATTGTAAATTTAATTGAAATGACTAAACACTGTTTAAATTTATGAACCGGCCAAATACTCTGTTCAAAGAAAATACATTGTATGTTTGTATGTGTGTTTCTAATTATTATTTATTCATATTTGTTCTCTTTTATTCTTTAAAGTTTAACAACTCATTCTTTATCTTAATATCTTTATATTTGTTTGGGGTTGGCTTTCTTCCCTTTCATCTTTTTTATTGTACAGCAATCTTTCTTCTCAAACCTACCACTCTCTCTCTCTTTTCTTTCCTTCTTACTTTCTCTTCCTCACCCTCTTCTTCTCCTCCCTACTTCCTCTTCCTTTCTCCTTCTCCTCCTCTCTTCCTCCCTCTCTTACCCTCACTCCTACTCTAATTTCCCTTCCCTTCCTTCATCCCTCTCTCTTGCTGTATCCTTTTATGCATATGGACTACTCAGAGGGCTGAAAAAGTTATTTCTGACTGGTCCTCGCACTTTTGACCAGTCCTCAAACTTAGGACTGTCCTCACATTTTACGTTTTTGCCCTATCTTGTCACCATGGTGAAGAGAAGCAGTTGTGAAATGAGTGACACGCTGTTAAGAATGCTACAATGGGCATAAATGATGACCAGTCATAAGTGCGAAGACCGGTCAAAAGTGCGAGGACCTGTCAGAAATCACTTTTTTCAGCCCTCTGGGTAGTCCTTTTGGGCATATGGACTACTCAGAGGGCTGAAAAAGTTATTTTTGACTGGTCCTTGCACTTTTGACCAGTCCTCGAACTTACGACTGTCCTCACATTTTACGTTTTTGCCCTATCTTGTCACCATGGTAAAGAGAAGCAGTTGTGAAATGAGTGCATGGTTGTTAAGAATGCTGCACGGGCATAAATGTGAGGATGGTCATAAGTGTGAGGACCAGTCAAAAGTGCGAGGACCTGTCAGAAATGACTTTTTTCAGCCCTCTGAGTAGTCCCTATACACATAGCCATGGCCACCCGGTCACATGACCAGCTAGCCACACCCACCCAGTCACATGACCTCCAAGCCATGCCCACAAAATAAGCCACGCCCACAGAACCAGTAGTAAAAAAATTTAGAACCCACCCCTGGTTGGGGGTCACCACAACATGAGGAACTGTATTAAAGGGTCGCGGCATTAGGAAGGTTGAGAACCACTGCTGTAGGGTAATCAGCAAGAAACATGAAGTACTTACCACCACAAGTTTCTCTCCAATGCATTTTAGAAAGACATACTTATCTATAACTGCATCTTCACCTAGGTACTCTCCAAGGTTTTCTCTTAATGTTTTCAATGTCGTATGAGGTGACACCCTAGAACATCAGATTTTATTGTTGCATTAATATGGATATAAGATAATGCTTATATTGTACAGTATTTAGTTTTAGAGAAGTGGGAATATAAAGGGAATAAAACATATATAGAAGGCACTTGAATGCTTTCTTAGAATTGAGATATTAACCCCTACCCAGTGGTGAAATCTGGCTGGATCTATCTGGCTTGTGTGAACCGGTAGTGCCAGCGGTGGGAGGTTCCGCCCATCCACCGGGACGTCATTTCATCCCGTTTTTGACCCTCTGCGCATGCGCAGAAGGCTCTGCGCATTTGCAGAAGAGGCGCATGTGTGTATAGCACGCATGCACTCTGTTCCCGAACTGGTAGCAAAGGTAAGTGGATTTCACCGCTGCCCCTACCTGTATTATGGAACTGGTACTTTTAGCAGCATTCAAGATTGCAGTGCAATTTCATTAAATCTTTTTCACTTTTATTGAAATAATGAAAAGAAAATCTAAAATCTAAAGTAGCGTGTAGGGCATAATAAGGTATAATACTCTTTGTATGAATAGCTTACAGCTATCACCCACTCTAAGACTAAATGTACATGTATGGTTTCTGTGGTTTGATATGATAAGATAGAAAACCAGTTTGGTATAATGTTTAAAGTGCTGATAGAAACCAGGAAACTGAGTTTTGGGCTGCCTTGGGCAAGCTGGCTGAGTAACTGGAAGAAAATCACCCACTATTATTATTCTGTTGCATCTCACCTTATAAATCCAGCTGAAAAGAATTTGCTAATAACTTCTATAGAAACTGTATTCAATTTGAAATTCCACACTTCTTCTGGAACATAAAATACATGCAGCTCTAAAAGCTAAAAAATATATAAAAAGAGATTGTTTAGTAATTAGCATGGCCAATTTTAATAATGGATTTTATATCTGACAATATATGTCAGTGATTTCTCCTTAGGCAAAATGGTGCAAATTATGAGAATGCAATCCATCATGCCATAAATGGACATGTAAGTTTTAAAACTTACTGTTTACATATTTCTCTCAGTCCAAAAATCATATGCACAAATGAATACTTTTGACAAGTTGCATATAAAAAGTGTACCTCTTGAAAAACTTGTAAAAGAGGGTTACATGCTGAAACTATACAGAGATGTATATTGGGTTGACAACAAATAAACTATTTGGATAGAGATAAAAATTTATGTGCAAATGAAAATATGGGCCACATGATACTGTTGTGAGCAACTTGGAACTAGAATCACTTGCATTCATTTTACTTTGGATGTCATAATGCTTATTGGATGAATATTTGATCTTTTTTGTCCAATTAGAAAGGATAATTTAAACCTGAAATAGAGCAAGATCTTTGACAAGATGAGATCTATTTGATCCTTCTATTTCTAGGTTATAAAAGAAGCAAAAGGTAAATGATATGAATAGATCACCTATACAACACTTTCCAACAAAATAGATACTCGCACAACTTTATCAAAAAGTACCTCATCACTAAACCCTGGTAGGATGACCAGCACAACCTACACAAGCTATGAAAAGGATGACACTACCATAGGCAGAAACAACCAAGACTAATTATAACCACACGTCTTCACCGTAGCACATAAACCAACTAAAACTCTCCAATCAGGTGTGAAATGCTACCAGTTCGCTGCAGTTCGAGTGAACCGGTAGTAAAAAAAAATGCTTTAAAAGTTTTTTAAAAAGGTTCTGACAACCTTTTTTTTTTACTTGCTTAAAGCATTTTTTTACTACTGGTTCTGGCGAATAGATAGTAAAAAATGCTTTAAAAAAGATTTCAGACAATCACAGCTGTGCCATTTGATTGTTGGAAACTTTTGGTTTTTTTTACTTTTTTAAAGCATTTTTAAACTACCGGTTCGGGCAAATAGGTAGTGAAAAATGTTTTTAAAAAGTAAAAAAAAATTGGTTCCGACGATCGTGTAGCACAGCTGTGATCGTCGGAACCTTTTTTAAAGCATTTTTTAACTACTTATTCGCCCGAACCGATAGTAAAAAAATGCTTTAAAAGTTAAAAAAAAAAAAGTTGGCCACACCCATCGTCACATGACCCCCCCCAAGCCACACCCACAGAACAGGTAGCAACAAATTTTACATTTCACACTGTCTCCAATGTATCTTAAGTAAACCAAAAGACCCAGCAGCCCAAGAACAAAAACCAGGAGTCATTTACAACATACAGTGTAAGGACTGTAACAGCTGCTATGTAGGACAGACAGGGCACATTCATGAACATCAAATAATACTCAGAAGACAAACTGAAAACTTAATTTTTCAACACCTGGATAGATTCAGCCACAGTTTCAAGTAAAATCCAAAAGTGTTAGGGAATTCCTGGAAGCTTGATACTGAGACACATCAGCCATCAATTCACACATAAGATAAACTACATTTGTATGCCATTCAAGAGATAACAAAAAGAAAAGGAAAGAAAAAAGACTAGAACACATCCCCTCCAGAGACCAACACCCATATAAACAAGGACCACTAAACAATCAAGCAAACAAAAACAAACTCTTAATCAAGGAACTACCAAGGAGAAAAGCACATGCCCACCAAAACTGGCAGGGCAAGCTACTATATATAAATAGGGAGGAAACTCCCTCATATTCACTAGCACTGATGTTGTCACTATATTGAGTAATGAAATATCTGCAAGGAAATAACCAGGCTCAGAGACCACCAAAGACTCCAGAGGTATCTTTTAAAAATAATATACTATTAAAAAATAAAAATATTTTTTTAAAAAATCTCTCCTTGTTCTGTCCCCCTTCCTTACACAGGCAAATGTAATACCAAGCACGCCTGCCAATATTTTATTAGGTAAACAGATTAGAATTCTTGGCAGACCAAGGTTTTGGCAGCAAACTGCCGAATGCCTGCCAAGACCGTTTTCACTCCCATAAAGCAGAAGAGGACTTATCTTCAGTCCGTTCCAGGAGCAACAAATTATCCATGAGATAAGAGTTCAGTCAATGTTCAGTCCAAAATATATCCAAGACGAATTTCAGAGATCACGATGTGACTTTCAGGGTTTAACTTTGTCCGTCACAAAGCCTGAAGAGCAATCCCACCCACTTTTATTCCTGGTGGGGTGTGGCTCAATGACTCAGCGCAATCTCTGGCCCTTCCACGCCTCTTCCGTTGCTGCGCATGCTTCTCCCTCCAACGCTGCCTGGGATCAAACCAGGATTCATCATCCTCGCTCCCTTTCAATTGGTGCTCCGATATGCCTTCCTCCTGGCACATCCCAGGCTGTTCCTCCTGGCCTTCGGATGGAACCTGAGGCATTGCCAGAAAGGAGGGTCCTGGAGAGGGAGGCCTCCCCATCACCTTCTGAGTCCTCTTCCTCTGTTAGGACAGGCTCGGGAATCGGGGTCACAACACTCCTTGAGCTCTGTCAAGTTGTCCCTATATTACATTTTTGGACAAAGTGCTATAATTTTGCTGATGTTCAAGGTTCATTTTAATCTTTCTGGATTATCTCAATTGCCGACCTAAATTCAGTCTATCTTTTGTCTTCATGCCAGAAAAGTGACAAGGAAAAAGCATCCAAGATGGTTTTGACTGATTTCTTAGCAACTTTCCTAATGGTATGAAGTTCCACAAGTATAGGGAATAAAAAACTATTAATAATTGATAATTAGTTTATTTTATCCTTCATGTTTCCCAGGTACAAACTGTGTAAGGGTTTGAACTTCAGAACCACTACTTTCATATAGATTCTTACCAGCAATCAAAGATGCTGATTTAAAAGTAATGCTTATACTCCTGAAGCTATACAAGCAATAGTAACTGCTGCATTTTGGTCTGAAATTTCAGAATTGTCTCTCTGGCAGACACGAGACTGGACTAGACTGGACTACATTACATCTCTAATAAAGTGATACCACTGCCCTCTGATCAGATGTGATTATATCTCTGTAAAGGAGGTGCAGTTATTCCTGAGATAAATAATTCCTAAATATGCTAAGCATAACTGAAGTATTTTGATATCATACAGAAGATGATAAAGGGAAAGAGATAAGAACTCCATTCTTCATTCAATCCTTTAAAAATATGTATTTTCCTTAGATTTTAATCTGGTATCACTAGAAATTTTATTGCCTGTATTTAGGTCCCTGTATTATCAGGGATAAGTAATCTGTGGTCAAGGTGTTGATGAACATCAACTCTAATAATCATTTCACTAATCATGCTAGCAGGGAGTATTGCAAATTGTGGATCAACCACATTAGAACAATCATACAATCCCTATTCCTTATGTAGGTGTTACTTTTCCTGCATAATTTCTTTACTTAATATTAAATTAAGAAAACACAGATTTGACATTCCCGAGAAGCTATTCCTCTTTTTAGTATATTTATAATTACTGCTACTAGTGCTGGGTCAAACCCAGCAATAGGGTAACTGTTCAGTGGGTACTAGAGAACCTGACACTTATGACATTCTGTTATTAATATATTTTTGTCTCTATTAGTCAAAGAGCACTGGAATCATTCCTGTGTGTACCTAGTAGCAAGTGCAACCATATTAATTTAATTATTTCTGATTGTAGGACCATGACCTTGTGCTTAAAGTTAAAATGGCACCAAATAAAAGAATAGCTATGAAACCAATTGTTCTTGCAATCTCGATGGAAGAAAATTATGGTAATCAGCTGAGTAAAAACGATTAAATCTTGATCACTACCTTTGTAATTAGTATAACTATATACTAATGTTTTCAAATATTAATTATAGTTTAAAATTAGCCTATATGTAACTCCATTATTGACAATAAGAAAGGATTAGAAAGATCTAACAAGTTTTTAAATATATTTTTATTCTTATCAACCAACAACAAAAAATATTGCAGTATAGCATACATAAAATTTATCAGTAGTTATTACAATCCATTATTTCTTACCTCTGAAGTGTGTGGTCTGTTTTGATTGGATAGCATATTCCTTGATGTCATTTCTGATTTATATAGAATTCTGGATATTGTTTTTTTAAATCACATATTGAATTCCAAGTATTATTTAACACTGTAATGATAAATCCTATAGGTGTTTAAGTTGCAATATTCCACATTTTAGAATTGTTTCCATATCCTGCAAATTTGGATATAAAACAGGGACAGCTTCAGGGCAGAATTTTTTTTTGTTTCTTGCTAACTAAAAGGAGCCAAACAATTGCTAATGTAGGAACTGAACCACCTTTGAGGTGACCACTCCCTCTGTGTAAGTAAAATCACCTTAGTAACACGATAAAGTACCTAGCCAGGACTGTGCACCTGTGATTTGCTGCAGTAATCCAAGTCTGCTTTACTTGTACTGTTTACATCAAGGTATGTGTTTCAATAAATATTCCATAATCTGGGCAGTGCACTTTAGGAAATGAAAAGGTTTGATCAGAACTCTTATGTAAATATTTACTCAGTACTATGAAGAATTAAGGGTATTACTGCTTCTTTTCTGTTCGTTCCCTTCAATGGCAACAGTAATTATATCTAGTTTAATTCACATTGATTAAAATGGATCTTATATCTCCCTTAAAATGTATACTTGACCAGACAGGAATGAATACCAACCAATCTTAAACACAATATTCTGGTTCATTACAGCATCCTCAGTGTGTATTTATTTATTTAATACCCGACCAAAATCTTGCAGAACTCTTAATGGTGTTGGAAGGAAAATGCATCTGCTTCAGTTCCAATCTGGGAGAATGACGCTGGAAACAACATGGATGCTGATTGGAAAGTTTATTGATGAACAGAACTGCACACAAAGACAGCCTGCAGTTCTGGATCAGCTGAACAAATGGCTGAATAGGTGGATGGATCTTTATAGTTTCTGTAACTTTGGAGTTTGGGCTTTGTGCAAAATGGGCTTTGTTTCTATAAGTGTGTTGGGCAATTCCTATTGTGGCTAATGGCTTTTGTCCTTTGTTGGATCTTGGGTGAGGGGCTGCTTGTTCTAATCCTACCATTCTGCTTTTGTTAGCTGTCAAAGTTTGCTCAAATAAGTTTTGAAATATCCTGTGTTGAAATGGCATGTTTTTCCATTTCTCCTTTAGGGAAATATGATATCCTACTTTTTAAAATATTTACCAAAATGTTTCATTCTTCGGGGGTGGGGGGAGGCTGGGGGGCTTCCCATAATAGCTTTCAGGAATACAATAACAATTAAAATATCATGGGCAGTATTCAGATGCATGTATACATATATTACTAAAAACATATGCAGTAAACCAAAATCCCGAACACTCTCTGGCCTCTCTTTTCAAATGATTTGAGGAAGCAGTTTGGGTAGGAACTAAGCCAATCTCTTTTATGAGAGGACATTCTAAACTAGAGGACTGGTGTTCCTACTGGGAAAATTACAGTGGCAATTCTAAGTCCAGCCTCCCTCATCACCACATGAAAATGGGAATCTACCAGCTGTTTACCCAGCAAGACTGAATTCATGAGGCCAATTCTAGTGGGCAAATGCAGTCCTGAAAAATAACTTGGTGCTAAAACTTGGGCCTTATAGGTTAGAACCAGCACTTTAAATTGAAAGTCTATGATGGAAGCCAGTGCAGGATTCAAAGTGAAGGTATAATATATGCTACTTGTAGAACCACCAAGCCAATCTTTCCTCTCTTATCACCAGGTAGAACCATTCATTGAAGGAGCAGAACCACTGCATAACAGTACTTCCAATTCCCAACTACTGAAGTCAGTCAAGAAGTGTACCAAGGTCACTAATAATGAAGGCCACTGAAAGATCTAAAAGAACTAAGAGAGGCATATTATCCCATCTAGGTCCCAACAATTATATACTGGATCAACCAAAACTATCTGTTCCATGCCCTGACTGACAAGGGTCCAGAAAATCTGTTTCATTTAGGCTTTGCGGTTGATTTCTTCTCATTGTCTCAAAACCCTTTGTTAGTAAAGAAATGAGGAAACCAGGAAGTAGTTGAAGTCTTTTGAACTAGATTCTAGAATATGTCTTTTAGTGAGGGAGTGTACCAAAGCCTCTTAAAACTACTGGCAGTGGCTTCTCCTAAAATAAGGCACCAACAATTTCCTAAATATAGGAACTATCCCCCCTCCAAATGCTTGAAAAAGCCAAGAGGGGCAACAAATCTGCCTCCAGGTAGCAGAGGATATCCTAGAGAGCATCCAATCTACTTTCTCAAATCACAAACCAAAAAGGAATACCAGATAACATGGAGGACAATTCCCTATTCACTGGTGCTGCATTCTTCGGGGACCAGGTCAGTGATGGCTAACCTTTTTGGCACCGAGTGTCGAAACTGGAGTGCATTTGCGTGCATGCGTGCCGGAGCCTGGAAGACAGAAGCTGGCTGGTGTGCATGTGTGCGCTGGAACCTGGAAGAGTGCAGCTTGCAACAGCGCACGTGCCCACAGAGAGGGCTCTGTGTGCCACTTCTGGCATGCGTGCCATAGGTTCACCATCACTGGACTAGGCTATGAACGGTTTGAAATGGGTATAGAACTTGGTAGTAAGGCGAATATTCTAACTCCAAATTAGCCACTAACTGGATCATTCCTGAGAGATGTTAACAATGGCTACTATTTATTTGTTTATTTGTAACACATTAATTTTTTTTACTGCTCAAGATGATGTTCATAATGTTCAGTAAACAGAATGTAGATTACATCCAATGTAGATTAGAACACTACAGTAGAACCTCTGGTCACAAATGCTTCTGACCACGACCAAATCGGGTTCCGACCAAAAAATTCACAATTTTTTTTCCACGCCCAATTTCCCCTTCCATGTCATTTTTTTTGTAAGTGCCAAATTTCCAAAATTAGGTTCAGGTCACGACCAAATCAGGTTGCGACCAAAGTTATGGAACGAATTATGGTCATGACCAGATGTTCTACTGTATATGGAAAAGGAAATTAGTGACAGACACTGGATAATTGAAAAAGCCAAAGAATACCATAGGTAAACATAAAGGTTCCCCTCGCACATAAGTGCTAGTGATTCCTGACTCTAGGGGGTGATGCTCATCTGTTTCAAAGCCGAAGAGCCAGCGCTGTCCGAAGAAGTCTCCGTGGACATGTGGCTGGCATGACTAAACGGCGAAGACGCATGGAATGCTGTTACCTTCCCACCAAAGATGGTCCCTATTTTTCTACTTGCACTTTTTACTTTGCTTTTTACTTTGCTTTTGAACTGCTAGGTTGGCAGAAGCTGGGACAAGTAACGGGAGCTCACTCCATTACGTGGTGCTAGGGATTCGAACCGCCGAACTGCCAACCTTTCTGATCAACAAGCTTAGCATCTAAGCCATTGAGCCACCACATCCCTATTGAAGAATACCATATTGAAGCTATTAAGTGACACAAATGGCAAGTGACAAGGCAGAACAGGATAAAAAAAGTATTGATGCATTTGAACTTTGGTGTTTGAGAAGATTCCTAATACTGAGAACAGCCTAGAAAAGAATTCAGTGGCTCATCAAACAAATTAACTTTCTCATTGAAGGTCCAAGTAAAGACTTAATTTAGAGAAGGCTGTAATGCTGGGAAAGGTGGAAGGAAAGAGGACAACCAATAGCAAAGTTGATAGACATAGTTACAGTGGCAATCAGTGCAAATTTAGAAGAGCTAAAAGACCAGTTTAGGGACAGGTTGATATGGAAGAAATCTATGTGATCACTAAGAGTGAACACTGACTTGATAGCACATAATATATTACATATGTGTTGCAGTGGTTAGAATGCAGTCAATTTTGCAGTTTGACTCTCACTAGGCTCAAGGTTGACTCAGCCTTCCATCCTTCAGGGATCGCTAAAATGAGGACCCAGATTGTTTGTGGCAATATGCAGACTCTGTAAACCACTTAGAGAGGGCTGTAAAGCACTGTGAAGCAGTATATAAGTGCTATTGCTATTGCTATTTGATACCAGAATTCTCAGTAAAAGTAGTTAAGAAATACAAGTAGGAGAATTCAACCACATACATTCCCAGCTTATAGGCTTTTCATAGCCATATGACTGGTCGATGAAGAGCCAATATATTTAATTAAACAGCTTGGCATGGCTATTATGAACTTAATCCAAATGATATACAAGCTAGATTTGCTGTGATAGCTGTAGATTAACTATAATCTTCTGATTAAATCTCAATTACCTAGGTTTGTACAATACACTTAAGCTATTAATTGTATTTACAAGCAACATGGCAACATTCATGCAATTTCCAGTAAGCCAAAGCCAACTCCATTATGACTTAGCATGTTTTGTGAATCATGCTACGTATTTGTTTAAAGCCTGAACTGAATGAAGCTCACAATCTATTGACATAATATACTTCTGGTCCCACGCACCTTTTCTTCATTTTAAAAATTCAATTTAGGGCAGTGGAGATCATGTTTATTAATACTATTGTTTAGTATTTTTGTTATTAACATTTCTGTCAGTTGAGCTTTTTGTTTTCTCTCAATAAATCCAGAGATGTATTGTTGGCACTATGATGCATAGTACCAGGAAGGATTTATTCCAGCAAGGGAGGCTATTATTAAAACTGCCACTTAATCTTAAATGTCTGAGATAAAAAAGTGCATAATTAAGGTGTTTTACTTTTGCATAAATGTGCACAAGATTATACTGGGCAACAGAAGAAAAATAAATCATAGTTTTGGCATCCGTGAATTATTTTAAAATAAAATTGGTAAACGTTTAAGCAATTTGCACTAAAGCAAAAAAAATGTGCTGACTAAAGAGAGGGAGAGGAAAAAAGTGAAGCTTATTTCTTGAAGTTGTTCCTTATTGAGGCAGGTGTAGCAAAACCTTCCTCAAAATCTTGGGCAGTCCAGAGAAATTGTGGTTTACCAATATCTGGTTTTGACCCTAAGTGTTACAACGTGTGGAAGGATGTACGTATGACTCTTATCTATTAGCACTTGCTTATTGCCTTTAAACTCCATCTCGATGACTTGAAGAAGAGTCCAGACTTCCTCCTTTTAAAAGCCGGCTTCACAATTGCTCACCCATCAAGGTAGCATGACAGCTTCCCACGTAAGAGGAAGTTGGTTTGTATCTTCGCTTCACTCTGCTCGCGCCCGAGAGCCGTTGAAAGTGGCGGGAGACAAACCCCCCCCCCCCCACTAGAACGGGGTGGGGGAATTAAACAGAGGTCCCGTTTTACGGTGAAGCTCAGCTATGCGCGGCCTCCGCTGCGACGGGTAGCAGGGGGTAAAAAAGTGGATCATTACACAGCTGGTTCCGCCTCGCCTCTGTGTTACAGAATCAGATCAAGCGTTAAGTTAAATGTTTAATAAATGTGTTTAGGGAAATCTTGCTTTTCCCTTGCAGGACAGACTTTAGCACCGCGGGCCCGTTGGAAATGCAAGTGCAGAGATTATAATAAAACAATTACAATATTTGCAGTGGAGCTAACTAACCACCTTAACCTTGCATATCTCCCGGCTGCGTAGACATCTGTAGTTCTGAAAGGTGGGGGAAGTTTACAACAAACCTATAAATGTAGCCATTTACAGATTATCGGTGACGGGGTTGTAATTTTCCACTCCCAAATCTCGGGATTTTTGCAGTTATTAAAACGCGCTTTCTCTCTTTTTCTCGGCCCCAATCCATCACTCGATCGCATATATGCAAAACCAGCCTTGTGCGACCTAATTGGCGCGCAAATAGAACAGCCAGCTGGTTGTTTGCACTTGACTGCCAAAGAGGCTGGGGAGACAAACCATGCACAACGTTTAAATATATACGGTAGGGTTGCTTGAACGTGAACGAATGTACAGGCTCGCTCATAGGCGCCAACACTAGTGCGATAATATAAAGAAGAGAGCCGACTCCATGCAACTTTTTTGCAGCAGTTCCGTCCATCATTATTCTGGCAGTACAAAGCCCGCCTTTATGGGCGAGGACCGCCCGAGCGACGCTCCAAAGTTACTAGCAAGGAAGCCGGAGAAAAGCACGTCGCGCGGCTGCCTCCCACCAGCAACAAAGACGCGGTGACTCTCCTTTTTCGCCGCTCGAGACGGGACTCGAAGCCCCGCCCCATTCAAGCTTCTCAAACTTAAAAAGTTTTCAACGGGCGACTTCGACTTCCGCTTCGGGGGAGAGGTGGGCAGCGCGAGGCCGAGTTTGCGCAGGGAGCTTGCCAGCGCGCGCTGAACGCGAGTCTCTCTCTTCCCCCCCACCTTCTCTCGAAAGTCTATGGGCGGGGGAGTTTTCCAAGCGCCGGAAACTTGCCCGAAAGTTCCGAGAAACCCCCCCCCCGCCCCCCCACAGCGACCCGCCCGTTTGCCAGCAGCAGCAGCAACAGCGACTCTTTTACGGGTTCGACGTCGCGCGGAGTTGAAGTTGAGTGAGGGAGGGGGCCATGTCCGGCGCCTCCAACGTCGCCGCTATGAAGAAAGTGGTGCAACAGCTGCGGCTCGAGGCCAGCGTGAGCCGCGTGAAGGTGAGCCCCGGAGTGGGGCGGAGACCAGGCCCGTCCGCCCGCTCGGCCGCCATTAACGCACCTCGGGAAAGGCTGCGTGGGCGGCTCGGTCGCCTCAGAGACTTTTTACTTCCTTTCTCGGGCCTGAGGAGACGTGAAGAAGAATGCTCCGGAGCTTGTACAGAGTGCTTTTTCTTTTAAAGTACTTATTAAAGGGTGACCCTAGGATTCCTGAGGGGACCCCCACCCACCCACCGAGACCCTTTCGCGGAGAGGGGTCCGCGAAATCGAAATTATTCATCAAAGTTAGGTTGAAAAATAATACAGTATTGAAATCGGGCAACTTAGGAAAGTAAATGTGCCAGTTTTAAATTTAATGCCGTAAACATCGATTAAAAAATAACCCACGCAAACAAAAGGTCTATGGGGCTTCTTAATTTTTAAAGGTGGGAAAGGAACCCTAGAGACAAAAGTTGAAGAAACACTGGCCTATGAAACGCCGTACAATTTAACTCTGGTTTAAGCAGCCCTAACCACAGTGTGTGGGGCCCCTCCCTGGCGAGCCAGACTGAGCCCGACAACTCTTGATTTTATCATACATTTATCATAAATGTATTTATGATTAAAAATACGTTTTATAATGTATACATTTTATAATGTATGGAACCAAGCCCCCGCCCCATCGTGTTTTCCTCCAAGCTGTGGGAGTTGGAGGGAGGGCAACTCCCTCCAACTCCCTGGAAGTAGGTCCCAGTCGCATTGGATCCCACTTGGATCAAGTTTTGCTGATTCTGATCCTTTTGCGGGTTTGTTCAGGGTTTCCCCGTTTACGTTCGGGATCGCTGTGAAAGAAAGGACGCAATTTGTCATCTTGATCTAGAGCTTTCTTGTTCTTCAGAGGAAAAAGAAAAGAATAAACGCCATCTGGCAAACCAGCTTGGGACTCCACCCTTGTTGCAAAATGGGGAGAGAGTTATTGGCCAGGAAAAGCTTTTCAAAAGGAAGAATTCTTTGCTGGGTTTTGTTTTTCAAACCTGAATCAAAATGTACTTTGCTGTCTTCGTTAATTAAAACTATTGTAATAATGCTGCTTGCCACCATCTTCCTCATCTTTAAAACCTGAATTGTAACACATTTGCTTTCTCCATTAATAAGGAAGACTCACAATAAAATATTTGCTAACGCACTTTTATTAAGCATCTGAGACCCTTCAATTCTTTTACAAGAATTCTGAAGAGCAAAAAATGTATTGTCATATTTGACAATAGCCTAACATGAATTTTAACATTGAAAGTTAGCTTGTTGAGCAGTTACTGAACTTTTAATATACTTTAATAAACTGACTAAATTTTCATTTGATGTTCCATCAAGAAGAATATGCTCTGGAACAAATATTGCAGTCTCTGATTATTACTTTGAGATAGTCAGGAAATGACATAGAACACCTGCAACTGTAAAAGTCTTGATTTAAAAGCTGGTGATTTTAAAAGGCTGAATCTGGGACTTATACCAATTGACAGGAATTTTATGAGATTTTGGGGAATTCCTGCCATTGACAATAAACCTAGTCTGGTTGTGAAGATGTTTTTGTATGAAGATAGGGTATGCATTTGACAATCCCAAATGTTTTTATATACTGTTGATGGGATAATTTTGGACAACATTGTAATTAATCTACTGTACACATAGTCTTTGACTTACGATTATAATTGAGCCTGGAATTAGACTCATAAGTTGTTGCAGTCATAAATTGAGGTATCATGTGACTAGATTTGAAGTTGCAATCATTTTTCCGATAGTAGTTAAGCAGAGACATCAGTTAACTTAGAGGTGTCAAACTGGATTTCTTCGAGGGTCGGATCAGCATTGTAGTTGTCCTCGGCTGGTGGGGGTGGGGGACGATTAGGGGACACGGGATGGATGCCTCCAGCACTCTGCTGGCCAAAATCCCTGCACCCCATTTTGGCCGCCAGAGTACTGCAGGAGGCTGTCCAAGCCCAAAACAGGGTGGGTGGGGTGCAAGAGGCCCTCCATGCCCTGTTTTAGCTGCCAGAGTGATGGAGGCTGTTCAGGCCCAAAATGGGGCATTGGGGGGGGTGGCAGCGTGCAGCCATTCAGGCCAGCCCCATAGGCCAGATCTAACCACCCTTGAGTTTGACACCCTTGAGTTAACTGGATCCATTTTTCCCAATCAGTTTTTTATGTCACTATCTGGAAATAAACATGAGAAACTGGCAAAAAAACAAAAATTATGGTCACATGATCACATACTGCAGATGATTGTCAAGAATACTGCAAATGATTGTCAAGGTGAGCCAGTTGGCCAAGTGCTCAAAATGTGATTACATGACATGAGTGTGTCTGCAGCTGCTGTAACTTCAAGAAATTTAGTAGCTCTAGGTAGGTCAGTTGTAATTTTGAATGGTATTAAATTATTGGTTATAAATTGAGGCACACCTGTATAGTCAATTGGGGAGGCAAAACACTTTTTTGATGTCCAGCCAGTTTCAACATTTGTTATTAATTATATTAATAAAATCCATTATTGCATTATGTAAATGTGGTTTTCTGTTCATAGGTTTCACAAGCTGCAGCTGATCTGAAGCAGTTTTGCCTTCAAAATGCACATCATGATCCTTTATTAACAGGAGTTTCATCAAGTACAAATCCATTCAGACCACAGAAAGTCTGTTCCTTTCTCTGATCTGGTGAGCTACTGGAATCTTTCACTTGTAAAGCTTTAAAGTTAACTGACTTCACTTTACCTAAAGCAGGGGTGGTGATCTCTGGACTTTTTTTGCAACCTTACACAATGTGTGCTTGGTCACAGTTGTAAAAGTAATCAGAAATTCTGTTTCTGGAAACAGGAAATAAACACAAAATAAATAGAGGCTTATTTTAAAAAAATAAATTTTCCCCTTATCTCCTTTAAAACCTAGAGAACCATAGCCTGATTTATGTGTCTCCTAAAAGGCATTAAGTGTCCGCCTCTATCCATCCAAAAATTGCTACCCTTATCCTCAGGTATAGTAGTTCATGACTTATCCTTCAAAATATGTCACATGCTTTCCTATAAGCTAATTTTATACAGAACAGTACAACTTTTTTGTACAGAACTGGTACAATCTGAAGGAAGTAAGTGCTGAATAAAGAGGGACTTCCTTCCTTCAGATTGTACCATAAGTTTTTACTTAAATTTGTAGTCTTAACAAAATACCATTTTTATTGAAAGATATATGACCAATATTTCACAATTTATTACGATTTTGAATACTGAAATTCAGTCTTTCACAGCAAAGTTCGTTCTTATTGAAAGAGGTAAAAGAATCCTGAATGTTCAGCTTGGACTTCCAATAACTACATGCCAAATACTTGTAATATTTTATAATAAGTAGTTGGACATTGCATTCTACTAGGATGGTTTTTTCCTAGACATTCTGAAACTCTGCGATTTCCTATGGTTTTCCAATGAGGTGGTATCCAGATTTAACTGTTTCAGGATCCATCATGCTTGGCTTGATCCATCCCCAGATCTCTTTTATGGAAATAGGATATAGGTAGTCCTTGACTTTGACTATTTGTTTAGAATCATAACTTCGATGATGGCACTGAAGAAATGGTAGTTATGACCAGGTTCTTGGACATCTGGCTATCTCAGTACCCCCCTGGTCATGGGATTGTAATTTGGATACACGGTAACAGGTTCATACTGAAGCAGGAGCAGTTGGAGCTCCCTGCAATCATGATTGTCATTTGCAACCTTTATTGCCAGCTTCTCCAGAAAGACAATGAGGAAGCTAACAGGGAAGGTCACAAGCCACTGAGGTCAGTCTCCTCCATTTGTGCATCCTCCCTCAGCCCCTCTGCTTGCGCTGACCACTTGTGCACCTTCCACACTTCCCAACCCATGCTGCACTTTGTTCACTCCTTGCATTCTGCCTGACCTGTGCTCTTCTCCCTGTCCAACCCACAAAACACCTCCATGCACCCTTTCTAACCTGCACCTCTCACACAAGCCTAGTCCACCTTCCTTGATCTGCATTGTGTCTGTCATGGGTCCCCTTATGTCCTCCCTGACTCTCCTTCCCCCACTCAGCAGCTTATCCGCCACTTATCTGCCTGCTGGCCTTGATCTTGTAGGTCCACTGACGTTAGCTGTGGGAAGTCAAAATATTTGCCTCAACTAACAACTGTGGGATTCAGTTAACCATAGCAAACTAGACTGCAGCGATTGCCATCATTAAGTGATGCAGTTGTGTTTTACGACATTACTTAGCAATGGAAATTCCAGTCCCAGTAACCATTGAAAGTCCAAGATTATTGGTAGTTTGAACCCCCATAGTGGTTTTTATACGATGTGCCCATTTAGTTTTTCATGATTCATTGATTTTTTTTTATTGTCCTTATATGCCATCAATTCAGTTTTCTGGATGGTATTTTGTCACCTCTATTAACCTCTACTAAGTTTTCTGGCAGACCAAACATCCTATGGTCCATTTTTTCTCAGACATATCTTTAAAAGTCTGACAATTTCTTTCAGACTTTGCATTATTGGGAAACATAATGAAAGGTGACTATTATACCTAAATCTACTTAGAAACAAATGATGTAATTCAGCAATTTTATAAAATATTGCATATTATAGTTATACTTTATAATATTTTAAATGGATAATTTTATATGAATATCATTTTTAACTGAAAGTTTTTCCTTTAGCTTTGTAAGTTAACAATTTAAACTTTAGTAAATAACATCTTGGCTTTCTTGTATTTCATTGCTACCTTTATTGTTCCTAATTACTGGTTTTCCATGTAATCCTATTACAAAACTGTATTATTCTGGTCAATGACTAGAACAGAGATGTTCTGTTCTTGCAATTATCTCAATCATACAAAATCACAAAATCTCATGTTTGTGGTTTTGTTTTTTTTAAATAAGTCCTTGCTGAATATTCTTAAAGATTAGAATTACATATGAGGGTGTTCTGTTAATAACTCTTTATGGGATTTTGTTAACAGCAGTTTAAAAATTATGTGGTCATTACATAAGACAACTACCAAGTATGCTCAGCCTGACCTAAAGTAGCATTGGACAACCCAACAAACCGGTTTGCTGAAAAGAAACCATCTTGGCTGGTACTTTGATCATCTTTACCATATGGACTGTCTTCCCTTTCTAATTTGTTCCTTGGTGAAGTAAAAATGAGTATTTCTGTAACAAAGCACGGAATAACTCGTTTTCTGTCCCCATCTGTCTCTGAAATACACATGTACAAAATAATGGAAACAAATCTTAGGGGAATTAGGAGCCCCATTTTGTGCTATTTTAGTGTCCTTTCTCTTGGTTTGGAAGCCAATAAAGGGAGTAAATAAATTTAACGACAAAGTAATGTTCACTTCTGTTAGCTTACATTATAAATGAACATGGCCAGCATCTGATTTCTGTGGCTTATTTTGATTTGTTCTATTGTATTGCAGACTATTAAAATTGTCATATTTAAACATTTGAATGTAAGTAACATCCAATTTAAATATGGTTAGCTTTGTTCAATGAGTTTATGTATTCTATTTCTTGCAGATCTAACAACTTTTCCTAGCTGATTATGTTGAATATGGAAATGAAACAAGATGGCTTGGAACCTGTACAGAAACTTTGTATTAATGTGCCAACTTTGAGCTTGTAAGATTGCTATTGTTTCAAACCCCCTTAAAATCTACCTCTCTAACAAGCTGTATGCTAGTTGCTATTACTCTGTATCGTGAGGGAATCAATTTTATATTCAAGCAATAAAGAGTTGACATGATTTTGAATGTTAGCGTTAAGTATTTGAACTTGTCCTAATACATTGAACTGTGTATTCAAAGCTTCACTATTCTAAAAATACTATAAAAGTTAGTGCATTTTGTAAAAATATTCCTGCTTTTCTGAAACAAAATAGCATCTTCAAACAAATTAATGGTTTACAATGAGTATAGTTCTTGTTCTTTCTACCGTATTTTCCGGCGTATAAGACGACTGGGCGTATAAGACGACCCCCAACTTTTCCTGTTAAAATATAGGGTTTGGGCTATACTCGCCATATAAGACTACCCCTCTTCCAACACACACCAAATAAAAATTAAAAAACATCAACTGCCTCAACACAATGTAAAAGCAGCTGTGCTAGACCCAAAATGGCCCCTGCAACTAGCAGGAACCTCACACAGCCACAAAAAGCCCAAAAAAACAACTTTCACACTTTACACACACACACAACACAACACAACTGGCTCACTCACAATGTAAAAGCAGCTGTGCTAGACCCAAAATGGCCCCTGCAACAAGCAGGAACCTCACACAGCCACAAAACGCAAAAAACAACTTTCACACTTTACACACACACACACACAACACAACACAACACAACTGGCTCATCCACAATGTAAAAGCAGCTGTGCTAGACCCAAAATGGCCCCTGCAACAAGCAGGAACCTCACACAGCCACAAAAAGCCCCAAAAAAATCAACCTTCACACTTTACACACACAAAATTCCACATACAGCTTTGTGAGATTTTGTGTGTTTGTGTAGTTAGAGTGAAACACTACAGAAACACACCACATCTCAGAAAGCTGCACAAATATTTTATTTTTATTTTTATATGAAAACTAAATTTAAAACTTCCTAAACTTTAAATGGCTAGGTCTAAAAAAGAACAACTAAAAAAACCCCAATTAACTATTTTTTTAAAGCTCCCAAAGGGGAAAAAAACTTACCCAATAGAACAGGGGTCTCCAACCTTGGCAACTTTAAGACTTGTAGACTTCAACTCCCAGAATTCCTCAGCCAGCTTTGTTTTTACTGGCTGAGGAATTCTGGGAGTTGAAGTCCACAACTCCTGCCTGCATGATTGCAGGCAGAAAGTGGCTTGCTGATGGAATGGATTCAGGCAAGCGAAGCAAGGCAAGCGTGGCGATTACCAGCTAAGGTAAGCAAGCTGGAGGGGGAAAACTTTTTTCTTTTTACAGGACTCTGGGCTCTGGCGATCCCAGCTGAGTTGCCTGATTAGCAGGCAAGGCAGCTGGGATCGTCAGAGCTTGGATCGATGGCTCTGGCGATCCCAGCTGCGATGCCCGATTGGCAGGCAACTCAGCTGGGATCGTCAGAGCTTGCAGAGTCACGTAAAAGGAAAAAAGTTTTTTCCTTTAACATGGCTCTGGCATCCCAGCTGAGTTGCCTGATTAGCAGGCAAAGCTGGGATCGTCAGAGCTTCGATCGCCAGAGCCATTTAAGGCTCGTTAAGAGTCTTTTGGGCTGGTCTGCCTGGTTACAGGAGAACGACACCCGGCGTATAAGACGACCCCCGACTTTTGAGAAGATTTTCATGTGTTAAAAAGTCGTCTTATACGCCGGAAAATACGGTACTTTAGTTGTTATATAGTCATAACTAATTTGGAGTAAACTGTATTTGCCTCTAGAAGCATCCTAAATTGTGAATATCCTTCTATAGTTAAAATAAACAAATAAATGCCTTGTTATATACTATTTACCAATCTAATACAATTTCGTTTCTTTTGTTTTACATCAAGCTAGAGTGGTATAAATTAGTCAAAAAAGGAAACCAAAAGATTAAAATTGATTACTAAATACATAACATAGAACAAAAATAGATTTATAAAATAGTTTCAGAACAAACTCTGCATAATCTTAAATAACTGGCTGCATATAGTTTTTCTCATTTACAGGTGCATAATTATCATGCCTGACAGGTCAAAGCAAGATCTGAGTTAACTAAGCGATCAGTTTATATTAAGTGCAGAGGTGATTAGTTGAGTATCACATTCATTTGAAACAATTTTTCCACGGAGACCATTGATTTAATTTTCTGACCTACTTGAACAGTGACTTTTAAGGTGTAGTTCAGTTTCATATCTTGTGCCATATCTGTCATCAGACGTTGGCCATCATGTTGGCGATCCTATTTTTATCAACAGCTGCACAAAAAGATGCTGTTTTGTCCAAACTAGTCCCTTAGATTTTAAAGCCATGGTCTTTTTCTTCTGCCTGGACCTCGTTTACCTTCAATCTTTCCTTGGAAGATTAAGTGAAGTATGCTGTATTTTTCTGGGTGTCATATCACATGTCCAAAATATTCTAACACTTTTTATGGTTTTGATTATTTCCCTTGGCTTTTCCAGGTGGCTTATGACCTCATTTCTGATTTTGTCAACCCAATTTATACATAACAGCCGCCTGTAAATCCATATTTCAAATGCTTCTAGACACTTCAAGTGGCTTTCTGCCAGAGACCAACTCTCCACATTGTAGAACAGGATAGAAAAGCTATAGCATATAACAAACCTGATTTTCAATTTTAGGCTTATGTCGTGACTGCAAAAGACTTTTTCTCATTTTGAAGAATGCTGTTCGAGCTTTCTCCATCCTTGTTTTTACTTCAGTGATCATGTTCCAGCTTTCATGTAAATTAGAACCAAGGTACATGATCCTTTCAACTTTTTCTAGTGGTATTCCTTCCAAAGTTACCGGTGGTAAATTAATGATTTTGCTGATGACCAGGATCTTGGTTTTTGAGATGTTCAACTTCAAGACGTATTTTTCAGATATTTCTGTGACCGTTGATGAGGAACTGAAGTTTTATATCTAAAATCCTGTGTTTTTCTTTGTATATCTGGGGGACAATTACTGAAAAATGGCGAGTATAGTTTACCATTGTGTCCAAACTGGGAACTGATTTGTAGTACCTACATGTATGTAAATAAATATTAATGCATTTAAGGTTAATCTGTAGATTAGAATTACATATGAATTGAGTAATATTGATCAGATTATATTCAAGAGAACTTTGGTTTTCTTTCACTCCGTAAGGAAGCCCTGTGATTATAGATAACAGAATTTCCATTATCTCAAGTTTCATTACGATGGACACAGAAAATGGGGTATTACCTAATTTCTTCTTCCTTTAAAAAAAAAAAACATTTCCCATTTATTCTTTGGATAGGTACTTGGCAGAATATTTCAGTTCCTTATTTAATTTTAAAATAACTTTAATTTAGCTTACTTAAGGCCGAATTAAAGTTTGTATAGCCACTATATCTGAAATTGTACTGTTCTGCATTAATGAACTATATCACCAATACACGGTAATAGTATTTGACATGTAGAATGTTTATTTTGGCAAATAATATATTCAACACAAAACCTTATTTTAAGATCCAGAACTAGATATACTTTAATTCAGGATAAGATATGAAAGAATTAAATTACAAAGCATTATTTCTAAGAAGGGTCCATGACTTAACAAAAGGAGATAGTGACTGATGCAGTCTTATTTGTCTTACTTGAAGTTTTCTATTATTTATAAAAAGTAACTGAATTTTCAGCCCTGAAGAGAATAGGGTTATGGCCATGTTCGCAGGGGTGGTGGTGGTGGTGGTCCATTTGTAACTTGAATATCTTCAAGGGTATTCCAGAAGCTTTTGTTGGTGTGAAAAATACAAAAATGGCATTTCTGTGTTCATTCTTATAAATGAAATTTTCTTCGGCTTGTGTCCATTTCACGACGCTGAAAAACAGCAATGTTCATTATGGTTTGCTACAAAAATACAAATATTTGTAAATTCCTATAATATAATTCAGATTATGGAGCAATAAGATATCAAATTACAAGATTTTTAAGGCATGCCTGAAATGAAAGTAATTACAGGTTAATATATCACAACAAATTTAAGCCTGCCTAGGTTTAGTCTTAACCTTTAGATTTCTTACTACCAAACAATGTCCGTTAATAAAGGTTTATTGGGCATGATCTTAAGCACACAGGAAGTCATCAGTTTTTTATACATCCTTTCATATAGGGACATTCCCATTTTCTGACAACCTTAAAGCCCTGAACTCAAATAGAAATCTTTTTAACATGTAATATAAGTGCAAAAGCTTCATTTATTTTCCTCCTCACCACCAGCTTGTGTATTAATACAGAATTCCTATTTATTTGATCTGCTTTCAATAACCTGTTTTTGAAACCTTGTTTTTCTAAATAATTTTAAATAAATAATCTTAAAATGCATTGATGTGGGGATACTCCCTTGAAACAATATTGTTGTAAATAGGCAAGGCTCTCTGTATTAAAGGCCATCTAAACATTCACAGCACTCTGACCTGTTCCTTTTCAATTATATTTTGAATATTTTTCTTTTGACAGCTGACTGCATCGTGGCACAAAATATTTTTGAAGGCTAGTGTCTCTAATATGGGTGGGGCATGTGCCAAAAATAACTTATACTGGTAACAAAATTATTCTATTCTTTAGAATGCAATTATTGTAATCTAAGTTTGCCATTTTTGAGTGACTTTATTAATAAAATCATGGAAATGTTGATGTGTCTCAAGTATTTAAAAATATCTCAATTATAATCATAGGTAGTGAGAACATGAGAATAATTGTGGATCAGACTGAAGGCCAGCTAGTCAATATTCCATTTCACTGAATGTCCACCAAATATAATTAGAGGTAGTACTTGATTTACAGCCATTTGTTTAGTGACCATTTGAAGTTATGAAGGCACTGTAAAAAGTGACTTATGATTGGTTCTCACATTAACAATTATTGCAGTATTCCTACAGTAACAGGATCAAAATTTAGTCACTTAGTGACCGTGTATACAGCAGTTGCAGTGCAGTGGTGTCCAATGATTGCTATTTATGGCCTTCCCAGCCAGCTTTCAACAAGCAGAGTCAACGGGGGAAGCTGAATTCACTTAACTGATGTTAATGATCATACCAAAAAAAGATTGCAAAACTGGATGCAACTTTTTAATGATCACCTTAGCAACAAACATTCTGATTCCAATTATAAATTGAGGACTACCTTGGAATGGAATGTATTGATGACCTTGGAGAATGAGAGGAAGAGACGCTGCCTAGGAAACAACCAGACAAGAGATGCAGGAGCTCCCTGTGGCTTAATGGTCAGAAAATGAAATTTAAGAAGAACCTGCCCTACTTGATCAAGCAGGTAGGAAGTGTGTATTTTCAGACTAAAAAGGTTCTGTTAATGTAGCCTTACAATAAATTATAATTAGTTAATCTAGTTGTGTTTCCTATGCGGTTTACTTGAGAAGGCTGACAATATGCTAACTTGCAAATAGGAAATCAAGCGGCCCTCAATTGCCACTCACATGCACCTAGTGTATATAGGCAGACTGCATCCATGTCTGCAAGCATGTGTGACCACTATTGGTCACACACAAAACACTTGGTAAGAAATTCTTTAACTGCAAAATTTAGTGAAATAGTATATAAAATTCTGCAATGCTTTGTTGAGGGATACTACCTTGTGAATCCATTCATATTCCCCAAACTTGGAGTCAAAAGTTCCTTTTTGAAGAGACCTTAATTTTAGGGTAAAACGTGGGCCTAGTTCTTGAATGGCCACCTTTTTCTCATTTTTGAAGATGTATCTGTTAAAGGCAATACACAGCATTAACAAAGCTGTCATACAAAAATCACTTGTAGCATAAATGTTCAAATACTTGCTTACCTATGAAATCTGAAAAAGATATAATCACGCTGATTGTGAAATGTAGCTACTTGTCTGCCAACAAAGTGAGGATCATGAGGAAAGAGAGAAGCAAACATGCGACCAATGGAATGGCCCAATCGTGTTGTAAAGTTATTCAAGATTATTTCAGGCTGATGTTCTGTGGGATTTTTCCCTTTTCGCTAAAAGTTAAAAAAATGAAAACATTGTATTGAATGTTAACATTAACAAGCAGAGAAATTGACTATTGAAGTAAACTCACCTTTATTTCTTTTCGTAAACGAACACTGCTCATCTTAAAGTGAGCAGTTGGGCCTTCAGGCAAATGACTTAATACAAGCCCATCTATTTCAAATATGTTAAGATATAATTAAACATGTGAATTATAACTAATGCAATTTATGCAGAAAACATTTTCCCAGAAAATCCATACAGTAAAACATTTTTTGTACTTTTATGTCCAGCTTCAGTTTTATTAAACATGCCATACAGAAACAAGTACTAAATCCTTCTCTTCTAATCCAACAGTAAATTTGCTGCTCTAATAGAGATGTGCATACAAATAGCACTGCATAGTTTTCATGAAGGATACTTGGTATTTTACGATCTTCATTGATAACTATCAAATCTGTAAAATCCCTTGAAATACACTGTGGAATAATTTTTTTTAAAGCCAGTCCTCTTCTATAATAAACATGTGAATTTGGAACACATGTGGATAACTGTTCACAGAATCTCACAGTTCTCTGCCAAAACAAAAAAGTTCAAGTATAATTCATATACATATACATATATGTATATATCAAATGTAATTCATTACACACACACACTTTATGCTGTCTTTTTTTATATGGAAAGAAATACTGCTATCTGCAGTTCATGAAATTAGTGACATATTGACAAGATGAAACAAATACATCCAACTTGGGCAGTAAAACCTGTAAGACATTTACCTTCCCTCTCACTGAACTTAAATAAAAAATAGTCAATGCTTATTTAAACTTAAAACTCTTAAGTTTACCAATGACTGACTATCTCAATCAATTTTGGCTATAATACAGCATCCAGGCAATTTAAAGCAACAGTGACTGATTGCTATATAAGTATTAAATGTTTACTGTCCAATTTATTTTACTCACACTATTTTACAAAACAGTATATTACAGCTAATATATTCCACAATCCATATTTTTAAGTATATAAATTCCTCAATCAAAGCAAAATATTATCAATCTTAAAAAGTTAATTTACCCCACGAGGTCTGTCAGATGTAGTGATGAGAATTTTTGGAACAGTTTGCCTGTTGAAGTAAGGAGCAAATTCATCTGTAGCATCATCTAAAGTAACCTAGAATATATAATAATGACATTTGTATGAAACTGCAGCGATAGTCAATTTGCAGGAATCAGAACCTTCCATTTAAAAATAAAAATAGCTGTGTCAGCATTTATAATGTACTTGTTACAATAAAAAATTATTTTGGAAAAAAGTTTGAAGAATTAAATGTTGACGAAATGGATGCATGTACGTCAAAGAACCATCCTGCAACTGTTACAATGTTACAGAAAGGTGAAAATGTGTGCCCAAATTCATTGCCTAATTATTTATCTGGCATTTCTTTCCTTTAAAATGCTTATAGAAAAACTACCTCTTCATCATTTGGATCAACTGTGGTTTCATCATATACCCGCTGGTTTTCAATGGTTTTTGGTTCTGGTTTTGGTGGTGCCTATAAAACAGAAGTTGAGATCTGAAATTAATAAATTTCATATTGAACAACTGTTCCATTTAAAGAATATTGAAGTAGTTTAGTAATAGCATCAAAAATATTAGAAAAAAGACAGGCAAGTTGAGGTATCGGCTGAAAGATGTATGAATTACAGAACAAAATAAATGGAAAACAGCAGATTACCCAATTAGTAGCCAAAGTTTCAGAGTGATAGTACAGTACAACTATTAATATTAAATATTGAAAAGGGCAAAATCCTTGCTAGGGATCAATAAAGGGACTGAAAATAAAAGTATCACTATTATTAATGCCTTTAAAGAAATTAATATTGCTTCCATAGTTAATATTACAATTCTAATCATGGCATCACAAAGAATACTGTAAACCAGAGAATGCTGCAAAAAGCTGGATTTTGATCTTATAAAAAAAGAAATTGAGCAACATTAATATTTTAAAGAAAGTGGATTAGAAAAAATGTCTTTCTCTTTTACACTATAGAAACTGAAAGATATAATTGGGTTCAAAAGAAAAAGTCATTCTTGACATAGCCAGACATAAATTGGAATTTACGATTACAGCATACAGAGGCAAAGGTGGAAGAGAAGGCTATCATCGATTACCAATCATGATAGTTATACATAACATTTAGTAACAGATGAGTAGATGAACCAATTCACAGGAGACATGAAATTGTGTTCTGCTTGTGGGCTCCCACCCTGACCTCAGCAGAATTAAGTGCCAGAGCAAGTTACAATTGATCTGATTAAGTCTTCTCTTTCTCAGTCACTCAGTCACTCATTTTTACCTTATCTCCAAGGGCTTCCCGCTCCTTCTTTTTTTTTTTCTTAAGGGCTAATTTTTCCTGTAGGAGTAAGAAAGTTGAACAAAAGAAATTAGATGGGTTATAAAATAATTAGTCACATGTCACCATACAGAAGAAAACCCACCATGCATTGCTTTAACAAATTTCCAAGTCTAAGTCCTATTCTTTCTTCTCATGCTTCCGAGGATAACAATTTGCTTATCCATCTCTGAGCCCCCACCGAGCAACTTAAGACTCGAAGGGCTCCATTTCTCTTATTTTATTAACATCTGCCCTTCCCAATTAATTATACGACTACCAACCACCCTCCTTCCTTACTAATGAACAAGCTCGGGCTTAAACGCGAAAGCGACTCAAAGGTCTGCGACCCCTTCCTTCGCACCTTCTTCTGCTGCTGCTTCCAACGCAGGAACATGAAGTGGCGCCGCTGCTTGTTCTTAATTTCGGAGACGCTAAAAGTCGGCGGGAACGCGGCCTCGCTGGGTTCCGCGGGGTTTCCATGAGCCTTCTCGCCATAAGCAACCTCGCTCGTTGCGTCAGCATCAGGTCTCCCCTGAAGAGGTTTTCCCTCCTCAGAGCCGGCCGCCATGCCTTCGCTTCAATAGTTGACCTTTCACCTCTTCGTTTTCTTCTTTTTCTTCCGGGTTATCCAGCGTCCTGCCGTTTGACTACTGCGCATGTGCAAACTTTCCCTGTGTCCTCTGCCCCCCCACCCTCTTATTTGAGATGCACCGCATACTTGTTCGGTGAAACTTTGTTTGGTTTATTTAACCAAACACTCCTAGCATAATATGATCTCGATATTGATTTATATATTCCTTCTTTTTAAATTACGGCAACTATTTTCTATATTGTCTTTCAGGCAACTTGCCAAAACAACCACCACAAAAAACCCACCAGCCAAAAGATCGAGATGTGCACGCGGATGCTCAAAGCGTCTTCATATTTGCCGAAAATGGGCAAGACAGGATTGGAAGATAATTTGCGCATGTGCGAAATGACGAAGAGAAGAAACTGGATGTTTTTATTTATTTATTTATTCATTTATTGGTTCGATTTATATGCCGCCCTTCTCCGGAGACTCAGGGCGGCTTACAATGCATTAAGCAATAGCTTTCATACATTTGTATATACCTGCTTAGTAGGGCTTTCGCCCCCCCCCCAGCGGTGTTCTTTTTTATACAAAGTCAGCTTATTGCCCCCACAATCCGGGTGCTCATTTTACCTACCTCGGAAGGATGGAAGGCTGAGTCAACCTTGGGCCTGGTGAGATTGGAATTTGCAGTAATTGCAGGCAGCTGGCAACTAAGTGCTACTTTAACAGCACTTAGTCCACTGCGCCACCAGGCTTCTATGTTAAAAGGGAATTCTGGTTTTTCTGTACCTGAAAATTTCTGTTGCGTGGGAAATGAATCCTGACGTTGGAAATTATACTTTTCGCTACTTTGGGGATGATTTTAAGGATGTTCTATTAATTGTGCACCATTATTGACTCTTAACGACCACATAGATTTTCATGATAATCTGTCCTAACCTCCTGTCTTCCAATGATGCACCCATATCCTCCGTAAGGGATTGCTGCTGGTCATCCTCTCTCTTCCCAGTATTAAAGCTTTCTATAGAAAGCTGGGGGTTCAGATAATGTGTCTAAAATAGGATGATTTGAGCCTAGTTGTGCCTTGAGTGAGAACTCTGAGTAGGTTTGTTCAATAACCCATTTGTTAATTTTCTTCGCTATCCACAGTATTCTCGGGAGTCTTCTCCAACACCAAAGAAGTTCAAAGGCACCAAAAAAGTGTGCTATAAATATTTAAATTCAGAATGAAATAAGACATCGATCAAAAAAGATTTAATGTTCTTTTTTCAAAATCTTGTTAATGCAGTAAGCCACCAACCAGGTTATAGCAATAGCATTTAGGCTTATATACCACTTCACAGTGCTTTACAGCCCTCTGTAAGCGGTTTACAAAGTCAGCCTATTGCCCCCAGCAATCTGGGTCCTCATTTTACTGACCTCAGAAGGATGGAGGGTTGAGTCAACCTTGAGCGGGTGAGATTTGAACTGCCATATTGCAGGCAGTCGGCAGAAATAGCCTGCAATACAGCATTCTAACCACTGCGCCACCACTGCTCTTAAAAAGAGTTTCTTCTAATGGAATGGCTCTTCAATGGGAATTGTGTCTTCTCATTTTCAAAGTAGGGAGATAGCACACATTTGCAAGTTTTATCACTTGAAAGCCATTATCTTATGCCAGTATTGATGACGGTAGATGTTTTCAAGCAGCAGATAATTTGAATTGCACTCAGTAACTCAGCCATAAGAAAGTACTCCCACAGCCAAAATTGTTTAATACCTTGTCTCTCAGTCAGCATTTTCTTACCAGAAGAACAGCCCATCTGCATATCTGAGAAACGAATTTAGTCCTGGGATCCTATCAGCTGATTGACTTGTAAGCTAAAGGCTCTTAACTCTTCTCAGAAACTAATGTATCTTAAGCAGAGCATCAAATTAAAGGCAATAAAAGAAACATAATATTGTTTTGCAAAATGAGGCATGCTTTTGAAGCATGCTTTATCAGATTATCTGAACAGAAGTTCAGCCCCAAAACCATAAATGCTAATTTTCAAACCAGAAATACGTCAGGTAGGAATGGAAGGTCATTTGAGAGCATCTACAGAACGACTTACTCATCTGAACTGAAATCCATAACTAGCATCTTTTAAGCATTTGGCTTATATGATTCTGAAACATTCTGAAACATTTTTTAAAAATCCCAGACCATGTTTTTCCATTGTTTTGTGCTGGTTTTTCTTTTTTTCTTTAAGGTTTAAAATGTGCTTAGACAGGGAGCCAATATACAAGAAATCCCTATACTTATACTACTCTTATATGAAGGGATCCTGAGAAATATACTTGCACCTTAGAATAGAATAGAATAGAATAGAATAGAATAGAATAGAATAGAATAGAATAGAATAGAATAGAATAGAATAGAATAACAGAGTTGAAGGGACCTTGGAGGTCTTCTAGTCCAGTGGTTACCAACTGGTGGTCTGTGGACCACTGGAGGTCTGTGAGAAAATTTTGGTGGTCCATAGAAAAATTATTTGCATTTTTTATATTGCACTAAATCAGGGGTCCTCAAACTACAGCCCCTGGGCTGAATACATGCAATGAACGTTTGGATTGCTGCAGAGAGTCTCCCCCATCAGGCTCTTTTTGTCGGGTTGGAAGGGAAGAAAAATTCTGACTTGAAATTCTGCTTCAGCCTCCTGGTGCGAGACTTTGGCGAAGGCTGGAGGGAAGAGCTGGAGGGCCTTGTTCCAGAGGGACTGCATCAAGGCCTGGAACTGGCTGACTATCTCAGCCCACTGAGCCTCCAGGCACTCAGAACCTGGCCTTGCACTCCCATAGGTCTTCCCTCTGCTTGGAAAGCCTATGCTCATAGTCATCAATGAGGTACTTCTGCTGAGCCTCTTCCTCAGTCAGATCCAATTTGAACTGAGCCAGCTGTTTTGTTTTCTTGTGGCTGCTTAGCTCCAACAACTGCTTCCAATTGGGGCCCTAAGGAGCCTGGGCGGGCAGGCGAGGAGTAGCTGGGAGGGGAGGGGCGAGTAGAGGCTGGCAAGGCGCCCCTTGATATGAGTGACATTGAGTTGGCCACACCCAGCCAGTCACATGACTACCTAGCCACGCCCACCCAGTTGGTCATTAGGCAAATCATATTAGTGGTCCACGGGATTTAAAATTATGAATGTAGTGGTCCCTAAGGTCCAAAAGGTTGGTGATCCCTGTTCTAGTCCAACCCCCTGCTTAGGCAGGTAACCCTACACATTTCAGACAAATGGTTATCCAATATCTTCTTAAAAGCTTCCAGTGTTGGAGCATCCACCACTTCTGGAGGCAAGTTGTTCCACTGATTAATTGTTCTAACTGTCAGGAAATTTCTCCTTGGTTCTAAATTACTTCTCTTGATTAGTTTCCATCTGTTGCTTCTTGTCCTACCCTCAGGTGCTTTGGAGAATAGTTTGACTCCCTCTTCTTTGTGGCAGCCCCTGAGATATTGGAATACTGCTATCATGTCTCCCCTAGTCCTTTTCATTAAACTAGACATACCCAGTTCCTGTAACCGGTCTTGATATGTTTTAGCCTCCAGTCCCCTAATCATCTTTGTTGCTCTTCTCTGCACTTTTTCTGCACTTCAGTGAGAGGATGGGCAAAAATTGCTTTAAAAGTTTTGCATCCCTATCAAGCTAGAGTTTCTTCTCAATCTTTGGGATATGCCATCTTGATTCTAAATAGTGAAACACAAACATTATTTGAAGGTTTGTTACTTTTCATAAACTTTTATGAAAATTATAAAATGCAAATGAAAATAAAGATGATAGGAACACATGAAAAGGGAAAAGAAAGATGTTGGTATAGAGCTTGTTATTTTCAATAGATCAAAAATGGCCCAGATATTTATTTTGATCTTGAAACCTAATAGTCTCTCAATCTGTTTTATCTACAAACTCCAACCAGACTGTTCAGTTATCTTTATACTAGGAACAGAACAAAGTCCTATTATGCTGGAGGGCAACAAATTTGCTTTAAGGTTGCAGAATTTTAAGATGGCAGAGCAGAGACTTTATTTACCAGTCGTTTATTGCCAAAACAGGCAGCTTGTATTGCTGGCATCATAAATTAGGTGGGATATCATTTTGATACAGTAGTCAGTCTGTACCTACTTGGACATTCCTGGTCCTAGTTTTAGGATTGGAAGAGAGCAGCTAAAATGCTGTGAACAGAAAGAATTTTACTATAGGAGATTTTTCTATTTTTATGCAGGCTTGACTGGACTATCAAAACATCACAGAAGGCAGAATGGCATGTCATTGTTACCAAGACAACTTATTTACATGACAATGAAGTTACCAGGAGCTACTTTAAAAGAGAACAAAACAAAACAAAGCCCTTTATTTATCTGCGTGTTAGTTCTAGTTTTTTCTATATTGTTATCATCAAGATGAAACATAGCAAGTGTCACAAAACATCTGGAATGTGCAATTCAGGAAAAGCCAGAAGTATTAATAAATTTAATGGTTGCAAATTGGCCTCATCAGAGTCCTGAGGTAGAAAAGTGTGGAATTCCTAACAATTACGCTAATTACGATTCCAAAATCAGGATGACTTGAAAAGTGCATTATCTGAAATTGTCAGTGTTTCTCTTTTTGCATATGGTTGGCTATTCTTCAGAGAACAAAAGGAACATTCAAGGAAGCTTCTGAAAACAATTTATCATCAAGTGCTGACTAAAAATTGTACTACCTCTCCCAAATTTGTCACCTGCTTTATAGGCAATTTGATTTGGGGAGAGATGACAGTTCCTTTCTAGTTTGCAGATCTTCATCTATTGTAGCAATGGTTGGAGGGAGATTGGATGGATGAATAAGAGACACAGGGAGATCATTGGAAATCCCTTCGAGAACCACCCTCCATTCTATCCAGTTGAAAACAGCTTCCTATTGATAGTCAAATATTAAGTCTAATATTAGTGAATATTACTGAACTGCAGCAATTCTGTGGGAATGAATTTCTCCAGGTCTTCAGACATGTACAACTCCTACACCAGCAACCACACCACATATATTCTTGTGTTGAAAAGAAATGTCCAAATTGATGCAAGAGAAAGAACAGAACTTGTTATTTTCAGTACAACCAGTGTCTTTTTCTTTTTCTCACTCTCTCACACATTTAATTAATAACACTTAAACCTAACCTAATTACACAAAAATAAAGCTTAGCATTTACCACCTTTCTAAAAAGCCACTAAATCTAGAAGACACCTGGAGGGATTGTTCGCTTAAGTCTTTGGCTAGACTTCCATTTTATAGCCATTTTCAAGACAATTTCTCCGCTATTGTTTCTTTCCCCAAGGACTCAAACCTGATTCTCTTTAAGTAAAGCTTTGCACTAATGTGGGGATTGGTTATAGGCCTGATTGATATTCACAATGTGATCTTTTGAGGAGCTGAGTCAGGTGTTTTTTGTTTTGTTTTTTTTTGAGTCCTGTGGGTTTTTTTGGAAATGGCAGCAAAACTGACATTTTCCTTTGGATTATTGCAGCTTTCCAACCCCATGGTTGGTCTCAACTGAGAACGAAAGAAGTGCATCAACCACAATCCTGAAGATAGCATTTGAAACCAACAGGCTCCCCACTACGCAACAACTAAAATCACAACCCATCAGCTCACAAGAAATCGAACCATGTCTCAGTAACAAAAACCAACCATTCAAACAGACCAAAACCAGACTATGATTTAAGCAGTACTTTGTTGTGGCTCGTCAGTGGCCTGTGCAGCTAGTAGCTGATTCCTACAGTGAGGAGGCTGGTGTGGTGCTGCGCCAGCAGCCTGTGCAGCTGGCACTCGAGTCAGACAATGAGGAGGCTGGAGATGTGGTACCAGAGGCGGGGATTCAGCCAGGGCCTTCAGAACCTCCAGAAGCTCCCATAAGTGAAAAGGAAGAAGAGGAGGAGCCTCTTCTTGATGCACAAGCGCGCAGAGCTGCCAAAAGGCAGGAGTGGCTCCTCAGAAGGAGGTCTCCTCGAGAGTAAGGCTTGGGGCTAATTGGCCACTCCCCTAGCCTATTTAAGGAAGGACAACAACTGAGGCAATTTGCAGGAAACAACTTTGTTCATATTCCTTTGTGTCTTGATTCCAGAAACGTCTGATCTGCTCTTGCTCCTTTCTTGTCAGTTTTCCTGCAAATTGCTTCTGGGCATTCTGCCAACTACAGTAAGATTACGGTTATCTGAAATACTGTGTTTCAGAATTGAGTTATTCTTTGGATTCTTGTCAGCTGTTAATGAACTTAAATTAACAGCCCTTGTTCAGAAAAGACTGATTTAAACTGTACTTCTGTTCGAACAACTACTAAGAAAAACTCATTAGTAGTCCTTAATTAGTAAACTAAGGTTTGTACGGACTTTGTGTGTGCTGCGTTCTTTGGAGTCCATAACTGGGGCAGAACATACCTGAACAAACAGTGCCAAAAAGGCATTAAGAGTTCTTAACCTAATCTTGCATAGCTTCTTCTCTGGTAATATTGTACTACTAACTAGAGCATATAAAACATTTGCTAGACCAAGTCTCGAATACAGTTCATCTGTCTGGAACCCGCACTGCATATCCGACATAAATACAATTGAGAGAGTCCAGATATTTTACAAGAAGAGTCCTCCATTCCTCTACCCGCAAAAAAATACCTTATGTCACCAGACTCCAAATTTTGGGCTTAGACAATTTAGAACTATGCCGACTTCAGTCTGACCTAAGCATAGTACATAAAGTTATCTGCCACAATGTCCTACCTGTCAATGACTACTTCAGCTTCAACCACAACACTACACAACCAAATAATAGATACAAACTCAAGGTAAACTGCTCCAAACTCAATTGCAGAAAATATGACTCCAGTAACAGAGTGGTCAAAGCCTGGAATGCACTACCTGACACTGTAGTTTCTTCCCCAATCCCCCCAAACTTTAACCTTAAACTATCCACTATTGACCTCACCCCATTCCTAAGAGGTCTGTAAGGGGTGTGCATAAGTGCACCAGCATGCCTACCGTCCCTGTCCTAATATTCCTTTTTATTCTTACTCTCATGTATTCAAATTATGTTTATACTTTTACCTATTATCTTATATATGCTTGACAAATAAATAAATAAAATAAATAAATAAAAAATAAATAAATAACACTAATTTAAATCACACAGATGATACTTAAAACCAAAGATCATGCCTCAGTAACAACAGCCAGCCGATCAAACAGCCCGAAGTCAGACCATGACTCAGATGTAGCCGAAGAAACATCCACACTAACTTGCATCACAAAAAGGTATTTAAAGGCCAGTGCTCTGACAGACGAGGACAATTCAAAGTCCTCTGACGATGTCTCCTCAAATGGTGATGAAACATTTGCAACCAAATTGCCAAGCTCGGATCTCAGACCAACAGCCCAGAATACATTCTATTTTATCTTAATTATAATTTTTGAGAAAGACTAAATATAAGTGATATTTAAAAATAAGGCTTTCTATGTTTTGTGAAATTCAAAGGCACTGCTTTCAGATATAAATATAATGATGCAATAAATGAAAAGGATTGGTACCTTTCATGAAATAACTTATTGTTTTATAAAGCTATTTTTGGTTTTAGTGGTTTTAATTATGGTAAATCTGGGAAGTATCAAGAACTAAATGAAAACTTTGAAAATGTTATTCCTTCAATTCTTCCTACAATTCAGTAAACATCTTCACTTAAAAACTTTAGAGAAATGCAATGCCTAGATTATACAACGTGTAGAAATTGTATTATTGATTGTATGTCAGAGTTTGGTGAGGCAACCATGTTGAATGATGCAATCAGGAAGTCATTGAGTTTTACCAGACCATTCTGAAGCTTGTACATATTCTGCTACACACAAAATTGTAAATGCAAGTGGCATTTTTTTCCCTTTGCATGTACAATAGATCCAAATTTAGACTACTGTATATTAGTGCCAAATAATTTTATAAATCAATTTTTTTCAGCCAAATATTTTTCTAGAATAAAACAGATTAAAAATGCTTTTATGAAAATGATGTTTCAAATCTGGAAGAGTATATACATAGCTTTGATAAATGATTTTTTAAAAATTCTTTTAATAATACATATAAACCAGGATAAACATTGTGGTTGAGCTAAAATTAAATTTTTGAATTAATATAATATTTATATATTATAAGATTTTTATAGTAATAAGGAACTTTTCAATAAAGATCAGATAGAGCAATGCATAGGTGATAAGTTACCATGATTCTTTTGGTCTCAACTCAAATCTCTTTGGGGTAATAGAAATAGTACAATAGAGCTTCAAGCAACATGGCATTATACCAACTTCTAGAATTTAATACTTTATTAATTAGATCAACCAAAAGGAATAATCTCCAAAAAGTATTGGTTATTACTGCAATTAGAAATAGGTGATCTATTCAATAGTTTAAAGGAAGCTTGGGATAGTGATCTTGGTTAACACCATACAGGATACAAATTATGGAAACCGGGTGAACTCATTTTTGTTTCAATGCAAGAACTGTAGTGGAAGATTATACATAGCTGGCACTTGATTCCAGTTTGAATAAATCTGCCAGTCTGTCTGTCTGTCTATCTATCATCTCTCTCTCTCTCTCCCTCCCCTTGTATTTGTCATGTGAGAAAGCTATACAGGCGATCTTTGGGTAACAATTATTTATTCAGCAACCATTCAAACTTGGATACTGCTGAATGAGGGGGACTTATGACTGGTTCTCAGAATTCCAATTGTTGCTGTGCCCCTGAGGTCATAGAATTGTGACGCTGGTGCTTGGTATACAGCCTGCAATTATGGTATTGAAGTGAGCCGCAGTCATATGGTCACGATTTCCAATGTCCCCTGCCTGCTTTCCATGAGCAAATCAATGGGGAAGCCGGCAGGAAGTTGAAAGTCATGATCATCTGAGTGGTCCTCACTTAACAACAACAATTGGCACCCCTGGAATTGGGACCCCTGGAGTGACACAGTCATGTGATATTCAAGCTTTACAATCCTGTTATTTAGGAATGGCAATTCTGGTCCCGATTGTCTCTGTAACCTGAAGTCTACCTTCACCCTTCTGGGATTACATTTTTCTGAGATACGAATACGGTAATTGCTAAATAAAGAATTGAATGCTCCCCAGATTTAGGCTTACTGCATTTATTTATAGTACCAAACCTTAAGCTTAAAAATAAGGACCTTATTATCTATTTAACCTTATTTAATTTTACAGCTAAAATAATAATTGCCCGATATTGGAAACCTCTGCTTAGCATAACAATTAAGATGTGGCTTAACAAGGCCTCTTCAATTGCCATAAAACTAGGGAATAGGAGCCATACATCACTGCCATCTTTTTCTCTCTATTTCCAATGCTGTGTGTTAAGAACACACAGACCACCCCAATGATGCCCTTGCTGTGATGTCCCGTTGCCTGGAGGCCGTGCGGATCTGGATTGGGAGAAACAAGCTCAGACTCAACCCCTCCAAGACTGAGTGGCTGTGGCTTCCGGCGTCCCGGTATAGTCAGCTAGTACCATCACTGACAATAGGGGATGAGATCTTGCTCCCCACAGAGAGGGCCCGCAACTTGGGTGTCCTCCTGGATTCACGGTTATCTTTAGAAGATCATTTGACGGCCGTGGCCAGGGGTGCCTTTTATCAGGTTCGCCTGATCCGCCAGTTGCGTCCCTTTCTGGATCGGGACGCCTTGCACACAGTCACTCATGCCCTAGTCACCTCCTGTATGGACTACTGTAATGCTCTCTACATGGGGCTCCCCTTGAAAAGCACCAACTGGTCCAGAACATAGCCGCGCGGGTGATTATGGGCGCAGCTCGTTACGCCCATGTAACACCTCTCCTACACGAGCTGCACTGGCTCCCGGTGGTCCTCTGGGTGCGATTCAAGGTGTTAGTTATCACCTTTAAAGCGCTCCATGGCTTAGGACCTGGGTACCTATGAGACTGTCTTTTGCCACCAATAGCCTCCCACCGACCAGTTCGTTCTCACAGGGAGGGACTACTCAGGGTACCGTCAGTCAAATTATGTTGACTGGTGACTCCCAGGGGGAGGGCCTTTTCTGTGGGGGCTCCAACCCTTTGGAATGAACTGCCCCCGGAGATATGGAATATCCCTGATCTCCGTGCTTTCCGCCGTGCCCTCAAGACCCTGATGTTCCAACAGGCGGGGCTAAACATACGAACATGTCAATGATTTTTTAAATGTTATCTAATTCTGGGTTTTAGTTAATTGACCAAACTAAGTAATAATTTTAATTAGCAATTTTATGATGTTTGTGTGTCTATATTTTTCTTGACTGTACACCGCCTTGAGTTCTACGGGAGAAAGGCGGTATAGAAAAATAAATAAATAAATAAATAAATAAATAAATAAACAAACAAACAAACAAACAAATAAATAAATAAATAAATAAATAAATAAATAAATAAGAACAGTGTTGGCTCAAGATATATGGTATCCCTAGATCACATGGATGGATGGTACCACCTCCTGCTGATGCCAAGATCTACAGTTTTATCCCAAAGGTGCTTTTTCAGGAGGCAACTTTCTTTCTTTTTTTCTTTGAAGGGTGTTTATCCCATAGTGTTCGAATGGTGTGGGAGTATGAAGGGATTTCCAGAAAAAAATTGCAGACTACAGGAACCATTTGCACTTCAGTTTGAGATGCAGACAACACAGACTTATCCCCACCAGCCTGGGGATGTCTTCAGCAGTGAAGGGACACAGGGCAGGAAAACATCCTGCAGCCAAAAAGGCTCCACATCCATTTGCACTACTCAGGTGACCCTGAGGACACAGATAAACCTCCAGTGACTCTCTAAAAGGATGCAAATGACCTTCCATTCCCCACCAGAGCTGAAGAAGCATCTTGGATGAGAAGCGAAACGTCTTCAAAGACAAAACAAGGAAGTCCAGTTGCCTCCTGAAAAAGAGGGACAACCTTTGGGACAACCATGACCTGGATGACTGAGAATCTCCATAGGCATCTGGAGCTTTAGAATGCTTCAGAAGAAGAGGTGCCCTACACCCTCAAGCTTTTGTGCCCTAGGTCAGTATCTACTTGAGAGCTGTGCAAGGCTCTTACTCCTTGGTTCCTACTTAAAGAATGTATAATGGTTGACATGGGGGGAAAAAGAGCCAACGTGCATAGTTTGATAATAATATTTGGACCAATCAAAATGTGTCAGACTAGTGAAATTATTTTTAAATTCTCAAGAACTTTTTAATCTAATACTATACAGGTAGTCCTTGATTTACAACTACAACTGAGCCCAGAATTTCTGTTGCCAAGTGAAACCTTTGCTGTTGAGTTTTGCCCCATGTTATGATCTTTCTTGCAACAGTTGTTAAGTAAATCATTGCAGTTGTTAAGTTAGTCACATGGTTGTTAAGTGAATCTGGTTTTCCCCTTTACTTTGCTTGTCAGAAGCGCAAAAGGGGATCACCTGACCCCAGGACATAAGTATTTATGATGCAACCATCATAAATACTAATCAATTGCCAAGCATCTGACTTTTGATCATGTGATCATGGGGATGCTGCAATGGTCATAAGTGTGAAAACCGGTGATGAGTCACTTTTTTCAGTATCGTAACTTTGAACAATCACTAAATGAACTATTGTAAGTCAAGGACAACCTGTACAAATTTGGGAAATAGGGATAAATCATAAGGGGGCAATAAAAACAAGATAAGAAAAAGAAAACACTTAATGCTCTATTTCTCAAAATACTAATTGTGGAATAGGTTAGATAGTTCTTTCCAGGTTTTGCAGATATTAGGAATAAGCCATGAGAACCAAGAGATGATCTCTGTGTTTAGAAACATAGATAATATAAATCAGCTGTTACTTAGTTCAGTCTCCAGGATGGTTTGATAAACCAGATTCTAGTTTTCCCAGATGTGCCAGTTTACCTATTCCAGTAAATAGAACTTTGAAAAATGCTTGCTTCAGAGTTTTTACTTGGAGATTCGGGTTAATGTTAGCGTTCCAGGAAAAAACCCAACTCCAAGTAAAAACTCTGAAGCAAGCATTTTTCAAAGTTTTATTTACTAGAATAGGTAAACTGGCACATCTGGGAAAACCTGAATCTGAGAGGTCCGGGTTTTCCCTCAGTAAATCAAAAACCCCAAAACCATCTCCTCAGTTGATCACATGCTCCAATTTCCATCCGTCCCATCTCGAGACAGCACTCCGACCACTTCTTCTCCAGATGCAGGATCGGCCTGACCTTGACCAGGGGTGGGATTCAAGTAATTTAACAACCTGTTCTCTGCCCTATTGATTTCTTCCAACAACCAGTTTGCGAAACTGCTCAGAAAGTTAACAACCGGTTCTCCCGAAGTGGTGCGAACTGGCTGAATCCCACCACTGACCTTGACCGACAGGAAGAATGCTATTATGTCTAAAGACAACCCCTCTACTAAATCCCCCCTCCTACTTTCCCACATGAGAAAGTGGCAGCATGGAAGCTTCTGGCCTAATATGGCTTCCAAAACTGACAGTTCATGCAATTATCTAAGCCTTACTTAAATGCAGTCAGATTGGTATTAAGACGTTTGTATCCCCCAATTCCTAATATGTATACTGTACATTTTGCCTGCGGTAATAAGCAGTGTTTGCTGCTCTCCAAATTACTCCTGTTATCTCTATTTAGAATTCCACACTCATTGCATCTGAGCAACGTGTGGATGATTAGATCTTCACACTTTGTGATGTGACTTCATGTATTCATAATTACTTTTCTCTCTATTAAAATTTTTTCTTTTGTCTTCCTTGCATCACACAAAACGCAGAGCACGTATAGAACATGAAATGTGAATTCTGTTAAATGATTGTAGTAATTTATGGACTTGGGTGTCAACAGTTGAAGAATTCATAAGGATCTGCTATTAATCCCCACCCTCTTTTTTTGTTGTTCAAGAAGCACTCTTGAATAGAATAATTGCAAGAGTCTTTTCATGTTGAAAGTAATGCAAACTCATGAACATACCGTAATTTGATGACACAACAATGAGGCCACTAAAGACTCCTCGCCATGATAGAAATAGGCAGAGATAAAATTAGCCATCCCATTCAGGGAACTTATATAATAAGGAATTAAAGGAAATGAGAACTAAATTAAAGCCGCATAGAGGACTGGTGTGTCTCCTAGTAATTCAGATAGAATGCTCCGTCTTTGAAGTTACAGTCCTGAGTAGAAAAAGCAAAACCTTCGCAGCAAATGAAACAACTCCCAGCAGGAAACAACTGGTATTCAACACGAATTCAAGGATAATTTGAGTCTGGGAAAGGCCCTATTCTCCTCCTTCAATGATATGGAATTAAGAAAAATTGTCTGCAATATATGGCAAAAGGAAGTTCCAAGGAGAAGGGGAAATTAATGTGCAAGTGTATTTAGGGTTCCACCTTGTTTGTTTATCAGTGTTTAACTTTGTAGGGCTTACTGCAGATGCAAATGGAAATAACATTATCTGGACTGCCCATCACATTTATTGAATAAGTCAGTGGTTCTCAACTTGTGGTCTGTGGATGCCTGGGGGGACGCCACGATATCATCACAGGGGGCCCACGATGGCTGGAAGAAAGGTTATGATTTAAATCTTGAATTAAGTCTTGGTGGTCCGTGGTCATAGTCTATGGCCACAAAAGATATTTTAAGGGGGTCCATGGCAGGGGTGGGTTCTACTTACCTTTACTACCGGTTTGCATCATGCCCTTGCATGCGCACTTGCTTCACTCGCTTGCGCGCGCTTCTGCACATGCACAGAAGCTTCTGCGCATGCACAGATCACTTCTGATGATCTGGGTCAGTGGGCGGAGCCTCCCACTGGTTTTACTACCGGTTCTTGTGAACCGGTCCAAACCAGGGGCAACCCACTACTGGTCCATGGTGAAAAAAAGGTTGAGAATCACTAGAATAAAGCAATGTAATTGCAGGAGGAGTTTTCTGTGGAATTTACTCCAAACTTTTATTCCCTTAAAGACTCTTGGAATAAAATTCATTAGACATTCCATTTGCTGTAGCCATCTTAGATATCCTCCATACCATGTGTCAATAATTAAGACTACTTTAGATATAAAGAGCTGCTCCCAGAACTCCACTGTTTCCTAATAAAGTTAGAATTTATTTCTCCATTGTCCTGCTCATCATTGGGAAATGAAATGACTATATGAAGGAAGAATTAATATATCAAGAAAGAGAAAGCTGAGAAAGACAGGATGGAATATCCTCAAAAAGAGAGGTGAGAAGTTTAAAGGAGAAGAGTCGTGGTGGGTATGGAGCAGTGTATGGATATGGTGGAAGAAGATTAGTTTACAAGAATAGACAAATATGGAGAGGAATGATGCTGATTTAGCTATATTTTTTCTTAAATAATTTCTTTGACTTATATTTTGTACTCCATTTCTGTGCCCTGTATAATGGTAGTTTGATGTACATTTGAATAATCAACTTTAATAATAATTTTATTTATTATTATAAGTTTATATAATTCTATATATAATACGTTTAGAGAATGAGTGACACAAAATCTGGAAGTTAATCAGCTTGTGTGTTTCACTATCCTTGTCCCAATGCTGAACTTGTGAATTTATTTATTTATTAAATGTTATGCTGTCCATTTCCCCTATTAGGTGACCCTGGGCAGCTTGCAAGTTATAAAATAAGTAATAACTTCATAGATTGATCATAAAATTATACTGAAACCAGAACCAAGACATGGATGGGATAGGGATGAGATCTTCTTAGCCCATCAGCCACCTTCAGCAGTGAGTTCCCCCCTTGGAGCCCCAGACCAACTGGCACAGCCAGGTTTTGATAGCCTAACAATTGATATGAGTTTACTTTATTGATTAGCCCTTGGGCCATATCAAAGTGCAGTGTTCCAGACACAAATTATTACTAAAATCTGATAAAAACAATTTGAAATGGAATTGGAATAAAATACAGTTTAAAATGAAATTGGAATAAAATACAAATAATTTAATATATAGATAAATAAAATATGATAAAATTATATTTCGGTCTCACTCCTACAATCTACCCTAATCAGTCTCACATATGTGAATCTCAACCAAACTATTCTGCTTAAGTACTGTGCTGTGTTAAATGTTATTTTCAGATTCTTGCTGCACATAAGGTAAGTTGTTTTGATATGGGAATCCCAATGGGTCATTCATTTGGTATGTAGACCAAGGTATCTGTCTCTCATCCTGTTATACAGGCAACCAATATGCCTCCAATATATTGCTGCTGGTATAAAAGAATACATTTAATTTTTAGGACATTTCTCTTTGGAGTTTTGTTTTTTATTTCCAACAGTCTAAGAATACAAACTGAACAGTTGGTTTATTAATCAAGACAGAACCTATGATTGTACAGGTGCTGCTGGGTTCCATAAGCACCAGCCATCATAATCAGTTATCAAGTATGATAGCAGCTGGTTTATAGAAAGCAAGATATTCCTCATCCCTGAATTAAAGTCCTTCCATGATTACTATTAAAATGTAAATAGAAATAGAAAGACTTTCATTTAATTATCATATTGCCTGCATACAGTTGATCCTTTTTGGATGTTATGTGTAACTTCCATATATTAACTAATAAACATTTTTGGGGATAAACAGCAAAGGAGTGATTTAGAATGTTGACTTTGGGATAATCAAACAGCATATAGAGATAAAGCCAGAAATATTTTTATTAGGAATACTCCCAGCACAACAGCACAATAATAATATATACACAAAATTGGAAAAATAACAATTTACCAATGGAAGATAATCTGATTAGAAAAGTTTTGGAAATGGACAAACTTACAAAGGAAATACAAGAAAAAGAGGAAACAGAATATTATATAGTGTGGGAGAAATGAATGGTTAGAGGAGAGGGATAAAAGGCAAGGAAAGAGTAAATGAGGAAGATATAGGAGTGGAAATGCAGTAACAAACAAGAGGAAACAGAAAAGATGTAGATCGTAGGAACGAAATTGTGTACACTGTTATCTATATGTTTTTCTCTTTAGAAAACAAATGTTATCTATATGTATATATGTAAATAAATCAATATTAGAATTATATGTATAAAGGATAAATTGAAATAAGGGAGAAAAAAGGATATGTAAAAAATGTTTACCAATGCGAAATTGTTGAGAAGAAGAAAATTGTAAAAGATTCTTTTTGGTTTTCAAAAAACAAAACAAAACTGTTTAATAATTTTTTTTAAAAAAAGAATGTTGACTTTGGAAAGTTTCTAATGGACTAAAGTCCAGATGTATTTGAAATAACATTTTAAAATTAATTATAATAACCTTTCCCATGGGAAACAGCTGTTGTTTTGAATTCTTTAAAAAAAATAATGTTAGGTTGGGGCTTTGAAGTTTGGACACTAGAGGAAACCAGAAAGAACTAAAGATTGCAATTAAAAGAGTAGAACACTTCACATTTGACTTACTAATACAGCGTGAAACAAAATACTTTAACACTGGACATATGGAAGGCGATTTGTGAGTGATGGATCCAGAAGTTAACTACAGAGTATCTGCCATTATAGATAGACCGTGTTTAAAAGACGTTATAGAAGACAAATAATTTTTAGCAGGCAAGACTGATTTGAAAGAGGATTTAAAAATGATACAGCTACAAGAATGAAATAGAAAAAGACGCTACACTGGATTTACAACTCAAACTAGCTGATGTCTTAATAGTTAAAAGAAATATCCAAATAATAAATCAAAAGAGTAATGTGGATAATTTTCCTAAAGTGAATTGACAAAAGAAGCCTGTGAAAGAATTCATGAGAAGAAACAAAGAAAAAAATGAAAAGAGATCAAGTTGTAGCACATTATTTAAAGGGATTAAAGACTTTTAAAAAAAAAAACTTTTAACAAAGGAGGCAATACAAAGTTTATTTATATGTTATGTTATCTTTGGTAACCTTTACTGGACTGTTGTCAACTGGGACTGAATAGAATAAAAAGGATTTAAGGATTTGTTTATACTTAAGACATAGGAAAAGATTACTCGTTTTATTTTTTTAGAGAAGGTAAAAATTACCAAAATAGTTTATACTTGTTCTGATGAAAGTTATTTTGAGTTTTTTTTCTATACTGTATTCTAATTTTTCTTTCTTTTCTATTTTTCTTTCTATTTTTCCTTATTTTCTGCCCTTTTAATTTTTTTTATTCTTCTAATTTTTTGCTTTTATCCTTCTAATTGTAGTGTTTAATAAAATTATTATTAAAAAAGGAAATAGCTATGATATAAGTGAGGGTTTTCAGCCTGGTAATATTAGTTGAGACATTAGTTGTGAAAAAGAATCTTACAATAGTAGTTGATACAAAATGAGCAGGAGTTAGCAGTGTGATATGTTTGAACCCCCGCCCCCACATGTACTCTTTTAGGCTGCATTGACACAAATATGTTTACTAATCATAGCATGTATAATTCTTCTGTATTCTACTTTGGTCAGCCCCACCTCAAATCTTGTGTTCAGTTCATACCACTACACTTTAAGAAAGATTCAGAGAGACTGAAAAATGGATGAGAGAAAAGTAATGAAGATGATCATGTTACAATATTTTGAGGATCAGACTCAATGATGAATTCAGAGGCAATTTCTTCAGTTAAAGAAAAGTTTATTCATAATAGGCATTCTATTTATTCTTGTCAGATTTACAGTGAGAAGCAAGCATGAGGTAAAAGCACTCTCTATTTATATCAAAGGGGAGGAGTCAAGGAAGGGGGTGATCACACATGAATACATTAAAGGAGGAGGAATAAATTAACCCTTTATATCCTGTACATATATACATATCTCTTGTAATAGAATAAGGCATTTACTTATGACAAATCCCCCTCTAAATGCCGATTCGACATATAACAATGATTGCATTCGGATTCAGAACTATATAGTACTTGTAATTTTGATGTCAAGTATTTGTGTTGTTTAGAAGGTAAAGGTTTAGTTAATATATCAGCTATTTGTTCTGAGGTTTCGCAGTGGATTGCTTTAATGAATCCATCCTGAGATAATTGTCTCACGTGTTTAAATTTGATATCTATATGTCTGGACCTTTGACCAATGGCGTCAGATCTTGATATTTCTATAGCCGCCTTATTATCTTCATGTATGACAAATGGTAGTATTGGATTCTTCCAAATATCAGATAATAAATCATTAAACCACACTAAATTATTTGAGGCTTTAGATAAACAGACGTATTCTGCCTCTGTTGTGGAAGTCGCTACTAAATCTTGCTTCCCAGTGTACCAGAATATTGGGCAATCATTTAAAAATAATACATAACCTGAGGTGCTCTTTCTACATTTGATGTCACCTGCCCAGTCTGCATCAGCGTAACTGGTGATAATAGGTTCTTTAATATTATTGGGTTCTAAGAGTAGGCAGAAATCCATGCTGTGTTTTAGATATCTTAGTATTCGTTTAACTGCTTCCCAATGATACATAAGTGGTTTACTTACATGTCTAGATAATAAATTAAGTGGCAGAGCTATATCAGGCCTGGTCCAATTAGATATATACAATAGAGAACCAATAATTGATCTATATAATGTATTGTTCTCGAACTCAGGTGAAGATTCATCCATATTCCTTAGAAAATCAGTCTGCATAGGAGTATCGCAAGGTTTGGCATCTCTTAAATTGCATTTTTCCAGAAGTTCTATAATTTTATCTCTCTGGGATAATTTGAATCCCTTTCTTGTTTTATTGATTTGAACTCCAAGGTATTTGTTTACCCTTCCTAGCGACTTTAAAGAGAAATGTTCACTTAGCTTGGATACAAATAAGTCTTTCTTTTCTTTATGTTTGCCTATATACAAAATATCATCCACATAGATTAACACAAATTCTAATGATTCACCTTCCTTTCTAACAAAAAAGCAATTGTCTGCAGTTGTGGCTTTGAAATCCATATTTTTAAGCACGCTGACTAGACATTCATACCAACGCTTGCCGGATTGTTTTAATCCGTACAAGCTTTTGTTAAGTAACCAGGTCTCATTTCTATTTGTACATTGGCTATGAGGTGCCCTTACATATATCTCTTTGTCGAGCTTTGCATGTAAGTATGCAGTCTGCACATCATATTGAAAGACATCAAGATTGAGTATAGCCGCTATGACTAAAGCTGTCTTAACACTTTCGGTTCTTACAGTGGGAGAGTATGTGTCAGTGTAATCCTCAGGATATTTTTGAGCGTAACCTTGTGCGACTAATCTAGCTTTATATAATTTATTACCCTCTTCTAAATCTTTGATTTTGAATATCCATCTGGTGCCTATAATTGTCTTGTTCTCAGGGGCAGGGACTGGTGTAAATACACCTAATTCACGCAAGCTGTTCATTTCTTTTGTTATGGCTAATTCCCATTTCTCTCTTTCTTCCATGGGAAGTTTCAACACTTCCTCGTATGTGTTAGGTGTTGGTGTCTCGTCATTCACACACATTATATAATCCTTATACTTATTGGGTAATTGTTTTCTGTTACACCTGATTGTTCTTATTGGAATGCTCTCATTATCGTGTAAATACCTTGCTTCCTTTTTGGTTAATGAATCTGTTTTTATCCTGGTATGGTTACCTGTCCATGTTTTGTTTTTGTCATCATATGTGTTATGTTCATGTTTCTCTCTTTCTATTCTGTCTTGTTGTTCAATATTTGGTTTTGTATTTTGGATTATCTCGTTAAGATGTATCTTAGACCAGTTGGCCTGTTCATGAAATACTGCTGTTCTTGAGACTATGAATTTGTTATTACTGTCAATAAATCTATATCCTTTTGTGCCTGTTTCGTATCCCATGAATCTGAGCCTTCTGGATACGTTATCTCCCTTACGTCTTAATTGTTTTGGTATTTGTACGTCTGCTGTAACTCCAAATATGTGCATGTGTGATATTTTTGGTTTCCTATTGTACATCACTTCGTATGGTGTTTTATTTAGGATGCTAGACCAGGTCCTATTTTGGGTATAGTTTGAATATAGTAATGCTTCTGACCAGAATTGTTTTCCTAAACCAGCATCTTCTAATGTACATCTAATCATGGTTTGCAGTGTTGAGTTCTTTCGTTCTGCTGTACCATTCTGAAAAGCAGAAAATGGGCTAGACGTGAAGTGTAGCATTCCTTTGTCTTTTATCCATTGTGAGAATTCTTTTGACATGAACTCGGATCCCCTATCTGTCATGATTTGTTTTATTTTGATATTGTGTTGTGTTTCTACACGTTTGTAAAATTCTTTGAATTTTTGGAAAGTTTCATCTTTGTGTTTTAAAGTATAAACAAATCCATAACGGCTATAGTCGTCTACAATAGTTAGGAAATATCTTTTTTTGTATGTGATGGATGGTGTTAATGGACCAACCAGATCCATATGTACCAGATCAAAAATTTGGTTAGAGGTCCTTGTTGCCCTCTTTGGTTTTGGGTTTGTTCTGAGTTTTGAGGATTTACATACTGAGCATTCCAAATAGTTTTTACAATCCTTTATTTTAACGCCATCAGCATGTTCAATCATTTTTTGTATTACAGGGAAACTTGCATGTCCCAATTTTCTATGCAACATGTGTGCACATTCATCATGAATTGGTTTGCCTATATTGGGTCTTTTGTTATTGTGTGTATCACTAGTGGCTGTGTCTTTGTGATTACAGTGTGTATTGGGTTCTTCATTGTCATTGTTGTTACTATGTTCACTGTCTATGTTGATGTCGTCATCAGTGTTTGTATTAATGTTATGCAACCATTTATCTTCTGTTACAAGGAAGGGTAGGCCCCCTTCGATAACTACACTATTCAATTTAGTCCCATCCTTTTCTAGTATTGCTTTTCCCCCAGAGAAGATTATATTTATGTTGGAATCTTGGCTTAATTTCACTGCACTAAGTATGTTATGTGATATTTCTGGTATCAACAATACCCCCTCTACTTTACCTAAACCAGGTATATTTACATCTCCTTTCCCTATGACTTGAACATTTTCTTGATTGGCTACTCTTATCATAAATTTATCATTTGTGAATGAAGACAGTATTTTCTTGTTATTTGTTGTATGATTAGTCGCCCCTGAATCTATGAGCCAAGTATTGTTTTTTGATTTTTGTGTGATGACATCGTTATGTTTATCTAATCCATTTAATGATCCTGATTTTCTGTCCCTTGAATTATCTCTATCCTTTCTGCGTTCTCTGTAGTTTGGGGAGTCTCTATATCTGTATCTATCAATAGATGATTGCCTGTCTTGATATCTACCCCTATAATCACGGTTTTGTCTTTCCCTATGAAACATGGGGCAATCTCCCTTAGAGTGTTTTCTGGATCCACAATTGTAACATTCAATTGTTTTTTGGTGATTCTCTTGGAAAGTTACCCCTTTTGCCTGTCTGTGTTCTGTGTATGCATTGTATCTACTTTTCCTCAAATTATCTTCAGCTATTAACTTATTTGACAGACTTTCTATGGATAAGTATCCTAGATTGATTGAGTCTAAGTGTGATATGTAGTTATCCCATGATGAATCTAATGAGTTAAGGATAACGCTTTTCATTGTCTGTTCTGATATTATTTCTCCTCTTAGATGTAATTCTGCTCTGGTTTTGTTTAAGGATATTAAATGTTCACTTATGGTGGTTCCAGATCTTAATTTGGCTGAAAAGAAATCTTTAGACATTCTAGTGGTTGTTGCTACACTTTCACTATGAAACAATTTAAACATGCATTGAATTATTTCTGAAACAGTAAGATTATGCTTAATACTGTAGTACATGGCAGGTGATATGCTAGAAATTATTAAATAGAATGCTCTGTGATGCAGGCAGTCTATTTTTAGAGTCCAAGGTCTTTTGGGAGGATTGGTTATAAAAAATAATAAATTTTCTTTCATAAAGACAACCTGAATTTGTTGACACCATTCCTGTAAATTGATGCCATCAATTCTAAGTTTTGGGAAATCACTAGGTAGATTCCCAATATTACTATTCCCACTACTTACAACTGTGGGTAGTCCATGGTCCTGTAGATGTTGAAAATTGCAGAATGGTGTGGGTATTCTGCTGATGAGCTTGAAAGGTTCTCCTTCTTCATAAAGTTCATTGTAGCTCTCTGTGTTCATCTGCGCATGCGCGTTGGTCATTTCTTTGCTGAAGCCGCTGGGAGAGGTTCTCTTTGCTGTAGCTCCCTCGTAGTGCTCTCCTTCTGATGATTCGGTCTCCGGCTCGATCTTGGGTGTTTCGATTTCTTGTTCGGTGGATGATTCTTCTGTATCTGTTTCTGACTCTTCAGAAGAATAAATATATTTTTTGCTATTTTTTGTGTTTTTTCGCACCAGAGTTTTTGAATGGTGCATTCTGATTGGTTCAGCCGTGTTCATTTCTGTGGCCGGTTGAAGAAAAGATGGCTGCCTTTCAAAATTTTGAGCGGGACCTCTGGTCTTGCTTCTGGTTATTTTTTCTTTCGTTGTAGGTTCGCTCACCATTTTTGTATTTTCGGGTTTGGCTTTTTCAATGTCTTTTTCTCTCGCTGCTCCATTTTCTTCCAAGAAGCCTCGGAGTTCCGCGATGAGTTTGTGGTCATCTTTTTGACTTTTTATTAGCCTCAGTATCTCCGATCTGAGGTCTTTGTCTTTTATTTTGTTCTCTTCTTGGTTGTCGGTTTCATCTGCTGTTTCTTCGATGTCTGTGGTGTTATCTTCAGATTCTTTGATTGTTGTATTTATTGGTTCATCGATCATTTCTTGATCTGTTTTTGTTTCTTTATCATTTGCCCTGGTATTGGGTCTTTCTTTTTTATTCTTGAGGTTTTCTTTCTTAGGCATGTTGGATTTTATTGAGTCAGTTCAACCATCGACTGCTACCAATTTGTTACAATATTTTGAGGATCAGACTCAATGATGAATTCAGAGGCAATTTCTTCAGTTAAAGAAAAGTTTATTCATAATAGGCATTCTATTTATTCTTGTCAGATTTACAGTGAGAAGCAAGCATGAGGTAAAAGCACTCTCTATTTATATCAAAGGGGAGGAGTCAAGGAAGGGGGTGATCACACATGAATACATTAAAGGAGGAGGAATAAATTAACCCTTTATATCCTGTACATATATACATATCTCTTGTAATAGAATAAGGCATTTACTTATGACAGATCAGTAGACTAGGAACTATATCTTATGAAAACAGATCAAGCTTTGCTTGAGAAGGGAGGATTGAACGGGGTTCTGATAGCACTTTTATTATTTATTTTCAATTATTTAAATAATGTATAAGGCAGTCCAAATCATAGTTCATGTCTCTGGCCAATGTACATTGATTAAAAAACTAAAAACTGCAAAAAGTAAATAAATACTAAAAAACCAATATTGCAAATCCCAATAAAGATATGGTGACATAGTCAAGGCTGGGTGTAATAAGCATTGATTCTCACAACAGAGTGGACCCATCTTGCTCTTATCATCTTAATCTGATTTATAGGTTGGGAGGGGTTACACTTCCCAAGATACTAGTTTTCTTTTTTCTTTTCTTTTTGTATCACTAGTGTAAATGATAAACAGCAGTGTCACTGGTGTTTATCATTTACATCTAATCCTGCTTCTACTAAAATTACATTTTTTAAAATTGGGCAAGAGTTATTCAACTTAAGGATAGATTAGATTGGACCTTGTTGTTGTTAGTCGCGAGGTTGTGTCAGACCCATTGCGACCCCATGGACAAAATTCCTCCAGGCCTTCCTGTCCTCTACCATCCCCCAGACAGTGATGGGTTTCAAAAATTTTTACTACCGGTTCTGTGGGCGTGGCTTGGAGGACATGGCAGGGAAAGGTTACTGCAAAATCCCCATTTCCTTCCGATCAGCTGGCACTTGGGAGGCAGAGAATAGATGGGGGCACGGCCAGTCAGAGGTGGTATTTACTGTTATGTAAATAGGTTTGTTTGGCGGGAAGTTCGAATTAACTGACCCTCAGCTGATTGGCTGACCACCACAGCTGCAAGGTATATAAAGGGAGCTGGCTCCCTGGGTCAGTCGCTGGAGTCTCACTATACAATAAAGAGCTGTTGTCACTAACTACTCTGGCTTGCTGCATCCTCATTCACCCAACTTAACATTGGTGACGAGGATGGGATTTTGAGGCCAGAAGCAGAGGAGAGCTGAAGCCACACTCGAGAAAAAGAGCTGAAGCCACGTTCAGAGAGGGGACCGGAGACCGCATCCGAATCCAGCCAGGCGAGCCAGCGGAGCACAGGAGAATCCCGAAACGATGTCTGCCTACACCCCGCCAGCGCCTTTCGACCCCAAGGAAGAGAAGTGGGGATCCTACATGTCCCGGTTCAAGTGCTTCATGGTGGCAAACGACATGCAAGGGCTACCAGATGTTCGAAAGAAAGCCCTGTTCCTGAGCCACTGCGGGCCAAGGGTCTTTGACACAGCCGAAGCATTGTCGGAGCCGAATTCGGTCCACAACATTTCCTGGTCGACGCTACAGACCCTGCTAAAAGACCACTATGCACCAACGCCATCGAAGTACGTCCAGCGCTATGATTTCCGGCAATGGCTCCAGCAGGAGGGCGAATCGATCAGCGAGTACGTCGCTGCCCTATGTAAGGCCGCAACCCAGTGTGAGTACCGAGACCTGGATGAGATGCTCCTAGAGCAACTAATTTGCGGAGTGAGGGATAACCGGCTCCAGAGAAGACTGCTCGCGAGGTCAAACCTGACCCTGCACATCGCCCTAGACGAGGCAAGAGCGCAGGAATCGTCAGTAAAGGCTGCAGAGAAGCTAAAGAGCTCCCACCTAACCAGAACAATGCAGAAGACGGCGCCAGTGCACCGAGAGGCCGTAAGCACCGCAAGCGAGGGGGAGTCTGAAGAAGAGGTCTACTGCACCGAGCAGTCCCGCACAGCCCAGAGGGAGCCCAGAGACGGATGCGCCAGCTGCGGAGGGTCCCACTCACGACAAAACTGTAAGTTCAGGGACGCCGTTTGCTGTTCCTGTGAGAAAAGGGGCCACATCGCTCAGGTTTGCAGATCCAAGACACACCAGAGCTACAAACCACGTGGCCAAACCTTCCAATCCGAGCCAGCGCCACACCGAAGGCCCAACAAATATGGCAACAGCTGGAAGGGCGCGAAATTTGAAGACGCTGGGGCCTACACCATACGCATCGCAGAGACCTGCACCTCGCCCGGAGAAAAGACCTACACCACGGTCGAAATCAAGGGACGGGAGTGCCAGATGGAGATCGACACGGGATCGCCGATATCCATCATGTCTTGGGAGAACCTAAAGAAAGTCATCCCCAGCGCACACAAGCGACAGCTCCAGCCGCAGCAATGCAGACTGAAGGACTACCAGGGGAATCACATACCCATCGAAGGAAGTGGCGAGTTCCAAGTACAGTATGGGGAGTTTACCAAGAAACTGCCCCTCACCATCATCAGCGACAACCTCCCAAGCCTCCTGGGCATGGACTGGTTTAGAGCCCTAGGCATGGGATTCACCGGAGTAAGGAACGTTCGAAGCACCCTGAAAGAGGACCTGATGCAAGAGTTCCAGGACGTGTTCGACGAAAGGCTTGGCAAGTATGTGGGGACCCCGATTTCGTTTAATCTCAACCCCAATATTGCACCCATCCGTTTAAAGCCTGGGCAGGTACCGTTCGCCCTGAAGCCCAAAATTGACATTGAACTGGACAAATTAATCAAACAAGGGGTGCTCGTTCCAGTCGACCACGCCAAGTGGGAGACCCCAACTGTGACGCCGGTAAAGCCGGACGGATCAGTGCGCATATGCGCTGATTATAAATGCACAATTAATAAGGCCCTGCAGCAGAGCGCCTATCCAGTGCCCATCGTTCACCATTTGTTGCATTCCCTGGGCCCCGGCAAGATCTTCACAAAACTCGATCTTGCGCAGGCGTACCAGCAACTGCTGGTAGATGGCGCTACCGCAGAGGCACAGACTATTGTAACCCACAGAGGGGCCTTCAAGTGCACCCGCTTGCAATTCGGAGTAAGCGTAGCCCCCGGACTTTTCCAAAGTACCATGGAGCAGCTACTGCAAGGAATCCTTGGGGTGGTGCCCTATTTTGATGACGTGCTCATTACCGCCGACAATGAGCAGCAGCTAAGAGAAAGGCTGAGGGAGGTCCTAAGGAAATTCAGGGACGCAGGACTCAGAGTAAAATGAAACAAATGTATGATCGCAGTCCCCTCAGTCGAATTCCTAGGATACAGGGTAGATGGCACCGGCATACACCCCACAGAGAGCAAGATCAGGGCAATCAAAGAAGCACCCACCCCCAAAGACAAGGCAGAACTACAGGCTTTCCTGGGGCTATTAAACTTTTACGCCATTTTCCTTAAAGAGAAGGCAACAGTGGCAGAACCCCTACATAGACTGTTAACCAAGAAAGCCATTTGGAAATGGGGGAAGGCTGAAGACAGGGCATTCGCCGGCATTAAAAAACTGCTATCAGCTGAAAGCTTTCTAATACAATACAACGCAACACTTCCCCTGGTTCTAGCATGTGATGCGTCCCCGTTCGGGGTGGGAGCCGTCCTGAGCCATAGACTCCCGAATGGCCTAGAAGCGCCCATCGCATACTACTCCCAAACTCTATCAAGCGGCGAGCGAAATTATAGCCAGCTCGACAAGGAGGCCCTCGCCGCCGTCTCGGGAGTAAAGAAATTCCACGAGTATTTGTTCGGGAGGGACTTTGAACTAATCACCGACCATCGACCGCTCCTGGGTCTCCTCGCGGGAGATCGACCAACCCTGGCAGCACTATCGCCCAGGATGACACACTGGGCCATCTTCCTCGCAGCATACTCCTATCGCCTGGTACATCGACCAGGGGCGGACATGGGCAACGCGGACACACTCAGCCGATGCCCACTACCCGACAGCCTAGAAGACCCCACACCCGGCATCCCCATCCTGCTGATAGACGTTTTGGACTCTGGGCCCATAACATCAGCCGAGGTTGCGAGAGCCTCAACCAAAGACCACATGATCCGGACAGTTGCAAGTTGGGTCATGAGGGGGTGGCCGGAAAAGGTTGGGAGCGGGGAATTTAAACTGTTCGCGGGAAAATGGGGCGAATTGACAATGCAAGGGGGTTGTTTGCTATGGGCGATCGGGTCGTTATTCCTTTACGTTTACGGGAAAAAGTATTAACATTGTTGCATGAGGGGCACCCTGGGATTGTGAGAATGAAGGGGCTAGCCAGGAGCTACGTCTGGTGGCCCAGCATGGATATAGACATTACCGAGTGGGTGGGGAGATGCCAGCCCTGCCAAGACTCCAGATCAGATCCACCAACGGCACCCGTGGGGGAGTGGGAAAGGCCCCAGGGACCATGGTCCAGGATACACATTGACTTTGCAGGCCCATTTCACGAACAGACCTTCATGGTCGTCATAGACGCATTCTCCAAATGGCTGGAGATCAAGCTAATGAAGGCCACTACCACCGACGCAACCATCAGGGAGCTAAGACAGTTATTCGCCACCCATGGGTTGCCGGACATCCTAGTGTCAGATAACGGGCCACAATTCACCACAACACAGTTCGAGGGTTACTTAGCGGGACTTGGGATCAGACATGTCCTTTTGGCCCCGTTTCATCCGGCTAGTAACGGGCAGGCTGAGAGATTTGTGAGGTCAGCAAAGGAGGCCCTTTCACGATTAAGCCCCGGAGACTGGCAGGAAAGGATAGACAAGTTTCTAATAGCTCAGCACTCCACACCCTGTACAGCCACAGGCCGAAGTCCGGCAGAACTATTAATGGGGCGGAAACTCCGAGGAATACTAGATAGGCTCAACCCCAATTACTCCCAGAGGTCTTCAAGTGTGGGGGAGAGGAAGCTTAGAGAGTTCACCATAGGAACACCGGTACACGCCAGAAACTATGGACAGGGCCCACTCTGGGAGGCCGGGAAAATCACAGAAATCACGGACCCAAATCATACAGGGTAGATATGGGGGACGGGAGAGTTTGGCGCAGACATATTGACCAATTAAGGAAACGAGTAACTGCAGACACCGACGACAAATTAGACGACCCCATCTCTGACCACGACTACCAACCAGAAACACAAACTACAAGCCCGAGCGGAGCGGAGGACTTAGCTGAGGATTCTGGTATCCAGCGCCGCCCCATCGAGGTAGTCCAAACAGCCAGAGAAGTCGCCGCCCACGAGGAGGTCCCGGAGGCCTCATTGGCAGAGCAGGGAGAAACAGAAAGTCCCTCCGACCTGCTCAACGCCACCCCTCTGACTGAACTGCGCAGGTCAACTAGGACTCGCACACGCCCTAGTCACCTGAGGGACTTTGTATGTAAATAACACCCCAAGTGACTTCTGGGAGGGGAGGAGTGTTATGTAAATAGGTTTGTTTGGCGGGAAGTTCGAATTAATTGACCCTCAGCTGATTGGCTGACCACCACAGCTGCAAGGTATATAAAGGGAGCTGGCTCCCTGGGTCAGTCGCTGGAGTCTCACTATACAATAAAGAGCTGTTGTCACTAACTACTCTGGCTTGCTGCATCCTCATTCACCCAACTTAACATTTACCAGTTCTCCGAACTACTCAAAATTTCCGCTACTGGTTCTCCAGAACTGGTTAGAACCTGCTGAAACCCACCTCTGCCCCCAGAGTCCATTTAAGGTCACATCGACTGCTTCAGCCTCCTCATTCTCTGTCATCCCTTTCTTCTTTTGCCCTCAATCGATCCCAGCATTAGGCTCTTCTCCAGTGACTCCTTCCTCCTCATTAGGTGGTCCATTAGATTGGAACTAAACAGGGTTTATTCCTATTTTGCATTGATAAATTTCTTCTTTGTTACAGATACACGTGCTGAGATGAAGTACATCAAGAAGCAGCTTTTTGTACTTAGTAGTGAAACCCAATCAGTACCTCTGCCAGGAAGTTATATAGTGCCCGCCAAGGTCCTGATCAGCCACTAACAGTTTCTTGGTGATGTAAGGTTTCAACCAAAATAACCTTACCAGGGTTTGCGTGTAAACTGGTCTCACAAGCTTAGGGAAGCTGTGCTAAGAAAGCACTAATTATTATACAAAATTGACGCCAGGCTTCTAATTATTTCTTTCAAATGCAACCACTGTATAGCATCACTAAGGGTTTGCTTTTTTATTTTTAATCTAGCCAGTAAGTGTTGCTGGCTACGCCTACCACGTAGAAGGAAGCAGGGCCTTGATTATGATAGGATTGAAAAGAGCCACTATGACATGCTTTTTGGACCATCGTTTGCCCCATAGGGAACGTAGTTAGTATGAAAAATGTGGGTGTGTTTTTCTTGTATTAATGGCAGTGGTTTTTTTCCATAGCATTTTCCCATAAGTGCAGGATTCACTTTTTTCCCCCCAGATCAAGTGTTGTTCCAGTACTTGTAATAGGAATTGACCAACTCGCTTTGTTGCCCAAGCCTGACCTTGTGGGCCAAGAGTGACTGACCCAAAAGTCATCCAGTAGGCTTTCATGACTAGGGTGGAACCAGAACTCATAGGCTCCTGGTTTCTCCTGGTGCCTTAACCACTAGATTAGTAATTAGTAATTATAATTAGTATTAATGGTAATGTATTGACTATTAATTTAAGGATTTCTATATTGCCTTCATGATTGCTTCCTAGTTCCTTTAAAGTTCTTTGAAGCCAGCCATGCATTTTCTCCATTTCTGCCAGCCTCAAAAGGCTGAGGACAGAGAATCAATATCTTTCCATCTGACCAATAAGAGAGACTCTTAAGAGAGAAGTGCACTGGTTTTAGTGCAGTTTCAAATGCCAATTTTAGTTTCAAACCCTGAGTTGCTGCAGTTCCTGGAGCAATAAAGTTCCTGCCTCTCCTGTGCAAATGGGAAGGAAAATGATCAACTAGTACTCACCTCCATTCATGTTTTCAACGCCCATTGGGTGCATTTGTCTGACCATTTGCCCCCTTAAATCTGAATAACAATAATTTTTTATATTTTAAAAAAATCAAATCTTCACTGCAAGGAAACATCTTTAACCCAAATACTTCTTTTTCTCTCAAACAACCACTACAAAGTGTGAAAACAAACAATTTCTAGCAATGAGAAGAGTGTTAGCCCCAATCTTGGTCAAATGCTAAGAACCCTACGGTTGGATGCTAAAGAAGAGAAAACAAATGATTTTGCACGTATCACCACAGTTACAGAATAGTAAAGCAGTTCAGCCACCCAGTGGTGACAATGAAACAAGACCACATGGAAACTGCACAGATCCAAGAAGATCTAGAGCCAAAGCCCCATCTGGAAATCATGCTACCAATATTTATTTAATTTATATGATGCCCATCTCTCTTTCCAAAATATCTCTGAGCTCTGGATGACAGAAATCTTTTGTAATGTGTACAGTATCAAATCCAGTATTCTCTGTTTCTGATTATACAAAGTTAGATGCATAAACACATAAATACACATCAGGCTAGAGAATGGGTTTTATCTGATTGCTTCTGCTGGCTGTCTTTGATGAACTGAGCAATATAGCAATGTATCCCTGTCAATTTGAATATTTTGAGTGTTTTTATATTTTTGTTTTTGTAGTGTTGCAAGCTGTCACGAATCACTTGAATAGTGAGATGGGCAGCATTTATATTTAATAAATAAATAAATAAACAGCCACCAATCATTGTTAAATTTTCTTGTTATTTTTTTTAGAAATTGCTATTCCAGGATGGACAAGCGAACGGAGTTACCAAAAGAAGTCTCAAGTGAGAGGTATCGAGACGGGGGGATGTTAGAAGAGAATAAATGCCACAGGCAATGGCTGTTGTGGCCTGCCAGCGGCCTGCGCGGATCGTGGCTGATCCCGACGAGGATGGTGCTGCTGGTGTGGTGTCGCGCCAGCAGCCGGCACAGCTGGCGCTCGCGTCAGACAATGAGGAGGCCGAAGAGGATGTGATGCCAGAGGCAGAGACTCAGCCAGGGCCTTCAGAACCTCCAGAAGCTCCTTCCAGTGGAGAGAGCGAAGTGGAGGAGCCTCTCCTCAATGCTCGGGCACGCAGGGCTGCCAAAAGGCAGGAGGGCTACTTAGGAGGAGGAGGTCTACTCGAGAGTAGGTCTTGAGGATAATTGGCCACTCCCTTAGCCTATTTAAGTCTCATGCAGCTAGTGCTTTCTTGCTAGAAACAACGTCTCATTACTACAGAGCATCTTGGAGAGCGAGCGACTTCTCATATCTGGTTTTCTGGGCTGGTTGCCAATCTTTGTTGGACTTTGTTCTTAATAACTTTGATAAGGACCCTTTGCATGGGAAGCCTGCATTCTTGAAAGGGGTTTGTTTGGAATTAAACAGTGTTTGTGAAGCTTGGTGTGTGTCACATTCTCTGGAAATCCAAAGCTGGGGCAGAACAATGGCATGCTGTTGCAATGAAAGCTCCTTCGGTATATGCCATTGTGATGTTGCACACATTTATCTAAAGGGTAGACCTTACATCTCAACTGAATAAAGTACTTTCATCATTTCAATTAAATCCAGATGGACAAATCTGCTGAAGGTAAATGAATTATTCCAGTGTCTGCTGCTCTCCTGGGACTGTTTGCTCTTGTTCCTGGAACATACTTAATTGTGTGAATAAAGACAATGTTGCTCTAAACAGAACAGGGGTGGGTTCTACTTACCTTTACTACCAGTTCACAATGTTACCGCATGCGCAGATCACCCATGATGACGTCGTGGTGGGTGGGCGGAGCCTCCCGCCGGTTTTACTACCGGTTCTATAGAACCAGACTGAACTGGCAGCAGCCCACCACTGAAACAGACCCAGTCATGTCCTCGCTCATAAGAATTGCTGCTGATGAGATTAATTAATTAATAATTTCCTTACCTCTCACAAGAGACCTACAGAGAGTTGGTAAAAGTAAAGGTTCATTTCTATGGCTGGGCTGGTGTTCACCTCCTCTTGGCTATACAGGGAACTAGAGAAAAATGGACAGAAAAGGCGGACAGATAGGAGAGACCTGGTTTTTGGAATACTACAGTGTTATCAACATTGGCCATAGCAAGAGACGTTTTCTTGTTTAACAAATGTCTTAACTCTCTGTGTTCTGGTTTCTACTCTCCCCTTGTATGCATGTGTGTGCATTGGGAAGCTGCATATGTTTGGTTGAGGATCATATGACCAGAAAAGAGGGGAGGGGGCAGTCATTCACATTCTGAGCTAGTGCCCAATTGCCCTCCCCAAAAAGAGGGCTTTATTCTTAGTTGTTTAAACTGAGCAGGACATAGTCCATTTTGAAACCCACTTTGTCTTTTGCCAGTTTCTCCCCTACGCTGAATTTGGTCTTCTTCTGTTCAGTTTTGAAGAGTTATCCTGCAGATGGACAATCAGACAAAGTCTGAAGCCAACACAAATTCAGCTATTATTTTTGTGCTTTCACAAGTAGGCAGCTGTGACCCACTTGACCAATACAGGGACAGAGGTGGGTTTCAGCAGGTTCTGACCAGTTCTGGGGAACCGGTAGCGGAAATTTTGAGTACTTCAGAGAACCGGTAAATACCACCTCTGACTGGCCCCGCCCCCATCTGGTGTCTGCCTCCCAAGTCCCAGCTGATGGGGAGGAAATGGGGATTTTGCAGTAACCTTCCCCTGGAGTGGGGAGGGAATGGAGATTTTACAGTATCCTTCCCCTGCCATGCCATGCCACATCCATCAAACCATACCCACAGAACAGGTAGTAAAAAAAATTTGAAACTCACCACTGCATTTGTTTTGAGAACACAACGTGTTGGGCCTCCTCAGTGGTGCAGTGATGGTGGCTATTGCAATTGACTAGTTTATCCCCCTGAATCATGACGCAGCAGCCTTTTTCCTGGTGATCATATTAAGAGAACTTTTCTGGCAGATAAGGATGGTGCATATATAACACACTAACACAGTCACTGCCTCCAAGACAATGATACACATACATGTAGAAAATAAACACGGTTTAATTTTAAATGAGGAGAGGAGAACCAATTTTTGCTTCTCCTGTTCAATCCTGTTCAATTGGATCCACTGAGGAGTTGTGACACCCTTTTTAGGTGCTGATTTATCATTCTGATCTGGTTATTAGATCTGTAGACTGGGAATGATGAGGCTGACTCTCCTCCAACACAGAAGATACCAAGCTACAAATGTAACCTTAGTGAAAATAATTTTGTGGTCAATGTAATACTGTTTTATAAAAGGCATTCAAACGATATCCCAAACAGGAATTTGAACCCCCCAAAAGAAGAAATATAATTTGTCTTTTGTGCGGTTTCAAGTTCTATCTCAAATTAATTCATTGTTCAATCTAAAACAGAATTGTAGAACACAGGATGTTCCTGGCTAATGATCTCTCATGATGTAAGTTGGGAGTCAGCCTCCATTCCCACCCCCTGAGTTTAGCTGCGGGATGATAGCCAGATAGTTCATCTCCCTTCCATCCTCCTACAATTAATTGAGGTATTTGTGGATAGCCACTTCTTTTCCAAAATGAAAAATGCTGTGGTTCAACCTACTTGAAGGCTACACCCCATTGACTCTTGTTCCTGTGCAAACAGTAGAAGTTTGATCTACAGATGGGAACAGGTGATAATTCCTATATATATTGCTAGGTGTTAGAAAGGAAAAAAGCCCAGAACCGAGTAGATGAGATTCTACTGAGCTGGAGCTACAAAAAAAAAAACCTTGGCTACGTAGGGAAAACCTGGCTAGAAGAAAAACATATATATATATATATATATATATATAATGCATGATATATATATCATGCTTGAAAGTCTAACCTGTTTATTTATGCTGATCAAGCTGTTGTTAAGAATCTAAGAGATGAAAAAGCCATTCTCAAGGGCAAGTCTGTACAGCTTTCTACATGGATTCATGGGCTGAGACAGTATTTCTATGCTGATACGCTACAGAACATGTCAATTGTCTAATTCCTCCAAAATCATTCTCATTTCAATAGTCACCCTCATTTTTTTTTCCCAGAGGATCCTGGAACAGAGATGCCATTGTACAATTCCAGCATCATGGATTGACACTCCTCAAATGGGATCATAAGCCACAAATCTTAGCCAACTGGGCAAGAAGAAAACTCAGCCAGGTTCAGGATCTGTTGGAATTGGGTCATCTTATAGTAAATGACCTATAAACTTTGTTACTGACGTAGCATGCAAATAGATTGATGAATAAATAAATACATAAACAAACCACCTCCAAGAACAGCTGTCCCTCAGTCTAATATCCTGTATCTTATTTACTTCTTTCAGAGACTTCAAAACAAATCTCTAAGCATCAGGGCTGGAGTGTATAGCAGTCAGAAAACAAGATGAGGCTAGTACAATAATGTGAAATTTGGGCAGAGCCAGTTGTACTTTACTTGTGCCAGTTGTGCTTATGTGCCACCCAATCTGAGCAGATTCAGAGCAGTTTACAATGAAGTACAGGTAGTCCTCAACTTACGACCACAATTGAGCCCAAAATTTATGTCGCAAAGTTAGAAATTTGTTAAGTGAGTTTTGCCCCATTTTACGGCTGTTCGTGCCACATTTGTTAAGTGAATCACTGCAGTTGTTAAATTAGTAACACGGTTGTTAAGTGAATCTGGCTTCCCCATTGACTTAGCTTGTCAGAAGGTCGCAAAACGGGATCACATGACCCCAGGACACTGTGACCATTATAAATATGAACCAGTTACCAAGCATCCAAATGTAAATGGGGATGTGTTGTGGCCCGGGTATTTACGAGACCACCTCCCACCGGCCAATCCGCTCCCACAGAGAGGGTCTCCAGGGTGCCATCGGTCAAGCAATGTCGACTGATGACCCCAGGGGGAGAGCCTTCTCTGTGGGGGCACCCACCCTCTGGAACGAGCTACCCCCAGGAATACGACTGATCCGGGACCTTCATACTTTCCGCCGAGCGTTGAAGACCTTCTTATTTCAGCAAGCCGGGCTGTCTTAAAATTTTAATGGGCTATTTTATGGGTAAAAGGTTTTAAAATTTGGGGAAGCCAAACTGATCTAATTTTGTTTTAATTTATTTTAATTTTTATACTGTATGTATTTTAATTTTGGCTGTTCACCGCCCTGAGTCCTTCGGGAGAAGGGCGGTATACAAATTTAATAAACCTAAACCTAAACCTAAACCTGTCAGCCACCAGCCCCTCCAGCAGCCAAATCAGATGAGGAGAAGGTGTGGGAGTCAGCGTCAGCATCTCTGCGAGCTCCGAGGGGGACGAGGGAATGGAGCTGTCAGAGAGAGAGAGATAGAGGCAGAGCCAGGGCCTCAGATGGAGAGTCAACAGCCCCCAGGCCTGAAGGTGGCTGATGAAGAAGAGGAGGAACAGCTGGTTCCAGTGCCTGATACCTGATGCGCAGAAGGCAGAGGAGAGGAGAGCAGTGGAAATTTGTGGGCTGAACCTTGGGACGGAAGAGCCACTGCTGCTAGCAAAGCCCCACCCTAGCTCTGGGGATTAAAGGCAGGGGGAGAAGATGAATAAAGGAATCATTGCTTCAACTACAGAGGGTTTGTTGTGTTTGGAGAGCTGGGTCAGAACAGGATGTTGCAATGGTCATAAGTGTGAAAAATGGTCATTTTTTCAGTGCTGTTGTAACTTTGAATGCTCACTAAGCAAACTTTTGTAACTTGAGGACTACCTGTAGTCATGAAACATAAACTCACAACTGAAAAATCCCAACTAAAATCTGAGTAAAAACATACATAATGCTAGGCTTCCATTTTGTAATCCAAGGAGCAAATCTCTCAGAGGTCAGGTTGACAGCATTTTTAAGAAAGAAGGTTAAATTCATAACACAAGGGTTCCATCTTATTTTCAAACAAGGCTACTTGGATTCACAGGCTGAGACAGTATTTCTATGTTGATATTCTATAGCACATGTCAATTGTCTAATTCTTCCTTATAAATAGGCAATTATGGTGGCAAAATTCTTATCCATTTGTTCACGCTCTTACAATGAAAGGGGTTCTCTTCTTTTGGGCAGAATGTATCCTTTGACTATTTTTATCTTATCCATGTAATAGGTAACTCTTAAAATCATTTGTTCAATTTGTGTCAACGCCATCCAAACAAGACAGTACTTTTAAAGCGCTTTCAAAAAGTTCATTTTGGCGGTCTTTCCACAATGCCTGGGTAGGTGCCATTTGGACTACTAGGGTAGGAGGAGGCTGTTCTCCAAATGGAGGTTTGCTGTGGAAAAGATCTACCTCTGTGCCCTACTTACGGTCTCTAGCATCAAGTGGGACGAGCACATAGGACAAGCCATGCTGACAAATACATCAACCGGGCAGAGAATCCCTTGCTAAAATTTTTGAAGCCCACTCCTGAGAAAAGCATCCAGTGAATCATTGCAACAAATAATTTCAGTAATTGATTCTTCCTTTTTATTAAAAGAAAAGGCAGGGAAGAGGTATAATGACAACAGTGCCCTTCTACTTTTTGCCAGTTTGCAGCCAGCAAAGGTGGTAGAACCTGTTGGGGTGCACCAACAGAAGCATTCAATTCTCATGGTGTCATTCTTCATATAGATAACTAGGATTTGCTTAGGTGTGGCATTTTATTTACCCCTCCCTTCTTTTCTTGTTCTCGGTTTCTGATAGGATTAGATTATCATGTGATTTCTTCTTTGAACGTCTAAAAGTAAGCAATACCTTTTAGTCATGGGTTTTTCAAAACATACAGAGCAACACTGACCAAATAATGAGTTTTGAAGGAGATGCTGTTTAGCACAAGGCCCTGTGGAGCCCTCAGCCAGTACAGTTAGGATGTCTTGAATACAGCAGTGGCTGTTGAATATAGCAATAAGTCTCTATCCTCAGCTCCCCAGTAAGGATGGGCTGATAGGAAGAGGCAGACACACATCTGCAGTAGAGTTTGTTTCCTGCTCATTGTATTGTAAGAAATTGCTACAGTAGTGACTTCTTAAAAAGGTTTTTGAAATAATTTAGTAACAGATACACACTTAAAGTTAAAATTGCCCTGGAATTCCAAAACAATTCCACTGTGGTCCAGTATTTAATCTCTGCCCTTCTCTCAGTGTGCCACTATATTTAAAAAAGGATTAATTTGAAACAGTATAAATGATAATAATTAATTGACAGCAACATGTACACCAAATAGATCTCCTGAAATAATTTTGTCTGGTCTCTGGTGATTAAAAGTTTGCTGATGATTGCACCGAGAAACATGTTTTAAACCTGTCTCTGACCTGATTCACATTTTGTACACAGCATTAAGCACACTATCAAATGTGCTTAATTTGATAAAAGCGAATAATTCTGATCTGTCAGCCACACTAGAGGAGGAGAAAAGAAGGGATTTTGTACACAGCATTCACAATCCCTTCTTTTCTCCTCCTCTAGTGTGGCTGACAGATCAGAATTATTCGCTTTTATCAAATTAAGCACATTTGATAATTATATTGTTTCAACCCAGCCATGATTAATAAAAAAACATGCCAGTTTTGTAAACATTAATCATAGTTCATCCATGTTGAGATATTGCCATGCTGCAGTTAATGCAGAAAAAAAGCTAAGCTTTTAAGTTCTTTTTTTGCAACCATTTCGAGAAGTGATGGGCCACTGCGTTCACTCTTATAACATTGACCCATAGCTTAAAATTATTGTGACAGTTTTTTGACTGTACATGAGACAGCAGCCCACATATTTTGATTTCTTCTCTTTTCAAAGAACATTATCTAATGTTTTTGCAATGTCTCCTGTTCAGTCTTTTTTTGTTGACATCATTTACGTTTGGAATTACCGCACAGAACAATTGCAAGATGAAAATTCTCTTTTTTTCCTTCCTTCTTTTTATCTTCTTTTCCTCTTTTCCCTCTTAAAAATTCACAATTCCCAGGAGACCCTAAGACCCCATACCTTATTAAAGGAAATAGGCATATTCTCCCCAATTTATTCTTATGTCCATTTGAATTTCTTATTCTCTTGTTTTCCCTACCCTGAATTTCTGGGGGGCAAGAACCTATCTTCATAAATTAAGTCCCATCAATACCGACGGCATCATACCATTATTTTCCTGCCAACTGACCCAAGTTTATTATGCAATGCAGAACAAAGTTATTAAGGCAACTTAAACACATTCAGTCTCTGGTCTATATGTATATTGCCAATTCATGTTAAATTAGAATGTTGTCTGTAGATTTTAAGCAAACATGCTGCAGCCATCACCACCATCATCTTCATCACTATCATCATCATCTCTGAAGTCCTATCACCAAATCTACCAAATATCATCATCATCATCATTCTAGCCTTGTCTATCCACTGCAGGATGAAGGCTTCTTCCGCACGTTTCCAATCAATACAGTCTTGAGCTTTCCTTTGCCAGTTGGGCCCGCAATACTCTATATATCACTAAAACTTTCATTCCTATAACCTTCAGCTGGGTGAAATGCCACATTGTAGAGCGACGGTTTTTGAACCTAGGTACTTAAATATGCTAACTTACAGAATGCATCCAAAAGCTGTGTCTGTGAACTCTGATTCCAGTGGAATTGAAATGTGGCAATTTTATAAAATTTTATGGCATAAAGCAGATAATACAAAATGACACAAATAATTTCCTGTGCTAATGTTTGACTATGTTCCACAGTTCAAGATGAGCTATTTTTAAGGCAGGTACAGCTCTGAACGTATCCCAGGTAGCACATTAGAAATTAGGTCACTGTAGAAGGCATTGAAGAATCTGGTAAGGAAGTATCTGTGATACGGATTGTTTAATATTGGGATATTGATAGCAATATCAATATTGATAGCAAAGGATATTGATAGGATATATTGATATTCAAATTCAAATGAATTTATTCCATTGCCTAACTAATTCCTTTGTTGTCTCGCATATTTTCCTTCATTAACATTTCTGCCTGAGGCAGGAAAACATGCAGTTCTACCACTGAGTAAACTCTGCAGTACTGACATCTGTTAGGCCAACTCCTCAATCATTGCTCCACCTCCACATATTATGAAGATGACACTTTGTATAAAGCACTAGCAGCAACAATTTGCAGCCAGCTGTAGGTCTGAGTTCTTCTTGCTTTCCTGCTCCATCTCCAAGACAAAAATGCAGAGACCTACTGGATGTCCAGTTACTGTAAGTCTAAGTTCATACCTTCTTCTTTTTCTTCTCCTTATGCAGTAGACAACTTGAACAGATCTAAGTGTAGAGTTACATTTCTATACATTTCTGGAATTGTCCTAGCATCTTAATTCCAAACCCATCGAACGTAAAAATGCCTGGGGAAACCACATAGATTATAAACAGGAATAACAAACAAGTAAGCAAGCAAGCGAGGATTTAAGATAGAGTAATTCTAAATAAAAGATATTCCAAGACAGCTTTCAATTTACAAATCCTATAGCACCAGACACCCAGAATTTTAAAAAAAATGTAATTTGTGCTCTTCAATGAATAAAGTTTTCATAGAATAAATTTTTGGAAAAAGGATGAAAGAATCAACTCATATACGCTTAGCTCTAAATCCCCATTACAGTGAGAATCAACCCTGTATTTTGGATTAAGCCTGCAATTTATTAAATACCTATTCTCTCAAAATATGCACTTGTAAACCTATTTTTATATGGCACTCTATAGTACTTCTTGTATACATTCTGTTTTTCTGTTTGTTGATTATTTCAGATGGTATAGATCAGGTTGGATTACTTTGAAATACAGACTGAACAAAATCCTTGAGCAAACCTAGTAATTTTTAAGCTATTATTATGACCCACCTGTTTTGGAATACTGTCTTTCAAGTTTCAGGGAAATATCTGAGATAAGAGTCAAAGGGAGGCATATCGCTGGATTCTGCTTTCTTATCTTTAAGAGCCTTTATGCATTTTTCCCAGCAAAAACATTTATATAACATTTAGATTTCTAAACCAGATCTATTTTTTAAAATAACATTTTAACTGAATTTTTATTTCATAATTACAAATGGCATAAAGATAACAATAACAAATTGGGAAATCTTAAAAAAAAAAGAAGAAGATACATTTCTAAAATAATTCCTGAAGAAAAGTTGGTTTACCTATGAAAGAAGAAAATCTCTATTGATATATGAAGAGAAAAAGGATCATACAATGTCAAATGTGGGATGTAATTATTCTTACAATAAACCAGTTGCTGAACATGTTGCTATCAGGATGAAATACAGGATTATTTTAATAGGTATTATTTTTATAGGATTAGCAATGTGTATAAGAAAATTAAAAATAATTCTTTTTAAGAAGATTCTTGCTTCCCTTATCAAATCAGGGAATTAATCACCTATCCATATTCTTTGACGCTTCTGAATATATTTTGTGACTGAAACCACATATACTTTTTTACTCTTCATCCAGATAACTATTACCTAATGTCTTCTAAGTGTTTCGCTAAAGCTACTGAAAGTTAAACATCATTTGTTCTGGATTCTTGATTTTTAAACAAGTTCAGCAGACAAAAAAATTAGGCATTTTGAATTATAGCTATTTTCAGTTTTTGTCAGTTATTTTCAATTATTTATTGTTTGCAATTTTTCTCTTAACCACTCATCTGCTCAGTGCTTCTCTGAAAATAATGTACATGACAAGGGCTGATTATCTTGTCCTGCGATGGTATTTTCATTAACAGCCAAATGATACTAAGATATTTGAAGTGATTAATCATGTGTATTTGGGATTATATACCACTGATTTCAGATAGAAAACATAATTTATTTATTTCATAAAATGGAAACGGATGTCATAGTGCTCCCTGGCAGTTATGGACCAAATAAAAACAAATGTTAAAAAAATTGTTATCGCTGTTCAAGAAAAATGTCCTTTTTTGGCTTCTGTGGTATGAATGTTTGTTCATGTGTATGTTATATTAAAAAAACCCATCTCCACTTTTGAGGGAAGGTAGTTGAGAAGTTGGTGCACAACAGCTTCAGAGGGCCTTGGATGAAGTGGAGTATCTGGATCCTTTTCAGTCAGGATTCAGACCCAGGTTTGGAATGGGCCTGGCACTGGTCGCACTTGTGGATGATCTCTGGTGAGGGCAGGATGGTGGTTGTGTATCCATCCTCACCCTACTTGACCTCTCAGCAGCTTTTGATGCCATTAACCATACTATCATTCTGGATCAACTTGGAGGATTGGAGGTAGGCAGCACAGTATCACCTTCTTTTTTTGGATCAATTCCAATCCGTGGTCTTATGGGGATGGGGAGAAATCTTGTCCTCAGCCTGTATTGTGGAAGGGATGTGCAAGGGATGGTGCTCTCTCTATGCTCTTATTTAAAATGTACATGAGGCCATTGGGTGAGCTTGTCCATTGCCATGGGGTGAGGTATCATCAATAGGCAGACAATATCCAATTATACATCTCTATAGCTGGCGAATTAAGTGATACTCTTAATGTCTTATCCTAGTGCCCGAAAGCTGTGAGGGTCAAGCTTCAACTGAATCCTGGCAAGACTGAGTGGTTTTGGTTCTGGGACAGTGCTACTTTTGGTGCTGGATGGGTGAATTCTTTGCCGCAAATAGACCTTGTGTGCACTCTAGGCATTCTCTTATACTCACAACTCCAGCTTGAGAAACAGGTGGCAGCCATGCCTAGAAGGGCCTTTGCTCCACTTCCTGCTGCGTGTCAGTTGCACCCATTCTTAGATCAAAGGGCTTTACTCACACTCATGCCCTACTCACATCCTGGTTGGACTACTGCAGTGCACTTTCTATGGGGATGCCCTTGAAGATTATCCAAAAGTTTTAGCTGGTGCAGAATGCAACAGTGTGAGTGTTACGTGTGTTTCTAAAAGAACATACATTACTTCTCCTCTCCATGAATTGCATTGGTTATGAGTCTGTTTCTAAATCCAATTCAAGGTCTGTTTTTGACCTTTAAAGCACTACAAGGCATAGGACAGGTTATTTGAAAAATTCCTCTCCCTGATTACATCTGACTATCCCACCAGATCCAGCAGGGAGAACATGGTGTGGAGCCCATTGGCTAGGAAGCTTCCTTTGGCAGCCTAGGAAAGAGCCTTTTTTTGCTGTGACACCCCCCCCCCCCCCGCCATGAAACATTCTTTCGTGCAAAATGAGCTTGGCCTTATCCATTTTAAGTCCCTGAATACCTGGTTATGTCATCAAGCCTAGGGACCCCAGGGTACTGGCAAAATATTGAGATGGTTCCAATGTAATTAACATATGCTCCGCACCATATATGTACAATATATACACATACATACTTTATAATTTTATATTTTTAGTACTAGTATTAATGGGTTTTTTGTCTATATTATTTTTAGCTTTGTTATATGCTGCCCAGAGTCACTTGTCTGAAAGGTGGATGATAGGTGGCCCTACCAATATGATGAATAATACACATGCACACACACATTCACACATGGTAGGTATAAATACAGATATAGACAGACATAGACAAAGATACACACACACACATATCTAATTTTTAATTGTATTTGGGCCTTGGAATCTCTCCCTGCTTTACTTTGAGATCTCAAAAACAAATGTGACTAGGTTTTAAATAATTGTATTTCAGTTGTGTAGCCTACAGAGGAGCACAGTTGGTATGTGTCCCCATTCTAAATGACCCTGGCTATATCTAAAGTGATAATGTTAGACCCATAATTAGACCCATAAATATAAAGCCTCACAAATATCATCCTTCTCATACATTATTTACTTTCGCCCTTTCCTTACAAGGCCAAGATGCAATAAAACTTGTGTGTCAATCTGCATCCTGCCATCTTAAAAGGAAGGAAATTGTGTCTCATTCATGAATGACAACCATCTTTGCAAACCTAATGAATTACAACTCTTTATACTTCCCAGTCAGCATACTTAACTCCTACACCACATTGTCATTTAGGGTTTCTAACAGCCCATCTTTAACCCTATGTTAATGGGAATAAATCATATCCATTTCAGTGGCACCTGGGGTCAAGAAAGGATAATGAGGATTGCAAGCTTAAGCAACAGTGTCATTGTTTAAATACATATGTTACTTACATGAGATCAGTTCTTTCTTGGAAATAATGGCTTCATGATCCTGTTAATATTGATTTGAATATGGAGAAAAAGCATATAACCAACTGTAATAATTCAACATGATAAATTTCTCCCATTTCTTTGATCAACATTTAGCGTTCTGTCAACTGATTAGTTCATGACATCTGGTAATATACTGTATAAAAAATGCTTGTTCTGAGGTAATATGTTGATTGAACCCTGCCATAGCATTTGTAAACCATGAATTATGTTCTGTGTATGGTGAAAAGCTAGGTAATCTAGATGTCATTACACAAATTGTGGTTTAGCAGAATTAGTGACTCAGTAATGCTGAAACATTGTTAGTAGTACTTAGGTTGGGCTAACATATCTGAGAAGTAATATCCAGGCTATTACCAGACAATATCAAAGATGATAAGAAACCCCAATTCTGCTGCCATCCTGTAGTTATCTAGATTTTGGAAGTTCAATTAATGTATTGTAGACAACAGATTATAATTTGTCCAAGTTCACAGATAATCCAGCAGAAGGGGAAAAGTTCCAGCAGTAACAAGGAATTAAATCTAGACATAAAATGAATTCTTCTCTTTAACCAAAGAAAGGCAATTTTGTCAGCAAAGTTCAGGTCTCTATTATAAATGTGTATCAACAACAGGAAGTAAGAATTCTATTAAATATCTTTTTCCTCTCAGTTATGGGGGGAAATATTTTTCCGATGACACACAACATTCTACAAGCACAGAACTGTCTTTGGATTTATAATCATCTAATTAACTTGTTAATTAATAACCAGTCTTTTGGTAATTATAATAGTCTGCTTTGTCATTGTTGCAATGTACTTGGCAGTTATTTGGAGGGCTGCAAAGTGGACCTTTTAAATTATTTTTATGGTTTTGGTCGCTTAGTCAGCCAGATGTTTAGATTAAATTTGGCATTTTTATCCATATACGGAGTTTTTTCTAAGGACCTGTGATAGAGAAATGTTGTTTTTGATGGGGTTAAAGGTCATTTAAGGTGTTCAAGTAAAGCTGTCTTTTACAATTGACTGATGATGATTTTGTCAATGTTGATAGTTTTCAAGTGGTGTGCCAGATGTTCTGGCAATTCACCTAAGGCACCTATTACTATTGATACTATTTTTGCTTTCTTTTGCCACAGGTCATTCTTCTTCTATTTGCACATCTTTGTATTTTATGATTTTTTCTTCAGGTCTTCTGTTTTGCTGTCTCCAGGTACTACAACATATCCATCCTTTTTAGTCTTCCTTATCAACACTTATTAAGTCTAGGGTGTTATGTGGCAGGTGCTTCTCTGTTTGAATTCCAAAGTCCCAAGACATTTTAGCTTCTTCATTTTCTATTACTTTGCCTATTTTGTGGTCACATCAGTTCTTGCTTGCAGGCAAATGATATTCCTTGCTGATATTCCAAAGCACCATTATTACTATTTTGTATGTTTGGCTGTGTGGTTTACGTGATCTTTTTGTAGCAACTAACTAGGTATTATTATGGTTTATCACATTACTGTTATTATGTACACAAGAATGTGAAATCACAGCTGCCAGCCCTTTAGCTGGTATTGGCCTTCCTATGCATGGAGTGCTTCCCAAGAACCTAGCATGTTGTAATATATTGGCATAGTCCATGTGCAGATCCAAGCAGTGTGGCCTTTTATAATTGACAACTGGAGGGTTTGTCACTGCATCTATTTATTATTATTATTATTATTATTATTATTATTATTATTATTATTACTTAATCTTTAGTGAGATTCACAGCCTTTGAGGCTGGTTAATAGCTCAGCAGCTCAAGTCCTAACCAAGGACCTAGGAACTGTTAAGGTATCGTTGGAGGATGTAAGCTGTTCCGAGTAAGGTGGTTTTTTGTAGAGTCAAAATGTTCAAGTCTGGCAAATTTAGAATTTCTAAATAGTGGGGTAGCCCTTTGGATATTGCTCCAAGGGCTCCAATTACAATCGGGACAACACACCATTTCTTTTTCCACAGTCGCTCAACTTCAATTTGCAAGTCCCGGTACTTTGTGATTTTTTCTTGCTGCTTATCTTCAACCCTTGCATCACCAGGTATTGCAATGTCAATGAACCATACTTTTTTCTTTTCAACTATTGTTATGTCAGGTGTGTTGTGGACCAAGTGCCTGTCAGTCTGAATCCTAAAGTCCCACAAGATCTTGAGTTTCTCATTCTCTAAAACTTTATCAACCTGATGTTCCCAGTGGTTTTTGCTGTACTCAAATCCAAACTTCTGACACAATTTCCAGTGAATGATCTTAGCAACACAGTCATGGCGTTGTAGGTAGTCAGTTTGTGAAATTTTGCTGCACCCACAGGTGGTCGACTGTCTCATCTTTCTCATTGCAGAGGCGGCATTTGCTGTTGGTGGTAACATGTTGAATTTTTGCCTTCATGCAGTTTGTGGCTAGGGCTTGTTCTTGAGCTGCCAAAATAAAGCTTTCTGTTTCTTTTTTCAGTACTCCTGATCTTAACCAGTTCCAAGTTAGTTTCTGGTCAGCTTTGCCTTCAATACTTTTCAAGTATTGGCCATGCAGAGCTTTGTGTTTCCAATTGTCAGCTCGCTGCTCAATTACTTCTTTCTTATATTTTGCTTTTGTTTTAGTTGTCTTTAAAAGGCCTCCTTTATTTACTTCCTTAATCATTGGTTCTTCACTTTTCTGGATGCAATCATTCAAGCTGCATTTTTCTTCTTCCACAGTCTGTTTTACTTGTAGGAGTCCTCGACCACCCTCTGCTCTTGGTAAATATAATCCGTCAACATCACTTTTAGGGTGCAAGGCATGATTCCTTGTCATAAGCTTCCTTGTTTTTCTGTCCAAATTGTCTAACTCCATCTGGGTCCAGTCAATTATTCCTGCAGAGTATCTAATCACAGGTATAGCCCAGGTATTTATGGCTTTTATGATGTTTCCTCTACTCAATTTGGACATTAATATCTTACGAATTCGCCAAATGTACTTGGCTGAAGTTAATTCCTTGACTTTATTATGCATTAAGTCAGAGACTTCTAAAATCCCCAAGTACTTGTAGCCTTCTTCTGATTTTACTGCCTTTATCATTTCTTCATTCTCTAGTTCTATTCCATCCTCTTCTATGATCTTGCCTGCTTGGTTGCTATTGTTGCACATTTGTCAATTCCAAACTGCATACCGATGTCTTGGCTGAATTCTTTTGTGTTTTCAATTAATAAATTCAGTTCAGCTTTTGTTTTACCAAACAGCTTCAAATCATCCATGTACATCAAGTGCGAGATTTTCAGCCCTTTCTTTGCAAGTTCATATCCACAGTTCATCTTCTTCAAAATGATTGTCAGTGGTAGCATTGAGAGTTTAAAAAATAGGGGTGAAAGGGAATCACCCTGGAAAATGCCTTGTTTAATTTCAACTTCACCCAGTTCTTCTTCATTAGCCATAAGTTTCGTTTTCCAGAGGTTCATTGAAGATTCCATGAATTTTTGTATGTTGCTGCTGATGCCTAAGATTTCCAGGCATTTCTTGATCCAGCTATGGGGAACTGAATCAAACGCTTTCTTATAGTCTATCCAAGCCATGAACAGGTTGGTTCGTCTTTTCTTTGAGTTCTTTAGGATTAGCTTTTCAATCAGCAATTGATCCTTTGTTCCTCTTGAGTTTTTGCAGCATCCTTTCTGTTCTACAGGAAGCAAGTTATTTCTTTCTAGGTATTCATAGATTTGGTTTGCAATGATACCAGTAAGAAGCTTGTATGTTGTTGGCAAACAAGTGATTGGCCTATAGTTTCCAGGGTCCTTTCTTTTTTCTTTATCTTTTTGGATCAGAAATGTCCTTCCAGTTGTCATCCATTCATCATTTTCAGGTGTTTTTAGAATCTGGTTCATCTGGGTTGCCAATCTTTTGTGCACACTTGTAAGTGCCTTTAACCAGAAGCCATGCAGCTCATCCAGTCCAGGTGCAGCATTATTATTATTATTATTATTATTATTATTATTATTATTATTTACTTTATTGATTAAACATGAAACTCAGTAAACTGAACATTAAAAAATGCATCACAAATACCATTGACTGGTGCTAATGGTTGATATGGGTTGCTGCCAGTGTCCTAGGTACCAACCAAGTACCTTCTTAAGTTGTACGATGTTCCAAGTAGCGCAGTTTTTTGCAGTTCCACTGGTGTTATTGCAGGAAGCTGCAATTTGTTGATGTATCTTATAAAATTCTTGGGCATGGTACCAAGTGCCCTGATGACAATGGGTATCACTGTTACATGTTTCATCTATAGCCATGTAGTTTCAATGGCCAGTTCATGATATTTCATGATTTATTATGATTATGATTAGATTATGATTAAATTAACAGACAAGAATAAGAGTCAATCCAGCAACAATAATACATGCTGGCTGGTGAATTCTGGGTCTAGAAATTCTCACATCTTCAAATTCCCAAGCTTGAGAAACACAGCTGCAGTGAGTCCAGTAGATACCAAACAGAATTTTGTGATCAATTAACTTCCTCTTTAAATCATAAGACTATTTAACATGTCTTAAAACCTGGACCTACTTATTTCCCAAATATGGATAGTTCATTTTTCTTCCGTAGTTCATAAATCATAATAGGTGATAAACAGATCTGTTTAAGTTCCATTTACTTTAGAATCTTATAAAAATAAGTGGTTGGTTGCATTTCAAAAACAGCTTCTTTAACAATAAATGCATTAATAAAACAGGAGGTCCCTACCAGGGGTGGGTTCCACTTACCTTTACTACCGGTTCGCAGTGGGACTGCATGCTTTTGTGCATGCACAGAAGCTTCTGCACATGTGCAAATCACTGATGATGATGTCGTGGTGGGTGGCGGAGCCTCCCACTGGTTTTACTACCAGTTCTATAGAACCGGACAGAACTGGGAGCAACCCACCACTGGTCCCTACAGTCCTATGTATCTGCTCTCTTTATATCTCTAATAGGGCAAACACTACCTGGGCTCTCGCTTGCCTTTTTAGCTTAGATCAGCAAAACTTGGATCAACTTGTTTTGATTGCTGTAAATAGCCAAGGTCCTGAATGAATCTTCAAAGGCAGCAGTTGGTGGATACAGATGTTTCAACTTCCTCTTCTAGTTGCAGGTTCTTTGTCCAAGCCACCACTGAAGCTATAATCCAGACCTTAATCATGGGTCAATTAGCCATTCACCTGCTTTCTTGAGGAAGTAGCATTCTTGGCATGCAAGATGGACAGGTTCATCTCTCCTTTCAGGCAACACAGCACTCTTTCTCAGGGCCACAAAGAGCTTGGGGATCTTCTGCAAAACTTGAACATCCAAAATTCAGGGAAATGTCAGCATGGCTGAACTGGAGTGGAACCTTGGCAAAGAAGAGGGAGAACTTCTCAGGGCTTGTTATTCTGCCATGTCCAAAGCCACTACTTTCTCTCAGCATCCTGTCCTCTATATTACACATCCTCTAATCGGATAAGATTAATGTACTTGTTACATATGTAAATAGCAAGTGAAGCCAGGGATGTAGTCTTCACTCAGGTCCGGGTTTAGCTGGACATTTGCATGCCCACCACTGATTGGTAGATTCAAACAGGGCCCGCCACTGATTGGTGGATTCAAACGGAGGGAAATGTAAAGCGTTGTCAGTGGCTGAATCGGTGGGACTGCTCCCTTTAAAAGGGAGTGCTGCCGGCTCAGCCTTAGCAGAAGTCACTTACTTAAATAAAAAGCTGAAGTTACTGTCTGTCCTCCTGCCTCTTCATTGCCTCCCACAATCTAACAGTACTATTTAAAAAAGAAAAAAATATATGTGTCCGTTTAATTTTACCTACCTCGCTCTGTATAATTTTGTGTACATACAGTATACATCCATGTTTTCTTCTTTGGCATTCCTAAATTCTCCTAAAAGATTGTATATACAAACATGACATAAATTACATAGATTAAAGCAATACTTTAAAGGAACTGTGCCCTTCCCAGATTTCACAGAAAGATAAACTTGGTTTGTAGTATTGCAGTTGGATGCTATGTTTGCACTTCTGCATATCTTCAAACACCTTTTGGAGATCAAAGCCGAAGTGCGGCACAGCCCTACATCACAACAACCAACACCTTTCCATGGGTCTCTTTCTGTGGTCTTTTTTTCTTCCATCATATCCATGGTTTGTTTATTTATTTATTTATTTATTTATTTATTTATTTATTTATTAAATTTATATACCGCCCTATTCCTAAGGGACTCAGGACGGTGAACAGCGAACGATAAAAATACATTTAATACATCCCAGTTTAAAATAAAATCAAAAAAGCAATATAAAGGGAAAGTTAGGCCAGGCCGGCCTGCTGAAACAGGAATGTTTTGAGGGCACGGCGGAAAGTGCGCAGATCCGGAATCTTCTGTATCTCTGGGGGGAGCTCGTTCCAGATGGTGGGTGCCCTCACAGAAAAGGCTCTCCCCCTGGGGGCCGCCAGTCGACATTGTTTGGCTGACGGCACCCTGAGAAGCTTCTCTCTATGGGAGCGTACTGGGCGGTGAGAGGCTATTGGTGGCAGAAGGCGGTCTCGTAAGTACCCCGGTCCTAAGCCATGGAGCGCTCTAAAGGTGGTAACTAAGACCTTGAAGCGCACCCGGAAGACCACAGGGAGCCAGTGCAACTCGCGCAGGAGGGGAGCCACATGGGAGCGCCATGCTGCTCCCATAACTACCCGCGCGGCCGCATTCTGGACCAGCTGGAGCCTCCGGGTGCTCCTCAAGGGGAGCCCCATGTAGAGAGCATTACAGTAGTCCAGGCGTGAAGTGACGAGGGCATGAGTGACCGTATTTAACGAGTCCCGATCCAGAAAGGGACGCAACTGGCGAATCAGGCGAACCTGATAAAAAGACCTCCCGGCCACAGCCGTCAAGTGTTCTTCTAAAGACAGCCGTGAGTCCAAGAGGACGCCTAAGTTGCGAACCCTCTCCGTGGGGGGCAATGACTCATCCCCAATAGTCAGTGATGGCACCAATTGACTATATCGGAACGTCGGAAACCACAGCCACTCGGTCTTGGATGGGTTGAGCCTGAGTCTGTTCCTCCCCATCCAAATCCGTACAGCCTCCAGGCATTGGGACATCACTTTAAGGGCATCATTGGGGTGGTCCGGGGTGGAGATGTATAGCTGAGTATCATCAGCATACTGATGATACTTCACCCCAAAACCATGGATGATCTCACCCAGCGGCTTCACATAAATGTTGAACAGAAGGGGTGAGAGAACCGACCCCTGTGGCACCCCACATACAAGGGGCCTCGGGGTCGACCTCTGCCCCCCTGTCAACACAGACTGCAACCGATCAGAGAGAAAGGAGGAGAACCACCGCAACACGGTGCCCCCCACCCCAACTCTTTTTAAAAAAAGTCTCACTGGAAAACACATTTCAAAATTTTCCTCTTCCTCTCTCCTAACTTTTTAGGAACCTTTCATCAAATTGATACCAGAAGGAGAGGAGAAATGAGTAGTAAAGAAAAAAATAGGATGACAATGAACTGCATTCACAAAAAAAGAGAGACCAAAATATATTTTTGGTATATCATAAAAAAGGTAAAGGTTCCCCTTGCACATATGTGCTAGTTGTTCCCATCTCCGTTTCAAAGCCAAAGAGCCAGCGCTGTCTGAAGACGTCTCTGTGGTCATGTGGTCAGCATGACTAAACGCTAAAGGCACACGGAATGCTGTTACCTTCTCACCAAAGGTGGTCCCTATTTTTCTACTTGCATTTTTTACATGCTTTCGAACTGCTAGGTTGGCAGAAGCTGGGACAAGTAACGTTATGCGGCACTAGGGATTCGAACCGCTGAACTGCCGATGTTTCGATCGACAAGCTCAGCATCTTAGCCACTGAGCCACCACATCCCACATGGTGTATCATAACCACTGTTTATTGTGGTATCCAACTATCTTTCACAGTGTGGCAAAATGATTAAGCTAACTAAAATATTGGAAGCTGTCAGGGAGCATTGAAGGCCATAAAGGGAGGAGTCAAGGAACAAATAACTCAGAGACTACTCCTCTTTTGTGCAGTCTTGTAAAGTTTTGATAAACAAACCCTGCATTTGTCAATCTTTCATCTTTGATATCTTTTCTAACTATATCGGAAGCAAACGTCATCTATTGAACAAGGATTTACATAATCCACATGTCCTTGATATAAAAGATATCGTAAACAAGACTTGGCTGATAAGAGGCCTGCTGCAGGATTTCTTCTAGTTAATCCCAAGTAGGATATTAATCTTATCTGATTATGAAATATGTAAAAGTGAGAATGATTTCTTGGGAGTGAAGCGGTTATGCTGGTTGGAAGTTTACAGGAGATAAACTAGTACCTCTGGAAATCACCAGGATAAAAACAGCTGCTACTATATGTTCAAAGATAAGCCTGAGTTTGCAGAATCTGGGCTGTACAGGTAGTCCTCGATTTACAACAGTTTAGTGACTGTTCAAAGTTACAATGGCAGTTAAAAAAGCAACTTTTGACCATTTTTCACACTTATGACCGTTGCGGCATCCCCAAGGTCATGTGATCAAAATTCAGATGCTTGGCAACTGGTTCATATTTATGACAGTTGCAGTGTCCCAGGTTTTTGTGTGTGTGACTTTTCACCTTCTTTTTGTGACTTTCTGATGAGCAAAATCAATGGGGAAGCCAGATTCACTTAACAACCGTGTTACTAACTTAACAACTGCTGTGATTCACTTAACCACTCTAGGAAGAAAGTGGGCAAAACTCCCTTAACAAATGTCTCACTTAGCACCATAAATGTTGGGCTCAATTGTGGTTGTATGTCAAGGACTACCTGTATTTAAGGGGGTAACTTAGAGTGTGTTAACTGGCCTGAGTGCAACAAATACAGCAGTCTAGATAATGATTACCTAGAAGTAGATTCAGTCTAGTTGGCTTCTCTGTGTAGAGATGAAGGGGATGTGACTTTATCTTCTACCTCAGGAAGCAAAATATCTCTGGCCAACTCCCCCTCTACCACTTCTCATTCTAGCATTCTAGCTTCCGCTCAGTGAATTGATTTTTACTCAAAACAATATGCTAGGGTAGGTTTGTTTTATTTTGTTTTGTTAATGTTCAGATGTAAACAGAGATTTAATACTTTATTTATCAACGTGTTTGCAAAACACGTTGCATCATTTCAGTTGTAGACTTTAAGCAGCTTACAATTAGTAAATACTTAGTAATGCCTTACCCTCAGAATAATTTTATCAGGAAAACAATAGTAGCTTAAACCAAACTCATGGGATAATACATTCAAAATTTGGACAAAGTGGAATACTCATTCCTGAAGGTTCTGCAGAAGAGTGGCATTTTAACCAACCCCCTGAATATTACAGTTAGTCCTCGACTTATGGCTGGTTGCTTAGCAATCATACAATGGACTTCCCCAGGGCTATTTATGCCCTGGATTCGAAGTTCTGATGGCGCCCTCCCCCTGCCCAAGATCACATGATCACATTTTGGGCACTCAACAACTGGCCGTTTATTTATGGCCGTTTGCAGAATCCTGTGTAACGTGATTGTAATTTATGACATTTTTTGCCAGAAATCAAAGTTTATTTCCGGTTTCTGAAAAAAATGCCCATTGTAGGCAATGGATTCACTTAACAAACACTGTGTTTGTTTAATGATTTGATTCACTTCATGACAGCTTCAGAAAAGGTTGTAAAATCAGATGTGTTCACATGATGACTCGCTTAATGACCAGCAGCATGACTTATGACTGTAACTCTCGGCTTGATTCTGGTTGTAAATCAAGGGCTATCTTGTACAGAGATAACTTCAGAACTTCGGCAGGCAATATGAGGGCCATCATAGAGAAGACTGGATTCTGAAAGATGACCTCTCCTTAATTCATGTGGGTTAGGCAGATTCTGAATTGAGTTGAGCCAGGGGTGCTATTCAGCAGGTTCTGACAGGTTCTGGAGAACCGGTAGCAGAAATTTTGAGTAGTTCGGAGAACTGGCAAATACCACCTCTGGCTGGCCCCAGAGTGGTGTGGGAATAGAGATTTTGCAATATCCTTCCCCCAGGAGTGGGGAGAAATGGGGATTTTGCAGTATCTTTCCCCTGGAGTGGGGTGGGAATGGAGATTTTGCAGTATCCTTCACCTGCCATGCCCACCAAGCCACGCCCACAGAACCGGTAGTAAAAAAATTTGAATTCCACCACTGAGTTGAGCTATGTAGGCTTTATAGCATATCATCATGAACTGCACTTGAAATAAATTAATAACCAAAGTAGTTCCTATAATAAAAATATAACAGAGAGAAATCAATTGCCATCCTCTGTGAGCTGAACAGCTGCAACTTATATAGATGCAGTTTCAGGTTGTCTTCAAGGGGAGATCTATGTAGAGATAATTGCAGTAGTACAACCAGGAGGTATGAGGGGATGAATGATAATTGGTAGTGTGTCCTTTTCCACAAAAAGCCACAACTGGTTGAAACTAGGCAAAGGTACGCCTGCCCGTAGCTTCCCCTTGCTTCTCTATCAGGAACTCTGAGTCTAAGAAGATTTCAGAATATGGACCTCCTCCTTATCAGGAATGCAACACTGTTCGAGCTAAGGATGGAATTGGAAGGCATCTGGAGCAATAGCCATTCCAATTTGCTGAGATTAGGCCTTAGCTTGTTTCTCCCCATCCAGTTCCTCACAGCTTCCAGATACTGGGTCCAGACTTCCACATTTCCTGCTGAGCAAAGAAATACAGCTGAGTATCATCCACATAAGAATGATTTTTCACCACAAACTGATGGATAACCTTTCCCGTTGGATTCCTTCAGAAGTTACACAATATGGAGCAGATACAACCTCAACCTCCCTTCCCCTCCTCCCACAGCTAAAGTAGCTTACTTACAAAAACATGGAACTAATAAAACAGTGCTTCCAACCCCAGACCTTTGACAATTGCTCAGAAGGATACCATGGTTGACAACTGAAAGCTACTGAGAGATCCAGCTAGATCAAGAAGTCTGCATTTCCTCTATCTACCCAGGGTCTACAATAGGCCACTCATAAGAGTAACCAATGTGGTTTTCATCCCATGTCTAAACCTGAATTCTAACTGCAAGAGATCTTTGCAGTTGAATGTATTTTATCTAAGCCCTCTATAGTTGTTGTCTCACCACTTTCTTCAAACTCACCACTTTTCTCAAGGGCAAGTTAGAGATAAGACCGAAGTCCATGTTGAATGGCTCGAGAGATGATCTGTAGAGAAGGGGTGCACTGATGCTTTTTTACAAGCAAATGACAGTTTTTTCAAATGTATTCTTTTCCCAAAGCCAATCCTTCTATGACAGTCAGTTCTCACACAGTCAGTGAAAAACAATTCGGTAAAAAAATCTTCTGATTCTAAGGAATAAAATACAGAAGATATCCAAAAGAGAAGGACAAATAGTCTGCTTTGCAAGAAGAAAAACAAAATGCAAGATCTTTAAACAATGTTACTGTACATCAGGTTAGTTCTTGAATCACAGCAGTTGCTGAACTTTGAGTATGGCCTTCTATTGCCTTCAATATATACCAATCATCTCTGGCTCCTGGATTTCTTGCAAGCTTGCAGAAGTAGTTCATTCCGTCCTATGGTGTGAAACGTGATAGTTAATTTAAGGCGCAATCTGGAAAGGATCCAGCAATTCCAGGGATCCTTACACATAACCATGAACACAATGACACGGACTTTCTCCATCATTCCAGCTCAGGAGGTTTCCTCCTGCTTGACCCCAAACTCAATAAATCATAGGAAAGAAGGCAAAAATAATCCCTACATACTCTAACTGCAGGGAACAGTCATTCAGAGGATTGTTATTCCTATTACAAATCTTCTGCATCTAACTGAGCAACCCCTTATATCCCAACCAAAGGTACCTACCCAGCTCCAGCAACTAACATCCAGTAGGACTGTTCAAGAAATGTGGAATCTCTCTGCAGTAATATTTCTGCATTGAGAAACTTCCACACTCTTGATTCTGAAACTAGCAACCATCTCAGACAAAATTTCCTCCTTTTCAGGTTCCTAGTCCTATCTCATTCTTAGCACCCCAGATGTAGGACTTTTTCTTCCTTCTCCATTTCTGCCCAATGACTAGATTCCAGTGGTAGCATTTACAAGATACCTGATCATAGCAGCAGCAACCCAAGAAACATAGTATGGTAGTTATCTATGCTCAGTCTGCCAATGATCAACACACCAACACACTCTTACTTTCTGGCTCATAATGTCACAACTTTCACTGCAGGGGTGAAATCCAGCAGGTTCTGACAGGTTCTGGAGAACCAGTAGCGGAAATTTTGAGCAGTTTAGAGAATTGGTAGTGGAAATTTTGAGTAGTTCGGAAAACTGGCAAATATCACCTCTGGCTGGCCCCAGAGTGGGGTGGGAATGGAGATTTTGCAATATCCTTCCCCCAGGAGAGGGGAGGGAATGGGGATTTTGCAGTATCCTTCCCCTGGAGAGGGTGGGAATGGAGATTTTGCAGTATCCTTCCCCTGCCATGCCCACCAAGCCACGCCCACAGAACCGTAGTAAAAAAATTTGGATTTCATCACTGTTTCACTGGTACTATCATAGTTTAGTTTCGTTTTATTGAATTTTTATACTGCCCTACTCCCGAAGGACTCAGGGTGGTGAACAGCCATAAAATAAAACAATATAAATACAAATTTTAAAATAGAATAAAACGAATTAAATAATTTGGCTGAATTTAAAATCCCAATACTTTAAAACCAAATTTAAAATTTCCATTTAAAAAGGGGAAAGACTTAGGTCAGGCCAGCCTGATGAAACAAGAAAGTCTTGAGCGTGCGACGGAAGGTATGCAGATCCGGGATCCTCCGTATCTCTGGGGGAGCTCGTTCCAGATAGTAGGTGCCCCCACAGAGAAGGCTCTCCCCAGGGGGCCGCCAGTCAACATTGTTTGGCCGACGGCACCCGGAGGAGTCCCTCTCTATGGGAGTGTACTGGTCGGTGGGAGGCTATTGGTGGTAGCAGGCGGTCTGTAAATAGCCAGGTCCTAAGCCATGGAGCGCTCTAAAGGTGATAACCAAAACCTTGAAGCGCACTCGGAAGACCACCGGGAGCCAGTGCAGCTCACGCAGGAGAGGTGTTACATGGGAGCGCCACGTCGCTCCCATCACCACCTGCGTGGCCGCACTCTGCGCCAGTTGGAGCCTCCGAGTGCTCCTCAAGGGGAGCCCCATGTAGAGAGCGTTACAATAGTCCAGACGGGAAGTGACGAGGGCGTGAGTGACCGTGCGTAAGGAGTCCTGATCTAGAAAAGGACGCAACTGGCGGATCAGGCGAACTTGATGAAAAATCCACCTGGCCACAGCCATCAAGTGCTCTTCATATGTAGCTATGGTAGTGGCTGGACCTTTGCAAGTGGTGGGGGGCGACCATTCTGATCCCTTCCTAAGTCCTTCTCAGCCTTGAACATTCAGCTCCAATGACAGGACACAGGGTATCAACTCTAGAACTTTCTAAGTGAAATAACAAAAGAGGCAGTTAGTAGTTTCAATTTGCTGGAACATTAACATCGTCAATGTTCACATCTTTGGTGCCATTTGCTTGGTTTGGTTTGGTCTGCAGCAGTTGCTTCATGAAGATCAATGTTTCTGCAGGAAGCCAAGATCATAGGAGAGGAGACGACCCCCATGGAAATAGTTGGATTCAGATTCCAAAAGAGCCAAAATGTAGCTTTCTTTTTTAATCATAGTGAAATGAAACCATCCTCAGTTCCAAGCCAGCACGATTGCCCCTAAGGTCTAAATTAGCATTCCTGGCTGAAACCCATTGGAAGGGGAATAGTTAGTTTAAATGTCTTTTAATTCTTTCAAAGTATTTCTGATTTTAATATCTCAGTGTTATTGTAATCTGTCTTGGTACTTGGTAATAAAATTTGCTTAATAAATACAAGAGAAAGGAAGAAAGCAGCTCTGCAGTTCATGGTATCTGCTCTTAAAAACTGGAACAGCAATATAGCTGGAGAGAATACATTTATGAAACAAGATAGTTCTGTTCAGATCTCTACTGTAGACCCTTTGAGAGCTGTAGGAAATGAAATTTCATTTTAATGTATGCTTATTAGTCACATTTAAAGTGGCAATAAAGTTATTCTAAGTATAATTTGTACACAACGAAGATAGCAACCAGTGATCATGATTATGCCCATGAAAATGGGCTATCAAGATAGTTTTCCCCTTCTCTTTTTTCACTTCCCTCAAGGCTCTCTAAACATTATCCATGATCAGTAAACATTCTTTCCAGTGGTGGGTTGCTACTGGTTCGCCCTGAATCAGGTGAACTGGTAGCGGTGATGGTGGGAGGCTCCGCCCACCTGCCCTGATGCTTCTGCACATGCGCAGCAGGGGCGAGTTTCAAAACCCTTCACTACGGGTTTGCTCATGGGTGCACATGCACGCATGGGCGTGCACGACGCTTCTGTGCATGTGCAGAAGCGTCCAGGTGGGTGGGAGGAGCCTCCTGCCGACACCGCTACCACTTCACCCAATCTGGTGCAAACCGGTAGCAACCCACCACTGATGCGCAGAAGCATTGCGCATACACACGAGCCCACATGCACTCACAAGTGAACTGGTAGCGATGGGATTTGAAAGCCACTACTGATTCTTTCTATAAACAGGAAATCTCACAGCAATCAAAACCTTTGCCCTCAAAATGTTAATTCTATAGCAAATAATAAAATTCTTCCATTTACTTTTCTGTCCTCTTCTAATTTCCTAATTTGCCATGTGTAGTATTTTCCACAAGACAGACTCTGGTTATCTAATAGACATCTGTTATATATAACAGTATTTCTCTTTAGTCAACTACTTAAAAATAATGTACTCTAAAAGGGAGGGCAGTGATTTTTGAGGTTGTTCGTCAAAGATTAGTACTCGGACAGGGGGCACTGCAGGGATATAATTTTGCCTATAGTAGTGAGGTTGTTGCTTACTTTTATTCTTTTGAAACCAAAGAGGCTTAACAGTTGTTCTATCCACTTGCAGAACAACTCTCAGAAAACTAAACAAAAGAGGACTAAATTTAGTATGGAGGTAGAATTTGGCAAAAAAGAATTCTAAAAATCAGAATCTGCATGTCCTTTAACTTTTTAAAAAAAATTTAGCTTCTACAGACCTACCTTTAAAAAGCATGTTCTTTTTTTAAAAAAACAAACAAACCACAGAGTAGACTTGTTTTGCATCTTCTTTCTTTTTCTTTTTTGTCAGTGTTTAGGTGACTACTAACTATTTCTTACAATAGAAATACTACCCTGTTTCCCCCAAAATAAGACCCTGTCTTATATTTTTTTGAACCCTGAAATAAATGCTTGGCCTTATTGCCATGCACTCAAAAGCCCAGTTGGGCTTATTATCAGGGAAGGTCTTATTTGGGGGGAAACAGGGTAGCTTATGCAAATTGAGTGGGTCAGCCAAAAGATTTACATAATTAATACCCTCCAAACAACAATTTTCTATTTGGAATAGTTGAAATTGCCACTAAACTATAGGGAGCAGTCCCAGTTCAGTGATTTGGGGTGGGGCAGGGATGACATAGAGAAATTGGACAAGATATAGTCATTGAGCCCCATTATTGAGAGGTCAATCAATCAGAATAGAACTGGAACGGACCTTGGAGGTCTTCTAGTCCAATTTCCTGCTCAAGGAGGAGAATCTAAACAATTTAAGACAAGTGGCTGGTCAGTCTCTTCCTAAAAACCTCCAGTGATGAAGCACCCACAAGGCAAGCTGTTCCACTGGTTAATTGTTCTCTTTGTTAGGAAATTTCTCCTTAATTCCAGATTGCTTCTTTCCTATTCCTTGATTAGTTTCCATCCATTGTTTCTGGTCTTGTGTTCTGGTGCTTTGGAAAATAAGTTGACCCCGTCTTCATTGTGACAGTCCCTCTAATACTGAAATACAGGTATCATGTCACCCTAGTCTCCTTTTCTCTGGACTAGCCATACCCAGTTCCTGCAACCATTCTTCATATGTTTTAGTTTCCAGGCATTTAATCATCCTACTTGCTCTTCTCTGCACTTTTTTCCAAAGTCCCAACATCTTCTTCTTCTTCTTCTTTTTTTTGTAATGTGGTGACCAAAACTGGATGCAGTATTCCAGGTGCAGTTTTACTAAGGTTTTATAATACTTCATGTGATTTTGATTCTATGCCTCTGTTTATACAACCAAGGATTGTATTAACTTTTTGGGCTGCTGCCACACACTGCTGGCTCATATTTAAGCAATCGTCTACTAGGATACCAAGGTCCCTCTCACCATTACTGTTTTTGAGCCAGGTTTCGCCTAATCTATTTGTACCTTTGGTTTTTCTTGCCTATGAGTAAAAGCTTGCTTTTCTCCACATTAAATTTCATTTTGTTGGATAGGGCCCATTGTTCAAGTCTGTCAAGATCTTTTTGGATTCTGAGTTTGTCTTCTAGGGTGTTGGCTATTCCTGCTAGCTTAATGTCATCTGCAAATTTGATGAATTCCCCTTTTATTCCCTCATCTAAGTCATTTATGAACATATTGAAAAGTACTGGGCCTAAGACAGAACCTTGTGGTACCCACTGTTTCCTTCCTTCCATGTAGATGGAGTATCATTAAGGACTACTAACTGAGTATGGTTTGTTAGCCAGTTACAAATCCATCTGGTGGCGATGTTGCTAAGCTCACATTTTTCTAGCTTACCAAGAAGTGGGTTGTGGTCTAGTTTGTCAAATGCCTTATTGAAAACTAAGTATATTACGTCCACAGCATTTTGCTGATCTACTAATTTAGTTACTTTGTCCTTTAATGCTTTGTGCCAGCTGTAATTTGGCCTGGGTATAAAGATGATATTCTGATAGCTTGCAGATTAACTACAGTGTTCCAAGTCTAATTGTCTGTGTTAAGTTGAAATCCATAGTTTTCTGCTCTCCTCAGCTGTCTCAAAGCAGGAGGCCTCAGGTAGGATTGTCCTCACAGCAATGAGCAATAAGGTGCCTCTTTGCCTTCAGGTCTTTAGAGACCTATTCAAACATGGCATCTGTGCTTAATCGGTCCTAGCTCTTAGCTCAGCATCAGAAAAATCACTGACTTTGATTTAAGTTCACTCCTTAGTAAGCTTCAAAGCAGTTTTTTATGTCAAATGTGATGAATACAACAACCATATGAATCACTCTCTTAGACAAACCCTGATCAATAGAAAGCCTCTCCCAATTATTATCACTTGTTTTATAATGTAGATGAAAGATTGCTTGTTCTTTCCAGTGGAGATTATAAGCCTTCCCAGGAAATGAAAGAAACCTGGGAATACAGTGCTGCAAGTAACAGAGAAAGTCTGATATAAAATTTTGTACAAGGAGAAACCTGATACAAGCAGAAACCTTTCCTTGAATAGGGGCAGAACAAATACAAGGATGCAGGAATATTGATATAATATGGCACCAAAAGCAAATTCTGTTGAACTTTTCTTAATAGCAATGATTTGCTTTGAGAATGCCTAAATTATATTTTACCACCACGATTAACTTTTAATATTTCACCGGTTGTCATTATAGAAATAAAAAATAACCACAAAAAAACTTCAAGTCAATGAAGAAACTGTGGTAAACTTAAACTCATATCCCGTCTTCACCTCATTTGTGCACTTTTAACTTCTCTACCAATGTCCAAAAGATGTAATGTTTTCTTATCTTGGAAAAAAATCCAGTGTGTAGGAACGATGCTCATTAGTGGTACATGAGAATGGTACAGAACAAAGAAGGGAGTCATTAATAGAACGCCTGGCAGAACATGGTCCCGTGAGAACAATGGGGTTCTATAGAATCGCATTATGGGAAGTTTTATGAAATTATGAGTTCTCTCTATTTCTATTAATTATGCTTAAGCCTTTCCTCCTGTAATTTAGGATTAAGACGGAGGGGGAGAGGGAGGATTAATCAGGAAAATAGCATTGAAGGAAAGGATGAAATAACTTGGCTCCTAGGCTGCAGTGGTACATGGGATTGATCTTGGGAGGGACAAGGAAGAGCCACAGCTAAGACAACGGTCTGATAAATGAAATTGGAGTCTGAAAGAGGAAGGGTAGCAAATGCTACCAGAAGGGACCCTCCCTAGTTTTCAGGAGCATAAAAGTGAGAGAAAGACGAGTAGTTTCCAACCTGCAAGATTCTGTTAATGTAAGTTTAAATAAAGCTAGAACTAGGACCTTCTGGACCTTCAGAAGTCTAACATAGGTAGGTAGAAAACAACTGCTGAAGGTTCCCAACTATTAGTTGCAGTGAGAAAAGGCTCAGTAGCAGCATTTTCTATGATGACTTTCCTCCTTGGCCCCCAACAGGAGGGACCTCCACTGTCCAGGCTTTCCAGAAGCTTGGTAAAAACTTAGCTTCTCGAGATTGCCTTATAGGACTGATTAGTCTAGAGTCACTGTCCCAAGATGGCATATATAATTATTAGTATTACTAACAATTAATTGTGTTGTCATTTTTCAATTCCTGGCAATCTTCTTTAAAAGAAAGCAAATTTTCCTGGTTTCCTTTAAATCTTAAAAGATTTATTGAAAGAAGATAGGAACAATGAACAGAAATCTCAGTACTTTGATTGCTTCCATTTTCGAATCCAGTTTATAATCCAGAGCATTTTTAGGCAGTGATTTTTTTCCTCCCTGTCTTTTACTCACAACCCTGTGTGGACTGGTCAGGAGACTGTTCTCTTAACTGATAATTGAGGAATGTGATTTTTTTTGGGTCAAACTCCGAAAATGCTATTTCATTATTCTTGTTTGTGTTATTTGAATTTTATACGTCAGCTAGAGTACAAGTAAGTGAGCCAGTAAATCAATGAATAAATCAAAAAAGAAAGGAAGGAAGGAAGGAAGGAAGGAAGGAAGAAAAAGAAAGATAAAGAAAGAAAGAGAAGGAAATAAATAAATAAAAGAAAGAAAGAGAAAGAAAGAACGAAAAAGAAAGAAAAAGAAAGGAAGAAAAAGAAAGAGAAGGAAAGAAAGAAAGATAGAAAGAAAGAAAGGGGAAGGAAGGAAGGAAGGAAGGAAGGAAGGAAGGAAGGAAGGAAGGAAGATGATAGTGTAGATAACCAACTTTTTCCTTTCACCATGAAGGCAAATACAAGGTAGAAAGGATGAGTAACTCACTTGGAGGAAGTGCTGGTTGTGTCATGGGGAGTTCTAGGAATTGTAAGGATCATAGCCATGAAGGATTGTGGGGAAATGTTTCTGAGAGTGTGGAAGGTGAACCAACAAATGCTCTATCTCTCTACCTCATCATCCTAGCTCAAGGCCTGGAGAAAGAGTCACTTTTTAATGTTCTTTTAAAGGCTAGTGAGGTAGTGTTCCAGAGGGCAGATGCTACACCAGTGAATGCCCCTCCTGCATCCTGTTAGGTGAGATTGCTTCATTGGTGGGACCAGGAGAGAACCAACTATGCCAACTCTAGCACGGCAGACAGAAACCAAAGACAGTCTCTTAAATAATTAGGCTCCATGCCATGTAGGGCTTTAATGGTGACAAGCAAAGCGATCTGGAACAGTGCTACCTTATTGTGAAAAATTATCTATCTATGCTATATTTCTCCTTCTCCTTTAAATTTCAAAAAAGGTTGTGTTACAATATTTTGAGGATCAGACTCAATGATGAATTCAGAAGCAATTTCTTCAGTTAAAGAAGAGTTTATTCATAATAGGCATTCTACTTATTCTTGTCAGATTTACAGTGAGAAGCCTGCATGAGGTAAAAGCACTCTCTATTTATATCAAAGGGGAGGAGTCAAGGAAGGGGGTGATTACACATGAATACATTAAAGGAGGAGGAATAAATTAACCCTTTATATCCTGTACATATATACATATCTCTTGTTATAGAATAAGGCATTTACTTATGACAAATCCCCCTCTAAATGCCGATTCGACATATAACAATGATTGCATTCGGATTCAGAACTATATAGTACTTGTAATTTTGATGTCAAGTATTTGTGTTGTTTAGAAGGTAAAGGTTTAGTTAATATATCAGCTATTTGTTCTGAGGTTTCGCAGTGGATTGCTTTAATGAATCCATCCTGAGATAATTGTCTCACGTGTTTAAATTTGATGTCTATATGTCTGGACCTTTGACCAATGGCGTCAGATCTTGATATTTCTATAGCCGCCTTATTATCTTCATGTATGACAAATGGTAGTATTGGATTCTTCCAAATATCAGATAATAAGTCATTAAACCACACTAAATTATTTGAGACTTTAGATAAACAGACGTATTCTGCCTCTGTTGTGGAAGTCGCTACTAAATCTTGCTTCCCAGTGTACCAGAATATTGGGCAATCATTTAAAAATAATACATAACCTGAGGTGCTCTTTCTACATTTGATGTCACCTGCCCAGTCTGCATCAGCGTAACTGGTGATAATAGGTTCTTTAATATTATTGGGTTCTAAGAGTAGGCAGAAATCCATGCTGTGTTTTAGATATCTTAGTATTCGTTTAACTGCTTCCCAATGATACGTAAGTGGTTTACTTACATGTCTAGATAATAAATTAAGTGGCAGAGCTATATCAGGCCTGGTCCAATTAGATATATACAAGAGAGAACCAATAATTGATCTATATAATGTATTGTTCTCGAACTCAGGTGAAGATTCATCCATATTCCTTAGAAAATCAGTCTGCATAGGAGTATCGCAAGGTTTGGCATCTCTTAAATTGCATTTTTCCAGAAGTTCTATAATTTTATCTCTCTGGGATAATTTGAATCCCTTTCTTGTTTTATTGATTTGAACTCCAAGGTATTTGTTTACCCTTCCTAGCGACTTTAAAGAGAAATGTTCACTTAGCTTGGATACAAATAAGTCTTTCTTTTCTTTATGTTTGCCTATATACAAAATATCATCCACATAGATTAACACAAATTCTAATGATTCACCTTCCTTTCTAACAAAAAAGCAATTGTCTGCAGTTGTGGCTTTGAAATCCATATTTTTAAGCACGCTGACTAGACATTCATACCAACGCTTGCCGGATTGTTTTAATCCGTACAAGCTTTTGTTAAGTAACCAGGTCTCATTACTATTTGTACATTGGCTATGAGGTGCCCTTACATATATCTCTTTGTCGAGCTTTGCATGTAAGTATGCGGTCTCCACATCATATTGAAAGACATCAAGATTGAGTATAGCCGCTGTGACTAAAGCTGTCTTAACACTTTCGGTTCTTACAGTGGGAAAGTATGTGTCAGTGTAATCCTCAGGATATTTTTGAGCGTAACCTTGTGCGACTAATCTAGCTTTATATAATTTATTACCCTCTTCTAAATCTTTGATTTTGAATATCCATCTGGTGCCTATAATTGTCTTGTTCTTAGGGGCAGGGACTGGTGTAAATACACTTAATTCACGCAAGCTGTTCATTTCTTTTGTTATGGCTAATTCCCATTTTTCTCTTTCTTCCATGGGAAGTTTCAACACTTCCTCGTATGTGTTAGGTGTTGGTGTCTCGTCATTCACACACATTATATAATCCTTATACTTATTGGGTAATTGTTTTCTGTTACATCTGATTGTTCTTATTGGAATGCTCTCATTATCGTGTAGATACCTTGCTTCCTTTTTGGTTAATGAATCTGTTTTTATCCTGGTATGGTTACCTGTCCATGTTTTGTTTTTGTCATCATGTGTGTTATGTTCATGTTTCTCTCTTTCTATTCTGTCTTGTTGTTCAATATTTGGTTTTGTATTTTGGATTATCTCGTTAAGATGTATCTTAGACCAGTTGGCCTGTTCATGAAATACTGCTGTTCTTGAGACTATGAATTTGTTATTACTGTCAATGAATCTATATCCTTTTGTGCCTGTTTCGTATCCCATGAATCTGAGCCTTCTGGATACGTTATCTCCCTTACGTCTTAATTGTTTTGATATGTGTACGTCTGCTGTGACTCCAAATATGTGCATGTGTGATATTTTTGGTTTCCTATTGTACATCACTTCGTATGGTGTTTTATTTAGGATGCTAGACCAGGTCCTATTTTGGGTATAGATTGAATATAGTAATGCTTCTGACCAGAATTGTTTTCCTAAACCAGCATCTTCTAATGTACATCTAATCATGGTTTGCAGTGTCGAGTTCTTTCGTTCTGCTGTACCATTCTGAAAAGCAGAAAATGGGCTAGTCGTGAAGTGTAGCATTCCTTTGTCTTTTATCCATTGTCAGAATTCTTTTGACATGAATTCGGATCCCCTATCTGTCATGATTTGTTTTATTTTGATATTGTGTTGTGTTTCTACACGTTTGTAAAATTCTTTGAATTTTTGGAAAGTTTCATCTTTGTGTTTTAAAGTATAAACAAATCCATAACGGCTATAGTCATCTACAATAGTTAGGAAATATCTTTTTTTGTATGTGATGGATGGTGTTAATGGACCAACCAGATCCATATGTACCAGATCAAAAATTTGGTTAGAGGTCTTTGTTGCCCTCTTTGGTTTTGGGTTTGTTCTGAGTTTTGAGGATTTACATACTGAGCATTCCAAATAGTTTTTACAATCCTTTATTTTAACGCCATCAGCATGTTCAATCATTTTTTGTATTACAGGGAAACTTGCATGTCCCAATTTTCTACGCAACATGTGTGCACATTCATCATGAATTGGTTTGCCTATATTGGGTCTTTTGTTATTGTGTGTATCACTAGTGGGTGGGTCTTTGTGATTACAGTGTGTATTGGGTTCTTCATTGTCATTGTTGTTACTATGTTCACTGTCTATGTTGATGTCGTTATCAGTGTTTGTATTAATGTTATGCAACCATTTATCTTCTGTTACAAGGAAGGGTAGGCCCCCTTTGATAACTACACTATTCAATTTTGTCCCATCCTTTTCTAGTATTGCTTTTCCCCCAGAGAAGATTATATTTATGTTGAAATCTTGGCTTAATTTCACTGCACTAAGTATGCTATGTGATATTCCTGGTATCAACAATACCCCCTCTACTTTACCTAAACCAGGTATATTTACATCTCCTTTCCCTATGACTTGAACATTTTCTTGATTGGCTACTCTTATCATAAATTTATCATTTGTGAATGAAGACAGTATTTTCTTGTTATTTGTTGTATGATTAGTCGCCCCTGAATCTATGAGCCAAGTATTGTTTTTTGATTTTTGTGTGATGACATCGTTATGTTTATCTAATCCATTTAATGATCCTGATTTTCTGTCCCTTGAATTATCTCTATCCTTTCTGCGTTCTCTGTAGTTTGGGGAGCCTCTATATCTGTATCTATCAATAGATGATTGCCTGTCTTGATATCTACCCCTATAATCACGGTTTTGTCTTTCTCTATGAAACATGGGGCAATCTCCCTTAGAGTGTTTTCTGGATCCACAATTGTGACATTCAATTGTTTTTTGGTGATTCTCTTGGAAGGTTACCCCTTTTGCCTGTCTGTGTTCTGTGTATGCATTGTATCTACTTTTCCTCAAATTATCTTCAGCTATTAACTTATTTGACAGACTTTCTAAGGATAAGTATCCTAGATTGATTGAGTCTAAGTGTGATATGTAGTTATCCCATGATGAATCTAATGAGTTAAGGATAACGCTTTTCATTGTCTGTTCTGATATTATTTCTCCTCTTAGATGTAATTCTGCTCTGGTTTTGTTTAAGGATATTAAATGTTCACTTATGGTGGTTCCAGATCTTAATTTGGCTGAAAAGAAATCTTTAGACATTCTAGTGGTTGTTGCTACACTTTCACTATGAAACAATTTAAACATGCATTGAATTATTTCTGAAACAGTAAGATTATGCTTAATACTGTAGTACATGGCAGGTGATATGCTAGAAATTATTAAATAGAATGCTCTGTGATGCAGGCAGTCTATTTTTAGAGTCCAAGGTCTTTTGGGAGGATTGGTTATAAAAAATAATAAATTTTCTTTCATAAAGACAACCTGAATTTGTTGACACCATTCCTGTAAATTGATGCCATCAATTCTAAGTTTTGGGAAATCACTAGTAGATTCCCAATATTACTATTCCCACTACTTACAACTGTGGGTAGTCCATGGTCTTGTAGATGTTGAAAATTGCAGAATGGTGTGGGTATTCTGCTGATGAGCTTGAAAGGTTCTCCTTCTTCATAACGTTCATTGTAGTTCTCTGTGTTCATCTGCGCATGCGTGTTGGTCATTTCTCTGCTGAAGCCGCTGGGAGAGGTTCTCTTTGCTGTAGCTCCCTCGTAGTGCTCTCCTTCTGATGATTCGGTCTCCGGCTCGATCTTGGGTGTTCTGATTTCTTGTTCGGTGGATGATTCTTCTGTATCTGTTTCTGACTCTTCAGAAGAATAAATATATTTTTTGCTATTTTTTGTGTTTTTTCGCGCCAGAGTTTTTGAATGGTGCATTCTGATTGGTTCAGCCGTGTTCATTTCTGTGGCCGGTTGAAGAAAAGATGGCTGCCTTTCAAAATTTTGAGCGGGACCTCTGGTCTTGCTTCTGGTTATTTTTTCTTTTGTTGTAGGTTCGCTCACCATTTTTGTATTTTCGGGTTTGGCTTTTTCAATGTCTTTTTCTCTCGCTGCTCCGTTTTCTTCCAAGAAGCCTCGGAGTTCCGCGATGATTTTGTGGTCATCTTTTGACTTTTTATTAGCCTCAGTATCTCCGATCTGAGGTCTTTGTCTTTTATTTTGTTCTCTTCTTGGTTGTCGGTTTCATCTGCTGTTTCTTCGATGTCTGCGGTGTTATCTTCAGATTCTTTGATTGTTGTATTTATTGGTTCGTCGATCATTTCTTGATCTGTTTTTGTTTCTTTATCATTTGCCCTGGCATTGGGTCTTTCTTTTTTATTCTTGAGGTTTTCTTTCTTAGGCATGTTGGATTTTATTGAGTCAGTTCAACCATCGACTGCTACCAGTTTGTTACAATATTTTGAGGATCAGACTCAATGATGAATTCAGAAGCAATTTCTTCAGTTAAAGAAGAGTTTATTCATAATAGGCATTCTACTTATTCTTGTCAGATTTACAGTGAGAAGCCTGCATGAGGTAAAAGCACTCTCTATTTATATCAAAGGGGAGGAGTCAAGGAAGGGGGTGATTACACATGAATACATTAAAGGAGGAGGAATAAATTAACCCTTTATATCCTGTACATATATACATATCTCTTGTTATAGAATAAGGCATTTACTTATGACAGGTTGAGAGATTAGTTGCTGATAACATGGGAACACAGTCCCTGATCTCTTTATCCTCTTTCTGAATTACTTTACTTAGCCCAGGGAAAATTATATATGGAAAATAGAAAAGGCTTGGTAATTGGTCATCACTTACAATGGCTTAAGTCATATCTCTTCTGTATCTTGTATTAGGCTAAAAGTTAGCCTTGCCTAGTGTATGGGTAGTTTTTAGCTTACAACCAGTTGTGACAATCATAAAGCGGGTCATCACGTGACCATTTTATAACTTTTGGGTGGTCATTAAGTGAATCCCCATACTTGTTAAGTGATCCTGTGGTCATTAAGTGAGCCTATTGTTTGCCATGGGACATTTTTGTTGAAAACTGGAAATAAATACCAGTTTTCATCAGTAATGGGTTTCAAACCAGGGGTGGGTTCTACTTACCTTTATTACTGGTTCTGCGCATGTGCAGATCGTCAATTATGACGCCCAGGTAGGTGGGCGGAGCCTCCCACCACTTTTACTATCAGTTTTATAGAACGGGACAGAATCGAGAGCAACCCACCACTGTTTCAAACCCTGTCGCTACCGGTTCGCTCGTGGGTGGGCGCACACTCGCGCGAGTGCACAATGCTTCTGCACATGCTCAGAAGCTTCTGTGCATGCGCAGAGACGTCCAGATGAGTGGGTGGAACCTCCCGCCACCGCCACTACCGGTTTACTCGATCTGGGGTGAACCGGTAGCAACCCCCCACTGGTTTTTACCAAACACATTGTAAACCACGGATATGTGATCACGGGGTGCTCTAAACAGACACAAATGCAGTTGTGACCAGTGGGGGGTTGATGGCCATCACAACATTGGAATTGGGTATTAAGTATCTTGGAGGGGGGGTTGTAACTTTGAATGGTCACTAAGCAATTAGTTGTAAATCAAGGACTACTGTATCAGATTATATTCTTTGATTACTTCCAGATGCCTACGTAACTCACCTTTTTCTGTATTGTACATTTTAAAGGTTAAAATGAAGGAAAAAAGTTGAGAAAAGATAGATGGATCACAAATGTAGCATGACATTATCTGTATTCATAGTAAAATATTGGGGATAGTTAAGGCAAAACAATTGCAATATAAAACCATTGTATGACAGCCTTCGTGTTTTTCTTCGCTTTCTTACTGAGATGTCGCTCTGCATGTTAAAGCTTTTTCTCATCTTTGCTTCATTTGCATGTCTTATCACTTGGCTTTGGTCCTGTAAATTTGTTTGAGCTGCTGTAATGTTTGCCCCAGAGCATCCTCTGTTATGTTTACTCCATTTCCAAGCTGGATTCTATAAATATGCTCTCTGAGCCAGTTCTGCCAGATTTCATATTTCATAGACTTTGGGAACTTAGAAAGAATATTATTCAGAAGAAAATGATATAAGGAAAAGAAAATAATTAGTAGGGATTAAGGATTAGTCTGTTTTCAGAGGCTAAAGTAGCAAAAGAAGGTATACATTACTCAGGATTAACCGTGTACTTGACAAGTATTATGAACATGTGGGTATCTTCCAAGAAGTGAACAGATTTTTTTTTCTTTAGATGAAGTTCAGAAGCATGAAGAAGAACTGGAAGTTGGTTTAAGGCACCTCCTTCAAAAAGCCACACCTTTTCACATGGCAGCCATGCTATTCCAAGAAAATACATGTTTGCATTAAGCTGGCATTAAAGAGACAGGACAAGGTATAAGGACCTTGATGCAAATTGCTGGCATCTCCTTAACACAAACATGTATTTTCCTGAGGTTACAGGGCTACAGTGCCAACCTTATAAAAAGCACCTTAAAAAAGGTAGATAGATAGATAAAAAAGATAGATGCAATGAGCACATTTCTATTTCCAGGGTGTGAATCTGAATACCGCACATCATTAATTGCTATTGTTTAAGTTAATATTCATTATTCCTCTCTCTTTTATATGGTGATTTTATTAAACACGGCAATAAAAAACTTAAAAAAACCATACAAACTAAAAAGAAAAGAAAGAAAAATTAAAAATAGAAAGTGAAGAAAAGAAAAAAAATAAAAATATAAAGGAATGGTTTCCCCCTTTATCAGAAACATGAACAATTTTTGTAACTCATCATCATCTTTTAAAATGTAACAAATGATATCTTCTTCCCATATTTATTTATTTATTAAATGTTTATGCCGCCCATTTCCCCTATAAGGTGACTCCCATTTCTTATTTATAAACAAATCCTTAAATTCACTTCACCTTTCACTTCTGGTCAGCAAAGATCCATTAAGGGAACAACATATCCATTTTTACCTTGATCAAATTAATTTTAACAATCTTGACATTTAATCCCTTCAAATAACCTCCTAGAACTTTATTTCTTTTCATTTTTCTTTGTCCCTTTTCATAACATTTTTCAAAGCTTTAACAAGTCTGTTTGGCAAACCCAATATAGGAGTTATTCAGATCCTTTAGTTTATTATTGTATATCCCTTTTAATTATTAAGGTATCGGCTGGTTTCATTTGTATACCCAGTGTAGTATCTATTCCATATCATTCTTGTAACCTGTCATTTTTCAATCCACTTTAAGATGAGTCTCACTCTTGTCTGATAAAACTAGTTCATCTTCCATATCTATAGATATGGAAAATTAACTCTTAAAGTTAACTTCTGGGTCCATTGTTTAAAAATATCCTTCAATGTCCAATGTTAAAATATTTTGCTTCCTTCTATATCAGTAAGCCAAATTTAAGTGTTCTCCTCCTGCAATTGTAATCGTTAATTCCTTTTGGTTCCCTTAGTGTCTAACCTTCATCCTATTATTTTTCAATTCAAAACAAAAGCATCTTCCCATGAGATGGATTCATATAATTTTTTTAAAAAAAACTTATTTTAAATCTATCTGGCCCCTGAATCCATTTGTAACTTTCTAAAATCAATGTTCTGATCATCCTTTTGCTGTTTCTTCCCAAAAGACTTTTTTCTTAAGTCTTCAAATTTCATTTAAAATTTATTTTGCTAAGGACTGAAGGAAACTCAGCTATGCTGTAAAACCTGTTGATACAAAAGTTCCTAACAGCTGAAAAGGTCCAAAAGTGATTACAAAAGGAAATATATGAACCCAGTGCCTATAAAGGCATCAATTACGGTTTGAGCAAAAATGGCTTTCCCACATCTTGCAGAGAGCTTTAAACCAGCCAGAGATTGCTGTTTTATGAGGAGCAGCTGTCTGGAGCACTTGTTGCTAATCTCAGGCCCTTTCTTTGTCTATTTACTGGCACTTTATTCTGCTGTAGTGGTCAGCTCCACTTTTAGTGGAACCATCTTCAGTTTTTCATTTCTTCCCCAATTCCACAAAATTTATTATTTCTCCCCATAGTGGAAAAAATATACTAAGTGATACATGTCTGCTTTGCTCACTGTTTAGGAAGTAGCTTGTAATGATCAGCTTTAAAGCCTCTGTTCCACATGGTCCAACCCTACAGTTCTTCAAAGACAGGATTCTTCCAAATGTAGGGTGTGAGGAGGTTATGGAGGGGCACATAACAACCAATGTATAACTATATTATAATGCAAATGCCTTGGCCAATGTACTTTAGAGGTGCAATTATGTAAGGAGTAACCTATGGGCAATGATGTCATCTCCTGCATACTGTGATTTTCACATCATCATCATCACAGCTTACTGTGTTGGACTGTCCTCTGTAAAACTGAACACCTGGCCCCTTCTGTTGATCCTATAGGTAGGACCTCGTGCAACAAAATATTTACTTACTTGTAGAACACAGAAGAAATCTGAAGGAATTTCAGTAGTACCAGATGGATTCCTAACTGGCTGACAAACCGTACTCAACAAGTAGTCCTTAATGGTACTACATCTACATGGAGGGAAGTAAGCAGTGGGGTACCACAAGGTTCCGTCTTAGGCCCAATACTCTTCAATATCTTCATAAACGACTTAGATGAGGGAATAGAAGGGGAACTTACCAAATTTGCAGATGATACTAAGCTGGCAGGAATAGCCAACACCCTAGAAGATAGGCTCAAGATCCAGATGGATCTTGACAGACTTGAACACTGGGCCCTATCTAACAAAATGAAATTCAATGTAGAGAAAAGTAAAAGTTTTTCTTAGGCAAGAAAAATCAAAAGTACATATATAGACTGGGTGAAACCAGGCTTAATAGTAGTAACTGTGAGAGGGATCTTGGAATCTTAGAGGACAACCAGCTAAATATGAGCCAGCAGTGTGCAGGGGCAGCTAAAAAAGCCAACACAATCCTAAATTGCATTAACAGAGGGATACAATCAAGATCAAGTGAGGTCCTAATACTACTCTATAAAGCCTTAAGAAGACCACACGTAGAATACTGCATCCAGTTTTGGTCACAACAATAAAACATAAAAAAGATGTTGAGACTCTTGAAAAAGTGCAGAGAAGAGCAACCAGGATGATTAGGGGACTGGAGACTAAAATAAATGAAGAATGGTTATAGGAACTGGGCACGGCTAGTCTAATGAAGAGAAGGACCTGGGGAGACATGATAGCAGCATTCAAATATTCCAAAGAATAATGGATGGAAACTGATCAAGGAAAGATTCAACCTAGAAATAAGGAGAAATTTTATTTTTTCTTTTTTTTTAATTGAAAAAGTTTTTCAAATACAGATTTTCCCCCCTTTTCCCCCCTCCTCCCTAACCCCCCCTCCCCCCTCCCCCCATGGTTTCTCCAAAATAAAATCCAAATTGATATCACATTATATAATACTTTACCATCCTTTTACACCACCCCCCCATATGCTAACCATTTCTTTCTAACATTATTATTATATCCCCTCTATACTATACATTTCAAAGCAACTTTCAGCTATACAATTATATAATAAATCCTAAGGAGAAATGTTCTGACAGTGAGAACAATCAACCAATGGAACAGAAGTTGCCTTCAGAAGTTGTGGGAGCTTCATCACTGGAGGCTTTCAAGAAGAGATTGGACTGCCATTTGTCAGAAATGGTGTATGGTTTCCTGCTTGGGTGGGGGGTTGGCCTAGATGAACTACAAGATCCCTTCCAACTCTGTTAATCTGTTAATCTAAAAAAGTATTTTCCATGAAATATGGAAACCAACACAGCATGGACCTGTTTCCAGAATGGGACCTGCCCCAAAGTGGCAACATTGAGTGGAATGTGCCTTTGCTCAATGACCTTTCCTCATGATGGTACATTTTCCTAGCCCTCTTTCTACTAGAATAAGTAGATGCAAGAAAACCAGTACAGTTATTACAATTAAGGTTGCCAGTCCATTCTGGTGGTGATATAAATACCAAGTGAAGAAAATATGCGAGAATAAGCAATTTATTTCCCTTCATTGCAAGCTGCCCTGCCCCTGCCATTAGTAAAATTGTCCTTAAACATGAAGCAGATTATTCAGTGTCAGAGTTTTTGACAGTATGGTAGAACTGTCAGCGAAAGGAAGTAGATCAGTTCAGAGATGATGATTGTTGGAGAACTAAACAGAAATGGTGGAGGTTAAGAAATAGCTATCTCTGATTTTCTTCTCCTGCCCCACATTTGTGTACCAAGAAGAGAATGAGAGGCTAGAATCCCACATCTGTGAAATACAGTTGAACATACGTGCAATTCTTAATGCTCCTCTTTTCCTCAGGCTTGGAATTGTAATGCGTAATTATTTTTTTCTTTTGATCAAAAGAAACAAGCCCTCTGTGAATCAGTGAGTGTTTTGCAATTAGTCATAATGTAATGACATGCCTAAATTGCAGAGAAACCTAATTAGATTTCAGTAACCTACATTTCATTTCTTAGATTAGTTCGGGCTAGTTCAAAAGCCATTTTAATTTGCTCGTTATTTTCCCTAAAGAGACCAGTGTTGAAGCTTCGTCAGATTTCTGTTCAATGCATCAGGTTCCTCCTGCCCCATACTTAATCTCAGGGGCTTGCCATCTTCATTTCAGTTTCCCAGAGAGGCAGGATAGAGTCAAATAAGGAGCAACAAATACAGGTAGTACTCGACTTACAACCATAATTAAGCCCCAAATTTCTGTTGCTAAGTGAGACATTTGTCAAGTGAATTTTTGCCCTATTTTATGATCTTTCTTGCTACAGTTGTAATGTGAATCACTGCAGTTGTTAAGTTAGTAGCATGGTTGTTAAGCAAATCTGTCTTCCCCATTGACTTTGTTTATCAGAAAAAGGTGATCATAGGATCCTGGGACACTGTAACCATCATAAATATGAATCAGTTGCCAAGCATCTGAATTTTGATCACATGACTATAGTAATAAATGTGAAAAATGGTCATAAGTCATTTTTTTCAGTGCCGTTGTAACTTTGATGATCACTAAAAGAGCTGTTGTAAGTTAAGGACTACCTGTAATAGACATGTCCAACATACTTACAAATTGCAAAAGGAAGCATTCATTATTACTAATCAGCAAACTTCCTTGAAGTTTGCTGATTACTTATCATAAACTTCACTTCACATTTACAGTCAGCTATCAACAAGGCTCAGTGAAACAACAATAAACAAACTGAAACAGCCAGTAAGATGCCATACTTGAAAACCAATACCAATTAGAGACAAGGGCAGAGACACAAAGAAATTCCAGGTTAATTTATTCCTTTATATCAGTGTTCCTCAATCTTGACACCATCTGGGTATCTAAATATCAACACTCAGAAGTTTCAGAAATAGATCTGCTGGGTGGAAATGGAGAAGTTTGAAATCCACATATTTGGAAGATGTCTGACACGTTGACTTTCCTTCAGAATGCTCTCTATGACACACTTCATTCCTTCTCTTTTTAGGTTTACAACAGGCCATTGAGGTAAATTAAGCTGATAAGTGGTCCCTTTAAAAAGTTAAAAGTGATAATGCAGCACTTTTTATTGAATTAGTAACTGCTGTCAAAAGAAAATGCATTCTCAACATTCCTAGATATTGTAATCTTAAAAAAATACTACTTTTATATATTGAATATGAGTCAACAATTTCCCAGAAAAAAAACAAAAGGAAATAAAAGCTTTGCCAACAAATAACTGGCCTTGGTCCAGATTTGTGACAGTGTCTTGACTTGTTCATCCACATATATTAAGTCTGAGCCTCAGGCTCAGACTTAACCCGGACAAGACCGAGTGGCTGTGGGTATTGCCTCCTAATACCCGCCCTCTGGAACGAGCTACCTCCAGGAATACGACTGATCCCGGACCTCTGTACTTTCCGCCAAGCGTTGAAGACCTCCTTATTTCAGCAAGCCGGGCTGGCTTAAAATTTTAATGGGCTATTTTATGGGTAAAGGGTTTTAAAATTTAGGGAAGCCAAACTGATCTAATTCTGTTTTAATTTATTTTAATTTTTATACTGTATGTATTTTAATTTTGGCTGTTCACCGCACTGAATCCTTCAGGAGAAGGGCAGTATACAAATTTAATAAACCAACCAACCAACCAACCTAAAGACTATGTTGATTGTCCATCCTTGGTTCTGGGGGGGGGAGGGAGAAATTGTCCCCCTCAGAACAGGCTTGCAATTTGGGTGTCCTCCTAGACTCACAGCTAAGATTAGAGCAACATCTGTCAGCTGTGGCTAGCGGGACCTTTGCACAGGTTCGTCTGGTGCACCAATTGTGAACCTACTTGGATCAGGAGGCTCTCCTCATAGTCACTCATGCCCTTGTCACCTCGCGGTTAGATTATTGCAACACGCTCTACATGGGGCTACCCTTGAAAAGTGTTCAGAAACTACAGTTGGTCCAGAACGCAGCCGCGTGAGCTGTCGTGGGTGCACCTAGGTACACCTACATTACACCAATTCTCTGTGAGCTGCACTGGCTCCCTATTGGTCTCCGGTCACAATTCAAGGTGTTGGTTATTACCTTTAAAGCCCTACATGGCTCAGGGCCAGGTTATCTTTGAGACCGCCTTCTACCGCATAGCTCCCAGCGACCGGTAAGATCCCACAGAGTTGGTCTCCTCCGGGTCCCATCAGCTAAACAATGCCAGCTGGTGGGCCCGCGGGTGAGGGCCTTCTCTGTGGCTGCCCCAGCTCTCTGGAACCAGTTACCTCCTGAGATCCGGACCATCCCCACCCTATTGGCCTTCCGAAAAGCGGTGAAGACCTGGCTTTTCCGGCAGGCCTGGGGCCGTTGATCTCGCTGTTGCGATCTGGCGAGATCTGGCCATGAATGGTGTGAATTGGTTTTAATTGTTTTTAATGTTTTAATGTTTAATATTTTATATATGGTTTTTAAATGCATTGTAAGCCGCCTTGAGTCTTCGGAGAATGGTGGCATACAAGTTGAATGAATGAATGAATGAATGAATGAATGAATGAATGAATAAATATAGAAGTAATTGGTACTACAGACTGATGCACAAATGAACCAGCTTAGTATGTCTTGTTCATCCTGTATGTTTACACCACAAAATGATGTGGTTACCTTTTTCTACCCTCCAGCATGTGGTTAAATAAGATCTTACAAAACAAAGGACAATCCTGAAGGGGAAAAAGTTGTGGACCCATCAACTTTTATAGAGAAATTAAAGTCCAATCTTGTTCAAGATAAGTTCTACATCACATGATTTTTAATTGTGTTCTCTGTTTTGATACAGTTAGGATCAGATGCTGCAATGGTCACTTGCATTTATACATTTTAACTTGTTGGCTGAATGTGCATTTTAATAATTATGAAGCGTTGTGTTGGCAGATTTTTGTATGGTGTTCTAGTCATAACACTAGATTTGCTCTGAGCGCATCCAGATTGTTGTTGCTGGCCGTCATCATCACCGTCATAGCTGGAAAACAGGTGAAATTCTTTGGCCTTCAGCAGACCTATCCTTTGATGCTAAATTGGGCATTTGGGGATAGCTACAGCATAATTAAAGAATAAACCAATTAGCAAAGAATCTGCTCTCTCATTTCTGCAGGTATTGTAAAATCAAGAACTTTGCTCTCAGCTGAGTAAATGGATTAAAGCTGATTTCAGGCTTTTATTAGTAGTACAGTACCAGGAACCTGGGTTGGGAAACCCTTTTGTGAGTGCAGATGGCGTTGAATTTCTCTCTATTTGTGATAAAAGGGCCTTCGCTCACAAAACCTTCTTTAATCTTACGATGCTAAAAAAAACCCTGTGATTTCCAAATATTTCAGTTGCTTTCATATTCAGATTGCTAAGCAAACAAAAAAGAGCAACATAAATGTATGTTTACATTTATTTCTAATGCAATTAAACAAAAGATAACTATGTCTCTTGTCTGTTACATATCAAGATGTAATGATATGAGGGAATGACCTTGGGATACAGGGAGAAGAGATTCGGCAAAGCAAACAGTCAAATAAAGGAAAACAACCCACAGCAAGAACATGGGCAAGGCAAGCGGCTCAGAAAAGACCCTCCTTAGTTTCTGGGAATGTAAGGAGGGTGGAAAGGAGAGGGAAACGTATCTCAGATTTGCAAGATTAATGCAACTTTACATTAAACTACAATTAGCTCATCTGGCTGTTTCCTATCTGATCTACCTTGCAAGGCTGACACAAAGCAATTAATTCTGTCACTAATTACGTATCTATTTCAGTATATCTCAATCTTGAGAAGTTTAAGATGTATAGAAGTCAACTCCCAGAATTCCCCAACTAACAACCTAAACAAGTTACAGAATCCTGTGTTTGCTAAGATATGCTTCCTTTCTCTGTGGCTTTCTATCTTCATGAAAATATCTTCCACACAAAGAAAAAGGAAAAGATGATTTTTCTAGGCATATGAATTCTGCATTCTTTGAGCATCTCCAGATAAATTACAGTTACTCAGTAAGAACTAGACCACCTTAAACTGCCATGCCAACTCAGGAACGATATTACAGGAAGTTAAGTTTCCATTGTCCTCAGTCCTACATATGATATGCTTGTCAGTTCTCTCCACCCTTCTCTGAGGAGAAATTCCCTTTAGGATGTAGATGAGGTAATATTTAATTTTCATACGCAAACCTGTACAACAAGAGATGATTTTGTTCCAGAGTCTTTTATGCATACAATCAGGATTTCCTGAGAATCTCAGAAGAGGCGTAAAGATTTTAAAACAGATCCTTTATGTTACCTTTTATACAAGTTGAAAAGCTACCCTGGTAAATGTGCTGATCACATAAATAAATTAATCACCAGCCCTGGGCACTTAGGCAAACAATGTACAATTATATTAAAATTGGGCAATGATATGAGCTAACAGACATGCTGAATAATGGTACTGTATCTACAGTAGGAAAGATGCATACAAATAATAAGGCAGGCGTTTAATTTCCCTCATCCATAAGCTTTCTAAGGGGTTCCAGAGTTACTCAATACATTTGTCAGAAGCAATCAGAATATGACAACATAGTGTGTGTGCTTTTTACTTTTCAAGAACTCTGGGTTGAAATAAATGGTACCGCAAAGAGGAAGGAAATCTCTTCAAATGAGGTGAGATGATCCTGGTACTTACTTACAGATTCAGGATGGAGATTCCAGACAGAATGAATGGATTTTAGGGCAGAAAGCATTGAGTTATCTCAGTGTTTCTCAACCTCAGCAACTTTAAGCCATATGGACTTTAACTCTCAGAATTCCTGACTGTGGAATTCTGGGAGTTGTAATTCACACAGCCTAAAGCAGCATTCTGAGCAAAAAAGAAAAAAAAAAGCAAACAGAATATCAGATTCTTATTGCCTCTTGCTTTAGCAAAGCACTTTTGTTCTGGAGAAGGAGAAATATTCTTGATAGTTAAGATTAGTAAGGGCACATCTGTTTAGCTCAGTGATTCTCAATCTTTTCTTCACCACAGACCCCTTTAAATATCTTTTGTGGCCAGGAACCATGGCCCCAAGACTTAACTCAAGATTTCATCAAGCCTTATAAAGAGCTTCTTATTATGGAAAGGGGGGTAATGTATTTGAAATCTTTAGATACATTGAGAGAAGAAGGTATAATTTATACATGGTTTCAGTACGGTCAGCTTCAAGCTAGATGGAAGGAAGATCAAAAAACTGGCTTTGTGCAAAATGAGGAGAATTTGGTAAAACAAATTAGAGATCAAAAACAAATGCATATCAAAAGGCTGTATAATGCTTTATTGGAAACAGACTCTGAGATGGAACTGGTTAAAGTTTGCATGATTAAATGGGCGCAAAATTTTCAAGAGCCAGTGATGATGGAGACTTGGGAAAAGATTTGGACTAGAAATGTGAAATTTACACAAGCACAAAATTTAAGAGAAAATTTTTATAAAATGTTTTATAGATGGCATTTAGATCCAAAAAAATTATCATGTATGTATCCTAATGTGCAAGCTAAATGTTGGAGATGTGACTGCGATGATGCAACTTATTATCATATATGGTGGACTTGTAAAAAAATCAAAGCATTTTGGATAAAGATTTGGTGGGTGATGCAGAATATTTTTTTAAAAAGATTGAAATTTACTCCAAATTTGTTCTTACTGGGTATAACTACGGACTGTACAGTTGTAGAGACTAAACTGATTTTGAACTTGATAACAGCAGCAAGATTGTTGATAGCACAATATTGGAAGAAGGACTTTTTGCCTACTATTGATGACTGGATATTGAAAGTAACTAATTTAGCTGAAATGGCTAAAATTTCAGCATATTTGAAGGATCACACACAAGAAAGGTATATACAGGACTGGAGAAAATGGATTGATTATATACAAAATAAGTATCAGACTAAAAAAATATCAAATAGCTTATGAATGATTTTTCTTAACTGTATAAGCGCTATATAAGTGATATTAGAAGTATTATGTCTAAGAAGTAGGATTTTATCTATGGGGGGTTAAGAATTTTTTTTTTAGGGGGTGTTAGTTTAATGGTTGGTTAAGCAATTTAGTTTATTGTTAAAAGTTAATAGAAATACCTTGTGTTCTGCTCTGGGAAGTCGGGAAGGGGGAGGGGGGTTGGGTGGGAGGGTTGTGGGAAAACTGTGTTTTCTTTTACCAATAAAACTTTTTCAATAAAAAAAAAAGATTTCATCAAGCCTTCATGGACACCCTGTGAAGACATCATGCCCCTCCCCCCCACAAGAAGTCTGCGGCCCATAGGCTGAAAACCACTGTTTTAGTTTTTAAAATGAAATATCAAATTACATTGTTTTACTCCCCAACTTCTCAAGGCAAACAAGTTCCAGGTTTTCTTGGAAATAGATTGAGGCCTATGGGACATTTTATTTGTATTCATTCGACAAGTTACAGGGTGAACATAAATTCCAGCGTACTATTCAATTCAGTGATACACATCCAATCTCCAGAGAATGGCTGGGCACAAAACATTCGTGGGATCTAAACCAAAGGAATCTACATCTTACTGGAAAATTGCAGCCTGTTGGCTTCTTGGAGAAGAAATGGTGAACTGAAGATGGTTCTGCTAAAAGTGAAACTAATGACTGCAATGAAATGAAGAGATCAACTGTTCAAAATACCTCTCTGGAGAAGAAGATGACTGGGACTTCCCACAAGTGGTCCAGACAATTGCACCATGTGAGGACACCATAAGCCAATGGTCTCCAGTGGATTTATTGCTTTGGGAGATGAAAGAATGCCATCTCCGGGGCGTGGTTATGGCCGTGGTGGTGTGAGGACGTTTTCTCCACTTCGCAGGGCATTTTACGGAAGATAAATGTGGATTAAAGTGTTTGAAATGCACCGATAAGGACCAAAATTTTATAAATTGTATCGGAAGAGCTACTGGCCCAGCAGATTGACTTTGGAATCGGTAGGTCACCCTGAACGACTCAAATTTTGAAGCTTTTCATAGCGTGGGAAAGTGGAAGGAGTGAGGGGTGACCAGATAGGCAGTCGCAATTGCATATTTGGAGTAAATAGCTGCCTTTGTTCTCATTATTACCGCGATCTGTGTTTGTTTTTGCTGTGGGATAAAAGCACGGAACATCAAAAGACTGGTGGAAGGGTTCTCTTGGAAGAATATGTGAACTTTAAGTTGATCTTTTGTTTGTGAAAGTGCTTGAGTTGAAGCAGCAAAACGCATTTCTGGGCAGTGCCTTCCAACGGATGTTAGCTTTTTTTCTTTTAGGGAAATTACGTAAGCTGAATTGAGAACTATAAACTTTTATTGCTGGTCCTTTTGAGTGCAATAATAAGCTGTCTCAGCTTCAATATTGGATTGTTGTCCCTTAATCTTCATTACAGACCCTCTTGGCAAAAGTGGATAATTAAAACTTATTAAAAAATGGCGACCCAACAATCCTTAGAAATGCAACAAGTTGCTGTGGCCTTAACTAAAATTAGTGAAAAGATATCAGGACTGTCAGATAGTATGGATAATATGGATATATATGGATAGTATGGATATGGACATTGGAAATTAAAAGAATGAAGCAAGAAATGAATGAAAATTTTGCAAAGCAAACAGTAGAAATGAAAATAATTAAAGATGAAATTGAGCAGATTCATACACATGATGCAAAGATAGATCGGCAAATTGGAGAAATCTTTTTTAAAAATGAACAACAAGATAAAAAAATTTGTCTTTTGGAAGAAGAAGCGAGGAAATATAATCTGGTTATTCGTGGAATTCAAGAAGAAAAAGTGGACAATTTGAAACAACGAGTTTTAAAATGGCTCAATGACTTGGATACACAAATCACATTTACAGCAACAAATCTGGCAAGTGTTTTTAGAATTGGGTTTAAAAGACAAAACGGTTTAAATAGAAATGTACTTGTCAGATTTGCAAATCTTAGTGACAAATTGGAAGTGATGGTGAAAGTGAGAGAGATGGGTGAAGCTTTGAAATTTGAGGAGAAAATTATTCAAGTCTTTCCAGATATATCAAGAGAAGAAAGGGCGTGGAGATTTTTTTTGAAACCAATCACAAAGGTTCTGAGAGACAATGGAATTAAATATAACTGGAGACCACCACAGCAACTAAAATTTTTTTATAAAGGAAGAATGCAAATAATTACTTTGGAAACAGATGCAGTGTTATACTTACATGAACTTGGATTGATTGTAAAGTATGAGGATGTAACAGAGATAAAAGATCAAATGCTCAAGATGGGTGGAACATATGCAAAAACATCAACACCAGAAGAAAAAGGGGCTGCTGGAGGACAAGACCCTAAAGGATTAAAGCGGAAGGAAATCTCACCTGTGATGGTTGAACAAAAGAAAAGTCGTGATGATATAATGGGAGATGGAGTGGATAAGAAATTGAAGGATCTTGAAAAAGAATTGCAGGAAGCTGAGTGCGGGGAAAAGTTACCACCCTTTTCTCTGAGAGATGAATTTAAGTAGACTACCCGAAAGAAGTGACCCGACCATTGGCACGTCCCCTCTCCCCCACTCTCTTTATAGAGGCAGAAACCAATTGAGGATGTGGGGGACGAAGATTGTTTGTTATTCAATGTTTGATGTGTTTTTTGTCCTTTTTTGTTTTTTTTTATTGTTTTTTTTCTTCTATGTTGAATGTTGTTTGGAATGTGGGAGATTGGTGTTGGGATCTGGGCACAGAAAGGAAGAGGAGGGGAAAGGATTAAAAAAATTACAGTTTAAATGGGTTTAATAAAAATAATGACATGGAATGTGAAGGGTACAGGGAATCAGATTAAGAGAAGACGATTGGAACTTAAAATTAAAAGAGATCTACCAGATATATTATTTTTGCAAGAAACCCATCAGAAATCTGAAGACTCAAATAAAATGTATATAAAGGGTATGCAAATTTATGAAAAATCTTTTGGAACTTCAAAAGCAAGAGGAGTTGCTACATTGATATCAGATAGGGTATATTTTGAAAAAGAACAAGTAATTGTGGATGAAGAAGGAAGATATGTAATAATTGTGGGAAATATTAATGAGGAAAAAGTGACACTGGTTAATTTATATTTACCAAATGAGAAGCAAAAAGAATTTCTTGAAAAAATAACTAAAATTTTGGAAATCGAAAGTGTAGGGAAAGTAATTGTGGCTGGGGATTTTAATTTAATTAGAGATAAAATAGATAGTACTAACCCCACTCGTTGTGGAGAAGCAAATAAAATGGGGATCTTAAATAAATGGATGTTTCAAAACGGTGTGGTGGATGCCTGGAGAGAAGTGAAAGGAACTGAAAGAGTGTACACTTTTTACTCTAAGATACATAATACATATTCAAGAATTGACTATATCTTAGTTTCTAAAGATTTGTTGAATAATGTGGATAAGATAGATGTGGGAATTTTTAAGGATTCTGATCATGCAGAAGTTACGATGGAAATAGATTTTAATTTTGAGAAAAAAGGAAGTTGTTGGAGATATGATGAAAAACTGTATAAAAATGAGGAGGATAAAAAATGGATATTTAAAAAATGGGAAGAATGTTGGAGATTGAATGATAATGGAGAGGTTAAATTTGAAATTGTTTGGGATGCGATGAAAGCAGTGTTTAGAGGGGAAAGTATCAAGTTATCAAGCAGAAAATATAAAAATTATAAAAATAAAATTGAAAAAGATAAAAGACAGATTAAGGAATTGGAAAATCAATTTTTGCTTACTAAAGAAAAGTTTTTTTTGGAGGAATTAAATCTGCTAAAAAATAAATTGATAGAAGAAGATATAGAATTGGTAAAAACGAATATGAGATATTTAAATAGGAATTTTTTTGAATTTAGCAATAAAAATTCTAAGTTATTGGCAAGGATGGCGAAAAATAAAAGAGAGAAGAGAGAAATTGGAGCCTTGATAGATGATAAGGGCATAAGACGCTATAAAAAATTAGAAAAATGTGAAGTGGTCAGGAACTTTTTTCAAAATTTATATTCGAAAAAATTAATTGATCGGGGAAAACTGAGAAGCTATTTAGAAAAACATGTTGTGAAAATTGACCAAACATATAAAGATTTAATGGAAGAAGATATAACACAAGACGAGATTAATGGAGTAATACAAAAAATAAAATTAGGGAAAGCTCCAGGTGAAGATGGATTACCTGCTGAGTTTTATAAAGAATTTAAGGAAATAATAATACCAAAATTGCAAAAACTATTTAACGGAATTTTACATGGTGGAGAAGTTCCGTTGTCATGGAACAGAACGGTGATATCTATAATCCCTAAACCAGATAAAGACTTAGAAAGGATTGAGTCCTATCGGCCCATCTCTTTAATTAATCAAGATGCAAAGATATTTACTGCCATTATAAGTAATAGATTAAGTAGATTTATAGATAGATATATAAGTTATAACCAAGTAGGTTTTGTGAAGGGTAGATATATGAGTGATATTGTCAGAAGAGTATTAAATATTATAGATGTTGCTGAATATAATGCTGATAAAATAGGTATAATATCATTAGATATTTTTAAAGCTTTTGACTCTGTACAATGGGAAACTATTAAAATAATTGTTGAGGTACTAGGTTTTGGTAATAAGTTTATACATGTTATTTCAAAACTGTATCAAAAAAGTAGTGCAAGAGTGAAGGTGAATGGAAGGCTGACAGAAGAGATAAGATTGGAAGCGGGTACAAGACAAGGATGTCCCCTGTCTCCAACATTATTTTTATTGGTTATGGAAATTTTGACTAAAATGATAGAAAAAGATGAAGAATTGGAAGGCTATAAGGGATATAAGATAAATCTGTATGCGGATGATACTTTGATTATTTTGAAAGATATAGAGAAAGATTTGAAAAAGATACATAAGCATTTGGAAGAATTTGAGGAAATGACAGGTTTGAAAATAAATTGGTCAAAATCTGAATTATTAATGAATAATAATGGTAAGGAGTGGGAGAATATGCAAGAACAACTTGGGATAAGGATTAAAAAAACATTGAAATATTTGGGCATAACACTTTCACTCAAAGTTAAAGAAATGAAAAAATTAAATTATGATGTGGCGATGAATGAAATTGAGAAAAAGATAGATAAATATAAAATGATAAAGTTGTCTTGGTTTGGTAGAATTGCAATGTGTAAGATGATGTTGTTGCCAAAGTTTAATTTTTTATTTGAGATGTTACCGTTAAACTTGACAGAGAAAGATATTGAAGGATATCAGAAGAAATTGGATAAATTTTGCAATGGTGGGAAAAGACCTAGATTAGTGAAGAAAATGTGGTATCAAAATCAAAAGGAAGGTGGATTAGGAATCCCCAAACTACTCAATTATTATTGGGCTTATGCTATTCGGACTGTGGTAAAAATATTTAAAGGTGAAGATAGTCATTGGAGAGATTTAGAATTAAAGGACATTAAGAGATTTGGCTCAACATGGTTTTTAGATAAAGCAAAATCAAAATGTGTAATTAATAGCTATTGGTTAAAGGGATTGAGTAAAATTTGGAACAAATTTGTTAAAATTTTAATTCCAGATATAATTTTCTTAGGGAAGACAATTGAAAATTGGCCGATTAAAACTAATATAAGTCGTGATAGGGTAATGGAAGATGAAAATATACAAATTATAATAGATTGGTTAAAAACTTTAGAAAATGAAAGGAGGAAAAAAGAAATCATTGAAAAATTGGGTTTGGGCTGGTTTGAAAAAATACAGATAGAAAAATGGACTAAGAAGGTAAGGGACAATTGTTCGATAAGTAGAAGTAAAACTGAATTTGAATATTTAGTATTCCAAATTATGAAAGATGAAATTGGACTAAAGGGACTCGTTAGTAAGATATATAAGATTATAAATTTTGATGGAAAACCACAAAGGGTGATGAAGATGAATTGGGAAAAAGAACTTAATATTAAAATATCAGATTTAGATTGGAACGTGAATTGGAAGAGTAGAATTATGAAGACTTTATCTGTAAGGATTAAAGAGCACAATTATAAGGTTGTTTGGAAATGGTATTTGACTCCATTAAGATTGTCATTGATGGATAAAAAAATTAGTAAACAATGTTGGAGATGTGACATGGAATTAGGGACTTATGAACATATGTGGTACAAATGTGATAAAGTTAAAAAGTTTTGGCAACAATTGGAGGAAAGGATATTTGAAATGATGGGGAAAGCAATAATATTGAGACCAGAAACTATATTACTGTTGATAATTAAGGAAATAGAACCAACAAAATATGAGAAAGAATTGATTAGAATTATGATTATAATGGGTAGAATTATAATAGCCAGATATTGGAAATTAGATGTGAATTTTAGAATAGAAGAATGGTATTGTGAAATGTGGAAATTAGCTTTAAATGATAAAATGACATGTGATATTAAAATTAGAAATGGTGACTATAAAGAAGATATTTTCTGGAAAATTTGGAAACCATTTGTGGACTATGCGCTGGGAAAATTGGATGCTTCGGTACCTGTACCCCGAGAACGTGGATTTTGGCGATCATGAGGATATATCCGAAGAACCAAATCTTCCTTTCTTATGTATAGCACAGGGTGAAGTATTGTATATGTTGTTTGTAATGTTAGTAATTTAAAATATAAAATGAATAAAAAAAAAAAAAAGAAAAGTTTAAGCCAATAATAAACAATGAGGGTATACGGAAAAAAAAAAAAAAAAAAAAAAAAGAATGCCATCTCCATCCAAACCACAGTCAAATCCTTGATGGACACTGGATTTCCCCTCCTAATCACTCTTTAAAATTGCTTATTAAACTGCTTTTTGGTTATTAGAAACTTTTAAAAACAAGTTTTTCCCCCCAGGGCTAGGTGAGTTTGTTCAATCCTAATGAAAGAAGTTTTAAATATGAGTTTAAACTTTTAATTTTTTTTAAACTTTTAAAAAAATCATTTTTTGGAATAAACAAAAAAGAGATATTAGAACTCTAATTTTGGAAAGTTAAAAATGGACTAAAGGTCTAGTTGAATTTGAAATAACACTTTGAAATTAATTTTAAGAATCCTTCCCATGGAAAAAAATGCTGTTGTTTTGATTTCTTAAAAAAGAATGATAGGATGGGACTATAAAGGGTGGACATCAGATGGAACCAGAAGAATTAAGATTTAAATTACATTTAAAGGAGAAGTACTCTTAAATTTTATTTACTAATACAGAATGGAGTAAAATACTTTAAAGTTGGAAAATTTTGTGAATAATGGATCCAGTAGTTAATTTAAGACTATTTACCATTATCGGTAGACTGAGTTTAAAAGATGATATGGAAGAGGAACAGGTTTACCAGACAAGATTGAGACTGATTTGAAATAATAGAAACAGGATACAAGAATGATATGGAGAAAGTTGTGACTACATAGGATATACAAATGAAACCGGCTGCTATTTTCATAATTAAATGTATATACAAATAAGAAACTAGAAGAGTGACTTGGATAATTTTCCCATCAAGGATTTATGACAGAAACTTGTTAAAGTTTTGAAGACTTTTGTGAGAAAGGACAAAGATAAAAATGAAACAAAATCATATTATAGGGCAATGCTTGAAAAGATTAAAGGTCAAGATTGTTAAAAGTAAAAGTAAGGAATATAATGTTGGTTTATTTGATCCAGGTTGCAAGAGATATATTGTTATAGAAAGAGATATATATAATAGATATATATTGTGCACCTTTTAAATTTTTGGGGTTTTAAATTTCAGCCGAATTATGTAATAATTTTAATTATTTTTAACTGATGTTTGTCTTTGTCTTTGTGTTTTGTAATAGGCTGTACACCGCCCTGAGTCCTTCGGGAGAAGGGCGGTATAGAAATAAAATTATTTATTTATTTATTTATTTATCTCTGGTAATCCTTAATGGCTTCTGCTAAATAGACTGAATAATGAGGCTTTAATGATTTGTTTATAGATAAGAGTTGAAATATGAAAAGAAGAAAATTTGTTGTAGTTTAAGAGAAATCGATAATTTACTAAACTTTTTGCAATGAAGGGGGAACTCATTTCTCTATAAATTGTCATTTTCTTTACTATATTCTTATTTTTTCTTTTTTCTTTTTCTATTTTTTTTCTTTTGTGCACCTTCTATTTTTTCTTTTTATTATTTTTGTTTCTGAGGTTGTATTAGTTTTATTAGAGCTGTGGTAGCACAGTGATTGGAATGCAGTATTGCAGGCTAATTCTGCCCACAGCCAGGAGTTCAATCCTGACCAGCTCAAGATTGACTCAGCTTTCCATCTTTCCCAGGTCAGCAAAATGAGGATTGTTAGGGGCAATTTGCTGACATTGTAAACTGCTCAGAGAGTGCTGTAAAGGACTATGGAGCAGCATATAAATCTAAGTGCTATTATTATTGCTATTTCTTTAATTGTAATGCTTAATAAAATTACTATTTAAAAGTGGCAGCTTTTTCTATTTATTTTTTACAGAACTGTAGAATACATTATGAGGAAGGTGAGAAAATGTCCCTGCCTCCCTTCAGTAGCCTTGAAGAACATTCTGCTTATTGCAGGAAATAGGTAGAATTTCCCTTTGAAACCATTCCTTGTAGTTTTTTTGCTTTTGATTTGCTCCTGTGGGCATGCTTTTGGTATTGGTACCCCGCTCCTTCCATCTTACAATTCTATATTAACTATCAATTTTCAGAAATACTGCAAGGAAAGTATGAGCAGCTATGTCAGAAAAGCAAACCAAGTTGCTTGACATAGTTTTTTCCCCCTTTATTGTAGGAAAAATTTAGAGTTGGTTAGATTTCCAATGTAATGAAATTAACACTGCAACATCCAGACACCCCAGTATAGTATGCTGGCTGGAAGATTTAGAGCAGTGGCCCCCAACCTTTTGGGCACCAGGGACCAGTTCCTTGGAGAGAGGTTTTTCTGTGGACCAGAGCAGTGGTGGGTTGCCCCCGGTTCGGACCGGTTAGCAAAAACCGGTAGTAAAACTGGCGGGAGGCTCCGCCCACTGACCCGGACATCATCAGAAGTGATCTGCGCGGGCACGATGCGAACCGGTAGTAAAGGTAAGTAGAATCCACCCCTGGACCAGAGGGGGTGTGGTTTCATGTGCTCCCTGCATCTTGCAGATGGGGCTTTGTTTGTTTGGGTGGACCGGTTTCTGGCATGCCGTGGCCCAGTGACAGTCCACAGACTGGGGGTTGGAAATCCCTGATGTAGAGTGTAACCCAAGACATCTGGTAGGCACTTGATGGGGAAAACCATGTAAGAATAAGTTATCTCCAGAACTCAGCACTTTTTAAATGATAAACACAGTTTGGTTTATCACCTAAGAAATTAGAAACCCAATGTTATATGAGAGTAAAGCATTTCCAGGTAACCAATAAAGGCATTTCTTGTTGTAATGTTATGTGGGAATAGAATAGAATAGAATAACACAGTTGGAAGGGACCTTGGAGGTCTTCTAGTCCAACCTCCTGCCCAGGCAGGAAACCCTACACCACTTCAGACAAATGGTTATCCAACATCTTCTTAAAAATTTCCAGTGTTGGAGCATTCACAACTTCTGCAGGCAAGTTGTTCCACTTATTAATTGTTCTTAACTGTCAGGAAATTTCTCCTTAGTTCTAAGTTGCTTCTCTCCTTTATTAGTTTCCACCTATTGCTTCTTGTTCTACCCTCAGGTGCTTTGAAGAATAGTTTGACTCCCTCTTCTTTGTGGCAACCCCTGAGATATTGGAACACTGCTATCATGTCTCCCCTAGTCCTTCTCTTCATTAAACTAGACCAATTCCTGCAATCGTTCTTCATATGTTTTAGCCTCCAGTCCCCTAATCATCTTTGTTGCTCTTCTCTCAACATCATGTTGAATGTTAGGCTGAAAGGAATGATAGGCTGAAGAGCCATAGCCAAGCAAACAGTCAGATAAAAGGCAATTTGGCCTGCAACAGGAATGTGGAGGGAGCAAGTGGCCTACAAGAGACACTTCCTAGTTTCTTTACCTGTAGAGGAGATGGGTGGTGAGATAAGAGAGAGGTACTTTCAGATTTGCAAGATACTGTTAATGTAATCTTACAATAAAGTAGGGTTACCTTACCTTGCCATGTGTCCTGTTTCCTCACAAGTCAGTTTAATGTGATTTACTTTTTTTTATTGTTAATCTTATTTAGGAAACTGAGATGGGGTTATCTTCATCTTTCCGATTCACCAAAACACTGAATAAATTGGTAAAGTGTCTGTCTGAATAAACACATCAAGTTCAAAACTTCAAAAGAACTCTGGGATGTGTATAAAAGGACAAGACTGAATAAATTTTCATTGGAGGAAACAAGCAATGAATGCTAAAAGCATACTTCATAGAAATCCTCCTTTGATGTAATTCCTTCTGGAAAGAATTAACCTTTGCAGAAGAGTGATAGAAAGGGAGGAAGGGTTTAAGATAGATGCTTTATGTCGTTCCTGAACAATCGATGCTACATTAAAAGGACCAATGGTATTTTTATGGTGGTAGTGTAAGTCAACCGAGCAAAATTAAAAGGCATCTATTTTTGTATAATATAGCAATATGAACTGTGTATGCTGCAAGAAAAAGGTAATTGATATATTCAAGAAACAATAATGGCAATGGACCAGGTATTAACTTGCTCTAAACATCTGCGGCACTTTTAATAGTCTGAGCTACTGTTTTTCAAAGAAATAATATAGATTTGTTCAGGAGTTTCACTATCAAGGTGGAGTTGCTCCTAGGCAGGAGATATCAGGAGGCAAAAAGCAATGAAAATGGTTGGAGGACAAATCTATGTACCATGTGGATGTCCATTATTTCTCTAAATTAACATCCGGATGCAGCTGCAACAGAACATACTATATAATGACATGTGCTTTGCTTCAATTTTGGTTAAGTGCTCTGTCTATGCCCCATCCTGTCCTTTTGTCTGAAGCAGCAAATTTCCCTGGCCCAATCCTTTCCATTCTAGCTGCCAAACACGAAAACTGGATATGGCAGCTGTGTGTTTAGAGCAGGCTTCCCACCATCTCTTCCACTATTGGGAAGTATTTATTCACACACTATTCCAGGAGGGAGTGGAAGGATGAGAAAAATAGGATAAGGGCCAAGAACCCAGGGCAGCTTCCTTGCTCAGGCATTGGCATAGGTTAAGTAACAAATACATATCAAATGGATCATACCTTTGGAGGGAATCCGGATACACATTAAGCAATCTCCCTTCAACATCTTGAAGCAGCCTAGTTGAAGGTGTAGATAGAAGAGATCTTCCCTGCCTTAAAAACCTGGGTTTTCCATTAGACCTTGGGTTAAATGGATGAGTTGGTGGGGGATATGGATAGATGGCTTGTTTATGTATTTATTTGATTTTTATCCTACCTTTATTATTTTTAAGAATAATTCAAGGCAGCAAAGATATCTAATACTCTCTTATCCTCTATTTTATTTACATAAACAACCCTGTGAGGTGGGTTTGGCTGAGAGAGAGTGACTGGCCCAAGGTCACCCAGCCAATTTTCATGCCCACCATACTATTGTACTTTTAATTTGGGGTAGCTGGCCAGAGTTGGGCAACCTAGAAATTCAAATAAAGAAAGAAATTGCAATAGCAATAGCACTTAGACTTATATATCACTCATAGTACTTTACAGCTCTCTCTAAGTGGTTTTACAGAGTCAGCATATTGCCTCCAATAATCTAGGTCCTCATTTTACCGACTTTGGAAGGATGGAAGGCTGAGTCAACCTTGAGCTGGTGAGACTTCAACTGCCGAACTGCTGGCAGCCGGCAGTCAGCAGAAGTAGCCTGCAGTACTATATTCTAACCACTGCGCCACCATGGCTCATAAGGTTGAAAATGTGAGTTAAGGAACAGAATACACTCATAGGGTGACATAGCCCCATCTTTCTTATATCTTGTGTGTCCAAAATTTGAACATTCTTGGTAAAATAAGATGATTCCAAACATATATGGATACAAATTTATTTGAACCAGCTTATCTCTCTGTCATTTTAATGCTAAACTGAATGGATGAAAAAGATGAGTTTATGTTCGTGCATTTATTTATTTGAACTAGCTTATCTCTTGTTGTTTTAATGCCAAGCTGTATGGACAAAAAAGGTGAGTTTGTGTGTGTGTGTGTGTTTTCTTTATTGCAGCCTAGGGAGGTAGAATATGTGAATTCTGAATATGGAAAGAACGCGGTGAGAATCCTGTACGTTAGACGGGAAGGCCAGGTACACTGCATTAAAGAACTGGCAATCTCTGTACACATCAGACTCAACACTGTGAATGAATACTTGAATGCCGACAACTCCAGAGTCATCCCTACAGATACCATAAAGAATACAATTGAAGCATTGGCCAAATGCAATGGGGTAGGTTGCAAAACCATTCGTCTTATCTTATAGCTAGAATTGGATTGCACTTCCTCTTTTTTGTCATTTATAGAATCCATCTTCAGACAAAGCAATAAACAAAAAGGTGTGGTGCTATGTGGGAGAAAGTTTCTAAATTAGACGTGGTAGCATTTTACGTTGGGTTTTCTAACAAAAACTCAAAAACATGTCTAATCTGCAGTTCTTATGATTATGTAATATTTATTTTTAAAAGGGATCATCACTAATATTTGTATCATAAGGCAAAATGTTCAGGTTTTGAATAATTCAGAATTCAAAGAGCAGCAGGATACAGGTAACAAATTATGAGGTGCTGTCTTTTTTATAATATAAGATCTATACAAAATTCAGATAAACAAAAAAGGAATGAAATCAATTGAAAGCCGAAGTCAAGATTTAAAGTAACCAAGAGGTTTTAATTCTATGAACTCAGGGTTCATTGCTCTTTTTAAAAAAAAAAAAAAAAAACACCACCCTGTATAAAATTTATTTTTATTAAACAAAAGTGCTAAAAATTTCAACAATAGCTTGTAATGACCAGTGGGTGGTTAGCGGTAATAGTTCATATTTTGTGGATTTCATAATTTCTCATGAATAGCTTTGGGCTGCCATGACCAGTATGATAAATCTTTTATGATACGTAAGGTACAATATTAATTCTAAAAATTGATTTGGAGATGGAACCTGATCATATCTAACATCTTTTCTTTTTAGATCAGAACAATAGAGGAGTTTGGGCTGGATATCTGCGAGCACTTCATTAAAACCTTTTGCCACGTGGTGTATTGCAATGCCTTTATCAAAGAGGTTCCCTGGCAGCGCCTAGAAAAGGTATAATAAAGCATACATTTGGGCCACATTCCCTGCAGAAAGCTAGGGAAGGGACAATGACAGGGAAGAAATATGGCATATGATAAGGGCAGGGAAAGTTTTTGGTGGACAATAGGTTGGCAAGGAGAGCAACAGTTCATGGTGAGTGAGCGCTTTCATTTCTTTTCAGGAATTCCAAGTGCAAGGTCAAATGGTTTATTTGCAACTTCAATATGTCATCCTTAATTTCTAGGACAATACTCCCCATGCCCATGCTTTTCTCTACAGTTCTGAAGGAATTCGATTTTGTGAAGTGGAACAGACTCAGGACAGTAAGGAAATGATTTCTATTTATTTATTTATTTATTTATTTATTTATTTATTTATTTATTTATTTATTTATTTATATTTAAATTTATATACCACCTTTCACCCGAAGGACTCAGGGCAGTGAACAGCCAAAGGTAAAAAACATAAAAATACAAAATTTAAAAGCAATTTAAAATATATTAAACAATTTGGCCCAACAATTTAAATACCCCATTTAAAATTAAAATTAAAATTAAAATTAGACAATTAGAAAAGTTAGGCCAGCCCGGCTTGTTGAAATAAAAAAGTCTTGAGGGCCCGACGGAAAGTACGTAGATCCAGAATCGTCCATATCTCCGGGGGGAGTTCGTTCCAAAGGGCAGGTGCTCCCACATGGTAGCTTGTAAACAAGATAAATCCATTCGTGTTATTCTTGAAGACTAGAACCGATATAAAAAAGCAAGTAACAAAGCAAACACAGACTTGTACCCTTTTCTTGAATATATAAAGTCTGTTCTTCCATTCTCAGCAGTGAAAGTTTCCCTGGGTGACTGGCTGTCAACTTTCTCTCAGATCAATGTACCCCATAAGGTTGCTGGTCTGGGGAAAAGTTGGAAGAGCTATTGCAATGTATTCTGCCTTGAGATGGGAAACCAACCAACCAACCAATCATTCCCAAACAATATATTATAACTCTGTATCTTGTTGCAAGATCTACAAATCCTTCAGAAGCTGCCAGTAACATACTATGGAATTTATCTACTGTGTTTTCTCAAAAATAAGACCCTGTCTTATATTTTTTTTTAACCCTGAAATAAGCGCTTGGCCTTGTTGCCATGCGCTCAAAAACCCGATTGGGCTTATTATCAGGAGATGTCTTATTTTGGGGGAAACAGGGTAGTATGATAATTTTAATATAGGTAGTCCTCAATTTATGACTTTAATTGCACCTGAAATTATGGTCCTACATTGTTGTGGGTCACCAAGTGACACGATTTTACAATTTTTTAGCAGAGGTTTTAAGTGGATCAATTTTATCCAATGAGCGGTTTTTTTTTGCCAGAAACCAGAAGTAAAAATGCCATAACAAGACTGTGGGATGCTGCAAATGGCTGTAATGGTGAGCCAGGTGCCAAGCACTCAAAATATGTCCATTGTGTGTGCTTGTATATGTCTATATGGCAGATGTAACTTAAAAATTGATTGGAAATAGCTTTTGGGAGGTTTGTTGCAACTTTGAATGGTCGTTAAGTGACCGATCGTAAGTCTAAGACTGCCTGTCTGCAATTTTGAAAGTGGAATGTTTGTCATCTTTTAAAATGCTATTTTAAACTATGAAATAATTTGGTTTTTAAAGAGCGATAACTCCGGATATCAATGAAAAAAATAAACATAAATAAACATATAAATTGCACATGAGCAACAGAATCCACAACAGGCTACAGTCCCTTTTGGTGACAATTTCTCTGCAGTGGTAATATTTGAAATCAGATCTGAACTCAACATTTGGATCAATCCAGAGCATGTTGAATGACTTTAATATTCCTCTCAATCCCTATAACTTTATGAATTTACAATAAAGTTGGAGCCTTGTAAGAAAAATGGTGCTGCTTTAATGATATTTGTTTTGATCCACTTTGTTGTTGTTAGTTGTTGGACAATGTTCCTCCAGGCCTTCCTGTCCTCCACCATCCTCTGAAGTCCATTTAAGCTCACACTAACTACTTCAGTGACTTCATCCAGCCACCTCATTCTCTGTCATCCCCTTCTTATTTTGCCCTCAGTAGTTCCCAGCATTAGGCTCTTCTCTTCACTAGGCCTCTTCATAAAAAAAAGAAAGGTGGGGGGATTTTGATCTGCTGAATCAAAACAAAGGCCTCAGCTCCTATACAAATTAATCCAAATATGCCATGCTAAAACTGGCACACAGATTTCCTTTTAAACTTAACTAAGGCATCCATTATTAGACTTCATAATCAAGAATATAATACATTTAAAAAATTTGAGTTCCCAAGAATGTTTGGTTTTTCAGCCAGCCATATAGAAGCACAGTTCAATGCATGCTTGATTGGAAATAAATTTCATTTTCCTGGGCTGCAAATTGATTTGCAGGTATCACTGCATCTTTAGGAAAAAAAGCTCTATATGAAACTGTGGGACATTATGTCTTATATTAAAATTAATTCATGCTCTTCCTCTCCTAGATGCTCCAATTGTTTTTTCTGGCATTAAGGATCTAAAACTTATGAAAACAACCCAATCTGGATTCCAGGGCTTTCTTAAAGAAAAATATACCACACTTCCAGAAAGGATAGATAGAGTGTTGTCGGTGGAAACACTCATCAAATGGTGCTACGGTGAACGTTTGGATGGCCTTGATTATGATTCCATATGGTAAGTAAAAAAATTTGCATGGATTCTCCTATAAGTAATGGGGCCTCTGAAATTTCTTTACAGTGGAGGAAAGGGCTTACATAAAATACGACTAAAACGAGCAACAAATAATATCTCTTGCTAAGGAGGTTGTGATAAAATACCATACAGGTAGTCCTCGACTTACAACAGTTCATTTAGTGACTTAGGACCATTTTTCACATTTATGACTGTTGCAGCAACCCATGATCACATGATCAAAATTCAGACAATTGGCAACTGACTCATATTTATGACAATTGCAGTGTCCCAGGATCATGTGATCATTTGTTGAGACCTTCTGACAAGCAAGGTTGTTAACTGAACAACTACAGAGATTCACTTAACAACTGTGGCAAGAAAGGTTGTAAGATTCACTTAACAACTGGGGCAAACTCACGTAACTAATGTCTCACTTAGCAACATAAATTTTGGACCCAATTGTGGTCATGAGTCAAGGACTACCTATATTTGAGGATCATTTTGACTCACAGTCTTGACTTATTTTTTCAAGCGTTTTATTTCTTGTGGCTTGACTCCATTTCTTTTAAAATAACTTTATTAGATTTTTTACACTAAAAAGATTGCAAACTTACAGAAAGAAATAATAAAGAAAATAAAGAACAAAGCCAAAAGTACAGAAAGAAAAAGAAATATAAAGAAAGAAAAGGAAAGGTAAAGAAATATAAAGATTTTCTTTTATAACAATTGTAAGTATAAATTTAAATTAACCTTTTCCTCTAAGGTCACATAACTTTCACTTTTTCCTATTATCTAATAGGTTTTCTAATCACCAAGCCCATATATCATAATTTCATTTTTTTTTCTGTCTCAGGCAAAAAGTCCAAAAGGGCTTTCCAATCAGCATTAAAATTAATCAATGTCTTTTCTCTATTCAAAGTTGTCAATTTTATCATTTGAAGATGTTCTATCGGCTTCACCATTCACTCTTCCATTGTGGGTATTGTCACATCTTCCGCCATTGTGCATATAAAAGTCTTGCACTTGTGTTGATTCTAGGGGTGTCAAACTTGATTTCATTGAGGGCTGTATCAGGGTTGTGTTTGACCTCGGAGGCCTGGGGAATGGGTGTAGCCATGGCAGGCGTGGCCATGGCAGGTGTGGCCATGGTGGTGGTCACGAGTGGGCATGACCATGGCAGACAGAACTCATGTCGGGGGCACTTGTGGTCTCCAAGTACTAATGCAGGACTTCCCTGAGACCCTCCCTCACTCTCATTATAATTTTCCTTCCTTCCTTCCTTCCTTCCTTCCTTCCTTCCTTCCTTCCTTCCTTCCTTCCTTCCTTCCCTCCCTCCCTCCCTCCCTCCCTCTTCATTCTCCTTTCTTTTTCCTTTCCCTCTTTCCTTATTTTTCCTTCCTTGCTCTCTTAATAAAAATAATAATAATAATAATTTTATTTCTATACCGCCCTTCTCCCGAAGGACTCAGGGCGGTGTACAGCCTATTTAAAAACACAGACAAAACAGCACTTAAAATTTAAAATAATTAAATAAATTTGGCTCAGATTTAAAACCCCAAAAAATTTAAATACCCCAATTTAAAACTATTATGTTGATAGTCCGGCCTGGCGGAACAACAGGATCTTCAGTGCGCAGCGAAACACCCGGAGGTCGGAGATCTTACGTATTTCCGGGGGCAGTTCGTTCCACAGGGCTGGGGCTCCCACAGAGAAGGCCCTCTCCCTTCCCATCTTCCCTTCTTTGTCTTTCCTCTTTCCCTTTCTCCTTTCCTGTCCCTTCTTGCATGCTGAAATGCAAAAGGGGAAACATTTCTCCTTTTAGTTTGTTTTTAGTTTGTTTTGATAGCCCTCTGCCAGCAAAAACAAGGTGCTCCATTTTCGCTGGCAGAGGCACCACAGGCTGGTCTTTTGCTGTTTGCAAGCCAGCCCTGCGGGCCGGATCTAAGCACCCCATGGGCCGAATCCGGCCCCAAGGCCTTGAGTTGGACACCCCTGCTCTAGAGTAATCAATGGTTTTTTTTATTTAATTCACTATTTTTAATGAATTATCATATGTGGTCTGCAGTGGGCTTTCCCTCCATAATTGTAAAGGCACCAGCATTATAAAATAATTCCATAATTTTGCTAATTTTGACCGCAATATGAATGTGCATTTCTTTTGTCTGCTAATGCACACTTTCATTCAATTGGCTCAACACCAAAAGATTACAGTTTGCAAATTTTACTTCTGCTTTTGCTTCCAGACATTGCATTGATTTCTCCCAGCCTCATAGTAATTTTGGAATCCGTTGTTTTTATTCCCAGTTCTTTTAAAACATTGCAGTGTCTGTGATTTCTACTGTATAGAATAGATGAGGTTAGGATTATCCACAATTCTAGAGTGCTGTATTATTCTAAAATTGTTGAGTTTTTTTTTATTGTATTTTGATGGTTGTACTCGGACTGCAAACTTTCTTTAACATAAATTATAACATGACTATAAGGCTAAATCCTTTAACTGTCCACTAGTATGTGTCTGTCACTTCTTATGGCCAATGAAAAATCTCTAAGATAAGTGTTACATGTTACTGAAACCTGACTGTCAAGTATATAAGATTACAATCACCATCATAATCAACAACTTGTATACCACCCAATTCCCAATGACTCATATTTTTATACTCCAGCTTATTTGGGTGCTTTGACTAATTTTCCATCAAGAATTTGCTTAGCTCCCTGGTTATTTGGCTTCAACAATGCTATAGTATTTCAGGCTTCCCAGTTAGTCCCACTCATGCCTGAATGTGATTATGTGGAGTGTCTGAGGATTTTAGGCACATATACCAGTATATATATATATATATAGTCATCTCTTGATTTCCTCAGTGTGAAAATTACCCCAGTGTTTATAAACATTACAGGCACAACACACAGAGTTGTTCACCAATGCCCATGTGTGTTGCCTTGCACAGTGTAGATTTTATCCAGTTTGATTCCAAATGTTGTATGTTTTTTTTTCCAACTTTAAAGGAGAACTGCCCACGAAAGTGTTCTTGATGCTTTTGCTGGGCCACCAGAAACAGGCCATTACTCACCGTCTTACCAGAAGACAGTCAACTGTATTCAGACATACATTCTGGACAGAATTCCACAGGCCAGTAACTATTTCATTTGGGGCTTTCAGTGTGTTTTTATATATATATATATATATATATATATATATATATATATATATATATATATATATATATATATATATATATATATATATATATATATATATATATATAAAATTCAACAGAAAAACATGTGTGTGTGTGTGTGCGTGTATGTGTATGTGTATGTGTATGTGTATGTGTATGTATATATATGTGTGTGTAGTACAAGTCACTCTCAGCTATGAAAACTCACTCTATGTCTATGGCTAGCCTCAGCTCAGCTCAGTTTCCAGGCAGTGGGGATTAAAATGAAGGGAGAACTCATTGCAATCTTTCTTGAGCTGTGGAAGGAATGGCAGGATATAAATTTAAGTAAATAAAATAAAATATTTCATATAATTCAAGAAACTGTCAAACAGAAAAATATAAATATCAGGAGTCAGACAACTTTATTGAGTTTATCTGTTATGTTAAATCTGTATATATGATTTCTTTATAAGTCATCCTGGTGTTTTTGTATTTTCAGATTGAAGAGGTAGAAGTTATCCTGTCTAACATCCACTATTCAGTGACAAATTTAGAAAAACTGGGAATATCCAATGACAAAGAGGTGAGAATTACTTTTTCTTGGTCATCCAAACTATGATATATATTATTATGGATTGTACACTGGGAAGAGTGGGATCATTTACCGGTAATACAAATTTAATTGAATTTACTTTGGGTCACTTAGCCTCCAAAACAAAATGAACCAACACATAAAAAATGTTATTCAGACAATTAGACCTTTTTGACACCAAGAATTCCTGACACTGGAAGAAGATGATCATGGAAGTTATTTGAAGAAGTAGAAGAATTCCTTCTCAAGATCTGAATTTACAGGAGTAAACCTGAATAATTTTAAAGCCAATGGAAGATTAGCCCAGATTATTTATTTATTTTATTTATTTATTTAATCATATTTCTATACCGCCCTACTCCCAAAGGACTCAGGGTGGTGAACAGCCAAGATAAAATACAAATAATACAAATATTAAAAATCCCTTAAAATTATTAAATATTTTGGCCGAAACACAGATTAAAACACCCAATTTATAAAATCACGAATTAAAAAATTTAAAAAATTTAAAAGAGGGGAGTTAGGCCAGGCCAGGCCAGCTTGCTGAAATAGAAAAGTTTTGAGAGCACGGCGAAACGTGCACAGGTCCGGGATCTTCTGTATCTCTGGGGGGAGCTCGTTCCAGATGGTAGGTGCCCCCACAGAGAAGGCTCTCCCCCTGGGGGCCGCCAGTCGACACTGTTTGGCCGATGGCACCCTGAGGAGCCCCTCTCTATGGGAGCGTACGGGTCGGTGAGAGGCTATTGGTAGCAGAAGGCGGTCTCGTAAATACCCCGGTCCGATGCCATGGAGCGCTCTAAAGGTGGTAACCAAAACCTTGAAGCGCACCCGGAAGACAACCGGGAGCCAGTGCAGCTTGTGCAGGAGGGGGGTCACATGGGACCGCCACGTCGCTCTCATAACCACCCGCGCGGCCGCATTCTGGACCAGCTGGAGCCTCTGGGTGCTCCTCAAGGGGAGCCCCATGTAGAGAGCATTGCAGTAGTCCAAGCGGGAAGTAACGAGAGCATGAATGACCGTATTTAACGAGTCCCGATCCAGAAAGGGATGCAACTGGTGAATCAGGCGGACCTGATAAAAAGTCCCCCTGGCCACGGCCATCATGTGCTCTTCTAAAGACAGCCGTGAGTCCAGGAGGACACCAAGTTGCGAACCCTCTCCGTGGGGGCCAATGACTCGCCCCCAATAGTCAGTGATGGCACCAACTGACTATATCGGGATGTCGGAAACCACAGCCACTCGGTCTTGGGTGGGTTGAGCCTGAGTCTGTTTCTCCCCATCCAGATCCGCACGGCCTCCAGGCACCGGGACATCACTTCAAGGGCATCATTGGGTTGGTCCGGGGTGGAGATGTACAGCTGAGTATCATCAGCGTGCTGATGATACTTCAACCCGAAACCACGGATGATCTCACCCAGCGGCTTCACATAAATGTTGAACAGAAGGGGCGAGAGGACCGACCCTTGTGGCACCCCACATTCAAGGGGCCTCGGGGTCGACCTCTGCCCCCCTGTCAACACAGACTGCGACCGGTCAGAGAGAAAGGAGGAGAACCACCGTAGGACGGTGCCCCCCACCCCTAACTCCTCAAGCCGGTGCAGCATGATACCATGGTCGATGGTATCAAAAGCCGCTGAGAGGTCTAATAGGACCAGGACAGAGGAACAACCCCTGTCCCGAGCCCTCCAGAGATCATCAACCAACGCAATCAATGCCGTTTCCGTGCTGTACCCAGGCCTGAAGCCCGACTGGAACGGATCCAGATACGACGATTCATCCAGGTACTGGGGGAGCTGTCGCGCTACCACACTTTCAACAACCTTTGCAACGAAGCAAAGGTTGGAGACTGGATGATAATTTGCCAACACTGCCGGGTCCAGGGAAGGCTTCTTGAGGAGAGGCCTCACCACCGCCTCTTTCAAGGCGGCAGGGAAGACACCCTCACTCAAGGAAGCATTTATAATCCCCTGGAGCCAGCCTCGTGTAACCTCCCAAGAGGCCAGCACCAACCAGGAGGGACACGGGTCCAGTAAACATGTGGCTACACTCAGTCTGCCCAGTATCCTGTCCACGTCTTCGGGCGTCACAGAATCAAATCTTCCCAGATAATACTCACAAGACCTGCCTCTGTCCTCCCCGCTGAATCTACCCAGTCAGAGTCCAGGTGTTCCCGAATCTGAGCGATTTTGTCATACAGATACTGTACAAAATCCTCGGCTCTACCCTCCAAGGGGTCCTCCCCCGCTTCCTGGTGGAGCAGGGAGTGGGTCACCCTAAACAGGGCGGCCGGGTGATTATCTGATGATGCAATAAGAAATAGCTATATAGTTATACTTCGCCACCTTTATCGCCACCAGGTAGGTCTTAATATGAGACCTTACCAGTGTTCGGTCAGATTCAGAATGGCTGGCCCTCCAACCACTCTCCAGGCGTCTTTTCCAGCGCTTCATCTCCCTCAGCTCCTCGGTGAACCAAGGAGCCAGGCGAGATCGACGCCGGGTCAGAGGCCGCAAAGGCACGACCCGATCCAAAGCTCCAGTGGCCGCCCTATCCCAGGCGGCCATCAGCTCCTCAGTCGAGCCGTGTGCCAGAGCCTCAGGAAACGGCCCAAGCTCCGTCTGGAACCTATCAGGATCCATCAGGCACCTGGGGCGGTACCACCTCAATGGTTCCGCCTCCCTGCGGCGGGGTGCGGCGGTTCGAAGGTCAAAGCGAAGGAGGGAGTGATCTGACCATGACAAGGGCTCGATCACTATATCCCCTATCTCAAGATCACTCAACCACTGACCAGAGACAAAAACCAGGTCTAGCGTGTTTCCCCCTGTGTGAGTAGGGCCATGAACTAACTGGTTCAGGTCCATGGCCATCATGGAAGCCATGAACTCCCGAGCCACCTCAGACGCTCACCGACGGATGGCAGGTTAAAATCCCCCATGACCATAAGCCTGCGGGTGTCAACCGCCACCGCGGCTATAACGTTGAGCAGCTCGGGCAGGGCTGCCGTCACGTGGCAGGGAGCCAGTATGTAACCAGCATGCCCATCTGCACCCCATGACCCCACCCCTCCTGGTTGCATCTATTTGTTGAGCTTATTCCACTAGCTACCTGGTCTGATTACATCTGAAAAATTATTATTATTCAATGAAGCATAACCCTGACATTTTTATTAATAATCTAGCCCTTTCCAAATTACCGGAGTCATCCAAGAGGTGAAATTAACTGTACAGACCAGTTAGATCCTTTGTGCCAGCGGTCACCAACTGGTGGTCCATAAGCCACTGGTGGTCCATGAGAAAATTTTGGTGGTCCACAGAAAAATTATTTGCATTTTTTATTATTGCATTAAATCAGGGATCCTCAATCTACAGCCCCTGGACCGGATATGTGCAATGAACGTTTGTGTTGCTGCAGAGACTCTGCCCCTCCGGGGTCTTTTTGTGTGGGTCGGAGGGGGCCAGAAATTCTGACTTGGGGTCTGTTGAAGCCACCTGGTGCGGGGCTTTGGGCGAAGGCTAGAAGGAAGCCCCACTGGTGGCGAGGAGCCGGTGGGCGTTGTTCCAGTGGGACTGCATCAGGGCCTGGAACTGACTGACATTGAGTTGGCCATGCTCACCCAGCTGGTCATTAGATACAGCATATTAGTGGTCCACAGGATTTAAAATTATGAATTTAGTGGTCCCTGAGATCCGAAAGGTTGGGGACCCCTGCTTTGTGTGACTATGCAGGAAAAAAAATAGTCCTGCTTTCTCTTGTGTTAATAATGAGTGTTTAAGTTACAGACCAATGATTCAAATGTATGCATCTTTCCTTTCCAGATTTTTACCCCTCAGGAGACACCATTTGGTGCTTGTGCATCCACACTGCGTAGGAAGGATTGTTCAAAAAACCTGCGTAATATACCAGTAGACTGCAAGCCTCATTGCTGTGTTGGGTGGAAATTTGTCCGTGGAATTTACTGAAGACCCAATTCTTTTCTGAGAACATCATATTATGTAATACTGAAATCATAGCAGCAGGCATTACTTACTCCATGCTTTTCTCCATGTTACCATAGAAAGCCAGTTATGGATGATTATTTCCAAGCAGAGTTTCAAGGAAATAATTAATGAATTTCCTCTTTTTTCTTCTCTCTCTTTTGAAAACCAACACCCAAATCCAAAGAACTCATCACAACACACAGTAGTTGTATCCAAACTTAACCATGATTCAAAATAATTGTCAATTACAGTCCATTCTAACACAATGAAGTCTGGATCGGGGTGAAATCTAAAATTTGTTACTACTGGTTCTGTGGGCATGGCTTGGTGTGCGGGTGGTAATGTGGGTGTGGCCTTTTTTTTTTTTTACTTTTAAAACCATTTTTTCTACAACCTCTTCGGCTAAGGGGTTGTTAAAAATGCTTTCAAAAGGCTCTGACGATCCAAGCTGATTTCCTTGATCAGGGAAGGGTTTTTTTCTTTTAAATGTTTTGACGATCTGCCAATCAACCCAGCTGGGATGGTCAGAGCATTTAAAAGAAAAAAGCCCTTTTTTTCTTTTAAATGCTCTGACCATTCCAGCTGAGTTCTCTGAAAGCCTCTGCTGATCAGGGAACTCAGCTTGGGTCATCAGAGCATTTAAAAGACAAAAAAACTTTTTCTTCTTTTAAATGCCTTTGACGAGCCGCGCGATCATCAGAGGCTTTTTTTTAATTTTTAAAAGCATTTTTTCAACCGAAGTTGTAGAAAAAATGTTTTTAAAAGTAAAAAAAAGCCTCTGATGATTGTGCGGCTCAGCTGGGCATGGGGGGGGGGGATTTTTGCTACCGATTCTCCCATCCAGTCCGAACTGGGAGCATTTCACTCCTGGTCTGGATCCAATTTAGTAACATTGCAGAATTTCTATATCAATTAACCAGGGCTCATCAAGTAAACAGATGTGCTATATGGGAAGCACCAGTAGCTACTTTCAAATGATTATTACTGAATTTATCTTCACTGATTTTGAAAAGATGAAGAAAACAATACGTTAAGATCCCATTACTTTCCTGAATTGACTAGTGCCAGAGATCTAAATTTCTCCTGCCCGTTTAATAAATTCTGTATCGCCTACGTAAGTTGAATTAGACTAACATTGTTAAAAGAAGCAGAAGACCTGCAGTTTTGCATATTGTAAATGTTATATAGTGTCAAAAGTTCAGAAAATGCCTACCTTAAGGTTGCCGGATCTCTCTCTCACACACACACATCCTGGACAAAAGAGGCCTTTCCAGATCTCCTCTCTGGACTCTCCACTTCTCTAGACTTTCCTCTCTGGATCCTTCAAGGCCTCTGGAGCCTCAGAAAATTGTGTGAGAATGCTTGCATGATTTTTGTGTGCCTCAGAAGCTATGAGAAAGCAAGGCCATGTGGCTTCCAGAGGGTCTGGAGACCTGGTGTATCACCACAAATGTCTTTTATAGGTTCGCCATCACTATCATAGTATAACTATGACTGTTGACGGACTGACACTCAAGTGGTACAAATGTGATTTTCATGCATTTTACTTTCGTAACCAAACCGGGGAATGCATGTGAGAAGGTAAATAGCTATGCATTTATATAATCATAAAACATACTCAAACTACCACCTAGCTCCACTCAAAATATATGGCTGCTAAACATTGACATACAATTTACTCAAAAAAATAAAATGAGTTGATTCCATATTAATTTTTATAAAATATATATTAATTCAATTAAACAGAAGATTTCAGAAGATCTAATTCCAGATGGAAGGAGTCAGATGAAAAAAACTATTTTTACAATATTAACTGTAGACCATGTTTTTAACAAGGCTTCTGATATTTCATGATTGTGCATAAGATTCAATTTATTTACTTGCATAAAGTTTCCTACAAGCAATAGTCTTAAATATAGAAACAATTTGTTCAATCACTTTCCGCAATTTGTGCTCGGCAGATAGATAATAACCTATCATCAGATTTGTACTTCTTCAGGTTTATAAAATTACAATCCAGCATGTTCTACTGTCAAAGCTAGAGGCTATTCAAGGAAACCTGTAACATGATAGGTTAACCACACTTGTCTCTTTGCAGTTTTCCTTGTCTTGTACCATGTTATTTTTAAACAATAATAGATCAACAACAGAACTGAGGTAAGCTTTCTTTAATCTGCTTTCAAAAATAAAATAAAATTCTAGGAACTGTTTGTAAGCCACCCAGAGTCATCTTATCAGTAAGTTGGGAGGCATAGAAATTTAATAAATAAATAAATAAAACCCTTTTTCATTTTAGATTTCATCCTTTGTAGTAGGATTGCTTGGAAAAAAGTTATCAAGGATTTCAGTCTTTCAGAACAGGGCTTTTCATCATAGGCAATATTGAACAAATTTATTTAAATGTTTTCGTTTACCATTCCTTTACTTATTAAGGTATAAGTAGTTTTTAAGTTTCACTTGCTTTCTATGGCCTGTTCTTTAGAGCTAAGCATTCTAAACTGGAAGAAATGAAAATGTCTATAGCAATGGGTAAAAAATTTCTAGGGGCCTCCTCTATAACAAGTCTTTTCTTCATTTACAAATTTCAGGACAGCAGAAATATTTACCAACACCTTTAATACCTGCTTTTTGTTGGGAAATATATATTAATGTTGCATTCTTATGAAATGGGAGAGTTTGATTAATGTGACCTATTGGGGAAAAAAAACTTGTTGGCCACTTTACAATTTGGGGACACACCCACTCTAAAAGAAAATCTACATATTACTATTAAAAAGTATGAAAATGGCCTTCTCAACAACAAGGTTTTTAATAAGAAAGCCCAGAAGATTCTCCAAAATATGAGTTAATTAATATCAAATAGCATCATCATCATCCTTTCTGTTGTTCAAAATTTGACTGCATAATTTAATCTGTTTACTTTTTTATTCTATCCTATCTTTCAACTAGAGAATTACTAGAATTAATATTAGAATGTCTCAAATGTCTTGTTTCGTTACTATCAGTTTTTGGTTCTAAGGTTTCTAAATTTCTAGTTCTTTTATGGGTGAATAAAGAGCAAAGACAAAAACAAATTGAATCTGTTTATTCAATTAAACATGAAACTCTGTAAGTATCAAAACATAAACATATTCTAGAGCCATACAATTCCTTATCTTGCAGATGAAAGCAACAGAGTTGAGATGATGAACTTTTTACTTAGTCTATGGCATTGATATATGAAAGCCAAGAGTTTATAATATTATTTCAGAGTAGTAGTTTAGCTGCCTAAGATTATTAATTTGTTCTGTTCACACTCATGCACTAACTAGGATGTGCCACAGGGGGCAAACTAGCTCCGCAACCCAGAGAAGCTAACAGCATTCCGCAAGTGTGTCAGCATAATCCGGAACTTTTTCCTCTGCTGGCTTTTGTTTCATATTCAGGCCAGTCTGGCACTGGTTGTTTTTTTGCTTCTGCTGTTAGTCCCGTCCGAGTGGTACCTTAAACTCCTTAAATCTGAGTTTCCAGGTGTGCCTTGTGAAGAGGAACGGGGTGCTCTCCTCCTGAGTCATCGGGTCAGCCTGTGCTGTTCCTGCCTTCTCTCCACTCTCCACGCTCAGGGATCAGGAGAAGACAGTCCTTGCTTATTGCCTGAGCTCCGTCGCTTATGTCCCCTGCTTGCCCTCTCTCGGTCATCATAAACCACTTCTATTTTCATGCAATTATCTTGAGTTACAAGCTAGTCAAATGAGTTTGTTCACACAATTCCTTAAGGACAAAATACAGCGGCCAAAGAAAAATGAATTGAGCTCAGCAGTGTCTACAAATGTAACCCATTTCTGCAATTTCCCCTCAAAACAAACACAGATTTGGAAAGAGATAGGAGCTGTGCCATTTGCTCATCCCATTTGGAATGCCCTTTCTGGGTCACTGGGAGTCTTCTACCTCTTTTAAAGAAAAGTTTGAGGAAATTCTATTTGATTTGAAATAACAAAAGTCAGATTTAGGGTTAAGAAAGACCTTGCCCCTCTCCTCTCCAGCTGCCATCTATGAAAAATAGGAGGGGGGGGGTGTACAGACGTGCACAAAACTTTTTATATTCTCTCATTTGCTTAAACGCCAATTAGTTTAATTTGCTTGCTGCTTGTATGTACACTGAGACCTTATGCACCGGAAACAAATTCCTTATGCGTCTAATCACACTTGGCCAATAAAGAATTCTATTCTATTTTGAAATGTTGAAACTAAATATGAATATGGTACACTATATCATTGTATTGTACATATAGTTCTCCTGTATGTACAAAATATCATGCAAAGACAAAATAAAGGCAAGATTCTCTTTAAAAAGTACATCAGCTAAACATCTTTATTTCCATGATTGTCACATAGATTTTCTTTTTCTTTCTACAGTCTACTCATCTTCTTTCCCTTTCTTTTCAGCTCTTCCTCTCACCCCAATTCCCATGAATTTTTCTCTCTTTTCTTACAAGGAATTCTCCAGTGTATCCTTGTTGTGCTTCAATAGTGTGCAAGTGATTTGCTACCCCATGGCAAATCCAACTGGGCCTCCTAAGGCTGAAGATTTCTCACATATTCTTGTTTTGTGGCATTAGCAGATATTTTTCACTCCTCACAGATGACAATGGAGCAAGCAGATTGCTCTCTGCTGCCAAAATTGCTTTCCTTAGCTATTAAATGGATATAAATTAGATTGAATTCAACAGAATTTAGACAGAGTTCAGTTAGCAGCTTTCCTTTGGTGTATCTTTATAACATGATGGAACTTGCAACATTCTTGTCCAATGAGTCTTCAATTTTATTTAAAGCAGACTTTGTTGTGTCATCTCTAAGCTTTGGTGAGGAACTGCCTGACATGCTCAAATAACTTAGTCATTTTTTATCGTAAGCTGCTGAAATATTCCATTAAGTCAGCAGTTACAAGTAAAAATAAAAAGTAATTCAGGGCTAACGTTGCACTTAAGCAGTACATTCAATTAATGTATAAGAATCACATTTAACTTATAATTTCTTCTTGCATTTCTTATGATATCTCAAGCCTTTATCTTTGAAAAGTGGCACATACGGCCAGAGGCTAAAATCTGCTGAGGTAAAGATAAAAGGATGAGATAATAACAATTGTTATCACAAATTGCTATTCACCAATACTATAAGACAATTTTGCCATGAAAGAAATTTGCAGGGGTTAGGCAGGAAGTTTTTACATTTTCACATGGTGACATAATTCTAGATAATACATTTTTATTGATTTAGAAATGATCTCACATTTTATGCCTCTCTGGTTTGGGGGGGGGGGGAATCAAAAGCCACCTAACACAAAATGCAATTAGGAATACATAGGTTTAAAATTTAGCAAAATATGTGAATGTCACATGCTGTTGAGTATTCAAATGTCTACAACTTGCAAAGTTATATGGTCATGTCAATAAGATAAATTGCTTACCTTTTGAACTGATTCTGTATATTATTAGTAGTATCTGGGTGTTCTAGACAAGCTCTGATATTTTCAGATAGTTCAAAAAGCTAAAAGGTAGCTTCAGGTAGCTCAAAAATACTGTTTCCCATAATAAATGTAACCAGAATCAGAATAAAACTAAACGACTTTTGATGACTGGCAGGGAGCAGATTATTAATCTTCTTGGTAATAAAAAACCAAATAGGATGGAATAACTACAAAATGAAGTCAATGAAAGAGACAGGTCTGGAGATTGTATTTATAATTTCTGCCTTTTCTTAAAGTTGTTTTCTTTTCTAGATTTCCCAAAGTAAAAAATTCTCCTAAATGGAAATAAATAAATTCTTGCATGTATTCTTAAAAGAACAGAAGTCCTATCAGCTCAGCTGAGTCTATTATTAACATGAAAGATACTCAGTAGAAGACAAGATTCTTCACAAGAAAGTCAAAAAAACAAACTGAATCAGAACATAGGTAATATCTTTGTTGATGCAAAATATCTGTAATTAAAATCAAAACTGGTTGAAACAGATTGAAACTACAGGTCTTCCCTTAGCAGGGTTTCACAGTTGTAAGATAGCATTCTTTAGCTTTCCAGAAATAGATATTTGGCTCATGAATCAAATTACATATCAATATAATTCTTTACCACACCACAAACTGTAGTATGTAAAAATATGCAGGGATTTACATTTTTTACACAACTGTAACAAAACTTTTAACAAATAAGTTATAAATTAGAACATGAATTTTGTTTCACAAAGCAGTACAAACATTCTCTAAAATTTCCTTCACAGAACACCCTTTCAAGTTCAACAAAAAACTTACAAAAAAACCCCTTTACAACCTCTGTATGTAGCTTTTGCCCTTCCCAAAAGGTTCAAAGATTAGGTTGCACAACTTTAAAACATTAGTCTATGAACAAACATTAGTAAGATAAAAATAGGTGCTCCCTCTGGGAAAAAAAGTTATTTTGGCAAATTCAAAACTTGCTGTAATGTTATGAAAGAATTGTGATTTTTACAGAACTTCTAGAAGTGTCTCTTGGTCATCTAACACTTTCCCGATTTCCTTTCCAAATTAGGAACAATTAATTTGAAATAAAAGGGATCTGTGCAAAGATATAACCGCGCTTTAGTGGGCCTTGTGCAACAACAGAGGTGGTCATCCTTCTGTTTTAAGCAATAGTTTAAAAAAAATCAAGTGTATCCATTTTAAATACTTCTGTTTCCAGTTACCATTTTGTGACTCTACAGAGTTACTAAAAAGAAGCATACTGAACTGATCTTTTGCTTGAATAATGAGAAATTCTACACCCTACCAGTTCGTTTATTAAACAGCATATTGCTAAAGTTATCCAATAGGATATGTATAAATATAAATATATATTTATTTCAGTGCCATTTGGTTTAATTTCATTATGCACACATACAGGTTTTGTGTTGTTGTTATTTTGTTTTTAATAAAGTTCCAGTGCCAAAAACCAATGCTGCCTGTTTATTTTGAAGAGCAGGAAGAAAACACGGTCCAGTTTGAAAATCCACTATAGTGAACTGTTCTTCAGATGCTGTGTCTGTAGAGGCTTTACATGATATTCATAGATCTTCAGTGCAGGCCCCAATTTTAATGAAAGTCCAGTGAGTACATCGTTCCTTGTCATCAACAGTAAAGACTTCCCATCAATTTCCTAAAACAAAAATGAATAAAAGCTTAAAACAATCTAGAAATGAGAATAGGTTCAACAGGCCTTTTATTGTTTGTTTTTAAAGGTACTTGGAACGTGGGACATTTTTTTAGGTTTATCAATAGTTCCTGTTTTAATCAAAAGGACTGTAATTATTGAATCTAAAGCTGTTTTCCCTTCTGTGATTCCTAGGGAGAATTTGAGGCATTTAGCAACCATCCTGACTTCTTATCCCGAGAAATACTGAATCAGGTTCATTGGTCCAACTAGCAGCCACCGTGCAGGGTTTCAGGACAAACCCACATGAACACAATTGAGCCCAAAATTTCTGTTGCTAAGGAAGACAGTTGTTAAGTGAGTTTTGCCCAGAGGTGAAATGCTCCTGGTTCGGACCGGATCGCCCAATCCAGTAACAATCGTGGTGGGTGGTTCGGAGAACCGGTAGCGATCGTGGCGCGAGGCTCTGCCCACCCGCCCAGTTGTTGTTCCTTCCTGATTTTAACCAGGAAGTAATGTGTTTTGTACCCTCTACGCATGCACAGAAAGTTTTGCTTTTTTGCTTTTAAAAATTAAAAAAAAGGCTCTGACAATCCCAGCTGTGGCGCGCGATCATCACAGCCTTTTTTTATCTTTTAAAAGCATTTTATTACAACCTATTCAGCCAAATAGGTTGTAAAAAAATGCTTTTAAAAGTAAAAAAAAAAAAAGATCACGCACCACAGCTGATCACCCCCCCCGTCCACGCTGTTCTACTTACCCCGTGCCTCCTTTTGGCATGCACTGTGCACATGCGCACCTTGCATTTGGCGCACGGCACGCATGTGCAGCCAGCGAACCAGTAGTAAACCGATTCAGATTTCACTACTGGTTTTGCCCCATTTTATGACTTTTCTTGCCACAGTTGTTAACTGAAAACACTGCAGTTGTTAAATTAGTAACGTGGTTGTTAAGTGAATCTGGCATTCCCAGTGACTTTGCTTGTATTAAGAACACGAAAAGGTGATCTTATGACCTTGGGACACTACAACCATCATAAATATGAACCAGTTGCCAAGCATCTGAATTTTGATCACATGATGATGGGGATGCTGCAATGATCATAAGCGTAAAAAACGGTTATCTGAAAAATTTCTTATATGGAAGACAGACAGCTAAGGGAACTTAGAAAGGCTTAAAGTAAAGAAAGGCTGTTGACACTCAGAGGAAAATAAAAGAAAACTGATGTAAATAAAAGAAAAAGAAGAACAATGGTAGACTTTCTAACAATTTTATAATTAAGTGCTCAGTTGGAATATTGTTAGTATTCCTTTTTAAAGAGAAACATTTTATATCTTACATCTTCATAGAATGATTTTCTTAAAATTGTTCACCTACCCGCGAGTTAATGAAAGAATACACTGTCCACCAACTCAAAATACTATGACAGCAGGAAAAGAAACAGCTAAGAGATGTGATAAGAATTCTTATCATTTTGGTCCCATATTTGGTAGTAAAATATTGTATGATATTTACTCACCTATAAACTTCTGTCCAAACACACTGAGTTTCCCTATAATGCCCAAATTATGCATAAAAGACAAATCCTAGCATAAATAAAGTTTGATTACAATTTGCTGTTTCCCAGGGGAAAAAGTCCTAACCGGCCCTTTAAAAATGTACAATACTACTCGTTTCTTTGTTTTAATTTAAGAAAAAAACATTAAAAAAAATTTCTTAAAAAACAAATAAAGTCTTGTCAGTCCTCCTGGATAAACTAGACATGGAACCAGATGAGCTAAATCTACTTTATTAGAAGGCTACATTCATTTGTAATTCTGAAAGTACAAACTTCCTGCCTGCCACTTTTAACTCCTAGATCCATTAGGGCAGGTTCTTTCTTTGACTGTTAACTGATTGTAGTCCTCTTTTGTCTAATGATTTCCTAAGCAGCATCTCTTCTCCTTTTTCCTCAAGGTTAGTCATGTATTCCATTACAAATCCTTACCAGACTTCCAGCAGTGTGGGCTCGCAGCAGAGATTCCGGCTTCTTTCAGCACTTACCCGTGTTGGACCAGATCTTATTTTCTTTTGGGTCCCAAAATAAGCACTAGGGCTTATTTTCAGGGGGTGTCTTAATTTTTTCCCCCATGTACAGGAGGACCACTTCTGCTTGCTCACGGTGGGACAGGACGTGTGGTGTGCCAGTGCCATTGCCATGAGGTAGGGGAAATGGAGCTGCCCCATGTGCCCTGTATTGCCTTACCTCAGAGCCTCTGCAGCCCAGCCACCAACGCCCTGACACCTGCCTCGCCTCACGGCCACGGTACCAGCAGCCTCATCCAGCAGGCTTCCACAATGCATTGGTACCACAGCTACGATGTGAGGCAGTGAAGTTGCCCCATGCACCCCGTCACCTTCCTCGCCTCGCGGCACCATCACACAACTCAGCCTCCTGCTCTGTTGTGGCCATGATCAAGCAGAAGAAGTGGGCCAGTGGCCACTTGGGCTCCTTCTGCACATGTGTTCTGACTTGGCTCCCAAACAGGACAAACCCTCTGTAGTTAATTAAATGTTTCCTTTATTAGGAGTGCCAGTAGCCCTGGCAAAAAGTCTTTCTGTCAGGGTTCCAAGTAACACCCCCAACCAAGACTCTGAGGCAAGCTGACACTCTCTCTCTCACACACAGCCTAACATGTCTTTCAATGCCTGTGGAAAGGGGAGCTCGCTCCCTTTCCCCCTAAAATGGCCCCACACACCAGGAGTCTCTCTCTCTCTCTGTGCTCACACAAGAAGTCCTGGAAGGTGCGCTCGCTTTTTTCCAGCAGCAGACACACACACTCAGAAGGCATGCCTGACTCTCAGCACCACCAATTCAAAGGAAGGAGTTTGATAAGTCCCAGACAGGACTCAGAAGTCAGTGGCTGACTAAGAAAAATGAATAGTTGTCTGCCACACCTATTCATCTCTGCCACCTGCCTTTATCCCCAGAGGCAGGATGGGGCTTAGCTTGTAGTAGTGGCTCTTCCGTCCCAAGGATTGGCTTATAGATTCCCACTGCTCTCCTCTCCTCTGCCTTCTGTGCATCCGCACATCAGGCGCTGGACCCAGCTGTTCCTCCTCTTCCTCATCAGCCACCTCTAGACCTGGGGGCTGTGGCCTCTCCATCTGAGGGCTGATGGATGGCCCAGGCTCTACATCAGTCTCTATCTCTGACAGCTCCTTTCCCTCTTCCCACTTGGAGCTCTCAGATGGCCTTGACACTGGTCCTGACTCCTACGTATCCTCCTCATCTGATTCAGCTCCTGGAGGGGCCAGCAGCTGACAGGCCACAACAACATGGTTGCTGGTGCTGCCTCTGCAAGGCAGGTGTCAGGGCATAGATGGTCAGACTGCAGGGGCCCTGAGGTAAATCGGTGTGGAGTGCATGGGGCAGCCTCATGGCCACCGCACCACGAGCAACCAGATGGAATAGGGAGGCTGCCAGCTGAACGGGTTCAGTAGCGCTTATTTTGGGGGGTAGGGCTTATATTAGACACATATGTAAAAAACCATGTTAGGTCTTATTTTCAGGATAGGTCTTATTTTCAGAGAAATGGGGTATTTGGGATGAATGACTATGAACCTCTGCAAATCTGCAGTCACACAATCATTTCAGAAAGTTCAAAAGAGCAAGAGCAAGCAGTCTATGGAGAAAATATGACATAATTCTAAAGTGTAGCATTTTTCCTATTAATTGAATATAATGAAATAGAGCCCTGTTATATGTGTTGCATACACGTAATCTCATTTAGTGTCTGCAATTGGGGCTGTCTGAACAGTAATTAAATGAAAAATCACATGATCATGACTGTGCTTATAATTTTATTTCAGCTTTCCTTTACATCACAGTATTGGAAAGTTACAACTCCAAACAACTGAGGGAATCCGAATAGTGAGGAGGGTTTCTGGAACTTGTCTCATGCGAAACCTAGGTAAAAGGGCAACTTTTAAAACCCTTTTCTCCCATTGTCCACTTTTTGGAATGCTTACTCTGGTATTGGGATAATTAGCAGTAAGAGAATTAATGTTTGTACTTAGATTCATTGGAGAGAAAGAGATTAAAAAAGACTAAGCTGGTATAATTAGGCGTGTCAAATTTTCAGCTTTCAATTTCCAAACATTAGGGGTGCTCAAAAGTTGTGATATGCCTTGGGGATGGTAAAGAAATTTTGATTACTTTAATATAATTTAGACATGCTTGGTAAATAACTACATAATTATCATAACTTTTCACACCAGCAATTCCCAAGCAAACAATTCAGACCAGCAATTCCCCAGTACCATCAAAGAAGAACATTATTCTGTGTGCAGTGAGCTGGGTAGAGGATATCTTTATCATTTCACTCCAGAGAAAGGCTCAAAAACAGGAAAACCTGCTCAAGTGATTGCAGATAATCTTGCATATTTCATGAAGAAGAAAGGCACTTACAAAAGCTTGAACGCCATTGGAGGAGGTTCTACAAATGTTAATACTGGCTGTGAAGGTGGTGGCATGCACTGGGTAGCGGTCAAGCCAGAGCATGCACTCTGTTGAAGCTGATTGACTGGTCTGAAGGTGTATATGAGCCACCTTTGACATGAAAACTGACTACAGCAGAAATAAAGAAGTTTATTGACGAACCAATGCAAGTACCACAGTGGCCCTGTCATGCCCAATCAGTAGAGAGATTTGTGAAACAGATCATAGAGGCAGCAAGCAGAGTATATACTCATGAGAAACGTGAAGGTTATATCAGAGGCCAAGAAGCAAGTCGGCAACTGATGTCGAAGAAAGAATCAAAACAAGACTTGAAACTCACAAACATTTTTGTAACTTAGATAATTGCTTTCTGATGTTAGTTTATGATTGCATGGCTTATTTTTTGCTTAGCTACTGTAGATAAGATTAATGCAGAAAAAAACTTTAATTTTTGTAGCACAAGATATAATTTTGAGAACATAAAGTATTTGTGGGGCATATGATCAGACAAGGATTTACGATACCAAGCTAAACGTTGTGCCACTGCAAAAAATACAGATTTGAATTCTTGGTATAAAAGCACCTACAGTATTTTTAGAACCCCATCACCTCATGAAAAAAATCTGCAAAAATTAATTTTCACCCCTTTAAATGACACACCCTACCAATGGTACATAATGGGCAATACACGCAGAAAGGAATGCGCCAACAACGACTGTTTGCCCAACATGCTTGCCATGAGCTACTTAGGAGTTGAAAGAAAGCCTTTAGTGTGAAACTAATTAAGGTCTTGTTCATTTCAGGCAGCAGTGTAAGCCGACAGGAAGATTTTAATCAAAGTAATTAAAGTGACAAAGCTGAGCTTTTTAATTTGTGGTTTGCACTTTTTAGGGACATTCTGTGCTGCGGAGAAAAGCTGCTCAGGAACAGATAGGTTATTCAAGCAATCTCTTCTTTCTGTGGGTGTCAGGCCTCAAGAATGATATGTGGAGTTACCTCTACGTAGTTTCTTTATTCTTCTTCACTATAGACATAATCTTGCCAAACCAAAGTAACTATCTGAATAACTATATACTCTGGGAACTGTTAGGGAGGAGCCATTTTAACCCTCTTCCTGTTGACCAAATTTTCCAAAAGCTCCACTGTCTTTTTGTTCTTTGGGAAGCAGCTCCCCCCCTCCTGGGAATCCAGATCACATTCCACTACATTGGGGTAGGAGAGGGTCAGGAAAAAAAAGGTCAGGCACAAAATGTGTACTTACTGACCGTAATTGCAAACACATGACACAGAGAGCGATCTTGCAAAGGATGTAATTGCGGACATTGCTTGCAAAGTTATCACATTATTAAACAAGGATTATCTGCATTCAGAAATCAAGTATGGGCCTGTACTGTTCCTAAATTAAAGATATGCCATCCAGTTTGTATTGACTCTTAGCAACCATAAAGATAAACAGGATAATCTGTTCCAACATGGCCTTTTCAGACTCCCAATGTGAGTCACTAATTGAATTCATCTATCTGGCTGCTGGCGGTTGCCTTCTCTTCCCTTCTACCTCTCCCAGCATTAGGATAAGTGTGCCTTCACACAAAGTGCCAAGCCCTAGTACCAGTGTCTTGAGTTAGAACTCTGGATTGATTTGCTCTTCGATTCCTGATTTTGGCTGCCCACAATATTCTCAGCAGATTAATCAATTTCACATAGTCTACTTTTGTTTGCCTTCTAATCTCTTTCCCGCCCTTTGGAATGCCCCCTACAATGCTGGGATAATTAACTAGAAAAAAATTAATGTATTTACTTTCATTGAATTACAGGAAGGAAAGAATTAGAAGAGAGTAAACAGGCACAGAATGGGGAAAACACCAGGCTGTTTGTGCAGCATGCTCAGGGCTGTCAGCACCATCATGTTGCTGTTGATGTATATTGCCCACTGTGTGCCTGTCTACTCTCTTGACTTATTCTCCAATTTCTCTACTCTGCAGGGTGAGCAAAAGGGGGAAATGGCAGGTCAGGCACAGGACAATGCATACTGACTGGCAATCACATGATTAAGGAATGCTGCAAATGTTGTAAATGCAGGTATTAGTTATAAAGTTATTTTTTCAGCATTGTCATAACTTCAGATAGTCACTGAACAAAGCAGTCGGTAAGCAAGGACTACCTCTACAATAATTCTTTGTTGTTTTGTAGTGATTGTCCGTATTTCTGCAGCCAAATATGACAATCCTAATTCATGGTAATTCCATATTACAGTCATCCTCAATGCAATGCCTTGAGAAATTCTGGATCTAGAACTCCTAAAATTTCCACTCACGTATGTGGTTAGCAATTCCAAACATCTGGAAATGATCAGATTTCAAAGGACTTCTGCAGTTTATCAGATTCAACAGGCATAGGTCTTAGCAAGAATCATAAAGTCTGACTAATAAAGCTAAGCTATGAAATTGGGTGTGTCAAAGATTAATCATTGGCCAATTTCTGTCCTTCTGAAATTCCATTTAGCTAATATTTATTGTAAACAATTAGGAAAAAGTAACACCAAAACATTTTAACCAAATCTTAAACTTTTCGCTATAAAGCGACCAAAATGTTATCGATAGATGTTGTGGAATATTTCCAATTAACTGTATTGGCAGCATGTGCTAGGTTATGACAAAATCATGTACATGAAAGGTAATATTGACAAACTAGACCAGTGATGGCTAACCTTTTTGCCATCACATGCCAGGAGGGGTGTCGGGGTGGGGGGTGTCGTGCGCACTCATAATTCTATGCGCCCCACCCCCGTGACTGCCCCCGGCTTTCCCCGCTCCTGACATGTGATGGCCTGGTAGGCCCGTTTTTCTTTCTCAGCTGGCTCCAGAGCCTTTCTAGGAGTCTGGGGAGGGCAAAAATGGCCTTCCCCACCCTCCCAGAGGCTCCTCTGGAGGCCAAAAATGGCCTGTTTGCCACCGGAAGTTTCCTGCCTCCGGAAGGCCTCAGGGGAGTGGGAGTGGGCAAGGCTGTTTTCACCCTCCCCAGACTCCTAGAAAGGCTCTGGAGCCAGGTGAGAGAGAAAAAAGGGCCTTACACACACACACACACACACACGGCCTTCTGGATGCAGGAAACAGCCTGTTTCCCTACTTCTGGTGGGCCCAGAATGCCCGAAATTCAGTTGGCCGGCGCGCACATGCACTGATATGGCTATGCGTACCACAGGTGCCATAGGTTCACCATCACGGAACTAGACCCACACTTATTTATTTATTTATTTACTTACTTACTTATTACATTTAAGTGGTCATCCATCTCACAAGAAGCGACTCTGGGCAGTGTAAAACAGTCAATAAAATAATATGTATAAATGTAACATGTCAGTTAAGAGACCTGCCTACTATATGCTCGGATCTTTCGGACTGCTGAACAAATAGAAAATCATAAACAAGTAAACTAATTATGTAACTGTATAAAGAGCAATTGAAAACCCATATATTTATTTGTAATGAGTTTAGGTTAGGGCTCTTAAAACTCCTGCAAGAAGTGCTCCAGCAAAGATAAACATTTTTGAACAAATGTCACTAAAAATGCCACATTAGAATACTAAACACTCCAGTATAATAGTGAAGGGACATAGTAATAATAGAATAGGTAGAATTAGTGGGACATAATAGTAGAGTCAGTAGAATTGGTTTGATTTGCTGTTTTGCTTCTGTAAGAATTGCTTTGCTAAGAATTAGAATTGCCTCTGCCATTTGCTTCTACCAGTGATCTCACCTCTGTGTTATCTTGTTTTTCTGTACCACTCTGTGCCTCTTGGCTATCTCAATTAGCAGGGTTGCTAGGCGCTCAGATCCCCTGCTCCTTTTCCTTGCTGTACAGCCAATGCAGGGCTACAAGGAGGGCATGGGCCAGGGGGCCAGAACTTGCTACTAAGCTGATGTCTCTGAGGGTATAAAAGGATGCCATACCTTCCCCAAGGGGTGGCTATTCCTCACATACATTATATCTGTATGTTCTGGATATAGTCCCACCCATATTTTGTTTTTGGCCATAAATAAAATCTGTTTCTTTTTGCAAGCCTCGTCTTGAGTCTCTCTCTTTGAGCATTCTGGTGACTCAAGTACATTGTGGGACCTTACAATAGTAAAGGTTCCAGTGATTTTAAGCATTTTAATATTTAAGCAACAGCATATATTTACAACGTGTTTCTAACAAGTTCATACAATAAACTAAATTTAACAAAATGATTAAAGGTTTTGCAGATATAGGCAATAAGCTAAATATGGAAGATATGCATGAACATTTTGCCCACATATGCAAGTTATCTGATACTTCCTCCCCCCCACCTGTTTTTTTTACTTTCTTCATGGCACAAGCAATAGGAAGCTCCTAATTAACCAATTTCCTGTTTTTTTCTAAATTGGGGAACTATGCCTAGAGTTTCAGAGAACTCTAGGATATTAAACCAGTTTGAAACTTGTTTAAAATGCCAAGTTGTTCCAAAGCTGGTAAGATATTTCCTGGTGAATGAAACAGGAAACAATATTTAATTGTTATCTGGAGGCCTTCTTGTGTGTTTTATATTATAAAGGGTGGAACAAAACAATATATGTAGTAAAAGGCATAGTTTAGACATACTGAGTATGTCACAATATACACAAATACAGATATCATAATTGGGGCAATAAAAATTGTTCATGTCATTTAAGGAAAAACATTTGAGGAAAAGATCTTACTTAGGATAAGTTATATCCAAACTCTGATATAGTGTCATGATCATGGAAGTAATAGTCTGTTCTATTCTGCACTGATCAGACCACATCTGGAATACTCTGTCCAATTCTGATCATAATACAAAAAGGAGGCTGAGCAACTGGAAAGAGTGCAGAGAAAAGCAACAAAGATTGTAAGAGGTTTGGAGGCTAAATCCTATGAAGAGCGGTGAAAGGAATTTGGTCTGTTTAGTTTAAAAAGAAGGCTAAGGCTAAGTTTTCCAATATATGAAGAGATGTCACAGGGAAGAGGGAGTAGATTTACTCTCCCTAACACTTGAGGGTAGGACAAGAACCAGTGGGTGGAACCTTTATACTGAGAGATCCAAACCTGAACTAAGGAGGAATTTCCTGACCGTGAGAACTATTAGACAAAGGAACAGCTGGCCTCCTGAATTTATAGATGCCCCAACACTGAAAGCTTTCAAGAAAAGATCAGGCAGCTATTGGTCCAGAAAGGTATAGAACTCCTGCCAGTGCAGGAGCTTGGACTGGAATCTTCCAAGGTCCTTTCCTGCCCTATGATTCCATGATATACTTTATCTAGTAGATGACATCTACCATTTTCCATGTGCTAAAAGATTAGGAAAAGATTCTTATAAATTCTTCTTACATCAATCATTGTAATGAAATAGAATTCATTACTCACGAAGTTGGAAGGTAATGTCCCTTGTTCCTACATCTGATATCATTTACACCAACTCATTTTGTTCCCTTTTAGGTGCATGCTTGCATGCTACATATGCAATAGTCTTGGTTGTTAGAATTGAGCAACAGAATGAGCAGATGCTCATTCTGTTGCTCTGGGTTACATGCAGTGGAAAAGTAGAGTGTGTTATGTGGACTAATCCAGTGGCCTCCAACCTTTTGGGCATCAGGGACCAGTTCCATGGAGAAAGGTTTTTCAGCGGACCAGAGGGGGTGTAACCCTAACCCTGCATTGCGCAGATGGAGCTTCGTTTGTTTCCATGGCCCAGTTGCTGGCATGCCATGGACTGCCATGGACTCCTGGTCCACGGACCGGGAGTTAGGACCCCTGGACTAATCTGCATTTAGTTGCTAGGGTGATGTCCTTGCTTACCATTTAATGCTCATCATTGCTGGGTGACTCAGTGTGATTCAATACTTTGTTTCTGGACCACATTCACTATTTGATCAATCTCCTATGTCAGGAAAGGGAATTCTTACATACATTCAATCTTTTCACCATCAATTGTTATTTTGACATGTTCATTCCTCAGTGATCATGAGCTTGGTTTTTTTGATGTTCAGAAGGCGGCCAAATTTCTTGCTTTCCTTTTTAATCCTTTTGATCAGATGTTTTAGGCCTTATTTGTTTTTCTATTTGGTTTGAGAGGAGAGTTGTTTTTTTCAGCTTATTGTTGATGTTCCTCCAGGCATCAACAATATTTCTGCATATGGGCTGAATAAAATGGATGGAAGAATGCAACCGAGCCACACTTTTTTTTATCTTGAACTAACTAATGTCTCCATATGATGTTCACACAATAGCTTCCTGATTTATGTATAGTGACCGAACCAACCTGACCAGATATGTTGGCACACCCATGTTTTCAAGGGACTTTCACAGCTTGTCTTGATTAACCTAATGAAAGGCTTTCTTGTATTCAATAAAGCAAATGTAGATGTTCTTTTGATATTGAGATTTTTAATGATAGATTTGCAATATAATCACAAGTGTCTATGACCTCTGCTAAAACCAGTTTGGTCATCTGACAATCCCCTTTCAATGGCTAGTGTCAGACATTGTTGTATGATATTAAGCACAATTTTGCTAGCATGAGGGATGAGGGCAATTGTGCATAATTGGAGCAACTTTTGGAGTTGCCCTTTCTGGCCATGGAATGAATACTTATCCTTTCTAATTCTGTAGTCATGTGTTCATTTTCTATATTTTTTTGACCCACGGCTGTGATGGTTGAGGGTGGTACAGGCCTCAGTAATTCTGTGGAAATGGTATCAACGCCTGGGACCTTAGTGTTTGGCAGCTGGCTCATTGCCCACAGAACTTCTTCCTGAAGAATCACTGGTTCTATTTCCCTTTTCTTATCATCCTGAGGATGCTGGGCCTCTTTGTTACTGGAATTCAGCTTTTCTGTATGTTCTCACCATCTATTCTTGGCACCTTGTTGGTCAGACAGTTCTTTCCTTTACTTGCTTTTGATGTGCTTTTATGATCAGTAAATGGTATTTGCATCTTTTTGATTTGTACATGTGGAATTCTGGTATAGCTCTTCATGCAGTCCTTTCTTACATGTTCCTTAGTTTGCTTATGAAACATCTACAAGAAAACCATCAGGCTCAGAGAGCCTCAAAGACCTTATATGGGTGTGAATCTCTTCTATTGAAGTGGGACCCTGGAGTTCAGTCGGGCTTGTTGGTCACATATCTATCTCCCAGCTATGTTGCCACAGCCCTGCCCGCACTGCTCGATGTGTTGTCTGAGGTGGCACTTGAACTCCCCACCTTTTAGTTGTGAGAGATTTTAATCTGCCTTCGATTGGTGAGTCATCTGAGACAGTGCGGGAGTTCATGGCCTCCATGGCAGCCATGGACCTGACTCAGGTTATTCAGGGTCCAACTCATAGCGGAGGACACACACTCGACCTGGTTTTTCTCTCTGGGCAGTGGATAAATGGTCATGGTAAGGGGGAACTTTCCATCACTCCCCTGTCATGGACTGACCATTCCCTCCTTAGACTGGACTTTCAATCTACCAACCCTTGCCGCTGGGAGACGGGAGCCATAAAATGGTTCCGCCCCAGGCGCCTGATGGACCCAGAAAGGTTCTTGAAGGAGCTTGGGACATTCCCCACCTGTCAATCCTGCGATTCAGCTGAGGCTCTGGTGGCATCCTGGGAACGGGTGGCTACCGACGCCTTGAACAGAATCGGACCTTTGCGGCATCTAACCCGACGCAGATCCCGGATTGCTCCTTGGTTTTCCATGGAGCTCCGGGAAATGAAACGTCGGAAAAGACGCTTAGAGGAGAGTTGGAGGTCCTCCCGATCTGAATCTGACTGAACACAGTTAAGAACCCATATTAGGTCTTATCTAGTGGCGATGGAAGCGGCGAAATGTCACTACTTCGCCGCCCTCATTGCATCTGCAGAAAACCGTCCAGCGGCACTGTTTCGTGTGACCCGCTCCCTCCTCAATCAGGGAGCGAGGGAAGACCCTTTGCAGGGCAGAGCTGAGGATTTTGTACAGTTTCTGCATGATAAAGTTGCATAGGGATTTTGGAGATGTTTAAATGTTTTGCTAGTATGGTCTTTTTGATATTGCATAATTTCACTCTGATCTTAGCCACCAACAATTCATGATCTAAACTGCAACTGGCACCCAGATATAACTTGACAGCCAGGACTGAACTGGACCATTTTTATTTTTTTTTAAATTTGATTTATATGCCGCCCTTCTCCGGAGACTCAGGGCGGCTTACAATGCGTTAAGCAATAGCCTTCATTCTTTTGTATATTTTATACAAAGTCAGCTTATTGCCCCCACAAACTGGGTCCTCATTTCACCTACCTTAGAAAGAATGGAAGGCTGAGTCAACCTTGAGCCTTGGAGAGATTCGAACCAGCAGAATTTGCAGGCAGCTGTGTTAATAACAGGGTGCACTAAACCACTGTACTATCAAGGCTCTATCAACCATCCATTGATGGTTGAATAGAATAGAGTTGATCTGATTATGGTGCAGTTTATTTGGTATTGTTCAAGCGTATAAGCAACACCTGTGCTGACTGAACCAGGCTCCCAACTTTTGCACTGAAAGCATCCAGTGTGTAAACAATGTCTTTTTGAGGCACTTGTTTTAGCACTTTTCTTGGCTGACATACAAGCTCTGTTTCAAGCTCCATTGCACCAGTTGCTGGGGCATAACTTGGACAATTGTGATGTTGAATGGCATAGATTCGGATAGTCATAATATGATAATTAATCATCAAGAAACTTTCCATTGCTTAGGCAAATTCCATTCCATTTATAATTTATATATAATGATTTTCTCAGAATGGAAATATCTGTTGCCTATCCTGTGCCACTCATTGATGCCAACCTGGTCAGCTCCCACTGGATAACGAATTTACCTTGGACATTCCATATTGCTATCCAATATATATAACTTTGTTTAATTCAAATATTTTTCACTATAAAGTGTATTTATTAAATTTTATACACAGGGCTTATAAACTAGCCCCCTCTGCTAACTCTGAGTGGCATACAATTCCCTAATACACATTGGGGATTAAAACTGACTAGTTTGAAAAATAGTAATTAGAAATATTTCTTTCTATTATTGTTAATGTTTTTATTGTGAATGAATATTGTGAATAAAAACTTCAACAATAATAAAAAGAAACCCAATCTCAAAACTGAGACACTATTACAACACACCAGTTACTCTGGCTTGGTGGAAAATTTTCTCAGTTTCCTAAATACTAGAAGGAAGGCTTGATCCACATCGGGAGGAGTGGTATTCCAGAGCAAACTGGCAACCAAAAAGGCATGGTTAATGTGGTCCCAGGAGGTGACAGTCTGTTTCTGAGGAGACATATAGTGGCTCTGACCTACTGGATCTTATCATGTGAGCAGAAGTTATTGGCAGAAGGAGGTCTGAGTTTGAGCTATAGTCTCAAGAAGGGCTATAGGTCCTGAAGCACCCCCAAATTGCAGGCCAACTGCATCCAAGGGTATAAACCTTATTCAGAGTTAACAATGGAATTTCACTGAAATTAGCAGTCCTTCAAACTCACAGCCACTCTACTCTGTATGTTGGGACTGAGTTCAATCATGTTCCTCCAGCCACCATCCTCTCCAATTTAAAACCAATACTCACCACCTAACCATTCTGCTGATCACTAGGTCAATAGAGGGACCCCCTTTCTACAGGTAGTCCACAGCTAACATGGTAATTGGGATCAGGAACTCGTCACTAAATGGTCATAGTGGAATGTCACGTGACTTTGCTGACTTACAATGGCAGTTCTGGCAGTTTTTGTTGCAGTTGTTAAATGAATCGTGTGTGGCCCTTAAGCACGACATCATACCACACACAAATTGCCACCTGCAACCTTTTGCCAGCTTCCCCACTGACTTTACTTGTCAGAAGTTCAGCAGTGAATGTCACAAATGGTGACAATGTGATGCAGCCAGTGCTGTAATTGTGCAACATGCTTAAATTGTAATCATGTGACTGCAGGGATGCTGCAATGGCCACAATTTTGAGGATTGATCGTAAGTCTTCTTGTTCAATACCATTGTAACTCCAACTAATCACTGACTAGTTCTTGTTAACCAAGAACTACCTGATTTATCTATTCTCCTATCTGTCCCCACTTTCACTAAGGTCCAAATGGGAAGAGTTCAATTCACTCCCTCTATAGCTTTATACCCTTCCCTCTTCTATTTTTTTTTATTCTTCTTTTCTTGACATATCTGTACATTATCTAGCCTTCCAAACACAGCATAATTTCTCTAGTAAAGTAATCCTCATCATGCAGTGCTTGGAGAACACCACAATTAGCTGTTTTCCAGTCACAGATTAGTATTCTGGGAAGCAGGAACGTGAGTCTCTCTAACCCTGGGCTCTTGTCAGCAATTTTAAAAATGATATATGCTCTGGCAGATACAGTCAGCCACAGCTATATTGGGGCTTACTCAACAAAGGCCTGACTCTCAATGTTTGCTGTTGATGATTTTGTTTTAGGCCCAATCTGACACAGAATGGTTAAAATCAATCCAGTCCAATTCCTCTACAGTTTTTCCCAACCCTTGGAAAATATAATCTGCTCTGGCTAAAACACCCACCACCAGCAGCTACAAGGCTCAGACAGGCTGCCTCTAATATTGTTTGGACAGTGCTAAGGCAAAGCCAGCTCATCTCTATTTTTTCTTTTTGTCTGATCTAAATTCTTGTATGCTGTCTCACTACCTCCAAGGAGCCTTGACACCAACACAGCCAGGACAAGGTTGGCATTTCAGGCAAGGTTGACCACTTCTCCATCTTCTGAACAAGTTCCACTCTCTCCTCAATCTCAGCTTCTTAATCTTAAACCACTTTATGGTACCATTGCAACATCATTTCTGACTACTCAACCACTTTGATTAATGTTCACACTTTATAATAAATTATTTTTTCTTTTTTTAATGTTTTTTAGATTTTTTGTTTTTATGTTTTCTAACTGGTAGAATTTTAATTTTATTTCTGTTTTTTTTTTCTTTCTAAATTTTCTGTACCCCATCCATCCTTATGCTGGGTCAAAATAAAGATAGATCGAGTGATCAATCATGATGTTTCATATAGTCCACATAATTTAAAAGTTACCAAGTTTGGAAAAGACTGTTCTAAAAGGTAACTGGCATAATTCCCAAATGTTAGTGTATGGCACAATAAGCGAGCGCCCCAGATCCTGGGAAGAAATGTATGTCAATCTGCCCACATGCAAAATAGAGCATATGTTTTAAAATAATTTCCAGCACAGTAGCTGTCCTTACCTGGAATAGCCTGAAAACACTTCAGTGACAGATGGGTTCTTCGTCGTTTTCAACACGTTCTTTGCCATTTACTATCGTTCTCTTTGTGATGATTTTCTTGCCACCCACAATTTTGCTGGTTGTGATGATGGAACGGAATTTGCCAGTTTTGCCCCTGTTTAGAGATGTGATGGAGGAGCGGGAGCAGCTCCCTGGGATGTTAGAACCAAAGGATGTGAAACCAGTTCCTACAATGGGGGAGACGCCCGTGATAGAAACTGAAAAGCTCCTGTCAGTTTTGCTTCTACATCTGCGGGGATTTAGCTGAAGCCCAGAAAAGTCTTCAAACAGATTGTCAAAGATATCTTGAGAAAAGGAATCCATACCCATCTGTATGTTCAGCTCTGGTCCGAAGAAGCTGAATTCAGGGTCTGCCTGCCTTGTCCTACGCCCTTTGTCCCCATGGCCACTCCTCTGCACATTTCCAACTCTACCTTGTCCTCCTGCAGGTTTTTTTTCATTTAACTTCTTTTTGCTGGATTGATCGTAGGCATCTCGTTTTTTAGTATCAGATAAGACTTCATACGCTTTAGAGATTTCTACAAATTTCTTTTCAGCTGCTTCTTGGTTTCCTGGATTCTTATCAGGATGTACTTTTAAGGCCAACTGTCGGTAGGCCTTTTTAATATCATCTGCAGATGCACTTCTTGATACTCCCAAAACCTCATAATAATTTACCATCTTCTTCAAATGTTGATCACAACAGGCTGGTCTAAGACAAGTAACTGAACAAGGTCTAGAGGCCTTTTTGGAGCTCTGTCAGTCTCACAGTTGAAGTGTAAAATACATTTGAAAGCAAACAAAAGAAACATACACTCAGAAACCCCTGAGCCATAATACTGTTAAATATGTATCATGTCAGGGCTTTTGGTAATCTTAACTGGGATAATAACCAATCAGCTCAAGAGAAGGAAACTGTTGATTTCAAAATTATTCAAACTGTTCCCTGTAAAAGATTGTGACATCATCACTAGATAAGCTAAATAACGGTTAGATTTTGTTCATTTGCATACTGCAGCCCCATTGGCCCTGGGGTGGCTTTAATTTATCCTACATGCAAATCAAATACAAGATATGAAAAGATCCATATTACTTCACAAACTCATTCCAGCTTATTACCAAAATCTACAAAACTGTAAATAACAAGTAGAGGTACAGCATTTTGGCAACTGACTTGGTAATTTTAGTGAACGGCACATCTGCAGATAATTTTAGTCACAATTTGAAATTTCATCTCCATAGTCTCTTTTTTACACTGGCGTGAAAATTTGGAGTTGAATGGGGCACAGATATTAACTGAAAGGAATATTTCAGGTACAAATAATTTTTGCCTTTTTTTTGGATTGGCTTATGTTTCCATTTTGTGCAAAATACCTTTCCGTTTGCTGATTTTCTCTTTATATTTGAATGCCTAACTTTAGCTGCCTGTGTATTTAAAAATTAAATGACATCTGAAGAAAACAATTAAGCATATATGCCATTTTAAATAAATATCCTGAATTTACATCTCGATCCCATTTCCTACATAGCCTCTTTCAAGTGCCATTTTAGTAAGATGATGTCATGTTTTCCAAGTCTGTTTCTAGAGGACAATGTTTGTCCTCAGAGATATTTACTTTAAGCAGTTTAGTGGAGGGCAGATCAACATTGCCTACCCATATCAGCCCTGTCACTCCTAAAGGTACATAATGGCCATATTTTATGTAACTTTAATAGCCAAACATTGCAAGAACTCTATGATCTCCTGTCTATGGAGATTCTCAATCATCCAAGTCATGGTTGTCCCAGATGCTTTTATAAAAGATAACTGGACTTTCTTGGGTTTTTTCCTTGAAAATATTTTGCTTCTCATCCAAGAAGCTTCTTCAGTTCTCCGAATACCATGTTCTAAATTTTGTCAGTTGAAATTTAATCAGTCAGAAGAGTTTTCTTTAAAAAAAATAAAAATAAAAATGGACATTATAATTTTCAAAAGATTCTAATATAGGAAGAAACACTTCATTAAAAATGGATTTTTTTTATCAATCACAGAAGACAACAATTGATTTAATTACTGCAAGAGAGGTGCACTAAATACGCTCAACCCCAATAATGTAATTCTGAGCAGTACACATCTGAAACTTCACTGATCTGTTCTGCAAAAAGAAAATCCTCAAATAGAGTCAGGGTAGTAGAATGGTGAAGGTAAAAAATAATAAAATCCACATAAAAATCCATACAAAAATAAAGATAAAAAGACAACACACCCCCACCCCACCCCCAGTGTGGATCTTCATGCTAGCTGACAGAGCCAAGCCTTAGTTCTTCTGCAAACCCAGCAAAGTGAGGGCCAACCTCACCTCATGGGACAACGTTCTCCATATACCTCATCTGTTAACATTTTGTAACTAATGAAGTCTGCAACATGAACCTCCTGCCTGGCCAGGTGAAATGAGTTTGACAAGGAGTCCCAGATTCTAGTCCAATTTCAGCCATGGAAACTTACTGGCTGCCTTTGGACCAGTCCACACCTAGAGTAGTGCATCCAGTTTTGGTCACCACACCATAAAAAAGATGTTGAGACTCTGGAAAAAGTGCAGAGGAGAGCAACCAGGATAATTAGGGGACTGGAGACTAAAACATATGAAGAACTGTTACAGGAACTGGGCATAGCTAATCTAGTGAAGAGAAGGAACAGGGGAGATATGATAGCAGTCTTCCAATATTTGAAAGGCTGCCACAGAGAGGAGGGGGTCAAGCTATTTTTGTCTGAAGGCCAGACAAGGAATAATGGATGGAAATTGACAAAGGAGAGATTCAACCAAGAAATAAGGAGGAACTTTCTGACAGTGAGAACAATCAACCAATGGAACAGAAGTTGCCTTCGGAACTTGTGGGAGCTTCATCACTTGAGACTTTCAAGAAGAGATTGGATTACCATTTGTCAGAAATGGTGTAGGGCTGTGATGGCGAACCTATGGCACGCGTGCCACAGGTGGCACGCAGAGCCATATCGGTGAGCATGAGAGCGTTGCTCTAGCTCAGCTCCAGCATGCATGCACGCTCCAGTCAGCTGATTTTTGGGTCTTCCAGGCCCACAGGAAGTCAGGAAACAGGCTGTTTCTGGCTTCTGGAGGGCCTCCAGGGGGGTGGGGAAGGCCGTTTTCACCCTCCCCAGGCTCCTAGAAAGCCTCTGGAGCCTGGGGAGGGCAAAAAATGGGCCTTCTGGTCCCACCATGCCATCATGTACCAAAAGCAGAGGGAGCGCAGGGGGGGTCATGTGCGCATCTGCGGGGGGGGAGGGAGCATTGAATTATGGGTGTGGGCACACACACGTGTGACCCCCCCCCACGCTCCCCTTGCTTTTGGCACTCAATGGCAAAAAGGTTAGCCATCACTGGTGTAGGGTCTCCTGCTTGAGCGGGGGGTGGGGGGGTGGCGGTTGGACTAGATGACCTATAAGCAGTGGTGGGATTCAAATAATTTAACAACAAGTTCTCTGCTCTAATGATTTCTTCTAACAACCAGTTCACCAAACTGCTCAGAAAGTTAACAACCGGTTCTCCCGAAGTGGTGCGCACTGGCTGAATCCCACCACTGCCTATAAGGTCCCTTCCAACTCTATTAATCTGTTAAATCAGACACACTCTATCTGCCTAATCAATCTGACAGGGGTGTTGTGGAGAAAAAGCAGAAGGTGGATACAGTATGTATGCCACTCTGAGCTGCTGACCAAAAGGAGGATTAGAAACGTAATAAATAACATAAAAGTCTTACTTTAAAAAGCCATTCAAAGGTGTTTTTAAAAAGCTGTCCTTTTCACAAACAATGTCTTTCAACATGAGAAGTTTCAGCAACAATCTTTAAATGCAATATCAGCTGCTGAACTTCCTTCAATTTATGATATGCTAAAACAGTGAATCAGGGATTGAACTGAACTGAAAGTAAGATACTCACAAGTGCAAAATGGGGGTAGTGCAGGCATTAGCAAGCATGGTTTTCAATTATTTGTTTTAATCCAGCACTGCAGAAGCTGATGAAATATTAGAATCATATGCCTGGAACTGATCACAAAGCCAAAAAATGAAGGCCATGATTTGGTGGGATCAGGACTGTCTGTTCTGTGTGTGTGTGTGTGTGCGCGCGCTCAAGTGCAAGTGTGTTGTTCTCAAATAAATTAAGAGCCTGTAGTACAGTGGACTAAGCATTGTTATTAACATCTGCTGCTTGCAATTACTGCAAGTTCAAATCTCACCAGGCTCAAGGTTGACTCAGCCTTCCATCCTTTCAAAGGTAGGTGAAATGAGGACCCAGTTTGTGGGGGCCATAAGCTGACTTTGTATAAATATACAAAAGTATGAAGGCTATTGCTTAACGCACTGTAAGACGCCCTGAGTCTCTGGAAAAGGGTGGCATATAAATTAAAGCAAAAAAAAAAAAAAAGATGGTCCAAAGTCCTATCTCTCTTTTATCTGCATTGCATCTGCCCTGCCCCCGCAACATCCAGAAAGGGGAACGATTCAAGCAATTGACTCCAATCATGCCAAAGCAGCCTTTTAAATGTTACTGCAGCAGCAATAAATGGTATGATAGAAAAGTGACTCTTGTAATAATGTGTAAAAGACAAGAAAGGAAAAGAAGGACATATGAAACATCTAAAAACTGAAGGTTTGGTTGAAATATCTACAATTCCTTATCTTTGGAAAGTTGGTATCACAGGACAACAACCCCATTTGAACCCCAATTTATCTAGATGAAAAGGATCTTTGTTTCTTTTAAAATAATCTCGGTATTCATAGTCTCTGAAATTGATGTTTTCCCCATTTCTGTACTTAAAAGAACCATTTTCCTTATGGTTAGTGGCCTTACCACCATTATTGTGCAATCCTATGCAAAACCAGAGTCCTGTCAAGGAGTTAAAGGAATTCTTTCCAAAATATGGACAAACTACATGGGCATTTAGCACATCGCATCAAATATATACTGCTCAAAAAAATAAAGGGAACACAAGCAGAAGACATCCGAGATCTGAATGAATGAAATAGCCTTATTAAATAGTTTGTTCGTTACATATAGTTTTGTGTTCCCTTTAGTTGTTTGAGCAGTGTATAAACTACTGTATGTAAAGAAAAAAGTATTTAATAAGGCTATTTCATTCATTCAGATCTCGGATGTCTTCTGCTTGTGTTCCCTTTATTTTTTTGAGCAGTGTACAATTTTCCTATGGTTTTAGGATCCTGTTTCAAAACGTGGAGCTGATGCCAATTCTATTACTCATCCTGCTGTTTTCCCTGCTGAGTTTCTCTAGCAGTAAAATCTGAAGCATACTTAAAAAAGAGCACTCAGTTAATAATGAGTACTGAGGAATAAATAAGTGCTGCTGGATTAGCAGTTTTTCATTAGACAGCCATAGCACCTAGTGGCAATTACAGGTAGTCCTTGACTTATAACCATAATGGTGCCTGCACATTATGGTCCTAAGTCATGACAGTCATAAAGCAAATAATCCACATGACCAACTGAATTTAATGAATTGTTTTTGTGGCAGTCATTAAGCAAATTCACAATCTTCAAATCCATTATTCCCTATGGTGTGTTCATGCCAAAAACTGAGGTAAACTATATTTTTCAGCAAAAACATTGTAAATCGCAGTCACGTGGCCACAGGATACTACAAAGAGCCATAAATGTGAGCTGGTTACCAAGCACCAATAATGTGGTCATGTGCCTGCGCGCACACACACGCCCATTGGCTGATGGAATTTTGGAACTGAGTTGTATCTCTGGGGAATTGTTGCGATCCGCCAGCGGCCTGCGGAGCTGGCAGCAGAGTCTGACAGTGAGGAGGCTGGGGAGGAACATGGACCAGTCCTGGAGTCTGGGGAAGGCTCAGACAAGGCCTCTGCGTCAGAGGCAGAGATGGGGCCAGGACCATCTGGGAGTTATGTGCGGACTCTGGAGCCTCCAGAGTCAAACATCAGTGAGGCAGAGGAACAGGGGGAGCCTGTTCCCAGTGTGTGCATGCGCAGAGCTGCCAGAAGGCAAGAACAGTTAAAACAAAAGGGTCAACTTGGGAGTAGGGCTTGGAGATGATAGGCCCCTCCCGTAAGACATAAAGGAGGAGCAAAGGCACGTGGGCCTTTGCAGGAAGCAAATGTTGTTCGTGCTGGCCGGTTTCAAGACTGCAGCTCTGTGTTGAAGCTGTGTTCCGTGTGGCCTTGAAAAGTTAATTGCCAATTAGGTCTTGGCAGAGTGTCAAGGGAGATAAAGGTGGGTGTTTATCAGCCTTATCAGAAGAACTGTGACAGACTTCTGTCGGACTCTTTACAACTATTTGGGACTCATCTGTGAATGAACAGATTGAGAATGAACAGTCTCTGAATGAGCAGAATTCATAGCCATTGAAATAAAAAGAGGGTTTTGGGGACTCATTGTGTGCTTTTACTGTATCAGGAAGCCTAGGTCAGAACAGGAATCTGTCACAACTTTGAACAGTCACTAAATGATCAGTTGCAAGTCAAAGACTACTTGCATATAGTGAAAAACCTGTCGCCACTTCCTGCTCCCTTTCATTCATTTCAGATGTGTTAGTGCCAACCTAAGGAATTCTATCAAGGGAATGGAAGGATACAGACATTGTTCTGGTAACATTGTGTAGGTGACTGACATTCCCATGCCCATTTTCTACCATGTAGCTCAATTTTAAACTGCCAACCAATTCACTCTTAACTGCACTCCTTGAGTGCTTATTTTATTTACTTCTTGCATTATTGCTCTTTTCATTTATGAGTTCAGAGTACAGGCAGCGTGTGTGTGTGTTTCATTTTACTCTCATAAAAAACCTGTGGTGTACATTGGTCTTAGCACAACTGGTCCAAGGTGACCCAATGTTATTAAGAAGAGATTTGAACCAGGATCTTTGCAATGCCAAAAATGTGCCTGTAATTGTCCCTACTCTGAAATCTCCCAAGCTGGAAATTAAAGGTAAAAAGCTTTGTGCAAACAGATTTACCTGTTCTTGAAAAGCATTTGCTTGTTCTTCAAAGCCCACTGTTCTGAAATAATTCACCACATCTGTAACTGCCCAGTCAGCCGGATCAGGAGGTCTTCCATTCTCTACCAAGCTACGGAGTTTTAAGAAATTCAAACAAAAATGAATCTTTGGCATGGATGTACAAACTAGCACAAACTAGCTACTCAACTGCTCTCTCAAGAAAAAGAAAACCATCAGGGAAAACCATCTTACTTGATGATATAACCATCTTTTAAAGACCTTTTAAACCACCTTCTCTGTGTGTCCACTTTCTCTGTATGTCCATTTAGAGTCCACTTTAAATCCTATCTCCTCGAAAGCCTAAGCAGCCATTGTCAGTTTGGGATCTGTTGAGTGTGGTAGTATTATCTCTACAACACATGGCCTTCTTTCACCACTGGTCTGCTGATACCCTTTGTAGTACCCTCCAAAAAACTGCCGTGTAAAAATACGGCTTCCTGAGTGTCCTTCCATATCTTTTTAGGTACAATGAAGTACCATGCAGATTGGCCAGAGAGATGGCATAAAAAGTCTCCAGGCAAAAATATTAGGGCTAACTGAGGTTTTGAGCCTGCCTTATTCCAAATCTAGCACTTAAACTGCCAGACACACGCACATGCATACACACAAAATATATGTAATTATAGGTAGAAAATATATATACTGGTAATTTTAATCCTATAAACATGAAGTGGAAAAATTGTATTTTAGAGCAGGGTTTGTGTTAGGCGTTCCCTGCCCTGAATTGAGTGAAGATAAACTTTTTTCCTCCATTAAGCAACAGTAAATGCCAAATGTTTGGGTGCACTGTCTCATCTAACTCTCCCAAAGTCATGTAGTGATCTTCTTGTTTGAATTAAAATTTGCATTCTGCTCTTCCTTTTTCAAGTCTGCTTTCTTTTTCGCTATAATACTTCCTAGCAAATGTTGTCAAAACAGTATGGGCTAATAAGGAGCCTATGGCAGTAGGCACACGTGCTTTCTTTATTGTAAATGCCAAAGAGCCCTTTTATTATTACTTTCCCCCAATAATGCAGTCTTATGCAGACTAAGCAACCTAATCAACGAAGAGCTCTGAATAAAGTTTAGCATTAAGCTGGACAGGACTAACTGCACCATTCCTGCCTCCAAAACAGAGATTGAGCATTGACCTTCACCTGATTCCTCAATTTAAGCCCAGGATATTTCCTCCAACATCTGCATGATTCAGAGCAGGGATGGATATGCAGACTCTGTGATAAACAATCAGGTATATTCCAGCTGAGTTCACAGCAACACAGTTGCTAAGTGAAACATCATGTGACTGTGATAGACTTAAGATGTCACTTTCCATTTGGTTGTTAGGTGAGACATCTGGTGTTTTTACTGCCAGCTTCTCTGTTGATGCTATCTATTGGACGCTAGTTGCAGAACAAGCAAAATAGAAATTACCTTTACGCTTTTTATTTTTTCTGCTCCATTTTCTTTTAGTTTGTTTCTACTATTGCAATTACTATTTAGTTTGTTTCTACTATTACAATTACTGTATAATTTTTAATACAATTATTTTTTAAAGGAAATGGTTTTCAGAATTGCCAGCCAAGTGATATGTAAGATTTCTTATTCTCTGCACTTGACTTCTGCACTTATGTATTCTGTTATCCCTATAGAAACATACACACATGCTTACACACATACCCAGTGCAATTTCCTCCTTCTTTTGCTATTTGCCCTTTCTCTGCTGTTCTGTGCAACGATCTTTTTTAAAATAGCTATTGCAACAGGAAGCTCACAAAGCACACCTTGTAAGTCTTCAAACAGGAATGTGCTAGCACAAACATGGTAATAGCAATTGCCCAATTCCAGATGTGCAGTCTGAGAATCATCTGCATGTCAGCTCTCTGTTAATCTAAAACTGACCCATGCAGATTCCATGGGTAAAAAGATTGTCGGTGTATTCCTATGCTAACTTGGTTCACACATGGGCATGAGACATAATTTTAGCTCTCCAACAGCAATCACATTTGGATGCTAAAATCCAATTCTTTCAATGATCTTAGAGCCACCTCACCCAATGTAGTACCTACCACTTTGAATCCAGTATAGCCAGAAGTTAGTAATAATAGGAATTGAAATCCTACACATCCAGAGAATATCTGGTTACATCAGGCTATTTTAGAAGTATGAAATTAAGTAGACCAACTTTATAAAAAGACCTTATATAGTGCTGGTGGAACAGTACTCTTAACTTACTGAACTTTATCCAAACTTCTTAGAATAATGTGATTTGACCCAACCTATATGCTAGGAGTATCCAAGGTCACCCACCTCTTCGAGAATAATATAATAATTAGATAATCACATTCTACTTAAATATATGCCTTGGGTTGTGTCTATTTATTTGGTGATTGCTCTAATTTAATTCAATGAAACCTACTTTCAAGAAAATGTGTATCAGATTTGAATCCAAGCAAATCACTAGTTTTTAAGATTAGTTCTGCCATTACTATACAAAATGAGAAATACAGAGACCTTTAATTATAAGTGTAAGAGATTAAATGGGCTCTGTCTTTGAATAACAGTGCAATGATGCTATGTAATTGTCCCCCAAATTAGTTGTAAAATAAAATCTAAAATGAACCTGCATGGTATCTCTGTAGCAGAAACTAAATCTTAATTCTACACAATGTGGTGAATATAATGTACATGGGAGGTAACCTGAAAATGTATTTATAAGGCTAACATGGTATAATTTCAGGTTCCATCCAAGAATCCTACAGTTGAATACAGGCTCACATTTCTGTGCTATTTTGTTGCTACAGTGACACCTACTGGCAAGCAGTTTAAAATACACCTAAAGGAGGCCATGAATTCTTAAATTGATTTTTCACCTGCTTGAGGTTTCTCCAAATATATTGGGCAGAATGGACAAAGTTGAACAGCTGACTTTATGTTGTTTATCCTGTCACCTAGTATCTGACATCACCAAGTCTTTCAAGGGGAAAGACAGCTTGATAGTATCAATTCCCCGCCTCAGGCGCTGCTTGGATTTTTCTCTAGCTTGATTGGATATTATGCACATGGTATGAAGAAAAAAAGATATGGAAGGTGGGAAGTGCACTTTTTTTTTTTAAAGCCTTTTGCATAGTTGAGAGATTGCAGGTTTTTTATTGCAGTACTCAAAACATGTAACCATTTGAGACAATCATGAAATTATTTTCGTTCTTTGTTATTTCAGATGTGTGAAAATTTATTTAATTTAACAAATTTTGACAACTGAATTCCACAACTTATGTTTTCTGCTGCTGAGCTTGTGGATGGTTCTTCCAATTGGTAAGTATTCTTGCCCTTCTGGTATCAGAGTGATCAATATTCTTATCTGTTTTCACCACCCAAACCAGAGTTTCAACATTTTGTTCTTGGGGCCTACAACAAATATGGGTAGTTCTCGACATACGACCACAATTGAGCCCCAAAGCGAAACATTTGTTAACTGAATTCTGTCCCACGTTCAACCTTTCTTGCTACAGTTGTTAAATGAATCATGCCTCCCCATTGACTTTGTTTGTAAGAAGATCGCAAAAGGTGATCATATGATCCTTGGTCATGGCAAACTGTCATAAATATGAGTCAGTTGCCGAGCCTTGGAATTTTGATCACATCACCATGGGGATGTTGCAATGGTTGCAAGTTTGAAAAACGGTCATAAGTCACTTTTTTTAGTACCATTGTAACTATTAATAATCACTAAATGAACTATTATAAGTCGAAGTCTACCTGTGCTGGGCCTTTCTTTCCTTTAATCCAACAGTAAATGTTCTCTGCCATTTTTGAATTAGCAGATATTAGCAGATATACTATATTGTCATGACACCTGTTGCCTGTTGCCAATGTCTGCCCTGCCTCTATCTGCATCTGTTCTGATTCACTGCCGATTAGTGGGGTGCTGATTTTATGCATGCATGCAGCATATGATAAGCAAAATGCTTGGCTGAATCACCCAGTTGTCATCCCTTATTTTATGCATCTCACAAGCTGGCAGAGAAACACACTTGCAAAGCATGGATGCCATAACAAGAATGGGATGTGTCTGGTTGTCATGTCTAGGGTGACTTCCTGTGCTCCTTTTCCTATACCTCGTGCTGTCATTTTAAAAAAATCACTCCCTCTATTACTTCAAACTGAGTTATTTTTTCATAGGGTTCCTGCACCCCTTTTCTTTATATAAATAACAAATGCTGACTTCTAGCTTTCTCTACACTCTTTTCTGCAGGCAATGGAAGGTGAAAGTGGGGTTGACCCTATCATTCCATTGTTTCACTGTTGAACAAGTACGCTCTTCCTGTTCTGCTGACAAAGCAACCTTGTGTTACTGCACAATTTTGACAGATCACTACAACAGCACTGCTATATTCAGCATCTTAGAGAAACCACAGTGAAATGGTGGCCAATGAGCCAGATCAAGGCCCAGTGAGGAGAGGAGTGTACCCAGATAAAGGGAAACTGGCCACATTTTGCTTCCACCTACTATCAGTCACCTGATTATATTTATAAATTAATGAGAATCCATAACAAGTTTAAAACACTGAGATGGTCAGTGGATGTTCTTTGGCTTAAGAGGAAAATGACTGCTTTCACACCATGATAGGTTCCCCTGTAATGGGAACATGACCAAAAAAACCCAGATGAAAATGGGGTAAGTCCACTTCTTCAACCACTGCAGCACTATCCAGCCACGTTATAACTATTCAAGAGAGGAAACGATGGCAAAATCACCGAGATGCTCTTCTTTCATCCTCACAATTTTCAAAAAGCTATTAGCAGCAGGAGGAATGCCAGCTTTGAAGTCAGACATTTCCTTCTTACAACCACCACTAGATTTCATTTGATTGTGTTTACAAAGAAGGAAATAAATGCATACCATATGAATTAAAACTACAGATGAGGCAGAGTATTAGCAATTATCTTTTATCTCCCTTTTGTGTGAAGAGGTAGTGAGAGGATTATTACTTGTTACTTGAAGACTGGCAACAGCTTAGAAGATACTTAAGTGATGTCATTATTAGTCACCTAGAGGGAACCTGGTGGGCTCATAGCAAACCCTGTATGTTCTTAAGTGGTAGGTAGTCAGCATGAACTACTCCACCAATCTTTTTGTTTTATAACTGCTGATACCATCCATGATGCCCCTTAGTAAACAGGCTCTTTAAACACTTAGAAGAGTGTTTCTCAACCTTGGCAACTTGAAGACGTGTGGACTTCAACTCCTGGAATTCCCCAGCCAGCATGCTAGTTGGGGAATTCTGAGAGTTAAAATCCATACATCTTCAAAGGTGAGAAACTCTGCCTTAGAAGATATACTTAAATATGCATCAAAAGGTTAGGATTACAATTGAGCCTAGACAGTGATGATATAAAATACTTTAAATCAAAGATATGCTTCAGACATGATGTCCCTAGTCCATCAAAGATTTCAAAGTCAGAACAAACTCCACTTGTACTGACTATATTGTGAAGTTAGCAAAATAACATTTTAGCAATTTTTCAAGATAAAACTACAGCTGTATACCATTTTTGGTACCCAGAAAATTTAAACTTCAGCTTTGTAAATCAATATACAGCATTTAAGAGGACCACTTACTTTTCTTTGTCCAGAGATCCATTTTCCTTGTTTTCCATGTCAATGGACAGCATGGAGATGTCAATGGGATCTTTTATGTCAGGAACTAAATCAATAAAGAAAAAAGGTGCATATATTTACTAGCATTAGTAAATGTTGTATGTTACTAGCATTAGTAAATGTTGTAGAATGTATTAAACCTTGCTTTTCCTGAACTGTTTTTAAACAGAGAGAAAGAACAGACACAAGAGATTGTCACACTGTGGAACTTTAAAACCAACTTCAACAGAGTTTAAAGAAAAGGTCTTTTAATAATCAACAAAAAGTTTCCAACAGGTTGCATATTAATACATTTAGCAAGGATTTTCTTGGCCAGAAAGACAGTGGAGAGGTTTCTGCAAGTTATTATCTTTTATCCATTCTCCATTTAGGAAATGCACAGGTGAAGGCAACGGGCACTCTAGACATGTCATGAAATCAGCACCTCCATTTCCAAATAACGTATTGGTATTTTTCTTTAAAGTTCATCTTCTTTTTCAACATTTGGCCTTCTATTTAAATTGGTGCTCTAGGGAACTGGATAGACTCTCCCAGGCAACAGGTTTGACAACAATACTGAGGAGATGGATAAAATATGGGCATTAATAGTAGACTTTGAAGTCTACTATTAATGACTTCAAAGAATAAGAATCTCTGCCTTCTTATTCTTGTAAGAATAAGAAGGCAGAGAAAGCATGCAGGGCATGCCTTCTGGAATTCTTTCCAACTGCTTAATAGCAACACCATGGGTTACGTGACCAGAGGATTGGGGGTGGGCTGAAGAACAAGGCAATCAATACTGTCACAAGTTGCTGCCCCTCTGCCTCCCTTATAAGGAATGTACTGAGTTGTTTTGTTGTTTTTTTTCTTTGCAGGTCCTGGTCAGATCGAGTCCATTTTCAAACTCTGTTTTGCTCTGACTAGCTTCTCTCCCACATCACATTTGGTCCAACTCTATTTTTGGAGAGATATCCTGATGACACATAGACATAGCTCTAATCCCCTGTATATAATTTCTTTCTAACCTAGACCTCTTCCAACAATGTCCTATTCCATTCCATCAAAATTATATATACCGACAATCCCCTTTGGAGGATTGAAGATATAGTTATTTCAAGTTTACAGGTGAGATTAACCACAATATTGTACTGATATCAGTCTGAAATCACATATCTGAAAGATAACCTAATTGGAAAGATTGTTGTAAGCCTTCCTTATTTGCCTTAATAATTTTTGTTATCTTTTTCAGTATCTTTTCTAGCTCTGTCTTATCCTTTCCTAGGTTTGGTGCCATCACTGATTGGGTCTGCCAAGGAAAAATAGATTGGGACTAAGGTCTTTTCTACAAGAACCTTTCCAGATCCCATACATAGCATGTGATAAATTAAAATTTTTACGACAATACTTGCTGTATATATAACAATCTAATCCAATAATACAATATAATGTGAAATTAATTTTTGTTGATTCCCCCAGGCTAAGAAGTGGAAAATAATGGGGAGAATTTAGAAAAATGTAGTGCTGCATTTTTAAAATTCTTTCAAACCTTTCTTCCCCACCCACATGCAAAAAGATATGATGTGTTTCCTAGTTTTTCATTCAAAGCGTTGCATAAATTGTTTAAAATGTGAGAGGTTGTGTACAAAAATATTGTGCAAATATAATTAAGAAAAATACTAACACTTTTATTGCAAGAACAAGTAACATGAGAAGCTTATTTGAATACAGAAAATACTTCAGTTGTCCTACACAGAACGCAGTTACAGGACCTATAACACACTGCCATCCAGATTTGCTACAATACCTCTTATTTAGGGGGAAAACCCCAAGATAAATATAAGGTATAAAAATATGCAAAGAAAATAAGAGGATTGGCCTTACCAGATACGAAACTATCTGGGCAACTTTGCTGCCCCGTTAGGTTTGGATGAAAGAGTGGGTAGTGTATTGCAAGAGATAGACAGCAATTGATGTGTAAAGTCATATTTTGAGATTTAGATGGATGGTTATCTATGGTTTCATAAAATTAATATAAATGTAGACTTTAAAAATCACTATGTCAGGCAGGCTATTCTTAGAATATGGAACAAATTTAAACTTAGATTTTTCTGAAAACACCTTTGTGGCGTTCAACACAAGAAGCATTTTATAGACGGGAAATAATAAATAAAAGTAAGTAGTTAACACAGCATGATGTATTAGAATTTTCTCAGGGGGACTGCAAAACGAAATCAAGAGATTTGATAACAGAATACCTCTTGTCAATGATTTTCTTATGTACAACTGACAAAAAGGTTTCAAGTGAATAAATATTTTATGGTTTGGAACAGAAGTAAGACCGAGTTTGAAACAGAATTATATAATAATGATAAATGTTATTGCTAAAATGTATAAACTTTTGTTGAAATATGAGACAGAAGAACAAGGGAAAAATGAACAATAAAATTGGCTAAAAAATTGGCTATTTGGCTAAATTTTTCATTGGAATGGACCAATGGAAAAACATGAGGTTGAAAGGACTGAAACTTACATCAGGTAGGTTTTAAGGTTTTAACCTTAAAGAGCATTTTAATAAAATAAATAATATTTCTCACCAGAGAAATTGTTTAGCATGTATAAAGGCATTTTGAATCTTTCCTAGAAATGTGAAAAGGACAATTTATCATGCTTGAGAGACATGTAAAAAAAATGAACAACAACAACAAAAAAAGATACAGATACATTAATTCAGAATATCTTGAAATCAGAGACTTTTCTGTCTAATCATACTGTATTCGATGCAAAGGAAATTAGAAACTTCTATTTTTTTATTTGTTCTTTCTTTCTTTCTTTCTTTTCCTTTCTTTATTCTGTATTAGTTTGGGGTAGTTTTCATGTTCTCTTTTAATAAAATGTATATAAAAATACCTCTTATGTAGGGAAAGTATCTGTTTTCTTGGTGAACAGCATTCAAGATCAGGAAATTTAAATTATTTAAATTAATCTAAATTAATTTATTGAAGACTTTGGGTATAATTTGAACCTCAAGAGACTTTTATTTAATTAAGATAGATGGGTGTTTTCAAGCCATTTACTTCTGTGCCTTGAGCTTCAAGACCATGTTTGTTGTGTGTATGTGTGTGTGTCTATTCTATTAATTATTTTAAGTAATCCCACTGTTTTTCGTTTTCTTTTCCCAAGTAGCACACCTATCCTCTCCTTGATCATCTTCTTGCTCCAAGCATGATCAAAGAAAGCCATTTTTAGCATTCGTAAACAAGTCTCAGCTAAACTGGGCCTTACCTTTCCTACCATTATGTTTTGAATAATCCATTCTTCTTTAGTAATATTCCTACCTGTTTAAAAAGAGTCTTTTTTATTAATGAGCCCTTGGAGATACACCTGTTTTTCCCCTTTCCCCTTTACTAATTCTTGATATAACACAAGTATTTGAATCCTTAAAAGTGGGGGGGTTTCCTATTTAATTTGGAACCATGGGTCTTTTTAACGTTTTTTCCTGAACTTCTAAAAATCAGCTTTCGAACTACCCAATGAATTTATTCATCATTAATATTACAAATTCCCAAATGGCATGAACATTCCTCTCTCCCTACATATTGCTTATAGCTCCACTTTATCAATCACTTTATCCAAGTTGGTCAGGATTAAGTTTTGGCAGACCTTGTTCTTTTCTCTAGCTGGGAGCTGAAGTTGTCAGCAAATTGACTCCAAAACATATTGGATATTTTAATCCTAACAGAGTTCCTTCCAGCAGTGTCAGTGTTGCACGAAAAATGCTATTACTATCATCTTGTTCATCACTGTCAAAGTTTAGAGGCTGCTGAGTTACGCATATAGTGCCAAAAGAAATATAATTAATGCAATTTCCCAATGACTTTTTCTTTAAGCAAATGCAGGAAGTTGCTAATTTAATAATTTGACTAGAGGCAAAGGAGTCAGTCCTGTGACAACAGCCAGTTCTATATTAATTCTTTTATCTGGCATTGTTATCACTCAGACCTGAAACATTATCATGATCAGCCTACAGCTCACTAGAGGTTCTTGTACTGTATTCTCACCTTTCTCTGATCTGATTGGTTGACAACTTCTGATTTTGACCTAAATTCAGTCACTGTATCTGGTGGAACCTGGCCTATACTTTCTCCCTACAGTGCTTAGGCTTTAGTTTTGGACAATGGGAGCATAATTTTAAAATAGGGAAGAAGTAGGCAAAAGGTTTGATTTCACAGCACTGTGTTTGCAACTATTGTTCAGCCATTTTAGTGTCAAAACAGTGTTATCTGCAAGGACAGGATGGAAGGGGACAGAAATCTTTCCAGCATCTTTAAAGCCACAGAAAACTGGATTGCTTGACAAGTGATTCTCTTGTTCCTTTCTCCAGTTTATCTTCTGGAAGAACAGCAGGAAAAGAAGAGAAAGGAGACAGCAATCACAGCTCCAACATTTTTTAGTCTGTGCTGGCATGAAAAACAAAAATAGAAGAAGTATTTTCAGGCAAATAAGAGGAAAGGATCCAGAAAGGTGAATAGGTTTGTTTGTTCCTCTTGTCGGTAATTTTAGGGATGCCACAGCTTCATTAAGTCTGAGAAAATGTCGACTCTAGCCCTTGGACTGGGTGACATGTCTGAGGAAGTGTATTTCCCACACCTGTGAAAAAGGAATGCTGAAGCGATTCTAGAGCTTTGATACAGAACCATGCAATAATGGCAGGAATCTGAAGGGAGAAAATACCATATTATGGTTTAGACAGCCTTTTCCCAACTGTGAACTTGGAAATTGTCATTTGGAAACACCAGAAGATTTGATTTCTGAGGAAGGCCACTCTAGATTCTAGAATTAATTCTTTTAATGCGATCCTAACCTAGGGACTGCCTACCTGACAATATAGTATGGCTTTGCTTGAATTTCTCTGTCTTCCTTAGCCTAATACATCTTGCAGCATTGTATGTGTCTAGAAAGAAAGGGAAGATGGTAGCATGTAACATACACCAAAGACCTATTACACAGATGAGGGAAAAAACTTCATCTCTGTGGTGCCATAGCATATGATTAGATTTCATATATTAAAGGAAGGTCATTAGGAAGAGGTAATGATAAGAGCATGTCTACTAACAGTTTAATTGCATTATTTTTCTATACCTACATATTACTGGAGAGTTTGGTCTATTGGTTAAAGGCACCAGGTTAGTAAGCAGGAGACCCTGAGTTCAAATCCTGCCCCCGTCATGAAAGCCTGCTGGGTGACTTTGAGCCACACTCTGACCTTCTCTCAGCCAACTCACCTCACAGAGTTGTTGCTGTGGGAAAAATAGGAGGAGGAAGGGGTATTAAGTATGTTTGCCACCTTGAGTTATTTATAAAAAATAAAAAGTGGGATATAAATATAGATATAAATAAAAATAATGTGAATGATTTCTCTCCCTCACTACAGATTTTCAAGCAGAGACCAGATATACCTACACCTATTGAAGTATACACTAATTCTACATTTTGGGGCACCAAGCAGCTATTTGCATAATCTTACAAGTCTTTCTCCAAATTCTATGATTCTGTATTTTGTAACCGTAACACATCTTAACACATATGTGTGTTCACTGTTTTCTTGGGAGCCAAAGAGAACAAGAACTGCATTTTAAAAAAATTAATCCTTCAACAAGAGGCAGGCACGAATTCGCTATTTAGGTAAACATGATTCAGAGGTTGTATTCAGGTCTTTCTTTTATGTAATGTCTTCATTTACTGTAAAATCTTTCCCAGCAAACAGAAAAGTGAAAGAAAATATTTCACTTGCTATGTGATTGTTTGAAGTAACAGAGTTGAGAAAGCAAGTTAAAAAATAGGGCAATTCTTGCACTTATAAATTAAAGGAAACCATGACAGCCTTTGTTGCGTTTTCAATAAAATTCCTCCTGTCTTTTTCAGAACAGCACACGAAGCTCCAAAAATCCAGGATTTGCTTATGTTTATGCAACCCAGGAGAGAAGTTTATTTTATCACTTTACACCCCAAGCCACTTTCTTTGGATTGTTTTTTTTTTCTTTAACAGTAACCATAATGTATGTTAGTAGGAAGATTCAATAAAAGCAAATGGCTTGAAGAGATTTAAAAGAGCAAAATAATATATTTTAATTTTATTCTGTAGAGAGAAGATATACAGATAACTTCCTTACAGATAATGCTCACTGACCAGATTATTTCAAACCGATTCACATTCACATACCCCTAAGGACTGTTATCTATGGCTGTATACACATTTCTCAACTGATATCACATCAAAAAAATTATTCTCTTTATTCACTATATTCAGTTGCATAAGAGTGAGATAGGAGTCAAGGGGGAAAACCATTTCTTTGAACATATGTAAGTAGAAAACTGAAGAACCAGTTTGATGTAGTAGTTAAAGTGAGTTCTAGTCTTCCTTTAGGCATGAAAGCCATCTAGAAGACTTTGGGCCAGTCACTCTCTCTTAGTTCAACCCATCTCATAGAGTTGTTGTTTTGGAGAAAACAGGACATAGGAAAATTAAGTATCTATGATGCAAATTGACAAAAAATAAAGGCAAAACATTAACAAGATTAATAAATACATAAAGTAGGGTTTTTGTAGGGAGAGAACTCCAAAACTTAAGATATGCTTGCTCCCATAGAAGCTTATCCATTTATTATTTACAAGTAATCTTCAATTACTGACTGCTCATTCAGGGACCATTCAAAGTTAAAACAGCTCTGAAAAAGGTTTATGACCAGTCCTCAAACTTGTAGCTGTTATAGTGTCCCTGACGTCACAATTCAGACGTTTGGCAACATCATGCAGTCACATGATCACTATTTATTACCGTCACAGCCAGCTTCTCAGAAGTCAATAGGAAAGCTGGCAGGAAGTTGCAAGTCATAGTCATGTGATGTTGCGCTTAATGACCCACAGTGATTCTCTTAATGACTGTACTGGAACTGATGTCAAAAATTTGGCACGGTCATGTGATGTTGCATTTTATGACTGCATTGCTCAGTGGTAGAATTCTTAGACCAAATTGCAGTCAGTAAGATTACTACTGCAGTCAGACTACTTATAATTTTTCCATCTTGTCTTCACTGTTGCCATATACCTTATGTGCGGAATGGGAAGGGCAATGTGAACTGGAGCTATTGACTGCATACTTCTGCAGCAGTACATACAGAAGTCAAGGGAAAAAGCATTACTCATTTTGCTTAGACACTAATTATCTGCACTTTAAGTGCAAGCAAGTAAGAAATATTTGTCAAGTGCCACATTAACTGTTCCATCATGTGTACCCAGTTCTATAAGTTTGCATTCTAATTTGGTTTTCTGTGATCCTTAATCTAATTTGGTTTTCTGTGATCCTTAAGCATTCCCTAGGGTGTGCTTTAGTTTTTGTAAGAAAGAAATACAGCTGCTTGCCCAAACCATCATCAGTGTTGTTGAATGCTTATCACCGGTCAAGGTTCTAGCTTCCATCTGCTGTGATGCAAACTTTGTTGTGTATGGAAGTTACCTCCTTCTACAAAACCTCGTCATCACGGCTGGTGGAATATGAGACCACATGCAATCAAAAGGACCCAGCAAACTTTCTCCTGTGATCAGAATCCATGCCTGTAATGCTCTTAATCCACATAGGGTAATTTCTGAATTGAGGCCCTATATTCTTTTTCTCCGTATTTATTTATTTTTTCTCTCTCCAATTTTGAAATAGACTTCTGCAAAACTGGAAGTCACCCTAAACTTACTGATATCTTTTTTATGTACCAGAAGGGAGGGGGCAGAGGCAAGAGAGGAAGATTTGACTTCATTAAAATGTGCGTGCAATGTTTGACCACCAAAAATGGAAGGAGAGATGAAAGGAAAAATTGTAGGCATACGCTGAAAACTGTCTATTTTAAAGGCACTAAATATCTGGAATCAAGAGTCCACTTGCTAAAAGAGGTTAGAATAGTTAAAAATTAAAGAAGCTGAAGTATAATATATCTGGACAGCATCTGTGGAGAGAAGGCTGATTTAGAATTTGCAATGGTAACAGCAATAATTTTTTCTCTTAAAGGGTTTCCTAAGCAGTAGTCGAAAACATCATTAAAAACAAAACTCAACTTTTTAAAAGACAACTTTAAAAACTATTTAATCGACTGAATAACAAAGCTTTAAGACAAAACACACAACTGTCTTTGCTTAAATTCTGTATCATTCTTCCTTACTACTTTGGATTCTATAGTAGGTTTGAGTGTTCAAAGTACTGTACCTGCATTTCTTTTTGGACAATCACTTCAAGGATACATAAACATCTCATTACGTAATTGGGATTGGGAAAGCTGAGACCTCCTCTATGTACCCCCCCCCCCCCGTTTGGTGTTGTGTGCACCCCCACCTTCCACAACTGAAAACACTGGGTAAAACTGGTTGTGTAGCACTCAGCAACTCTTCTGAGTCTCTTCTTGAATTGGGAAATGATTCTTCCCACTGGCCAATGAAGGAATGCTAAAAGCAACAGTTAGCAAGCACCTTGCATTTCCCCTATTATAGTCTATTTTTACAGTGCAGAAAAGTAGTTTAAAAAACCTGACCAGCTATTTGGGGAAAGGTGAGGGGAATCAAATTGTCCTTTGCCACAATGTAAAAAAATAAAATCTCTTTCTAATTAAGTCCCAGTCTGTGGCCAATGAAAAAGTCCTGCTAACCCCACCTGATAGTCTTTGGGCTACCCAGCTCCCTGGGACTGCAAAGTGGGGTAAGAGATTATTTCTTCTCAAATTCCACAGAAAGTTTATGTCCAGGTGAAAATGATTTGCCAGATAGTTTCCCTGAGAGCAGTCAGGAAACTTATGGATTGAACAACAGACATCTCACTAGGTAATTTCCAGATTCATAACTTTCCTTCCTCAGCCACTATATGGGTACAAGAATAAAGGGGAAAAATAGGGAAATTATGAATGAAACAATGTTAAAAGTGTCAGGACTCAGAAATGTCTGAAAGTCTTTTCTTTCTGATAAACTGGATTCTGCTTACACTGTACTTCAATAGTGGCAGCACTTAGCTGATTTTGACTGATTTCAAAAAGCTAAACAAGGTTGGACATAGTAAGCATTGGATGGGAGACCACCAGGAAATCAGGAACGCATGGTTAGCCCTTAGATGGGAGACTATTAGGAAAATGGGCTTTACATTTGAGTGGAAAATCAAAACAATGTTCTGGTAGAAAGCAAAGCAAACAGGTTTCATATTCCCAAGAAAACTATACAACTATGTCTATGAAGTCACCAGGACTTGATTAGACAGACGTTATATTTTTACAGTGTGACAAAGGACATATTTGAGACATGGCCCATTCCTCATCACATTTCAAAGTTGAGGTTTGTACTGAAAACAGAATTTAAGGATCAAGCCACAAGACATCTTACAAATCTTGCTTGTAAAAATTCACATCTGTGTAGATACAACTGTCAGTATTATAATCCTCATTCTTTTCCCCTATCCACCCACAAAGAAAGTATCTGCAATACAAAATAGCACCTTGAAGGTTGGCTGCATGTGTGTTACACTTTGGTATATAAAGAGAATGCAATACTTCCTCGTGCAGTCTCAGTTTATTCATCCAGAGGTTGCTCAATTTTTAAAACTAGCCTGATTGCTCAGGGTTTTTGCTGAAAAAAAATACTCTTAAATTGCTTGGAGATGGTTATCATTTGATTCAATTATTTATTGTTACTCTGTTCAGGAAGGTGCCACCCATAAAAGCAAGAAAAGATGGGTAAGGAAAAGAAAAACTAACTTGGAGAGAATTTGAGGTCAACTGCCATGTTTGATGCCGTCTACCTGAACCTTAGCCTATTTAATTTGAAAAACACAGATATGTGAGAAATGAAGAATTTTATAGGTAGCTCTCCACCTGCAGTGTCCAAACAATTTTCTTTCTCAAACCATCCTTGGCAATGTTGTAATGGTTGAAAGTGAAATCAAACCACAATTTTCCTGTCATTTTAAAATCATAGCTTAAAGTTTTGCTGTTTAGAAATTATTTCATATATAATTTTCAGTCTTAAATTTACACACTAGTTTTAACAAAAAAGATGCAAAGCTTTGCATACCCTTCAAAATGTCAGAATCTGCTTTTGAAAGAAGAAAAACAACTTCCTAACCCATTCTGGACAAACTTAAGAGGGAAATAAAGCAGCATTTCAACTGGAATGCAAAACAGAACTGAAATAAACAAACCAAACACCTCACATTTTTTTTCCTTTGCAATGACTTTAAAAGACCCCAGTCCTCTCAAAGGTACCTGCTAATAAAAATGATAATGCAAATTACATTTTTCCCACATTAAGACTGCACTTTTTTGTTTGTTAATAAAGCTTCCCTCCAAGAAAAAAACATAAATACTGTAGCAAGCATTTAGGTTCATGAACGAAAAATCACTACTGATGTTTTCACAGCTCTCGGGTTGCATATATTTCTTTATCCCTTTGGGATCATCCTCAGTGCATCACTAAGTCTTGCTTTTCCAGTTTCGGATTGGTTAAATTTCCCTAAACACACACCAATATAAAACATGCCTTTTGAAAGCAGCTGCTTCAGGGCAACGCTCACAATTAACTAGATCAGGGACAAAGAAATGGGGGGAAGAATTAAAAGGAAGGAAAACATCCCATTCTAAAGCCAGCAGCAGCAGAAGACTTCACTTACCTTTTCTCATATATACATACATATAAAGCCTGCAAAAATATTGCCTTCCTCCCAGCACAGCAGCAGCCACATGCCGAGTTCCAACTAGAACACCGAGCGGCCAATCAGAAGAAGCTGTCATGGAGGACGGCATGCTGGGAATCGTAGTCCAAAACTCCAGAATAGACCGTTTGGGAATAAATCGTATTTATAGACCCACCATTTTTGTGTTTGAGGACAGCGAGTGCCTCGGGCTGGATTAGGAGGTCGGAGTTACAATTCCGAAATATACCTCCTCGGGTGTAAACTCCACTGAAATCACAGCAGCATCTTTCCAATAAACGTGCGGAAGGACGGGATGTTAAAAAAATTAACAAATCCGTCCATCCTTCACTTGCGATGCAGTCATATTTTAGAAGCACACATTTATAGAAGCCACGAAGTAAACCCTTGCACAAGAAAGGAGGAAAAAAAATAATGCAAAGGATGGCGTGGGCGCAACAGTGAGAACTTAAATTATTTTTCCCCAAATTTAAACCTTTCGTCTTTAAGGACTGTCTTGTAAGGGAAAGGATTATTTTAATCCAGGAAGAGTGTGATTCGCAATTAATTGAGAGGCAGTATATGCACCAAATTTTCTTCCAGTATACCCACTACTACTTCTAGTAGTACTAATATTATTGAAAAGAGATCAGTGTAGTTTATAACTAGGAATGAGCGGAAGTGCTGAGAATATGACATGAATTTGGTTGAATATATGTTAAAAACAAACAATGGAGCAAAGAAGTCAAATGCATTAAGAAGCCAAGAAAATCGTTCCATTGAGGAACAGGAGTAATGACAAACTTATCCAACCTAAATGCTTTTTTTCTCTCTAGTTACACCATCAGCTAAATAAAGTTGGAATGATTTTTCTTACCTGGGTTCATAGATTTCAGAGTGATTGGAGTTGACTAATGTAGAATGAAGCTTTCTTCTTCAGAAAGGAAATGAAGAATTCCCCTCTTCCTTAAACCAGGAGGACACTATTCCACTTCCCTGGGATAATGCTGGTGTCCCAGAGCTGCTCTGCCGGAGTAGCCCAAAAGGGGTGTCATAAATCCTGATGGAACCAAACTTTGTTTCTATAAGCATCCTCTTTCCACCAATGAGCAGTCGATGGTCTCTGCAAAACTTACAAATGAGACAATGCAACAACAGGCCTTATTCCTAAAAGCTGCATTTGTACGCTGCATTTTAGCTTAACATTTTTTGCAAAAAGGTAATTTCTCCCTTGAGTCAAACCTGATACCTGATTAGATCACGAGTCAAGTGCTTGATGTAACAATGTTGTGTTGTTTTCGTAGCAAGAGTAAGAGCGGTTTACTTTCTGTACAGTATTGTCTTTTTTAAAGATTACTTTCCACTTCTCAGACTAGCTAGCAGTGGTAAGTAGGTTACAGCAACACAGCAAACCAGCCTCATCTGAGTTGAAAAAAACCTAGTCAGTTTACTAGCCTGGTTGGAATTTAGATGCGATCTAGGAAATGAATGGGTTGTATAGTAGATCTGGAAATTGCAGAAAGTCTGTAGAAAGTAACAAGAAATAACATGGCTGTCTCAATTTAGTGGCAAGAATCAGTAGGGAAGGGGTTGATTTTATGAAAAGCCAGATCATAATTTGGTTTTATGATTCGGTGTTTTGCAAATCTAGAAAATGTTAAATGATGGATAAACATTCCAATGTGCTGTTTACCCAGCAGCCATGCAGTCTATATTCATTGAACTACTTGCATATTTTGTGCATGGATGTTGGTTATCATATTCCTTGGCAGTGCACATCGAAATTAGAAAAGCAATTAAAATAAAATACATATTAAAACATAACTTTCTTGGCAATAGAGGTAGTAAAAAAAAGTCTGTAAAGGTTACCTAAAGACTGGGTTCAGATATTTCAATACTGTACTTCATAATGTATGAATTGCAGCCCTGATAATTTATAAGCAATCACTGTCACTGAGTCCATCAACTTTGCTGCTGGTCATCCTTTTCTCTTTCCTTCCACCTTTCCCAGCATTAAAGCTTTCTCTAAACAGTTAGGTCTTTGCATAATAGTCAGTAAATGCTGATTAAATAATCTTGGTTTAGCATGGTTTGCAACAACTGCAGATTGAGGCAACATAAGCCTTTAAAAAGCTGAGTCAAATTAGGAAATGTTTAACTGCTCTAGAAAATAACTGTAATATCCAAGTGACTGCGGAAAAGCCCTTCTTTTTAGCAGAGCTAGGAAAAGCACCAATCTGATGCTTTCCAGCTATGCGGTAATTAAAGCCCTGGTTAAGCAGATTTTACCACTATGGGTGCTCCATCAAACTTCATGCCCTCCATTTCTTTTAAACTCTGTTTCTAACTTTCCACTTCCGTAAGAAAATCTAGCCTTCTTTTTGATAATCCTTGATAAAATGTTCTGAGGTTTTGCTGAATGATCTTCATCCAAGGTTTTTCTTTAGACTTTCCATGCTTATTGGACCATCTCTATGCATGTTGACATTCAAACAGCAGAATAATGCAGAAGAATCCCACCCATAATTAAAATAACAAGGGGAAATGAGTTAATGCCTTCCAGTTTTACATCTCCCTTCTTGAGACCAATAGGGCAGCCTACATGGAGTAAACTAATGCTTTTCACAAGTGGAAATTCTTAGGCTTATACATAGCTAAACATGGCTTGCTTTAACTTTGATTGCTTGGTGTTCTATGGTATAAATCTATTCGTCTGCAACGCTATTTAGACGATATTCTAATTTTGTCTTCTACCCAGCAGCAGGCTTCCTCTGACCTGCAGTTTACTCTCCAGACTCTGGCTGCCCATGGCTTCTCCATTAACTTGGAGAAGAGCCATCTTGTCCCTACCACTCGTTTGCTCCATCTGGGGGCTCTGATTGATTCGGCGGAAGGGAGGGTCTACCTTTCGCGCAAGCAACAGGATAGTTTGAGGTCCCTGATGTCTAAGGTTGAACGGGCTAGAGCGGTGTCTCCCCTTGTATTATCTCAACTCCTGAGCAAAATGATTTCTGCCATCTCCATAGTCCCCTGGGCCTACCCAACCATTGTGTTTTGTAAACCATATATTGTTTTTAATACTGTAGAAACTCGGTTATGTTTTACTTATTAAGATGTCATGAAATATGTAGTGACTTAGGCACATTGTGTGGACTCATTTCATTGTGATATATTTGCCTCCTTGAGTTGTATGGGGAAAAAGTCAGGATAAAAACCTTAAAAAAAAAAAAAAACCAGGGCTCCTACATTCTCTTCCTGTAGTCATTCTGCTTTCTTTCTCATTTGTTTCTATTTTTCCCCCATTCTTCCTCCATGTCCATTTCTGAAATGAAATCCAGCCAATCTCTTATTTATTACAGTTTGCTTTCCTGAAATCTAAAATATGTGTTTGTTCACTCATGATATGAAAGTATCAAAGAGAAGAGAAAGCTCCTTGAATCCTAGTATTCAGTATGTTCTACCAGGCAACAATGATGAGAAGATGAAGGGCAAAGTTGAATCTTTTCATCTATTTATCATGAATTTAAATATTTAAGGAATTGCTTCCTTGCATGGGGATTAGTTAAAAGTCTGGCTAAACCTCTATTATTATTTTTGTATTATTTCATATTATCTCTGAGAACTGGAAAACTTGTCTGATCCCTGAAGTAGGGCAAATATTGCTGCTGTCTTCAAAAAGAGAAAAAAAGAGGCTCTACAGTTAATATGACATTGATACCCGAAAGGTTCCAGAACAAACCATAAAGAGATCAGTCTGTAACCACCCTGAAAAAAATACAGCAATTTTAAGAAGTTAGCATAGATTTGTCAACAGCAAATCTGCCAAATGAACCTTATTTTTATTCAGGTAGCTTTCTAAGAAGATTGTAGTAATGTAGAAATGACATATCTTGATATAGGTATACAAACATACAGTGATATATTGCATGACATCCCGATTTAGCAAGCTAAATGTAGGCTGGATTGCAGGTTTCACAACTGACTCCAAAACTATATCACCAATCCTCTATTCTTCAAATTATTACTAATTATTAGATAAAGAGGTAAACAGAATACATTGCAGATGATATACTATGGTGTATTTAATACTGAGATATTTGCCAGGGGGCAGGGGGATCAACCACATAAAAATGTTGGTGAGGGACAAGAATGATTGACACCACATCTCTTTTTATGTCACAAGCATCATACCCACATAAGAAGAGGTGGAGTTTTAATTGCTTGTGTTAATTTGCTTTAGATCAGGTTGTCATGCAGTATTTCACCATTTGCTGAAATCAAGGTATATTATTTCTGCATTCCCAAAATCTACTAACAATGCTACCTGACCAAAAATGAGGTTAATTTGGCAGGTTTATTTTTGCTGAATTCATGTTAACTTCTTAAAATTGTGCCCTTCATTTTAATGTATTGCAAATGCCCATATTTAACACCCTAAGAGTTAGAAATAATGTTCAAAATGATCATAAGAGGTTGGAGAAATAAGTAACAAAATGAGATTTATCAGGGAAAAAAAAGTTGTATATTTGGGGGGAAAAAAACCATTCGCATAAGTATAAAAGTTTCCTTAAAAGTGTTTTGACTACTACAATCTTACAAGATTTTAACCGGTTTGCAAAAATTATCAGTATATAAATGGAAATTATAAGCACCATAAATATTAACTTAATTAAGCATTATACATCTTGTACCAACAGTTTCACAGCAATCAGATCCCACAGAACTTTTGAACCAGTCATGTTTTTAAAGCTTCAGGAATATGATCAAAGTGAAAGCCAAGCTTGTTTCAAGGGGTAAAATATTCCAGAAGAGAAAAGGGGTGGGCTGCTGGGGGTTCGCAGGGGTTCGGCAGAACCTCTAGCTAAGATTCTGTGCAGTTTGGACAACCCCCAAATCCCATTCCTGACTGGCTCCTCCCACCCCTCCCTTCCCTCCCAGGAGTCCTCACGTGGCCCATTTTGGATGCAGGTAATGCAGGGTGTGCGTGGAGGCTCAGGGAGGGTGAAAATGGGCCTACCTGAAGTTTCCAGCCTTCAGAGGGCCTCCGGAGCCAGGGGAGGCCATTTTCGCCTTCCTGGAGGGTTGAGGAAAGCCTCTGGAGCCCAGGAAGGGCAAAAACACCCCCCTGCCATGGTGCAGGAGGCTGACTAGGCCACGCTCACCATGGCCACGCCCCTCACTAAAATTTTTAAGCCCACCCCTGAACCTGCCTCCTGAGAATGCTTGCTTTTGAGATCTTCTATGTCACTTCTCAGTAGGTGAAAAGTTAAATAAATAACTTCAGTTATTGATGTATTTATTTATTTATTTAACCAATTGATATAGTCACCCATCTCAGTGCATATAGTCCTCGACTTACAACACTTTGTTTAGTGACCATTCAAAGTTACAATGACACTGAAAAAAAATGAGTTATTACCATTTTTCACATTGCAGCATCCCCATGGTCATGTGATCAAAATTCAGATGCTTGGCAACTAACTGATTCATATTTATGACGGTTGCAGAGTCCTGGAGTCCTGTGATCACTTCACTTTTTGCAACCTTCTGACAAGCAAAGTTAATGGGGAAGACAGAGTGTTAAGTGTTACCAACTTAACAACTCTAGTGATCCACTTAACAAGCATGGCAAGAAAGGTTGTAAAATGTGGCCAAATTCACTTAACAAATGTTTCATTTAGCAACAGAAAATTTGAGCTCAATTGTGGTCATAAGTCGAGGACTACCTGAGCATGAATCTGGGAAGCTCACAACATTTATATATTTAGGTATAGACACACACTCTCCCACATAATGCACATGCACGTACACACACACATAAATATAAACAAATAAAATACATACATCAGCCAGATAATCATAAAAAATCCTTCAACTCAGGCAGGAAATGGGCTCCATCACATACCCGGGGCCCTGCATTTGACCACAGAACATTGTTGTCCATTCCCTTGGACTCGGCAGACAGAATCTGAGATTGGTAAAGTAAATATCAAAACCCTGAGCCATATTTTACATGTGATGACCATGTTGAATTGCATTTGGAAACATACTGGTAATCCGTGTATCTCCTGTAGAAGAAGACTGTGCAGTAAGTGAGTAACCTTAGCTCCTAGCATGGTGGTAATATTGTGGAAATGATTTCAGAATAGTAAATGGTTACAAACTGAATATGAATCAACTATGATGTAGCTATCAGAAGATAAATGTAATTTTAGGCTGAATCAGTAGAAATAGGATTTAAAATCAGGTCTTTGACCGGGCCTGGAAACCTATTGCTAATCCATGCAGGGACCTCAACACCATACCAATGAAACTGCTTCTTCTGCTTGATGGTCAAAATTGCCACATGTGGAACTGAGTGCAGTTTCCAAGCCATCTTCAAGGGCAACTCCATATGCATATAATGTGTGGAAGTAATCTAAGTTTGCAAGTTTGCAAGTTTGCAAAAACATCTTAATCCAAAGAGTTTGTAATTTTCATACCAGCTAAAACTAGAGAACAGATCTTCTGAGTTTTGGCTTCCACCTATTGCTTGAGGTGGAGCTTTCAATCCAGGATGATCCCCAGCCAGAGACAACTTAGTATTGCCTTCAAGCTTGGCCAGTCATCTACAAATAGCAACTTGTCTTGCAGGGACTTAGTTTGAATTTGTTTTGACCAGTCCCACAACTCATAACAGTAAGGATCCCTGACCATACAAAGGCCAAATCAGATCACCCATATTATGACTGAGAAAATTATCAAGAGAGCCTTTGCATGGACTTCTTCAGACTTGCATAATCTCACCACTACTATAGTACACATAAAGCAGTGGTGGGTTTCAAAAATTTTTACTACTGGTTCTGTGGGTATGGCTTGGTGAGCGTGACAGGGGAAGGATACTGTAAAATCTCCATTTCCTCCTGATCAGCTGGGACTCGGGAGGCAGAGAATAGATGGGGGCAGGGCCGGTCAGAGGTGATATTTACCGGTTCTCTGAACTACTCAAAATTTCCGCTACCGGTTCTCCAGAACTGGCCAGAACCTGCTGAAACCCACTCTGATATAGAGGGTGAGTTGATCTACATTTTTTCAGGCTGGAGTATGCTGAAATATTCAATAAAACTATTTTCTCTGAAATGATGCAATTCTAAGTAGCTGGTAGATAGTTGTGAGTGGTCTTCTTCCCTAATTGTTTCCCTACTTCCCTAATTCATTCCACTTCCTAACTTCTACCCCTTCACAACTTTTCAGGGACTGATCTGATTCATATGGCCAGAGAAATATACATATCTTGAAGTAAAGTCACAGCTTGAGTCTAACACTAATTTATTTCCCTTTTGAATGGAGGGACCATGATACGATTTTTGTGACTTCAGGAATAGAGTTGGATTTAGAGTTAAAATAACCTTATTGTCATTTTAAATGGACACTAATCAGCATACATTAAAATGAAATTCCGTTGCATACATCTCTGAAAGGGTCACCACCTCCAATATACCCTATATAAAAAACATGATTAAATAAATAAATAAAATACATACATATATACATAAATTATGCATATACCCACATACCCACATATATGACACAGAGAAGCAACACAATCTAGTTTGAATGTATACATGTACATGGCGAGAAAAAATGAATCTTGCAAGTTTACCAGACGGATGGCATAGGGAACAAAGCTGTTACAGAAACTGGTAGTCCTGTAAGAAATACTTTGAAAACTCCTCCCAGGGGGGAGCAACAGAAACAGATTGTAAAGTGGGTGTGTGGGGTCTCTAACAATGCTTTGAGCTCTAAGCACATAGCGCTTACAAGCAGTATCCTGAATAACAGGAAGCAAGCTTCCTATAATCTTCTCAGCTGTCCTTACCATTCTCTGTATGGACCTTCTATCTGAGGCACTGCTACCACCATACCAAAACAGTGATGCAGTTTGTTAAAATGATAATTGTTCAGCAGATGGGGCCCTGGTTGAATGGTGTCCTTTTCTTTCTTTTACTGTTAGGTGGAAGTCACCAACTTTCATGATCTCTGCATATTCTCAGCATTTTAAAGTCTGTCAAAGTGGATATGATCATAAACTGATTTGGAGGTACTATGTAGGCATTTGGGAACAAGAATGGGGTGGTTTGGAAATAATCTCACTTTTACTGATAACATTCATAGATAAGGCACAGTAGAAATCCTTTGAATAAATGGTGAATAAATATTCTTGGCTTCTTGTTCTCTGTGCTTTGAGATTGGCAGATGGAAAAAAAATATTAATGATCTTCAAACTATTTTTAAGGAATTGGGGAAAAGAACCAATTATATAGAAACACCATGACATATGATATTAAACCACGGCTATGGAAGTATTGAATTGTTATGCTTTTTATCTATATAGGGAATCTTAAGATTGAAGGCTGGAAGATATAAAGTCCAAAAATATCTTATCTTTCATAGATGATTTTGTCTAAACTGTGCTTATTACATTAGAAATTATGAAACTAAGCAAGAAAAAAAATCTAGAAAATCCTATGACTTGGATTTGTTAGATGTTTATAGGTCTTTGATATCAAGCATAAGTTTTCTCCTTGCCCAGGATGTGAACATCTAGCCTACATAAAAAACTTACATGCTTCTGATTAAGACTTGCAAGTTTTCCCCCTTGCAATGATAGTATGGCTTCCCCAGTTCCCTATTTTTCAAAAAGCTAATGTGGGAAAAAAATTTTTTAGGTTTTGAAAACAGTCCTTTAACGTTCGATTTGAACAAAAGAAGAAAGATAATTGGAAGTAAGATAGTGACACTGCATTGAGTGACTGTGTTTTTCAAACATATGCGTACTGAAGTAATATAAAAGGATTCCTAAAACAAACTTTAGAGCAGAACTATCATAATGCTAATATTGCACAACAACCACAAGGTGGAACTACAGACCTGAATTCCTTCCATTCATTAGATGTCCAACTAGTAATGACAAGAACTGTAAACACATGATAGAAGAAATTTGAGTTGGGAGAAAAATGTAGGATTCAATGAAAAAAGTTCTAATACGATGTGTAATTAACAATTCCATACTACATTTGGAGGAAATGGTCAGTGAAATAAAATACCTTTTTGATCTGGCAGCCTTTGTCCTCTAGCTATGTTTTAAATTTATGCATTAATCCAGGATTCTCCCCCCCCCCCCAAAAAAATCTTTTCAGGCCATGGAATCTGTTAGTTAAAAAAAACAAATTCAGGACCCCAGTCAAGAGACAAAGTAATGAGTCTTCATGAGTACAAATGCTACCTGAGAATTTGAAGGTTCTGAATGTTAACTGATGAGCTCCACCCTTTCCATTCTACATTAGAAAAATTGCTATTTTTTAAAAAAAAACTTTGTCTCTTATGGAATCTCATCAAGTTCTTGAAGAACCCCAACACTGAACAGAACACAGTTTAAAAAACTCTACATTAAGCTACTTTGTACTAAATTCACATGAGTTCCCTCCAAAATATTGCAGAGGACTAAATTCATCCAAATCCTACTTCACATACCTAGAAATAAAACTTTTAAATAAATATGTGATTTTTAAGTAAATATTCATTTTATTCTATATTTCTTTTAAATTATGTTTCTTTGTGGAGCAAAAAAGCTTTCATGTGGAGTAACCATAATTTAAGTGCTCTATTCTCTGCATATTCCTTTAGAAAGATTTACTGCTGAGTAAGAGTAGCCTTACATAGCAAATAGTCCAAACTCTTCAGGGAAAGCAAAAGTTAGCAGCTCTTTGCTAGATTAGTAGACACTGAACACTATCAGTTGTGGAGGTTTCCTGGTTATAGTTTACAATAGAACTTTTGTTTAGAGTTTCATTATGAGCAAAAATTAAATGTATGTGTTTTAGAAATTGCTCTGCTCCCATCCAAGCTCTTATAAAAATTATTTATTGCTAGATGGTACCTGGCATTATTTTTATTCCAACAGTGCTTGTTTCATTTCTTATTAGCTCAGTCTTTGTTTATAACTTCCTAGAATACAAAAAGGCTTTTTTGTTGTTAAGTGTAACACTTGCAGTTTATGTTTAACTATTTATTCAAGTTCTAAATTTAGTTTTCTATAATTAGCAATGGTGACATCTGCAGGAGGCCCAGAAAACTTAAGATGGTAGTCATGACTATGCTATTAAAGCCCGTTCTCTTTATAAAGCATGTAAACACATAGAAGAGGTGTAGGATTCTTCTGTCATCTTGACTTTTTTGACTTCCCCTGTGGATGCTATTAATTAACGAAGATTAGTAACGAAGTTCCTGTTTCCTGAGGGGAAAGGGATTCTCACTTCTTTCACATGCTAATCTACTCACCTATTTCTCTTTCTTTATTTTAGTCCTTTCTGTGATCTTAAATTGGGGTGGTGGTGGGAGTGGGATAAATAGCTTGACTGTTGCTATGACAATGTGTGTGGGATTCAAGTTCTCCTTGAAATAAAAATCGGTATTCATCAAGAGATCTACTACTACTAATGTTTATGGCTGTCATGGATTTCTTTGTACATACATCACTCATTTTTATTGCTAACAACCCTGAGAGATGACTCATGCCAGCCTTCTTGAGCATTGTGTGAGATGGGATTGAACCAAGTTCTCCCCAATTCCAATTTGAATACCTCCAGGCTCTTCTGCCAACCCTGCCCTACACCAGTCTGACAAAACCACGATCCCTGAGGAAATTAACATTGCCAGAACTTAACAAGACTTATTAAACCTTTATTATTTGAATAGAAGCTCCAGTCAAATATGGGGAATTCCCCGAGTTTTATATTGTTCCTGGCAGGTTTGTATTTTTAAATGTGTGTTTTATTATCATTCCTTCTGAATTATAGTTAAGGAAAAAGCAGTTAACCTTCATTTCAAGGCACCATCCCTTTCCCAAAACTATACAGAGTTAGGACAAAACAGTAGTCCAGCTTGTTTGGTTCTTCTCTTCCTAGATCTATAAAATAAATAATTAAAATCTCTACCTACCTATCTATAAAAATGTTGACAAGAAGTAGGAAGAAACAAGAGATCTAAATGATGAGAAGTTACTGCTGAAAGTGTCCCTTAAAAAATAACTAGATATACATGGCATCTCAGAAAGGCAATGTAATTCAAAGTGTAATTCAATGGTTGTAACTACACTGTACAAGGTCCACTAAATTCAGTAGGACCTGCTGATATGCAAACACATGCAGGGTTGCTTTGCATACCCATAAAATCTTTCTAACATTTATGTAATTTAAATTAGGCACTATAGCAGATTATATCCGTATACACGTATATACAAGCAGAGAGCGCTTTATTTTAATGTTTCTACTTATTACACAATAATCTTGTGTCTTGTCTTGTGATTATGTTAGGATGATACTTCCTGAATTTGCTAAAGTTAATCCTTAAGCAAACTCCCCAGAACTTCCTAGTTTGAAAACTAAGATTACTAAAATGAGATAAGAAACATTGATATATTATAGACATTTTGTTAACTGATCTCCTTGAGATATAGGCCCTAATATATTCTAAAAATCCGAGATGTTCTGAAAGAGATTCTGCTTAAGATTGGTATCAATTTGTCTTTGTCAAAACGTAATCTATCTAAGATAAAATGAAATAGGACTATGGCTGTGAAGGTTGCTTAAAAGCAGACAAGCATGTATTTGCAGTACCATCAGTTACCATGATTCCAGCAGCAGAAATTCAGTGCTTCTCTGTAGCTATTTCTTTTCTCCATAGTTTACTCTCCAGTCTCTTTCCAATGATTGTTCTAGCCTGAGTACCTCACCATGCTCCTTAAATGCTAGCTGTTTTGTTCTAAATCTCATCTTATTCTTTACCAAGTCTAAGCTGCTAGCAGCAAGGTCAGACATAAATTTTGATTCCTTGTCATATGGTTTGCAAGCATTTCTTGGAAAGCTGTTAGGACCAAAGGAAAAGCCAAGGCAACAACAAGCCATCTTTACCTTAACTGCTGATTACCATATTCTTCAGTCTATAAGACACCCCCCCTCCAAAAAGTGGGTGGAAATGTCTGTGCGTCTTATAGAGCAAATGTTGCCAAAGCCCTGCTCACCTGCCAGTCCCCACCCTTCAGCCTCTGCTTCCCAGCTATTTGCCTCCTTGCAGCAAACAGCAAACAGCCTGGTCAGCTTCATCACAGCCTGATTTAGCAAGAGCAACTGAATGGCGGTTGGATCATCCTCCTGGAATACTGCCAGGAGGATGATCCTGTTCCAGGCTGTGGGGATTGCCCCTCCTGCCCATCGCTGCTGTCGCCTATCGCCGCCTCCATGCACCCCATTTTCGGCTTCCGTGCGTCCCATTTTTGACCCATTCCAGACGGCGGATATCACCGAAAATGGGGCGCGTGGAGGCAAAAAATGGGGCGTGTGGAGGTGGCAATGGCGATCCCCACAGCCTGGAACAGCTGACTGGCACTATTCCGGGAGGCCAATCCAATTACCAATCAACTGCTTGTGCTAAATCAGGCTGTGCTGAAGCTGACCAGGATGTTTGCTGTTTGCTACAAGGAGGCAAACTGCTGGGAGACAGAGGCAGATTCCCCCCCCCCCCTTTTTCCTCTCCAAAAGCTAGGTGCATCTTATGGTCTGAAGTGTCCTATACTGCGAAAATTACAAAAATTCTCATCCGTCTGTGGGAGATTGTAGAATTCCAATCTTGTCAGATTTTTAGAAAGCTACTCCTTGGGGAAAAGTTTGACCCAAGTTGTTCTTCTAAGCTTTTTTATATTCTCAGAAAGTACTAACCTCCCTGTTGAGGCCTTTCATCTCACCCTAGGACTATCTTAAAATAATGTTGTCAACAAGCATGTTTCTAGTGTTATTTTCTCTCAAAAAACACACCTCAATTAAATGGCAAGTATGTTAGATTCCTAATGGTCTCAGAGATGTAATATACACCATCTCTGTAGTCATAGAACATAATTAATCAGTTTGTACCATCATTCTCCTTTTGGTAACGTATTTCTGCTTTTGGAAAATGTGTGAATTATGCAGCAGACAATTGTAATAAGCCATGATTTTTGCATTTTAAATTTTATATACACCCACTTCCATACTTATACAAGTCCAGTACCAGTTTGGAAGATTACAAACCAATGCTTTTCAATCTTGGCAATTCTAAGAAATGTGGACTTCCTAGAGTTGCCAAGGTTGAGAAATACCGCTACAAACCAACATTTATATCTTTCCTTTAAAAAGGAATCCTGTACTAATAGGCATAGTTCTTAGAAATGTTAAAAGAAGAGATTATCTAGATAGGAATTAGGCCTAACATTATATGTCACCTGCAGTGTATTCCTCAAAATAAAACTCATTTTACAGAAAGCACATAAGCTTGACTGCCATGGCAAAGGAGAATGCACAATGGGATATACTACCTCATAAAAAAGCAGCACAGTCTTTATGCAGTGTTGTACATAATTTAATTTGCAGTTCTGTATATAAACTTTTACTGTATTGCACACTATTGTAACAAACTAATTATTTTCAAAGAAATCAGTAAATACTTAAAGGATTTTAAAAATAAGGGTTTTAATGCAGCTGACAAAAAAAGAGAAGCAATTTACTTAATGAGATACATTTTTTTATGTTGAAAATGAGAGTTACATACAGCTAGAGTACAGTTAAAAGATACCATACAGTCCAACACTTAATTCCTCAAATTGTGTAAAATTAACAAGTCTCTACTGTCAAATATACAGTATTTCATATGATGGAAAAGGTTTTTTTGTTTTTGAAATTAGACAGAGGCATCTTTATCTTCTTGTGGCTTTTGTATATTTAAAATGATAGGACCATTTAGCACAATGCCAAATGTGTACTTCAACACAGTCTTCTTGCTGCCCTCCAGATGTGTTGGACAGAAATCCCCTTACTTTTTCAGCATATCCAGTGCTGGCAGGGAGTTATTGTTGACATATCTGGAAGACAGCATGCTGGAAAATATGTTTTCATGCACTGTGAATAGCAACTTCCTTATATTTTGCCCAACCCCATTCTAGTCAATCTATTACTCCCTTATTATGATTTATGTTTACTGTTTATTTCTGACAACTTAAAATATTTAAACAAGCATAAATCAAAAGAATGAAAAAGGTTTTTCAAAATTGTCCATCTAAAATTGAGAACTTAGGCATGCTAGAATCCATTCCATGGACATCCAGAATGAAGCCTCATATTTACACATACTTAAAAATTACCCAATTAAACTACTGGCTAAAATTCATACCAGAATTTTAAAAAAATGATCTGCAGCATTTATTAAAAATCCATGAACAAATTAATGAATTTATTGGATACAGCTAGCATACAACAGCATGTCCTCTGTCTAGATGAAATACAAAAAAAGGAACCTTTTTCATACAAATAATTGTTTAATTTATTAATGTGACAATATATAACATAAAATTTGCTACTGCAGATTTTCATATGCTTGTCTTGCACATAGACAGACAGTAGTGGACAAAGATGGCAAACAACTAACAATGATTAGCAAAACTGCCTGACAACTTAAAGATGTTTAGAAGATTGTATGATTCATCTTATTCTAGACTGAAAAATGTCTACAGAGGTTTTCATTAAAGGAGTGTCACAGAGATTAAAAGGAAATAATGCCAATTATCTTACATGTATTGGCATTGTAGAGAACTCATTACCTAGCAATTTAGATCAATTGGATAGAATAACCCTTCATTCTTGTAGACATGTAAATTGAACATAAAACATGAGTCTAAGTGTACTGATGTGCCATCTTAAGAGAGGCCCTCTTGGGATAAATCAGAAAGTAAGTGCCTAACTAAAAACTGCATGGATACATTTAAAATGCACAAGGACATGTGCTGAGCTACTGATCATTAAACACTGAAACAGAAGTCTGAAAAAGTGCTGGAAGCAAGCACATGGCAGCAATATCCATACAGGTCAGTTGGTGAGATTATATGAAACTTAATTCAACCCAATCAATTCTTTGTGCAACCATAAATTTCATTTCACCAAAAGAAAAATATGTTAGAAATGAAGACACCACATCACAGATGGTGGCAGTTTCAAACGTTGTCTCTTTTCTATATGAATGAAGTGCTGCTGATAGAAACCATGATTGGAGCAGCATTCCATCCTTGAATTTACTAATATAGTATACCAGAATAAAAACTTGGCATTTGTTTCTTTTATTCTTCACAGCTAACAGAAATACCAGGTTTATCTAGCAACTTATCAATATTTTAATACTAAATTTTCAATTTGCTAAACCATTTATTCTCATAGCTAAAGAGATAAAAAAGATGCTTCCCCCTTCAATAAAAAAAGGGTTGAAATGTGAAATACTTCAGGAGCCCCACTGACATTACTAAAAATCAGTCCTATCTCTTAACAATACTGACCAAATCTTTTACAAGTTCCAGGCTTTCAGGTGTTTAAAACCTATTTAAATAGTCAATTCTTTAGATGCACGTTACTAAACATGATTAAATATGGTCCAAAGCCCAGACTGGATAGAATTGTTCCTGCTTACTGAGACTGTGCTACTTATGGCACAGTATGCTTATAGCATATAGCATATAGCATAACTTACTGCCTAGGAAAATAACCCAAACTATGAGGCAGGGAGAAGAACTGCCAGCAATGTAAAAAACCAAGGCACAGGGCTAGCTACTGTACCCTACACAAATTTTCCAATTTTGAAAATAGGTTTGGTCAGTCTCCAGGAAGAGATCCTTAAGTCAATTAGCATACGCTCATATAGTGATAAATACTACTTTCAAAATGCTAATGAAGTTGGCTAGGTTTAGATTGTGTTACCAAAGTAAACAAAAAAACAAAAACCACTAAGAGAAACCCCTATGAACTGTAGCCTCACGCACAAAGATGGACACAGAAGGATTGGCCAGCACAAACTAGAAGCAACATTTATCTTCCACTTCAGTCTAACTTGTATTTAGCCCGAACACCTTCAGTTTCATTCATACACATACATTATTCAAAATAAAATGGAGCATTCTTGAGTAAAAGGCTACTTCATTTTAAAAAAGTGGGTCAGAGAAAAGAGGAGAAATTAACAATACACAGAAAACAAAGGAAACAATAGAAACCAAAAGGTAAATAGGAAAAGTGGTCTATATTCTGTGTAACAGCACAAACCGTGCTTGCTTAATTGTGCCTAGTTATAAGGGTTGGTGCAACCTGCACACATGGAAGATGGCAATAAAGACCTCAGTCAGCTTTGTGGAATGAAGTAACTAGGTAATTGTTTTGACATATGATGGTCTCAGCTCCACTTCATGAGTTAACAGAGTGCAAAGACCCCAATATGAGCCCTGATGTCCTCTTATTCTCCAAGTACTAAAAATCAGCAAATTCTTTTGCACATTTCTCTGTTAGAGAAACACGGATATCTTCTTCCTCATAATCATCAAAGTTGCTGGTATCTCCTGGGCCTCGACATTTTGGTATGAATGGCGCTTCTACCTGTATAATAAAAAAGTATGAACGGTTGTTAATTGCTAATCTGAAAGAATTAAACACTAAGACTGTGGGAACTAAAAAAAAATAAAGCCTTCAAAAACAATCATTACAAGGACTATTTGATAGAATGAAAATACCCCAAAGAACAAATAGAAATACATTGTGTCACCCACTGTGTGAATCAAGCAGCTACACAGATCGGGAAACTGCCAAAATAACAAAATTAATGTAGCAAAATCAAGTCAAAATGTAGTACAGAAAACTAGAACAAAACAAGGTCCAAAAGACTGAAAGAACTAAAGTGACATTTATCAGACACCCCTCTCCCAATCCTTCAAGAATGTATATATAGAAGAAACAGGGTGGGTATTAAAGGACTGTGGAATACACAGAAAAGGTGGAATAACTGAACATTGCATAAAGACTTGAAAATCATAACTTTCAAAGCCAACAAATACAAAAGGAAAATCCAAGAAGCAAACGAAACAGAAATACATGGCCAAGGATAAAGAATGCAGAATTTCTTGGATCATTTGAAAAATAATTTGTAGCATCTCAACAAGTCATATGATCTGTTACAATCAATCATTGTTTATTGATTATACTGTTGATATGCTGCATTCTTACACATTGTTTACAGCTGTGTTATACACAAAAAGTGATTTTTGTGAGTCTAAAATGGCCAACAAATCAGATTCAAATAAGATCTGCAGCAAAGACTGCTTTGTGAGGAAAAAACGAATATTTTTTCTGTATATTCCAGGCATTAATTTTAGAAAGCTTAAACGCATTTAGCTTAGAATTTATTCATGTAAGACAATTACTATTAGAAACTCAGCCTTTTTATGAATGTATAGACTAATGCAGAAATATAAAACCTCACAGACGTAAACACTATCTCATCAAACTTGCATCTGCACAAAATGGATCCTGATAATAAGATAAATAAGAGAAGCTAATTTAAATGTTGCCATATATGGTTTTGCCTTCCATGCAACCTATGGTATGCCCAATTGTTGACTCTAGGAGTTCATCAAAGTAGCCAAATATTGTAACCAAATATATTGTTACTGAACTAAATTGAAAATAAATGAAATTTTGTTCACTCTAATCCTGTTTATTTGGGGATTGTGGCTCTCTATGCCTCATTCAAAGGCTAGGACTGTCTTGTGACTAAAAAAGAAGAAAGTAAATGTGTACGCTTCGTCTAGTGTTAAGGATTAGCTATATAGTCAAATTTTCTTATAGTACATTTCCAAAAAATAAAAAATAAATAAGCCAATTGCATAAACCATATTTTGACATGGGGTTTTCAAAGGTAATGCCAATTTATTTTTTTTAAAAATTGTATTTATTTGAGGCATAGGCATAAACACATTTCTGAAATATTTTAATATGTAATATATATATAAAAAGAATGATTTGTGATAGAAGACTAATGAAATACATTCTGATATTCAGTAGAGAATACAAATAATAGAAAATCTCCCTTGATATTAAATAATTAATACATTATTTATTACAGCTATGCTGTACTGTCACACTGCATAGCTCTGTAACTAGCTTCTTTTTATAAATTATTATGTTTCCGATTTGGCTTTTAAATAATGTTTTTGTAAAACAGCATGCCTATGAACCTTGAAACTATCATATGACTACTAGAAATGCTTACCGTACAAAAGTTCAAGAAATATAATTTCTCAAGATAATTTTAAGAAGAATTGTAAGTTAAGAAAGTTAAAGATTCCCAAAATATTTTAGAGAAAGAATGATAATTTTTTTCATAGAAAATACTAGTAAATATTTCACTATTGCTTTGGTGAGAGTTCAATTAGGAATCATCTTTGTCACTCTGATATTTAGGTGAAGAAGAATATCCACTATCTGAAATACTGGAACAGTATTTCAGCGAAGTCAATAAAAGGAGAATACAGCTGTACTGAAAATCATTTGATATCAAGAAACAAGTGGAGATTTCTACAATTAAGAGAGGAAAGAATGGAACCCTTCTGTTTTTGAATAGAGTTTTGAATAGAGATTCTAATCTTATGATTCTAAGGCCCAAAATACTTTGGAAATATCCTGTGTTTTAAAGGTAAAAGCAGGTATAGCAATTTTAAATAAGAAAGGACAGGGAAATTTTCATTTGCTGTCGCTAAATTCCTTTTAAAGAAACACAAACTTACCTTTCTCTGGTAAATGGCAATCCAATCTGTAGTGGCAAACCATTTGTGGTTTTTAATGTCATTTACTCCATTCTTGAGATTTCCATACCGCTTGGTCAAATCTACCTGAAGTAAATTTCTTAATAGATCCTTAAGATCTGAACTGAAATGCGATGGGAAACGTACCTAAAAAATATATCCAATACATTTACTGTAGCAACATATATGTGCTGTTCTTTGAAAAGGATGACAGATGAGTTAGGGATGTATGGTGTAAATCCAAATGCCAATATTGCATATTGTTATACTATTGAATATTTCCATTCACAGAGATAAAGCCTATCAAAATTCAAACAGATCCATGTTTTCTTTCAAAGATTTTGGGTAGTCCTCGAATTACAACTGTTCATTTAATGACCAATCAAATGACATTGAAAAAAGTGATGTATGCACCGTTTTTCACACGGCTGTTGCAAGTTCCCCATGGTCACATGATCAAAATCCAGATGTTTGGCAACTGGTTCATATTTATGACGGTTGCAGTGTCCTGGGGTCATGTGATCAGCTTTCGCGACTTTCTGACAAGCAAAGTTAGAAAGTTTTTTTTTTACTGTTTTAAATGTGGTTTTGTATTCTGTAAGCCGCCTTGAGTCGCCATGGGCGAATAGGAAGCAATATAAATTCAATAAAATAAATAAAAAAATAAAGTCAATAGGGAATCCAGATTCACTTAGCACCCACGTTACTAACTTCACAAATGCAATGATTCACTTAACTGTGGCAAGAAGAGTCGTAAAATGAAGCAAAATTGATTTAACAAATGTTTCACTTAGCAACATAAATTTTGGGCTCAACTGTGGTCATAACTCAAGGACTATCTGTACATAGGTTTCTTAAGCTTTCCAATCGTTACATGGGCAATTTCTGAGCACCAGATAGGACAGAGTGGTTTTTTAAAGATGTCTGCTATTCCAGAGACAGTTATTTGTGTAACATTCTATCAAAGCTGATTTGGCAGAGGGATGGAGGGGGGGGATAGCGAAAGAACTTTAATAGATTGATATTTTATTTTCCCAGATATTTAGTTCTATTACTGCTCCCCACACCCCAAAATAAGCCCTATTTTGTGGGGGATTCTGGAGGAAGAATTATTCCACTCTATTCCAATCGGAAAAAGTTTTTGCTGGTAAATATTCTATTTTTTGTCAGAAGAAACCCAGAGAGACACTACTAATATGAAATAATAGTTATCTTTACATCATTTACTATGTGCTTTGCCCTCAGCATGATTTCATGTAAAGAATCATGTATTAAACCTTAGTCCCTTTTATTCACAGTAAAGTTAAATCACTCACAGGAGTTCCTTTTAGTGTCACATAATGTTTATACACAATATAAACACATTAGGAACTCATAGTCACAAAAGGAATGTAGTTAAACAGAACACTACATACATAATTATAATCTATTCCTAACACCAACAAGTAACTGAACAGAAAAATTAAGACAGAACTTAATTCCAAATGAAACCTAATCTAGAATGCTGGTGGTGAAATGGTACAGGTAATACAACTGTATTCTGAAAGAAACACAAGACAAATTAATAACAATCAACGAAAGTTAGTTTTTAGAAACTGGAGAAAAATGTGAACGTCAGAGGGAAAAAGGAAGGAAATGTCAGAAATCAAGAACATAGAAAGCCACAAACAATTACACCCTCATTGACAGTACTGCATGTTTTCTGTTCAAATCAATCAAGAGCCCCATGAAACAGTACTTCCATGAAGTCCTCTGTCCCACACAAAAGTGGAGAAGAAGGTTGCAAATAAATCAGTGGTGGGATTCAATTTTTTTTACTACCAGTCCTGTGGGCATGGCTTGGTAGGCATGGCAGGGGAAGGATACTGTAAAATCCTCATTCCCTCCCCACTCCAGGGGAAGGTTACTGCAAAATCCCCATTTCCTCCTGATCAGCTGGGACTCGGGAGGCAGAGAATAGATGGGGGCAGGGCAAGTCAGAGGTGGTATTTACCAGTTCTCCAAACTACTCAAAATTTCGGCTACCAATTCTCCAGAACTGGTCAGAACCTGCTGAATACCACCTCTGAAATAAATGCACTATACCATACATACAATGCGATTCAGAAAAAAAGTGCCACTGTTTTAAGCAAATCTAGCCACTGAAGTTAATATGACTCTTAAAGCAGTAGTGCTTCCTTTTTTTGTTTTGCTTTATTTTGTTTTCCAGGCTCACAGGGGGAAAAAAATCAGATTAATTTAAGGAATAGCATAGAAGGGCTACTTCAGTCACTCTTGTGTAAGTCAGAAGTTCTTCCCCATCATTCACAAAGAATGTATTGTCCTTGTCCAAACTATCCAATAGCAAAAAGCAGATGCATCAAAATATGAGATACAATATTCCTTCCCTAACATTATATGAACAGAAAAGCAGCAAATTCAAGGAGCAGCAGACTGATAGTGTCACTTCATCTCTCTCCCTGCCTCTGTATTCTTTCACTGAAATCGTACATATTCCAAAGCAAATACACATCATAGTTTGGACAACTTGTCTGTATGTATAAATATATAATTTTATTCTTTAATTCCTATCTATGCCAAACAGATTCCTGTTCCAGATTATATAAATTATTCTAATATATTATATTTTAGTTTACTTTTTCAGCTTACTATGGCATCTTCCCATAATTACCCAAGAATTTAAAATAACATGAAGGGTGATGATGTTGTTTAGCACCTCAATGAACCTAATCTGTCCTTTATGTTCCACTGAAAATGTAGGAATTTTGGGCAAATCTGTAATTACATGAATACTGTAAATGTGGCCAGTAACTGTATTTCCGCCACTCTTTGCGTCAGCCTTTTTTAATCTTGGCAATTTTAAGATGTGTGGACTTCAGCTCTCAGAATTCCCTAGCCACCATTACTAGTTGGGAAATTCTGAGAGTTGATGTCCACACATCTTAAAAGTTGCCACAGTGCTTTACATGCTAAATTCATATAGTGAAGAGGACAGTCTATGTTCCCTGAGGCTTTGGTGTGACTTCCAAATCATTTCCAAATGTATACATGTAAACTAATACCATGTTTCTCCAAAAAGATGACCCACCTTGAAAAAAAGCCCTATCACGTTTTTGAGCGCATGCAATCAAATTAAGCCCCACCCACAAAATTAGCTAATTAAGATACTGCCCACCCCAGGTTGCAGGGGATGAGGCGAGGCACACAGGTAAAAAAATAAGTTAGGATGGGGATGGAGGGGTTGAGCTGCCCTACTTACCAGGCCTCGCAGACCCTGACACCTGCCTCACCTTCTGCGGCTGCTTGCGGCCACTCGCATACATCGCCCTGGCCTCTGTTTTGCTTTTAGATGCCTGCCGGAAGGCATCTGCAGCCAGTAACAGAGCTCTGGATCGATCTGGAGCTCTATTATCAGCTGCAGAGGGCTTTCTGGAAGGCATCTGAAGGCGAACCGGAGGCCGGAGCAACGCATGCGAGTGGCGGCAAATGGCTGAGGAAGAAGTGGGCCAGCAGTGGGCTCCTGTTGGGCAGGGCTGTTGGTGCCGCTGCTGCGAAGTGAGTCAATAATTAGAACCCTCCAAAAAGAAGGTGTAGCCATTTTTTTCGGGAGTCAAAAGAAAATAGGACCCGGGCTTCTTTTTGAAGAAACACGGTAGTTTTTAGTGACTGCCTTTTCTTTACCTTTAAATAATGTATCTGAATATGACTGAACTCTTAAAATTATTTTTCACTAGAAATTATTTCTGATTACATCTTGGAATATAATATTAACATATATGTACCTTATGTCATTTTATTTCCTTATCTGGTATTTTCACTTCAATTACATTTTTTGCTAAATATGTGAACTATTTATAAAGTGGCCCCATTTTAAATTACTGTGTAGCATTTTGTGAGCTATCAGACACATTACTAGAAGCTAAATCATAAGACTACCCTCCAGTTTACTTTGGCCATGTCATGCATTCAAATTCATTGGAGAAGGCAATGATGCTGGGAATGGGTAATGAAACAAGAAAGATCAAGGAAAGAACATGTTGGCGTGAGAACATCAAATCAAATACAAGTTGAACATCCAGCGATTAGGAGAAGCTGTGCATGGAGGGTAGCATTTATTGTCTATAAAGTCACCAAGATTCGGACATGACTAAATGGTTTAAAGAACAACATTATGTGAGCTAGACTAGGACAATCTTAAACTTGCATATTTTCATTTCCTTCTATTTTTGACACCTTCACAGATAAACATACACTCTGTTTCTTATTTTATTTCAAACACAGAGCAAGACAAAGAGCCACATATATCTATCTATACAGAGCAAAAGACATAGCCAGTGACATAGAAAGGATGAAATCGAAAAATTCTCCCTGAAACTTGCTTTCAGGGGACTGAATGTAACAATTTAATTGACAATCATTTCTGGCTATTTTAAATCCTACTCTTTAGAGCTACCGTGTTTCTCCAAACATAAGACCCTGTCTTATATTTTTTTGAATCCTGAAATAAATACTTGGCCTTATTGCCATGCACTCAAAAGCGCAACTGGGCTTATTATCAGGGGATGTCTTATTTTGGGGGAAACATGATTCAAAAAATGCTAAAACATATGGATAGTCAACAATTAAGCAAAGTTAGTTAATTAAGGAAAATTTGAATTTAGGGACAAATTAAAGGATAACTTTCAATTTTAGGGACAAATTTTATATTTTCTCTAACTTATTAATCAAGAGAGAAAAAAATGTTGTGTGTGCTATTCTCATGAAAATGCTTACCTTTCCAGAAACAATTTTTTCATAAATCTGGATTGGTTGATCTGCAAAGAATGGAGGATATCCAGCTGCCATTTCATAAATTAACACTCCTAAGGCCCACCAATCCACTGCTTTATTGTAGCCCTGATGAAAAATACTGTGATTAGGTCTAATGATAATACCTCACCAAACTTTTAGTATTAAATAATTACATACACACATAAAAGAATATAAATGCTTCATATTTAGATAGCATACATATAATTTTAAATGTTTTATTCTCATATTATTTAATAAATAGATGTTTGATGACATCTAGAACAAAAATAAATGATATATATATATATATATATATCAGAATTATATTACAAAAAGCAAATGGAAGAGACTCTTCAACACAGCAAAGAAAATCAAAAGTTGTTTCTCAGTAACTTTTGTGTTTCTAAATTATACCGCTAGTTTACTTGCATGTAAGTTTTGCAGTTCCACTGGTGAAGTGTAAGTCAAGAACTACCCATACAGAAATTGACCCTCATGCTTCAAAGAGTCATAAAAACACTTTATTATACAGTGCTAATATCATCCCAAGTAAAGACTCTTTACCATTTCCTGAAATTAAATGTGTTAAGACTTTAAGATGGCATGTTATAGAATACCAAGCAATATTTTGGCTTGAAGAATTTGACTAAATTATTAGATTCTACATGAGAAAATATGACAATATTTAATAATTATTACCTAAGCCATGCATGAGTTTATTTGAAATTTTAGATGAAACTTCTTCCTAAGCATATTTAGAACAGTATTTTCCTTTCAGCAAAGCTTAATGAACCTGTCAAGCATTTTCAAATACCTTGCTAAGAATTATTTCAGGTGCCAAATATTCTGGAGTCCCACATAACGTCCAGGTTCTTCCTTTTACTCTTTTTGCAAATCCGAAATCTGTGACCTAAGAGAACAGAAAGAATTATTATATTTCTCAAAGTTTATTTATAAATTAAAATAAAACCAAATTAATGATAATAATACACATAGGCATCAAGAAGTAATTAATCACAGAAACAGGTTTTTTTTTGTATGTCATAATAGAAACAAAAGAATAGTAGTTTTAGGTGTATCTTTTTAATCAAACAAGGCATGATAGGTAACCAGTTCATTCTTAGAAGCATTAAAAAGGAAGAATTAACGCCAAAGTATAAACCTCAGATATGCTATATTCAACACTAAGTAATATCTATAACATCATTAAGCTTTTGATTTTAAAAAGCAAATTTTTTTTCCAGGGCTGGGAAATCAGTTTTGGAATCCCAAAATATTTGGCTGGATATTTTTTTGGGGGGGTGGGAGTGATATGAAAAGGTGAAAAAGGTGATTGACACATCTATTTTCCCCTAGCACTGAACAACAGTAACAGGAAACTTAAGCTGAAGGTTTTCAATTACATAAACTGTTGTGCCTCCTGCATCACTTGGAAGCTGAAAGAATAAAACTGAAAGTATTGCCCCATTTGGAAAAAGCTATCCATTTTGATATAAACCAATTTGGATCAAATTCAGCATCTATTTTCTCCTGTTTTTGACAATATATATATTTAATTGATGAAACTGATTTGTAAAAAACTGATTTCCTTACAAAATACTCTAAGTATTCACCACATTTTGCTATAGATAACAAAATATTCATGTCTATAAATCTTTGTATCATACCTGAATATATCCTTGTTGATCAATTAAAAGATTTTCAGGTTTTAGATCTCTGTAGATGAGGTCTAATGAATGGAGGTACTCAAATGTTAGTACTATCTGAGCTGCATAAAATCGTGCATGTGGTTCACTGTAATCAATGAAAATATTAAGTTATTAAAACTAGTACATTTAACAAAAGTACCATCATTATCTTTTAAATACAGTGGACAATACTCATACAAAAATCTATGAACTGGTAGAAATATATCAAAAAATTTATGTTCTGTTCTACAATGATTGCAAAATGAATTCAAAAGTACATATATAATACAGGTTGTCCTTATTTAGCAACCACAATTGGGATTGACAACTCAGTCACTAAGTGAAGCAGTTGCTAAATCGCAAATCATATGACCATCTTTGTTTTTCAGCTCTAAACTGACAAGAGTAATCAGTTTCATACCTTCTGCTTTTCTTTGCATCCTAGCCAGCCCCCCACCCTCTGGATTGGTCACCCCATGCTGGATAATTAATAAAAAAGGTATTAATTTCTGCAGTACAGAGAAGGGGATCAAAGGAAAGTAATCACAGCAAAAGCTGAAAACAGTAGTCCTCACTGTGACTGCTTATTATACTAATTTCTAATCCCATCGTCTCAAATCTCTCTGCTCTGCAAGGGAGGAGAGTTCAGCTAGGAGAGATTACCTACAGAAATTGCTGGGTGGGAACCTTCTTTTCTGAGATGCAAGAAGGAAAGAGGGGCTCTAGTAGTCATGTTGTGGGGGGTATGAGGGCACGGAAGAACCAAAGTGACTGGCCATCGAAAGAGTGGGGTGGAGGTAGATGGGTATTTCCTCTATCTTTTTGTAATGAAGTATGTCAGTGATCTTGGGGCTAGAAGGGAATAGATGCTGCCCAGGAAACAATAAAACAAGAGAGGCAGGAGCCCTCAATGGTTCGGTCAGAGAAACAAAACTTAGGATGGGCCCACCCTGATGAATCAAAACAATTAAAAGCAGCAATGAAAGTTTGTACTTTCAAACTTGGATGATTCTGTTAATGTAGCCTTAAATAACATAGAATTAATCTAGTTTTGTTTCCTGTTTGGTTCATCTGGGAGGGCTGAAATTTGCTTTGTAGATTCAGGTGGGGGGTGATGTGTTTGGATAGGAGGGAATTGGCAAGGGGAGATGGGGGCTTCTGATTTGTGCATACTAGTCCAATATGGGTGCTGGAAGGTAGAGAGGAGGAAGTGAAGGACAGGAGTTCTCTGAGGGCTTGTTGCGTGCAGCTCCCAACTGGAGCACTGTGGTGAGGTGGCTTCCCTCATCTGCTACTCCTGTCCAGAATTTGTTTAGCCATGATAGAGACCAGGCACCCCTAGAAAGACACCATCAATTCCTGTGCATCTCTTCCTGGCTGGCCCTGGATCTGAAAAGACCCAAAGGGACACCTTCTCAGCCACATTTGATGTTCCAAGTCTGAAGTCTCTGCCCCAGCATGCTTGCAAAGAGAAGGTGTCTGCAGGCAGTTTGCCAACTGCCCTTAGATTGTGCCGGTTTGGGACCTCAGGCAACCTTTTCCATTTTGATGGTAGCGGCAGAGGAAAGCTAATTGGCATGAAGGTCTCCTCGTGGTTGCTGCTCAGCTAGGTCGAAAAGTTTAACTGACTGAATGGAGGGGACTGCAAAGGAACCAAGATTTGCTAAATGGCTGCAGAGCTGCCTTTTTCTCTGGATAGCGCCATCTGGTTTTGGGGGATGGTCATCTTTCCCCTCCCTAATAGGGCACTCTGCCACAAGAAGCTCTGGATCAGAAGAGAATAAGCAGGCACACAATGGGGATTACAGTGGCTGTTTGGCAAGCAGCTGCCAGGACTAACACATTGCTTTTGTTTTCTATGTGTGTTCTCGACTGTGTTCCATCTTACTTTCTTCTAACCTCGTCTCCAATCTATCCACTGTGCAAGAGGAGAGAGATAATAAAAACAGACCAGACCCATTGTATTAATCACAGGATTGAGGGAACCTGCCAATGTAATAAATGGTTGTCAATTGATCATAAAGTTATTTTTTCAGTACATCATAACATCAAACAGTTGTGGAATAAGTGGTCAGTCAAGGGAGGACTATCTGGATCAGATCCTATGCATTTCAATATATAAAACTATTGTATACATGCCAAACCAAAACTTGTTTTTCAAAGCTATTTCAGAAAGTTTTCAAGTTTATGCTAAGTGAAGTACATCTTTTCCCATAAAGAAATCACTTAGGAATGACAGTATATACTTTCCCAAATAATCTATTTGTTTATTCTTACCTGAACCTTCCAATTCTTCTTAAATGTGAGAACATTTCCCCTCCAGGAACATATTCCATAACCATATATAAATTGGAATTGTCCTAAAATATAGAGAAGTATCGTTAATTGAAATTGTAAATACACTTTCAAAGATCTAAATATATTTCTGGCAAACAAACAAAAAGTTTATTTAAGCACTCAATGTTCCTGAACACTGAAAGTGGGGGAAAAAAACAGCAGGATGAAACAGAGAGTACCTGGCTGAATTAAAATTGACCAGCCTTACTCCATTATTCTCAACAGAAGAACACAAGGAGCAATAATGGCAGTAGTAAGTGTGCATGAGATTTTGGCAAAAAATTCTATACATATAAAAACTTAATGGATTTTTCCTCACAACGTTATCATATAGAGTTTTTGTACACAACTATTGATAAGACAGATAGTCCTCATTTAACAACAACTCATTCAGTAACTGTATGAATGGTGCTGAATGAGTAGAATTTACAACTGGTCCTCATAACTGTGGCTGTCACAGTGCCCCTGTAGTCACATGACTGTGATTGCTGGCAACTGACTTGCAATTATTATGTTGTAGCATACTCTGGTTATGTGATTGCCATTTGGGACATTCCCTGCTGGCTTCCAAAGACAAACTCAATGCAGAAGCTGGCAGGTGTGCAAAAATGGCAACCAGGTGGCATTATAGTTAACAACAGTGAAGGGTTCACTTAATGATGACAGCTGGAAGTGCTGGCATCGTGATCATGTGATGTGCTTTATGACCACAGTGCTTAGTGATGGAAATTCTTGTTCCAACTACTGTTGTTAAGTGATGACTACCTGTATGTAATTTTAATTTATACACGGTTACATTTAAACATATGGCTGGAGAATTGAATTATTTTTTCTGATGCCATTCTTTGTTATATAACTGTACGCAATGAAAATTGTTCCATTTTTTTAAAAAAATAAGTCAATTGCTAATAGATTCCATTCAATGTTATCTCCCATGCCACAGCAAAATCCATGGTGATGGATTTTACAAGAGATTTCTTTTAAATAAGCCATGGGGTTGTATTTTCCTTGCTTTCTATACCACTGTCAGGGCTACTTATGCTTTCTACTTCTATTTCTATTTATTTCTATCCTGCCTTCATTATTTTTACAAATATCTCAAGGCAGTGAACATATCCAAAACACCCTCTTCTTCCTATTTCACCCAAACAATAATCTTGTGAGTTGAGCTGAGATAGAGTGGCTGGCTCAAGGTCACCAAGCTGGATTTCATGGTTAAGGAGAACTAGAACTCACATCTCCCGGTTTTTAGCCTGGTGCCTTAACCACTGCACCAAACAGGCTCTATTAACTAGCTCTATTAACACCAACACCTGTTGTCATCTTACTACTTGAAACTGTATTTAATCTTAAACCCAATTTAAAAATATCAAAATAAAAATGGATTATAAACAAATATTAAGTTAATGAAGGCCATTAATTTATAGCAACTAGTTTGTCAGGAGCACTTAATTGATAATACCAGATTTGGACATCTAGCTAGCTAGATGCAACAGCACATTACTTTTCCACATTCTGGTTTACAAAGCTCATAGTTTTTATTTAAATAGTGATGTATGAATATGACCAAAAGACTTACTTTATTTTATTAAACTGACTTGTTCAATCTGTAAAACTTGCAATCATATTAAATTAGTGAAGCATCTAACATGTAATTTTAACGAGTGAGCATCTTCAATCATCTTTGGACTCGTCTTATTTGGGAAATAAACTTCTATGAAAAACATGGCACCCACTGGGCACTACAAGACAAATTATGCTAGAAAAAAGTAACTAGTGTTACTTTCTAATCCAATTATTACCTTAAAAGAATACTCCAGTCTTACAAGAAAAGGAAAGTTCACTGCTTGTAATATTCTTTTTTCATTCAATGTGTGTTCTATTTGCTTCAGTTTAACCACCTAAGAACAAAGTCCATTTTAGAAAGGATTCAAAACAAAACATTTAGTTAAAAATAGGAAAAAGATCAGTTCTAAAATCAGTTTGCATTTTATAAGTGGCTTAAAGCAGGGACCCCCAAACCCTAGGCCATGGACTGGTACCACTCCGTGGCCTGTTAGGAACTGAGCTGCACAGCTGAAGATGAGTGGTGGGTGAGTGAGCAAAAAACCCAACCCCCCCCCCACTCTGTGGAAAAATTGTCTTCTGTGAAACCTGTCCCTGGTGCCAAAAAGGTTGGGGACCTCTGGCTTAATGAATAAAAGAACTGTATTCTATTTCATCTTTGGGTTCAGATTATACTGTACATAAAATGTATAACAAGTAATCTGAACAAATACAGTGTGTAGAATGCTTGCAACAAGTTACAGTGAGAGTTTTAGAAAGTTCATTTAATGCATATCATCTAAAATAAAAAAAACCTCACACCCCCCAAAGAACTTACAAAAAATGATGTATTTCATACTATTCTCTTAATTAAACTGTAACATTTGATTATGGGAGTGTCTTCAAGGAGAAAGAGTAGATGGTGAAGATGATGAGGCTAATAATTTTTGAGAACTTGGTTAGAATCTGAATCACTGGAAAATACCCCCACAAAGAATAATTTCAATTCTAATGCTAATTACATGAGCAAACAACATTTGACGTAGGAAGAGAGTAGAAAGGCCTGATTCAGGCTAGACAAGATAAAGCAGTGTCATCTTGATTTTGTTACAGTTTTACAATTATTCCTTTGCTGAAATTTACATTTAACTTAACAGCTATCATACTCATTTTCTTCCATGTTTTTATAACATGAATTACAGAGACGTATTTATTTTCTGCCATCAAATCAGTGTTGACTTCTGGAGATTACCTGGACAAATCCCTGAAGTTTTCTTGGCAGATTTTGGAAGTGGTTTGCCACTGCCTCTTCCTAGGGCTGAGAGAGAGTGCCTGGCCCAAGGTCACCTAACTTGATTTGTCTCTTAAACCGGGACTAGAACTCATGGTCTCCCAGTTTCTACCCTAGTGCCTTAACTAACAACTACCCCAAACTGGCACTTATCACAAAGGGGTATTTTTCTGAAATAAAATTATTCTGTGGCAAATGAAATGTGAAAGTCAGTTAAACGACTGTCATTTATGTTAGGGTGGAAATGATATGACATGCACTTGCATCCAGTGCTATGACATAACCACACCATTTGTCTGTGTCATTCTGATATCAAGTGTCTGATTACTGCTGCTTGAAAAAAATTAATTTTCAATTAATGAAAAATTAAGTTTAAAAATGCAGCTGCTTTTGTAATTCAATAATACAGTAGCAGTAAATGCTGGAATTGAAGACATAAACATTACATGTTTTGAAACATTTAGTTACATTGTTTCAATATATTAACATAATGAAATTGGCTTGTAAAAGTGTTGCTGCTGCGTGCCAAATCTTCTAACTTGTAACTGCCAACTACATGAAACTCTATTAAAGTCCAATCTAAAAATACAATTTTCTTAAGAGAGGGCTCAGATTTAAGTGAACAGAAAAACTGCAGAATATTCATAAAACAAAAAGGATGTTGTGAATATAGATAAATGTTAGCATTGGTTTGGCTACACAATCTGACAATAGTTAATCAGCAACTAGTTCACTTCTTTTCAAATACTTAACACCTAGGAGTATTCATTTGTTAAAAAACACAGATACACACACACACACATACACACACACACACACACACACACGGCAGACTTACACAAATATTATTCAGTCTAAACAGAGATGCTTTAATCCCTTTCTTGATCGGGATTCCCTGTGCACAGTCACTCACGCCCTCGTCACCTCTCGCCTTGACTACTGCAACGCTCTCTACATGGGGCCCCCCTTGAGGAGCACCCGGAGGCTCCAGCTGGTCCAGAATGCAGCAGCGCGGGTAGTGACGGGAGCAGCATGGCGCTCCCATGTAACACCGCTCCTGCGCGAGCTGCACTGGCTCCCGGTGGTCTTCCGGGTGCGCTTCAAGGTGCTGGTTATCACCTTCAAAGCGCTCCATGGCATAGGGCCTAGCTATCTTCGAGACCGCCTGCTGCTACCGACGACCTCCCATCGACCCGTGCGCTCCCACAGAGAGGGCCTCCTCAGGGTGCCATCAGCCAGACAGTGTAGGCTGGTGACCCCCAGGGGGAGAGCCTTCTCTGTGGGGGCACCTACCCTCTGGAATCAGCTCCCCCCAGAGATAAGGAGAATCCAGGACCGCAGTGCCTTCCGTCGTGCCCTTAAAACCCATTTATTTAAACAAGCCGGGCTGGCTTAAGATGAAATTTTTAACTGTTTTAAATGTTTTAAACGTTTTAATTGATAATGAGTTTTAATTGGGCCAAATTTATATATCTTTTAATTGTCTTTTAATATTTGTCTTGCATGTCTTTTTAATTCTGGCTGTACACCGCCCTGAGTCCTCAGGGAGAAGGGCGGTATAGAAATTCAATAATTAATAAATAAATAAATAAATAAATAAATAAATAAATAAATAAATAAATAAAATGATATGACATTACACAAAAGTTTATTGTTAAATATTACATTTTTTCTGAATATTCATTATTTCCTATATGCTATGTAAAAATGATTCCCCCTGCTAGGTGGTAAAACAAATCAAATACCTTGATCAAACTGTGCTGGGTAGGTGTCAGAAAAGGAGGAGCATCTTCGTTTCTTTTTAAAATCCTTTTCCTTTATTAAAATGATTCAAAGTACAAATTCTATTGCAAACAACATGCTAGCTTGAGCATTGTTTAGGAACTGTATTGTCCAGATCAATGCCCTGTTCTGACACCCCTACCTACTCTGACACTGAGGTAAAAGTGAATTTCCATAGTAGCTAGGTTTGGATTTCCCTAATTCTCTTTCCGGGATCCGTAACAGCCTATTAACATTTGCACCATGGTTGTTATTGACCCTAAATATCAAAATCCTCTTTTATATTCCTTTCACCAACAAAAAAATCCCAACCTTAAAATACTACAAAATGAAAAAAGGGGCTTTAACTGTTACATGTCTCTATTACTATTTTAGAGGTGAAAATGTTGCAGAATAATACTATTTCTTCCATTAAATAATAACTTAATACTACTCATACTCATAACTGTACACCTGTTCACTGCACATATTAATAACTGTAAGTTATGTGCGGTAATAATAATAAGCACAACCTCAAGATTCATTTATAAAATGCCATATTTTTTTCCATTCCCACTGTATACTTATTGCTTGTTCAGATTTATCTCAACTCTTCTCCTAAGTCATTTTTCAAACAGTAATTGAGCTATAACTGAACAAGGCACTTGACCAATGCTCTCTGTAAAATACAATCAATGGAGAACACTCAGCATGTGCTTTATATATCTGTAGAGCAGTCGGTATGCCATTCTTCCAACACAAAGCAAACTAGCAGGATTTGCACTGAGCTGAACTAGTGCAGAAAATAGCATTCAAGAGGCATGTGAACAACCCAGAAACAATGAAACTTTACCCCACCTGAACCACAGCTTGGCAGGGAAATATACATACATATCGGTGAATACAGAATTAAGTAAACTGTAATAAAAATACCAACTTTTTGTTTATCCAGTATCTTCATGGCATAATACTGTTCTGTAGATTTGTGTTTCACCAACATGACTCTTCCAAATGATCCAGTTCCAAGTGTTTTAAGCCTCTCGAAGTCATCTAACCCAGCAGTATTCTATAATAGTAAGAACAGATAAAATATCCCAAGTGGAACAGGTTATTATAACAGTAATTTATTCAATTAAATATACATATAATTTATTAAGCAGGGTAGCACCCATTTCTACTGGAGAGAAAAGGTAACTTGGGAAACAGACCACCTGTTATGCTTGTCGAAGAAGAACCTAGGATCAAGCTCTAAAACCTTTGGGTAGCGCAGAAAGCCTTGCACGTGAAATTGTAAATAACCTATTCTCGGCACCAATATTACTCAGAAACAAATAAAATATCCCAAGTACAAGAGGTGAATGAATAGATGAATGAACTATAAAGCAGTTCTTGTGTTTCCAAATGGGAACAGTAATCGGAAATAGCTAATATTTCTATCTCATGTATTGAAAAGGTATTGATTAAATGATGGTATATTTTGTAAAGTGCTGGAGCTCTGTCAAGTTTACTACTCACTCAGAAAGCGTCAGGGACAAGTTGCATAGAATAATATATTTATGTGTACTGAAGACATGAACCAGCTAAGTGTGAAAAGGAAGATGGAAACACTTGCTGTGGTTATGACAGGGGTGTCAAACTCAAGGCCTGCAGGCTGCATCCAGCCTGCAGGATCTGGCACGTGGGGCTGCCCGCTTACATCTGGCACGTGGGGCCGCCCTGGAAATAGCGAAGGACAGGCCCACAGTACTTCTGCCAGTGAAAACGAGCTCGGGAGGGCCGCGTGCAGCCCTCCTGAGCTCCGTTTTCACTGGGCAGAGGGCTGCAGGATGATCCCCCAACAGCCCTGTCTGGGTCACCACAGGTGCCCCTGACATGATTGACATCGAACTGGCCACACCCACCTGGCCCCCCGAGGTCAAACACAACTTTGATTTGGCCCTCAATGAAATCGAGTTTGACACCCCTGGGTTATGAGCACTGAGGCTGTGAAGCACCCCCACCCTTGGAAACATTGCTGACCGAGGCCTCCTGGACTGTTAGTTGATGTGGTTGTTGATGGATGCTAGCTTGAGGGTGGGGTGAAAAAAGTGATGAGACCTGATTACATGCCATCAAGTAGTTTTTGCTCCTAGCAACTGCATATCGTTACTGCCCAATACAGGCACCTGCTTAGTTTAGCTGGCAGCTGGAGTGACATTCATATCTTGGGTGACCCTACTGGAAATATATGCTCATTCCTCATTCCCAGGAATGATGACGCAACACAGGAAGACTTGGATGGAATGGGTCCTGGGGTGCTCTTTTTTCGCCTGAAAAGGCTTGTCTTTCCTGAGGCTGCAGAGTGTTTTAGCAGGTCTGACTGAGTTCCCTATGGGCCAGGATGGGTTGCTGAGTTCAATTTGTGTGTGTATTGTGGGAGACTATATATGTGTCCTTGGTCTGTGAAGGGATGCAAAGGGTGGGAATTGAGGCTGTAGACAGAACTACCTCAACAGTGATGGGCAGAAGGATATATGATGGGAATGGAGGGTGAGCCACAGTTGAGGATATTGGATCTGCTGTTTGAAAATGGTCCCACTGTCCAGTCCTCAGTTTCTACGCTCAATGCATGGCTCCTGGATACTTAGTGACCCTGGATTTCAGTTGTTGCTTTTGAACGACAGACTGACATATAACGAATATGCTCTCACACAACACATTATCTTGGAGGAGAGTGCAACTTTATATATCTTACCAAGACCTGGTTGGTCTCAGTGGAAAAGGCGTTCCACTCTTAGAAATGTAGCCATCTGGCTTTAATTACTGGGTTCTGTGGGGGTGGTGGGCTGGCTCTAGCTGTAATAATAAGATTTATTTTTATCCTCATTTGTGCCCCTTAATACTGGAGGGAATACAGATATATGCTTCAATTGGCAATGTGGCAAAGTTTTGCTTTTGCTGCAAATATTAATGATCATCATTTCAGAGGCAGATGTTGCTTCCACTGCTACGCCATCATCAAACTGAAAACTTCAGTAGGACGGCAATGAACAGTTTAAGGATCCAAATATTTACCCATATGCTTATTCGCTTCTCTAGTGGATGGTATTTTATAGAAAGGGTTGAAATATATCAACTTGCCTCAACAAAGCACTAAAGTAAAGAGGTTTGAACAAATACGTTGGAACACTATGTGCTAGAGATAAAATAAAAATCTTGCCATACAATATATGTACTCAAATATTAATCAGCAAAAATGTTTATTTGCCCAAAGGTTTTACAGCAAACATGGATTGTGAATGAAACTGAGAATTGGCTTCAGGATGTGTGTAAAAAATAGACACATGAAATGGCAACAACTGTTATAATTTAGCACAATATCCATTGTTCTTCTTGGAGTTTATTAGTGTAATGCAGTAGATTATTAATATAAAAGAGATTTTCTCTATTCCTGAATACCATAAATTAGAATAAATAACAAGTGACATTTAAATTACTTCTTTACCTGAGCAGGACTTTCCCACTTTCTTAAAAAATCTTCTTTGGCTTTGGCTAGAAATTCTTTCACTGAAATCAGAAAACAAAAAGAAAACTGTTGGGTTCAATTCACTACATAGTAGAACACTTCAAAATTATTTAAAGCTGTTTCAAGAAATGCTGAAAAAAATCCATAAATAAAAAGCAAAATTTCTATAGGAGTTCTAACAGCTCTCTAAAACTTATGAATTATAATATAAATTTTAGCACAATTTGCTTAAACTAATTTAAATCTAACAGGCACACAACTGTAACATACAAGCAGAACTGAATGTGATTCAGAACCCTCTTAGAGGAGGCTTTTTTTTTTATCGGTTGATACTTCAAAAATAAGCAATTCTTGCTACAGTGCATTACTGTCACTTAATGGCTGTTTGCAAGCTAAGGAATCAAGTGCATAATAGCATTGCAGTATTGCAAGCAAAGGCAAACTAGGAGGTTACAAAATTGCACATTAGAAATGCCCACAGTCAGAGACTACCTTGAATTACTAATTTTGCATTTCAAGAAAGATCATGGCTGTATAAAATGTGCACAGATAATACGGTAATTCAATATGATTTGTCTTTTAAAAAAGTCTTTATATATGATTATTAACCAAACTGATAGATTATTTTGCACTTCTATATAGAGTACTTGATATCTCCAGGCAAAACACGTGATCGATTCTACTAATCTGGGACATTCAAATGAGTGGGAGGGGTAGGATAGGGACAATTCTATTTACACTTTTATAGGAAGTGGACAAGCTGTGGTGAAATGTTGATGAGGAAATTATATATATATATATATATATATGTATATTTATATGTATATGTATATGTATGTATATGTATATATATGTAGGTCTTTGGTTATTCGGGTTTTCTCCCGCGTAAAATTGGAGGTTTCTTGGCAACGTTTCAACCAGCCTGAAGATGACGAATGAGACTTCGTCGAAACGTTGTAGCCAGGTTTTCCCTACGTAGCCAAGGTTTTTTTGTAGCTCCAGCTCAGTAGAATCACATCTATTCGGTTCTGGGCTTTTTTCCTTTCTAACACCTAGCAAGCTCTAACTGCTAGGTGGGAGACCTAAATAGATCATACATACATATATATATATATACATATGGAATGGAATGTTATTGTATTCATGGTTGAGTGCTCGTCTCTGCATTTACATGCATGGAATTTGCAGTTTGGGCTAAGGCGCTAATCAAAACTCTGCTAATATTTAGTCCTTTGTTAATGCTTCGACTCTACTTCTCCAAGAGACAGAGCAATCCTAGACCCAGACCACTCGCCAGAATATGCATATGGAAGAGAGATATGGAAGAGAGATACATGGGTTAAAATAAATGGACAGGTGATCATGAAAAACCAGACTTTCAACTACATATCTGATTCTTCACTGTGATCTCTGTGCCTTACATAGCCTGCGTCCATTTAAAAGTATATGACTAAGTGGCTGTTTTACAGAGGGAGAATCTCTCTCTGGAACAGTTTTTTTGATGTACTATTCTCATGGAATGTCTCCAAAAATTTGGTAGCAGGTTGAGCTTTGCCAGTTGGAAGCTTAAGATAATGTTCTTTTCGAATCAGTTAGAAAAAAAACGTATACTTAGATATCGATATCCTTTTGAGGCTCTGTGTAGCATATAAATATGAGGACCCAGACTGTTGGGGGCAATATGCTGACTCTATAAACCACTTAGAGAAGGTTGTAAAGCACTATGAAGCGGTATGCAAGTCTAAGAGCTATTCCTATTGCTAAATAGTTGATTAAATAACGTAATAATTTGTGTTCAATCTGAAAATCCAAGAATATTAAAACTATGCAAATAAGGGGAGACAAATAAGCAGAACTAAGGGACAAATTTTTGTGAAAATTAGTAACATTTTATATATGATATAAAGGTGAGGAAAGTGAGACACAAAATAACCTTGATAAAGAGGAAATTGATCAAACAGAAGTCAATCATGTTTACTGAGTGTGAACTGTTTACTTGTAATCTAGAAAAAATAGCTAAGGAGTTCTACTCTGGAGCTTTATCTGGAGGTGAGTGCTCTTGGTGGCTTTCTGTATCATTAGAGAAACTCTTATGCTATGCAATAGCTACATAAAACTGATAAGTATAGTTATTTGGCAGTGAGCCTCTAAGCCACCAGGAGCACCTCCTTTGTCTATTTTCCTGCATCATCTACCAAGAAAACCAATGTTCTGAAACTCCCTATTTGAATGGATCCAGAAAACCAGTTTCATTCCAATGCATCTAGAACTATAAGGCCATTCTGTGTCTGTATGCTGATGACATCTGGCTCAATTGCTATTTTCTTTCTGATTCTATGTAAATTATTAACATCCTTGAACATTGCCTAATCTGCACAAGGGAGAACAAACTAAAATTAAATCCAGAAAAGATCTCGGTAAGGAAAAAGTTGCACTGGGGTGAAGTCTCTCATGGGTGAGTTACACGACAAACTATTTTGTGTTAAATTTATATTTACTGACAAAATAAATAAAGGGAGACTAGGACACATCTATTTCAAGCTATTTAGCTCTCATCAGCTAGCCATACCCTTCTGGGATTCGAACCTGGGCTTGCTTGCATATTAGGCAGATATATTAGCCACAGGTTCTCCTCACTTTGTCAGCTTGTACCAGGGGAGATTAAATGGGTTTTCTATTGAAGCAACCTGGTCTACCCAAATATGGGAAGGAGCATACTGCTTCCTTTTCACCTTTTCGCCCCAATCCAGGAGCCCTCAGTTGCTTTCACAACGAACTATTTTGTGACCTGTGGCTTAGAGGTTAATATATCTGCCTAATATGCAAGCAAGCCCAGGTTTGCCTGAGGGCTCCTGGATTGGGGCTGAAAGGCGAAAAGGAAGCAGTATGCTCCACTGTCACCACTTTCTAAGAGAGTTGTGCATTTTTTAGATTCCTGTCTTAAATAATTTTCTACAGTAAAGAGACCTATTATCTGAGATGGAAATTTTGAAATATGGTAAACTAAATTCTTTGAAAAAAGTATGGGGCATGTTTTAAATCATTAAAAGAAATTGCACCTTTTCCAGGCTTGCAGAGTTGTTTCTAAACTGTTCCCAACTGTCTCATATATGTACATTGATAGCCATTTTGTTCATTTTCTATTTGGGAAGCAGCCTCTGAAGTAACTGTGCAAATCTTGAAAACTTTGCAGCTGCTTTTTTCCCCAATTTGTGGGAAAACGTGCTTTGTTCTTAATCCTGCATGCTGGGAATCAACCTTTTTTGCTTATTTTGTACAGGGCTGTTAAATATCCCATAGACTAAATTGTTGAAGTTTTAAGATCAAATACAGCATCTAAAGACTTTAATGGCTGATACTTGCCAATATACTGAGAACATTTTGAACATGGATTCTAGATACTAATTTGTATAGTGGTGGCCCCGGAGTGTGTGTTTAATGAACTATCTTTTAGAATATTATTTAATATTAGCAGCAGTTAATACTGCAACTATATAAGCTGTCAATGTGTTTCTGAACTAAATTTAGAGTTAGTGGTTTTACAATCTGCAGCATGCATGTTTTAGGAAATATTTTGTCCAATCTACATATTAAAATCACTTAATGAGTACTTCAAGTGGGCTTGTTTGACATTCCTTCATTTAAGATAGTAAAGATTAATCTAAAGTTAAAGACTTTCTCCATTTTTGATAATTTGTGCTGTTCTGAATAGTCTTTTAAGAGATATGACATGAAACTGCAAATAATTCTGCAAGTATTTAATTTTAAGTTTGCAACAACAAAGAAATAAACCCAATAAGAACAAATGATTTTAATATAGATGACTTTCAAGGCATGCCTTTAAAAGTTTCAAATTATGCCTTCTTTTACTTGTGCCTATTATTATTTTTAGATTTCACTTTGCATTTCTATATTTGAAAAAGAGTGGAAAGGTAAATACTAACTCTTTGAAATTAGGAATTTAGGAACAATTTAGTCTAACATCAAATTATTAAAATGCTTCAACCAAAATTAGAAGATAGTCATGTCATTTTATTAATTGGTATTAGCTACTTATTTAAAAAGGGGGTATCATGTAAAATCCATAGCCTTCTTAAGTGTAAAGATAATTTCATTATGAATTTTCTATCTAGTGCACATTTCATATTTTTTCCCCAAAATGTACTATAAACTTCATAATATTTTTCTAAAAATTAGGATAACTGTAATTTCCCCATTTAATAATTTTGTAATGTAGTCAATGACTCTGGGTTCTAATGAAAAAAATGACCATACCAAAGATTTCTAAAGTTTTCGCCAAGGATTTGCAGAAGTATTCACCCACACAGATGTGAAGAAAAGAAAGAAGAAAGAGAAAAAGGATTTACACATCTTCCACATATAATATATAAAAACTAGATTAATTCTTATCATGTTCTTGTCTCCATTCCTTTCTTTCTCAGGAATAGATACCAAAATACCCCAGCCCTCCCATATGTTGCCAAAGTGGACTAGGCAACAACAAATGGAATTTCTGTAAAAAAGACAAACAATTTTTACATCATGTGCTACAGAAATTACCTCTAATAGCTTTATAAGGAATCTGAACAACCAGATTCAAGCACACTAATATCAAAATCGATTTATACGAAAAGCTCAGAAGAAAACACTATAACATTCACAGAATGGTGGTGCAGACTGGATAGACTTAACATTCTCTTTTTGCCCACTGCATAAATAGGAATAAATGCTAGGTGAAATTTCAAAGCTGCCAAGCAACATGGGTGCGTGGGAGAGAACTTCACATTCTGTGCAGAATTCACAGAAATTACACACATATCTGATCAGGCAGCTCATATTTTGAAATGAAAAAGTAGCCTGCCTTTCAGCAGTTCAAGTTGGTGGGTGGAATTAAACAACATTCAAGTAGTATGCAATCATGATCATTCCCCCCACGCCCCCTTATATTGCATTCTGTCTTAAAATATTACCCTACATGCCACCACAAGATGTATACTAGGTAGTGAAAAGGATAGGTTCAACATATGATCTTTATATACATGAATACTAGACTAAGTAAAGTAGGCAACTGCTAAAAATACATTTTATGCCAAACACAATGGAAACATGAAGAAAAGTCTTCAAATGTAAATTACAGTTATTGATGATAGCTTTTTTCCCCTTTCAAATGTTTGGGGTAAATATCAAAGCAAATGTATAAATCTCATTTTACAATTAAAAGAGAATATCTTGAACAACAGTTGAAAAAGTGGGCTCTTGTACCAGCATTAATTTCCAATTGTGCTATTTTTATATTTACAGTGTAAATACAATATATATGAAGATGTATGTATCCCTGCATCATTATCTTCACGGGAGTGTGATGGCTCAGTGGTTAAAGACACTGAGCTTGTCAACTGGAAAGCTGCAGCCTAGGTTCAAGACCCAAGCGTGATGGGATGAACTCCTGTTACTTGCCCCAGCTCCTGCTAACCTAGCAGTTCAAAAGCATGCAATGTGAGTAGATAAATAGGTACCAATTTGGTGGGAAGGTAACAGCATTCCATGTGCCTTGGAATATTGTCATACAGACCATATAACCACGGAAGGTAACAGCATTCCATGTGCCTTGGAATACTGGCATACAGACCATATAACCACGGAAGCGTCTTCAGACAATGCTGGCTTCCTCGGCTAAGAAATAGAGATGAGCACTGTCCCCTGGAATCAGACATGACTGGGACAGGGGAAACCTTTACCTTTACATATCCCTATTTTCACTATCTTCACTGGTCTGAATCACTGTATCTCCAAACTCAATTTTTGAAGCTGATTCATTTTAAGTTCACTGTAAAGCATCCTTAGAAATTATTGGGTTTACTAATTATTCTAAAAGCTACTTAGATATCATTCAATGTTTGAGAAATTGTTTTCAGCTTTTTTTCCTCTGAAGTATTTTTTTCTGTTAGCTTTTCAGATGCTCTTTCATATACAGGTAATACCCAGCTTACAACAGTTCATTTAAAAGTCTGTTGAGATTCTCAATTTTTGGGACAACCATGAGCTGGATGACTGAGGATCTTTACAGACTTTTAGCTATGCAATTTGAGATGAACATCCTTCAAATAGTGTAAGATTATGAACAGTTTTTTTTTTAAAAAATATTGCAGACTACAGGAACCATTAGCACTACTCAGGTGACCCCGAGGGCACAGATAAACCTCCAAATGCTTCAACAACCCTCAAAAAGGATGCAAATGACCAGCTGTCTGCAAGGAATATAAATCCTTCCATTCCCCACTATCCAATCAGAGCTTAAGAAGCTTCTTAGATGAAAGTGAAACATCTTCAAAGAAAAAACAAGGAAGTCCAGTTGCCTCCTGAAAAAAGCACCGTTTGGGCCAACAGTTCATTTAGTGACTGAAGTTATGACAACAATGAAAAAAGTGACTTACGAGGTTTTTTTCACACTTACAACTGTTGTAGCATTCCCAGTCACATGATCAAAATTCAAATACTTGGCAACTGACTCTATTTATGACAGTTGCAATGTCCAGGGGATATGTTTGTGACCTTCTGACAAGCAAAGTTAATGGGGAAGCTAGATTCACTTAACAGCCTTGCTGCTAACCTAACAACTGCAGAGATTCACTTAACAATTGTGGCAAGGAAGATTGTAAAATGGAGCAAAATTCAGTTAACAACTGTCTTGCTTAACAGAAATTCTGGGCTCAATTGTGGTTGTAAGTTGAAGACTACTAAATGCATGAAATATACTGATTTTTCTCAAATTGAAAAAAATCAGTATATTGCACATCAACTTTTTAATATTCTATATTTGACGCCAATATTTCATATTGCTGCTCTGCCTGTTCCTGGATATGTTGAACGTATTGCACTTCAATTCACCAATTACACTAATTTCTCAGATGTTCAATTTACTTATTTCATTTCCATGTTCATAAGGATTGTATTTCCTTAGTTCATGCTTTTCACATTCAATGTTATAATTTAATGTGACTTGTAGAACACTAATTCATCTTTCAATTCTGTCCCCATCAATGTTTGACTTTGGTCAGTCTACATCATTACTCAGAAGTTTACGTGTGAACTACTACATTGCTTCCTAATAGTCAGAGGAACATTGTCCAGCTAAAGATCTCATAGTCGACTTTTGTAATGCTAAAGCTATATCCATATGGTTTTCCAAACAACTATACAAATGGTACTGGTATATCCTTCTGAGTTTGATCTCTCAGGCTATTGCCTAGTCTCATTCTTGCCAGGTCCTACTTGCTCTAACCCCTGTTCAAGAATACTCTTTGCTCTGTCCATCATGTTTTGATCTTCCCAATAAACATGACCTCACTAAGAGCTACGAGTCCTGTCAACCTCATTTTCAGCATCACCAGCATTATCAGCTTCTCCTATTTCATCCAGTTAAAATTATAAAATTTATCATCATTAATCTTGAGAGGTTTTTGTGACAGACCAATTATTCCATTTTTCCAAAGCATATAAGGCAGGGGTGTCAAACTCATGGCCAGCTGGGTGCATCACATGCTGGCCACTCCCACCCGTTTTAGTGAAGGGAAAAAGTCACAATACGTTATGTGACATGACACTGCAAGTTTGAAACCCCTGATAAAATAATTAAACTGATGAACAAGTTTGGAACAAAAATGTACAGCAATTCTGCCTAAAAAGAAGCTATTTTTAAACAATGAGGAGCACCTTGTTATGCACAGTGCTCTCCTAGTGACCAAAATTGGGACTGGCAACTCCATTAATAAGTGCCACTACAACTAATGATTTTACTTCTATGTTCTGCATTAACTCTTGCTTGTCAGAAGCCAATTGTGAAGCAATTGAATGGTGACCACTTGACTATGGGATACTGTAATATCCAAACTTAATTCATAGTTCGAATTTGATCCTTCATGATAAAAATGACCCAGGACTGCAGATCATCTTAGAGATGGCTGAGTTTTTTGTTTTTGTTTTACATTGTGTGTATTGCAGCATTCAGAGAGAATGATAACTGCACAACTGGTTTCTATAACACGGGAATAAAAGAAAACAGCTATGCCAAGATTTACAGACACATGATTATTATAGCCACTTAAAGATGAACCGCTGCAGGTATTTATTATCAGTCTTGGAGTAATTAGTTGCCATTAAAATAAATTTGTGTAGGAAGATTTGTCTACTTATTCTGCAGGAACCTGTCATGGCCCTCTCGGAGCCCAATTCAGAGGAGGAATTGGAACCAGGACTGTCTGACAGAGATGGCACATCTCCCTTGGCATGTGTGGAGAGACCCTGGGACTGAGGAGGATACCACCTCAGGCCCTTCAGGCATTGGAGGAAATGGTCAACTTGGCAAAGAACTGCCTGCCTTCACTGACACAGGGAAGGATCAGCTGCTGACAAGCAGTGGTACTGACAGGGAGCAGATCACCTCAGATGAGGAAAAGATGCCTTTCCCACTTGATCCAAGGCCACAGAGAGGGGAGTGTAGGCAAGCTCAGAGAAGGGCTGGAAGGCTACTTGGAAGGAGGTTGTCCCATCCCTCCTCACAAGGAACACCTGGAATGGACACTTAAGGAGAAATCATGGGGGAGTTAGTCTTTGCCAGGAACAATTGTTTTGTATCCAATTGTTTTGGATTACTCTCTCTCGGTTTTGACTTGTGTCTTTTGCCTTGCTTCAAGGACTACCGTTGGTCTTGCTTTATGGACTGCTTTTGCCCTTTGCTCTGCTTTACCTCCAGAACTGTCTTTGCCTTGTATCTTGTCCTGAGGACTGCCATTTGTCTTATGCCTGGACTTTCCCTTGTGGACTTTCCTGGTAATATATGGGCTATTGTTTGGGGACTAAGGGTGGCTGCCTTCAGGGTAGCGTTGGGTGGAGCCTTACTGATAATTGGAGAGCCATTTGCTGCACACTTATTGAGAGCAATAAAGCCTCTCTAAAGCAGGAGTGTCAAACTCATGGCCCATGGGCCAGATGTATCACATACTGGTCACGCCCACCCCCAATTTAGCAAAGGGCAGAAAAGTTGTGATATGTCACATGACAACATGACACCGCAAGTTTGACATCCCTGCTCTAAAGGCTTGCCTTGACCACCTAGGTCATAACAGAACCTAAACTTAATTGTTGTTACAAAAGCCACTCATACTTGACAATAGGACAATCACTTGATCCTTTAAGAGCATTCACCTACATGTAATTGCATTAAATATCAGTGGTTGTCTACATACTACATGATTTTACGCGACATCTCCACTTCCAGCCTATTACTTCAATTCTATGTGTCAGCAACATTCAATCTACAATGTCTTAGTCAGCCCTGCATGATGATGGCTTTAGTCTTCCTAGCCACCAGAGCAGGAGTGAGTGAGCAGGATGAAAATTATAGTATATCTAGTCACTTTTGAATCAACAATTACATTGGGAAGATATGGCTTGCCATAATGCCAGATAAATATGAAAAGAACAATCACAGTTCACAATCACATTAAGAGTAGAAAGTTTTATTTCTTGAACTGCAATTTTTACTTAGTCTTATTTATCTCCATGGCCTAGATTAATTTTAATATATAAATATTAAAACTAAATAAATAACTTGTATTATACAAATCTTTTGTATTAACTTTCAATTTTTGGATTGTTGTATTTCAACTTTTAAATGCCATGCTTCTGACTGCAGTTTGGATTCATAATCTAGCAATGGGACATCTTCCAGCTCTGCTCCAAAGTACACCATAGATAAAAAGATGGACTACGTTATGAGCCTTTAGATTGTGTCCTGTGCTCTAGATATATAAAAAAAGTTTGGCCAGATGAAATAGATAGGGTTAAAATTCAAACTAAATTTATTTTACAGTGAAATGTAACTACAATTATATTAAATTTACAAATCCATTTAGCATGATTATTCTCCAGCATTCAATAATTTAACTTTATCACATTTTACCTTATAATACAGTGGTAATTTTTAGAGGGGTCTTGGGGATTGCATTCAAGGATTTCAGGGAGCAGCACATAGCTCTGAGTTTTCAGGCTGTCAAAGATTAATATGCTGTGTTTTAATCCTCCAAATCCAGGCAGGGTTTATAAACTACCTTTTTCTTCTCCAGTGTATTCCAATTACTTTGGTAGCATATTGCTTTATTACTAATACTCCAGAGGATAGTGACGATCTGAAAAAAAACCCAACTGAATGCAGACCACAGTGGAAACAAGAGAATAAATATTATAGGAAAATATGCATCTCATTAGTTAATTTAAGATCTTTAATTCTGACTTTTTCCCTTCTGTTTTCTTGAAGTCTATAGGGAGGTATAAAAGAAAGTAAATATATCACATTCTTCAGATGAATAAAGTTTTCTTTAATGTCAGATATCTAAAGACAGAATAGTACAGGACCATAATGGTACCAATCAACATGAAATCTTGTTCTCAACACCATTCTTAATCAGAACTCTGGTTTATGAACTTTGGAACAGAATCTTCTGATGACTATAAACAACTATACTGAGACTGTTGGAGGTAAGCTTAGACTTTCTTTTTTCAAAATGAGATTGGTCTTCATCAGATCTTGTTCTTCTAATAAAAAGTAAAAACATTATATCTGGCTTGATTGTAATATTCTTGGTCTTCATGAATTGGTACAATATCTCAGCATAATGTGTGCATGGGGGGGTATAAATACAAAATAATAAAAATACATATAGTTTTAAATTGTGTGATCACTCCTAGATTTTGCCTAGGATATCAAATACAAATATACATATGCTAGATTCTATCTATATACAGTATGTTATATATATATATATATATATATATATATATATATATATATATATATATATATATATATATATATATTCATCTGTAAGTACTTTGATTGGAAACAAAATAGGGACACATGTTCATATAATCAACAAATATTTCAGCTGATGTTATGGCTAAAACTAATTCTGCAAGCATCCTGTGTGAACTCTTACAGATACCTTCAAATATTAAAAGCATAACATTTTAAATACAGTATAACATTCCATTATACAAATAGCAACTTATCCAGAGGAAGAATAAACATGTTGGTTCCTGATTCTAAATGTTATGTACTATGTTGAGGCAAACCGTATGTAAGACACCACCACAATGGAGAAGAATATAGAAAAAGTATCACAATCCTTTAGTATAATCTCTTATTTAGGAGAGAGGAAATTCAAGGGAAGATAGCCTACACACCATATGGGCCACGTTTTTGCAATCTGTGGCAGCTGCATAGTCAGTTACCATGACTAAATTAGATAGTTGTATAAGTCAGAACTCCTTTTTGCATATCTACTATGAGCCTTATATTTAGTCAATATATTTTTAAATTCAACCCTGCAAGTAAGTATTTTTCAGTTCTATTCTATATTGACCCCCACCCAAGGTAGCTAAAAATAAATAGCTTTCCTATTCAAGCTGTGTTTTGAGACTGCTGAGGTACTTACAATTTTATATAAAATCTTTTAGAAGTTATTTTTCTGAAAGTAGAGAAGCAGAGATTTTTGCTAAAATAAGGTCAAACATAAATTTCTATCTAAATTCTAAAATAATTATTATACACATCATAATTTTATTCTTAATTTTCCAATTCCATTAAATTTATGACAATACTTTGCTTCAGCCTATTACAGCACATGCTTGATATCAAAATCAAGTTTTCTTGTCAGAAATGATAACAAAAATCTGTTTGGCAAGCCAATCAGTCCATCTGACCATTACTTCACATATTAGTTTCAATTGCCAACTAAGAAAACTAAAGTCCTTAGCCAATCATGAAACAAATTACTTACTTAAATACTATGCAGAAATGTATATGACATTAAACATGCCAGTAAACCGAAATAAAAGGTTATTTGCACTAACTCTAATTTAAAATTACCAAACTTTAATTACATACTGTATAATAAAAGCAATCTACAAAAAATAAGCTAATTACATTATCTTTCACATCCTATGTAATGCTTTTATAGTAAGAAATGCTTTTTTTCAATGGCTTGTACAATATTAAATAATTTGGTACCAACTGACTGAAAACAGCAACTCTCTATTATTCAAATTATAGAAAGGAAAAATGCTCATGACAAATGTGCAATGGCACGACAATAATTTTACAGATTTATTTTTTAAAGAAATGCAGTTCAATTCATAATCTAAACAGAAGTGCAAAAATGAATCGACTTACCATTCATATTGAAAGATTAGTTTTCAGAAACATATTGCTATAAAATTTATCCGTTAAATTAGTTTTTAGTCTCTACAGTAGATGCAATGGAACCCATATACACAGCCACTAGAACTGGAAGACAAACAAATCCAGGGAGCTTGCTTTCATGCAGGCAGTTTAAAATATCCAATAAAAAATAACAGCAAAGTAGATTGATATTCAAACAGGAATGTTCATTAACTATTTTCTTTTGAATGGATGTTACCTATACAACATAAAAATAATGTAAAATGGCTGAGAGAAAAAAAGGAAATGTCAGGATGTTTTAAGATGCTCTCAATTATAGCAAGCACTGCTAGTTTCCATAGCAACCATAGAGGAGAATTATCCGTCTGCTTGTACCCAACCAATAGCTTTCTCTAAAGCTTTAATTTATTCACACAGAAAATATCTCATTTTATATATATAAGCTTCAATATATCTCTGGAGGCAAACAACTCAGAATTTTCTAGTTGAAGCTCTATACTACTATATCAAATATCCCAAACCATAACTTATTCTATTACAATGTATTGCTCTTTCTATTATACAATATTAACCATCTTCACCACATTTCTTAAGTTTCTAGTATAGTAGTGTTTGCAGGACACCTGTGACCCAGATACCACAAATGATGTTTAAACAGTTTCTTGTCCTCCCTAAGGATTTAGATTTTACCTTTTACACCCAGGACAAGCCATACTGGGTTACATGCACATTTTCATAGTGTTGTGCATTCTGGTTAACCTAATTTAAGCTTGCAGGAAGGACAGAAGACTATACTCACTGTGTGTGAAACATGTTTCATTGAGAATTTGGACTAGATTACCTTTCTCCATGTATTCAGCAATTTTATGTGGTGGATGGCAATACGGTGATGTATTTTGCCATTTGTTGGTATAAGTGGTATGTTGAAAGGATATGTACTAAAATTTTGTAATGCCTATGTTCATAGTATTTTTTCTAATTTCTACAAAAGATTGCCTTTTGGTGGGCACTTATGAATTTAGTAGTTTTGTCTGTCATTTCTTAAATGTACATGTTTGTATGATTTCAGGAATGTAATTTATTAGTTATCAATGATTTTTGGAAACTTTTAGATTTAGATTTAGATTTTATTGAACTTCTATACCGCCCTTCTCCCAAAGGACTCAGGGCGGTGTACAGCCATATTAAAACACATATAAACCACAAAATTTAAGAACAATTTAAAAACAAATATATAAAATTTGGCCCCTCGAAATTAAAAACTAACAAACACCCAATTTAAAAATTCCTATTAGGCCAGCCCGGCTTGTTGGAATAAAAGAGTCTTCAGGGCACGGCGAAAAGTACGCAGGTTGGGGATCATACGAACCTCTAGGGGCAGCTCATTCCAGAGGGCTGGTGCCCCCACAGAGAAGGCTCTCTCCCTGGGTGTCGCCAGTCAACATTGTTTGGCCGACGGCACCCTGAGGAGCCCCTCTCTGTGGAAGCATATTGGCCGGTGGGAGGCTATCGGTGGCAGAAGGCGATCTCGTATATACCCCGGTCCTAAGCCATGGAGTGCTTTAAAGGTGGTAACCAACACCTTGAATCGCACCTGGAAGACCACCGGGAGCCAGTGTAGCTCGCGCAGGAGAGGTGTTACATGGGTGCGCCATGTCGCCCCCATAATTACCCACGCGGCTGCATGCCTCCGAGTGCTCTTCAAGGGGAGCCCCATGTAGAGAGCGTTACAGTAGTCCAGACAGGACGTGACAAGGGCATGAGTGACCGTGTGCAGGCCATCCCGGTCCAGAAAGGGACGCAATTGGCATATCAGGTGAACCTGATAAAAAGTTCCCCTGGCCACAGCCGTCATATGATCTTCCAAAGATAGCCATGCATCCAGGAGGACACCCAAGTTGCGAGCCCTCTCTGAGGGGGCCAAGATCTCACCCCCAATAGTCAGCAATGGAACCAGCTGACTATACCGGGACGCCGGGAGCCACAGCCACTCGGTCTTGGAAGGGTTGAGTCTGAGCTTGTTTCTCCTCATCCAGATCCGCACGGCCTCCAGGCATCGGGACATCATGTGAAGGGCATCATTGGGATGGTCTGCAGTGAAGATGTACAGCTGGGTGTCATCAGCGTACTGGTGGAAGTTCACCCCGAAACCATGGATGATCTCACCCAGTGGCTTCACATAAATGTTGAACAGAAGGGGCGAGAGGACTGACCCTTGCGGCACCCCACAAACAAGGCGCCTCCAGGTCGACCTCTGTCCCCCTGCCAACACAAATTGCATACGGTCGGAGAGGAAGGAAAACCACCACAAAACGGTGCCCCCCACTCCCAACCCTTCCAATCGTCGCAGCATGATACCATGGTCGATGGTATCAAAAGCCGCTGAGAGGTCTAATAGGACCAGGATAGAGGAACAGCCCCTGTCCCGAGCCCTCCAGAGATCATCAACCAATGCGACCAATGCCGTTTCCGTGCTGTACCCTGGCCTGAAGCCTGACTAGAACGGATCTAGATAGACAGCTTCATCTAGGTACTGGGGAAGTTGTCGTGCCACCACACTCTCAACAACCTTCACAACAAAATGAAGGTTGGAGACTGGACGATAGTTCGCTAATACAGCCGGGTCCAGGGAGGGCTTCTTGAGGAGGGGCTTCACCCCTTTCAAACTTTTGGATATTTTGAGACAAAAGTGTAGCTTATCATACTGGGAAATCATTTATTTTCTGTAACTCGATATTTATACTTAAGTATTTTGTGATAGTACACAGGACAGTCATTGAAGTACTGAAATATATCCACAAGGTTGACACAACTGGTTCCATGTTAAATCTTTTTTCATGTGTAACTGCTTACAAAACCAGGTTATTGATACTACTCACTTTAGAACAGTGGTCACCAACCGATGGTCCATGAGAAAATTTTGGTGTCCACGGCGCACCCAGGTGGAGGAGTTGCTCCGGGATGAGCAATGGCCAGTCCTGTGACTAGAGCTCTGGAATATGGGACTGGCCAGGCAGCTCATGGTGGGGCTGTAAATCTCTGCTGTAAAGGAAGGTTCCTGCAATTTGCAACTTTGCAGCCAGCCCTCGCCAGCCGGAATGAGGTAATGGTGCAAGGGGGGTGGCAGTGCAGGCAGGCTGAAGCAACGGGTGGCAGCAACCCCAGGCTGTTTCTTCCCCCTGCTGTAAGCTTCCTGTTGGCTGAACTACCAGTGGCTGTCCCCACCCCTCGCCCTCACTTCCCAATCACTCCTCGCCTGGCAAGGGAAAGGGAGGGGGGATGGAGATTCACTTCATATTCCAGAGTGGGAGCGAAGCTTCATCTCTTGCTGGATCTTGTGGCCGTTTCTTCCGGCCCTTGTTGGTGCTCCACGCACCTCGGTCTCTCAGGGGAGACACTTGACTAAAGCGTCTCCCCAATGAATGGCGTGAATGAGTTTTTAATGTTTTTAATTTTTAAATGTTTTTTATAATGATTTTTAAAAATGTATTGTGAGCTGCCCTGAGTCTTTGGAGAGGAGCAGCATATAAATTGAATTAATTAAATTAAATTAAATTGATTTCCTCTCAGCCCCAAGACACTGGCTGGCCCATGAGATGAGAGAGGAAAAGAGAATCAGAGAGAGAATCAGAACGAGAGAATGAGAAACAGTGGGAGGGGGGGGAGAGAAAGAGACAGAATGAAAGAGAATGAAAGAAAGAGACAGAGAGAATGAAAGAGAGAGAGAATGAGAAAGAGGGGGAGAGAAAGAGAGGGGAGAGAGAATGAGAGAGAAAGAGACAGAATGAAAGAGAAAGCCAGAGAGAGAATCAGAGAGAATGAGACAGAATGAAAGAGAATAAGAGAGAATGAGAATCAGACTGATACAGAGGGGCAGAATGAAAGAGAAAGAGAGAATGAGAGAGAAAGAGAGAATGAGAGACAGAGACAAAATGAAAGAGAGAAAGAAAGAGACAGAGAGAATCAGAGAGAATGAGAGACAGAGAATGAAAGAGAGAAAGAGGCAGAATGAAAGAGAGAAAGAGACAGAGAGAATCAGAGAGAGAATGAGAGAGACAGAGAATGAAAGAGAAAGAGACAGAGAATGAAAGAGAGAGAGAACGAGAGAGAAAGAAAGAGAAAGAGAGAATCAGAGAGAGAATGAGTGGGAGAGAAAGAGAGGGGGGGAGAGAAAGAGAAAAGTAGAGAGAAAGAGAGAGGGGGACAGAGAGAGAGAGAGAGGAGGGAGAGTGCCTGAAGGACCCCATCCTGTCACTGGGAGTCCAGGCGCTTCAGCAAGCAGCATACTGGATTCGTATTAGTGGCCCACGGGATTTAAAATTATGAACTTGATGGTCCCTGAGGTCCAAAAGGTTGGGGACCCCTGCTTTAGAATATTCACACCGCTAATTCAAACAAACCCAATGTGATTTACAACATGATTTATATTATGCCATTCTTTTAAATAATCAGATAAAATGTGATGATATACCAATGTAATAGCTACAAAATCCCCCATTTTTTTTTGGCCAAGCAGTTTATAAGAAATCCATAATTTGGCCAGATTTTGAGATTCCAAAACATCTGACTTACATCACTGTGTTGTTATGTTAATCTTGGTTAGAATTTAACTATAAAAACTATACTATACTGATGTCTGTAAACTAAGGTTTACAGACATCAGTATAGTGTGCAGTGGGCTGAATCATTCATCATATTAAACCATAATGTGCTTTGTTTCATATTTGTTTAGCATGAAGTATGAAATCAGTCAGTAAGCTTAACTGTAAATAAGAAAAACTATGTATGAAGGCATGTCTATGAACCTGAAAATTTAAACTGAGCATCAACATAACAACTTTTGGTATGGTTTTGCTAAACGAAGTAAATTGTACAAAACCTCTACTTTTCTAAACCTAGATAAATTTAAGTAATGTATCTTTCTATCGTGTCAAAATGGAAAACAGCAAAAACAAATGTGTTTGTTAATTGGTTTTGTAAATCAAACACTGTAGCTCTGAAAATCTTCCTAAACAACTACAGTACTGTATACCAGCAGCCCCCAACCTTTTGGGCACCAGGGACCATTTCTGTGGAAAGTTTTTTCTACGAACTGAAGGGGACATAGTTTCATGTGCTGCCAGCATCCCGCAGTTGGGGCTTCACTTGTTTGCACGGCTTGGTTTCTGCATGCCACAGACTGGTGCCGGTCCACGGATTGGGAGTTAGGAACCCCTGTTGTATAAATTGGATGTTTAGAAAGATAATTAATGGGGAAATATTGTTCCTAAGAGACAATGTTAGAACTCTCATAAAATAAATAAAAGATTATGTGAGTACATCAGTTTAGGGTGGAAAGATTTGAACTTCTGCTTTTATTACTAACCACAACATGTTAACTCACAGACAAACAGCTTCCTCTTTGAGAGTTTATATATGTGCACCAACACATGAGGTGTAAGAAGTTTTGCAAAGAGAATATGCCAAGCAATGTCTTAAAAGATTCTGCAATATATAATGTTCACCATCTAATATAGATATTTTCCCTTTTTCTGTCAAAAATGTTTTTAAAGTTTAATTCAAGCATTTTTTTCTTACTGAGCTCCAACATTTTTGATAGTATGTGTTGCAGTACTCCATGAAACAAATGGATGGTAGTGTGGTAGTAAAACGAGAAAGGCGTTTCAGATCAAAATAAGAGTTTATGTATTTTCTGTCATTGTTTCTAATGATATGGGATAGGTGAGGTGAGGGATTAACAGGCTGGGAAGAAAAGGAACCTATATAAACTTTTGTTGTTGTTCTGCTGTAGATGAGCATGGCATGTTTTGAAACATCTGATATTAAAGCCCTCTGAGGAAAAACCAGGAGATGCCTTTTCTGTACTTAGATTTTTATGTTACCCACATGATAATATAACATGTTAACCCTAAGGCTTAAGTAGACTTTCTAGGAAGCAATGTATAATTCAGTTGCATATTCCCAAGAATAGCCTGTTAACACTGTGTGCCTTTCAACTCATGAATAATGATTTCAGACAAAAATTAAAATATGATTTACCGTATTTTCCGGCATATAAGACGACTTTTTAACACATGAAAATCATCTCAAAAGTCGGGGGTCGTCTTATACGCCGGGTGTCGTTCTCCTGTAACCAGGCAGACCAGCCCAAAAGACTCTAACGAGCCTTAAATGGCTCTGGCGATCGAAGCTCTGACGATCCCAGCTTTGCCTGCTAATCAGGCAACTCAGCTGGGATGCCAGAGCCATGTTAAAGGAAAAAACTTTTTTCCTTTTACGTGACTCTGCAAGCTCTGATGATCCCAGCTGAGTTGCCTGCCAATCGGGCATCGCAGCTGGGATCGCCAGAGCCCAGAGTCCTGTAAAAAGAAAAAAGTTTTCCCCCTCCAGCTTGCTTACCTTAGCTGGTAATCGCAACGCTTGCCTTGCTTCGCTTGCCTGAATCCATTCCATCAGCAAGCCACTCTCTGCCTGCAATCATGCAGGCAGGAGTTGTGGACTTCAACTCCCAGAATTCCTCAGCCAGTAAAAACAAAGCTGGCTGAGGAATTCTGGGAGTTGAAGTCTACAAGTCTTAAAGTTGCCAAGGTTGGAGACCCCTGTTCTATTGGGTAAGTTTTTTTCCCCTTTGGGAGCTTTAAAAAAATAGTTAATTGGGGTTTTTTTAGTTGTTCTTTTTTAGACCTAGCCATTTAAAGTTTAGGAAGTTTTAAATTTAGTTTTCATATAAAAATAAAAATAAAATAATATTTGTGCAGCTTTCTGAGATGTGGTGTGTTTCTGTAGTGTTTCACTCTAACTACACAAACACACAAAATCTCACAAAGCTGTATGTGGAATTTTGTGTGTGTAAAGTGTGAAGGTTGATTTTTTTGGGCTTTTTGTGGCTATGTGAGGTTCCTGCTTGTTGCAGGGGCCATTTTGGGTCTAGTACAGCTGCTTTTACATTGTGGGTGAGTCAGTTGTGTTGTGTTGTGTGTGTGTGTAAAGTGTGAAAGTTGTTTTTTTGGGCTTTTTGTGGCTGTGTGAGGTTCCTGCTAGTTGCAGGGGCCATTTTGGGTCTAGCACAGCTGCTTTTACATTGTGTTGAGTCAGTTGATGTTTTTTAATTTTTATTTGGTGTGTGTTGGAAGAGGGGTAGTCTTATATGGCGAGTATAGCCCAAACCCTATATTTTAACAGGAAAAGTTGGGGGTCGTCTTATACACCCAGTCGTCTTATACGCCGGAAAATACGGTATGTACAAACTTCAAAAATGGCTTCTGAATGCATTTGTATCCAGCTGAAAATTATTCTAAACTGCAATTTTTATTTATTTCTATATAGTTAAATCCTTAAATTACAGTTTTAAAATAGATTCAAACATAATTATTCTGAAATCAACCATTCAAATCCTCTTAAAAGATTGTAGTACACATAGTCCTTGCTTAATATCTCATTTAGCAAATGCCTGAAGTTCTGATGTGTAAAAATAGCTAGTTTTGAGACGAATCAAATCTCACATTTACAACTGTCGAAGTATCTTGTGGTCATGTGTTGACTATTTGTGTGCTTTCTGATCATCTTGTTGTGACAAGCAGAGTTAATGGAGAATGTGAAAGTAAAATTGTAAGTCACAATCATGTGATTTTTCACTTAACGATTGCAGTGACATCCTTAAAAACCAAATAGAAAGTCATGTTGTAAGTCCATTATGGTCATCTCATTTTCCGCTAAGCAACTACAATGCTTAGCGCTAAAGCTACAGGTTTCTATAGTGGTTGCTAAGCAATGACTACCTGATTGCATATAAACTCTGAATTACTGCTCTGTATTATCACACAAATTATGTATTTTAATCTCAAAAGGGCGTTGGCAAACTTCAACCTACAATTTGAATACTACCTGCTTGTAAGTCTACTTATTATTTGTAAGCTGCCCAGAGTCACCTTATAGGGGAGATGACTAGTATAAAAAATTAATGAATAAATAAAAATAAGTACTAGACACATGATGGCGAACAGGTGGCACGCGGAGACATATCTTTGGGCACCCGAGCATTTCCTTAGCTCAGCTCCAGCGCGCATGTGCGCGTCGGCCAGCTGATTTTCAGGCCTTCCAGTCCCACCGGGAGTTGGGAAACACACCATTTCCGGCCTCCAGAGGGCCTCCAGGGGGGATGGGGAAGGCCATTTTTACCCACCCCAGACTCCAAGAAAGCTCTAAAGCCTGGGGAGGGCAAAAAATGAACCTACCGGGTCATCACGTGCCAAAAGCGGAGGGAGCATTGGGGGGGGGTTGCACATGCATGCCCGGGAGGGCGGGGTGCATTGGTGTGGGCACACGTGTGCATTAGCCTCCCACGCTCCCCATGCTTTTGGCACGTGACAGCAAAAAGGTTAGCCATCACTGTACTAGACCATCCCATCCTGTTTGCTAGACCCCAAATAAGACCCCCCCCCTCACTTTTTCTAAATTTTGCAGAAGACAATGAATGACTGCTTCACAAAGAAGAAAGCAGAAGAATACAGGGAGAAACTAGAAGTAGTTAAAAATAATCAGAGCCTTCATGTCTAGCTAGCTATCAATCCTGAAGCTCTGCTCTAATCTGTATCCAACTTGCTATGTAGGGGATGAAATAAATGTAATTTATGTTTTCCCCAAACTGAAGAGGTTTTGAGAATAATACTGTAATAAATCACATAGTTTTTCAGTTCAACAATCCAAAATCATGGTTATTAGTAATGCCACCTTCTGCAGGAGGTGAATCAGCATGGTAGTCATCAGCTTAAAGGTCTTTGGCATTAAAGTAAAAGGAGAGGCCAGAAGCAATGTAGATGCAAGAAGATAGAGATGTGTGCTTAGCTAAAAAAAAGAGAAGTCCTTCCAATGAAGGAAAAAAGAGGAATTAGTTGCAAAAATGAAGATGGAGCCTACCCTTACTCTTTCAAATGTATCAACACATGATGGATCTGATTTGTATGAGATTGGATTGCTATTTCTGGATGAAGTCCTAAAAGCATTTCTCTTTGGTTATGCTGAAAGCCCTTGTAGAAGGCTTCTGAGGAATAAACATAACCTCCTTTACCTCATCCCCAGAGTCTTTGTGAATCAAATCCTCAAAGTTGTAAGGTAGACAGAATCAAGGTCAGAAGATTTATCTTGACAGATGGAAAGAAAGTTAGATTAACATCATAGGTAAAACAGAACAACAAGGAGAACTATAGCTGCTAAAAGATTCTGAGGAATTCAATGTGCCTCCGGTTATTAATACTTTGCCCTTTTTCTATATAAGTGCAGAACACTATTGATGGCAGATACTATAATTAAGAATAGTATCCCCTTTCATTTTATTCTATAAAGGTTCTAACTGTGGTGTTGATGGTACAAAAACCTATTTATTATGACGACCCGAGCTTCTTTACAAATCATTTTCAGTTGTTTATTTTGTTTCTATTTTGACTAAGTTTCTGTGCTATATTTTGTACATATTTCACCTAATCATGTTACTTTAAGTGTTAGTATCTTTACCACAAAAGGTAGGCTAAAGATCCAGAAGGAACTCAATAAATTGGGCGTTGGTCTTACCTGATACGCCCTTTCTCTGTATAGGAGTGGAACAGCAGTCAGGCATGGGTAAACTAAACTCTCTGTCTGTCAGCTATTAGGACTGAGTCTGCTGATCTTTTAGTCCCGCCTCTTCCTGTTCCTCTCCAGTTTATCGGCGAGGACCATGATGCAGACAACGTGTCTTCTGTAATGAGAAAGAATGAGAATTCACCCTCCCCGACACCCCAGGGACAACTACGCTAGTTGGGGCTGACTGCTGTTCCCTCCTATACAGAGAAAGGGCGTATCAGGTAAGACCAACACCCATTCTCTTGCTCGGTGGGAATGGCAGTCAGGCATGGGACATACCAAAGCTTGATGTCCTATCGGGCGGGAGCAGTCGGACCCCGTAGACTACCTTCAGAATGAACTCCTTGTAAAACTCTCCTGCCAAAGGCAGCATCCACCGCTGCATAGGAGTCCAAATGATAATGGCAAATAAACAGAGTCGGGGAGGACCAGGTAGTGGCTTTGCACACTCATCCAAGGGAGCCTGGGTGGTCCAGGCCACTGACGTGGTCGCACTCCTTGTAGAATGGGCCATGATGTTGTGAGGAACAGGCAAGGACTGAACCTCATAGGCCGTGGAAATGGTGGCTCAGATCCAACACCCCAAGGCTGGAACTATTACTCTGGAACCTATGGATGCCGGAAGGAAGGCCACGAAAAGGGCCTCAGTTCACCGAAAGTAGGTCGTGCGAGAGAGGTAAATTTTAAGAGCCCTCCGGACATCCAATGTATGCCAAGCCCTTTCCAAACGATGCATGGGGGAGGGGCAAAAATTGGGGAGCACAAGCTCTTGTGATCTGTGGAAGAGAGGTTTTATCTTCGGCAAGAAGGTGGGATCCAACCTTAACACAACCTTGTCTTTGTGGAAGATGCAGAGGTCCTTACAAAAAGATAGAACTGCCATCTCACAAATGCGTCCAAAGTGACTGCAACAAGAAAGGCCACCTTAAAGGAGAGGAATCGAAGACCTACCTCTCGAAGTGGTTCAAAGGGAGCTAAAGTCAAGGCTGACAAGGCCTTGTTGAGGTCCCAGCTAGGAAAACGATGTACGATGGGAGGACGTAGGTTGGTAGCACCCCTCAAAAAATCACAATCAGAGGATCCTTTGAGATCAAATCCGGAGTCACCTTTCAGGGTGGAAGAGATGGCAGCCACTTGCCGGCGGAGAGTGTTGGGAGCCAGGCCGGCATCCAGGCCTGCCTGCAAGAAGTCCAATACCTGAGGTATGGAGGTGGAAGTAGGAGCAAGGCCCTGGTGTCTGCACCAGGAGGTGAAGACCCGCCAAGTAGCGTAGTAGATGCGGGTAGTAGAAGCCCTGCACGCTGCCTGTATGGTTGTAATAACTAGGGAGGAAACCTTGGCCCTTTTTAGGAGGCACCACTCAACCTCCAGGTGGTTAACTGATATCATTGGGGCTCCAGATGACGTAACGCTCCCTGGATGAGGACAATCCTGTCATCGGGAATCTTCCAGGGCCGTGTCATGGACAGGGACACCAAGTTCACAAACCAAGGTCGCCGGGGCCAATGGGGAGCAAGAAGAATCAGTTCCGCCTTCTCTTCCAACAGTTTCCTAATGATCCTGGCTATCAAAGGTAGCGGAGGGAAGGCATAAAGAAGGAGACTCTGGGGCCACAGACTGAGCAAGGCGTCCACAGCTTCCGCACCCAGAGTCGGGAATCTGGCTTAGAATCTCAGAACCTGATGATTGTCCTGTGAGGCAAGGCGGTCGATCGATGGGAGGCCGAAGCGGTTTGATATCTCTTTGAACAATAGCAGGGAAAGGCTCCATTCTGCCTGGTCAACAGGAGCCCAGCTGAGGGAATCGGCTCAAACATTTGACGCTCCCGAGATGTGGGCAGCCGTCAAGGAAGCCAGGTGAGCCTCGGTCCAAAGTCCCAAGTGAAGAGCCTCCTGCATGAGGGCTCTTGAACGCGTTCCTCCCATCCTGTTTACGTGATCCTTGGCAGAAACAATCCTGTCCATCAGGATTAGCACGTCCTGACCGAGGGCCAGGTCTCTGAAATTCTGTAGCGCAAGGTGGATAGCCCAGAGCTCCAACCAATTGATATTCTGTCTCAGATCCAGCTGAGACCAGTGCCCCTGAGCCATATGGAGCCCGAGATGGGCTCCCCATCCATAGAGGCTGGCGTCGGTAGTGAGGACTAGCCATTGGGGGGTACGGAACTTGCTGCCCTTGGAAATAGCGCTGGTTGTCCACCAGGTCAGGGAGTCAGTGAATGCTTGAGGCAGTGGGACAATCTGTAAGGATGTGCTCTTGCAAGCCCATTGGAACAGGAGAAGAAACCACTGCAGGTCCCTGCTGTAAAGATGAGACCAAGGAATAATACCAAAGGAGGATACCATCTTTCCCAGGTGCCTGGACAATCCTATGAGGGAGGCAGAACACTCTGATCGGAAACGTCCTGCCAGCTCCCGGAGCTGAACTGGCGTTCTGGGGAGAGAAAAACTTCTGATGTAACAGTATCTATCAAAGCCCCCAAATGCATTAAGCTAGTGGAAGGCATCAAGTGGCTTTTAGACCAATTGATTGAAAATCCATGATCCTGCAATATCTGAATACCTAGGTCTCATTGAGCCTGGGAGGCTGATTGGGACATAATGAGAATGTCATCTAAATAGAACTGAATTCGAATAGGCAGGGAACAAATGTGACCAATTAGGGAGGCCATAATCTTAGTAACACCCTGGGGGCCGAGGATAACCCAAGGGTAGGGACTGATACTGGTAATGACTACCTCTGTAAAAAAACGCGCAGGAATTTACGATGGGCAGGGAGAATGGGAATGTGTAAATACGCCTCAGTCAAGTAGAGTGAGGAGAGGAACTCGCCTGGCCGGATACTTTCCAGAATTGTATGGAGGGATTGCATTTTGAACTGGCGATAAACAATATGCCGGTTCAAGGATTTAAGATCTAGAATAGCCCTCCATCCCCCCGAGGCCTTCCGGACTAGAAACAGACGGGAATAAAAACTTTGTGTTAGTCCGGCAGAATCAGCTGAACCATCCCAATATTTAAAAGATGCTGGATAGCTGATTCCACCAAAACACGCTGATTACGGTCCTGAGAGATGGGACAATGAACAAAGAGGCGCGGGGGAATGGAGCAAAACTCGAGGGAGAGGCCCTGCCTAACTGTCCTCTGAATCCAAGCATCAGAGGTCGTAGCATCCCATTGACTAGCAAAAAACGCCAAACGACCACCAACGCTGGAGTCCGGAGCACTACTACTTAAACCTCCAGAAAGGATGGCCTCTCCCACCCCTGAAGGATTTCCTGGGAGGGAATCTGGAACCCTGCCTGACCTGACCCTCCTGATGTAGAATCCCTCTGGTTGAAAAGAAACGCTGGGCTCGTTAATGATGGGATCCGCCATCTGAACCCTGAAAGGGTTGAGGACGAAAAAGGTTCTGATGTCGAAATTCTGTGTGTCGCGAAACAGAAGGGAAGATCTTATGTCTGTCTCTGGTCTCTATGAGAATGGGATCAAGAGAAGCTCCTAACAGCTTGTCTCTGACTTAAGGCAAGGAGGCGAGATGCCATTTGTTTCGTACATTGGCTTGCCATTGTCTGAGCCAAAGGAGCCTACGAGATGTGACAGAGGAGCCAATGGCCTTAGCTGCAAACCGGGAGGTGTGGAGGGTAGTGTCGGCAGAAAACTCAATTGCTGCTCAAATTTTATTGATGTCCTAGTGGGACATCAAATCACTGGCAGGAAGCTTCTCCTGGAGTTGTTGAAGCTAAAGGATGGATGCTCTATTGAAAAAAGATGCGGCCGATGCCGCCTTAACTGACCAGGTTGCCGCCTGGTGTCCCTTGATTAGAGTGCATTCCGCTCTTTTATCTTCCAGGCATAAGGATTCCTCCAGAGGGCCCGTCAAATGGGAAGAAGATGATAGTGCTATGACCAGAGAATCTACGGTAGGAACCTGCAATAGATGAGAAAAATCCAGAGCCAGATTGAAAAGGCATTTGTCAAGTCCATAAGGGATAGGGCCAGATCCCAGAAGAGCCCATTGGTGAAGGACTACATCTGAAAACAATTTAGGCGCTGGAACTGTTTCCGTCTGCATAGCTGGTTCTTCAAACAAAGTGGAAGTGGGATCCCCCACAGAAGATGGATCCGCCTCAGGGGGGAAACGCCAAACGCGTTGTGGTTTGAGCCTTGAATAGTAAAGAACGGGAAAGCTAGGGCCTGAAAAGGCCGATAAAGGAAGGTTGGTCGGGTTCCGTCATCATCCAACAACTCAGGATCCAGAGGGATTTCTCCTTCCTCAGAGAGGGAAGCTTGGCTGGCGGAACCAGGGGAGCGATCTCGATCCCGACCCGCCGTGGATTCCTCTAGGTCCCGAGACCCTTAGGAATGACTGAGGCACTCAACATAAGAAAAAATCGCCAAGGACACCCTTTGCCGTAGGACCTGGGCGATGCCCTGACAAATGGCATCCAAAATCAAAGCTGCCACAGCTGGAGAGACATGGGAAACCGCCTGTGAAGAAGGCAGCATCGCTGAAGTCGCAGGTTTGAAGGAGACCGAAGGGTCTGCGTGAACTTCTGCAATAATAGTCTGTGCTGGGGTGGGTTGCTCAGAGGATAGAGGAGCAAATAACAAGGCCGCATCTGTGGGCGGCACTAACCCTGAGGGCTGGCCCATCCAGAGACAATGATGCCCCAGTATGCCCTTGTGATGTGGAAGATTGACCTGCAAGGGTAGAAATAGGAGACGGCTGGGTAAAAGAATCAACCCCTGAGGGTGGAGGAGTCTTCTTTTTGGTCTCCTGCTGGGCCTTATGGATTGCCCGTTCAATGGCCTTATGCTCCTCTCTTCAGCTTTGGAAGCCTTGGAAGCCTTGGAAGGCTTAGTGTGCCTTCCAAATGTGCCAGAGGGGGTGACATGTGCCCCCGGGATCGTTTATTATGAGGGGCTATGCCAGAGGTGCCCTCACCAGGGTCGTTGTCAATTGGCCTCTTCCCCTTGGTAGATGCCACACGGGCTGACTTGGAAATGATGGCATCCGCCATTTTGAATTTCCCAATTGTGGCCCCGTTCGAAATGAAATTAACAGATCCTCTCAGCGGGTTTCCAGCCCGCTACTCACTGCGCTGCATAGGTGTACTTGCAGGCTTGCTTAGGGCTTCCTTCGATGTGAGAAAAATGCTCGGCTAGACAAAACGAGCTGTCATTCGAGCCACCAGTCGCTAGCCTTTCGGCAATAGCGCAAATAAGAAAATGGCATGGAATGGATCATCATGCTAATTGAGGCTGCTGAGCAAAGGCTCTAAACGCAGCTACCCCTACCCATTGCTGATGGTCTGCCTCGGAGAGCTCTGGATCAGTGCGTCGGGAGGACTTGTTAGCACTGCCAGGCGGAGCCGCCAACTGGCAGTCCGATGCCACCATGTGGCCCTCAGTGGAGTAAGGCAAAGGTCTTTCACGCTGGGAGAATGTCCACCGATGTTAGGGAGAACAAATGCCTATTAAATTCTAAAGGAGCAAAAGAGGTTGAAGAATAGTATGTCTAGCAGAGAGATGGAACAGTCTATCCAAGCAAGACCAAGTCGATAAACTAGAAGGCATAGGAAGAGGTGGGATTAAAAGATAAGCAGACTCGGTCATAATGACTAACAGACAGAGAGTTAACCTATGCCTGACTGCCGTTCCCACCGAGCAGGAGAATAGGACATTGAGCCCTATTTATCAAAGTAAAATTCAATGGTGAGAAAAGTAAGGTTTTTCCTCTTAGGCAAGAAAAACTAAATGTACAGGTACAGAATAGTTGGTACCTGTGGCTCAATAGTAATAACTGTGAGAGGGATCTAGGAATCCTAGTGGAGAACCACTTAAATATGAGCCAGCAGTGTGCTGCAGCCACCAAAAAAACCAACTCAGTCCTAGACTGCATTAATAGCAGGACAGAATCAAGATCACGTGAAGTGTTAGTACCACTTTATAATGACTTGGTAAGACCATACTGTATCCAATTTTGGTCACCATGATATAAAAAAGGATGTTGAGATTCTGGAAAGAGTACAGAAAAGAACAACAAAGATGATTAAGGGGCTGGAGGCTAAAACATATGAAGAATGGTTCCAGGAATTGGGTATGTCTAGTCCAGTGAAAAGAAGGATTAGGGGTGACATGATAGCACTGTTCCAAAATTTGAGGGGCTGCCAAAAAGGGGGCCAACCTATTCTCCAAAGCACCTGAAGGCAGGACAAGAAGCCATACTGGAAACTAATCAAAGAGAGGTCCAAACTAGAACTAAGAAGAAATTTCCTGACAGTGAGAACAATTAATCAATGGAACTGCTTGCATCCAGAAGTGGTGGGTGCTCCATCACTGGAGATTTTTAAGAAGATATTGGACAGCCATTTGTCTGAAATGATATAGGGTTTCCTGCTTGAGCAGGGGTTGGATTAGAAGACCTCAAAGGTCCCTTCTAACTCTATTATTCTGTTAAGAGGTTTACAGAATTTCTAAATTATGAAATGGGCAATCTCCTTGGTGCTGATAATGATGCAACAGAATCCTCAGGATTTCTGTCAGCAGTGATGGATTTAGTGATCTGTCCAAGAGATGAAGGCTCACCAACCAAGTTTTTGAACATCCTAGGAAGCTAAGAGGAAGATGAGCAGGTTGCAACAGTCTTGGTATCTCCTACTTTTAAAGCTTGTGAGACCATTTGAGAATGGTCTGTAAATAAAAACACCTGAGATGAACTTGTTTAGTAAAAGCCTTGCATGATCTTCATTAAGGCAAAAGGACAAATAATTGTAGAGACTTTTAAGAGTTGGGAGAAAAATGAAGAAATTACGAGCAGGAAAAAAAAAACTACCATATTTTTCGGAGTATAAGATGCACCAGACTATAAGATGTACCTACCTTTTTTGGTGAGGAAAACAAGAAAAAGAAATCTGCCTCTGCCTCCCAGCAATTTTGCCTCATTGCAGCAAACAGCCTGCTTTACTTTCATTTTCATTTTTAGCATAGCTTGATCAGCACAAGGGGAAAAAAAAAATCTGCTCCACCAATTTACCTCCTTGCAGCAAGCAGCAGTGGCCTGCTGAGAGTCGGGAGGCCGATCCAATCAACTTGTGCTAATAAGGCTGTGCTGAAGCTGAAAGGAGCTGTTTCTTCTTGCTGTTTGCTTCAAGGAGGTAACTGCTGGGAGGCAAAGGCCAAAGGGTGGGGGCCAGTGGGTGGGCGGGGCTTCACCCCCTTTTAGGGGGGGGAAAGGTGCATCTTATACTCTGTAAAATACGGTATTTCATTAAAATAGAAGAAAAACAGGCTCCAATATGTTATCAATAAAAGAAGCAAACTGATTCTGGATAGGAGTCTACAAGAACTTGTGATCCATGCAATGAAGGTTTTCCACTACCTGTGAAATACTGTATACATACATTAGGATCTATTTGGGTAAAGTAGTTCTGTACAGTAAGTGAAATCAAGATACCAAGAGTTATGAAACAATTCTAGGTATCTAACACCCAGAAGCTGATGAAACAAACAGCTGTGAGCAATATAGTTTAATTCTATTAAATTTTTAAAATTTCTTTTTCCACTTTTCTTCTTAAATTAATTCATACTTAAAGTATATTAGTTTTTGACTTGCTTAGATTGTATTCATTGGTTTTATTGTGATTTCTCTCTCTTAAGATACATGTGTTAAACTTGCGGCGTCACATTGCCGTCATTGAGGTATCACAATGTTTTTTTCCCTTTGCAGAGCTAGGGTGGATGTGGCCTGCACAACTTGAAGGAGACTTTACCTTTTATATCAATAAACTTTAATTTGCAATTGTTAGGAAAAGCTGCATTGGTTGAAATTTTTGCCTATTGAAACTTTGTATGAGAACAAATGTATATAATGTGATATTGTAGGATTCTCTGGTACTCTTATATTCTAAAGAAGTTAACCGTTTTGGTGCTGAGTGCCCAGTGTATGAACGCAAATGCATGCGTGTGCCCAAACCCCTAAAATGCAATGCGAGCACCCCCCGTGCATGCGCCTCGCCACCCCCGCGCATGCACCTCGGCACCCCCACACCCCATTTTGGGCCAAAACATTGTGGGCAGCTACTTCCAGCCTTTGTTGGTGTAGCTGGGCATGACTCCGCCCCGAGACACTGGCTTGGCACCACCTCTTTGCCGGCACGAATGGCCTGCCTTTGCTGGTGTGAACGGAGCCGCAGCCTCTTTACTGGCGTGAACAACCTGCAGCTGCAGCCTCTTGGCTGGCACAAACGGCCTGCAGCCGCTGCCTCTTTACCAGTGCGAAGGGCCTGCAGCCACTGCCTCTTTGTTGGCACGAAGGGCCTGCAGCCAGTGCTTCTTTGCAGGCACAAGCCCCCCCCACCCCCCGGCCCCTCACCTCCGGCCCTGTTTTGGGCCTGGAAAACCTCCTGCACCAACCTGGAAGGCAGAATGGGGCGTGCCATAGGTTCGTCATCATAGTTCTAAAGCATATAAATAGATTAGTGCAGATAAAAATCCCAATTGTCATGAATTTAATAATCCCTTGTTTTCTAAAAGCAGGGTGGAAGCAGAATTTTATATGACTAACATTAAGACTATTTTTCTATTATGGGAGTAGAAATTTCCTCTTTATGCCAATTGCAACTCTTTTTTTAAAAAAACCCTGAACCTAGTTAGATAATTTGAACCAAATTATCTAATCTTTCTTTTCCATAAATAGAAAGGCTGAGAGTTAACCAATTTCATGAAGCAACCTAATCTGGAATTTTAAAAAAATCCTTCCAGGAATGCGTCAACATGCTGTATCCAATGGTCTTCATAAATAGACCAATTCCAAATTAGGGGAAATATAATTTAACATTTCATCCCAAGAATCTGGTTCATCAAAGTATCAATGCCTAACTAAGTAGAAACACACCGCCTTTGTTTTTTAAAAATACCTAAGCAGAATCAACAAAACAATAATTTCAAAGTATGTTGAAGCTATATTCATTTTTACTATAAATAAATCCTAATCCTCTGTATGCTTCTATAATTAGCGTATTGCAAATTGGGAAATATTAGATTTATTCCAGTTTATTGTATTTTATTTATTTATTTATTTATTTATTTATTTATTTATTTATTTATTATTTATTTATTGTTTGTTTGTTATTTAAATTTATATACCGTCCTTCTCCTGAAGGACTCAGGGTGGTGAACAGCGAAAGGTAAACACACAGAATACAAAAATTTAAGAACAGTTTAAAAAACATATTAAACAATTTTTGCCCAACAATTAAAATACCCCTTTTAAAATTAAAATTAAAATTAAGCAATTGGAGAAGGCCAGCCCCACTTGTTGAAATAAAAAAGTCTTGAGGGCCCGGCGGAAAGTACGTAAATCCGGAATCCTCCGTATCTCCAAGGGGAGCTCGTTCCAGAGGGCAGGTGCTCCCACAGAGAAAGCTCTCCCCCTGGGGGCCGCCAGTCGACATTGTTTGACTGACGGCACCTGAGGAGCCCCTCTCTGTGGGAGTGTACTGGCCGGTGGGAGGCTCTTGGTGGCAGAAGGCAGTCTCGTAGGTACCCAGGTCCTAAGCCATGGAGCGCTCTAAAGGTGGTCACCAACACCTTAAATCGCACCCGGAGGATCACCAGAAGTTAGTGCAGCTCACACAGGAGAGGTGTTACATGGGAGCGCCATTACGCTCCCACAATCACCTGCGCGGCCGCATTCTGGACCAGCTGGAACCTCTGGATGCTCTTCAAGGGGAGCCCCATGTAGAGAGCATTTGGTAAATGTACCTATTTACGAAAGTGTCATCCCATTTGATAGACTTTTGATAATCATTGAAAAAAACCATGACACCTGTGTAGAGCAATGAACTATATGCAACTCCTGCTCCTAAATACCGTGAAAGTTACACACCTATGTTTGCATCAAACTAAATACTCATGAAGCTAATAGGCATTCTTAACAAGTATGTCTCCTTTTAATTACACTGCAAATAATTTCATTAATAATTATTCAAGCAGAAGAATTAGACTAATTCATTTTTATCCAATATATAAATTTTACTAGATATCCCTTTTGAAATAAAGAGTTCAAGTTGCCCCATTTTGAAGGCTTTTCTTTTGCATCTAAATTAAGCTAATATGGCTGCTACATTATTATGAGAATAAATCTTCTCCCAAGTTTGGAAGTTCATTAAAAGAATGCAGTCACAGTTTTAATCTAGAAGTGTAGAAGATATTTGATACTATTAAAACAATGACATTCAGAAAGGCACCTGCATTAGACATTTCCATTGATGTTATTAAAAATATAAGGATAGTTTGCCTGTTCTTGGAGATATATCATGACTGTTTTAATAAAAGGACATTGCTTTTATTGTACAATGAGACCTAAATAATACTATATGGAAAGCAGGAAAGTATCCAATATACTGTTAAATGTCAATGCTATGATTTAGACAACCACTTTGGCATGAATATTACCATCATTAATTCATCCAGCACAATGTACTTTTATGAAAGGATACCAATCCTCTAATAATATAGATTGTTAGTTATAACAACATTTTATTCTCCTTTAAACATTAATAGGTATTCATTTGGAGAACATAAACCTGAATAAAATTCCATATACTGAGAATTAATGTAGTTATACCTCTGGAAATTGTCACTGAAGTCTCTTGTAAGCATTATATTATTTGTTTCAATGCTAAACCAGCGGTTTATCAGTGTCCCCCCCATCCCATTTGTTGGCTTAATATATTTTAATGTTTAGTACACAATAAACATAATTAATTGAACTCTTATGTTCCCAAATATGCTTTTTATTATTTTTAAAAACTTTCTACAACATTAACTTTCTTTCCCCCCCCTCTTCTAAAGGGTGCAATTGCTTTATCATGTATCGACAGGGTAGGGTAGGGTAGGGTAGGGTAGGGTGAGGTGGGGTGGGGTGGGGTGGGTAGGGTAGGGTAGGGTAAGGTAGGGTAGAGTGGAATGGAATGGAATGGAATGGAATGGAATGGAATAGAATAGAATAGAATAGAATAGAATAGAATAGAATAGAATAGAATAGAATAGAATAGAATAGAATAGAATAGAATAGAATAGAATAGAATAGAATAGAATAGAATAGAATTCTTTATTGGCCAAATGTGATTGCACACACAAGGAATTTGTCTCCGGTGCATAAATACTTTAAATGCAACCAAAATATCTCACATTTGCCAATCCTATATTTATTTGATCCTAGGGTATGATATCTGAATCTCTGTATTTATAACTATGTAACTGCTTCAAAAACCAACTCAGTCAGAATTTCTGAGATCTACATTCTGCATTCCTGCTCCATAGCCTATACATTTCTTTGTATACATCATGGCTTGGCCTTTGCTCTAGAGAGTCTGTATGAAACTCTGTTGTTTTAGGTGCTGAAACAAGTATTCGATGGCAAATTCCTGGCCCAGTTTAACCTGGTTGATAAATATACTTTCTTTTGAAATGAGCTAATAGTTTCTGATCTGGCTTGCAGCAATCTCTCCAACCTCAGCTTTATCAATTTTGCCTCCAGGAAACAGACTAAGCAGAGTTTGACTCAGACCTACAAAGTAATAGATCTAAACTTACCACTATAGAGACCATGCTGTTACTCTTTATGCATCCGTAAATATCTTCACATCATCCTTTCCATCCATGCAGAAAGGCATTCATATTAGCAAGGTCTGACATCTAACCTTAAAGGCAACAAAGGGGATTTTGTTCAATATCTGCAAACAGGAATGCCTGTGAATATGCTCAGATGCAGAGGTTGGAGACAGTTGCACATATTCTGTTCAGTTGTTTATGCCATTTCTCCATAGCAACAACATGTAATTGCATATCCTCGACAAGACAATTTCAAAACATGTATTTTTATGGCATGCTTGTCATTCGTTCCATTCTAATTCTTCTTTGTAGGTTATAGCTCTTTTCATATACTTCATATACGTTTCATATACTATATTCTTTACTAAACATTACTAAATTTGTGTTTAATTCTTCATTCTTTCACCTTTCTCTTGATATTAGCATTTTAAAAATATTTTTATATTGACTTTTGAAACAATTCAGAAATCACCTGTTAGTAGCCTGTCAACCCTCCCAAATAACCCAGATAGGAAGCACAAGGAAACACATTAGTCCAATTACATGGACCAATTTTACTTTATTGTAAGCTAACATTAACAAAATCCTGCAAGTTTGAAGGCATAAACTTCCCACAGCTTAATTGCTTAAGCAATTAGGCCTAGTCTTTCCTAAATTTGAGAGAACACTGAAGAAGTGGATTATCTGGACTCCTTTCAGTTGGGATTCAGGCCTCGGTATGTGATTGAAATGCCATTGGTTACACTTATGGATAACCTCTGGAGCTGGTGTGGTAATAGTACATCTTTCCTTGTTCTTTTTGAACTCTCAGCAGCATTCGTATACTTCTGGATCAGCTTTGGGGATTACAAATGGGTGGCAATGTGCTGTGTTAATTTTCTTTCTTTCTTCAAGGGTGGCTTCAGTCAGTCATGATAATGGTACAGAAGTCAATCCTCAGCCCCTGCTTTGAGGAAAAGGTGGCAGCTGTGGTTGGGAAGGCTTGTATGCAGTTTTGTGTTGAGCTCTAATTGCATCTGTTCCTGGATCAAGAAATTTGGTTCACAATCACTTACGCATTAGTCACCTTTCAAATGCATTACTGCAATGTGCTTTATGTGTGAAGAACATCCAGAAGCTGCAACTGATTCAAAATGCAATGCTGCAGCTAGTTATCCATAGTTCTCAATCAGTGCACATTACATCTCTGCTCCACAAGATTCATTGGCTGTCAGTGTGCTTCTCAGTTAAGTTCAATGTGCTGGTTACCTATAAAATCCTTTATGACACGAGACCAGGTTATTTGGGACTGCCTTTCCTAGATTGTGTTTACTTATTCCACCAGATCTGGCAGCAGAGGTATGCTTGGATCCTGTCTATTAAGGTGAGCTATATAGTGGGATTCAGGATGACAGCCATTTCTATTCTTTGGAACATCATTCTGCTAGGTTTCAGATTAGACCCAATTGTGGTGGCATTTCATAAAGCTCTGAAAACTGGTACTATAACTGGCCATGGGAGTTTGGATGTATGACAGAGCCTGTGGGATGGTTGTGATTTTTTAACTTTGTTGCTAATTTCTATTTATTGTTTTGATAGCATGTTCTTTTGACTGGTGTCTGAGTTATAATGTTGAGATAAATGGCCATATACATTTATTAACATAAATAAAGTAAGTCCAAGAGATTCCCAAAGTACAAAACCTGCATCTAGGCCTCAACATCTTCCAGATTACTGGAAGAGGACTTCAACAAAATTATCGGCACGGTCCAGGGTGACAATATACAATTCAATATTGTAAACTCTGAACAAAATGATATCAGTGGCTAAAGTGCTGTTAAAGTAAAGCCAGCTGCCTGCAATTACTGCAAGTTCAAATCTCACCAGGCTCAAGGTTAACTCAGCCTTCCATCCTTTCGAGGTAGGTAAAATGAGGAACCGGATTGTAGGGGCAATAAGCTGACTTTGTGTAAAAAGAACACCGCTAAGAGGGGCCCGAAAGCCCTACTAAGCAGGTATATACAAAAGTATGAAGGCTATTGCTTAGCGCATTGTAAGCCGTCCTGAGTCTCTGGAGAAGGGTGGCATATAAATCAAATCAATAAATAAATAAATATCCAATAGCTTCAAGTAGATCTTAAAAAAGACTGAATCTTCCATCACCCCTCAAGAGTGCAGTCACCAAGATAAACCCTCCTCTCCCATAACCATTAATTGGGCTAATTCACTATGAAAGAGTGGAAGCACTGTAAGAAAGTGTGCCTCTAATATCCTATCACAAAAGCCAAGGGAAAGAAAAAAAATCATGCATGTTGTCTAATTGCTCAAGTCACTGGAAATTAAAGTAGAGGTATTCAAGACTCCTTATCTGTTGCTGTAATCGGCAGAAGGAATAAACTTGAGGAAGAGGGCGAAGAGCCACAACCAAGGCAATGGCTAGATAAGAGAAATCCAAGTCTAGGCAAGAACTATAACCCGAGAAAGTGTCTTGGGCAAAATCGTCCCTAGTTCTCATGAAGATAAAGGAAAGGAAGAGCATTCAGACTTGCAAGACTCTATTATTATAGCCTTACAATAAAAATAGTATTAGCCTGCATGATTTTGATTTCCTATTCTTGTCTTCCTTGGAGGGTTGGAAATTGCTTCCTAACAATTCATAAATTAGAAACAATAGCAAACACTGTAGATAGACAAATAGACAGAAACATTCTAGATAGACAAATGAGAAGTACTCCTTCTAACAAAGCACTGTTTTCATTTGCAGGTTAATTTCTATTACTTTAACTGCTTAAATTGGCAGAAAGAACAGGGCATGAACAAAAACAAATGATGCTCGTTATAATAGGTGGAGAAGAAGGCAGGGTCATCACCAATTCTGATTGCACAAATCAGTGCTCGGCTGTCATCACCTAGACTCTAAATTTAGTACATATTCCCCTCTTTCAAAATAAGAATTATTATTATTACATCTAAAACAATGCACAGAGGGAAAGGTCAATATTTGGAAAACTGTTGTGAAGCAGTCTTTTAGTCCCACTGCAAAAACAAAAACCGCTTATGAATAAATATTTCTCAGCACATTATTTTTAAAATGTTTTTCCACTTATAACTGAAGCAAGTCTGATATTATGAATGCAGAACAGTTCTTGAATCCATATTTCCTTGTTTCAACAAGCTACAGTGTTAAAGCGGGTCAGCTGACACACAAGTATATAATTACTTATTTAAACAAAAAAATAACTGACTCAAAGTTTAAACTCTTAAATCCAAAATAACACATTTTCTCACTGCAGAAAGGCAGACACTATCAACTAAAAACAGTCAGAGATTCATATTGTGAAAAAGCAGAAGGTATTAACTAGGATTGCAATAAAACCATTCTTTATTGTACATGTCAACTCAGAATTCTGCAACACAGATGATTATGAACTGAACAAATAAAAAGCCCAATAAAAATGCAACCTCTCTAATGATTTCCAAGTTAATCCCAGATTCGTAACATAAATCTGGGTTTTTAGATTGGTTCTGTGTTTTCCATTCAGAGCATACATAATGGAATATAGATTTCCTTAAGTTATAAAGATGAACCCAGGCTCATGATTGCAATTGTTTCCAATAGCATAAAATAAGTAACACTATATTGACATTGGAAGCGACTTCCGTCAATATTATAAGATTGATTTAATAAATGTTCATGTTATAAATTATAGATCAATTACTGCTGGAATCCATATAGAAGGCCAGAACTTTTTCAATGAATTTGTTTTACAGAATTTAGGGAGTCTTTTTATTAGTTGTTCCCCAAATCTCGAGTCATCAATATTTGGATAGCAGCTTTTGCCCATGGATTTTAAGTACATATATAATTACTTATCTTTCTTTGTGTGTAAAACATATAAATACAAATCTAAGAACATGCTAAAATGTCAATTTTCATCTTAAACAACATCCTCTCAAGACTATTGTGTTTCAACAACAAAGGACCAAGTAGAATATTCTACAATAAAGTCCAAAATATAATTTGCTCATATATTAATTAAAATTAAATCTAATTACATCTGCTATATTTAAATAGGTACATACAGTACATATGGCACCAGGATAAAGAAACCAATGCATATTGGTATATAACTAATATTATATTACATCATATAGATAATTTAACATATGAAAAAATGAAAGCAACTGTATATCTGTGCCCTTAAAGTAAGTGCTACTTTGAATAATAGATTGAAGAATTTTGTATGACAGAAGCAGCTATTTAAAAATCCCGACTTTTATGTATAAAAGATCTTGTCTGAAAATATGAGGGAACTCTTGATTGTTCCATGCAAGTTCACAGAAACATATGTGTAAATATTTTATTTATTTATTAAATGTATATGCCTCCCCTCACACCGATAAGGGAGTGGCTATAAGGTAACTTAATATTGAACATGCTAGTAAATATTTTAAAATTAGCAAAGTGCACCTTTGTCAATATTAACTTAATTACTTTATGGCAAAATAGGTGGCACATAATTTTTTAATAACAACAACAACAACAACAATAATACAATAGGAAGAAGAGAAAGAACCAGCAAAGATAGCAAAATATAAAGACCTGCAAATAGAAATAGAATGACTATGGCAAAAGCAAGCAAATGTAATAGGGCCTTGGATACAATCAACAATTGAAGCACCACGTGAACACCATCAGCACTGACAAATTCACTATCAGTCAATTGCAAAAGGCAGCTTTACTCGGAACAGCTTACATCCTGCAACAATATCTGTAACACCATCAAACATCCACACCTGCCTATCCCAGGTTCTTGGAAAGGACTCGATAGGTAGACAAAAATTAGAGCATAGTAGTCTTATCATTTGGAAAAGTAAGTCAACATTACATTTTCAGTTTGGTTTTATGAAGTTGTGGAACTTCCCTATCCATTTTCCAGCCTCAGTCACTAAACACACCCTTGCTCACATATCCCAAACACGGTTAGCAACTTCGTGATTGCAAAATTATATATGTAGCATGCAGAAACAACATAGACATCCAAGAATTTCTAGTACTTTTAGAAGATATATTTTCAGTTCTAATGTCTTTATGTACTAGCCATCTTCCTCCACATTCTATCAGTCTATGTACCTGAGACCCCCCATCTATCATCAGATGCCTTTCTTGGCTGTCTGATAACATCTGGCACATCGTATTCTCCTCTTTCATTTGTAGGTATGACAACAGTTAATAATTTTATTCTAGCATTTTTTGCTTTAAAAGACCTACTTTAAATAATGAAAAAATACATATTTAAGCAGACAGAACAGCCTGCATGGCAATAAATCAACAAAAGAAAACTGGCTGATAGTATATGATGAAAGCTACTGCTGAAGAAAAAGAGCCACAGCCCTGAATCAACTTGCCAATCATTTAATTTAGCAGTTTAGCTCTCAGCATTCTCCTTTACTTAGTAGGTAATATTGGAAAGCCTGCAGTTTCAAACCAAGGAACCTAAACACACTTACTTGATTTTTCCCACAGTGCAGTCAGTTCAGACATGTCCGAAGATCCATTTTCTGCCGTAACTTTCAATTCACTTACAGAACCCTTGGAGTGCCTATGAAAAAGTCTGTTTGCAAACCCTTCTAGCTTCTGCAAAGCATTAGCTGTCCCAGTACTTGGGTTGCCCTGTGACTCCCTTTGGGTGGCCATTTTTATGCATATAAAATGTAAGTTAAAAGCAAATTCTAATTCTGAATTTAAGAACTGAACACGGAAGCTAAAGACTATGAATGTGTCACACTTCCTGTATGCAGTGAGCTAAACCACAATAGTTTTCTGTTTCCTGTTAATATAAAACCAAACTTCAGGGGCTATTCTCAGCAAAAGCCTCTACATGCCAGTTGAAGATGATGACTAGTAAAATAGTTGTCCTGTTTGCTTGTTAATTTTCTCTTTCCAAGTAAGAATAATAGAACATGAGTGCTAAATGTAAAAGTGTGACTGAAAATTAGATCATGAAAGCGTATGTCACTATACACACATGCAGTAAGTAAGAAAATCTAAATTCTGGACAATTTATTGAGAATGGAGAAATTTTCAAAAAATATTTGAACAATTTCTATAGTACGGCAACATCAAGGGAAGCATCTAAAAACAACTGCAAGTCATATCTACCTTTCTAAAATGGATTTGCAGGTTGCAGAGTATGCACACAGATAGTAGTTACAGTGCAAAACCCTTGGCAGATCTCCTTCTTTGTTTCTAAAGAGTTATGCTGCTGAGCTCTGCATTGTTCCATTGTAGATAGAGAATACCTATGGTTTATAATTTATCTCACTTTTCACATTTATCCAGGTGCTTTACAATGGTTAGGAATGAACAGACAGCAGTCAGAGAAAGAACAAGCATTCCTGACATGAGAATTTACAATTCTGAAAAAAATACTTTTTATTTCATACACTCATGTTTTTTTAAAACCTTAAATCTATAACAATACTAACCTTAATAAGATTTGTATGAGTACAAAAACAATCCAAGAAAAAACAATACCCCACATATACAGTACACATAGCTTTAAAATAGTGTTATGCCTTATTTCAAAGCTATTTATGCTCTTAATGATGTTAGGCAATACTCTATGCATGTTAGTTTCTACACTGTTCTGAATGCATAAATTGGTATTCAAAATTCTGTTGATATCTATTAGGGCTGTACCTGCTCTAAAAAATTTAATAGAAATCACTTCATACTGCACACAAAGGTAAGCACAGTTCCTCTTTGCTATTCATGAAAATAAGACGCATCTTTTTATAGGCTAAAAATGTAGCTGCTTTAAGAATACATGAATTTTAATAAGTCAACTCCTTAAAGTGGTAGTATTCTTTTTCAGTTGCTTGAAAGCAGACTACTTGAATGAACAGATACTCTATTAGCACAAGGTCTGCTGGTACACTTATTATCCACTCATTCCAAATTATGCTTTTTATTTATCCATTCATATAGTACCCATCAGCAATTCCTTAATGCTGGTGTATCTTTTACAAGGACTTCATAACTGCCCTCCATAATTAGTGTGTGATTCTGGGATATGAATGCATTTGGTTTAAAGAGGTGTCAGTGAATATTATATGCACATAAAAGCACATAGTGCATAGTTCTCCTACAGATGCAATTGATGTAAAAGAAGAATAGCACTGGTATTCCTGATCCATTTGTCTAGGTTCCTTCTTAATTTTGCTCACTGCCTATGGTTCCATAGATATTAGAATGAAAAAAAATGACTTTAAGAAATATGTAAAGCAGGAGTGTCAAACTGGTGGCCCGCAGGCCGGATGTGTGACAACACAGGCTACGCCCACCTTGGCTGTGCAAAGGCAAAAAACATTGCAATACATCACGTGATGCGATCAAGTTTGACACCCGTGATGTAAAGTTACTTTCAATATTTCCTTAATTGCCTCAAAAACTCTTGTCACCAATATTTTAATAGTTTTTATATTTGATGTTTGCTACCTAGTGTTGTTGAAAAGAGCAGCTAATGAAATTGAATGAGTGAGTGAGTGAACGAATAAATGAATACATAAATAAATAAATCTGAATTTCTATTACAGAGATGGGATTTTATGGAAAGGAAACCTAGAAGCAAGATAGAACTGGTGTTGATGCTTTTGAACTGTGGCATTAGAGAAGAATACCATAGAGAATACCTTTTTAGAATTAGTATGGAGATCACAAAGAGAACAACAAATAAATGAATCATTGAACATATCAATCCAGAATTGTCACCTGAGGCCCAAATGACTCAATTTAATACACTTCAGAAACATTATATGAAGACCAAGCTCTTTGAAGAAGTCTATAATACTGGGAAAGGTGGATGGAAAGAGAAAATGCGGAGGATCAGTAAAAAAGAGACTGAATAACAACAGTGGTGGGTGTAATGCTGGAAGATCTGAAAGACCAGGCTAGGCACAAATCATCATATAGAAAATCTATGTGGTCAAGAGTTGACACTGACTTGATGGCACACAATCAAACTGTAACAAACTGTATAAATATGTATACATTAACTGTATACATTAACTGTAGTGGCACCGCTTCGCATATAGGACCAAAACTTTACTATGGTTGAGATCCAAACAAATACTTCAGTTGTTATCCAGGTGCACATGTCCATTCATGTCTATTCACATTAGTTACTGAAAATAAAAGAACTTTTGAAACAAGGGAGACTTCAAAAGTTGCCTACAGAATTACATGGGGAGGGGAGGGTCTTAGGAAGAGCAATATAGTATCTTAATAATTATGTTGAAATGCTTGGGTTCCTGATAACTACAGCAGCTGAAATACAATGCATGAAGCTTAAAATCAGTCAAGGACTGAGATTTATTGATCTTCTTAAGACTTTCTAAAAAGATGTTTAGTAAGCCTTTCTTTAGCTGACAATCAAAAAAAAAAAAAAAGAGGCAACAGCAGTTCTATAAATAACAACGCTAAGAGGAAGTTGTTGCCATGACAGCCCTGATCACATTTCTATTTTAAATTCAGAAGATAACTACTGGCACCTATTGTTGAAACATTAAAACGCAGCCAAAAGGGGCACACGTTAAACTAGTAAATATTTTTATAGCAAAGGGACAAATTCTACTTCAAAATGATATACTAAATATTAGTCTCCGATTTAAAATAATACTTATATAAAATGAAAGCAGTCCAATTTTTGGATTTTTTCCATTCCTACTTGTATGGAAACATGTTAAATAATAAACTAAAATAATGCAGTGTATATAAATAAAATATACATCTTAAATAATCCAATGGTTATAAATGTATTAGAAATATTTCTAAATATTTCTAAAATTTATTAATGTAAGTATTAATATTAATAATATATAAGAACCTGTTTTGTCTAGTGGTTAGGGCACAGACTAGAAATCTTGACACCATGGTTTCACAATCCCATCTTAGCCTTGAAAGCTGGCTGGGTGACCTTGGGCCAGTCGCACTCTCAGCTCAACCCACCTCACAGGTTTGTTGTTATGAGAAAATATGAGTGTTGTGTATGTTCGCTGCCTTGAGTTATTTATAAAAATAACAAGGGAGAATAAAAATAATACATTTCTATCCTACTTTGCTCCAAGCTTCTAAAATGGATAGCAATAAGACAGTAAATATTGTCACCAGTATTTTTTTTAAATATATAATTGATAACTCAGTTTCTCAACCCAGCAATGTAATCATCTCTGATGAATGGCTATTATTGGATTATAATTTTCTTTATCTCTGGAACAGTAGAGAGAAGGACAATTGGAGCTTATTTATTATCTGGAAGGAATTGTTTGGTGGTGTTTCTGTTAATTACCCAGATCCTTTCAAAAGGCAGATAATTACTCAGAGCCTTTCAAAAGACAGACAGCAAATAAATAAATAGATAAATAAATTATCAATTTCAGTGTCTTCTGGCATGGGCAACATTTGTGGAAACCATTGAAGGCGGACGACGTCTTTCCTCCAACTTCATTCACATTCAGTGATATTAGGTGCCTGCTTTTAGAAGAGAGAGACCTGGAAAAGCAAATATTATTTAATGGAAATTGAGGGCTGTATGGCGGGAAATCTTAGGGATTGGATTTGCTTAATGGCCAGTTTGGAGAATCTAGGGAGGGAGGGGGAGGGAGGGAGGGAGGGAGGGGGAGGCCCTAGTAGTGCCTCTTATTATTATACAGGCTCTTAAAGGGATAACAGCCAAAACCCTTGCTGACTCATTCCCATCATTACATCATCGTAGCAGCTGGTCACTACCCTGACATTTTTACTAGTAGGAAACGAGCCTTTCTAAACGGCAGCAGAAAGTACTGAGGTAGTCCAATCAGGCTGATTGAGCATAGAACACTGGGGTTTCTTACCTTACTACTATGCTGTGACTCCATATTAGGGCTGTCCTTGGACTGTGCTGTGAGGAAGCTTCTATTCTTTAGTCTAGATAGGCTTGCAGAAGTTTTGTCTGGGGACAGAGACAGTCAATTTTGGGGTCTGATAGGATTAGATGAAGAGATGAACTTGATGGGATACTGGTGATGTCAAATGATGGGGTTGGTGGTGGTGGTGAAGGGTGTAGTCTCCATTTTGTTAGATTTATTTTCTCCACTACATAGCATACATATAAATAAATAAACTTCTAAAAGCTGCTGGTAGTATTCTCTCCAAATCGTGAAAGTTAGAGACAGCTCTTTTTTCCTTACTGTGCTACAAGCTGGCACAAATTTTGCCTTGCACAGTAAAGCTAAATGAAAGCATTTCAATAATTAAATCAAGGAAACTTAATATATGGTATACACATAGTAGTGGGACTTGAGGTTGTTTAACTTTTTAATGCAATACAGTGAACTATTAATAAACTTGGAATAGTTTTAATTTTCTTTTTGTACATGCTTTAGGAAAACTTATTTTATAGAAACTTTAGATCCCTACCATTAACCATATTCCATTTAAATACGCAGCATGATTGTTTGGAAACAGTGAACAGGCTTTCAGCATACTTGAGATACAAGTGTCAGAAAAGTTCTGCTTTTGCTTGTAATGCAGCAGCAATGGCTGCAGTGGGAGTCCAAGCAGGTCAATCTGACTGGCACATATATGCAAAAGAGGTGGAGTTTGCAATATGGCACTGCACTCATCATTTTGACAAAAGTAAGTATAATCCTGCAGATGCCTTTATTGTTCAGTGTATACTGTATGTGATGCTAGTGTCCTTTTCCAGCCATAACATGCCATGAAGTGTAAATATAGTTTGAGATAGCTTAATTTGGGGTTATTCTGTATTTGAATGACCAGCTTAACCTTTATCAAAATGTGGTCTGATGGTTTGGAATTTGCACCTTTCCAATTGCAGAGGAGCCAGTAACTACTTTTGGAGCACTAGTCAGTAAATGAATCCTAAATATTTTATTGGCCAATAAAATTCTTTAAAAGGGTTGAAAATTTGAACTTCAAGTTGATTATTTAAATATAACTATCCGAGAAAGCCTTTGGCAACCATAAAACTAAAGCACAAATTTAACTAGCCTATTACATTGGTGTTTAAAACTTTACAAACCCATTTGGATTGTCAGTATTTCTACATAAAGATAACCTAAAACATTGACTTGTTCTCTAACAAGTTCTAAAACTAGATAAAGGGAACCGAATTATATAAATGAGCCACAAAATTATACTTGCTCATTTATTTATGGAAAATGATCCAAGTTACATATTTATATTTTCAAAGTTAATGTTTTAGAATTTATTCAAATACTAAAATTAATGTCACCCCCATTTTATTTTCTGTGAATTCATCAATTCAAAAGCAGCCAGAAGTCCTGCTTATGAATCACTAAGTATAGGAATAAAGAATTTTAGGCTGCCAAGAATATCAAATTCTGCAAATCTACAGATTATATCAATATACCAAGAAAGTTTAGCAAAATGTTCTCAGTCTGGCACTCCTCAAATATGTTTTCAGTTTTAGGAATTATAGCCTAATATCTTTTGAGGATGGCTGCTTGGAGGTTGCTCCAAATTGAATATTGTGTATAAATAACGTGTTTCCCTGAAACTAAGACTAGGTCTTATTTTCTTTTGACCCCCCGAAAAAATGGCTAGGGCTTCTTTTCAGGAGGGTCTTCTTTTTTCCCCATGTACTGGTATCAGGTGGGGAGAAGGGGGGGGCAAGCAGTCCTTTGTGCCAGCTTCCGGAAGGGTCGGAGCAGGCCATCCCACCATCCCCGAAACAGTTGCTTTGCGGATGCTGCTCAGGCCATCTTCAGCAAATGTGGTAATCCTCCCCCACACCTGCAGATCGTCTTTTTAAAGAGGAGTTTCACCACGACGAAGAGGCGGCTGGAGGCAGTGTTTGCGTCGGGTTGGGCTTTCTCCTGCCTGTTCTCCTTTTCTCAGTCTATGCTGCCTTACACAGAGCTGATAAGAGAGCTGCAGCACCCGCCAGGTGCTGCAGCATTGAATAGGCATGCAGGCCAGCACTCAGAAGCCCAAAGGCGGCAGTGGGTGAGGCGGCACAGGCAGCACAGCTTCACCCACAACGCCAGCAGCAGGGGGCTTGCTGCAGCCGAGAAGTGTCCCAACAGAAGCTGGGCCAGCAGGCAGGGTGGGTGAGAAGCTCCCTGCCAGTCAGGCACTGAAGCTCCGCCACTGTCACTGGGGGTGGGGTGTGGGGGAGAGAGAGAGAGAGAGAGAGATCCGATCCAACCTCGGAGGGCTGGCGATGTTCTCTCTCTCACACACACACATGTCCTTCACACACACACACCTCCTCCTCCTCCAAGGCAGCCACATCCCTTCACTAAACTGCTTTGCAGCTCCGTTCTCCACTACACATTCAGAGCAAGAAGTCTGTGGAACTATGGTAAAAAAAATAGTTCAGACCTTCCAACTTCTCATGAAAAAAAATCTTGTGAAGTTGTGTGTGTGAGGGACCTGTGTGTGTGTGTGTGTGTGTGTGTGTGTGAGAGAGAGAGAGAGAGAGAGAGAGAGAGAGAGAGAGAGAGAACATTGCTGCCAGCCCTCCGAGGTCTGTCTGTCTGTCTGTCTGTCTGTCTGTCTGTCTGTCTATCTATCTATCTATCTATCTATCTATCTATCTATCTATCTATCTATCATCTATCTATCTATCTATCTATCTATCTGCCCCCCTCCAGTGGAAGTGAAAGCGCTTCAGTGCCTGGCTGGTGGGGAGCTTCTCACCCATCCTGCCTGCTGGCCCAGCTGCTGCTGGGACACTTCTTGGCTGTCGTAGGCCCCATGCTGCTGGCGTTGTGGGTGGAGCTGTGCTGCCTGTGCTGCCTCGCCCGCTGCCACTTTTGGGCTGCTGAGCACCAGCCTGCATGCCTACTCGGTGCTGCAGGGACCTGGTGGGTGCTGCAGCTCTCTTATCAGCTCTGCATGGGGCAGCATAGACTGAGAAAAGGACAGGCAGGAGAAAGTCCAACCAGACGCAAACACTGCCTCCAGCGCCTCTTCGCTGTGGTGAAACTCCTCTTTGAAAGGACGATCTGCAGGGGGGGAGATTACCACATTTGTTGAAGACGGCCTGAGTGGCACCCGCGAAGCAACTGTTTCATGGATGGTGGGATGGCCTGCTGCGACCCTTCAGGAAGCTGGCACAAAGGGCCACTTGCCCCCCCTTCCCCCCGCCTGATACTGGTACATGGGAAAAAAAGAAGACCCTCCTGAAAAGAAGCCCTAGCCATTTTTTCGGGGGGTCAAAAGAAAATAAGACCTGGTCTTATTTTCAGGGAAACACGTTATTTATACACAATATTCAATTTGGAGACACGCAGCCATGTGTGGCAGGACGCTCGAGTTGCAAATAACCCGGGGATTTGGGTGGCATTTAAGTGGCCGGGATGCCTGCAGGATCTATGGCTTCCAAGGCAGGTGAAGCCCAAAGAGGAGGCGCTGTGAGGCAGCCCATTTCTCACGTTGATCAGACGGGGATCACCCATGCAGAGGCGCTGAGCTGGAGGCGGGGGAGGGTCAGTCCCCTTACCCAGTTGCCCTCCATTTCTCATCGCGTGTGTGTGTGTGTGTGAGAGAGAGAGAGAGAGAGAGACAGAGAGAGACGGCAGAGAGGAAACCCTTTCAAACAACGTTGCCTGCAATTCTTGTTACTCCCCTCCATTGTCTCTCATTCTCTCTCTCACACACACAGACATTTGATCCCTTGAAAGGGACAGGCTGGGCTTTGCTTCTATCATAAGCACATGCTTCCCACAATCTTCCACAATTACCTGTCCTTTTCTCAAGCAGCATCAGCTGGGTAGAGGCGGGGGAGGGAGCCAATTCTGATGGGTCGCATGGCTTTCTGCCTCATCGTAGTAGCAGCAGCCTAAGGAACATCCAAGCTCCGGGCCTGGCAAACTGTGGTTGGCGCCTGCTCCATAGCCACAAGGTGCGCTGCAGAACAGAGGGGTCTCGGCTGCAAGGTTGCCTGGCACCGTGGGCAGGGCTGGGCCTAGCAAGAGTACGCTGGAAACATCTCCAGGCACCCAGAGAGACAGAACTCCTGGCCTTCCCTGGATCAACTGATCCGCGGCTCAGCAGCCATGAGGTGACCAGGCAAGGGAATGGCTACCTCCTGTGCTAGCCACACCTACCCCCTTCACTAGGGCTTATTTTTTGGGATAGCATGTATATTAGGCCCACCCCCAAAAATCAGGCTAGGGCTTATTTTCAGGGTAGATCATATTTTCGGAGAAACACAGTAGTACAAATGTAAAATTAAGCATTCTATTCAAAGTACTTATATAACAATGTTAACTTATCTGTAACCCATTAGTGATATCAGAGGAGCTTTGAAAAAGAATCTGTAGTACTCAAACATGACAAACATAAAAGTAACTTTAGTGGAACTGCATCCAATCTGAACTTGCCAATAGCAAAGAGGTAGTTTTCAGCAGTTCCCTCTGTTATTAATATATTTGATCCATGCTATTCTTGGTTGGTTAAGGAATGGACATATGGATAGATTCTTGCAGTATTGTAGTAAATGCTTCTTTGAGAGATGGGATGGCACAGCCTGTTTTCAAGAGACCTTCCTTGGAACCAGCTGAAATGGACAATTTCTATCCAATCTCCAATCTTCCCTTTTTAATAATAATAATAATAATAATAATAATAATAATAATAATAATAATAATAATAATAATAATTTTATTTCTATACCGCCCTTCTCCCGAAGGACTCAGAGTGGTGTACAGCCTATTTAAAAACAGAATAGACATCGAATTAAAATAATTAAAAAATATTAAATAATTTGGCTTAATTTAAAACCCCAAAAATTTAAAACATCCAATTAAAAATTATGTTGCTAACCCAGCCTGGCGGAACAATAGGGTCTTGAGTGCGCAGCGAAATACCCGGAGGTCAGAAATCTTACGAATTTCCGGGGGCAGTTCATTCCACAGGGCTGGGGCTCCCACAGAGAAGGCCCTCCCCCTGGGTGTCGCCAGCCGACATGACTTGGCCGATGGCACCCTGAGGAGACCCTCTCTGTGGGAGCGGACTGGCCTGTGGGAGGCTATTGGTGGCAGAAGACGGTCTCGAAGGTACCCGGGTCCTATGCCATGGAGCGCTTTAAAGGTGGTGACCACCACCTTGAATTTTTAGGGAAAGTTATTGAGAAGACAGTCAGACAGACTCCAACTTCAGAGGTCCCTGGAAAAAGCAGACAATCTGGATCATCTCCAACTAGGATTTAGACTGGGGTACAGTACTGAGATAGTATGTGTGGTGCTTATTGATGGCCTGTGGCCAACTCAGGATGGGGATGGTGTATTCATCCTGGCTCTCTGATTTCTTGGAAGCCTTGCATACCATCAATCATGGTATTATTCGGGACCAGTATGGAAAAGGGTCAGTTGGTAGCTTTGAAAAAGACTAGGAATTATGTGTGGCATACTCACCATACACACACTTTTGAGGTGGGAAATTATACTATGGACTCCTCATTCCTCATTCCTTTCTTCCTCTGCATCTACTCTCCAATGGTACCAAATGGGATAGTGAGAATGTACGGTAGCATGTAAATGCACTAAAGTTTAAATATTCTATTTGGATAGAAGGGTAATAAGCCCTGCAATACTTTTTTTTCTATAAGGAGAGGATGAACAATATCTGTATTGTCCACATCAATAACTCTGAAACTCTCTGAACTGAATTAAATAGGCGTCCAAGCACCTACCAATGCTGATATGAAGTCTTTTCACCCAAAGAATCTTCCCTCACTGTGCAATAACTAATGTAGCTATATCTATTTTCACCACCACTATGTTCACTATTTAATTTTACAAATATACATACCACATTCACATAATATAATTCACAGAATTACGTCACTGAAGTAATTACTATATTTCTAGGCACTCAGTATCCATTTTTATATATTATGCAAGCTTGTTTATAAACTTTTCAGTGTAACTGTTATAATCTCAAACTAGAAGTACAAAATACAGTTAAGAGCACAATATTTTATTATTTTAAACTCAGAAGAAAGGCAGTAAGGTTTAGCATTGCAAAATTGAAATTCAAAATTATATTTTTTCCATAATCCTGAAACATGTTTAATACTTTTAAAACTTTTTACTCAGTACAGAAAAACTTTTTACCAGAAATGAAATCTATGAAGTAAGGATTTAACGCAGAGAACTTTCTCTTTGGTTTTTTTTTTTTTAAACAAATCTATACCACTATCTAGAATCCTGTCCAAGAATATATATATGCCAAATCAAGGATTAATGAATAAAATCTTTGGGGGTACTAAAACAGAGGAGAAAAGCTATTTATATCACGATAAAAATTTACAGAGCTATTATGATTAGAAAATGGCAGTGACACAGGAAAATATGTACTAAGAATTAGTAATTGCTAAAGACAAATAAGTATTGCATTGTGCAGACTTATAAAGATATATGCTTGTCTGATTAGACAATAAACCAAGAAAATTAATTTTCTTTCATGTTGGTAAATATATCAAAACAATTAACATTCATAATTTTTAGGTAAATGTGATGCTAATAATGTAATATCAAACTATTTTTGAAAAGCTAATTTAAATTATTTTAAATATGGCTAATGCCATCTCACACTAATTTGACAGTTAACTTACTGTATTTCAAATTTATCCACAACTTCACATTCTATCAATTTTTAACCTTTCAAAAATACCGTACGACTAATTATTTTACTGCAAAGTTTGCTTCATGTCTGCATTTCTATATTATTTCTCACACTACAATGGTGAAAAACATGAAGAAACATTTTTAAACAGACAATTTTATTAGAACACAATTCATGGAACTTTAACGTTTACAAAAAATGTTACTATAACACTGCTTAATAAATGAGGTTAAAAAATTAGCACTAATAAGTATATACTGTTTACTGAACTCTTTCAGAACAGCTACTAATATTAAAAATTAACAATGTATCAGTACAGGTAGTCCTTGACTTACAACCACTTGTTTAGTGGCTGTTCAAAGTTATGGCACAGAAAAAGTGAATTATGAACAGTTCTCAAACTTACGACCACTGCAGTGGCCTAATGGTCATATGATAAAAATTTGGTTGCTTGGTAAGTAGCATGTATTTATGATGGTTGCACTATATTGGGGTCATGTGATTGCTATTTATGATCTTCCTAACTGGCTTCCAATAAACAAAGTCATTGTGGGAAGCTGGATTTGCTTAACGCCCATGTGAGTCATTGAACAACTACAGTGATTTGCTTAACAACTGTGATAAAAAAATAGGCCCAACTTACTGAACAACAGGCTTGCTTAGCAATGAAAATTCTGGTCCCAACTGCAGTCGTAAGTTGAGGACTACCTGTATTTCAACATTGTTTGATGGTTACATATTTAATAGCAGAAAAAAATAATAATCAGAGTACTTACTTAGTTATTAGTAATCAAATATTTGCAGGCAGTTTCACTATTTTGGTGGAACGCAATTTCATTAGATTGAAAAATAATATTTTGTAATTAAAAATTAGAGATCTTTAGCTGTTTGCCATGATACTAATGGCATCAGGTAGCGTTCTGTTCTGTGCTAGGTATCATTCCTGTTTTTTAAAAAAACTTTCTTTCAACTACAGTATATTCATAAAATCTACACTTTATTAGGATACCTTACGATACTAAGCAGTAACTTTTAAGCAGTTCAGATAATATACCTTTAAATGTTGCATTAGAATTATCACGCTAGAACACTCTAAATATGAATTAAAGAAATGTAACTAGATTAAAATGTTCTGAATCACTACATTATTATATATAGTTTTAGTATACAAACTAAAAATCTTGTTCTTGTTTGTATTTGACTATCATATCATAGTCATTTTAGTAAGTTCTGTGTTAGAACAAGAGCCTACCCATTTAAATTCAGGAATGTTACAATAAGGTTTAAAACATTCCACTATTATGTGTCTTTATATAATAACCAAAAATAGAAAAATCAATTGAAAGGAATAGAAATTATTCATGAATTTTAAAGTGAAATTGCTTTGGCTATTTCTTACAAATAAGCAAACAATGAACAACCCCCCCCCCCAATATGAAACACAAATTAGGAATACTTAAAGTACATTCAAAATCAACTGCTAATATTCATAAGTAAATTATTTATAACTTTAAAATGCAATGCTGATTAAATGTGGCTCATCTCCCAATTTAAGACATATCCAGAAAGTTCATATACATCATTCCCAATATGTATGTACAGAATGGAATAGACCTGAGAACTCTGGAATATTCAACTTCTACTTTGGATAATACTAACTCTGCCACTTGGGGATAGTATAGTGGTTTTCCATTTTCTAAACTAGAACCAATTTTAACATTCCAGACAAATGGACTCCACACATCCATGATTAAATTACTTCTATGTTACAATAAAGTAACATTGTAGCAGGTACTTGCAATAAGATATAACCTATTACAGCAAAAAGCATCTGCCATAGTTTCTGAAAGAAGTCTCTATTTCTTATTTTTAGATCCTGAGCCATTGAGAATACCATGCTTGAAATACCATACTATAACTTAAAAGACAAATGTCTGTGTCTCTACTACATTGCTGCTGGGCATTAAAATCAAGTTCAGTAATAATACAGAACTCTATGAATTAAACTTCAAAACATGCAAGTAACATATTCTTAAAAACATTTCATCACCTACAAAAAAACCTTAATTGCATACAATTACATTTAAATCAAAACGTATCTGTCTACATCAAGGGTGGGTTCTAAATTTTTTTACTACCGGTTCTGTGGGCGTGGCTTATTTTGTGGGCGTGGCTTGGTGGGGGTAATGTGACTGGGTGGGCGTGGCCAAGTTTTTTTAAAAAAAACCTAAAGAGGTTGCAGAAAAAAATGCTTTTAGAAGCCTCTGACGATCAGGCAACTCAGCTGGGATCGCCAGAGGCTTTTAAAGGCATTTTTCCCCCCTACCTCCTCTTTGGCCAAAGAGGTTGCAGAAAAAAATGCTTTTAGAAGCCTCTGACGATCCCAGCTGAGCCGTGCGATCATCAGAGGCTTTTTTAAAAAAACTTTTAAAAGCATTTTTTCAGCAGAAAATGTTGTAGAAAAAATGCTTTTAAAAGTTTTTTTTTTAAAAAGCCTCTGATGAGGTGGGTGGGGTAAGCGAGCGGCGACTGGGCCAGGGACTGGTTTGGGGGCATGGCCAGCCAATGTTATTACCGGTTCTCCGAACTACTACAAATTTTTACTACCGGTTCTTGCGAACTGGGAACAATCTACCACTGGTCTACATGGGAACAACATTCAACTTACAGGTGGCCTTTTTTTATCTGTAATACCAATATTGGAAGTTGCTATAAAGTATTTACAGTAAATATTTACTGTATCTGTGATTCTGGGTTTGTTTTTTATTACTTTAAGTATGTACAATACTGCAAATAAACTTCTGAATACTTTTTATCTCCCAAGGTCTCATTATCCAGTTATGAAGCTAGAATGAAAGATCCATAAAAGAGATCCACTTGTATGCATGTTTAGATTAGAGCAAGTTACTTAACCAATATGAAGAATGAGTTACAATTCTGAGGGTGAGCACACTTGCCACTAGTTATGAAAAGTGCCATACCTTTGTAAAAATATTTCCAATTGCTCTATTTACAATTTATGATGCTTTAAGGTAAACTAAGGCTAACATGTTTCTGCATAACTCTTCTTAAAAATACAAATTTCTGTATACAATGGTTTTGTGGTTAACTAGGGAATGATATAAATCTTGGCCCCTGAGATTTAAGTGTTTTTGATCTAATTTTGAAACTTTTCTATGAGTGATCACTTCGAATTTCTAGTAAGAGCCAACTATTCTTTCTGAGATAGCCTATATAAAAATAATGAGCACAAACACAAGGGATGTATGTTTCTGGCTCTATCTCTATATCCGGAGGAAAGCTTATCCTTGAGAGATAAAAGTTCTGAAACCACAGAACTCATCTTCAGATTAAAATACAAGTAATCCTCAATTTACGACCACAATTGAGCTCAAAATTTATGTTTTTAACATCATTGTTAAGTGAGTTTTGTCCCATTTTACAACCTTTCTTGCCACTGTTAAGTGAATTACTGCAGTTGTTAAATTAGTAATCCGGTTGTTAAGTGAATCTGGCTTCCCCATTGACTTTGCTTATCAGAAGGTCAAAAAAGGAGATCACGTGACCCTGGAACATAGCAACAGACATAAATATCAACCAGTTGCCAAGCATCTGAAATTTGATCATATAATCATGGGGATGCTGCAATGGTGATAACTGTGAAAAACAGTTGTAAGTTCCCTTTTTCAGTGCTGTTGTAACTTTGAACGGTCACTAAATGAACTGTTGTAAATCGAGGATTATCTGTATTGCCAGTTGCAAGAAAGTCTCATTCAATTTAATAGAACCAATTAAACACTTATATTATGCTGTTTAAATTTTTACATTGAAATTCACACCCTGTCAAAATGATAGAGCAGAAACTGTAAACATAAAATAAATACCCAACATTTGCAAAAAGCCAAAGTAACATATGATCAATATTATGAAGAACTTTGGCTCCTGAAAATCATCCTTATAATTTGCTCATGCAGTTAAAAGGCATGTGTGTAATTGCCTTTGGAACACAGGCATTTCTGTTTCCGTAGGTATACATATTACAATAAGTAGCATAATTTTGTGATAATAAAGATAATCTGAAGCAATATCCTGTGATGTAAAAGGTTCAGATGTAAATTGTTTTTATTCCTTAAGCTTTAGATATTTACTTGTAGTTCAGTATATTTCAGCGTAAATGAAACAAACTAACAACAAATACCTGATGCCAGAAACAAGGATTTGTTTTCCAACCCAAGGTTTAAGTGTGGTAAAACAACTTAGTTTACTTCCCTCACTACATACATAGCCTTTTATTTCTGATTTCTGAATAAAACACACTTGAGTTTGCATAACACAGTGAGCCTAAATTATGATTTATAAAACATTAGAACTGTTTTCATACAACATGCTAGGAAAAAATAAACCATCTGTATTATGGCTTAGTCCATGATACAACTATTTCTTGATCAAACTGCCCAGTGAAATAAATATTAATGCTTTATTCAAATTATCTGAATTAAAGACATTGGTACAAAATTATATTAAGATAAAATGAAATATATTCTGTGAATTAAATTTCAAATGTTAGAGTAGTAAGGAAAACTTTCCCAAGTACAAAATGCAAAACAAGTGCAATTCAAATTATATTTATTTCTTTAATTTCTAGAGCTACCCATTAGCTTACAACTGTTAGTTTACCCAGAATTAAAGTATTAAGGTTATAAACAGTAAACAACATTGGGAGCGTAACACTCAGAATTCGAAGGAATCAGACTGGAAACACACCAGACCAGGGAAATCTGGTTTAAGCTTCAGAAATCTATAACGATTTTCGCTTCATTTCCTCAAATAATGCACATTTGTTATTACTGTAGCTAGCTCACAGTTCATCAATGTAAAGGTAAATTACCAGTGGTAAGAGCAATACAGGTAGTCCTCCACTTACAATAGTTCGTTTAGTGACCATTCAAAGTTACAATGGCACTGAAAAAAGTGACTTATGACTATTACAATCTTTCCAGCATCCCCATGATCATGTGATCAAAATTCAGATGCTTGGCAACTGGTTCATACTTATGACTGTTGCTATGTCCCAAGGTGATGTGATCACCTTTTGTAACCTTCTGACAAGCATAGTCAACAGGGAAACTAGATTCACTTAACAACCGGGTTACTAACTTAACAACTGCAGTGATTCATTTAACAAATGTCATAAGAAAATGGGGATAAACTCACTTAACAATGTTTCACTTAATAATAGAAATTTTTGACTCAATTGTGGTCATAAGTCAAGGACTATGTGTACTTTTATCCAGCAACATTCATTCTTAGATTTTTTTCAGTCTTGTGGAGTTTATAGTTTTATTGATAAAACTTCAATAATGAACATAATTCTGATTATGAATTGGATAATTCATAATCAGAATTATGATTCCAATACAAGAATGCATTTTTAAAATTTATAATATTAAATGGCATTAATTTTCATGAACCGAATTTCCTTAAATCATGAAACCACCAATATTTCAATGTTTTATGTAATGCTCTGAGTACCAAAATCTTAAAGGGAATCCCAATTCCCTATTGGTTGATAGGTACATTAAATTAAAGAGTTTTTATACTTCTTTGAAAGTATATATTATTTCTTAGCACTAAAGGTATTTTAGCTTTGAGTTCTGCCTTCCCAAAAGTTACTAGATCACAAAAGTTTGTACAATATTATTTTATTTGATTAATACATTCTAGATTTGTTAATATTTATAAATTATAAATATAAATTACGCAAATTCACTATTTTAAACAACAAAAGTTGTACTGTTTCAGTCAACTGACTGAATCATTTAGAAATAGTTCCTTGCCAGTCTAGAGCAGTGTTTCCCAAACTTGACCCTTTGAAGATGTATGGACTTCAACTCCCAGAATTCCTCAACCAGTATGCCTGGTTGAGGAATTCTGGGAGTTGAAGTCCATACATCTTCAAAGGGTCAAGTTTGGGAAACAATGGTCTAGAGTTTTTAAAATCTCATTTTCATACAGCATATTTAGTTACAGTTACTATCATTTTATGTTATTAGCATGCACAAAACATTATCAGCCTGCAGATACTACGCTTTCACATTTTTTTAAAAAAACATCTAAGACTGGTCCTTGACAGATTATTTCAATGCTACAGTGGGCTTCACAGTTAATTAAACCAATGAGTATTGTGCACATTCATGAAGTCACCAGGAGCTAAACTTGATTCAAAGGAGAAATTGCCTTATTGCACTCATTCCCTCTTCCCACCGTCATGTCATCATCCAACACTGCAAGTTTGTTAAGCCAGAATTTCTTATTGTGGACTACTTTCGTAAACATTTAGGTTTTTAAAAAACAGGTGGCAATGCTTTATTATAGAAATCACAGATCCTAGGCCAAAGCTTTATTAGGTCAATCTAACCACCCTCTATCAAAAAATAAATCACATAAAGAAGATATATTACTATTCCACAATTTTTATTATATAATCCTAAAAAAGTTCTTCACTAGAATTTTCTTCTCAAACAATGCACTGCCTTATTTTGCATTCAAAGTCCAACAGGATCAGAAAACAATGCAGCAAAGGCAAAGCCATCATGGCTTTGGAATGGTCAAAATTGCTTATAAATGCATATAGCTATTGAACACCATAATCGATGCTGCCATATAACAGCAAATGTAGGACACAGCCAAATACTTGGCTATTTTTAATTATATGCATACAGTGTAAAGAGATGACCGATTTACAGACTTTGAAATCCTGGAAAACCAACTTTTGCACTGTAAATTGGTAATCAGAGTTTCAGTTTAGAGAAATGAAAAGCGCTCAGACAAGATTATAGAATTTGTTCAAAATGCTTCAAGGCAAGGAATCACAAAATTGTACACCAAATACATTGATTCCAGAGTGAAAAAAACAAGAATCCCTCATTGGGTAGAAATGGATACCCAAAATTTACTATTCTGTACCTAAGGCATGCTGTGGTGTAGGAGGTCTGTCTTTAGAAGTCAGGTTTTGTCTTACAAAAGCAGATCTCAAACTCTTGGAATGCTAACTAGGAATAACAGAACTGTAAAACAACACATCTGAGAAGTAAAAGATTGAAAGAGGATCTGAATGTAAGAACCCAGCAATCTGTCTCTTTTAAGCCCTTCAATGTACAGCTTACATTCAGCAGAAGCAAAACAAGGCTGGAAAAAGTAAAGCATTGGAAACAAGATTAAGACATTGTCTACATAAATAGCCCTCTGCACCCACAGCTCATTTGGGACATCATTAATGTACCACTCACAAGAAGTACTATGGCAAGAAAGGAAAGTTTCAACAACAGTTGCAAGGGAAATCCTTTCCTCAGGTATAAAATCCAAAATGAGTGGGTTTTTTTTTTAAATGTCAGGCTCACCTGATTCATCACACCAGGCATTCACAAACCAAGAAAACTATTCTCCATATTATTATTTAAATAAGAACACAATAATTCATTATAATACAATGTTCTTAACCATTGACATCTGAATCTTGAGATGTTCCTCTAAGGAGGACTAAGGCTGTGATATTATATAAACTTATTTGTGAGCAAATTTAATTGAATTCAGTGGACTTTATTTTATAAATATAAAGTGGATTATGGTATTAAACATATTTCACTCATTCTTCATTTTTGAAATAACAAGAAAGCCAATAGTGGCATAATATTTATTATTCAGCCAGAGATTTAATTTTGTTTGAAAGACTCATAGCTTCCTCCAATTAAAACCTTATTAAATTGATAAGTTTATAAAGCAAACTGTCTGACATTATTTGCCAGACTATGTAGCTAATCAAAATAAACTGCTATTTAAAAATGACTCCAAGTAAGTTAAAATGAAAGAGCCAGTCTGGCATTACTGTTAAGACACCAAGCTAAAAACATGAAAGCACTGAGTTCTTGTCCCACCTTAGCCATGAAAGCCAGCTGGGTGACCTTGGGCCAGTCACTCTCTCTCAGCAAAACTCACATCAGAGTTATTATTGTGGGGAAAATAGGAGGACGAAGATGTGATGGATATGTTCTCCATCTGAATTATTTATAAAAATAATAATGGTGGGGATACAAATAAATAAATAAAACAAAAACAGTATATAAATAAAAGCAATCAATATGGTTATTATTAGTACAGCACAAGACAAAAATATTGTTTGCTTCCTTCTGCTGGGTTAAAAGACTAATCCAAATATTAATAAAGGATCGTTGGGGCATCTGCTTTTCCTTCGCTTATTAAAACTTCGGGTGATCCAAGTTTTATTACTAGAACCCTGCCTTGAAGTAGAAACCAATTAACATCCCCCCGCCCCCCTGCCCTGTCGAGACATACAAAACTTTAAACCTTTCTACACGATCAACGTGCTTGAAGCTTTCTTTACTTTGCAGATACTGGGACTAATCTTTTCTCCGTAGCAAAGGATTTTATCATGGGAAAAGGATCTGGGGCTGTTACCTGAGAAGAAACACAGGGGAGCCGACAAATCAGTGCACGGTTTACATTGCTATGTTACGCGCGTTTTCTTCGTCAGGCAGGTTTGTATGACATAAAGCTTTCTCTGGGAAGTCTATAGATTTTCGGGACCAAAAAAGGGAAAAACAGCGAAGGGGAACGAGAGAACCTCCCCCCCCCCCCCACACCGGCTCTAATTCAGTCTTCCTTCACCGGAGCACCTTGATTACAGCGAGCCTGGAAGCGCAGTCCACTTCACGGAGGGGGGGGGGGGTTACCTTCGTGCCCTCTCCGCCAGTGGCTCTATGAGACACGGGTTAATCCGCTCACCTACGAGACCCCCGGCTCCTAACGCAAAGCAGGCCCCGCAGGCCAAGAAAAAGAGGACCGAAGACGCTCTCCCGAAGCACAGCTTCCACCTCCAGGCCTGCTGCCCGGGGCAAAGGAGAGGGGCTTGCCACTGCCGCAACCCGTCAAGCTAGGCCGCAGGGCCTGCCGTTGGTCGTCCCGGCGCACCTCGGTGAAGCGACGGAGGGTGAGAGAAGAGAGGAGAGAAAAAAGAGCTGCCTGCCTGCTTTCCACGGAGAAAGAAGCTCGCCTTCGCGTCCCCCCTCCGGCCTCACTCACCGCTCTCAATCTCGTTGCCCTTCTTGGCGGTGGCGGCGTTCCCCATGGCCGGACCGGGGCGAGCAAGAGAGGTCGGGCTGCGCCGTCCGTCCAAAGGGAAGGGCGGGAATCCCGAGTTGCGTGTCGAGCGGCGCTTCGCTTGGCTTGGCGCGGACCGGCCCCTTCCCTCCCCTCCCCTCCCCTCCGCACTTGGCTTTCCCCGCTACAGCCTTCCTCTTCCTCCTCTCCGCTCCGCTCCGAGTCTTTGGAAGTGGGGGCGGGGGCGGTCTGACCGGCGGCCTGAGGAGCGAGGAGGCGGCAGCGAGAGCGCTTGGCTGGTTTGTCCGCTTGCCGCCGTCCCTCCCTCGCTCCCTCCCCAACTCACACACGACGGAAATGACGGCCTCCGAAGCGCCTCCTCCTTCTTCGGAGTCGGAGTCCTTACCTCCGTGCCCGACGCCCGCAAACCCTCCGGGGCGCCTCAGTTGAAGGGGTGTGTGGTGTGTCCCCCTCAGGAAAGCTTCTGAGGCGTTTGCCTAAACTGCCCGGCGGGAACTGAATAATTCTAGTCGTGTTTTGGTCCCTTCCCCGAATGAGGAGGGAAGCAGGTGCCGTCGCTTACAGAGAGAAACCTCTCCGCCTGCTCGATGACAGACCCCGGTTTTGCTCTGACTGGAAATAGTCGCCACCTACCAATCGGTTCGGTACCTCACGCCGCGGCTACTTTTACTTTAGGCGTGTTTGAAAACAAAGTAGCCGGTTTACTGTTGCATCATTCTCATTCGGGAATGAGTCCCAGAGTCTGCTCTGAAGTAATGGGGGTGGGGGGGGGGGGTCGGAATGTAGCGCTAAATATCTCTGCTGAGGAGAAAATGATCGTTTTCGCCGCTCTGCGACTTCACAATAAATGAGCTCAGGTTGCCGCTGTCCGTGCGCTTATCTTCTGCATGTGTGGAAATAATTTTCAGAGAAACTTTTTATGAGAGAACGCGCGTTGATTTGGGTTGAGCGGCTGCATTCTTGCGTCGCCGTCTATCTCTGGTGGGTTTCAAATTTTTTTTACTACCGGTTCTAGGGGTGTGGCTTGGTGGGCGTGGCAGGGGAAGGATACTGTAAAATCTCCATTCCGTCCCCAATCCAGGGGAAGGTTATTGCAAAATCCCCATTTCCTCCCAATCAGCTGGGGCTCGGGAGGCAGAGAATAGATGGGGCGGGGCCAGTCAGAATTTTTACTACCAGTGCTGCCGGTTCTCCAGAACTGGTCAGAACCTGCTGAAACCCACCTCTGCTGCCTATACTTGAAATAGAGACCCAAAGGTGCTTTTTTTTTTTTTTTCTCAAGAGGCAACTGGGCTTTCTTGGTTTTCCTTTGAAGAGTTTTGTTTCTCATCCAAGAAGGTCTTCAGCTCTGATTGGGGAGTTGAAGAAGCTTCTTGGATGAGAAGTGAAACATCTTAAACAAAAAAAAACAAACAAACAAACAAACAAGAAAGTCCAGTTGCCTCTTGAAAAAAAGCACTTTTGGGACAACCATGACCTGGATGATTGAGAATTTCCATAGACATTGGAAATAGAGACACGAACAGAATGAAGACAAAAATACATGCTGGCTAGACATTCAATGTCCATGTGAGAATAAATGTTCAGCCAGATAGATTTGATTTATTGATTTGATTTATATTCTGCTTTTTATTCTGGTATTTAAGAGTTCCCATCAGGGTGGATTTGATTTAAATCGAGTTGATTTAAATCACAATTTAAATCATGATTTAAATCACTAGTAAAAAGGCTTGATTTAAATCAACTCGATTTAAATCATAATTTTTAAAGAGCAACTGTTATCTCTGCTACTCCTTTGACCCACTGTTGACTCACCAATAGTTCCAGTGTTGCAGAATATACAGTCTCATGCTACATAACTAAGCTCCATTTCATGCTGAATAAACTAAATTATTTATGTATCTTAAATAGAAAACTCTCTTACAATAGATTTTTACTAAAGTTTTTTATTAAAATAAATTTGATAAAAATAAAAAAATCCGATTTAAATTAAAAAAATCTGATTTAAATCAAAAAAAACTGATTTTTTTGATTTTTTTAAAAAAAAATCATTGATTTTTATCCACCCTGGTTCCCATCTACCGGTATTTTTTTCCACAACAGTCTTGTAAAGTGGGCTGGGCTGGGCTGAGAAAGAGTGAGTTCCTGTGCCTGAAGATGGACTTGAACCTACACCTGATCAGCGCAGTAGATCACTCTGGTGAAATGCACCTTAAGATAAGGACACATTTGGGAGTCTGATGGAGTTCAGATGGGATTGCTGCCTTTTAGGCTGAAACACTAGTGATGGCATTTTTACTAACAATGCTACTTTCAGATAGACTACCTAAATGTGGAAGATGTTTTCAAATAATAATTTTCAAATGTAAGAAGTATGTTCCATTCTCTTTGTCAATCCCAGCTAAAATGCTCTAATTCTAATAATCAATAATCTATATCCATCCTCCCACATCTAATCCTGGGTATATTTTTATAGGACCAAATACTATAATTCAGTCTCTTTTAGGGGCTTATTTTCCAGTGTGATGCTATCAATTTACTAGCTAGAATCAGAACTAGTATTCTGATAAGAGAAGGCCAACTTGATTCCTTCTGTTGTGAAGGAGAGGGGGAATCTGCTGAGAATTTGTCTCATCCTTTCTGACCATGTTCAAGGCTAAACTCCTGCAGATTCTTTTCTGTTTGGAGAATTGAAGAGTGGTGCACTTTGGCCTCAGCTGAGAAGCCAAAGATAACCAATTGTTATTGTGGAAAAAAGTATCAAGACTATTTCAAACTGGAGGAGATATGTTACTTTGTTTTTAAGCATGGGAACATGCTCTACATGTAACATTCGAGAGCTGCTGAGTACAGTAACTGTGATTGCAGAAGATGTACAAGTCAGAGACATATAATCCAGGTACTAATCCAGTATTGTAATGCTTTCTGTTGGACCTGGCAACACACACTAATGCTAACTGAATGCGGGAAAATACAATGCCTTCTTTCTTGAGCTGTGCCTGGTATCCCATTGACTATTGTGCAGTGAATACTTCTGAAGCTTCATAGTATAGCCTCCTTTCTGACTGACCAGTTGTAGCCATGGTTAGGCCCTGCAGTCAGTGCTTCAGACTTATGTTTTATGGCTACCAGCATGTTTTGTAATGGAGTGCCTACTGTCTCATTTTGCTGGGGGATGTACAGCTATGAATGATTAATGACCATTCAAAATTACAACTTCAGCAGCATCGCACAGTTACGTGATCTCCATCTGCATGCTTCACAACCAGATTTTGACAAGCAGAATCAATGGAGAAGCTGGCAGTAAAATCTTAAGTCCAGTGAGGTGTTTTTTTTGCAGGGGGCATTGTAGCCAAAATGGCAGGGAATAAGCAGTTGGGGGGAGTTGAAGGGGAGGTAGCTCCTTACCTTGGAAGTATTGAAGTTTGGGGCTGGCTGGGACCAAGTTGGGAATAGTTTGGATTGAGGTGGATCCTCAACTGTTGACTGGTGGGATTTGGTTGGCAATGTGGAGTGCGGGCATTGCATTCACTAAGCAATGCAGTCAACTGACATTGCACTTTATAATCACATCCCTTAGTAATGGAAATTCTAGTTCCAATTGTGGTCATAAATTGAGGACTACAGTACCTGTATTTATGGATAGACTTATCAGAACCATCTGGAAAACAACAATTCAATTCCTCTACCAATAAATCCTAGTGTACCACAGATTTAATCTCCACGTCCCCTTTAAAATGTTCATGGTAACATAACTTAATTAATAAATTAAGTAATGAAAACATTTTAATGTCATTTTTAGAAGTTTAATAAAATTAGGAATCTCAGCTGGCATTCAACATTTACAGGATTGGATTTTTTGTGGCACATTACATTTGTAGTATTTTTGTTTCTTCCAGCTTTAAACTGAAGTTCTTCAAAAATTACAAAATGTATCCCAAATATTCCAATGAATGTGAAACATGTTATCCTTTCTTTTATTCTTTGAAAAATAATATCCATCTTTTAGCTTCAATACTTGCAAAAGACTTTTAAAAGTAATACTTTTATGTGAAAACAGAAGTCTTTACTCAGCAATATCCAAGAATATATTTTACCATCAAATTTGTAAGTTTTGTGAAGAGATAAAAATTAAATGTATCATACACATTATCTAGAAGAATGTTAGCAACCAGTGCTTCTCTGCATGATGCACTGATTTATGATTACAGTTTTTATTTCACCAAATAACAAATTCAAGTAAGAGCCAAGTATCACTAGGGCATTGTCTGTGCATATATAAGTCATATATTTGAGACAGATGGCTTTACAAATTAAAGTAATAAACCAATCGGTTTTCCAATAAAAAATCATTTAATAAAACAAGAAGAAAGGGGAAAAAACCATGTTCATAATATCAGAAGCTTTTGAGATGGTTCTCAATTCGTTTGAAAAAGTAGTTCTTTCACACCTCCGTTATCGGTGAATAAAATGTAGGCAGGCAACAGACAAAATTGTGATACATATTTTTGAACTGTGAAAAAAGAAGCATAATATATCTGACCAGGTGCTAAATACAAGATTTTACAGAAGTACTGAAAAGTGAAAAACCTAATACATTTTTCATTTTTAGCTTCATGCTCAGCATTAGTTGTTTTCAGCAAGCAAGATATCAAAAGAGATTCTCTTGTATTATCATTTTCTTGCTTAACAACTAGAAATGATACTTCCTAAGATGCCCACTTGTCCCACTTCAGTCAATACTTGATTATTTTTTTTAATAAAATGCAAATCCAGATATTTCCACTTTTAGCCAGTTGAACAGCAAAAATTCCTTTGGTTTGTCTTTCAAAGTATTGTGATTAGAATGTCACTCGAAAAACTAGATCTCATGCATTAATACTAAGAATGAGTCTTATACTATACACTGAAAATTGTCAGTCATAGTTTGTTTCCATGGTAGTGAAACTATACTTCATATAATTGGTATTGAATGCTCGTGTTTAGGCTGCAGCCATATTTTAATGCAGCCATATTATATTAATGAAAAAGTATATTAAAATATTTTTATTATGACACCAATAAATTCAACAGTTTACAGGCACTGATTTGCAATTTAATATTGCTGCTAGGTATACATCATTGTCTGTTTCAAAACTGACTTCACTAGAAAAAATCCTAATCACTCCCAAATATTCGTAAGAAGGCTAGAAAAATCAAGAATGTCTTTCTATAATGTACTGTAGCTTCTCTGTTAACCAGACAATTACAACTACATGATGAAAATAAATTACCATTCATGGCAAAGTATACCATCTACCAATCTGCTAACACCCTTCCCATCAGTCTGCTTTGTCATAACCTTTCCACTGCACACCCACCTATACTTGCAACATTTCACTCCCTCCTTTTTATCAACTCACACAACCAGAGGTGGGTTTCATCAGGTTCTGACCAGTTCTGGAGAACTGGTAGTGGAAATTTTGAGTAGTTCGGAGAACCGGTAAATAATCACCTCTGACTGGCCCTGCCCCCATCTATTCTCTGCCTCCTGAATCCCAGTTGATCAGGAGGAAATGGGGATTTTGCAGTAACCTTGCCCTGGAGTGAGGTGAGAATGGAGATTTTACAGTATCCTTCCCCTACCACACCTACCAAGCCATGCCACGCCCACCAAGCCATGCCACGCCCACCAAGCCACACCCACAGAACCGGTAGCAAAAATTTTTGAAACCCACCACTGCACCCAACCCTTATTTCACCATATCACCAATATTCACAATATCTTATTTTTTCCCTTTCTATCAATCTGCCCATCATGATATCCTGGTTGCGTAGCCACTAATCTTCAGAGTGCTTCCCTGCCTCCTTTCAACTCATCCCTACCACATACTGTTTTGTTCAAACTCACTGGATTTTTCAGTTGAAAAATACTATATATTATTAATCTAAAGTTTCTAAAAAATTCATACATTCATGGCTCAATTAGAATTTTTTCATGTCTTCCCCAGGGGGAGCATATCTCTTAGCTGGGTAACTCCTGTTGTATACTATTCCAGCTCTTCCCCAATTCCTGATTCTTATACTTATACTATAGTAAGAGACCTATCAGATGGGCGGGAGGAGTTTTTCAAAATATTCAGACTGTGAACTTTTCTATGGAAATCAGACCCTCAAATTACTCATATTTTTGGCATGCCATATTCTGCAAACTTTTTACTCTTCACCCACCCATCCTGGCTTCTCTGTCTTCCTGGTGTAACATCATGCTATTAAGGACATTAGTAATTTAATTTTAGCTATGTTCTTCAAAAATACATATTCTTTGCACTTTCTTCTACTTGATCCCAATTCAGTAACTTTAATTAATAGTTCTAACTTCAGAATTTTCAATATTTCATCTGGCCAACAATAGCAACATTTTCTTTTATTCCAGTATTCTTTGTTGTTTTCTCTATGAAGATGAAGAAACAGTACTATTACTACTTTTCTTTAATTTATTTTAAATCCCTAACATTATGCTTAAGGACACTCCTACTGGTCCTAAATGCCATATTTTCTGAAAAAAATAATTAAAAATAACAATAATAATTGGTAGTTGTGCTGAAAAGCAATGTCTGAGAATCACCATTTCCAAGAAAGAACTCCATAAATATTATTAGGAAGTAAAATGACAGGTGATTAAGGACTAATATTTATTTGGTAATACACCAAACTCCTCCCCCCACCTCAAAAAACCCAAAACCAATAAGGTGGAGGGAACAGGGAATGATGGTGGTTGGAGTGGGGAAGAATTGCTGGACAGTTTGACTTGTAATGAATGGATGTTTCAGGCTGTAATTTTCTGTAAGTGCATACAACTCTTTCTCATGATACTTTTGGAACCACTGTAGTAAATGGTAATGATTATATTCATATGTAACATAGAGCTTTACCTAGACTTTGTTTTTTTCTAAAGATATTTGGTCCTTACAACCAGTCTCACTGTAGCATAATTTGTATACAATTGCATTTTTTATTTGTAATAAAAAGTGTATTCTTTCTACAGACAAAAATCAGCATAAACATTGGTAATGTTAACTACTTACAGTATTTAGACTGAGAAATGTAGCTATGTTATGTTCATTCACCAAACTATGGCTTGAATTATCTTTTTGTGCCTTCAAACCAGTGCTGACTCTTAGTAATTGTCTGGCTAAGTCCCCACCATTTTCTTGGCAAGATTTCAGAAGAGGTTGCCCATTAAAAACATCAGAATTATTCAGAAAGTTCACTATTTTACCTATCCTATGAGGGAGAACTAAAATCTGAATGGACATGCCTGTTAGATATGGACCTGGTTGATTATAAAATTCAGTGATTTCCTTTTCAGGAAAACTGCTCAGTGACAAACTTCACATTGCCTATTGCTGAGGAAGGAAATAAATTCTTCCTGGCATATACTACAGGATAATTTACTGGAGACAGAGTTAAAATCAATGAGCTAAGCATATAAACGATCTCTGGTTTTATACCAATTAGTCTCAATTAACAGGGGGAAAATACCAGTTTTCATTTGATCACACCAACCTGAAAATATTATGCTACACTAGAGTATTTCTTGTTTTCAGATGCTTCACATTAGAGAAAGTATACACTGTGATAATGGCTGAGAACATTCATATTATGCTTTATTTTAGACAATATCATTAATTCAAATGAACAAAGTAGCACCTCTCCCTCACCTAACCTTCAAATGTAACACAACTAGAAAAAAGAACAAGAAGGGTTCAGTTTGTTCTGAGACACTCAGAAATCATCTTTAGCCACAGCCTAGACATATAAATCAACCTCTCACAAATGGCAATGAGAAAGAAAAGACTCAACAAATAATTGGATGGATCCAGATGAGAGAGTAAATTATTTAGATTGAAAAAGGTTGGCTTAAGGTCAGAAGCTTCTAAGTTTCTGTTGGACTTTCCATGTTGGGGCTGTGTTACAGAGTGTGTGATTGGGACAAGCCCTGTTTTTTCACACCAGGACTGGTTAATTACTCGAGATACATTACCGTGATGTTTGCATAGTTCCTACCTTAGCCAAATGCCTGCTATATCAGAAGGTAAAAGCTGCCATATAAAAATCCAAATGCAGAATAAAAATGAAAGACGTACTCATTGCTTCCCTAGAATCCTGATTAGTGTTCAGTGCTCAGGGACTGTGCTGGCAGAAATTCCTATATGCAATGAGGATACTCAACTTTATTGCAAATATACCTTCAGCCCATTACATACACTTGCCATTTTGACCATACAATCCAGTCATGGGCAATACAAATAACTCAATAGCTGTAGAATAAAAATACTTCTACAATACTTCTTAAGGCAATGGATTCAGATCCTTCCATGCCGCCTTTGATCTTCCTGCATCAAGAAATGAAGACAAAAGTAAAAGCACATAACAACTGCTATGATGTAGTCTGCAGACTAGTACAAACATTGGTGGAAACATACCTTTCCCGTTAATATAATGTATTGAAATTAGAGAAGCTTATTATAGTTAAGGAGACACACAAATGAATGCACAAATATTTTAAGCATTGCTAACTGAAATATACTCAAAAGAAATTATATGAAACTCAAGTTCAAGGAGAGGATGTTCCCAAGTATCTGTTGATAGATGAAGAATCTGCATGGCTTCATAATCCAGCAACAATATAAAGGTTTTCTTTGGGATCAGAGAGCATGCATAGAATAGTCTTCAGGAAGTGGAGCAAATAGCCAAAGGCAACAGTTTCAGAAATCCTGCCAAGGAAACAATCCCTCAGTCTGAAATTCATCCAGCTACATACATCCATTTATTCCTTGCTGGCAAATAGTGGGAAAAGACTAAAGCACCGACATGAAGAAAGCATACAAAAATCGAACAATTGGAATAGCACTTACACCATGGGAAGCCTTTTCTCCTAAACAACCTGAGGAACCATTTACTATTGCACTCACTCTGCCTCCGCTGTATATCATTATGAAATAAGCATTTGGGATGCTGAAAATACATTTCTGTTGTCTATAAAAGATTGGAGAGTAAGAGGAATTTGATAAGTTTACAAGAGAAGGCAGGCAAAGTCATGATGATATGTACCTATACCTCTAACACAGCCTTGAGTATGAGTCTGCTTATCATGTCTGCAAGTCAAGAGCAAATACAGAAAACTGTCATAGATTTACATACTCTTCTTTCTGAAATAGTTATTTTTCACTGGTTTTTATCAAGTATCCTTAGTACTTTGAACAGGATTAGGCAGGAGATCATTGGCATCTCATCATCATATTGGCTAGTCCCAACTGTTTTGAATTTTCCAAACTGTTTACAAAAATAGCACTATAAAAATACATTGCAGCAATCTGAACTAGAACACACATAATTTATTCTCTTTTGAGATTAACACAGAGATTCATAGGGTTCCCCCCCCCACAGTTTTGACTTAATCTGTTATGTGAACCTACTGATTTATAGCTTATTTAATACATCATTTTTAATGTAACAAGGAATATCAAATTTATTGTTTCATTAGCAGATTGCTAATGATTGTCTCGGCCACCAACTTTTGATTTTGCAAGAGGAAAAAAGATTTGCTTCCTATATAGAATCTGCTTTTAGAACAGATACTGGGTAAGACCTAATGGTGGGTGGGTGGGTGAAATGAAGCTAATGTGGAGCCTGGTATATCTGAGTGTTAGGAACAATAGTTTTTTTTTTTTTTAAAATAAAGAAACTTAAGCTTTCATTGATCTAAAATTGATTTTGAAAGGTCCATAAATACATACCTTTAAGGACCTGGTTTTTTTAAAGATGTAAGTAAAATAATGGTTAATTTCAATTCAATTTGGAAGCAAATATGGTCAAGTTGTTAAATAATTACTTATTTGCATGGTCATCCTGTGCCTGATCTTATAGTTGCTTTAACAAGGTCCTAATCTTGCAATCCTAAACATGTTTACTTACAAGCAAATCCTATTGAGCTTATTGTTAAATATAAGGTTGCAGCTTTGGTATTTAAAGAACAAGAACACTTTTGCTTTCAGTCCCTTATGACTCTGCTTGGCAGTCTTTATAACTCGAGTAGTCTTCTGAGCAGGTGGAGGATTGTGTTCACAAACAGAATATGTCAGAGGCTGTGTTAACAGGGCCTTTGTCCTTATATGACCTCACATGAACTAATGCTAGTCTTCAGGCTTGCAGAGTTTATTTTGCTTTTTTAAATATATATATATATATATATATATATATATATATATATATATATATATATATATATATATATATATATATATATATATATATATATATATTACTGAGTCCTGTACTTTTTGCCTGGTACAAAACTGTTGTATTATTACAACAGGATTACTGTTGATTATTTTAAACACGGTTTGTTCAATGTATCTGGTTTTTTTACTGTACATTTGCACATCATATTGAACCATAAACTAGTCACACAGAGTATGTTCACATAATATGCTTGGCTAGATTGTGATTCCACATTTCATGACTCTATATTCTAAATGAGTTCTGAAATCAAGACATCTTTTTAAATACCAGTACTGAACCAAATTAACTATTCTTCCACCCAAAAATCCTTAACTAGCTATTCCAAGATCTTGTCAATTCAACAGAATCATCTGTGATCCAGAATTATTTATTACCCATATCATTAAGCCATTAAGAGAACTGTGTCAGTCAACCTGTTGAAATCTCCTCCCCCACAATATTCAGTTTTATCCACTGCCATCTTCTCCCCCACAAATAATAAATGTATTATACATTCCTCACTAGAGGAAACTGATCTTATATTTTTAAATGCATACAAGGAAGAATGTGACATTGTGGTTATTTTAAAAAGATACTGAAATCATATTTTATCATTCATTTTATATATAGAGAAAATATTTCCTCCTAAGTCAACATGAGAGAAGAAAAAGAAAAGGAACGGAAATGTGTTTCTTTATTTTCCCATCAGCTGGGAAATTCCTATAATACTTCTTTAAGATTGTGGGAGTTAAGCAATATTTGGTGAAGATCATACAGTATATAGCCTTGAAGTGGGTCCCTTTAAATCTCTATGTTCTGTTTGGTTGCCTAGGACAACTTTTGTAAACACTAATGAACCTACATGTGGCCTTTGAAAAAGCTGAGAACTGAGTCTGATGGGAAAGGCTAGGTCATTTCAGAGCAGTTGGAATCAGACTGTGAGTATTTATGTAGAAGGGAAGGTAGTGAAGCTTTGATGCTTTCATATGCTTACTTCGTACTTCTGGAGTTTACTTTTCCAGTAATCAATGAACAATTCAATATACAGTATAGTGAATTTATTGCTATGTAATTTCTACTAAATATAGTACTGGAAACAAGGTATTACTTTTGAAAGCATTAGGAATCTCCTAGCATAGGAAAAGATTGTCTCTTTGTCAAGGGTGTAGATTTCCGATAAGTGTATATAGATACAACATCAGAGCCTCTTTACATAGTCTTTTATTTTTTTCATCAATTTACATAAAAACAAATAAACTGATGTTTTCAATATTTTGAAAGTTGATGTGTTGCCATTCGTAATTTAAGTCATGCAGCTAAGATACTACGGACACTTTAAGATGAAGAACATTGTTAGGAAGAAGTATTCAGAACTGCTATTTCCAGAAAAAATCCTTCGCATTTCTCAAAATAATTTATGTACTGTTGATGTGTTGGCATTTGTACATGAAATTAATCAGTAAACTGAAATTTTTTGAAATCAGCTTTAGTTTATTACCATATGTATTTCCCCCAAGTTCTGTATTTTAGATGTAGTTTATTTAGCTTGTCATATATAAATATAAATACTACCTATTTTTCTTTTTAAAATTTACATCAAGTATGCCCTGTTGCTCATTTTCTTTTTAATTTGACTTTGGAATTACTGGCTTGTGAATTTTGAAATACTAAGTATTAAAGACAGTATAGGAGATGGAACGGAAATTAAAATATCATATGTCGATGATGCAGAATAATTCATAGGCATGCCAGAGCATTGTTCTAATTCTTATTTCGTTAAAAAGAGAGTTCTGTATACATTTAGGAATTCAATCTTGTATACTTTTGGGCATCAATTTAACTGCAGTGATTGGTTAGAATAAAACATGCACAATTCAGCTCCTCTTTCAGTTAACCTGAAATGTTATTATTTGAGTTTACTGAATTCATGGCAGGTATTGGGATCCATGTGTATTTTATATAAATTTAAATTCCTTTGCTCAGCATTATTTCATTCATTCATTCATTCATTCATTCATTCATTCATTCATTCATTCATTGTGTATAACTTCCTGATCACATGAAAATCTAGATGGCTAACAGAGGATTTCAATTTTTTTTAAAAAAACCCAACAAATCCCCTAAAACATCCTTAATAACACATTGTATTGGACACAACACACTTTTTCACAGGTCTTTCTAAAGCCTGGTAAAGTCAGGTTCATATGAATTTAGGGGGAAATATTCCCTTTGGCAGGTGCAGATGCATTAACTATGTCTAGACCTAAAACCTGACCGAAAGAATTCTGGATAATCTGCTTCCTCCAGACACTCTGATTATTTTCTCAATCCTCTTTCCAAAAAATGGAAGGCTAGGACTGGTCAGAGGTTATGCAACATCAATGCTATGTCTCTTGAGGAGGGGATGGATTACTGCCTCCTTAAAAGAAAGCAGAATGTACCCCTCATTCAAGGATGAATTCACCATCATTTGGACTCAACCACATCTTGCCTCCTGGGAGGTCTTAACTAACCAAAAAGAACATGAGCTTATAAATAGATGGTTATACCCCCAAACCCAAGGACCTAGTCTATTGCTTCAAAACTAGCAGGCTGAACTATCTCCCTGATAATCAAGCCAAACTACACTGCAGTCAACTCTGAAGGGGATACAAAATTTTCACAGTAGATCAGAGCAATTTTATTCATCAGATATCTTGAGCTTTAGAGCTGTTTCAGATGTCCCCCAATCCCTTTTTCCCCTAAAAGGATTAGTCATCTGAAATAAGGCCGTCGGTTGGCAACTTGTGGATGTAATGACAGTGGAAAAATAGTTGCTTAATTAACTTTTGCATATTCACTCTTGTATTCACTCTTAATCTTTCTCCGATGGCACTCTATGGATTTCTTCTGTGTCATCTTCCAGGGTTCCTCTCAGAACCAGGGCATTTCTAGGGATCTACAAGCAGGGAGAGGCCACATAGGGGCAAACTAAAGTCATTGTCACTCTCTCATTCTAATTAATGACTAATGCCATAATCAAACTGTGGATTACAGCTACAGGATTCTCCCCAAACTCCCTATGAAGGAGGGAGACCATTAGACCGTCACAAGAAATAGACGTTAATATCCTTCAAATTCTGATTATGTAGCAACTACTCCATGATATAAACCACTTCTAGATAGATAGATAGATAGATAGATAGATAGATAGATAGATAGATAGCCTTGAGATTAGTAGATCCCTGATGACCTGATTCAGGTCCATGGTTGCCTTTTGCACCCAGTTTGAAGTCTCCCAATATCATACACCATGTCTGGGAAACTATACCATCAACGTAATCAGAGTTGAGCTGCTGAAGGAATAAACCACTACACAGCAAGGAGGTAAGTATATCAGCAATAATTCATCTGCTTCCTAGAGACCAACTATACAAACTGGGTCTCACATCTGCTTATCTGCAGAACAGCATCTGTGAAAGCCACAAGAAACTTCTGAATGACAATAGACATTCCACCACCCTGCCCTGGAATCACAACTGGTGCCAGTCCTGAAACCCAGGTAGGACATTTCTAAAAGGGGAATTATTACAATATCTGAAACTTTGCATTTGTAAAAATCTTGGAAGAAATCATGAGATTCCCAAACAGATAACTTATTTTTAGAAGACGTTCAAGGATCTAAATGAAATTGTTGCTAATTGTTATAACACTTTTGGAATAATGGAATTTGCTGTCTTGTTTCTGCCAACCAATGGAAGGTTCTTTTAGAAACTAGTTTATTTTGCTCTAAATGTTGCATATATGCACTGCCCTATCCATAAAGGACATTTAAGACTTACAGATGGAGTTGCAATTCAAAATTTTTAATGTTAATTCATTTGATTTGGATTCACTCGGTTACTGTCCTATTTGAGACTGAAATGTACAAGGCTGTTGCAATTATACTGATTGTTGCTTATCAAACATTTATCTCTTCTTCTTGCCCATAAAACCAATTGTTGCTTTGTTTCTAGCATTTGTGGCAGAACCATACAGTGGTTAGTGCTAAGAAGAAATGATTGACCCAAGGTTACCCTGCTGACTTCTGTGCCTAAGGATGGACTAGAACCTGGGCTTCTCTGCTCTTAGTTCAACACCTTAACTACTATATCAGACTGATTCTCCTTGTACAGTATACATATCAGCACTTTGAATGCATTACATGTACAAGGAATTATTCATGGTTCATATGTGATATAATCAAAATGATAAAATATTGAAATATATGTTTATATCTGAGGTAGTAGTTTGCTGATATGGGTTTTCCCAACATTTGAATTAATCATTTTGCAGGTGGAAAGAGAACACATAAATAGATGTTGACTAATTTTACTCACTTTTTTCTGGAGTTGCTTTGTTCATGATACAAATTCTAGGCCTTTTTATTTTTAGTTATTGTGTGTATATATAGATATATATATAATTTGGCATTTAAGAAATTAGACTAGTTCAGTTTCAGAGAAACAGAGATGCTAGTCCATTCTCACATATGGAAGGTCACTTGGTAAGGCAGTCATTCGCTGTCAGTCCAATCTATTTTACAAAGTTATTGTTGTAAGAAAAAAAATAGGAACAGCTAGTGTTGTGTATAGTTCCTTAAGTTCCTGAATCAAAAATAGGTTATAAATATAAAAAATAGCATTATAAGCACTACTGTTTAATTAAGTACATATAAGCCAGGAAATTAAAACCTATCATTGTTTATAGTAATACATTAGAGGAAAATTCTCTATAAACTCACTAGTAGGGTGGAGGAAATTTTCCAAATTAAATTTTTATCTTTCGGTTCCTCACATGAAGTTGTTTTTAATATTCAGTAGCAAATCACTTTATGGAGGATTTAAGAGTGATAATAAACATGTATATATAAGCCAATTTGATGTGGTGGTTAAGGTGCTATCATGAAAACCAGGAGGCCATCTGAGTGACTTTGGATAAGTCACTCTTTTGCCAGCCCATTTCACCTCACAGGGTTGTTGTGGGAAAAATAATGTAGGAGGAGGAAGGAATATTGGGTGTGTTCACCACCTTAAGTTATTTATAAAAATAATAAAGGTGGAATTTTAAGAAATCAAATATATAAATATAATACGATTTTAGTGACTTTGGTTCTTTAGTAACCAAGTTGTGTGAATGTAGCCCACAGAGTTGAGCAAATCTAGAAAATGGGTTTGAGCAAACCATACTTAAATTAATCATAGGTAGGCAAACTCAGAATCACTTTGTGTAGTGGTTAACCCAAAGCTACAAACTGGGAGATTGTGAATTTTTGTTCCATACTAGATACAAAAGCCATCTGCGTGATTTTTGCCCAATCACTCTCTTTTAGCCCTAGAAAGCAGGCAATGGAAAACTTCTGAAAAAATCACACCAAGAAAATTTCAGAGACTAGTCCAGGCAGTTGCCAGGAGTAAAAAACTGACTCAAAGACATGTGCATGCACACACAAAGCAAACTCAGCTATTGTCTTAAAATGGATTTTTTCTCATTCTGTTGCTTTTGCTTTCATATGAATATTAGGTACTTTACTATTGATAGATTATTTACAGGAAGCAAGAGACAGAGCTATGAATGGGCTGACTCAATTAAAAAATCTTAAGTTTTTTATAATCATATTAATAGTTTCTCCATGTGTATGCGGGACAGAGAGAGAGAGAGAGAGCATTAGCTATGTAAAAATGTAAGTTATACAACAAAACATATTACTGCTTGGGCCTATAGGTATATACCATAAACCAAATGGCATTCTCAATGGCCCTGAGCTTGGTTTTTCAATACTGTTTTTTAATACTGTTTTTAAAATTCGATACTGTTTTTAAATTGTGAAAAACAAAATATATATTGAGGTATGTAGGATGGAAAGTGAATAAATACAACTATAGGGGTGCATGTCAGACAATAAAGGATTTTTTTCCCACATAGGCGGGAATCATTTTCAATTCATTTTAAAAATATTTTGCACAAGATTATAAATTAACAAAATGGTGGCGCTGTATACTATTTCTACAGTAAAGAAGGCTTTATTATCAGAGGGAAAATTCACTAGAGATTTCCATTCTGAATAATTCATTAAGTGCATATGGGTCCTCCTTCTTGCCGATTGCAAGATATGTATTTCATAACATCTGGAGTCATGGACTCTAATTTTTCCACTTAAAATTACACTTAAAGAGAACTATCAAGCCAACATTAATGATTTTTTTAATAAAGTAATGTCAATAACATTGATTATTCAGTATTACATGTTGTATAATAATTAGGAACATGCTTCTTCATCATGTTTGTCTCACAAGCCTCACTGTGTGTGGGGGCAGCTATATAAACTTGTTTAATAAATAAATATAGGGGTTTTTGCATCAATGAAGAGTCAAGACCAGAGAATATGATTCCTATATGGTCTGGGTTTAATTTATTGTTTAAAAATTGAATCACGATTTGAACAAATTGAAGAAAGTCATATAATACCCCCCCCATCTCGCTATCTATTTATACACATACATTCAACTATTCACATTTAATAGACCTTTATACACTGTTATACATATTTAAGAATACTTTTGATATTTTTAGGTATTTTGCTTTGTTATCTTATTTTCAGTTTAAATTTAGTATTGGGTTATTTTGATTTTTAGTAGTTTTATGTACCATTTCTATTTCTTATTTTCTATTATACATACAGTACATATACATACGCTAAGATTAGGTGCTTATTGTGTATAGTTTTTATGATAAAATAGTATAGCATTTGCTACTTAGTTTTAGAAAGTATTACATATGCTTATATATATTTGTGCCTTTGAGTCAATCTTTGATTCCTGATGACTGCCTAGAAAAGTCCATGCAAGTTTCTTGGCAAGATTTTTGGAAGGGGCTTGCCACTGTTTTCTTCCAAGGGCTGAGAGAGTGACTGGCCTAAGGTCGCCCAACTGGCTTGTGCCTGAAGAGAAACTATTGCTCATGGTTTTCTGGTCTGTAGCTAGGTGCCTTAACCACTATCCCAAAGTAGCCCTCTTAATTTATTTAGAAAACATACATTTTAAATAGTGTCATTTTAATTAATAGCACTTTCATTTTAATAGCATTAACAGCTGATTGGGGGGTGGAATTTAGGTAGCAAATGTTTGGACTTCATGTTATACTGCAGGAAAGATTATAGGCAGAGTCAATTTAATTGTGAGCATACCCTTAGCCACCAGGGTTCAAAAAAACCCCAAAACTTGGTACCTAGATGAATAAGGAAAACAAATCTGATCTCTTGAACTTTTTCTTGTAACTGATTTTGTTTTTACATCTTATTAAAAAAAGTAAAGGCTCTATAAAGAGAAGGAAATATATTATTTGCAATGTAGAAAGCATATGCTTGCCTAAGCTCTCAGCTCCTGGCCCTTGGGGATAATTTTTCACCAACCACGAGTGAGCAAAATATTGCCTGTGAATCTAATCTAGTTTTAGGAAATGTTATGTTTTCTAAATAAATGAAGAGGGCCACTTTGGTAAAGGAATGCCGTCCTTCGAATAGGAGCGCGCGCGATTACATAGGAGAGAGAGAGAGAGAGAAGGTGGGAAACAGGTGACAGCTGCAACCTCTTTGCTGCTTGAGCGCCGATCCCATTAAAATCGATGGGATCTATTCATGACGGAATCTTCCTGGGGGATCAGGCAGAGCAAATCTAAACGTGGTTTATCCCAATGGCAACTTTGCTGGAGGAGGTTCACCTCTCCAGTCACCGCACTCAAACCCATTTGCATCGCCCCCTGCTTAAAGCCGCTGGAGGGAGCCGAGGCGAGGCGGAGCTTTCCACTTTCCCAACAGAAGAGGGGGGGACGCGGTAAGAAGCGAAGCCTCTTCCTTCAGGCCGTGCTTCAGGTCTGGCTCACTACTCCACGGGGAGACCTCCCCCCTCATCTGCGGTTACCACACGGAGCACGTGAAAGCCCCAAAGCCGCCTTTAACTGTAACTGCTCACGTCGTGCAGTCAGCTTGCCCTCCCCCTTTTTAGATGGTGAGTGGATTGCTCCGGCCTCTCGGCTTTGCTGCAGCGCCCTCCGGATCAGTATTTTGGTGGCCTCTGGCGAGCATTAGAGCAGAAAGTGCTGCCGGAGAAGGACCGGTTGGAAGGCGATCCGCGGAAGAGGGTCGTTCATTGGACTGGGCTGTCGACGTCCTGTAGCCGAGAGGAGCCTTTTGGAACATCACACGACCCCACAGAAAGCCACATCCTCGGATGGGGGGGCGGTACTGGCTGCTTGCAGGTAATTTCTGGACGTGATTTTCCCATCCTCTTGTCTCCAACCTGTGTGTGTGGGGGTGGGGTGGGGGGGGGTGGAAGCAGCGCATCTTATTCCACAGTAAAGCAGAGAGATGCTTTGGCAGCTTTCTGGCTTCACACATACACACACAAAGGTGGTGGGGTGAAATTGATGCTGCACCACTGGGAGGGAGGGTGTCATATGAGGATGAGAGGATGGTGGAGGCAGCTGCTGCTGCTGCTAGTGATTCAGCATCGTTCCTTGCAAAAAGGAGTTGAAATGCAAAGGCTTTCCTTTTGGTTGCCCATACCAATGAGGATGTCCAGACTTTCAGTGAAGAGCTGGACCTTCAGAGGCAGTGGTCACTTCTGGCATGTTGCCAAGGATGGTGTTCATGGACTCCTTTTCCAGCTGCTGTGGGGGGGGGACACATACACACGACGACTTCTGTTTTTGTTTCCTACTTTCAAGAGCTTTTGGTTCCAACTCCTCTCCAAGATATTATTGGACTAATGGAATAAATATTTATTCATATGAAATGAAAAGAAGGACGTTATCTTGGAACATTCCTTGTCGTTCTAAAAGTCACTTGACCCCCAATTACAGGAATGGGAGCCCATCTGAAGTACATTCAGGCCTAGATGTGATAATATGACTGATAAATTTGGGTTGATTCTGTAATCCAAGAGAAAGGATATCAGATCAGTATGAAGGCACTTAGTTTCAGTGCAGTGGTTTAGAATATAAAATGGAAAGCGTCATTCTGACATGGGCATCTGTGTAATGGAAAGTTAATGTAAAATATTTTATATGTATAAGAAACGACAATGTGACAGATAGGTTTCAGTGATTGTACACTTTCTCTTCTTCTGTTTGATAGATAAATCATATGCAAAACTCAGAAAATGATGTAGGATAAATACATACCCCAGAGTCACTGACCTGAAAGAATAAAAAAAAAAATCATATATAAAAGACTGTCTTCTGTTGAGAAAAATCTTTCTCTGTATAAATCCTTCTCTGAATAAATTGATTCATCTTAAAAATGATTCTTATGAGGATCATAGAGCTAGAAGGAGCACATCTAACCCCAGGCTCAAGATAGGAAGCTAGAATGAACTAATCAACCCTCCACAAATACATCCACTATAAGGGAGTCTATCACCTCTCTAATTTATTCCAATATTAAATTTCTGTTTTTGTTAGGAAATTATGTCTAATATTCAGTCAGATCTGCTTTCCTGTAACTTGCCCATGTTTATATGTCCTGCATTCAAGGACAAGAGAAAGCAGATCTTGACTTCTTTAGGATATCCTTTCAGTTCGTGAATCTATTGTATCCCTGCTTCATTACAATTAGATAATGGATGAGAAATTCTGTGCAAATGTGAAGTATATCGGATGTGTAATAACTGTGTAGATGAAAAAGTTGTTAAAATGCCCTCCATCTCTGAGTTCCTGGTCAGTCAGTGTAATGAAGCAGGTGAAAATTCTTTAGAGGACAAATGGGTTAATTATCAGCAAATGACTTCTACATTGTGAGTGGAGGAGTATCAGCTGATTATGTAGCAGGATGTTATTTTAAGAGGTGGGAAATTTAGGGCAGAGATGTGCTATTTTAAAAACACTGTGAAAAAAAAAGTTATTTTCAGAAGGCTTTATGGAGCATTACATTTAGAGAAAATTACTAGATTGAATATTTAAAGTATGAATAAACTTTTTCTCCTTTTTGCTCAAAAACTGCTGCTTCTGAGCTGTGTTCAGCTTCTTAGGGAAACAAAAAGATAATCTTTATTTTCTGACATTCACTGTATAGTCCTTAATACGTTGGGATTGAATTTATAATAAGGATATCACATTTGGACCGCCAGCATTCAAATGTATATGTATCTTCTTGCTACCAAATAGGGATTGTATGGATTTTTGTGGCCAAGCTCTATTCTTAGTTTTTAGTTTTGAAACATGCTGAATTCAGATAATGTGCTTTGAAAAGACAAAATAATTGCTTGGTCTGTACAGCATGTAATTTCTGAAATATTTGTTTTGTTTATTCTTACAATAGCTATGAACAGAAGATTAAAAACATACAAGCAGCAAGGTTAATTGTGATTTTCTGAACAAATAATGAAGCAGACTGCGTTGAAGTTGATTCCATTTCTTTCAGGTCATCTCTCCCTTGATAATTTTCATGTTTTCCTGGTCATAATTTGTCTTTTAAAGCACATATTGGGCAGAGATAGAAAATCTCTAGGCTCCCTAATGAAATTCAGCACCTCAGTGTCTATGTCTAGTGGATGTTTTGTCAGTTGTCAGCAATATCTGAAAATACACAGATTTACAGGTAGTCCTTGATTTATGACCACAATTGACCCCAAAATTTCTGTTGCTAAGGCAGACAATTGTTAAGTGAGTTTTTGCCCCATTTTACAACCTTGCTTGCCACAGTTTCTGAGTGAATTACTGCAATTGTTAAGTTAGCAATAAGGTTGTTAAGTGAATCTGGATTCCCTATTGACTTTGTTTGTAAGAAGGTCACATAATGTGATCACATGACCTTGAAACATTGCAAGTGTCATAAACACATGCCAGTTGCCAAGGGTCCGAAATTTGTTCCTGTGACCACAGAGATGATGCAACGGTCATAAATTTAAAAATGGTCATGTCACTTTTTTCAGTGCCGTTGTAACTTTGAACAATCACTGAACAAATGGTTGTAAATTGAGGACTACCTGTATAGCTGTGTAATACGTGGATCGAAGTATTTGTGAATACTGATGTTTATGGGATTATTTTGTTTGTGATCTTTCTGTTGCACATGTACTTCTTTCAGTTTCAAGGGTCTTACCCTTTGAGCTGAAGAGAGAAAATATATTGCTTTGATATTTCCATTTAAGGACTCGTATTCTTTCAAGTAATTGTTTAATATATAAAATGCTTGAGAGAGGAAACTGTCCTGTTTATACGGTTCCAATTATACAACTAAACCAAACTATACTCACTTGAAATAATTATGTATTATTCCTTGTTTTTCTTTAACCTCAATATTAATTGTGTATTCTTTTTTATTTTTCTCATTCCCCTTTCTTTGTTGTTTTCAAGAGTGCTTCTATTTGATTGTAAGCCCTTGAGACAAGAGCTCCCCCTTTTTTTGTAAAGCATCATGTACATAATAGGTATCCTCCCACAATTAAAAAACAGCATGTGTTCCTCAGGGGAGATAGCAAGAAAAGGCACTCAGCTGAAAATAGCTGAGAAAACTTCTATGGTGTACCTATTCCAAATGTAATTTCTTAAGTCCACCATATTTTATCTGAAGACTTTATCAGAAACTATTTTTTTTTTTATATTTACCATTATAAAATAACTTTGAAGCTAAAGACTACTTTTCTGTTTAAGCTAGTCTGTTTGTTGTTCCTTGCTCTGAGCTTGTTCTGATGGTGACCTTCGACTTCTTACACTGAAAAAACTTCTTAAATATGCTTCTCCTGTGTTAGTGCTTTTCCCCCTTATTTAATTTACTAATTGATTTTGATGCTTCAATAAGAAAAAAAGTCCATATAATTGATTGCCCATAATGGAATCAGATTCATGTGTGCATATATCCTTACAGCAGAGTGATTTTGTTAGTGTCTTGTTGACGTGGATCTATGTCATTATTCCTGCCTCCTTAACTGTTGATTGCTGAGGATCACATTGGTATGAAAATGAATTGAAATTAACAATTGATCCATTTCTCCCCCCTTTACTTACTTGTCAGGCTTGTATCATGCATTTAGCCTGCTTTATTTCCTGAATTTAATCAAGGGAAGGGTCTAGATTCCCTTCCTCTGTGTTTGTAAACTTGCACATTTTCTCAGAAGTCTTATAGTTTGCCTATTGAAACTTAGTTAAAGAGGTAAAGATGGAATTGGAAAGCTCTGCAGTGGTTCTTAAGCAATAATGGTAAAAGGCCTCCATCTGGTGGTAGTCTTTGTCTAAGGTTGCTTTTCTTCATTTTCATCCTACACCATCTTTTCTGAAGTTCAGCAATTTCAGCAAAACAACAGTGATGTCTTGTTTGTTCCAGACCTTGAAATGGATTTCAGGACAGTTAATACTTGTCCTAAAATTCCGTTTAATTTAGATCCTGTCCTTTTTCTATGTTCATGTGGCTTTCAGCATGAATTTTATTGAGAAAGAGTATATGCGATATTGGGGTTTGAGGAAATTATGAATAAAATTTAATACCGTTTTTCATGTTAGTGAGGTTCTGAATATTATATTGCTTACAACTAAGATGCTTTGGAAAGCGAGAAAGAACATTTTCAAAGTAATTTAGTTACTAACAGATATCATCATAGACCAATGAAGAATGGAGATTAAGTTTTACTTGTATTTTTAAAAAGCAAATAGTCTTTATTGATGCTCTTTCCAGAGGCATGTACGTATTACTATAAATAGTCAGAGAAGGAAAGAATAGTCTCTTCCTGAGATATATCGTGACAAATGTAATTACAGTAATAAAGCGTACTTAACTAAACGCTGGGATTATGGGAAATGTCTAAGCTTTTTTATGGATTGTTAACCATAACATGAATCAGGATTCTAGGCTGTAAAGATTATAATACAGCTTTTGAGCTGATTTGCAGCTAAAGAAATAAATTATAATTTCTAGTCTATACCTTAGACTAGCAAATTACAGAACATTCATGGTTTCTTTAGTCATTCCTGCTGGCAGCAAGTCAACAAAGTGATGGTGCTATTCATTATCAGGTCACAATTTTTGGTACTTCTAGCAAATGTGGTCTATGTGTCATGTCTTCTAGAAATTGCTACTCTGGTCCTGCCTTAGGCATGAAAAACTGCTGTGTAACTTTGGCCAATCATCTCAACCTAACTCAAGTTCCTTGTGTGTCCAATCACACTTGGCCAATAAAGAATTCTATTCTATTCTCATCTCACAGGGGGAATGATAGAACCTCAATTTCACTAGAACACAGTCCATGCAGCATTCCAGGAAAAAAACAAACAAACCATGGCATCTGATTTCATAATTACTGAATTCATAGCCTCCAAGATCTTGTTTGGTTTCATCTTTGTTAGGCCTTGGCTTATTATCTATTTCCAAGGACAAAGCAAGCTAGTCAGTAGTTACGTACTCTTGTTGTTGAAGTTATTTGATCAACACGACTAGAGCAAGTGAGTCAACCACAATAATTATATTTTTTTACACTATCTGCTAATGGTAATTAAAAACATGCAAACCTTTGTTGAAAGAACCAGATTAACATTCTAAAATTTAGTAGATTGGTTTATATTGAATACGAAGGCATGGTAATTACAAGCCATTGTTTTAGAAACATATGAAAAATGCATTATTGAAACCTCTACCCAGTTGATCCTGATACTGTGTGTACCCCAGGACTTTCTTTTAGATCTCCTCATGAGACCATCAACTCGGAGATCAGTAGTTTTGCTTATCTAGTAACACTAGTAATATCATGCTATGCAACCCTGCTTCCATTTTCTGGTCTCATTTATTTTTAACTGCTTGGGTACAGAGAAAAGAGAATGTAACAACACAAAGATTGTGTATATATTTTATAAAAATAGTCTGTAGTTCCTTTTTTGGCAACCACAACTGATAAAATCTCATGTCCAAATAGATTTTGTTGACAGCAGAGAAATTTGCATTGGCGAATTTCCTGAATCCTGAAAACTTTTATTAATCAACACATTAGTTACATGAATATCTCTAAACTCGGTTACATGAATATTAATTAACAACCCAAGTTATGCAAATATTGCACAGGTATATTATCTAGAATGCATCTGAAGGCATTGTTTTGAATGTATGATTGGGCAAAATATTGGACTATTGGGCAAAACCTTTTTAGCAGGTAAAAAAAGAATGAGAGCGTAGATTGGTTTAGGCATTACAGGAAATATTTGTTTATTTGTAATCTCTAAATGTGACTCAGTTAATAAATTTATTTGTTTGGAATTGTGAAATCATAGATTGACCTGATTTGGGAAATATGCATTTATTAAAGCATTTATACCTTGCTTTTATGTCTCCAAAGTGAGTGAAAGAATCCCTGTTCTCAGGCATATACACTACAAAAATATAACCCTGTAGATGACCTTGAGAGAAATATGCAAGAACCAATTATTTATATACTTATATATATTCTGCCTTTATTATTTTTATAAATAATTCAAGGTGGTGAACATACTTAATACTCTTTTCTCCTCCTTGCCCACAAGAACAACTCTGGGAGTTAAGTTGGGCTGAGGGAGAATAATTGGTTCAAGGTTACCCAGCAGGCTTTCATGCCTAAAGCAGGATTACAACTCTCAATCTCCTGGTTTTTAGGACAGCACCTTCCCCACTACCAAACTCCCATTACCTAAGCAAAGGGAGCTAACATTCCTTAAGTCCTGGGAAACAGAAACCTTTAGAGTGGCTCAGACAGATGTCTCTCTGGTTCACAGGGTTATAGGAATGGAAATATAATACAGATTTGTACGATTCTGCTATTACATTCAATCTCAATAAAACGTCCTCTCATTCTTTTTGTGGAGTGGATTATCTAGTCTGGTCTACTTTGTGGGAGTGAAAAATACAGAAGAAAAAAATGCGTGGGCACCAATTGTGATGGAATTTCCCCATTCCAAGTGTATTGAATTTTACTACTCTTTCTTACAGGATAGCTGGCTCTGATGGGCTTGGTAAGAACAGAAGAAGGGCAATTATTCAGCCTTTGCTGCTGCTTCTCTTCCTTGTAGGATATTTGGTCCTGTAAGTAAATGAAGATATACCTTATGACCCATTTCCCCATCTTTTATATCACTTTCTGTTCTCATTGCATTTGAACCTCAACCAATAATGCCTCGTGTTAATTAGTATTCAACTATCTCCAAACTGGGAAAATATAGTAGTTGTTGACAACTGGTGCTTAATGGGGCTGTGGAGGCAGAGGGCAGGATGACAAATTATAGGTGAAGCCAGGGAAATTGTGGGGTGGCAAATATTTTCAGTTTTTATATCCTTCTCTCTTGAAAGCTTGAAAGATACTTAAGCTATATATTTTAATAACTTTGTTTTTTAATTAAACATAAAAAATATCCCCACATAAACATTGGAATTCTCCAGTTAACTTTCATGTTCACTTTTTATATAGGAAGATGGCCCCTTGTTTCTTTTATCTGGCCAACAGGTTAATTTTCTACAACTAAAATTGAGACTTTCCTTAGTCATTGATTTTACAATGCATTGTCAAGGCATTAAGCCCATTCTCTGGCAAGGGGTTCCTCAGAAAATTCTCAATTCTCAAAATATTCTGTGGTAGTATCCAATATTGAGGCAACAAAGTTGCGTTGAGATCACTTCTGAGGATTGTGCTAAAGAGTGAAGATACTTCTTTGCAAGTGGAGAACTTGGCTTGTTAAACAAAAAAGAAAGCTGTTTTTACCTTTCATCTGAAGAAATGAATATCCTTCAGTTGCTTCACTGAGGTTCTCTTAGATTGTTTGAAGCGACATAAAGGAGATGTCAAGCCACTACCAAGCCAATTGTTGCAGTCCCGAGAGGGTCTTACTGCCACCAATCCCCTTGCTTCCCAGCTCTAGCAGCAGCTACCACTTCATTCCTAAGAAGCCTCCTTGCCACTTTGATGACAATTAGAATTCGTCCTTGTGCCCCGGTCAGGTGCTTCATTTGATTTGTGGCAGTGTTTCTCAACTTGAGCAATTTTAAGGTGTGTGATCTTCAATTCCCAGAATACTCCAGCCAGCATGATCTATGGGATTCATCCTCTTCCAAGGGTGACTGCAAAAGAGTGTGTGTCTGTCTGTGTTTGTGAAAAAGTACAGATGGGAGTCACAACTGGGCCATCAAAGTTCGTCCTTTTAGGTGGGGTACATTCTGTGGTCAGGTTCACCATCTTGGCACTTTTTTACACATTCTCTCCATAGATGCCCCTCATGCAGGGAGAGGGCAATTTGACCATTGTCTTCTCAGCAGCCAGCTGGTAAACAAAGAAGGAATTTGTGCAGCTTTCACACCCTACCATGAGACAGCAGCTGCTTCTCATAAATTGCATTTATTTCTAATCCAGTCATTATCTTAGTCATGTGAACTGATGCTCCACATCTCCCACTCTTTTCAGCCCACTGTCTCCGAAGCTTTTAGGTGGGCCAACTTGTAACTCACCAGGCCTGCCTAGTGCTAAGCTTCCTCTCATTGGCCATGCATTCTTGTTAGGAGTAAAAGCCCACAGTGTCCCTATTGTAGGTAGTCTTCATTTAAATGACTAACTCATTTAGTGACCATACATAGTTCCCCCAGTGACAAAAATGTAACTTTGCAACCAATCCTCACATTTAAGACCTTTACAGGGCTGCAAACAAAGGAAAGCTGAAGGAAGTGAACACTTTGTTTAATTACTGAGCTGCTAGTCCCAGTTGTCACTAAACAAGGATTACTGTACCATTGTTGGAAGAAATGTCCATCTGGGTTCAATCCCAAATTGGGAGAAAGACATTGGAAAGAGAACTTTTGAATTTAAGACAAATGCATTTACATTTTCTTATGACATTATTAGGCAGAAAAGATAAAAACCACTATATTGACTGTTATCTTAGACCCAAATCCTGAACTTTTAATAATTTAAAATGAGACATGTAAGTATATCATGGTTGTCTTTAAGGCTAAAGAAAAAAAATTATATCCATTTAAGGGAGATGGGGGATCAGAAAAAACATGAAATTATATTGCACATATCAAGTTACAACCCTACAATTAGTTCCTTAATCTTTCACAAAGAAAATCAACCACCAGATGACACTTAGAAACTCAAGCATTGTATTCTCCATCCTCTTATGATGTTTGTTTTGAAGCAACATCCAACCTTTTGTTCTCTAAGTTAGTCACTGCAATTTGGTATTTATCTAAAATTATATGGGCTAAGTACATATTTTAACAATAGCAGGGAACAGCCATATTTGTCCATTCTCAAAGGAACCTACGTAGTTTAAAAAAGGAGGAACAATTTCCCACCAAAGCATTTTAGAATGACTCTCAACCTCAAACAAAATATTGCCCTTTTATTCAAATGTGTATGATAACCACAATAAGTGCTTTCATTTGTACACCTTGAATTAATTAACTCACATTGACCCATGTAGACTGGATATCATCTTTGCTATCTCCCCTACCTCTTTCAATTAAACAGTAGTGACAAATTAGAATGATAGGGCATGGAAGAATTGGGGTCTGGGACAGAAGAAATAAAAACTCGGAGGAGCACCATTGGTTTAGCACAATAGGAGCTTTGAGAAATCATTGAATGAATGGTTATAAGTCGAGGACTATCTATAGATAAAGGAAGAGATACTCATCTAACTTTCTGTGGAGTGAAGAGTTATTAAATTTATATTTGTTGTAATGAGGGTTGGAAATCATTCCTTTATATAATTTTATTTTTCTTTATCATATTCTTTTTTCTTTTTCATTTTCTTTTTACTTTTTATTGGTTCTTGCTACTCTTTGCATTAGATTTTTTTTTTACTATTGTAATCAAAATCTTTCATTTAAAAAAATGCATAAAAGAGAAAGAAAGACTTTCAGGCTGCTGTCTCCCTTCACACACTATTTCTTGATGCATCATGACTAAAATTAGCTTGGGTATCTTAATCCATGCTGCATATCCCAAATCTGAAAGTGTGATTACTAGGACAGAAACAAACTCTAAGCAGAATTAAAATCATTTTTTAAAGAATCTGCATACTTGCTTATACTAATTTAGAAGAGGTATATAAGGGTCAAGAGAGCAAAAGATTTATACAGTCTGGAAAGAAACCAGAATAGGAATACTAAAAAGTTAAATCCTTAGGAGATGGGGAAAAACTATACTCAAAATATAAAGGGTGTTCGAGATGATCTAGCAAATTTGTAGAAAATTAAAAATTCTGTCAATCAGCAAATGCCACATTATCTCTTCCTTTGAGAAGAAAAATTAGACAAGGTTCATGTTTAAAATGAGATGCACTTAGAATATATTTGTGGTTAAAGTGTTTTCCCCCCCCTAAATCTTTATTTATTGGGGGTTTCCTTTTTTCTTCATGTGTAATGAGTTGTTCATTTTTATTTTATATATATTTGTTGAAAATTTTGAAGGAAAAAAAAAGAAGGGCCATGTCCCAAAATGGTTGCTTCCCTCACACACATACAAAAATGTCTTATTGTAATTATATCTTGTATGCCTTTGAGAACCTAATATTTTGCCTCTAATTAGGCTTCCCTGACTTCCTCCTTCTGACTTTCTAGTCCTTTGCAATTGTTCCAAGCCAGGAAGGACCGTTTGTCTTCTTGCTGTGTTTAAAAATACAGAAGGGAATCAAAACACAAAGCCTAGAAAAAAAGCAGCCCCCTAACCAGACCCCTTCTCCCACCCACAGACATTATGAACAGCTGCTCTTTCCACTCAGGGTGCAAGGGCTGTTTTGTGCTTAACTGGACATTTCTTGTGCTGCTTGGTGGCTGCTGATTAGGGCAGTCCCAGATCCAAGTAAACAAATGATTACATAGCTAGATCACTTTTCTTCTTACTTCCTCCTTAAGCAGGAGTTACAGGCAAGGATGGTGTAGAAAGTTAGCACCCACTCCTCTCTTAGGAAAATGAAATATTCTAGGAAATATTATAAAAGGCAGAATATTATCTTTTCTCTAAAGGAGAAACATGTTTCAAAGGCAAACTCAGGGCCTCAGCTCCCTGCCCCCCCCCCACTCCCCAGCAGATACTTTGGTGCCAACCTGTCTACAAGACAGGGCCAACTTATCTACAAAACATAAGACAGGGCCCTCAGGGCATGATAGGATTAGCCCTCACTCAAGATCCAAACCAGGACAAAGCCATTAAGCCATAATAGGAATTGCCCAAAGTCCCTTCATTACATCATCACCCAGCAAGATTCAACCAGACCTGGGACTTAAAATAACCTACAAAGTTACCCCTGTATGGCCCCATGGGAGTCTGACAACCAATCAGAATACATTTCTTACAGAGGAACAGGAAACTCCAAGGTGGGGCCCAAGAGAGAGTATAAATCTTTCTCCCTCTCTCAGCCATGTGCTCATTTTGCCCAGTATCCCCCAAAAAACATGTGGTCCTGTCCACCATTAAGCCATCTTTCCAAGCAGTCTCCATGTTCCCCTGATTAGAGTCTCTACATAAGATTGTGTCAGAGTTTACTGCAAATGAGATAAATAAATAAAAAAAAATATTCTTCATCAGCTCCTTCATCAAATGTTAAGATGTCTTTCAAATAAATTTTCTGAAAATCTGAATGCTGAAAACTGATCTGCAAGGAATGCTTAATTGGTACATTTTTCTACTTAAATACAGGCACCTGTGGGGGTTTCCCCCCCTTAAATCTGGGTTTTGCTTCAATCTTAAACTGAAATGGTATGAAAAGAAGATTGGCTTGGAAAGCCTCTTAAATTCCTTGACTGTGTGTAGCTCTCCGATTACAGCATCCCAGAGATAATGCCATCCTTGCCTAATGAGGGAGGTAAGCTACCATATTAGAGAAACCTTATACTTTGGGTTTAACAAGCAACTTATGGGCAGTTCAGATATTATGTATTCTATTCAACCCTGGCAATACCACATGCATGATTAGATAATGGACCTCCAGGTATAATTGCATTATGGGTCATTCTGCTTCTCTATTTTTTAAAAAAAGACACATTTGGTGGGGGCACAGCAAAGGATTTTAAGTACTGATCAAGCTACTTCCATATTGGGACCATGCAGTGTTGGTATTCTCTATATAACGACTGCTTTGGACACAAAGAAATGTAGTCATAGAACTTGACTGGTTCATTAAAACAACTGCATCTGCTTTCAGGTTCATTTAGCTGCAGCAGAAACCCAAGGAACAGGTGCTGTTTTAATGATTTCCAAGCAAGAGTTGCTTTTGTACTCCCTGTCATTTTAAAATATCACTCTTGAAATAAATCTGAAACATTATACCACATTACCGGTATATGTTTAGGCAGGAGTGTATGTTTACACCACAGAAGATCATGTGGTGGTTTGCTAGGATTGAGATGATTGTAAATTATGTTAGTGGTGTGTAAATACATTGTCACTTTAAATTGACATTTTATAATTGGTATTTCAAAAGTTTGTAACCACTTGTTTAGCTTTGCTATGTTTTTAAGATCATGCAATAAAATGATTTTCTGTATATTTTCAATTTGCTGAAAAGAGAGTATAATGATGATTTACTATATCCTCCCCCTTTTTTTAAGCAGATAACCAAGGAACCACTTCTTTGACTTTGAGTTCAGGCCTATCATTCCAAAGCTCAATACGGAGAAAAGTCAGAGAGAAGAAAAAACATGCAACCATTACTGCGAATCTTGCTGGCACAAAATATGAAATTGGTAGCAAACTACATATTCTACTTAATTTACATTTAATCCTATAGTTAAAATAAAGAAAAGTGGATGGAGAAAGGAAAGTTTCATAGCCAAAAAAAAAGCTTTACATGTCAAAATATTACATATCAGGATGTTGATGTATTTTGCGTTCTTGAGAAAGATCAGAGACGCCTGCTTGGGCTTTCATTCAGACTGTGATCACCTGTATGCCTCCATTACCATACAGTGACACATTCAGAAATTTTAGCCATAGATTAATGTTAAAAGTTAATCTCTACATTTTAATCCAATCATAAGTGAGTGGTAACTACTTAAAAACCTTATTTTGTGGAGTGTTTGGTGCTTTCTCAGTTTGGGTGTTTGCTTGCAGATGTTCCATTACTTGACTAGGCAATATTATCAGTGCTAGTGGGTGTGTGGTTTATATACAATAGCTTGTTGTGTCAATGTCAGTGGGGGTGTGGTTTTCTCCTTGGTAGTTCCTTGATTAGGCTGTTGTTTTCTGTTACCATAGTCAGATAATGAAATGTTTGCAAGCAAACAACCAAGCACAAAGAACACCAAGGACTCCACAGTTCAATCCTGACCTATATGTATTCTCTTTATTAAAATCCTACCCTTCTGCTAGAAAGTTGCATATTTATTAGGAAATATTTTTTGTCTTGGTAAATTGTTCTAGCAGCTAATCCTAAAGGTGCATTTCATCTCCATAGACATCTAGCAGTTAATATTTTTCAATATTATAATGCATTAAGCTCAGTGTGGTCATTCAATTTCACATTAATTTTACACATGAATTACAAAAGAGAGCACGTTGTTATTAAACTGGAGCTTAGCATTTCAGCTAGGGAAAATCTGTTTTTAATTGGGAGGATTATGATGTCTTGTTATAATTTGTCCAGTCAATACCATATTCTTGCTATCATTATCATTTAGAGTGAAAGTATCATGAGATACTTCATTATTTAGAAGACTTTTATACAAAATGTGTCAGGATTCCTTGGTTTGTTTGTTTTTTGTTTCACTTTAAGCCTCAATGTTAATCATTAGGAGGTTCTTGAATATTATCTACTATTCTTCCAACATTATGTTTTTGCTTATCTATAGCTGTAATCACTTAGATTTTGTCTGATTTTTCAGTTGGCATAAACAAAGAAAAGTACAAATATTGCTTGTTAACACAAAGCAATAAACCAAGAAGAGAATGAATTATATCTTATATCTTCCCTTTATGTAAATTTAATTAGAAAAGCGACAACTTATAAACATTTATAAAGTGATTTTTTTAAAATTAGATTTATATACCGCCCTATTCCCGAAGGACTCAGGGCGGTGAACAGGCACAAAATAAAATACATAGATACAAAAGTTAAGAACATAGTTAAAACCAAATTAAATAATTTAGCCTGAGACAATTAAAAAATCCCAATAATTTAAAACAGATTAAAATTTCTATTTAAAAAAATTTTAAAACTGGGGAGAAAATTAGGCCAGGCTGGCTTGCTGGAATAGGAGAGTCTTAAGAGCACAGTGGAAAGTGCGCAGATCCGGGATCCTATGTATCTCTGGGGGGAGCTCGTTCCAGATAGTGGGTGCCCCCACAGAGAAGGCCCTCCCCCTGGGGGTCGCCAGTCGACATTGTTTAGCTGATGGCACTCGGAGGAGCCCCTCTCTATGAGAGCATACCGGCCGGTGGGAGCCTGCTTGTGGTAGTAGGCGGTCCCGTAAATAAGCAGGTCCTAAGCCATGGAGCACTCTAAAAGTGGTAACCAAAACCTTGAAGCACACCCGGAACACCACTGGGAGCCAGTGCAGCTCACGCAGGAGAGGTGTCACACGCGAGCGCCATGTTGCTCCCATAACCACCCACGCGGCCGCACTCTGCGCCAGTTGGCGCCTCCAGGTGCTCCTCAAGGGGAGCCCCATGTAGAGAGCGTTACAGCAGAATTCTTGTCGGAGTCAACATATTCCTACAGTTTCAAGTAAAAATCAATCAGAGGTTTTTAGTAGATTATTTTGAAAGCTAAAAGGTTTTAAGATTCCTTTTATAACCCAGTATTTTCTCCTAACTCAACACAATCATTATATTTTTCCAGTAGGGAGTATTAGACTTGTGGAATACAGCTGATCCCTGATTTATGACCAAAATTGTAAACCGAATTTCTGTTTCTAAGGAGGATAGTTCTTAAGTAAATCGTGTCTAATTATACAACTTTTTTTGCCTCAATTAAGCAAATCACTATAGTTGTTAAGTAAATCATATGCAAATCCCCATTGACTTTGCTTGTTGGAAGCCAGTTGTGAAGGTCACAAATGGCAATCACATGACCCAGATATGCTGCAACCTTCATAAATCCATGCCGGTTTCCAAAACCCTGAATTTTGATCAATGTGACTATGGAGGATACTGTCACAGTCAGAAGTGCAAGAACCGGTCATGTCACTTTTTTCAGAGTTGTACCTTTGAACAGTCACTAAACAAATGTTTGTAAATTGAGAACTACCTGTATTCATATTGTGGGCTGAATAATGTGAGTAATTTTAATAATGTTGTGTGCTAATATTATCTGCTATACTTCTAAATCTGAAAAATTAAGTTTAGGTCTCTGGATATTGAGAAATTTAATTGTTTATGTTGATTTTCATGTACCTATTTCTGTCTTGTAGTCCGAGTAGCAATAGAAGAAATTGGATTTGTGAAGACTCGGGATGATGACGAGACCGCAAACCTTATCTGGAGTGATTGTGCTGTGCAGCAAGAAAAAATTGCAGATCTCCAGAACTACCAGGTAAAAACCAGGAAGCACTGAGGCATTGATTAAAGTAGTAAACTGTTATATGTCCAGGATTTTTCTTAGTAATTCAGGTCAATTAATCCTGGTTCAAAATTGGAAACAAACTATTTTCAACATATACATTTGGCAGAAGTAGGATCAAGGTATGGTTCAGAGTTCCAGGCAAAGATTCTAGTATCTATAGCTTAGACCAGGGTGTCAAACTAAGGCCCATGGGCCGAATCTGGCCCATGGGGTGCTTAGATCTGGCTTGCGGGGCCACCCTGGAAACAATGGACTGGCCCGTGGTGCCTCTGCCAGCAAAAATGGAGCTCGGGAGGGCCACAGGCTCCATTTTTGCTGGCAGAGGGTTGCAGGAGGCCGTCCTACCTGAAAACAGAGCTTACAAGCACCCTGCACCCCCCCTGAGCTCCACTTTTGCTGGTAGAGGGTTGGCAGAACTCTCAGGCCACCACAGGTACCCCTGACATGAGTGACGTCAAGCTGGCCATACCCACTCTGCTGAAGCCCACCTCGGCCCCCTGAGGTAAAACATAACCCTGATACGGCCCTCAATAAAATTGAGTTTGACACCCCTGGCTTAGACGATTGTCAACCCTTTGAAATAGACTAGGTTGGGAAACAGACAACACAAGAAATATTAATATTTTATTGATATAGGTTGTTGATATAGATTAACTGAATTTTAACCTTACAGCTTTTCATTGTCCCTACTTCTTATACTAAAGAAAGTCAAGGTATGGTTATATTGACTTTTTTTCTTATCTCTTCCTGTTTTCCCAGGCAAGTTCATGTTTTTATAACCACTGTTATGTATCTTTTTCAAAATTACCTTTATACCCCTCTACAGCAGCAGAGGCCTATCATATTTCTAGCAGAAATCAAATTACATGGACAGTCACAATTGGAACTGAGTTCTACACATGGGTCAATTTAGAACAGGCAGTGGTGGGATTCAGCCAGTTCACACCACTTTGGGAGAACTGGTTGTTAACTTTCTGAGTAGTTTGGTGAACTGGTTTTGGAAGAAATCATTAGGCAGAGAATCGGTTGTTAAATTAAATCCCACCACTGAAACGGTATTACAGATGTTGTTTCACTGTGGACTTGACTTCTGGTATTTTTATGGACATGGACATGGATATGTTTTCTTGGCAATGGTTCAAGAATGGTTTGTCCTTGTCTTCTTCTAGGATAGTGTCTGAGTGAATGTGTGTTATTTTCACTGTCTAGTCCACAGCCCTAATATTACCCTCATCAAGTGATCAGACTGTACTTAGTTGGTTTGAGATAACCAATTTTAGCTCGGTATTGTCATCTACCAGGACAAAGGTAAAGACACCATCAATAGAGTTTGCTGGAGACTTATGCAGATTTATGCAAAAATCTCTTGGCTATATTGATTAGATGTGCTAGACTACCTTAGAGTAATAGTTTAGTCCTGAACAGATCATTACTGTCAAGGAGATCTTCCAAGTTGTCTCGTACTTCTCTCTTTGTTATTCGGTTCTCAGCGTAGCAGCCTTGCAAATTTGTATACTATTCAGAATCATAAATTTTGAGTTGGGCAGCCTTATAAATCCCATACGTAAATAAAGTATTCTTATACGTTGTATGAGGCCTCAAGCGAACCAATGATTCTTCAGGATTACACTTACTAGCTACATTATCTAGTTTTTGTTCCTTCTCTTGTTTGGATGGGGGACTCGTACCAGTAATATATGCGAACAAAAGCACTTGCTATGTTAGTGTAGTGCAATATTCTTACTTCCTTTGCATTTCTCCCCCACCCCCCCACTCCAAATCTGATTTTTTTTTTTAATAGTAAGAAACAAAGAACCATTGTGTTCTTAATTGATAGTTTGTTCAGGATTTCAGTGATCTGGGACCAAATTCCTAAACTGAGAGAAAAAGAGAAAGATTGTATTATATTAATCACCTTCTATGTAAGATTGCTAAGAAGCCCATACAGGTAGTCCTTGCGGCCACAACTTGGACTGGCAAGTCTGCCGTTAAGCACCGCAATAGCTAAGTAGAAGATTGTGTGACCATGGTGGGTTTGTGGTATCACTTCCCATTTAGTCATTAAACACGACATCACATGATAATGACTTTGCAATTTTACTTTCACATTCTCTAACTGCTTGTTGGAAGCTGTTTGTGAAGAACAAGAATGTCAATCATATGACTGTGAGATACTGACGACTGCAAATGCACGCTGCTTGCAAAGCACCCAAAGCACAATCAAAAGACTGCTATACTGCAACAGTCATAAATGTGAGGACTGGACGCAAAGCTGTTTTTTAAATGATTGTAATTTCGAATAGTTGCTAAATGAGAAAGTTGGTTAGCAAGCATTACCTGTACATATTTCTGGTCAACACACTATCTACTAAATGTCAGAAGCTTCAGAACATATTTAGTAATATTATCTTGCACTTACAGGTATTGACTCATCTTCAGCTTTAATATGCATCAGCTTTGAATCAGAAATTTCTATCTAATGTGTGTCTTCTGTTTTGTTTTTGTTTTTGTTTTTAACCAGAGAATCAACCATTTTCCTGGAATGGGGGAAATCTGTAGGAAGGACTTCTTGGCAAGAAACATGACTAAGTAATTTGCTTTCTTTTTCTTTTTTTTTAATAATGGAGAACAGTTGGTTACAATGCAGGTTAAGAAGTTTAAATATAGCTATTAGTTTATTTTACTGGATATCCAAGCACTCATTAGTAGTTCCTGAATGTCATCCAGTTCCTAAAGTCCAAAATAAGCTGGTCCTTTACCAGTCTTTGGTGGTTCTTCCAAAGAGCTATGAAGGATGGAACTATCAATAGCTACAGGGCAGCCATGTGTCCTGCGGCTGCCATAAGTGATATTTGATGTGAGTTCAGGGGCAACTACAACAAGAACATTGCAAGCTTTATGCCTGGGGTGGGGAACGATGGCCCTTTTATGACTTGTGGACTTCAACTCCCAGAATTCCTGAGCCAGTCATGCTGGCTCAGGAATTCTGGGAGTTGAAATCCACAAGTCATAAAGGGGGCCATGGTTTCCCACTTCTGCTTTATGCCTTAAACTTCTTGAAGGCTTTCAATTAGCCTGCATGCCAAACAAGATGGCTTTTTGGCCTGATCCAGGAAATGTTCCTTTTTAAATGAGTTTGATTATGTTTTCTTTGTGTTTGTTCATAAGCAACAGAAAAATATTTCAAATTGGAAAAATTGGGAAAAAAAGTTTTCTTGTAAGGAATTCTTCAAATATGTCTATCTTGTAAACATGCAATCCATATTTATATACACTTAATTTGAATACTTGATTTGATTTTTTACTTTATGCTGAGATATACTTTATGCTAGATAACACCCAACAATTAAATTTACAAGCATAAAAATAGTTATCCTGAGATAATGCCTTGGTTTTTTTTTTTTACCAAGGTAGCAGAGAAGGTTTTTTTTACCAAGGTAGCGGAGAAGTATAATTAGAAACTCAGAAAGCTGCTTTATACTGATCTGAGTTATAATCATGTTGGTGTGCATGTATGTTTGTGCGTGTGATAAAACTCTTAATTCTCAAATTTTGTGACTTTTAAAAAAAATAGTAATAATAAATAGATTAGGATTAGTAGAGGTTAACACATCTATTTGAAACATTACTTTAAAAACAAAATCAAACTGAAAATCAGCAATTTTGCCAACCAGTTTGGTCTAGTGGTTTAGGCACCAGGCTAGAAACCAGGAGTCTTAGTTCTAGTCCCACTCTTAGGCGTGAAAGTTGGCCTGGTGACTTTGGGTCAATCACTTTTGCTCACCCTGACGCACCTCACATGATTGCTTGTGGAGAGAAAATAGGAGGAGAAAGGAGTATTAGGTATGTTTGCTTCCTTGAGCTATTTATAATAAATAATAAAGGTGGGATAAAAATAAATACTTTTCAGTGGTGTGATCTCAGGAGCTTTGGGTAAGGCAGAATGGTACAGAAATGATCTGGCTAGTCATACAACCCATTGCCTGTGGCTTGCCCTTTTCTATCCTAAAACGTATAGTATAATAAGAGGGAAGCATTCATATCAATACTTTCAGTGCTCAGTAAGCAGAAAAAAATGTTCTGACATTTACCACTTTACTGTAGTTGTCATTTCAAAAAGAGCTTGAACAAATTAATTGAGCATTACTAATGCCTTAAACCAAGCCTGCACGAATGCTTCTTTGTTTGATACTTGAATTGTATGTTTTCCAGATTCCTAGAAAAACAGAAGGGGCTCTGTAGAATGGGTTTCTTTTCTTTTCTTTTCTTTTCTTTTCTTTTCTTTTCTTTTCTTTTCTTTTCTTTTCTTTTCTTTTCTCTCTTTCATCTGTTAGGCCACTTTTGTAGCTTAATGGGATTTCCTCCCTCTTTTCTAAATAGAGAGCAGATTTAGTTGTATGAAGAAAGCATCCCATAACAGTTTCCCCATGGAAAAACTAGCTCACTCTTCCCCAAAATCGCAAATTTGTTCGTATATCTCTGAGCATTCTCAGCTGATATCCCAAGAAGAGATCATGGGAGATATAATTCTATATATCCAGAGGGCATCAGATTAGAGAAGACCTAGTCCTGACTTTCAATACCAACCTTCAGAGTTACAGGTAGTCCTCGATTTACGACCACAACCGAACCCAACATTTCTGTTGTTAAATGAGACATTTCAACATAAATGAGTTTTGTCCCATTTTATGACTTTTCTTGGTGCAGTTGTTAAGTGAATCACTGCAGTTGTTAAGTTAGTAAGAAGGTTGTTAAGTAAATCTGGCTTCCCCATTGACTTTGCTTGTCAGAAGGTCGCAGAAGGTGATCACATGACCCCTGGACACTGCAACCATCATAAATATGAACCAGTTGCAAGCATCTGAGGTGTTTTTCCCCCCAAGTTTTAGAAAGCTTTTATTAAATATAAAAAATTCAATGTCTACATAAACAGTGTGCTGTCTGAGTACAGTTATTTTTGAGAAATAGTAAACATAATAAAAACAATAATATTCATAACATTAATATTGATCACATAATAATAGTAGTATTTGCTTATCCATTTCAGTGGACCTTTCTTATGTAGTTAATTAATCATTCTCTTATGCTTCTACGTTTCTAACTTCTGTTTCTGCTAGTTAGCCATTGATAAAACAAATCCCATATTCAGTTTCTTCCTTCTCCTTAATTTTAAGTGTTAATCTAGCCATTTCTGCACATTCTAGTATTTTCTTAAATTACATTTTCCTTAGCAGGTTCCACTGTTGTGCAAACACAATTCTAGCTGCTGTTAACACATGTAAAATTAAATACGTATTCCCTTTATTGTATTTTTGTGGGAAAATACCCAACAAAAATATTTCTGGTTTTAGATCTATGTGTTGTTTTACCATTTTTATTAGCCATGTATGTATTTTTGTCCAATACTTTTTTGCCTTTGGGCATGTCCACTACATATGATAATACGAATCTGGTGTCTCATTACATTTCCAATATTTAGCGGACATCTTTGCCAGTCTTGCTGGCAAAAAGTCCTGCTGAAAAGTGCCATCTATAAAACATTTTATATAGATTTTCTTTATATACAGTTGACATTGTTAGTTTACAATTCTTATCCCACAATTTCTACCATTTATCTAACTCTGTAGTATAACCAAAATTTTTAGCCCATACTATCATTGTTTCCTTCACTTCTCTTCTTCTATTTTAATGCTCAATAAGTAGCTATAAATTTTTTTGATTAGTTTTTCATCTATCCCTATGAGTATCTGGTCTAGTTCTGTTGATTCTTTATAAAAGCCATTTTAAATGAAAAAGGGGAACTTAAAACTAAGCAAGAACTGAATAGTCAAGGGATTGATTTAGCATGGTGGCCACATATGCAAATACAATCAAGATATGAGGAAGATGCTAAAATTTATGGTTTTTACCAAGCATCTGAGTTTTGATCATGTGCCCATGGAGATGCTGCAATGGTTGTAAGTGTGAAAAGGTCACAAGTCACTTTTTTCAGTGCCGTTGTAACTTTGAATGGTCACTAAATGAACTGATGTAATTCGAGGACTACCTGTACTGAAGTGTTACTTCAGCAAACAAGGCATGTTGTTCATCACTTTTGACCAGTAAGAAGTTTCTATCATGTCAAATACAGTACACATTTTTCAGACATTTAGGCTCCAAGTCATCTAATAACAGAATCAATTGGTGGGGTGAAGATATGAGCTTAATTTTAGCTTGAATATACTTGTGACATTAAGAATATGGGTAGTCCTTGAACTTGCAACTGTCCAAAGTTCTGACAGACTTATGGGGTGGGGTGGGAAGGTGACTTAGGATCTAGAGTCAAAGTTTTGATAGTCATTTATTTATTTATTATTTATTGGTTCGATTTATATGCCGCCCTTCTCCAGAGACTCAGGGCGGCTTACAATGCGTTAAGCAATAGCCTTCATACTTTTGTATATACCTGCTTAGTAGGGCTTTCAGGCCCCGCAAGTGGTGTTCTTTTTTATACAAAGTCAGCTTATTGCCCCCACAATCCGGGTCCTCATTTTACCTACCTCGGAAGGATGGAAGGCTGAATCAACCTTGAGCCTGGTGAGATTTGAACTTGCAGTAATTGCAGGCAGCTGGCAGCTAAGTGCTACTTAACAGCACTTTAGTCCGCTGCACCACCAAGGCTCTTATTTCCCCCCTCATGGTCACATGACTGCACTTTGGAGGCTTGACATTTAGGCTGCATTTATGTCTGTTTGCGATCACACAACTGCATTTTATGATGGTTTTGCGAAAAACGGCATTTCCTTCCATTTTTTCGCAAAACTGTACCCATAACAACTACTGGTTCATTTAACAACCTAATGACCACCATAAAAAAAAGGTTGTAAAATTGGGTCTGTTATGTGACCAACCGTTTTACAACTGTCACCAGTTACCACCATGATGAACAGGCTCCGTTACAGTCATAACTTGAGAACTACCTGTATCCCAAAAAAATAAAATAATAATCACCGTGTGTAATTAAACAAAGCAATTCTGCAATCCTGAATCACAATTACTTGGGATCTATAATAACTGTAAGCACAATTATAAAAATTGCCATGATGGTTGTGGGTTTTTCTGTTTTCATTTTGAAGTGTTCTTTCCACAATTAGCTAGTTGCTTTTGTAACAGGCTTTCTATTGTACACAGACCCTGACACTCTTGGCTCTAATCCTGGATCTGCAGATGGCCATTTTTGCAAGTTTTGTACCCACATAAGCGATTAGTAATTGTATACAATCTCTCAGCCAAATTAAAAGAATGACAGGAAAGTTGTTATGGTTCTCTTCTTGTTTTCCTTTGCTTTCTATTTATTGTAAAATGACGAATATAATAGCAGTACCTAACTTGAATCAACATTTCTTTACTACAACCTTTGGGGATATGAAGATCTTTATTTATACCTGTCATTTCTGTGGTAATTCTTATAACAATTTTCTTATATTTTTCCGCTTCCTTTAAAAGAAGGGAGTACAAATAAATTATAAGCAATTTAATGTGCACTTTTGTTCCTAAACGTTTCCATCTCAGTTGATGGGAAAAATTCTGAAAGTGAAAGTAACATTTTAAACAAAAAAAAAATTATGCAGATTTACTGAAGTAATGAAACACACAGAAATTCAGATCTTACAATGGTAATATTTACTGTTGGATAACCTTAATTTTGGCACCTGCCCTGTTGAGTTATGGTTTCCAATAAAGCATTACAGTGGCAATCCAAACTATATTTGGGGATAAATGCCCTTAAACTACAGGTAGTCCTCAATTTACAATCATTAGTGTGGTGACCAAAGTTACAACAGTATGAAAAAAGTGGCTTATGGCTGTTTTTCACACTTACCACCTTTGCAGTATCCCTCATGGTCATGTGATCAAAATTCAGATGCTTGGCAGCTGACTCATATTTACGACTGTTGCAGTATTCTGGGGTCGTGTCGTCATCTTTTGTGACCTTTTTACAAGCAACGTCAATGGGAATGCCCGATTCACAACCACCGTGTTACTAACTTAACAACAGCATCAAGAACGGTTGTAAAATGGGGCCAAACTCCCTAACAACGTCTCACTTAGCAACAGAAATTTTGGGCTCAGTTGTGGTCGTAAATCGAGGACTACCTGTATAACATTCTAAATATACAATATATGAATATGTTTTTCTTTGTCCAGTTTGCTGCTGCTAAACACTGAATTAAATCAGATTGAAACCACAGATAATGAAAATGCACTGGTTTTTTGGTTCTGTTTTTTTCAGAATGATCAGATCTCAGCCACAGGAATATAGTTTCATTCCTCGGACGTGGATTTTTCCAGCAGAATTTACCCAGTTCCAGAACTATGTAAAAGAACTTAAAAGAAAGCGCCGACAGAAAACGTTCATAGTCAAACCAGCTAATGGGGCCATGGGACATGGGTAGGTGCAGTGGTAATCCAGTTCTTCCACATGAGTACGCTTCTTTATAGTAGTGGAATTATAATTAGATATTGACTTTCTAAAAATGCTTTCATTAATAACAAGGACAGTAAGCAGGCTATTGTTACTATACTGGCAACAAACATTTCCTTCCAAATAGTGGACTGGATTTGTTAGTTTTGTTTCCGTATACAGGTAGTCCATGCTTGACAACACTAATTGGGACTGGAAATTCTATCCTTAAGGGATGTGGCCATAAATAAAAAAACCTAAGCGACTGTGTCACTTATTGACAGTAGCTTTGACAGTCCCAGTGCTGTCATTAAGCAAGGACCACAAGCACACCACATGACCACAAATTCCAATTTCCTGTTGGATTCCCCATTGATTTTGCTTATGGAAAGTTGGCAGGGAAAGTCATTAATCACGATCACCTGACTGCAGGTGATTGTAAAATCTGTAAGTATAAGATACGGTTGTAATTATCACTCATTCAGCATTGTTGTAAGTTTGAGCAGTTTCTGAATGAATAATAATTAAGTGAGAAATACCTGTAATAATCTGTTTATTATTTATTTATTAAAAAGTTTTATGTAACTGCCCAACGCACAGCACAGCATAGCATAATGTGACACAATAATTATAGCTGAAAGGTATTCAAATATTTCGTAAACTATACGGTATAATAGATTTGATGTACATGCCTAAGAAGTAGGCTTAATAGACCTGGCTTAAAACAACTGAAACCAGTATCTTACTACGTATTTAAGGGACATACTTTTTTTTAAATAAACAATAAGCCATAATGAAAAGCCTTCAGTTTTTCTTTTTTGCCTTTTATCAGGATCTCCCTTGTCAGAAATGCAGAAAAACTTCATTCCCAGGACCACCTCATAGTTCAAGAATACCTTGACAAGCCCTTCCTTATGGAAGGTTACAAATTTGATTTAAGGGTATACATTTTAGTAACGTCATGTGATCCACTTAAAATATTTTTATATCATGATGGATTAGTGAGAATGGGCACAGAAAAATATCATCCACCCAATGAATCAAATCTGGTAAGTAAAGGTTTGGGCGAATAAAAATAGTACAACAACATATGCTTAGGCAAACCTACAGTATATATTGTAATAGAAAACAGCTAGGTATTGATTGCAAGAGAAATTGTTTTGGAATGATTATATTTGGCTTTGTTTTTAATTTCTGTTGAGTTGAGAGTCAGAAGAATACAATGGTTGAGGGTATCAAAAACTGCTGAGAGGCCTAAAACAGCCACAACCTTCATCAATAACCAACTTGGATGTGTGACCAGTGCCATCTTGGTTCCATGTTCAGTCCTAAGCACTGATTTAAAAAGGGTCCAGCAAATTCGTTTCCTTTAGAATTCTCCATGGAATTATGTTTAGCCTGTGATCCTGGAGACAATATACAGATTTCATGACAACAGTAGATAGATTTATTTTTCATCAGTTTATTCATTTTACCAATTTTTATGCCAGCAAATTTGAATAGTTTAGTTTGGCATTAAGTTTTTCCTTTTGTCTATCCTGAATTTCCAACCTTGGTATTTCATTAAATAAAATTAGATAAATAAACAAATAAATTCAATAATAAACAACAAATAAATTAGGTAAATACTATTCTGTATCAAGGAAAAAACTACAAGGTTGATCCTCCCCCCCCCCCATATTGATCATATTTTTAATTCCTTTGTTGTATTCCATATTATTTAACTTTTTAAAAACTAAATAATAAAAAAGTATCTTTTCTGCAATGTAAAAACTGCTTCATTACCATCATCTTCATTAAGTCTCTCTTTAAATAGAACTGTAAACTCTTTCTCTACTTGTCCCTCAGGAATCACAATTTGATTTCTGTTTCAGAGCCAATTGTATATGCATCTGACCAACTACTCTGTGAATAAGCATAATGAGCATTTTGAACGGGATGAAACAGAAGATAAAGGCAGTAAGCGCTCTATAAAGTGGTTTACTGAGTTTCTGCAAACAAATCACCTTGACGTTTCCAAATTCTGGAATGATATTTCAGTAAGAGAAAACTAATATGCAATAGCTGTTCTGTGTTTGGTCATCATAGTGGTAATGCTCTGTACTGTTCCTCTTGGACCAGGACGTAATATGGATTTTGATGCATGCATCTGAAGTCCTTATTTAAATTTTTTAATACAGTGAAATTATTAAAAGACAGAACTGTTATGTGTAGAATCTTGTCATTATGTCAAAGAGGGGAAATGGGCAAAGTACCAGACACCCCCCCCCCCGGAAACTGAATAATGTTCTGAACAAATTATTAGAATCCTTTCGCAGTCCTGATTAGATCCTAAATATTATTTCCCCTGGAATGTTTGTCATTTAGAGCACAGCCAACAATCAATTCTTATTTTGTCTATCATATTTTGCTGTTTAATTGAATGTTTTTCTGTAAAAGTCAAATAAACACAATAATGATGCTACTCTGCTGTCCTTACCTTTTACACAATCTCCCAGGAGTTAGTGGTGAAGACACTTATAGTAGCAGAGCCACATGTCCTTCATGCTTATCGTATGTGTAGACCAGGGCAATCTCCTGGAAGTGACAGCGTTTGCTTTGAAGTTCTGGGATTTGATATTCTGCTGGACAAGAAACTCAAGCCATGGCTACTAGAGGTGAGCAGCTTTACAATAATTTCAATAAGTGTATAAAGGTTTAAAAAAATCATAACTGGTTTGCCACTCAGTACCATTGTTGAATTAAAAATCAGATGTTCTTATCTAACAGTTAGAAGTGAGCATGATGGCTGAGCAGTTAAAGATGCTGAGCTTGTCCGCTGAAAAGCAGACAGCCCGGATTTGAAAGTTGAGCATCACATGAGGTCCCATTACTTGTCGTAGCTCCTGCCAACCTAGCAGTTCTCGAAAGCATGCAAGTATGAGTAGATAAATAGGTACCACTTCGGTGGGAAAGTAACAATATTCCATGTGCCTAGTTATGCTGGCCACATGACCACGTAATGTGGTCATTGGACAACACTTGGTCCCTCAGAAATGAAGATGAGCTTATTCTGATCTATGCTTCCTGAGTTAGTAAAACACACAAGTAGTCCCAAAAACCTCTTTTATTTTAACAGCTGTGAATTCTGTTCATTCGCAGATGAGTCCCAAATAGTTGTAAAGAGTCCTTCAGGATAAGGCTGATAATCACCCACCTTTATCTCCCTTGACACACTGCCAAAGACCTAATTGGCAAAGCCACACGGAGTCCAGAATCAAACAGAGCTTCAGACTTTAAACTGCACAGAATTAACAACGTTGCTTCCTGCAAAGGCCCATGTGCCTTTGCTCCTCTTTTAAGTCTTATGGGAGGAACCAATCATCTTTAAGTCCTACTCCTGAGTCGTCCCTTTTGTTTTAACTGTTCTTGCCTTCTGGCAGCTCTGTGCATGCACACACTAGGAACAGGCTCCCCCTGTACCTCTGCCTTGCTGAGGTCCGACTCTGGAGGCTCTGGAGGCAGCACGTACCTCCCAGATGGCCCTTTCTCTGCCATCATTCAATGCAGAGCCCTCATCCGAGCCTTCCCCAGACTCCAGGACTGCCCCTTATTCCTCTCCAACCTCCTCACTGTCCGACTCTGCTGCCAGCTCTGCAGGCCGCCGGTGGACCATAACAGAGCTCTGCCCTTTAGAGTTGGACATGACTGGACAGGGGAAACTTTTACCTTTATCTAACCACTGGTTTATATATTACACATTAAAAAATAGAATTAAGAGGATGACTTGAAGTGAGCTGTGCAATCAAATATGGCTCCTGAAAATGCATACTCTGTACACAGACACACTAATAATATAGGAACATGTATGTATGCATATCCTATAATACAATATTTTGTTATGTGATGGTTAAAGGCCCTGATCTAGAGGCTGGGAGATCATGATTTCCACTCCTGGTTGACTTTGAGCCAGTCATCTTCATTTCTCCCTAGGGAGAAGGCAGAGCTTCATCCTGCGGTTGAGTAATTTGGGATGATACTCATTATAATGATTATGATGACACCTGTTATTTATCTATCCTGTGATTAACTAGCAGTTTTTTAGATCAAGGCTGATATTTTTAGAAATGTACCATAAAAATATTCTCAGATGAAACATAATAAGGACAATATTAGTTACATGTTTGAACCATGAATCAGGACCTCTTCTCTCCAGCTAGGCTCACATAGTTTTTCCTCTAGCACAGTGTTTCTCAACCTTGGTAGCTTGAAGATGGGTGGACTTCAACTCCCAGAATACCCCAGCCAGCGTTGCTGGCTGGGGTATTCTGGGAGTTGAAGTCCACCCATCTTCAAGCTTCCAAGGTTGAGAAACACTGCTCTAGCAGAAGCTTGTATGTCATCTTACAAGTATTTTACACCATCTAGTGGATAAAACATGAAATGCTGTGTTCTAAATAAAGTAAACTTGTCTATTTTGTTTCATCTTTAATATGTCTGGATAATGTATTAGCATTTACAATCAACAATATATGAATAGAGAGAGATCTATATTGTAAGGTGTTCCATGTTGAACAGAACTTGTTTCTTCATGTTATGGTCAGGTACTTATTCAACTGCCTTTAAATTCCGAGAAATTTAAATAATGTAAATAAGTTACAGATAAGTTACTGAATATACAGTAGAGGTGACAAACAGATTTAAGGAATTAGATCTGATAGACAGAGTGCCTGAAGAACTATGGACGGAGGTTTGCAACATTGTACAGGGGCTAGTCCTGGAGGCTGGGGAAGGCTGGATGACGACTCTGTGTCAGAGGCAGAGATGGGGCCAGGGCCATCGGGGAGTGATGTGTGGACTCCGAGCCTCCAGAGGCTGACAGTAGAGAGGCAGAGGAACAAGAGGAGCCTGTTCCTAGTGCACGTATGAGAAGAGCTACCAGAAGGCAAGAGCAGCTACAGCAAAGAGGACGATTCGGGAATAGGGCCAAGAGATGATTGGCCCCTCCCATAAGGCTTAAAAGACCAGCAACAGCTCTTGGGCTCTTTGTCAGAAAACAACGTTGATAGACTTGTTCTTGTCTTGCTGCACTTATCTCTGGTGGTTGTTTTCTGCTTCTGAACTTTTGCCAAGAGAAGCCTTTGGCAGTTTGCCTAATTATACCAAGGTTGGTGATTAGACTGAAGAATTTGTGTTCTGAAGAATTTGTTTTAATTTAGTTTGGACTATGCTGAGAATGAGTTAATTCTCAGCTGTTCTAATAAAGTCTGTTTGTTTTGGAACTGTTTGCGTCTAATACTACCTACTTGGCCCTGGGTAACAACAACCATCCCAAAGAAAAAGAAATGGAAGAAAGCAAAATGGCTGTCAGAGGAAGCTTTGCAAATAGCTGAGGAAAGAAGGGAAGCGAAAGGCAAGGGAGAAAAAGAAAGATACACCCAGTTGAATGCAGAATTCCAGGGAATAGCTAGAAGAGATAAGAATACCTTCTTAAATGAACAGTGCAAAGAAATAGAAGAAAACAATAGAATAGGGAGGACCAGAGATCTCTTCAAGAAAATTGGAGACATGAAGGGAATGTTTCATGCAAAGATGGGCATGATAAAGGACCAAAATGTTAGGGACCGAACAGAGGCAGAAGAGATTAAGAAGAGGTGACTAAAGAACTATAAAAGAACGAGCTTAACATCCCTGATAACCACAATGGGGTAGTCACTGACCTTGAGCCAGTCATCCTAGTATGTGAAGTCAAATGGGCCTTAGGAAACTGAGCAACAACAAAGCTAGTGGAGGAGACAGTATTCCAGCTGAGCTATTCAAAATCTTAAAAGACGATGCAATAAAAGTACTACACTCAATTTGCCAGCAAATTTGGAAAACTCAACAGTGGCCACAGGATTGGAAAAGGTCAGTTTACATTCCAATTCCAAAGAAAGGCAATGCCAAAGAATGTTCAAACTATCACACCATTGCACTCATTTCACATGCTAGTAAGGTTATGCTTAAAATCCTACAAGCTAGGCTCCTGCAGTATATGGATCGAGAACTACCAGAAGTACAGGCAGGATTTCGAAGAGGCAAAGGAACTAGAGATCAAATTGCCAACATATGCTAGATCATGGAGAAAGCTAGGGAATTCCAGAAAAACATCTACTTCATTGACTATGCTAAGGCCTTTGGTTGTGTGGATCACAACAAATTGTGGCAAGTTCTTAAAGAGATGGGAGTAACAGACCATCTTATTTGTCTCTTGAGAAACTGTATGCGGGTCAAGAAGCAACAGTGAGTTTAGTTTAGTTTAGTTTTATTTGATTTATATACCGCCCTACTCCCGAAGGACTCAGGGCGGTGAATAGCCACAGGATAAAAAACATAAATACAAAATTTAAAACTGAATAAAATCGAATTAAACAATTTGGCCAAAGACAGATTTAAAACACCCCAATAAATTAAAAATGAATTAAAATTTACGTTTTAAAAAGGGAAAAAAGGGAAACAGTTAGGCCAGGCCAGCCTGATGGAATAAAAAGGTCTTGAGAGCGCGGTGGAAGGTGCGTAGATCCGGGATCCTCCGTATCTCCGGGAGGAGCTCATTCCAGATAGTAGGTGCCCCCACAGAGAAGGCTCTCCCCCTGGGGGCCGCCAGTCGACATTGTTTGGCTGACGGCACCTGGAGGAGCCCCTCTCTATGAGAGCGTACCGGCCGGTGGGAGGCTACTGGTGGCAGCAGGCGGTCCTGTAAGTAACCAGGTCCTAAGCAATGGAGCGATCTAAAGGTGGTAACCAAGACTTTGAAGCGCACACGGAAGACCACCGGGAGCCAGTGCAGCTCGTGCAGGAGAGATGTTACATGGTAACGCCATGTCACTCCCATAACCACCCGCGCGGTCGCATTCTGCACCAGTTGGAGCCTCCAGATGCACCTCAAGGGGAGCCCCATGTAGAGAGCATTGCAGTAGCCAGGCAGGAAGTGACGAGGGCATGAGTGACAGTGCGTAAGGAGTCCCGATCCAGAAAGGGACGCAACTGGCGAATCAGGCGAACCTGATGAAAAATCCTCTCGGTCACGGCCATCAAGTGCTCTTCTAAAGACAGCCGTGAATCCAGGAGGACGCCCAAATTCCTAGCCCTCTCCGTGTGAGCCAGCGATTCGCCTCCAATAGTCAGTGATGGCACCAACTGACTATATCAGGATGTCGGAAACCACAACCACTCGGTCTTGGATGGGTTGAGCCTGAGCCTGTTTCTCCCCAACCAGATCTGCACGGCCTCCAGGCACCGGGACATCACTTCAAGGGCATTGTTGGGGTGGTCCAGGGTGGAGATGTACAGCTGAGTATCATCAGCGTACTGATGGTACTTCACCCCGAAACCATGGATGATCTCGCCCAGCAGCTTTACATAAATGCTGAACAGAAGGGGCGAGAGTACCCCACATATAAGGCGCCTTGGGGTTAACCTCTGCCCCTCTGCCAACACAGACTGCAACCTGTCGGAGAGAAAGGAGGAGAACCACTGCAACACAGTGCCCCCCACCCCTAACTCTTCCAACCGGTGCAGCATGATACCATGGTCGATGATATCAAAAGCTGCTGAGAGATCTAATAGGACCAGGACAGAGGAGCAACCTCTGTCCCGAGCCCTCCAGAGATCATCAACCAACGTGACCAATGCCGTTTACGTGCTGTACCCAGGCCTGAAGCCCAACTGGAATGGATCCAGATACACTGTTTCATCCAGGTGCTGGGGGAGCTGTCACGCAACCACACTCTCAACAACCTTCGCCACAAAGCGAAGGTTGGAGACCGGATGATAATTAGACAACACTGCTGGGTCCAGGGAAGGCTTCTTGAAGAGAGGCCTCACCACCGCCTCTTTCAAGGCGGCGGTGAAGTCACCCTCACTGAATGAAGCATTTATAATCCCCTGGAGCCAGCCTCGCGTCACCTCCCGAGAAGCCAGCACTAACCAGGAGGGACACGGGTCCAATAAACATGTGGTCGTGTTCAGTCTACCCAGAATCCTGTCCACGTCGTCAGGAGTCACAGGATCAAACTCATCCCAGATAACATTCTCAAGACCTGCCTCAGTCCTCCCCCCTGAAACTACCCAGTCGGAGTCTAGATCTTCCCGAATCTGAGTGATTTTGTCATGCAGATACTGTACAAAGTCCTCGGCTCTACCCTCCAACTACCCTTCCATGTCCAGTGAGAACTGGACATGGAACCACTGATTGGTTTAAAATTGGGAAAGGAGTCCGACAAGGCTGTATACTGTTATCCTGCCTATTTAACATATGCAGAGCAAATCATGAGAAAGGCGGGGCTAGATGAATCGAAAATTGGAATTAAGATTGCCAGGAGAAATATCAACAACCTCAGATATGCAGATGATACCACTCTAATGGCAGAAAGCGAAGAGGAACTAAAGAGCCTCTTGATGCAGGTGAAGAAGGAGAAGGGCAAAAGTTGGCTTGAAAGTCAACACTAAGAAAAATAAGATCATGGCATCTAGCCCTTTCAATTCCTAGCAAATAGATTGGGAAGAAATAGAGGTAGTGACAGATTTTGTTTTCCTGGGCTCCAAGATCACCACAGATGGGGATTGCAGCCAAGAAATTAAAAGACACTTGCTCCTGGGGAGGAAAGCTATGGCAAATCTAGCATACTAAAAAGCAGAGACATCACCTTGCCAACAAAAGTGCGTATAGTCAAGGCTATGGTTTTCCCAGTTGCAATGTATGGCTGTGAAAGGAAGGCTGAGCACCAAAGAATTGACGCCTTTGAACTATGGTGCTGGAGAAGACTCCTGCAAGTCCCTTGGACTGCAAGGCAAACAAACAAGTCAGTCCTAGAGGAGATAAAACCTGACTGCTCCTTAGAAGGTCAGATCCTGAAGATGAAACTGAAATACTTTGGCCACTAAATGAGAAGAAAGTACTCACTGGAGAAGAGCCTAATGCTGGGAAAGATTGTGGGCAAAAGAAGAGGACGACAGAGAATGAGGTGGCTGGATGGAGTCACTGAAGCAGTAGGCGTGAGCTTAAATGGACTCCAGAGGACAGTAGAGGACAAGAAGGCCTGCAGGAACGTTGTCCATGGGGTCGCGATGGGTTGGAAACGACTTTGCAACTAACAACAACAAAGTTACAGATAGATTAATGTGCTTGGAAATAGTTCTCCATCAGATGTGTTGATCACTACTTTCAGGATCTCTAGTCAATGTTGAATACAGGATTAAGGGATCTGCAGCAGTAGTGGGTTTCAAATTCCGGCGCTACCAGTTCGCTATCGGTAGCGTGGGTTCGTGTGCACTCACTTTGTGAGCGTGTAGTGCTTCTGTGCATGTGCAGAACGTTTTTGATGACGTCTGGGTGGGTGGGCGGAGTCTCCCGCCGCCGCCACTACCAGTTCGCCTGAACCGGGGTGAACTGGGAGCAACCCACCACTGATCTGCAATTTTAATATATCTCAATAACAACTGTAAAGCTGCATAGTTGGTAACAGTTGTAAAACTGCATAGTTCATTCATTCATTCATTCATTCATTCATTCATTCATTCATTCATTCATATTAATTTATATGCCACCCATCTCACTCTGCAAAACAACTCTGACAGCAGAATATATTGTGTTGTACTCTGTGTTGATAATCTGAGTTTTCCAGACTGCAGATGTTTGCAGTTAAGTGAAGCCAGTAAAGAAGAATATACAAACGTAACATTCATTGATTAAGAATTTGTTTTGGGATCCAGTTTAAAATACTAGTTTTGATTTTAAATGCCTAAACGATTAAAACTATCTTAATAAATCCTTTCATACTTTTCCTGTTCTCAGGATCTAAGCTAAGGGAGGAGAAACTGCTACACCCCAATATTGCTGGCCTACAACTCTGAACAGTTATAGGCAATACAATCAATAGAGCGATACTTTAGCAAAGTATACTAAAAATATTTTTAGAATAACAATGTAGCAAATTTTGGCTTATCCCCAACTCTGGGAGATAAGTTTTTAAGCAGCTTAGTATTTGTGAGAATTGAGGGTTGTGGCTTAAGATCTTTCTTCCTGTTGGTTAGAGAGGAGAGTGCATTGTAATTATTATTTTCTGTCAGAATACATATTTGGATTGCAGAAACATATGAACATGATGTTAAGCAACAAAAGCACAAGATCAAAAGTAGACAACTTCTAGGTTTTGTGAAGCATTTTGTCTAGTTTTTGATACCTACTATAATCAGGGGAATCCAAATTCAAAAATCAAAATATAACAGCTTTTTTGCTATTTGAGAAAATGCCACTAGCAAAACATTATTTGTGTGACTGCTGGCTTAGTATTGCAAGAGGAAGATAGCTTACATTCAGTGATTTTAAATAGCATGGAGTTCAGATTTATTCCATGAAATATTCTATATCATGGATGGGGAATCTGTGGTTCACCATATGTTATTACACTACAGTTTCAAATATCCCTCACAACTGGCCACGGTGCCTGAGCTCCTAGATATAGCATTGGAGTGCTATTAAGTGCAGAAAATCAAGACTCCAGGCAGTTCAACAATGTATTTGATACCTTCTTCCAGCTCAACTTGGTCATCTTCTAAAAGGGCCATGAATTCCCAACTGTGATCCTATTGGGAAGAACAGTGAAATGTAACTCATTCTATATTTTTGAACCTTACTCATTTTTTTTTTTGTTAGAAGGAATAATATCCCCAGATATCACCTTTTTTCTACAAAGCATAATAAGCTTCTGTATATACATATATTCCTATACTTTTCAGATTTGTTTTGGTTTTAGAATAAAATAGAAATAGAAATAGAAATAGAAATAGAAATAGAAATAGAATAGAATAGAATAGAATAGAATAGAATAGAATAGAATAGAATAGAATAGAATTCTTTATTGGCCAAGTGTGATTGGATACACAAGGAATTGATCTTTGGTGCATATGCTCTCAGTGTACATAAAGAAAAAATAAAATATATTTATCAAGAATCATAAGATACAATACTTAGTGATAGTCATTGGATTCCTTTTTTGACTCGTGCAGTATACAGGTCCTCAATGGAAGGCAGGTTGGTAGCGATTGTTTTTTCTGCAGTTCTAATTATCTGTTGAAGTCTATGTCTGTCTTGTTTGGTTGCAGAGCCAAACCAGACAGTTTTAGAGATGCAGATGGCAGACTCAGTAATTCCTCTGTAGAACAGAATCAGCAGATCTTTGGGCAGTTTGAGCTTTCTGAGCTGGCGCAGAAAGAACATTCTTTGTTGTGCTTTTTTGATGATGTTTTTGATGTTAGGTGTCCATTTTAGACACCTAACATCAGAGATATGGTAGAACCTAGAAACTTGAAGGACTCTACTGTTGATATTGTGTTGTCTAGTATTGTAAGATGTGGTAGTATAGAAGGGTTTCTCCTAAAATCTACCACCATTGTTACAGTTTTGAGTGTATTTAGTTCAAGATTGTTCTCGTTGCACCACAAGGCTAGTTGTTTAACCTCCCATCTTTGTGCAGATTCATTGTTGTCTCAAATGAGACCAATCATTATTGTATCACCTGCAAACTTCAGTACTTTAACGGATGGATCTTTTGAGATGCAATCATTGGTGTATAGAGAGAAGTGGAGAGAGCACACAGCCCTGGGGGGCTCCTGTTCTAATTGTACAGGTATCTGATGTGATTTTGCCTTGCTTCACCTGTTGCTTCCTGTCTGTTAGGAAGCTTATGATCAATTTACAAGTGTGGTCAGGTACAGCCAGCTGATTTAGTTTAGTTAGAAGAATATCTGGAATGATGGTATTGAATGCTGAACTGAAATCTACAAAGAGGACCCTTTCATATGTCTTTGGAGATTCAAAATGTTGTAAGATGTAGTGCAGAGTCATATTAACAGCAGCATCTATCGATCTATTTGCTTGATAGGCAAATTGCAAGGGGTCTAACAGTGGATTGGTGTTGGTTTTCAAGTGGGCCAGCAATAGCCTTTCAAAGGTCTTCATAACTACAGATGTTAGAGCAACAGGTCTGAAGTCATTCAGTTCCTTGATGAAGGGTTTCTTCGGCCCTGGGATGATAGTAGGGTGTTTGAAGCAAGAAGGAGCATAGCACATCTCTAGAGATTTATTAAAGATGCGGTTGAAGAGGGGGGCAGGTTGGTCAGCACAAGCTTTTAAGCAAGAAGGAGTTATTTTGTCTGGGCCTGATGCGTTTCCTGGCTTTTGTCTGTGAAATAGACCTTGCACCTCATTCTCTGTATTCATCAGAGGTGATGGGCCCAATGGAATGGGGTAGGTTGTAGGAGGCTTGGCTGATGTTAGTGTGTCTGAGATGGGGATTGTGGAGATGGGTGGAAGTAGTTTTCTCTCAAACCTACAGTAAAACACATTTTAATAGCTTTACATTATTAGTTTTATGTAAAAATTAAAAGTTAATACAAATCATTAAACATTTTGAAATATGAATTAAAATGTGTTACACTGCACAGTGCAAACATTTACTCTTTCTCCACTTGTGATTGAGTGTTCATACTCCAATTATAATAGCAAATAGGTAAATAATACAGGCAAAGTAAACACATTTTAAATGTAACTCATTATTTTGGATATTTCATATGTCATAAAATTTATAGCATTTGTGTAAATCTTACCTGCTTTATAAATAAGAGGATTTTTTTTCAGATAGAAAAATATGCTTACCATATTTTTTGGAGTATAAAATGCACTTCCCCCGCAAAAGAGGGTGAAAATTTGGGTGTGTCTTATACACCGAATGTAGCCCCGCCCACCCGCTGGCTGCCACCCTTTGGCCTCTGCCTCCCAGTAATTTATCTCCTTGCAGCAAAAACAGCCTGTTTCATTTTCAGCACAGCCTGATTAGCACAAGCAGCTGATTGTTGGTTGGATCGTCCTCCTGATTCTCAGCTGTTTCAGGCTGCAGAGATTGCCATTGCCTATTGCAGCGGGCCTCCGCTGTTTGCTGCAAGGAGGCAAATTGCTGGGAGGCAGAGACAGATTTTTTTCTTGTTTTCCTCCCCAAAAAATGTAGGTGCATCATATAGTTTGGAGCATCTTATACTCTGAAAAATATGGTACTTGCTACATTTGCAAGTAAGGATCTTGAAAATTTGGTCTGTGATGCATGCATATGTGTGAGTGATGGAAAGTTTTGTACATACTATGATTTATTATTTAACATTCCTAAAAATGTTCTTTCCCCCCCATTTTCTCAGATTAATCGAGCCCCCAGTTTTGGTACTGACCAGAAAATTGATTATGATGTGAAAAAGGGTGTCCTTTTGAATGCATTACAGCTTCTCAACATCAGGTAAATATGCATAGGCCAGTTGTCATTATTTATTTTGGTTATAAAAGAAAAAGAGCTACCATTTACCATTTACCTGACCTTCGCTCTTTCCGCCGTGGGCTGAAAACTTGGCTATTTCACCTGGCCGCCTTGGACTGATGGGGGTTTTAATCTGGGTTTTATTGAATTTCTTAATTTTAACTTGGACTTTTGTTTTAATGGTTTGTCTGTTCTGTTTTAATTGTTGTGAGCTGCCCTGAGTCCTGTGGAGATAGGGCAGCATACAAGTCCCAACAAATAAATAAATAAATAAATAAATAAATAAATAAATAAATATTTTCCAAAAATTGTTGTCATATGATTTAAGTTAAATCATATTTAATCCGAATATAATACAATCTTTGTCATTATTGGAAAAGAGTAAGTTAAGTCTTAGTTTGATCCAAGAACTATACTGGTCTGGCCAGATTTTTTATGAAGTAGTTTCTTGAGGCAGAAGAAAGACATATTCTTTTGTCCATCTGATTGGATTAAGAAGATTACAATGAGACTGGTACTACTGTATATCTATGGATATTGTTTTGTGTCATGTGAAAATGCCTAGAACCATATGATTTCTTTTTAAACAGCTTATTATAAATGAGGCTTCTGAGGACATTATGTATTCCTCTGATCTAGTTGATGGTAGGAATTCCAATATCTTGTTTGGTACCGTCTGTCCAGGGCAGTGGTGAAATCCAATTTTTTTTACTACCGGTTCTGTGGGCGTGGCTTGGTGGGCATGGTGTGGCTTGGTGGGCGTGGCTTGGTGGGCATGGCAAGGGAAGGATACTGCAAAATCTCTATTCCCACCCCACTTGAGGGGAAGGATACTGCAAAATCTTCATTCCCACCCCACTTTAGGGTCAGCCAGAGGTGGCATTTGCTGGTTCTCTGAACTACTCAAAATTTCCGCTACCGGTTCTCCAGAACCTGTTAGAACCTGCTGGATTTCGCCCCTGGTCCAGGGTCTTTAGGAGGAGTTAGTTGTTCATGTATTACCAGGTGAAGCATCTGAAAGCAGCAGAGTCTGGCAATTGCCAGATGTTCACCACCCTTTCAGGGCCTGACATTAATAACCAACTGAGGAGGATTGTTTCTGAGGAGAACCTATTTCTGAGAGTTCATTGTTTGGCTAACAGAGATAACTCCCATCTGCTCTCTCCTAGGGAAGAGCAGTTGTAGTAGTAGCAACTTCTATTTCCCCTCTATTGCTGCTTGTCAGTACCAAGCACTCATTGGCTTGCCAGTGAAGTTGGATGAAAACAGAAAGGTTGTCTTGGAATAGCTGCCATGTAGCAAAAGGAAGAAAATGGCCGACCTCTATTTCTGCAATCATGGCAAACTTTTTGTGCTTTTCCATCTGGGAGGTTGGTAGGTATGAGAAAAAAGTGATCTTGCCGGTCATTAGCAAATAAAGATAGCCCTGGACTCTGACATCATTGTGCCAGAAAAGCTGAAAATCCCACTTGGTTGGCTTTTGTTGATCTTTTCCAGTATTTTCTTTTCAGGACAAGCGATAAAAGAAAAAATTTAGCCAAGCAAAAAGCAGAAGCTCAGAAGAGGCTGTATGGCCAAGGGTCAATGAAAAGGCTGTCACCTATATCCTCTGACTGGGAAAAGCAACGGCGTTCCCTAGAAAGGAGGAGAGAAGAACTGGTAATTTAAAACATCTATGTATATATAAATGAAGGAGCCATGTTTTCTACCTTTTTCTCTAGTGGTATGTTCAGTCATTTCCACATGTTCTTGGCTTCCAGAAAGAGAGACTTGCACAAGTACGCAGGCAGATCTCCAAAGAAGAGCATGAAAACAGGCACATGGGAAATTATAGGTAACTATGTAATCCCTAGTTTCCTAATTCAAAGTATATCTTGGATTCATTTGATTTAGAATGGAATTCACTTTGCTTGTATCATGCTTGCGTAAAGGTGCTTTTTTCTTGAATGATGAAATGGGCTAATACTAATAGACCTTAGGATGGGTGTAGGCTATGTGTTCTTAAATACTATTGCTAACCACATGATGAATCATGGTTCTATAGTTCTCAGAGACATTTCAGAGATATATATTCAGAGGGAATGCTTTCCTGGCTAAAATGGAAGTTTAGTATAAAGACAGATGTAGTATGAAATCAAAGCCATAACGAAGCCAACTTTCTTAAACAACATGTTCCCCAATTGATCTCAGATTATAACAGCAAGATCTTAATGAGTTTTTCATTCTGTTAAACTTTAAGACAGATTTTGAGGTATGTCACTATCAGCCTAAGTTCTTTTGATAGTTTACAGAAGAATGTCCTGTCATGCATCAGAATTCCTTAAAAATCATGATAGCTCTTTTTAAAAATGAGATACAGAAATGTGTTTCTTCTGAAAGGAATCTCAAAATGCAGCATAAGGAAAGATAAAAAATAGAGAACTAATTTTAAGAGCTTTATAATATGTTTTACCGGCATGTAGCAGCAGAATTGAGTGACGCGGTGGCTCAGTGACTAAGATGCTGAGCTTGTTGATCGAAAGATCGGCAGTTCAGCCGTTTGAATCTCTAGTGCCACGTAATGGGGTGAGCTCCCGTTACTTGTCCCAGCTTCTGCCAACCTAGCAGTTCGAAAGCACGTAAAAAATGCAAGTAGAAAAATAGAGACCACCTTTGGTGGGAAGGTAACAGTTTCCATGCGCCTTTGGTGTTTAGTCATGCTGGCCACATGACGATGGAGATGTCTTCGGACAGCGCTGGCTTTTTGGCTTTGAAACGGAGATGAGCACCGCCCCCTAGAGTCGGGAACGATAGCACATATGTGTGAGGGGAACTTTTACCTTTACCTTAGCAGCAAAATACCTGGTGCCTGATTGCTCCCCAATTAAAAAGGAAAAAAACCCTGAAATCTAATAAAATTTTAGATAAAATTGATTGCATGCTGTTGCATAAGGTGTTCATTATAGTGTTTTTGGAAGCTTTTTGTTAGAACTTCTCCTTTGATATAATGTTAAATATTTTTATTACTATGTTTTATTTGATATTTCATTTGGGTGATATTTGTGTGTTTTAAGAAAGCCTTGGGAAAACCAGGTTTTGAAAGATGACATATACCAATATCAATAGCACTTAAACTTATATACCACTTCACAGTGTTTCACAGCCCTCTCTGAGACAGCATATTGCCCCCAACAATCTGGATCCTCATTTTATTGACCTCAGAAGGCTGGAAGGTAGAGTCAACCTTGAGCCCATCAGGATTGAACTCTGAACTGTGGTCAGAGTTAGCATACAATACTATATTCCAACCACTGTGCCACATTTTAATTAAAGTATCCTTATGCGTCTGCTGCTAGAAACTAGGTCTTGGTGTGACTATAAGGAATTTAATCGACTTTCAGAATTGTTTAGGGGGTTTAATTTTTCTTGATTAGTTTGGGCAACTAATAGATATAGTTTATAGGAAGGATTCAGCTCCCTAGCCCTGGGAAGCTTTTTACTTTATACCATTGAAATCTAGTAATGTTCTTATTTTATTTTTTAAATATTTTGATCACAAAAGAAACAAAAAAAAAAAGACTGAAAATGTGAATCCTTTCCTTTCAACTTTCATTATTAATTCTTGGTCACAAAAGCATTGTTTGTATAACATGGTTGAATCATCCTTAGCAGTACTATTGAGGAATAATTTCCCTCTTTATTCTAACACTGCCAAATAATAGCCTCAATATGTGTAAAATTTGTAATACTGCATGTAGCTTACTCTGTAATGTGTTTTGAAACGTACCATCACAGGGAAAAGTTGTATGTTGGAAAGAACTTCCTTTTCTCAAACAAAGCATCCATTGCATATTGCCATTACATATAGCAGATGTAATGAGATTCCAAAGTAGTTGCAATACTTTGTGTATTTATCTATGTAGCAACTTTAATTCTGGTGTATTCCAGAATTTGTAAATGGCAGAAGGAGGCATCTATCCTGAAGTCTGGAACTTTTTTGTGTATGTGTCATCTAGCAGTCCATAATAGCCACGCTGGATATTAATAAATTGTAATCTGTGTGGTTGGAGTGGAACAGGGAGCAGTCATTTCAGCTGAACAGAAAGGAGGAAATGGGTTATAATTGATAGTTGTTATCGGAAAGAAAGTAGTGGGTGACTAATGCAATTTTTGTGGTTTTTGTAATGTCCTTCTCAAACTCACTCTCTCTGTCTCTGAATTATGAATGCAATATATAATGTTTTGTGTCTCATGCAAACCTGGTTGACATTACAGTGAGTATTTGAACACTTAACCTTATTATTTGTATAAAGACAAGCTTTATTCCTATTCTCCTTTTTTAGTTGCAGTGTCTCCTTTCTCCAGTGAAAATACAGTAGATTTTAAGTAGAATAAGTGTTTTCACAGTCTGTGTTTTGCTTAAATATATTACCAAATCGGTGTTCTCCTTGAAAAATCTTGGTGGCTTATCTCTGTGCATAAACCAATGCAATGTAATACATACATATATATATTTGTTTTCATAGATTTTCATGGGTACAGGTATGCAAGTCTTGGTGTATTCGGGTCTTCTCCCGTGTAATAAATATTTGACCATTATAGGGAGGAGTCATAAAATGAGGGTGTGGCTGACTGATGAGGCCTTATAAGACCGAAATAGATCTATCTTAGTCTCCCTAAAGTCTTACAGCAGACAGCATAATGCTGCTTAAATGTTTGATAAAGCCTAGAAAATAGTGATTTGGGTTGTCACTTAACTATGGCAATACAAACATCTTGATTTACATAGGAAAAACCCTGGCTAGAATAATAATGCGCATATACATATACATACACATACATACATACATACACACATACATACATACATACACAATATATATATATATTGTTTAACTTCATTTTAATTAAGCATGTATACAGGATAACAGATTGTGGAATTGTTTGCATCTCATAGTTTTTTCCTTTCTTTTATTTATATTGTAGACGTATTTACCCTCCTGATGATAAATTTCTACTTGAAAAATATGAAGGTTTGTTAGCCACAGCTTTTCAAACATTTCTTGCTGGGAGGGCAGCTTCACTTCAACGGGAAATGAACAACCCTTTGAAAAGGATGAAGGTATCAGTAGTGCTGCTATTGACTTAAATAATTCAAATAATTGTATTTCTATGTAGAAATACTAAAATGTTTAGATTCTTTTTTCTTCTCATCCAATTTGTAGTACTGTCGAACAGTTGTGTATATACTGCAGTGGAACCAACATTGTTGATTTATACATTTTACTAATAATTCAAACATAGCTTGATGAAAAAAAGTACAGTTTTCCGGTTTCGTAGCATTTGCTTACTTTTAAATGTTGGTTTAAAAACCAGAATGGCTGAATCCATAGGTCAAGGATTCATAAACCATGTGTTATGTCTTTGCATGTTGCATCCAATTATGGTTTGTCCCCCATATGCTTTTTCTGGCTATTCATCTATCAAGTTTGCAAATAGCACCCTGAAAGAGAAAAACATGTCATATTACTTCAGCCTTTCCAGGGAGAAGATCTGATAGATGTTGCCTGGTTTTGAAACCTCAAGCAGCTTTTTAAAGAAATGCTAAACTGCTTGTTCATTTCATGCTTGTTTCAAATGGCCTTTACATGGACAGCTGTGCTGGAATTGCTATGTAGTGATCTTAGCTGTGCTTAGGTAGTATCATCTTGTCTTCTCATTGTGGAATGTTAATGTTCATAGACACAGAGATCAATAAATGTATAGGACTGCCGTGGGTTAAGTTATTGTGTTCAACTGCCTAATTCCTGACTAGTTTAGCTTTTGGGCACCTATCAATAAAATATGCCAAAAGCAATTATATAGGAGTTAAATAAAAAGTGACGCCTTCGCCTCCATAACTCAATTTAAATAGGGATAATTTAATAAAGAAAACAGACAATAATCCTTGAACTGAGCTCTTTTGTTACTTGTATTTACTTCTCCACATAATCACCACCATTCACTCCACACTTCTGCCAACAGTGGACAATCATCACAAAAGAACTCCACACTTTGTCTCTTCAACCAGGTCCTGATAGTCCTTTCCGCCTCTTCGTTTGAATCAAACAGATGCCCACTAAGGTAGTCCTTCAATTTTGAGAAAAGGTGGAAGTTGCACAGAACCAAGTCTGGACTCTTATGACGGATGAAATAAGAGGTGAGATCCAACTTTGCAATTGCCTCTTGTCATGGCTCATGAGGTATAAGGCCTCGTGTTGTCACCTTGCGGCAACATTTCTTTCTTGTGCTTCCAAACTCCGTGTAATTGTTGTTTCAGAGGGATAGAGGTGAAAGAGATGGAAAGGACTGTCAGGACCTGGCTGAAGAGATTAAAGTGTGGAGTTCTTTTGTGACAGCTGTAACTCATTTGGACATCATTGGCAAAGTATGTAGCGAATAGTGGTGATTATGGGAAGAAGTAAATACAAATAGCCAAATAAATTAAAATGGAAAATAATCCTTGAAGCTATTAAAATAGCCCTATTTAAACTGGAGGTGGAGGCATAGTTTTTCTTTCAACCATTGTAATTACCTCAATAAGAATAATTGCAAGTTTCCATTGACATTGTTTTTAATATAAGGGGGGTGGGGGGAGAACGGTTTTCACAACATACTAATTGTTGTGTGCATTCTGACTTTTTCACATTTATTCAACAATACATCTTTTCAGGAAGAAGACATATTGGATCTTCTGGAACAGTGTGAACTTGATGATGAGAAACTAATGGGAAAATCTGTCAGATCACGTGGACCAAAGGTATTTATTGAATGAAAATAAATGACATTTATATTTTTAAATGAAGTGCATCTGGTTCATCTAAATTCTGAGCTGAATTAGGCTGTTTTGGATCAGTTCTGTGTGCCACATTCCCAAACTGAATTTCATCTGAAACAACCAGAAACTGATTGCCGCTGTCATAAAATTTCATGAGCAATTTAACATTCTGGAAGATTACAAAATGATATTTCATTTGCCAAAGAGGTTACTGTGCTTTCATGTTGCTAGAAGCTAGGGAGAAGCAGAGAGAATGAGAAGGGAACCAGTTGAGTGATTGACAGCCATGACTGACAAGTCTACCTTTCAATTCAACCATTAATCAGCAGCCCTTCGGTCATACTAGTTTGCTACATGCTGTTCCCCACTCTTTATAGTGGTTTTTCAGCCATGCTGTCACACTTTAAAGAGCTTTCCTGTGGTGTTAGTGAAGTGTATGTGTGCAGTTAATTTTCTGTCTTCCCATCCTGAAAATCAACGTTGATGGCACTTAATGTAAAAGGCTATAAACCACTCTTTTTACAATTTGTCAGGCTTCTTAGGAAAGGGTGACTCTGTATTGTTGGTTATCACAGAATTAGACTACCAAACAAGTTTCTGTTTCTTCTCAAATTTGTAAAGGGGATCAGATCCATGGTAAAATTTCTTCTGAGGTTGTTTGTTTGCTAACAGATGTTTCATTACCCAACTGGGTAACATCATTGCACTGATGATGTTAGCTAGTTGGGTATTGCAAAGTCTGCAAACTAACAACCAAGTTCTGAGAACACTAAGGATTCCACAGGTCATATAAGCTATATAGTATATATTCTCTAAGATGCCTTGTGTCTGAAATTTGGCAGGGTCCTCCTTATAGAAGGGATAGTGTGTTTGCAACTTTTATCTAATTCTGATAACACTGAAAAAGATACAGGTTCTTTTTAAAAAATCAGTATGTGAAGAAACATAGTCACCTCAAACCTTTCCTCCTCAATGCATTTGTTTATAGGAATGCCCACAAAGGGCTATTATTTCTACAAACATTATCCTGCTTTATTATAATTAAAAATAATAATCATTTGTCAGTGTATATGAGAGTTCATGACTGGGATAGACATGGCAACAGGTCAACCATTGGGGACAGTTGGAATAGGACATGGCAACAAGGTCAGCCAATGTATAGGCATAGCAACTAAGTCAGCCAATGAGGACTGTTTGGGAGCTGAAACAGTTTGGCGCTTGGAGTGGCTTAGGTTAACTGATATGTGTAAATATAAGTTAAGTACTCCTATTATTGTCCTTCCTATTAACTGCTTCTGTGATTATGCTTCTGATTCTGAGAACTGCTCTTGGTATTGTACATATGTGTGATGTGTTATTATGTATATAAGGAAGTTTCTTATTTAATGAATCCTGCTGCATCAGTTATCTGGGCTTTCTGGATTTGATTTTCTGCAGCAAACTCTGACATCATCATCATTATTATTATTATTATTATTATTATTATTATTATTATTATTATTATTATTATTAAAAGTTAAAAGGTTATTGCTGTTTGTTATTTCCAGGCTACTAAGTTTGAGGCACAAAGCTTTGTTCTACAAATCTCACTTTGGAATAGCTTGCTTTCCTGCTATTTGAAATATTGGGTAGCATCTGTGCTTTAGTCAACATTCAAAGGGAGAGATGCCTTTTTTTTTTTTTAATCACATGGGCAAAAGGCTTCCTCAATAAAGAGAAAGTCTTGTTCCTTTAAAAGAAAAAGAGAGAAATCCAAGGACAAAACATGACAAAAAAGAAGAAGAAGTTCTGCCTGAGCTGGGAAATAAAGCAGCAGTGAACCATCCTCCCAACAGTTTTGATGGAGCTGGAATTACACTGGGGGATATCCAGGGAAAAGAAATAGAGGATTTTGCTATAAGATTCAGGTTGTTTCTGTAGAAATAGGAGAATACTTTTAGTCAAGAATCTGCAAAAGAGGTGAAAGTGAAGGGTATGAAAGTTACCTCTAGAAGGCTTACAAGTTGTGTAAGCTGTTCCTTTATCACAAAATGGCTCAGAAAGAAGACCAGGCAAGGTGTCCCCTGGAAGGTGAGTGGTTACAGCAATATTGGGCAAGCACCAACACCAGAGCAGAAAGTGAAGCCAGGTTGTGTAGATCCAGTGGGCTTCTTGAGAAGAAGGTTTGTTGAAACCTCCACACTTTCAATCAGTGGGTCCTGCCTCCATGTTGCTATAGGTGCCAGAGATGGGATCAAGAACAGTGGAGGGCAGCTTTGAGTAATACCAAAACTACGGTAATAATATCTGTTGTTTTTTCTTTCTTTGAAGAATGTTGTTTTTACCTGATTGGAATATCACCTCCCCCACTTCTTCTGTTTACATTCTTTATAGCAGGAATATTAAAAAGATTGATGGGTTATTTGCATTCTTAGCTTCTGGATTTGACTCAGTAGCTAGGTTAGCATTAGCTACTCCAACAGAACCATTAGGGGGCAGAACTACTCTATGCCAGTGTTTGTTAACCTTGACAACTTAAGCTGACTGGGCTTCAGTTTGTGTGTGTCCACACATCTTAAAATTGCCAAAGTTGAAAAACACTACTCTATGCTATTGGGAAAACATATTTGCTTATCCAAGCAGCAGTCAACATTTTAAGGGATAGCGAGTGAGATTCCAAGATTGTGGTGCCAGAAGTCTCTTACGGGATCTATCAACTCACTGAAGTTTAGCAAATTAGAATTCCAAGCCCAGGTAGAATTAGAAATAATAGAACTAAAATAAAGAAGGAGGAGAATCATAACAAAATGAATGTAGAGAAGAACTTAAAAAAAATGGAGCTGGAAAAAAAGAAACATTGAAACTATAGAAAGAAGAAAAGGAATGTCCCTAACAAGTAGAAAAGAAGAGGTGAAGAGCAGGGTTCTCTGAATCTAATATTTTTGTAGGAAAGTAGACATTGTCTGAAAAGGAGGGGAAAATCCAAACTGCTTCCTGAACAATTTTTAAAAGATTTGTCTTATCTACAAAATTAGGAAAATTTGGTATATTCAGTTTTTTAGAGAACTAGTTCTCTATTTTTAGTGGTCTATGAAATGACATGGAATGACATGGATAACTATACAATATTCAGGTCTGCAGCAAATTCCTGGTTAGGACACACTTGGTAAAGGCATCTTCGTCTTACTCAATCTTTCCCCACAACGTGAAAAGAATGTACAATAGTTGGCAAGATCAGGTGGAAGCCAACATGATTCGATGTCACAGAATTAGCACAATTTGTATAATTCGTGGCCCAAGGACTGACCACCTCTATGATCTTGTCTCCTAATGGGACTCAAGGCCCTAGAAGAGGTAGGAAAGATGGTCCAGAAACTGGATTACTCAAGTCCTCTGGGAGCCAAAAATATCATTCAATGTGACTATCTCAAGATGTTTCTAAAATGAAAAGAATCTTGGCTAATTAGATTAACCCAGGGTCGATAGCATGTTCAATTCCAGCTACATCATATCAAAAACAACTTTATAATATCCAGCATCACTCAACCTACAACCAGGAGGTAAGTTTCCTGATAGGCTAGCTTTCAAGTGTTTTAAATTCAGGTCACCTCAAAAGGGATTGTTCCTTAGTGAAGGTTCACGAAAACCAAACCGAACCTTGGACCTACAAGCTAAAGAAACCTCTCAGAAAAAGCCTCCTTAAATTCTTTGTGGGGATTTCATTATACCCATGAGTTGAGTAAAAGTGATAATAGTTAGGCATCCACTAATGGCTTAGAAAGATACAGGAGGCATGATCTCCATTATACATAATTCACTCATCAAGGACTCACACATGGTCAAGTATCACGATTGCACATGCTGTGTGCTGAAGGCCAAGCTGAAAATCCTCTTATCAAACTACTTATTCAGTGACACAGCCTGAAAGAAGAGTGGGTATTTTGCATGTCCCTATGCCATGCAGTCTGGAGGCATATTTCTTTCCTCAGCAAAAAAGAAAGACAGAATCGGCAAAGAAGGACCTCTTAAACTTAACAGCAAAGAATTCTCCAGAACTTGAAACTAGAAGACACTAACGGAGCAGAGAAGTTTTGGTTAACCAAGTTAGGTGGATACATAGTCCCAGCTGCTCAAAATCTGATCAACCCGTTAGGTAGCATGGAAATAGACGGTTTGAAAGGAAAATAATATACAAAGATGCCAGGAGCAGTCCTCAGAGACAACAGAAAAGAAAACAAGAAAAGGCCATGACAAGTACACAAAGCTGTCCCAGACACAGCCACCATTGCTCTTTCAACTGGAGTTTGACTCTAGGACAGGGGTCTCCAACCTTGGCAATTTTAAGCCTGGCGGACTTCAACTCCCAAAATTCCCCAGCCAGCGAAGCTGGGGAATTCTGGGAGTTAAAGTCCGCCAGGCTTAAAGTTGCCAAGGTTGGAGACCCCTGCTCTAGGAGGATCTTCAGATTAAGAACCAGCTTTGCATAGCAGACTAGAATTTATCATGGCTCATAAGAAGAAAGAACACTCCGTCCTTCCACAAAGCTTAGAATTCTATCTTCATCAAAAGGAAATGACTATTGTGTCAGTACTACAGTGCAATTATATTAACACTGTTTATATTGTAATACAGCGAAGCTGAAGTTGGGGACTATAAAATTTGAGAATGCAACAGGATTGTAGACATAGGCAGGCAAGAAGGCTTATGTCAGAACTGTTGCCCGAGATTGCATAATACTTGGATAATAAATAATAAAATAACTAATTTCTTTTTAATGTAATAAAAGACATGCCAAAACTGCACTAACTGCAAACAAAATCTTCCTTCCTTCCTTCCTTCCTTCCTTCCTTCCTTCCTTCCTTCCTTCCTTCCTTCCTTCCTTCCTCCCTCCCTCCCTCCCTCCCTCCCTCCCTCCCTCCCTCCTCCCTCCCTTCCTTTAGTATTGTAGTTTGTGTCCTCTAGAGGGCATGCTATACTTTCTAACTGGAAATTCTTCATAATCATTCACATTGGTTTAATACTTTTATGCTTGCTAATATCACACTTCTTGTAGTTATTGGATATTCATTCACAAAACGGCATATGCATGCCTCATATACATATTACCTCTTTTATCCTCTGTCTGGAAGATTTCTTAAGGCAGTTTTGTATAATTCTGACTTGGTTGCTTCTGTGTCAGGTGAAACGTGACACTTCAAACGTGAAAAAATTGGATCTTTTGTGTGTTGAACTACATCCCCCCCCCCTCCTCTCATCTATCACAATATCATGACCTAAATTTAGTCATCTCATCCAAGGAATGATGAGAGTTGTAGACCTGAGCTAGGAAAGACTGCTATTAACCACACAGTTCCAGTCTCATAATAACAAACCGTACTTTATGAAAACAGTTGCTAAACCTTCCATTTCCATGACTGCCATGTGGAATTTTGTTTATGTAACAACAATGACCACACCTCACCGAAAAAATATCCAATTAGCATTTTGCTATGTTGTCTTATAGCTTTAGTTTGTACATAGGTTTAAACCAAATACTGTATATCATCTAGATCAGGGATGTCAAACTCGTGGCCCATGGGCCGGATGCATCACACGCTGGCCACATCCATGCCCGATTTAGCAAAGCAGGAAAAAGTCACGATACGTAACATGACTCCGTCTTGATGATGCAAATTTGATATCCCTGATCTAAATTCAAGTGACCATGACCAAACAAACCCATGGTTTAACAAAATACTAGACCCAGTGTTTTTTAATAACTATCAAGAAATATAAGTTTGCTGACATCAGGAAAAAAAATAAATACAATATCAGATCCCTCAAATATCTCTAATTTTGATTTGGGTAGTTTGGACAGACTAACTATGGTGGAGAGTAAGATGAGTTTGAAGGCCCCTTGTATGGGAGACGGAAACTAGCAAAGAGGTGACTCGTTATCTCATTGGTCCACCAGTTTCACTAAGGGCAAGGGATAATGAGGGCTGCAGTCCAAAATCTCTAGAGGACATCTGATAGTCTTCATCTGTCTCCCCACTTCCTTCTCCTATGAGAAGATACGTAGAAATTCACAGTCACTGCTTGCTTAGCCCATTAGATGACAGTAACTATTGATTCACAGCAATCCTTTCAGTAAATTTAGTCCCACTGAAAAACGGGGCATTTAGATACCTTTAACGATGAATTGCCTTTTAGCCCTTTGAGATGTCAGTTTAATGACAGCCCTGTGGAATACAAAGGACTGCAGGGTATATCCTAATCCTCTTCTTTACGTGTGGCACAGCATTGGAAGATGAATTAGCTACTACTTTGTGTCAAGTGACCTACTTTTCATTTAAGTTTTTATTTGCCTCTGTTCTGATAATTCTTAGCCCTCAGCTGGTAAAAAGATTAACAGTCTCAGCTGAGGAGGGTATTGGAGGCAGATTGCAACAAATGATACCATCCGCTGTCCCCTGTATGAAAGAAGGACACCTAAGTGACCTTGTTTATTGGTGTGGCTGTTTTTCTGACTTTTGTCCTTTCCTTTCCTTTCCTTTCCTTTCCTTTCCTTTCCTTTCCTTTCCTTTCCTTTCCTTCCCTCTTCCCCCTTCCTCTTCCCCCTCCCCTTCTCCCTCCCCTTCCCTTCCCTAAGATTACAGTGAGATTTCCTGAGCAAATTCTGTTTCTGTTGCATACAGATTTTTCCCCCAACTACAAAATATTGTTTTTTGTTTGTTTTCTAATTAGATCCAAATCTGTATTGTAGTAGCTTGTGTTGGATCATTACACTAATGAGCATGAATCAAGAGTAAAATAATAATAATAAAGCTTTGTGACAGGTTTGGGAAATGTATAATTTCCATTTGAAATAGTTGTAGTGAATTTTTTTTCTTTCACCATTATTTGCCAAAGTTTTAAAACAGGAGTATACTTGAACATATGGGGTCCTTGATTATGACTATTTGTTCTGTTTTGTGTTCACTGTATTTTTTCTTTGTTTTCAATGTCTCACAATTTGTAAACCACCCACAGTCGCTAGGAGTGGAGTAGCATATTAATTTAATAAATTATTATTAGCAAAACTTCTCATTCTATTCTTTCTGCTGTTGTTAGTGTTCATATGTAGCTTAAATCTCTAAATGCTTCAATGCATTTAAAAATAATACATCACTGCGATACTTGATGGGGTAAGCAGTCATTGTAAGCTCTGGGCCTAGTCATACATGCTTATCTCTGTAGATAAATACTGTATGGTGGAAAAAGTTGGAGCAATCAACTGGGATTCTAAAAGTCTATGGAGATTCTCAGTCATCCAGCTCATGGTTGTCCCAAAGTTGCTTTTTCACTCATTGAGGCCACTTGGAGGTTTATCTGTGCCTCAGAGTCACCTGAATAATGCAAATGGGTGCGGAGCCTTTTTGTAGGGCAGAAAACAGCCTGTAACCAAGAAGGCTTCACACCTATTTGCACTACTCAGGTGACCCTGAGGACACAGATAAACCTCCAAGTGGCCTCAATGACTCTCTAAAAGAATGCAAATGACCAGCTGTCTGAAAGGAATATAATCCTTCCATTCCCCACCATCCACTCAAAGCTAAAAGCTTCTTGGGTGAGAAGCTAAAAGTCTTGAAATAAAAAACAAGAAAACCTAGGGTTGGGGTGGGAGAAAAGTGGTAAATAGAGAAATATTTTAACAGAAGAAAGTATCTACGATTAGTTTTAGTTTAGTTTTTAGTTTTTTATTGAATTTCTATACCGCCCTACTCCCGAAGGACTCAGGGCGGTGCACAGCCATGAAATAAAACACATAGATATACAAAATTTAAAATCGAATAAAATGAATTAAATAAATTTGGCTGAATTGATACCCATAATTTAAAATACCCATATTTTAAAATACAGTAAAAATTTAAAATTTACACTTAAAAGGGAGAAGATTTAGGCGAGGCCAGCTTGATGAAATAAAACCGTCTACAGCTCGTGGCGGAAGGTGCGCAGATCCGGAATCCTCCGTATCTCTGGGGGGAGCTCATTCCAGATCGTCAGTGCCCCCACAGAGAAGGCTCTCCCCCTAGGGGCCAACAGCCGACATTGTTTGGCCAACGGCACCTGGAGGAGCCCCTCTCTGTGGGAGCGTACTGGTTGGTGGGAGGCTATTGATGGTAGTAGGCGGTCCCGTAAGTAACCAGGTCCTAAGATTAGAATACAGGAGTTGCTCAGATACTAAAGGAGGAGAATATTTCACAGCAAAGAAGTTAGAAAGGAGAGAGGAGGAGAGGGTAGGAAGAGGAGAGGGAGGGAGAGGAATGGAAGAAAGGAGAGGAGGAAGGGAAGGGGACAGGAGTAGGAGTGAAGGTGAGAAGGAGGTAAAGAAGAGAGAAGTGAGGGAAAGGAAAAGGAAGTAGGATGAGGTAGGAGAGGAGGTAGGAGAAAGTAGGAGAGAAGAGGAGGGAGGGAGGGGAAAGAAAGGAGGAGAAGAAGAAGGTTTGTTGTGGAATGAGGGAAGAAAGAGAAGAAGAGCAACTCCGAATGTAATTAAAATGTTTTATTTTAATGCTTTCTTTAAGGGAAATATTTATATGTAGGATTTATTATGTATAAGAAAATGCATACTTTTTATTATGTGGGGAGGGGGAAAGGGTGGGGGGGGGAGAAAATTGTTTGTATTTCTTATAAAACTTTTCAATAAAAAAAAGAAAAGAAAACCTAGTTTCCTCCTGAAAAAGCACCTTTGGAACAACCAACTGGGATTGAAGTAATTGCCAAATCAAAGCCAAGCAATTGTGACATTCTATATTAGGAATTTATTGTATGTATGTGTGTATGTATGTATGTATGTATAAAATCCCAAATCTTATATAGCTTCCCTCCAATTAATTTCTTTATTGGGGGGAGTCATATAATTGCTTCATTTCTGGGTAAAATTGCATGTTGCTTAAATATATAGTTAGCTTTTTTAAATATAAGCAAAGATGAGAAAGCTGATCTAATATGAATATGCCTGGGATTTTAACTTTTTGGCCATGTAATTCCACCAATATATGCATTGATAGAAGATCCAATAAAGTGAATTTCTTTTTTGTTTCATGAGAGAATACATTTTTTATATGTTGAAACCCCCACCTTAAATTTGTGTTCTTTTTCCATTATTAAGTAAATCCCCTGATTATAATAAAGATTTTCTTTATATTTCTTTGCCGGCGTTAGTCAAAGTAGACAGCACTGATAGCTTTGTCTAGGTATAAAATAGTTTGATATATTTTAATGACCCCTCTTCTCTGACACTAATTTATAGCTTTTTTTTTTTTTTTGGTGAATGACCTGTGTCAAGGAAATTATTTCATGATGGTATTTATTTTCTATTAACGTTGATATCATCTAACATAGCAATGAATCATGAGATTCCAGCTTCCAGTGTGATTTGATATCTCCTTATGTTAGTGATGTACTGATAATATATTTGAAAGTAGGAAGGAATTTTTGTAGTGACAATTATGTTGTGGGTGATCTCTGATAGGAAGTCTGTCAAAAGCTTCACTCTGAATGTTGGGAAATTCTGAACTTTCAGAAGTCCTGTATAGTTTTAAATTAAAATATTAGCTTTTTCACTGAGTATCTGTTGAAAAGCTCCAATATGGTAGCATAAAAATATTGAAAGTAGGCCTCCCTGTGTTTGAGAAAACATCCTGAATCATTTATATAAACAAATATATATACATTTGTGCTACTTTAATTAGTTGTTTCCAAAATGCCCAATATGGATAGGTTTTTAAAATAAGAATATTGCACTGTGCTGTTTTCCTTCAGATAAATTTCAAGCACTTTCTTGAGAGTTGTATACCACAGAGAATTTCAGAGAGCATAGCTTTCATTTCCTGAAATCCCTTCTTCTCCTGGGTTCTTGAAGGCCTTTTTCTGTTTTGCATCTGGTCATCCTACACGCAGATCTTGGAAATTTAAAGGTCTTTAAAATAGGTTTAATGGTGCTGTTTTATGATCAGGCTTCTCCAAAGTACCGTTCCTTCAGATATGTTCAATTTCAAGTCTCAGAATTCACTTCTGTTCTAGGAGTTGGTTCAATATGTCTTCGAGCTTCCAAGCTGTGGATGTAAAAAATTGTAACTGTCTTTTACTTACCAATGTATTGTGTTCTGGAATGTTGTAAAAGCTAAGCTCAGATTGACACATGATAATACTTATATATGATATATATAAAGATTTAGTAAGGTGAAGGTAAAGGTTCCCCTCCCACATATGTGCTAGTCATTCCTGACTCTAAGGGGTGGTGCTCATCTCCGTTTCAAAGCTGAAGAGCCAGCACTGTCCAAAGACGTCTCCATGGTCATGTGGCCAGCATGACTCAACACCAAAGGTGCACGGAACGCTGTTATCTTCCTATCAAAGGTGGTCCCTATTTTTCTACTTGCATTTTTTTACGTGCTTTCGAACTGCTAGGTTGGCAGAAGCTGAGACAAGTAATGGGAGCTTACCCTGTTATGCGGCACTAGGGATTCGAATGATTGACAGGCTCAGCCTCTTAGCCACTGAGCCACCGCATCCCCTCTAGTAGTATTCTAGTAGGCAAACCTTATTGCACTCAGCGGAACTGATCTAAGCTCTTATATTTTGCATCTTAAAATTTCTTGCACATTCTGAATCAGGTTGAATTGATAAAAATGAAGGCTGAGGCTTAGTACGTTTTTCCTCTTTTCTCTTGCAGCCTCTGTATTCGATGCCAGAAAGTGCACAATTCATGAAAAAGAACAAGAATGACAGCAGTGGCAGTAGTCATGAAAGCAGCAGTGACATCTCTGAATGGGAAGAGGAAGCTGAGAAAGAAGATGAAAATGGGAAGAAAGAAAAAAATGTCACATTTGATCTCGAAGATAGAAAATTAATAGAGCGATCCAGTAAGTTATATGAATGGAATTGATTAATTTTTATATTAATATCTTTTTTTTTAAAAGGAGATTTGCTGGTCATTTAAGTTTATAAGACCACTTGATTGAGAATGTTTTCTAAATGTGCAAACATATGTGATATCTTGAAATACTTCAGAAATTAATTAATACATGCTCTGTTGTTATGGGGAGGCGGAAAATTTTTGGTATAATAAGAATTAAAGCACATTCCAATTTTTTTTTTAAAAAACCCCACTCATTCCCCACATTCCTGTTGATTGTTTTTCTCAGTCCTCATAATTTAACAGCAAGGAGACCATAACTACAATCCATCCCATTTGGCTATATTGGCTGGGGGTTGTGAGTTAATTCAGCATCCTTAGTCTGAACTGAACAAATAAGGCAGGCAATTGGACTAAAAAATTTGGTGGAGTAATAATATTTGATAATGAGTGAAACACAGGAAAAGAGAATCCAAATGAAGCTCTCACGGCATTGAAGTCTGTATTATACATGGCATAACAGAAAGCTCCACTGATTATAATTCAGGAGATGTTGAATTATACCATAACATGCACAATTAACTGAGGGAAGATTTTGAAAGAGATTATGGGTGGTTTTGTTATTAGGTCTCTTTTGATAGCTATCTAAAGTTAACACCTGTGTGTGTGTGGGGGAGAGGCAGTATGTGCAGGGTGGTGATACAAAGCAGTGGTGGGTTGCTACTGGTTCGTCCCAGATCAGGCAAACCAGTAGCGGTGGCAGCGGGAGACTCTGCCCACCGCCTGGACGCTTCTGCGCATGTGCAGAAGCATTGCTTGCGCACATGCATGTACGTCTACGAGCAAACTGGTAGCGACGGGTTTTGAATCCTACCCTTGATACAAAGGACAGGATTTATCTTTCTTGAATTTAATTCTCTTTCTTGAGTTTAATGTGTGAGAGTGTGTGTGTGTGTGTGTTTATAGTATATTTTAAGCCTATTTAACAGCAAAAGACCGGCCCACAGTACCTCTGCCAGCGAAAACGGAGCTCGTGAGAGCCATGTGAGAGCCGTCTGAGGCCCTCATGAGCTCCATTTTTGCTGGCAGAGGGTTGCAGGAGGCCGTCGCAACCGAAAATGGCAAAGTGCTCGGGCCACCACAGACACCACCAATACGAGTGATGTTGAGCTGGCCACACCCACCCTGGCCATGCCCACCCTGGCCCCCTGAAGTCAAACACAACCCTGATGCGGCCCTTATTGAAATCGAGTTTGACACTCCTGCCCTATCAGTTTTGCATACGTGCATGGTAAAAGTCCAGAGTAGTGAAAAATAAGAGACAGAATATATGAGGAAAGGTATTTAGAGGCCACTTGCAACATTGGATTGAAAAGTCAAAAAAATCCACACAAAATTCAGAATATATTCTGAGCAGATGCATGCAAGTTTGGAGGTTTTTTTTTTTTTTTTAAAAAAAGTCTATAATTGTGATTTGGGAGATGACTTGAGTCTTTTGTACTCATTTCCAGGCAGAATGCACTGGAAGCAGCCACTGAAAAAAGTCCCATCTTATGTATCTGCCACCTCCTCGACTAGTCCTATCCGGCGTTCTGTAAGCTGCCCTCGATCCATTTCAGCTTTGGCCATGCAGATGCAAGCTGACAAACGCCCTTTCACAGCCAAACCAGTAATGCATCTCTCTCGGTCATCACTCGCGAGCAGGTCACACTCTTTAAACAGAGGTTCATCTACTATCAAAGTGTCTCACACTGCCAACCAAGGTTCTGTATCTGGGGTAAGTTAGCAAAGCATGCCTGTTTTGTAATAACAAATAGAGTCCTTCGGGAGAAGGGCGGTATATAAATTGGAATAATAAATAAATAAATAAATAAATAAATAAAAAATAAAAAAAACGTTCATAAATCACGTTTTCCATGCTGTTGTAACTTTGAAAAGTCACTAAATGAATGGTTGTAAGTCGAGAACTACTTATACCAGCCCAGGAGGCTATTTTGAATGTACCATAAAAACAGGATAAATATGGCTTCTTAGCTTATTAAATTTTCTTCTTGACTGTATAAGGGTACTGTAGCCTTCCTTATTAATTAATCAATCTACATTTGTAAAATAAAGCTCCATAAGAATATATGGACTGCCTCTATGGATAAGCAGCACTAGGTCAAACTGGCTTCCATGGCTGCAATACCTCCCCGAGGTCATAAATTAAAGTCTTGTGTTGTATTTATCTCCATTGTAGGAATAATGTTATTGTCAAGGAAGGTATTGTCTAGATATATTAAAGAGCTACCTGTTAATTCGATTTCACATGGAAATAACTGACAGACACTGAATGGTTTTGCAGTCACTGGCACTGAAACAGAATTTTTCAGCTATCTCATATCTTTTGTCCTGACTTGGCAGGGTGAAATGCAGCCGGGAACAATGGAGCAGGAAGAATTATTGACAAAGGAAACTTTAGCCATTTTCAATGACATGAAGATACGATACCCAGGAAAAACAAACGAAGAAGCAGATCTAATCATTGAAGATGTAAGTAGCGCAGAAGAACATTGTCACTAAGGCAAACTTTAGTTGCAAGGTGAGGTGGGGGGGCGTTGCCGAAACCTGCTTAGCAGTAGTAGCTGCTACACCATGTTTTTGCAGTGATAACTGAGCGATAAACAGGATGGGAAAGTGATAGACAAAATATTCTCACAGAAAACTTCCTCGGAGAAATCAGAGGTGTTGATTGATTTGATAACAGCATTTTTATCCCATTCAACTGCCAAAATGATTTATATGTAATCAGTAAACAAGGTACATTCTGCCTGCAGGCATATACCGTCTAAAAACCTGACACACTACAAAGTATGTGTGTGTTGGTGGGGGAGGGGGGAAGTGTAGGAATAAAAAAAGAAAAGTCTCTGGCACTCGCTTATCAAGATAAACAGTAGTTCTTGCCATGAAGAACTGGAATGGAAGCAGTTTAGGGACAGAAAAAGCCCCTTGAATCTTGTTTTCAGCACCAAGTTTTTCTTAGCTCTCTTGGCTAAAACCAAATGGGAGGCTTGTTTTTCTGAAATCAGTCCAGCACAAGTACAGACAGTTCTCGACTTATGACCATAATTGAGCCCCAAAATTTCCGTTGCTAAGCGAGACATTTGTTAAGTGAGTTTTTCTCCATTTTACAACCTTTCTTGCCACAGTTGCCGCAGTTGTTAAGTTAGTAACACGATAGTTAAGTAAATCTGGCCTCCCCATTGATTTTGCTGGTCAGAAGGTCACAAAAGGTGATCAGAGGATACCAGGACACTACAACTGTCATAACTGTCAGTCAATTGCCAGGCATCTGAATTTTCATCACCTGACCATGGGGATGCTGCAACGGTGAAAAATGGTCATAAGTCACTTTTTTTCAATGCCGCTGTAACTTTGAACGGTCACTAAATGAAGTGTTGTAAATTGAGGACTACCTGTCTTCCAATCTGTAAACAGTGTAGATCATGGGTGTCCATGCATGTGCCTCATTAAATGCAGAAGAATTGTTTTAGGCCAGATATAAAATATATAATATAGTTACTGATATATAAATCCCGTAATATTTAAAGTTTTATCATCTTGTGGGACTGCATTACTAGCTGTCCAGGGCCAGTGGGTTGGACATGCCTGGTGTAGATGAAATACAGATGACTTTTCTACCTGACTTGAGTTTTTCTAAATTCATGAAATATTGGGGATCTGGCAGTGGAAACAATTATTTTCTCTTGGACAAATTATTGTCAATATATAGTATGTAACTTGGCTTGTTTGTCTGAGCTATATAATTTTTGCAAACTAAGAGCTTACATATTGGGTTAAGGTTAGGGTTACACAGCTTACATGTTGGGGAAGCTTCAGTATAAACTAGTCAGGTACCATTCAGAAAATAATGGACTACAACTATCTATCTTCTCAATTATTGCATGTCTTTGTTATAGCAGATTTGCAGATCAAAAACCTATGCCACAATCAACTGATTATTCTTTAAGATGACACAGAATCCTTTATGTATGTTCCATAGCTACTACACCGGACTGCTTTTCAATTAATAGCAACTTTTGGAAAGATTAGATCCTTATTGCTTTTTTTTTTTTTTTTTGGTGTGGGTGGGGAAAAAGGCATCGGAATATAATTTATTTTTTTTTTTAAAATTGATTTATATGCCGCCCTTCTCCAGAGACTCAGGGCGGCTTACAATGCATTAAGCAATAGCCTTCATACTTTTGTATATTTTATACAAAGTCAGCTTATTGCCCCCACAAACTGGGTCCTCAATTTACCTACCTTAGAAAGGATGGAAAGCTGAGTCAACCTTGAGCCTGGTGAGATTCGAACTTACAGTAATTGCAGGTAGCTGGTGTTAATCACAATGCTTTTAATCTGCTGAGCCACCAGGCCCTTTATTTAAACAATTTAAATTGTTGGAAGTTTCCATCCTTAGTGGAGGGAGGAGAATATGAAACTTCTTTATTTTCACATGTAAATTATCATCAATATTGCTAGTCTTTCAGCATATTTCTTTTAAAATAACATATTTGTGCCATCTAGTGGCACAACTGGAAGAGTACTCAGCAGAATTACCTATAGTACAGTATTTTAAAATAATGTTTATGTTGCAAATAAATGCTTTAACATCATGCTATGTTTCCAAAATCTTGCATTCCTATACCTGTTTACAAAAACGTCAGCTGTAAAACAAAACAAATACAAAGAACACTTAAGAAATTTCCATTTGAGCATTAGCAGATTCAGAAGCAATGGGATTTTATTTTGAATTGCTAATTCCTAAATAGAAATATGCAGTTTAGAGCAATGTTTAGAAGAGGAGTGGGCATCTTCAGTCTATTTAAAAATGAGCCATGAGATAACCAGGTTTTTTGATGATATTTAAATTGTTCATGGTAGCAAATTCAAAATGGGATTGCAAAGAGCTCCAAAGAATCGGGTGCATAAGTCTCAAAATGACAAATGATGTAGAGTAAATAATGTAAGTGCAAAATATTGGGGTAAAATATTTGAAACTTTACCCCTACATTATTGTTACATATTAATGATATTAATAAATATTCTATTAATGAAGTATCAACATAGCATGCAAGCATTCTATAAAAAGGAAATTCCATGCCTCAAATCATTAGAAAAAGATTTACTGTATTTTTTTTTAATCCAGCAATTTAGCGACACTCTTAAAACAATTTGGAGTGCAAGCTATAATTTTATGACCAGCCCTCAGGGATGACACAGTAGAATGAAAACAAAATTTAAAAAATTCTAATCAAAATTATTATGAGATGAGATCTGCTGAGAGGGGAGATATAGTTTAACTATACAAATTCATGGAAGAAAATATGCATAAGTAGAAGGAGGTTTTCCCCTTTTTTCAGTGTTAGAACTAGGAATCATCTTTAAAATTAAATGTGGAGGCATTCAAGCCTAATAAAAGAGAAATGATTTTTTTTTATTTTTACATAATCTAGGCAAAATGGCTATCAAATATAGAAGTAGTCTTCAGTTTAAATGGTATTTAAAGGATACTAGGCACCTTCATGGAGAATCCAGCTATTAATATTGGTGGCTATAGCCTGAATCACAGATAGCACATCTTAAATGTCATCTATTAAAGGGCAATAGTAAAAGAAGATTGCTTTCTTGAATATGTTTGTGTGTTTCTTTTTTTTTTTATTAAAGAGTTTTACAGAAAGAAAAAAAAAATTTTTTTTACAAGTATTTCCCCATCCCCACTCCCTTCCTTAATACCCCATCCCCACCCATGTTTGTGAGTTTCTTGAATGCATATGATTGGCCACTGTGTGAACAGAGCTAAGTGAGCCCTTGACCTGATCCAGGAAGGTAATGTTTTTACATTAGATATACTTATCTGGCAGGTGAGATACCTTGATCACATTAAATACCTCCAGCTGCAAACACCACCTCTCTGAGATGTATATGTTGTGGCAGAGCTGGCAGCAGATTCGGACAGTGAGTAGGTTGGGGAAGGAACATGGGTTAGTCATGGAGTCTGAGGAAGGCTCGGATGAGGGCTCTGAGTCGGAGGCAGAGAGGGGGCCTAGGCTATCTGGTAGTTATTTGTTGCCTCCTGAGCCTCCGGAGTCTGAGATCAGCGAGGCAGAAGAACAGTGGGTCCCTGTTCCCAGTGTGTGCATGCACAGTGCTGCCAGAAGATAAGAGCAATTAAGAAAACAGGGTCGACTTGGCAGTAAAGCTTAGAGATGATTGGCCCCTCCCATAAGACATAAAAGAGGAGCGAACAGGATGTGAGCTTTTGCAGGAAGCAATTAGTTCATCTGGTTGGTCCAAGCTTTGGAAAATTCTGTTTGACTCTGTGCTAAGTTTGGCCTTGCCCTGTGTTTGGCAATTAGTTCTCTGGCAGCATTTCAAGGGAGATAAGGTGGGTGTTTATAAACATTCCCCTGAAAGACTGTTTGTGAAGCCTTTCCGACTGTGAATGACAATAATTCACAGCCGTATGAATAAAAGAGATTTGCTGGGACTAAGATTGTGTTTATGTTTTAATTTGCAGGCAGTCCTTATATTTGTGCAGTAATGATTACAATGTTTTTAGTTTGGAAAAATGGGCAATGTTTGTTCTGGAAGAACAGACTAAGCGAGAAGCAAATTCAGTTGCATTTGACATGTGACAGTAGAAGAAATGAATGAGTGAAAGAATGAATAGTATGCATAGTTAATTAATTAGAAACTACCTCTTTCTCCTTTCTAACTTTAATTCTTTTCTCTTTAATATAGATAATGGATAACTGGAAATACCATAAATCAAAAGTGGCATCGTATTGGTTAATAAAATTGGACTCTGTAAAACAGCGAAAGGTAAGAAGCAACTTCTTTTCACTCTAGATTAGCCATGTGAATTATTATTATTATTAGTCATTTAGTCATTAGTCATATTAGTCATTTGCTTTGTTAAGTCCTGCTAATACTTTAAATTCAGGAGTCCTCCATATTTTTAAGAATGAGTATCAGGGAGTCAGTCAGTCAGTCAGTCAGTCAGTCAGTCAGTCAGACAAACAGACCTACTGACTGACTGACATTTCTCCATTTCATCTGAGCAGGTGACATTTCATCTGAGTAACTGTATTGCCACCTAAGCAGAACAAGAGAATTGCACTTTCAAAATAATAAAATGGCGGAACATGCTATACAGAGAAATGTCTCTGTTTTCTGTTTATCTTTGTGTTTAGCAGTAATTGTAATACTGTGGTGCATTATTTGTGGTGCTAATAAATTGCATATTAAAATAAGAGCAGCCCTAATAGGAAAAACATATTTTGTTCAAATCAGTATAAATAATTTAATAATGAAATCCATCATCTTGACAATTGATTTAATCTAAATCCAAAGTTTTTACATCACAATGTAGGTCTAGGTAAAGTAACTGCACCATCAGGTTGCTCAAAAGCAAGCATATCAAGACACAACATTAAGGACGAAATGCACTTCCACAATGCGTTTTGCACTCCGAACAGTTGGTGCACAATTACACTATTGATCAATTGGCAGAGATAATATTTTGGTGCAGTTGTCAGTCCTGTGTAGCTGATTCTTATTTCAAATGACATTTTCTCCTCTATGATGTCTTCTCTTCTTTGCTTGCAACTTCCTCTTCCTTATGGAAGTGTCTTCTTCATATATGTTTCTATATTCAGGTGTGGAAGCATCTTCCTTTTATAGTTAGAACTTGGCTATGATCCGATTACTTATGCTGCCTTAAAAGTCCCCGCGGTGGGGGAAGGGAGGAGGAAGGACTGATGTACAGCTGTTCTTTTGCACACATCTCGTTATACTTCTCCATTGGTAGATCATTTCCTTCCACTTTCTTCTCCTTGGAGAAGGAAAGTGGAGTACTCAAGCTATTGCCACCTAAACATTAGTGGTGGGTTGCCCCTGGTTCGGACCGGTTCTATAGAACCGGTAGTAAAACTGGCGGGAGGCTCTGCCCACTGACCGTGACGTCATCCAGTTGCAAACCGGTAGTAAAGGTAAGTAGAACCCACCCCTGCTAAACATGTACCAGCATGGAATGTCACCATCCCTACAGTCTCCAGAATTAACATGTCAAAAAATAAGGAATATTTGTGCTGTTTCATTTTTCCTTAACTACTTGTTCCTACAATTGTGCTTCAAACTAATCCCACACTTGAAACCATTCCAACTTATATTTTCCTGTAGATGGTTTAAGGAGATCCCATGAGGAGGTTAAGGAGACCCCATAAAAAAATCATCATATTTCAGCAGCTTTCTTCTATTGTTTTGAGTGATATTTCAGATACATTGGTTAGGTCAGGATGACATACAGTATTAGATCGCTGTGTAGAAAGTGTGTTCTTTTGGAGAAAATATGCCTGATACTGGGAGAATGAATGTTATCTGAAGTACTATTAACTTCTTAACTTCTTTTGGCAAGGAGACAATTCTGCAGGCTTCCCTGTATTTAAACCTAATCTTATTTTTAAGATTATCTTTGACACTGACATTACAGTTTGCATTGTGTACTCAGACAATGTGTGAGTACACACTGTGACCCTATTGGAAAAACCAATGCTTTTTATAGGAGCAAGGGCAAGTGCTTAAAAAAAAGGAAAGAAAATCAAAGAGAAAGTGGCGGTATAAAAAATATATTTTTGCAAGATAAAGGTTAAGGACAATTATGACAAATCAGAAGTACAAACCAATATTTTGGTATAGATCCATTTTAAGGATTAATTTAATGGAAAAGTTGTGTCTGTGGCCAGACTTGCTCCGCTGTACAAAAGGTTGGCAGATAAGATAGATTGGGTTTTGGTAGCCATATCATGTGTTGGGGTTGGTCAGGAGTGGGTTCTACTCACCTTTACTACCGGTTTGCAATGGGTAACCGGCTCGCTTCATTCGCATGCATGTGCACTGTTCTGCGCATGCGCAGAAGCGTTCTGATGACGTCGGGGTCAGTGGGTGGAGCCTCCCTCTGGTTTTACTACCAGTTTTATAGAACCTAGCAGGTTGTTTCTGAACTGCTTCCATTGTATTAGATTTGAGATCATAATTGTTATGATTACATTATCTTGACTTGGCAATTTATAGCCATGTTCAAAGAAGAGTATATTTTTGGAACATGCTATCAATAGATTAGCGGAAGGGGTATTTGAGGTTTTGCAGTTCTTATACAATACAAAACATGTCTGCAAAACCATGCAGTCGCTATAGGCAACACAAAACATCTCTGCAAATAGAAAAATGGTTTTTTGTCCCTGTAAGTCTTAAATCTAAATTCAGTTTTACTGCATTGTGTATAAAATTACCTGTGGTTTCCAGGCATTTGTGCACCCTGGTATGTCCATCCTTCCGTCTATATTGCTTTGTGCAGAATTTCTAGTCCAGGCATCCTTAAATAAATTTTCTTTAAACCCAGTTTTTATTTTAATGCATAGCCAATTAGCCTTAAAGCCACAAAATAGTTTCTGCAATGCTCTTATATTTACAGTTCCACATTTGATGTTGAGTGGAACATGTTGGTCCAGTATAAAGTCTATGAATCTCTAACATTCATTTACAGAAAATTGGAATTGATAAGTTAATTGCAGCAAGACGTAGGTCTATGATGTCTAGTCAATGCTGAAAGGAATTGAAATAAGGTCATTACTGTCCTAAAGTAGAAGGACTTGGTTTCATGTGACCAGTTTTGATTTCTCTTCTAAAGCTCTGTATATATCTCCATCAGTGAGGTCTGCATCTAAGTGGCCACATGGCCCTTTAATGGGCCTGTCGTATATCATTTAATTATAGAAATCAGCCCTTCAGATATTACATTACTGAGTGGTAAAGTACAGTACATATCCACCAAAAAGAAGAAATACTTCAAATAGACTAACCGTGGCTGAATCCAGGAGGGCAATAAAATTACCTATTTTGTTCAAATACATAAAAATACGGTACATAAATAGAAGACAAATTAAAGCTTCCATAAGAACAATTGCAGGTCTATTTTTTAAAAAAAGAAAAACTGATAACAGTAATGTCTCACTATGAGCCAGAAACAGTTATAAATAAGTCTAGTTGAATTAAACAAGAATAGTATCGGTTTCTATTTGAGATATCATATTGGCCATGCCTGTACTGCCATAATTTACTGGCTTCCTGTGTAATCAAATGAAAGAACTTACCCTCAAACCATCTGCAAGATATTTAGAAAACAATGAGAATTGTAGATGCTTTGTGTTTGAGAGTATTAACTTAGAGCTTAACTAGCTTGGATATGATTTTAGGTAGAAAAATAGAATGTACAAATAGTGTTAGCCTTATAGGAAATCAAAGGTGAATATTGATGCACAGATATGTCAGGGACTGTCTTTTTTTTCAGCAGGTCGAATTCAGCATTTGCTCATGTTTGGAATACCTGTGTCACGAAAACGTATTAATCAGAACACTGAAATTAGATCACTTTAATTTGTTTCCCCTTTTCTACATGTCAGGCAGTTTTTCTCAGTTTGAGGCACTGATGTACTGATTCAAAAACTTCTTCATTGTCGTTATCATGATCATTTGAAACACTGTTCTGGAGGTCATCTCATGACATCAAAGATTTATAGCCAATCAATACTGCGTTTAGCTGGCTTGGGTTGCAAACGGGAAGAATAGGTTTCCTTTGAATTCAACCTTTATCAGAAAATGCTACATCTTGACAATCATGGTAAATGGATTCAAATTTTGTAAATCTGGAAGCCTCCTAATAGCAGTTGTTTTATACCTCTGAAAATAGTCCTGGTTTATGAAAGAGAAGATAAATTAAACTTTAAAAAAATAAATAAAAACTACCTAAATTTCAAGAAGTTGCCTCCTTTCCTTTTATATTTCCTTTTATATTTCTGTTGTGGTTGTAGCGGTAGGAGTTGCCTTATACCTAATAAATAATTTAGATTTGTTTAGAGTCACCTTGAACAGTATATGAATGTAATAAATGATTAAATAAAATGTTTTTGATTAATATATTTGATGTAATATGCAATAAGTGAAGTGCTAAAAGTATATTGTTTTTTTTTTTTTTACAAAAATGATCCATCCTAGAACCTGTGAGGTAATTTTCAAGTTGCTCTCTAAACTGTTCCTTAAGTTTTATTTATTTATTTTGTCAATGTAATCTTTTTTGTAGGTTTTAGACATTGTGAAAGTCAGTATTCGCTCTGTCCTGAAGCATATCTGGAGAGTTTCAGATGTGGAATGTTTACATTTATACCGACTTTTTAACCGTGTGTTTAATCGCCTGCTCTGGAGCCACGGCCAAGGCCTGTGGAACTGTTTCTGTAATTCAGGGTAAGAGTATATACACTCACAAAAGACAGACATGAAAATTGTTTTTCTTGAATAAAAACAAGGCTCTTTCTCGTTTGCGACTTTATTTTCCTCATAGTTAATTTAGTAATACTGTTTACTTAGTTAGACTTTCTTAAAAATATTCATTTCTCTGTTTCTATATTTTATATTCTGAGTGTTGGAAAGATTATGGATGCAGGACTTTTTAATCAAGACAGAATTGCTCAAAGTCGTAGGCATGTTCTTTTGGGAAATAGTGGTTTGAACTGAAATTTTTACAGAAACACACACAGACTTTTTGTTGCTTTGATCATTTGCTCAGCTCTCGTGTTCCCTAATCATCTGGTGGTCCATGGGCAACAGTCATCCTGGTAGGAGCTGCTCTCAAGTCAAGAGCAGAAATAGCTCCTATGTCTCCTGAATTACTTTGTGCTCCTTCCAGAGCCCATCTTGACAATGTTGCTGGATTTCAAGGGCACAGTTGCTGTGGATAAAGAAGAATACAATTCCCATCCCAAAACTCTGTTCTCCTCAAAAACAGTTCTACCACAGATACTCTGACTAGTGTGGCCTTTGAAATACAAAGGCTGAATTATTAATTTGTATTTTCCTATTTCCCACCAACTGTGAGTGAAACAATACCAGCTCTTTACTGTAAACTAACAAGGTCATACATTAATTCACTTCCTTCTCTGTAGCTAAATTTCTCACGTAAAGATTTCAGATTGTCATTTGTGGTGGAAAAGCATGAGGTCATGTCTGTTTCCATGCCAACAGGAGCTCTTGGGAGACAATATTCAGTAAAAGCACAGAAGCCGTGACTGCCGATCAACTCCAGTGTTGCCAACGAATAGTTGAACTTTGTAAACAGTGCCTGCTAGTGGTTTACAAATACTCGTCTGATGTTAGAGGGACCATCTCTGGAATGAATTCTGATTGGGACGACACAAGGTATGCATGATGCTGAATTTGACATTTTGCGGTCTGATGTTAAAAGCAATTTAGGGATGCAAGGGCATGATTAGGCTTCCATACTGTTGGATTTTGTTGCAGAATTTCAGTTGATACTAAACTTTAAATTAAAAGTTTAATTTAACTTTTAATGTTTCATTCCAGGGTAGTAACTCCAATCCAGCAGTTTACATGTGTTTAAACTGATTCTTGTGAGAGCCAGTTTGGTGTAGTGGTTAAGGCATCAGGCTAGAAACTGGGAGATTGTGAGTTCAGTTCTGCCTGCCTTAATCACAAAGCCAACTGGGTGAACTTGGGCCAGTGACTTTTCTCTCAGCCCTAGAAAGGAGGCAGTGGCAAGCAACTTCGGAAAACCTTGCCAAGGAAATCAAAGGGATTTGTCCAGGCAATCTCCCATTATTTCACACCACTGAATGGAAGGACACCCACCCCAACCCCTTGATTCATATATATGCAATTTCTAGCTTCTGATTGTTGCCTATACATTTTAGTGCAGAAACATAATCACTTTCTCCCCTTTGTTTTCCAAGACTTTGTGATGTAAAATATCTGAGGGGCACCAAGTTGGTGCATGTTAATGTAATGAATATGAAATCTCAATTGAATAGATTGGTATAGCATGGATGAAAATCTATACAAATCCTTTTTGGGTCATCTTTTTAATAAGTAGGAGAAGAGATCTATTAGAACTTTTCCCAATTTTGAACTAATTTTTAAAAAGCTGTTACTTGCACTGAGTGATCTGGAACAGTTTGACAAAGATTTCTTCAACTAGTAATAGTGTTCAGAATAATTTTTCCATCAGCTTCCCAATTCAGTTTTGAATGCTTTAGAAAGTATAGTACAAGTTCTTTGCTCAAGACATCTTGGTTGATTGATTAGCATATGGATATTGATATCCGGGGCAGTCAAAGAGATGTAAGATCACACTGTACTTCTAAAAGAACAATAAACTTTACAAAATGGTTCCTTAGACTAAAATTTTATTATAATTGTTTAATTCTCTGAAGACAATATCAGCTTCACAACCCAAAGTCATTTTTTTCTGTTAAATGATTATTTGGGCAAATTTAAGAGCAACAACAACAACCAAGGGCTTTATCTGCAGCGATTCTGATTTAACTTATAGAATTTTTTGCTATACATTGTAGTAGTAGCCATAAATGTTAATAATCCAGCTGTGGTATACCCTTCCATTTATTTTTGGCCATTGCTCATAATGATTGAGAACTTATAGGCCAGACCTACCCCTGCTATATATTGAGTAGTTGAGAATTACAAGAATGTTATGATAAACTTAATAATCCATGCTATTTACAAGAAATCAAAAGTGTTTTCTCCAAAGCATGTAACGTGCCATTATTAGAAATGATTCTAGGCTAGATGGAACATTATTTTAATTCCACAGACCTTTCAGTAAGGAGCAAAATTAAGCGTAGGTATTATTTGTTTTAGAAATATAAACGCAATATAAATTACCTATAGAATTTCCTTACCATAGGGCCATAGTAATCAGGATGTGGTGCACCTTCGACATAGCCATGACATAGAAATACCACACAGCTCTGATTCTCTCTTACTTCATTCCGAAATAATTTTATTTGTGGTAAAAGCCTGTGGTACATCCCCAAAATTCAATATGTTAGTGATCCTGCCTGCCTTACGCCATTATGTTGGAACATATATATATATGACAAAAATTGAAATACATTTCCAGAGGTTAGTCTCTGCATAACTTAAAAAAAAAGGTAATAGTGTAATAAAAAATGGCAACATTGGATTGGATAATCCAAGTTCAAGTCTTCCTCTGACTAAGAATTTTGAGTCAGGCCTTTTTCTCTCTCAGCTCTTCAGTTTGACAGGCCTATAGTAGAGGAGATAAAATAAAAAGAAATGAGACGCCATGTTAACCAATTTGAACTTCTAAGAGAAAGGCAAGATGTAAATGGAAAGTAATAGACATATGCAGAAATGTTGTGAATTCAACTCTTTTGAGCCCAAAATCATTCTAGAAATCTCTGAAATATACCAGTTTAATATACCAGTGTGGGCCTTCAACCTGTTTAATGTTCAAAAGCGCATTTTAAATTGAACACAGTTCAAATTCAGAATGTTTGTTCTATCTTTTTAATGTAGTAATTTTAATGCACAATAGTTATGCAATAGCCTTTGTCAGGGGAAAAAAAAGCAAGCTTCAGCCATTTCACAACTTTGAGAAAGAGGGTGATGATTGCTGGCAGGTGTCTCTATGGCTGAGAACTCCATGATGTTGCAGAAAATTTGCAGTAAATCTACTCCCTTTAAAGATCCACTCTGACTTCTTTTTTTTTTTTTCCTTCTTATAACTGGCCTTTCTTGGAAATGCTCCAGTCCTTAATTTCCAGTTCTGAAGTGTGTAATTTCTTTCCAGCAATTAACCACCAGACATTTGTTCATCAGCATTTCCTTTGGAAAGAACTGAAAATGTATACTCTCCGATTCAAAGCTCATATGAAATTATCATCAGGAACCTTCTTCTTCTTGTTTCCTCCAAGGAAAGTACAGAATCTTCTTAATGCCCTAATCAAATCTGCTTTTCAAATAAGATAAGGGAAGGTTCAAATCCTTTGAATTCTTTTTTTTTCTGTCTCCTTTTCCATACACAACATGGTTCCAAAGAAAATTACCACCTCGGGTTGAGTAATTTGAAATAATCAGAACCAGATTTTGATGGGGAAACATCTCAGAGACGAACAATACTGCTGAGAAGCAACATAATTCAGGGCCAGCATCTTCAGTTAAGAAAACCTTAATAGCAAGGCTGGAAAAAAAATCGGTGCCTGAGAGGTTAGAGAGCTGTTATAAGGTAGGGTTGTAGTCCAACCGGTCTGGAAGGCGCCATTTATTTATTTGTTAGATTTACAGATCTGCCTTTTCTCTAGGAGTTCTAGGTAGCTACATGAACTCTCCCTTTATTTTATCCTCACAATAGCAATTCTAAAGAGGTAGGTTGAAAACTCCCAGGGAGTTTTCATGGCTGAGAGTAGACTTGAACCTGGACCTTTCTGATTCTCATGACACACCGCACTTGCTTTCACATCATACTGACTTTCCAAATTAGAGAAAGTTGGATTCTACATAAAGTGCTTTGACATCTTGATTCTTGAAACAAAGATTCTTGAAACATCTGCGACTAATTGTAGAGCATTTAAAGTTTAGGAATATTTTATCACAATGCTGCTCTTTATATTACAAGTTGTCCTCACTTAATGACTGCAGTTGGGAGCAGCAACTCTGTTGCTAAGCAATATGGATGTTAAGTGAAACCTTACATGACCATGCCAGATTTACCACATCCGTTTCACTGCAGTTGTTTAAGCAAATCATCCACAATCATGAAGTGCCACACCCTGTGACCACAAATTTTTCCCCCTTTTAAATGTAAATTTTAATTTGTTTTTAAATTATTGGGTATTTTAAATTTGTCTCAGCCAAATTATTTAATTCGTTTTTATTCTATTTTAAATTTTTGTATTTATGTGTTTTATTCTGTGGCTGTTCACCGCCCTGAGTCCTTCGGGAGTAAGGTGGTATATAAATCCAATAAAAACAAACAAAACAAAAAACAAATTGCAACTTATCACTGGCTTTTCTTTTGGTGTTGCTTGTTGGAAGCTGTGAAGTTAGCCAATGGCAGTCATGTAATTGTGAAACATTGCAACACTCATAAATTCAAGGACCAGTCATAAAGCTACTTTATCAGCGCTGTTGTAACTTTGAACCATCATTTAAAAAGGCAGTTGTTAATGAAGAGCTACCTATAATTCTAATTTTTAAATTTTAAATAGCTAATGCATCATAGCAATTACTATGCTCAGAGAATTGCCTTTTGTAAAAAAAAAGTATAGATTTCTTCTCTGCAGTGTAGTTGTTATCTTTTTGTAGTTTATTCTCCTATCCTGTCTGAATTGAAAGTATTTAATAAAGTAGACTTCAAATCCTTTTCACAGGAGTTCTCGTCCAACTTTCCTGGCCGGATTCATGTTTTCTTTTCCCCCTAGTCTGTAATCAATTCAATTGAAATCCATTTTTTTTTATTTACAGGATTTAAATGGGCACCTATTTCATACAAAGACTTTAGGCAGTTCACAACAATCTGTAATTAAAAATATACCTTTCCTCCCAGGTGCCAGACTAGACAACCTCACAGTTTATCTCCCCACCCCCATTCTAGCCTGGTGCTTGGGGGACCAGCCAGGTCTTCACACATCCCAGATGGGCTGAAAGGGTAGCAATCCCTCTGAACTCTAGTGGGAGGCTGTTCCAAAATATTGGGGCAGCCACTGAGAAGACATCCCTCTGAGGTTTCATCAGATGGCAACATTTAAGGGAGAGGATCTGGAAACACCCCCTACCCCCAAATCTAATCTAGGCAGAAATCTTTAGCTAGAGGTAGTCCTGCAAGTAACCTGGCTCTGTGTCATGTAGGGCTTTAAAAGTAATAACCGGCACTTTAATTGCAACTGAAAGCCAGTGCAATCCATGCAGGAGTGGGGTTACTTGAGTGTATCATAGGGTAGGGGTCCCCAACCCCTGGTTCGTGGATTGGTACTGGGCCATGGCATGCCGGAAACTGTCTTCCTGTTTGCGGAAAAACTTCTTTCCATGGAACCGGTCCCTGGTGCCCAAAAGGTTGTGGGGGGGGGGGGTGCTGCCATAAGGTACTGAATGCTGCTGCATTCTGCATCAGTTACAAATTCTGATGGTCTTCAAGCCCCATGTAGAGTACATTGCAGTAATCCAAACAGGAGTTGACTAAGGCATGGATAACTGTGAGCAAGGCTTCCCATTTGGACTACTGCAATGCATTTGACACATTAGCAAAGGCAAACTTAATTTTGCAAGTGATTATTGTATATTTAGAAGAAATCAGTAGCTGCAGCTTCTGGACAGAACCCGTAGAGTAATGCATTACAGGTAGTCCTTGACTTAAGGCCATAGTTGGGCCTGAAACTGCTGCTCTAAAATAAGGTAGTTGTTAAGTGAATTGTGCCAAACTATTTGATCTTTTTTGCTGTGTTTGTTAGGTAAATCAGTATGGTTGTTAAGTGAATCATGCAATGGTCAAGCAACTTCAGCTTCCCCATTGACTTTGCTTGTTGGAAGTCAGCTAGGAAAGTTGCAAAAGGTCACCATGAGACCCCTAGATGGTGCAATCCATATAAATACATACCCATTGACAAGTGCCTTGATCACATGCTTCTGTGGATGTGCAGCAGTCGCAGGTGCACAATTCAGTCGTAAGTGTGAGAACTGGATAATTTTCAGCATCTTCATAACTAAGACAGTTGCTAAAAATGTTCTTAGGTCGAGGACTAACTATACATATATTTAGTAGATGCTGCTTTGGAAAGGCAGAACATATATAGAATAGTAAGGTGTCCCTGTGGATTTTACTCTGTTAGTTGTTGCCAACTATAGGGGGTAGCACTCATCTCCGTTTCAAGGACATTGAGCCAGCACTGTCAAAAGGCATTTGTGCGGTCATGTGGCCAGCACAATGTCATGGTTTGCTGTTACCTTCTCACCGAAGTGGTACCTATTTATCTACTCACATTTGCATGCTTTCGAACTGCTAGATTGGCAGGAGTTAAGACGAGGACGGGAGCTCACCCCATTGTGTGGTGCTCGGGTCTCGAACCTGGGCTGCTGACTTTCCAGCTGAAAAGCCCAGTGTCTTAATCACTGAGCCACTGCGCTACATACATAGAATAATATCTACATGGAATTAATTATCCTAAACTGAATGGAAGTTTAACCTGTCATTGAGCCAATGATTTTTTTATTTTAAAAGTGCTAAAGTGGAGAATATACACTGCTCAAAAAAATAAAAGGAACACAAGCAGAAGACATTTGAGATCTGAATGAATGAAATAGCCTTATTAAATACTTTGTTCATTATATACAGTAGTTTTGTGTTCCCTTTAGTTGTTTGAGCAGTGTATAAACTACTGTATATAAAGAACAAAGTATTTAATAAGGCTATTCCATTCATTCAGATCTCGGATGTCTTCTGCTTGTGTTCCCTTTATTTTTTTGAGCAGTATATTTAGCACTCTTGCTTTGTTAATTTAGAAGCATGAAAACTTTAAGGAGGCATTTCTAATACCTTCATTAATAACCATCTTTCTGTAAGTTACATATATTTGCTTAGTAGAATTTGCTGGAAGCAGAGTGTTTTTTTAAAAGAGACTAGAATTCTTTAAAGCAATAGGTGACGATGTCCAGTTCTTTGCTATAACTGAGTATTAGATACTCAGTCACATGTGTCATGTAACTTAAAGCCAAATGTAAAAAGCATTTGGCAGGGCAGTGAGTTACTCCGAAACAAACAAACAAACAAACAAACAAACAAACAAGCTACACATAGCTAGTATTTTATCTTTGTTCATTGATGATCTAACATTAATCAACTGACCAAAGATCTTTGTTGCGTTTCATGATTTACTTTACGGAGAATTATTTGAGTATAGCTTGCATATTCACATTAAGTACTGTAAATACCACTTACACAGTTGAGCTAACCACTATTGCCTGTCAAAACGTCTAGGAATTTCTCTTCATTTCTGAGTGATAAAATGACATAGTAAAGACTTTTATCACTTAGAAGTGTCTTTAAAAAATACTCCACTCCTTCTTCTCTTCCCTTGCCCTTCACAAAAAGCTGTTTTCCTCACTTCTTTCTTTAATTTATTTATTTTCCCCCTGAACCGTTCAAAACCTATAATTAATGTGTCCTTTCTACTGTGGACATATTTAATGATCTTTGCATGCAGCCTTAGGTCATGAATTCTGCCATTTTACACACTTCATTGGATTTGATCTGGGAGGAAAGGTACCTGAAATATAGGCATCGTTCCGCTAAAACAGGTCTTTGTTTGCAGCTCTTTCACAGGAAGCCTTTCATAACAACAACCTGGCTTTAGCATATGCTCTCATGGCATTTAATCATTGTGACTCTTACAGCACGGTGCTTAGAATTCATCATCCCCTGATGTAATGTTTTCTAAACTGTGTGCTCTATTATGTGCACTAGTTCTAGCATAATACATTACTTGTAACGTAGCTTCCACTTAGGGTAGGTGTTATATTTATACGTTTGTAGAGCATCTAATATCTGCAAGCAATTACAGAGCGTTAGTAATGGGAAATAAATTAAAGGGAGATTATTAGACAATTTATGATAAATGATTGTAGGTTTTTATTCAAGTTCTGTTTCTGCTGGTGTTGCCACCGATTTAAGTATATAAATCAAGAGAGTCATTGATGAATTAGCGATTTGCTAAAATCATGATAATGAGGTGGTGGCTATATCACAACTTCATTAAGTAATGGTATGGTTTAGTCTAATACAGCAAAATTTGGTATTGATGTCAGAGTTTATGCAGGCAATAAAGTAATAATAATAACAAAGCAACACAAAATGATTTACCCCTAAATACTATGTCCTCCCTCACGCTGACCCTGTCATAATTTGGGATAAGCAGCATAAAGGCCACACAGAATATGCACGTCCTTTTTAAAGAAAATAATGAGGAACAAAACAATAGAAAAACTATTGAGGTTGGAAGGCTTTTATTCTTAAATGGCTCATGTTTTACTTGCTTTTAAATCTTAAATGTTCTGTAGGCATGTGATGGGTGAGGAAAAGAAGTGTTATGATGACATGTGACATGTGTGTGTATGTAACTGGTAGTACCACACTGCATGCATGATGCACTTAGCACAATAGTGTGCTAAGCATTAATATATATATATATATATATTTTCCACAGAAACCATAATTTCTGGCCTGAGCACCAGGGAGAAACATGAATTCCAGATAATATCTGTAAATAATATATCTGAATTCATTTCAAACAAGAAGTTCAGATTGTTTGATGTACTTTCAAATATTATATTTAATGTTGAATCTCCCCAATTTGGGAAGCATTTCCAAAGTACATAATTTATGTAAAAGGGCAATATTATTTAACAGAGTAAGCCTGATTGGGGTAGATTGTAGAGGTGATACCAAAATATAATTTTATCATATTTTATTTATCCATATATTGAATTATTATATTTTATTCTAATTTCATTTTAAATTGTATTTTATCCAATTCAATTTTAAACTGTTTTTATCAGATTTTAGTAATAATTTGTATCTGGAACTCTGCACTTTGATATGGCCCAAGGGCTAATCAATAAAGTAACCTAACTAACTAACTATTATATTGATACTTGGTTGGTTATATTATGATTGAATCGTACAAGTGTATGTCCGTCTTCCTTATAGATTATTTATTAATGAATACTTGTTTGGTTGAATTGAAGACATCTGTTTAATTCTTATGCCTTTGTCTTTTAAACCCTTTTCTAGGTATTTACTACCAGGACCATTGCAATTCATCATGAAACCCTCCACTGGTTTTGGGGGTAGCTCATCTGGAATGACTCGCTCGGTTTTGTTTACATCTAAATATGACCATTCATGAAACTAAAAGGAACGTTATATTAATGGGCAATTCGCTTTATTTTTCTCCTCAAGTACAAATGTGTGATGGAACTGAACATAGATATTGTTATATATTTATTACCATATATAAAATGTAGCTCAAAAATCTGCTGTAAACACATAACATTTCTCAGAAATATAATAAACCTTATTAAACTGTTTACAGAGGTACGTGAATGTCCACATTTGCTAGATGACTAAATAAATTTGTATTAAAAACAATACTTTTGCTGCAGAGGCACAGAGGGCACAATCCTATACTGGAGATCTCTCAGCTGAGGGGCTGTAGACTTTAGTGGACGCCCTGCTATCTGGTGAAATACCAGTTATGTTGCAATATTAACTCATATGCTACTAGAGCTCTCTGCAGGCAGAGGTGTTCTCTTAATGAAGATAATCTTTACAGAAAGGGTAGAGCATAGCAGAGATAGGAGTTGAATAGAGGAGAATCAACCTTGGTCAAATCCCATACTAATACAATCTGTTGGACATATTCCCACAGAAGGTGCGGTTTTTCTCTAGGTCCAGATTTGTTATGTTCTCTCCCATTAAATTTAATGGGAGAGGGGAAATCCATGAGTGCATTGGTTGTCTTGCCTTTGTTGCCTATATCTGGGACATAGTGTGGCTCAAAACCCAATTATAGCAAATCATCACCGTGTATAAAGGCCCAATCAATAGGTTAACCACCGTTGTGATGAAAGAGTGTGTAACTTGGGGGTCTATATTTGATCTCATGTTGCACACATTTTAGAGGGCACAAGACTGAACATTGGGAAACAAGAAGAAAAAAGCATTATGCAGAAGCAGCCCTTTATGAAATACTCATAAAGCAGATTGCCAACACTTCTCTGCCCACACTCCTAACTGGCATTTTGCTTTGAGACATTAAACAGACTGTCAACAATCAACTTTGTTTCTGTGATTAGGAGATGGCAGGGCAGAGACCCTCATTCAAAGAAGTAAAGGAGGAAGAAACCCAGACTACAAAGTATAATTCTGTGGTTCATTCCCCATTTATCCAAGGTAAAACGGGCAAGGAATGGGAAAGACTGGTTGGCCACCAGATTACTAAAAGGAGGAATTAGTATACAATTGCCAACAGTCTCTCCCTGGAATATTTCAAGGCTCCACAGCAATATACTTAATGGGAATACTGCATTGATAGCCAAGTGAATTAGAACATCTCCATAGAGAAGCTAATGTCTCAAGGAAAAACCCATAGACCCAAACAAGGGATTTAAACGAAGGGAAAGAATAAGAAAAAGGTGGTGAGTATGTGGCCATTTTGAATGGCCTAACCCTAATTTATACTTTTCCACATTGTAGGTTAGTGGACAGCTTACTGGGACTATTCTATTGGCGTAATGTCTCTAGGATTCCAACCACAGCATCATCTGAGTATAGGATTGCTTTGCCCAACAAAACTGACCTTGCAGGTCCTGTTACAATTCTAACTTATTTTATAGGCAGAATGTCTTTAGATCTGAACTATTTATGTAAAGCTTATTTTTGTTTTTTGTTTGTTTTGTTTTGTTTTCCTTCTCTTGTAGGGAGCAATGTGCCATTGGGATTAGATGACAAGGTTTAGGGGAATAAAGATAGTAAACTCCTAAGTATGTTATTTCTGTTTCACAGTTAAAGACACTTGTATAAACGCCGAAGCCTAATGTACCTTTGGGTATATTTTTAACTGAAGAGAAGGATAAGAAATGTGCAATTTTTATTTTTCAGTAAGGGCATACTGAGACCTCTTAGTTAAGTGAAGTCAATCCTCTGGGTAAATTATTCAAGACCATCCGTTCTGATCCATAGCTTCTAGCTGGAGCGTTGTAATATTATTACTACTAATAAAAAACATGGGCAGCGAGCATTTGTATTGGCTCTTTTATTTGTGTGTATGTCTGTGCGTTCACTTGTATATGTGTTGAGCTGCTTGCTTTCTTCAAGAAGATAATTTAGTTTCCAAGAAAAAGTATTGTACTTTCTTTCTACCATGTGATTGACAGTACAAATATCATTTTAAAATCCTTAGGATACTATCATATCCCTTTCAAATAATACACATTTGTAATAAGATGCACTTCTGAGTGATGCAGTGGATCCCAGGGACTATAAACAATATTCTATGGATTTTAATGGGAAGCGTTCATTTCTCAGAAGGAAGGGGGAAAAGAGTGCCACTGCCAAAGCAACCGTTACGTTACCAAATAAATTTATTTTTATTTATTAATCCAATTTAGCCTGCTTTTCTTCAAAAGGATTCTCAAAAAGAGCAAATCCAAAATCAAAAGTGGAACGGAGAAAGCCCCAGTGGCTTCCTGCATTTGGGATGTCATCCAGTCTCAAGTACAATAGTGGGATAGTGGCAGATGGATTATTGATCAATAGCACAATGAAGGGAGAAAGTTCCATCAGCCACTTGCCTGAACATGTGGAAACTAGAAAGCGAGTAGATAAGAAGGGCAGCTATATAGTTTGCTTGGAGGGCCAAAGCTTGGAGGTCAGAATGAGTAGGATCAGATGAGCATATGCTGGCAGTCTTCTACTCAGTTTGAAGCCTTTCCATGTTTAGTTAAGGGAAGTGTAGTCAGCTTAAATATAGCTTAATCAATCGTATTTCCCTGTCCTTGACCTTTTCCCCCTGGGGGAAGATACTTAATCTTGCAACTTGAAAAGTTTTTGGAAACTTGAAAAATTATGCCCCCCCCTTTTTTTCTGCAAACCATTGTCTGGATAAAATTCTTATTCTCAGTAAGAATTTTGAGGGTCCTCTCCCTCTTTTATGGTCAATATGATTGTTGTTAACTTGTATCTTAGTGTTTTCCAGATATACAGTACATAGCCATAAAATAAAAAATGCGAGTTTGCTTTATTCATATTACATTTCTAAAAAAGAAGAAAGAAAAGCTCTTTTGAGATGAATTCAATACACAACGTTCAAAATAACAGGCAAAGGGTGAAAAACTGAAGAGAGTCAAAATTAAATGCAGAACTAAAGATGTCGCCTACAAATGCTACTTGGGAAACAATAGAAAAACTTTCACAGATCAGATAGCACATTCCCATTCAAATACACAGTATTGTCAAACTAAGATAAATGCTGGGTAACAGTTATGAACATTTAGGAATCTAAAGTGTATGCTCAGCAATTTTGGCATCAAATCAGACCTTTAAAAGGAAGGAAGAGCTAGCTTTTTAATTCTGGAACGGTTGTAAACAAGCTTTATAAAAGTCCTACAGTTGAATACACATCACTCTGAATATTTTAATTGGTTTACTTCCTTATTAATGGACTAATAATTTAAGATAAGAGGTCTAAGAAATTTTGGGATTTATAGCTGAGTTTTAAGAGGCAAATCAGGAGAAGGCCTGGAGGTCCTCCAGATCTGGGCTGCAAAAAAAGCTGGAAACCACTAGGTGGCAGCAGAGAGAAAGAGCTTTTTGTAGCTTGTTACTTCCTTCTGGGTGCCATGAGATTTTTACAGCCTGGATCTGTGACTTATTCTGTGAGTTGTTCCAGAATGCATAGGAAGACACAGCTGCCATTTTATTAGCGCACTTCATCTTTTCCCTCCTAACAATTGTCAAGAAGGCACCCGTGAAACAACAACTAGTTCTAGCATTAGTAAGGTGACCAGATTTTAACATTGGTAAAGAGGGACATTGTGGGCGTGGCTTATTTTGTGGGCGTGGCTAGCTGATCATGTGACTGGGTGGGCGTGGCTAGCTGGTCATGTGACCGGGTGGCCATGGCTGTGTGTATAGGGACTACTCAGAGGGCTGAAAAGTCATTTCTGACAGGTCCTCACACTTTTGACTGGTCCTCACACTTATGACCATCCTCACATTTATGCCCGTGCAGCATTCTTAACAACCATGTCACTCATTTCACAACTGCTTCTCTTCACCATGGTGACAAGATAGGGCAAAAACGTAAAATGTGAGGACAGTCGTAAATTCGAGGACTGGTCAAAAGTGCGAGGACCAGTCAAAAATAACTTTTTCAGCCCTCTGAGTAGTCCATATGCACAAAAGGACTAACCAGAGGGCTGAAAAAAGTCATTTCTGACAGGTCCTCGCACTTTTGACTGGTCCTCACACTTATGACCATCCTCACATTTATGCCCGTGCAGCATTCTTAACAACCATGTCACTCATTTCACAACTGCTTCTCTTCACCATGGTGACAAGATAGGGCAAAAAACGTAAAATGTGAGGACAGTCGTAAGTTCGAGGACTGGTCAAAAGTGCGAGGACCAGTCAAAAATAACTTTTTCAGCCCTCTGAGTAGTCCATATGCACAAAAGGACTAACCAGAGGGCTGAAAAAAGTCATTTCTGACAGGTCCTCACACTTTTGACTGGTCCTCACACTTATGACCATCCTCACATTTATGCCCGTGCAGCATTCTTAACAACCATGTCACTCATTTCACAACTGCTTCTCTTCACCATGATGACAAGATAGGGCAAAAATGTAAAATGTGAGGACAGTCGTAAGTTCGAGGACTGGTCAAAAGTGCGAGGACCAGTCAAAAATAACTTTTTCAGCCCTCTGAGTAGTCCATATGCATAAAAGGATACAGTAATAGAGAGGGATGAAGGAAGGGAAGGGAAATTAGAGTAGGAGTGACGGTTAAGAGAGGGAGGAAGAGAGGAGGAGAAGGAGAAAGGAAGAGGAAGTAGGGAGGAGAAGAAGAGGGGGGGAAGAGAAAGTAAGAAGGAAAGAAAAGAGAGGTGGTAGGTTTGAGGAGAAAGATTGCTGTACAATAAAAAAGATGAAAGGGAAGAAAGCCAACCCCAAACAAATATAAAGATATTAAGATAAAGAATGAATTGTTAAACTTTAAAGAATAAAAGAGAACAAATATGAATAAATAGCAATAATTAGAAACACACATACATACAATGTATTTTCTTTGAACAGAATATTTGGCTGGTTCACAAATTTAAACAGTGTTTAGTCATTTCAATTAAATTTACAATTTCTATATTTCCTTTTTTCCATATTTATTCCTCATCTATTTTTTTAAAAAAACAATTTTACCCTTCATCCTCATCTCTAATCTTAATCAAATTCAATTTTTCCCTTCTATTCTATTTTATACCCCTTCCCATTGTCATCTATTTTTATATCCATCCTCACATTGGTTAATTATGTAATTATGTAATACAGTTGTTTAATACAAATTCAACATTTTAATATAAATCAATTAGTTATATAACTATCTTTTTTGTATATTAATCAATATGAACATGAATATTCCAATTATTTCCATGCAATCCAATTTCTTACAAATCAATTAATTATACTTACCAATAATAATAAACCAAATAATTTCCCCCATATATTCCTCCAAACCACAACTTAACCATTTCTGCTTTCAACACAGTATACAATTAATAATATCTCAATTATTACAATTCCCTAGTTAAAAAGAGCTTTTTTTTCTTTTGTGTTTTAAAATCTTGAACTCTCCTCTTTTGCCCTAAATAATTTTCCATTGTTTGCACTTACCTTTTTTGGTGAGGAAAAGGAAAATAAATCTGCTGCCTAATTTTCCAACGTTGCAAGCAAACCGCAAAGCCAACAGCCTGTTTTACTTTCTGTTTCGTTTTGAGCTTGGTTTGCACAAAGAGGAAAAAAAAACTGAGCAATTTAGCAAGAGCAGAGCCCTGTGCAAATCAGCTGAGAGGGGGAAGCCGAGCTAATTAACGTAGGGCGGCCCTTTGAAGCCCCGCAGCAAGAGTTTAAACAGGTTTTTTCCCTCTAGCCATCAGCGGGGATTCAGGAGGCAGCCGGGAACCAGGAGGCAGAATGAAAAATCGGGACTTTTTTAAAACGCCGCGGGACGCGGGACAAATTGCTCAAAAGCGGGACTGTCCCGCCAAAAGCGGGACGTCTGGTCACCTTAAGCATTAGGATTTGGGGCCATCAAAGAAAATATCTGTAGCACAGGATTGAACTGTGGAGTCCGTGGTGCTCTATGAATTTAGTTGTTTGGCTGAAGATGTTTCATTACTGGCTAGGCAGGGGTGAAATCCAGCAGGTTCTGACAGGTTCTGGAGAACCGGTAGCAGAAATTTTGAGCAGTTCAGAGAACAGGCAAATGTCACCTCTGGCTGGCCCCAGAGTGGGGAGGGAATGGAGATTTTGTAGTATCCTTCCTTCAGGAGTGGGGAGAGGATGGGGATTTTGCAGTATCCTTCCCCTGGAGTGGGGTGAGAATGGAGATTTTGCAGTATCCTTCCCCTGCCATGCCCACCAAGCCACGCCCACCAAGCCACACCATGCCCACCAAGCCACACCACGCCCACCAAGCCACGCCCACAGAACCGGTAGTAAAAAAAATTGGGATTTCACCACTGCGGCTAGGTAACATCATCAGTGCACAAACTATTGTGCACAGGTATTAATAATGTCATTTAGTCAGATAGTGAAACATCTACAACCTAACAACCAGGCTAAGAGAACTCCAAGGACCCTACAGTTTGGAGCAATCCAGTATTGGTGTGAGAAAGAGTCACATCCTGACCTTCCAATATGGCACCCCCAAATCAAAGTAACGTTGGGAAGAACTGAAGTCATAACTATTTCTTCTTGTCAAGCAAATATTGGAGGATTCCCTACAATGAAGCATCACACAATATACGCAGCCCTTGTCCCCTCTGCCTGTTCTAGGTTTTTGCTGAGACTGAGGCTGAAGGTATTGTTAAGGCCACTTTGTTTCCAATCCCCAGAGGCTTCCCTTTCAGTACTGGGTTGCAAATAATGAGAATATGCTTGAAATGTCAGCCTCATATGTAATTAACACATACCCTGACAGGCTTTTGCATGTGATAGATTTAGAGAGGAAGAAAGAGAGGGAAGGCTTATTTCAATTATTCAGTTATACATAAAGTAATAAAACACAGAAAAATCATACCACAGCCGCCTTCTGTTGCACAAATCATTGTTGTTGCTCTTGATTGTACAAATGTTTGCCTTCCAATTAAACATGCAGGCAAATGTGATCTTTTTCTTACTAACACACATCTTCTCTAAGAACTTATAAGGGCATAAAGGGACAGCTCTGCATGTCATTAAAGTCAATAAAATTGAATGGCTTTTGGAGTGTGCTGGTTACAAGGTAGTCTCTTTCCAAAGGCTGCTTACATATTTTTCATTGTGTATTCTACATAATGACAACACCCAGAAGTCTTAATTTAATGAAAGATTATGTTATCAGCGTTGTTGTTTTTTTAACTTCAACTTTCAATTTGGCAGATAAAATAGGAACTGGAAATATACTAGCAGCCCATTCTGTAGTACTATAAGTCCTCTACTAATAGGGATTTCACTATATTTTAGGAATTACTTAAATTACTTATTGGGAAACAGGAAACACATTTCATATCAGTCTGAGTATACTGATGGATGTCATGGATTGCGATGATTAGAGCCAAAAACGCTCAGTTTTGGAAGTAAATGGCTATCTTGTAGATTATGCAGAGTATGTAGAGCATTCCATAATCCAACATTTTGGCACTGAAGTAAATTCAGGATATAGGATGACAGCTGAATTTTCCTGGACAGAAGAAGCTAATCAGATTTCTTTTTGGCTGGAACCGTGATTAAGCAACAAGTTTGTTGAGATGATCTGATTCTATACATTTCTATCTTTGATGTATAACTCATAATTTCCAGCTGTTACCTCACTTCCAATTATTTCCTGTTGTTGTGGCCCGCCAGCGGCCTGCACGGATCGTGGCTGATCCCGACGAAGAGGAGGCTGGTGTGGTGTCATGCCAGCAGCCTGCGCAGCCAGCGCTCGCGTCAGACAGTGAGGAGGCTGAAGAGGATGTGGTGCCAGAGGCAGAGACTCAGCCAGGGCCTTCAGAACCTTCAGAGGCTCCTTCAAGTGGAGAGAGTGAAGTGGAGGAGCCTCTCTCAATGCTCAAGCACGCAGGGCTGCCAAAAGGCAGGAGTGGCTACTCAGGAGGAGGAGGTCTCCTTGAGAGTAAGGCTTGAGGATAATTGGCCACTCCCTTAGCCTATTTAAGTCACACACCGTTAGTAAGTTTCTTGCTATCAGGATTCTGCTGTTCTGGGAAGGGATGCTAATGTTAGTTTGATATTCGATATAATTCAACTTTTGAAGGACTGTTTTTTTTATCTGGTCAAAACTGGAAGATAAAAACAAGTATATAGCTAACCCAGAGCACATCCATCTCTGATTACTGCTCATATCCATGGTGAGTAGTGATCATCCTTTTGAAGGAGCAAAACCAAGCCGTGGCAGAAGAATATATCATATCTATGGAGATTTTCAGCCATCCTGGTCATGGTTGTCCCAAAGGTGTTTTTTCAAAAGGCAACTGGACTTTCTTTGTTTTTGCTTGAAGACGTTTCACTTCTCATCCAAGAAGCTTCTTCAGTTTTGATGGAAGGAGCTTCTTCAGTCAGAATATATATCATATCCAGTGGTGGGTTCTACTTACCTTTACTACCGGTTCGCATCGTGCCCACATGCGCAGATCAATTCTGATGATGACTGGGTCAGTGGGCAGAGCCTCCCACCGGTTTTACTACCAGTTCTTGCGAACTGGTCTGAACCGGGGACAACCCACCACTGATCATATCTAACAACCATGCCCTATGTGGGGTGTTTCCATCTTGAGATTCAGTTCTGCACTGGGGACATCCTCGGAGCCACAATTATGGGCCTTCAAATTTTTGTTCAAGGATGAGTTTTTTTCCATATAAGGTCTTTCCTGTATTCTGTATAAAACCTGGGCAAAGATTGTAGCTTCAAACAATGTTACAGCTGCCAGTATTAATTCCTTTCCTGAAGGGTAAAGGAATAACTTAATCATCATTGAAGATTTTAAAGCATCCGTTTGGTTTTATTTCTATTTATTGTCAAATTGCTCTGCTTTGATTTTCTTGCAAATACCAGCACTTTTGATTTTTGGTAATTTAAGACCATTTTATTTACTTTGCTGAATTGAATTATAGGCTTAAAGTCCAGTCAGAGTGCACAAAGCGACTGCTGTATCATCCATACAGAAGAGAAGAAGGAACCAAACAAATAATGGCACAGAAATCTACTTCTGATTTTGCAGACATCTGGCATTAAGTACAGATTATGATTTGTGAAGGAGTAACAAGGATAGAGTGCAGGAGGAGGTGTATCTCAAGCAGAATAAAGCAGCATTTTTCATGGAAGCTGTCCAGAAGATATGCAACATATGAATAGAGGAAGAAAGAGCAGGTTATGGGTAACAATGGATCACATTGATGATAAATGGTTTTTAAAAGTTAAGTGCTACCACATCTAGGCTGCAAAAAATTCAGATCATGAACAATAAACAGATGGGCTAAATGATCTTTCTTTACTGACATCTAGCAGCTGTCAAGGTTTTTGCAGATAAGATGGTATTTGCATTAAAAGTAGGATATGATCAATTCTTGAAAAGGCTGTTTAGCTACTTGAAGGTTTGGATTCTGAAGTTCTATTTCTTTAAATATAAATTATACACACACACACACTGTACATATATATGTGTGTGTGTACATATACATACATACATACGCACACACATACATACACACATATGTATTTCTCTATTCATCCCTTTTATTAGCTGTTTTCCAGATGCTAAAAGCAGATGTTGATGAACAGTATTTTCCAGTTGTGTGATATCTGAAGAGGCCTAAAGCACACCAGACTTTGTTGACATTCTTGTTTTATAAAGCTGAAAAAGCACTGCATCCTGAATAGAAAGGAGCAGCTGAAAAAGAGTTTTGCATGAATTACATAGCCCAGCAGGTTAAAAGCTTTTGCTAAAAGATGTTCTCTCCAGATTGTACGAACACCTTTGCCTTCAAAACATGTGCAGCACAGAGATATAAAACTGAGATAGATGTGATAAAATTTGTCTAAACATCTATTCTGGAGATGTGAAAACATGACCAGTGTGGCAATGCCTTTAGATAAATCTGTGATGCAGACACAAGTGGGATACTACCTCTGATCACATCATCTGAGAAAGAAATGACAGAGCTGAGGAAAAAAATGTCAATAAAAAACACATATGATGATCAGCTTGCTAGAGGAATTCTCCCATGAGTCAAAGGTAAAGTAACTAGCTTTGTTTTTTTTGTTTGATTCGGGGTGGGGTGGGGGAATACACTTGGTGAGAGGCAATACTTGATGACAGACACTGATAAAGTTATGCATAGGGTGGAGAAAATGTAGATGTGACAGCATTCGTGTCAGACTTCACAAATATCAAACTGTTTACTATATTTAAAGATTAGATTATTGCAAGATGCTCCAAACCAGCATTCTTAAAGTGAGCTTGCACCAGCTCCTAAAACTTCTCAGTTCTTATGGCCATTGCTGACAATTCTACAACTTGAAGGCCCTACATCCAAAGGGATCTAAACTGATGAGAGGACCTATTGTTGAAGAATACACCGCAAGACTGTTCAGATTTTGCATACTTATGGGATCATATTAGACCAGGATAAAGAAACCATTTCCCTCCAGATTTTCTACATCTCCTTCTATCCCTTGATACTGAACATACCTAGAGCTACCAGCTCTGGGCTGCAGAAATTTGGATGCTCACTAGGTGACATCAGAGAGTTAGGATTTTCTTTTTTTTTTTTTTGTTGTTGTTGTTCCCATCTAGTGATGATTCAGATTTTTGCAGCTCAAATCTTGTAGTCATAATCATGCTGCTCTGGGTTGATTGGAGTTGATAAAAAATTAATCTAAGAGAATCAGGTTGTTTATTGTATATTGCACAAGCCCTGTAATGTCTATCCCTGCTATTAGTTAATTGTAAACATTTTACACAATATGGATAATCCTTACTTATCCAGTGCCTCCTTTAGTGTCTGTTCAATCTTACAGTGGTGTAAAAAATAGCTTTGCGACAAATCCTAAAATTTGTGACTGTTGCAGTGTCCTGTGGTGGTTGCAATCACTATTCACGTGCTTTACAACCAGTTTCCATCACTAACAGAGAAAATGGAAGTAACATTGCAAGTTGCAATCACATAATGTCTCACTTAACAACCAAATGGAAAATAATGTGGTAAGCTTACATTTTCTACTTAGTGACTGTGGCAGTTAGCAATGAAGTTGCTAGTCCCAATTGTGGTCCCTAACTGAGGACTACCTGCATTATTGATCTTGTCCTGATGCATCATTTCTTTCCATAAGAACAGAAGATGATTGTTTGGATTGGCTTAAATTTCTGTTTAATGCAACATTTTGTACTTAAAAATGGCCAGTGAAATGGCCATGCATAGAATTAATACTACAACTCAACAAGCATACAATTAATATTACATGCATACAATTAATATTACAAGCTATTGAACACTTGACATACAGAGGCTTTCTGCCTCCATCAATGAAGGAAGTTACATTTAAGATTCACTTTTTGCAAACTGACTTTTCTTGAATCACTTCCTATTGCATGCAGAATTTATTGCAAGGCTCACTATGGTTTAGGGTGAAGAGATTTTAGGACATGCTCCATGTTTGCTCCAGAATCAGATCTGAAAAATGGTGGGATAGTCCATGAAGAACAAGCATAACAACTTCAAATACATACACACCAATAAAAGGGGAGAAGAGTTAGTCATGGAAGCTTGAACTCTTCCTTCCTTCATTTTGTTTTGTTTTGTCACTTCTCAGTCTATAGTGGAGGGAATATTTACTGTTACAGATAGATCAGAGGAACAAATGACAAGATGGGCTATTAGCTTACATAGATCATGGTAAATTCTTATTCTATAGATTGCAAGCTGGTAAATGTAATGTAAAAATGAATAAACTTGAAACTTTATAAATAAATTATAGAGATGGGTGGAGAGTAGGGAGGGCAGATTATCAGACAAATGCAAAGTTGATCATTTTCAGATTGATTGTCCAGTAAATAGTCTGAATATTTAAGATTCTTAATACTCCACTGAACCTTATTTAAAATTTGACACTGCAATTAAAAGCATCCATCTCGAATAAAGCTCAGCTAATTTTCTTTTGGGCTTTTATAGCCTAAGTGCAGATTTTTCTTGCTATTTAAACTGCAAGATAAGGGGAAGGGAATCATCATATTTTAATTGCCAGTAAATTCCTATCAGACTGGAAATGAATAACACATCGATTGTCAACATGCTAACTCGAAAGAAAGTGCCATAGACTTCATTCAAAGTTGCTTCAACATAAGTGTGTTCAGGAATGAAGTCTCAAGGTCAACAGCAATAGAGTTGTCTCCATATGAGACAGCTAACAAAAATCAAAGTGAGTACAAAGGCTGAATATTAATGCTTACATTTAATTAAAAGATTAAGCTCACTAGCTTAATACTTCTGTTTCGGCCCCTGTAGTGAAGGTTTATGAAGAACATTTTCCTCTTGTTTTCGTTGCATCCATAAAATCCCAGCTGAATTGAAAAGATCATATGGCTGCCAATGGAATCTCTCATGAGAGGTTAGAGGGAGAAAGATCTGAAAAATTAAACTTCTGCTCTCCAGGCAGGATATTCCCAGTCCACTTCTGTATCTTTATTTTGGAGTTAACAAAAAAATGAAAGAAAGGTAGGCACACTCTGTATAATTAACACAAGTTATACTTGTTCATCTGTGGCTATTCTCTTTAGAAGCAATCAGGGTTTAGCTGGAAGCTACGATCTTGCTATTAGGAATGTACAAGGCTGTGTAACAATTTGACCAGAATTCCTCAGACTCATTGATCGAATTTACCTATTGTGTTAAAGCATTATCTGACTTGTCTATATAACTATATTGGATAAATACAGCCATTCTGGTTTGAACAGACTAGCAAAACTCAGTATAGTGCATGAATCCAACATCTTTGGATTGTTGCCAGTTATGCCCATTCTTGGACTGAGAGGCTTTGCTCCTGGTCACTGATGACCTTTCGTCTGCATCAGCAGAAGGGGCTGTACATGAGGTTGCCCTTGAAAAGCATTTGGAAGCTTCAGCTGGTGCAGAATATAACTACCGTATTTTCCGGTGTATAAGACGACTGGGTGTATAAGACGACCCCCTACTTTTCCTGTTAAAATATAGGGTTTGGGCTATACTCGCCGTTTAAGACTACCCCTCTTCCAACGCACACCAAATAAACATTAAAAAATATCAGATTTGATTTCAATATGGTATTTCGTACCAGGTTTTTTTCCTGTCACCCTGTCCTGTCACCCATGCAGCCTTGATGAGATCGGCACAGCTTCCCCTCAATGTTGTTGGCGCTCCCGTAGCGTCATCGGTCAGCGCCGGCAACTCAGATTTGGGAAGCTGTGCCGATCTCGTCAAGGCTGCATGCCGCTGAATGCTGGACCCATCTGGTTGCTGAGCGGAGCTTCCCCCAGGCATCCAGGTGGATATTACCGATGCTCTGACTTCCCCAGCTGACCCCCAGTGATGGCGAGCCCCAGCTGTCTGGGGAAATGCCCACCTTTGAGTGATTTTTAAAAAAAATTGTTTCCCGCTGGCTTTAAAGTAGGATACTAGATGGACAGGCTTTGGGTTGGAAATTATGTCCATTTTTTGGTAGTATGTTTACATATTGTTGGTCTTTTATCTTGTGAAGAGACCCAACATTCTGGTCTAGGGTACATATAATAGATTTTTGCAATTAAGTTCCCTATAAATGAGAGGATCAGTGGAAATAAAGTTAGTTTTATTTAATAGGTAACAAAGGCTAATAAAGAGCATTCTAAATATAGTTTATTATTATCTAAACTAGGTTGTTTTATTTCACTGCAATGAAGAAGGTGAAACTAGTTTGCTGGGTTGAACATGTACTGTTTAATGTTGTGCTGGCTGGGGATTGCATGAATTGAAAGCAAAACACACCTGGAGGATTCAAGTTTGGAACATGCAATTGTAGAAAGTTACTCTCAGTGAAGGTCATCCCTAACTCTAGAAATGTGCATTTGAACGGCTTCTTTTGGAGCTACAATGCCTTTTTTCTCTTGCAGGATGGGCAAAGTTTTATGGAGTGCCTTATTTGGCGATGTGCTATATGAGCAATTGGATAACATTCTCCATACGGTCCTTTTTTAAAAGTACAGCAAGGTAGGATGGAAGAGCCGAGGAGGACTTGCATGCACGATCGCCTCCCCAAAGTGCCCCACAGCAAGAAGGTCGAAACTGAAGTGAGGCATTTATCTGCTTTCGGTGAAGGCGCTTAGAACCGCTTCTAACGTGGAAGTTTGGAAGCTGGTTCCTTCAACGGATTTTGTTCCCCAATGTATTTCCCCAAGAAATTCTCAGCCTCCAGCGAAGGGGGGGGGATTGACTTTGAAACTGGATCCCCTCCCGCGTCTTCGCTTCTGCATTGGCCGATGCCGTGGCGAACTTAAAAGAGGCTTAATGAACTACGGCCAAGTCACGGCCTTCCCTTTTGACAGGGGATTTTTTTTCCTGGGGGGGGCGGGCGGGGAGAGTGGGAAGAAGCAGCTCCCCGAATAAAACAGAATTGCAGCGTCGACAAGCCTGCAGAGAAGTTTGCACCAGAGTGGCAGAGCACCGGGTTAGTTGCCTTTTGCCGAAAGGGAATTGCGCCGGAATGTGACCAAAGAAGAGGCCCTGCAACCGATGAAAAACCCAGGCAAGCCCCTGCGGGAGAATAACTTTTCTTCCCTCACCGCTGGGCCAGTTGGCGGGCAGAGGCCGGTCCGGCTCCTTTGCACATCCGACCCTGCAGGTTTCAGTAGAGGCTGCGAATAGGCGCGCGAGGGGCTGGGCAGAAAGCTCGTCCTCCCTTCCCCCCTCCCTCCCGCGGCCACGCTCCTTTCTTCCTGCGGCTCCAGGTCTGCTGCCTGCTGTCACGAAGAGCCAGACTAGCTGCAGCCGGGCAGCAGCCGGGGAGGGACGGGAGGGGGCGGAGGAGCCGGGAGCAGCAGACGCAGCCTCCGCGCGCAGGAGTCAGACTGAAGGGAGGAGGAGGTGGAGGCAGCTGCTCTGCGAAAGGCAGCCCTCCGCCCTGGGGTGGGTGAGATGGAGGGGCTTTCGGAGGGAAGGTGAGTGCGGACAGCCTGGCGGGCTTCTCCAGCCTTTGCCTTTCCCCGCCAAGGCAGACAGGAGTTGCTACTCCAGGACAACAACCTAGACAGCTAGCAACTAAGTGTCGGGCAAACTGATGACGCTATGGGAGTGCCGACAACATTAAGGGGAAGCTGTGCCGATCTCGTCAAGGCTGCATGCAGCTGAATGCTTGACCCAGCTGGTTGCTGCGTGGAGCTTCCCCCACCATCCCAGGCATCCAGGTGGATATTACCGACGCTCTGACTTCCCCAGCTGACCTCCAGTGATGGCGAGCCCCAGCTGTCTGGGGAAGTCGGAACGTAGTAATATCCACCTGGATGCCTGGGACGGTGGGGGAAGCTCTGCTCAGCAACCAGCTGGGTCAAGCATTCAGCGGCATGCAGCCTTGACGAGATCGGCCCCTCAAAGTTGTCGGCGCTTCCGTAGCATCATCGGTCAGCGACGGCAACTCAGATTCGAGTTAGAAATCTCTAGCAATGACTAGAGATGGTAGTAGCCGCTCTTACCGCTTCCACCAGTCTGTCAAGGTAGATATCGTAGGCTTATACCCGGTGTATAAGACGACCCCCGACTTTTGAGAAGATTTTCCTGTGTTAAAAAGTCGTCTTATACGCCGGAAAATACGGTACATAGTTAATAAATGTTGTCTGTTGTTCGGCACATGTAAGACTCTACTGCGTGAGCTGCATTGGTTGTTTCTAGGTGTAGTTCAAGATGCTGGTTGCCACCTTTAATGTTCTCCATGGCTTGAGACTGGGTTACCTGAGGAAGTGTCTCCTCCCAATTGTTTCTGCCCATTCAGCAGGTTGGACATGTTATGGGTCCCATCAATCAAGAAATGTCAGCTGGTGGAAACTAGGAAATGTACTTTCATTCCTGTATCTGTCCTCTGGAGCATCTTCCTTTTAGAGATTAGGATGACCCAGACCCGTTGGCCTTTTGTAAAGCCTTGAAGACCTAGCTAGATAGCTGGGCCTTGGACCTTGAGTGTGTGAATGGCTCCATTGCCTGGCAATATTGATATCTATATTGTAATTGTTTTTCATTTTTTTATGATTGTACTCCACCCAGACTCACTGGTCTGCAATGGGTAGCTATAGAAATTAAATAAATAAAATATACAAAACATTGAAGATTGAAGCATTCTGTGTGTACGTCTGAATGTTCTTGAGAGTAGAAGTCTCATCTAAACAATGACTAGTGAAGCTGGTTTTATAACTATAACTGAAAAGATTTATTTACCAAAAGGTAAAAAAAGGTACAAGAACAGAATCAAAGAATATGTGCTCTGCATGTATTGTATGTGCCTGGAAAAAAAGCAAAGGGAAGGACATCAGATCATCAACCACTTAGACAAAGAACAATCAAAGTGATGGACAAAGACAGGACAGATAGTAATCTTTAGCTATCTATCTTCTACAACTGCTTTGTGGTAAGTAGATCATGAGATGCTGAAAAGTCACTACCTTTGGATTTGGACTTCCAACCTGGATTCAATAAATCATGATATAAAAACCTAAATGTGAACCCAGTCAATATTACAAGTGCCAATAGCATATGAAAAAAAGCAAGTAACCAGTTTTATGATGTAGTTCCCTGTTAAGTGGGAAAAGACACGCTTGGTCACGAATGGGGTGGCAGCTACAGACAACTAGAAAGAAGAAAATGATGAGAATATATGGTCTTTTTGACTGAAGAGTAGATTAGTTCTAGAGTTTTAAGTAATTATTGATAGTGCACTTCTATGAATGTTGATTGAGTCTTGCTGATTTCAATGGAATGTACTAGATAGAAATACAATCTAAAATTTGAATGGTGTCTAATATTTAAAATAATACCAGGCTATAAATCTAAAGCTTCCCCAATGCAGGGATAGAGAGATAGAGCTACATACAATAACCCCCAAGGCCCTAGCTCTTTGTCAGAAATTACAGGTGTTGTTGACATGGAACACAAAGAGTACTTGTCATATTTCCCATTAAAAAAACATTTATTCTTCTTAATTTAGGTCTGAGACAAAGCTTTCATTGGGTTTTTATGATTTATAGGAAATAGTGACTTGATCAGATGAAAGGAGAGCAAATGAAAATTAATTAAGTCAGTGTCTGTTATAGTACGTAGATTAAACAAATGTCAAACACTGATTATGGACATTCCCACAGGAGTGCGATCTGATCTAATCACTCTGTGGCATAATCACTTTTCTTTTGTTTTTGCAAACTAATGGGATTAAAAGTATTGTAGCTACATCAAGTCATTTTTTTCTTTCTTTCTCTAGTCCCACTTTGCTTCCCATCTAGCCTGCTGGTTAACATCTAGTTCTAGAAAACTCCAAAGCATGTTCACCATATTATATTTGGTTATTCATAAAAAGCTTGTTTTATCAATACATCATCTAAACAGCATGCATAAAAGCTGATTAAATGTTATTAAATAGATTATAGAGTCCATTTTATCATCCACTAAGAACTATAGACTTGTAATGCAGCGTGCAGCGTAGAAGAGCACAAGAAAAGAAATTAAGGAGTGATATTATTCTGCCCCATTGCCTCTATGACACGTCTTTAGATCCTTTAATTTATTCTGTCTAGCACAGATTGTATATCATATGGCTGTGAACAACCCATGTCTTCAATCTTAATCTCTAGAGATTAGTTAACTCTTGGAGCAACCTGATTTTATCTCACTAGGTAGATCATACCAGGAAACCAACTCCACAAATAGATTAGAACTACTTTGATTGAAACTGGCTATAATAACAGAAGCTTGTAAGTCTGATCATGTAGTACCTTTTCTTCCTTCTTATCTCCAATAAATCAGGGAAGTGTGTGTCTGAGCCACTTCTAAAAATTACTGTATATACCAGTGGATAAGCCTATCCACGGGGTAAGATGATCCTCAAAACTTTTGTATATTTTGTATATTTTAATTCTCACGATTGGCTTATCCACAGTTGCACATTTTTCATGGTATTTTGGTTAAAAGTTTTAGCATCAGGCTATCCACAGCTGGGCTTGCAAGTATATATGGAGTGTAGGAGTACTTTAAAAATGCTGAAGGAAATATATATATATATATATATATATATATATATATAGTGGACCCAGTTTTTGGTACTCAAAATTCTTGATTTATCCATGAGTATATCTTGTTTCCCAGGCTTAAAAATGTTTCAGCTCCCTTTGTCTAGATGAAACATATTTCTATCAAAGGTCATCTTCCTTACTCTGTATGCAGAGTATGTGGCTGGTATCAGGCATCCTGAAAATTCTCCATTTTAAAGTTGTGATCACAGTATCAATAGCTGTTTCTGTCAGCAAAGTATAATTTTTAATATCTCTTCATTCTTGATATTTGCTTGCAATTTACCAACCATTAAATCATCTAATATCTATATCAATGACCTAACATCAGTATTCCCAATAGATACATAAGTTGAAATTTTTTAGACTGAACCCATTATAAGCAATAAAACCTATTTTGGAGTCTAAGAAAATATCATGGAATCCTGTGAACTGAGCCTTTTTGAATAGTGAGATTCCTGGTTTCAGATCCAAATTTTCATGATTTCAGAATAAGTGTGCAAAACTTGTGCAGTGGGCATTGTCTTAAAGTCTTCCCAAAATCCATTGAAAAGAAGAATAGGAAGAGCAGGGATTCACACCAAGCTTGGAAAGTAAAGATTTAAACTTTAATCACAAAACATTCCCTCCGGACCTGAATGAAGGCCCAATCACATATGTGTTTAGTTTGTGTTTCCTGCTAGGAAGCAACTCTACCTAATCCGGTACTCTGCTCATTTACAGAATAGGAATTCTAGCTGTTTAATGCCAATTTATTTGTGTAAAGGCCCGCAGATCTGATATGCTGGGACTCCAATTTATTTATTCTGCTCAGCTGATTCTGTTAACAAGAAGAAGCCACAGGAGGGCTTGATTTGAAATATGAAGGCATTCATCTTTTACTGTCAGGTCTTATTGTCTTTCAGATTTGTATAGTTGCGCCCCTTTTTCAAGCTGAAAGCTTGACAAGCCTTTGGCAATGCCTCCCTCTCTTCGTTTTGCAGTTCCAGTCAAACAAACAAACAAACAAACAAACAAACAAACAAACAAACAACCACCACCACCCAAAATGAAAAGGGAGGGAGAGAAGAAAGAAGGAATCCACTTCCAACTATCTAGGAGGTTAAGTAACTTCCTATCATAGCCATGTGGCTGTTTAGCTCAGTCTATCATAGATTATGTGGGAATATTTTATCAGAATGTCTTGGAAGAAAGCCAGTGGATTGAATGTTGATGTTGAATGAGTGAATTGATGTTAAAAAAAATACATTTGGCTGAGATCCAAAGCACAATCCACTGGCCCAGTGGAATTTTGAAATTTGAATATCTGACCCCACTTCATATTCGTAAATGCCCCTTTCATTCACAGCTGTTTATCATGTGGCATTTTCCTGAGGTATCTGTTTCAGAAATGAATAAACAGCTCAAACAAAGTCTGCAGTGTTTCTACATTTTCGGTCTTCATTTCATGATTTTTTAGACCCTGGCCCATGTCCTAGCTATAACTGCAGTTATTTTAATAATTCTTTATTTGGCCTACATTTTGGATTAGCGCAAGCAAAACTGCCCCACTGCAGATAATTCACATTTGGGGCTAGGCAGGAATTTATGTATTGATTTTGGTGTCTGCGTTGTGTTTTAAATGCCCCTTCTTGCATTTTAAAATACACATGCAACTTTGACTCAATGCTGTATTTTTAAAAAGGTTTGACATATATTTCTTTTCCACTGACCTATAGAGAAGATAATTTCCTCATTGATTATTCTTGTGTGGAAATGATTTCCCTCTGTGTTACTTATATTACCATATTTCTTCTTCTCTGTCAATAACATTAAAACCTTAATCTTCTTGCATCAGTTGTCATCTCTCCCTCTCTCTGTCTCTCTCTCTCTCTCTCTCCCTAGCTTTTCATTCTGACATTTGAATGAAACAGCTCCAGCTGTTTCTATTATTACCACATATATAACATCCTTTGGTCCCAACAAAAAAAATGCACCCTTGTTTTGATTCCTTTCCACTGTCTGTTGTTAAGAAAAACATGGAACAATTAATTAAAATGGCTGTATTCCTGCCCCAGAGGTCTTGTGCTGTTTATAAATTATCCCACAATGCTGTCAGCATTCATGGCTTCTGCAACAATCATTTGACTGAAATATGGCTCAATTAATCTCTCTCTCTCTCTCCATAATTTATACATAATAATTAATTCATTTTAAAATTTCAAGCACCAGGATCATCACATTGAGGCATAACAACTTCAAGTGAGTCCCGGGGCACAGGGTGTCTTTAGAATACTAAGCAGTAGAAGAGACAGACATTGGGGCGATGGAGAATTGTGAAGGAAGCTTCTCCAGGTGAGCCACAAGAAGTCTTCCTGGTTTTGCTATAGGCCTACTGAACTTGTGCTGAAGGATACAAATGCTTGGGATCCAACTGTATTTCACCAATGCAGCTTGTTTTCAGAGATGCATTAGGTTCCAGATGTGCCCAGCCAAGAAAACTGGGAAATGTAACCCTGCAAAACATCCGGAGATTGATATGTTGGAAAAAAACCAGTTGCTGAAATTAAATGTAAGTATATTTAAGTAAGTATGTTTCCTAGATGGACTTTAGGATTATGATGAAAGTAATGTTGCGCCAAAGCTCTGACTCCTTCAGATATGTGTTTGAGGACATAAGAGATGTACAAAATAAAATGCCATCATGACACATGTGCCAAAGGGACTGTGATTACGTTGCAATATTTCCACTCTGATTTCATCACTCCAACCCCTTTAATCTCTCCCCAATCCCAGGGATTTAATTGCCTTATGGTGTCTATGTTCATTGAGTGAATCTCCTCCAAATTGGTGCTCTCCAGATCTGTTGGATTCCAGTGGTCAAATTGTACCAGATCAGTGATGGGTTGCCCCCGGTTCGCACCGGTTCTATAGAACGGGTAGTAAAACTGGTGGGAGGCTCCGCCCACCGACCCCAACATCAAAATGCTTCTGCACATGTGCAGAAGAGCGTGCGAGCAAAGCGAGCACCCACGCGCAGCCCCGTTGCGAACCGGTAGTAAAGGTAAGTAGAACCCACCCCTGTCCCAGATGGTATGCATAACAGGCTGTGAGAATAACCTTGAGGAACAGGAAGAAGAGTCACATAGAAGGCAAAAGTCAGATAAGAGAAATCTGAATCCAAAGCTGGAATGTGATTTGAGAAAGACCCTGCCTAATTCTTGTAAATGTAAAGGAAAAGCATGTTCAGTCCTTCAAGATTCTGTTACTCTAAACTTACAGTAAAAATAGTATTAGCATTCATAAATTTGGTTCCCAGATCTGAACTACCTTAAAGGACTGACAGTATGGCTGCATTAAACTTTTATTTATATCCCATCTTTCAATCAGTAGCTCAAGGTAACATACATAGAGCCATTAGTCTATTCCCCCCATATCATATTGGGGTTTATTTGGCTTCAACATGTGGGTTGCAAGATTAGGCTGGCCATGGAATGATGCTGGACAGTCTGGATTTTATAAAGTTTGCTCTTGTTCATCTCCATCCTCTGATGGAAACATCATTTGTCTGCCTTTTTTATGTTTCTGACTTTTCTCCCATCATCGCATGAGACACTAATTGAACAGTAGGTTTAACAGATCTAATCTGAAAAAGTCTGGATGCTCATTGGATGGGAGGAAGAAAAGAATTAGTTTTCTATGTGTGTCTGCTAACATTTAATGAATGCTTGGGTTTTGCAGTCAACATTTGGTAAGCCTAATTTTTTTTAAAAAGCCAAAATTCCAGTTTGTGTGTGTGTGTGTGTGTGTGTGTGTTTATATGATTGAGGAGAGATAGATTTTATGGCTTTGTCCGGGCTACTTTGGATGCAACACACTTATTAATTATGTGGGGGAACATCCAGACAGAAATTTGATCCTCTACCTCTAAAGTCCCCTAAATAGGAGTCCTTTAAAGTGAGATTTCCATTCGGGAAGTGGGGGAAAAAAGATATCATTTTTGACTGTTCTACTATGCCAACCAAACTAAGCCAGACATCAACCAACCTCAAACAGAAAAGGTAATGCAGAGAAGTCTTTAAGTAAACCTTGTGTCTTTTGGTTCTATAGGCATGACTTTTTTTTTTAAAAAAAGGTAGTATAAAGGAACATTCAGAAGCGTAAATCTCCCACATGGTATATCTCATGCTAGCAACTCAGCATGTTAGTAACCTCATTCTGCTTCAGATATAACTCTAGGCCTGAGGGATTGCCTTGAAGCTATCTGCCTTTTTTATGTCTCTGAGTGCCAGCAATAACCTATAATTTGATAGTTGAGGATTTAAGGTTGTGTTATTTCATAGACCATTTCAAATTTGCATATTTTGAGATATTGCTGCCATAAAGTGGATGAGCCTTCCGTGCTTTGCCTTTAAGGCATATCTTAACTGCAGACCTAAACTGGTTTAATAGTCATTCCCTCACTGCAGGGTACCTGAGAACCTGCTGTTGTATGATCAAGGAGCTAAGGAGCTCTTGCAGAGACTTCTCACAATTTCCAAGATTCGGGGGAGGGGGGAGCAATCATACTGGTTAAATTGATACCAGCCTAATATATATTTGCAGTGGAGGTATGCTTTAGGCAGCTAGGTAGAATCTCTTGCTCTTATTATCTCAGGCATTTTGAGTACGTCTATCAATTGCACAGAGGAAATGCCTTGATCTCCGTTATTTCAGTAACTCCAAAATTGTGTGAACTCATTATTTCCTCAGAAGTTATTTAGTGAACTGTAGGGACAGGCTGAAGGTCATTTAGCTCACTATGAATTTCAACCACACTATAGTATAGTTCGGAAATGATACAGGCTAACAGAACAAGGAGAATTATGATACAGTTTTATATTGACAGCAGAAACAGGGGCAGCATGCTTAAACAGCTGGCAATAGCCAGGAAAGAACCCCATGGTAACCCCCTAAAACTGAGGCTTGGGGAAAAAGCAAGGTCCTGGAAGGAGCGAGTTTATACATCTATACTCAGCCATCATGCTGAGAAACACCTTATAATTTACAGTGTATGGTATTTGGAACAGTTTGATTTAAGTGGCACATTTTGCCTTGGCCAAATTGTTCTTGTTTATAGAGCACACAGTATTTTCTTTCATGCAAGTTCTTCTCTTCTCTTCTCTTCTCTTCTCTTCTCTTCTCTTCTCTTCTCTTCTCTTCTCTTCTCTTCTCTTCTCTTCTCTTCTCTTCTCTTCTCTTCTCTTCTCTTCTCTTCCCTCTCTCCCCTCCCCTCAAAATATGCATATATTTAGGGGAAAGAGGACAGGAAGAGTGGAGGAAAAGACATAAAGGGATGAAACAATACAATAAGTTTTACAATAGAAGAGGCGTCCATTTGTCTGAGTTGTTCTGCCAGTGTTTGTGCATTTCTGGCTGCGGCGTGTGTATGCATGTTTGTGTGTTTATGAGAGGAAGAAAGAGAACAATCTTGGCTGTCTTCCTAAAACTAAAATGAATTAGCAGACTTTTTTTTTTTTTTTTTTTGCAAAGAACAAAACAAAGAAAAAGAGCTTCAGATTTTAAAAGTTTAGAAACGGAAAGAATGAGGTGAAGGAAAGCTTACTGTTTGGAATGGGAACTGTCATCCCTCTATTAAACTATAAATGCTAGGTGAGTTGGCAGAGAGTGAATGAAAAGAAACAAAAGGTTAGCATTCCATTAGAGAGAGGCTGGATCAGTACTGTGTTTTCACCAAGAGAGAGCAATCTAAGCTCATTGTAGAAACCTAAGTGTTTGCAGCCATTTCCAAGTGTACACAGGGAGATACTGTTCTCTATTTTGTACAGCTTATTATTTTTACTTCTGGGTTTGATGGATGTGCTGCAATTATTAGTTAGGTTTATAGCTGCTGCTGATGTATGTTTTATGGATCGCATATTAGTCTTTTAGCATTTTTAATCCACAATATCTTTTCATTCATTATGCTCTTGTTTAAGATACCTTTTATGTGTTTGCCGAAACAGTATGGGGGGGGGGGGTTCTATCAAAAACAACAATGCAAACATGCATACAAATATATACGCCTCTCCGTCACTCAAATCTATCAGTGGATTTACTTCGGGTAACACGAGTCCTTTATTTCTTTTTTCCCCCTTCCATTGATTTCATTTTGAAAATATACCAGTTGCCTTTCGCTTGGAAAGAATTCATACTCCTGTAACAGGAATATTGAGGATTCAAGAAGATAGTGATTTTAATTTCAAATCAACATGGCCCAGAGTTGGCCCAATTGCTGTGACTCTCTGTCACGCATCTTTGGTAACATTGAAGCTTGAATTCACAAGAAAAAAAGTGGTTAGTTAGTTATAAGAAGAAACTTATCGATCAAATGCCAAAGTGGTCACCCAAGTGCCTTTAGAAATCCAAAAAAGTGTTATGATTTCTATTCTTGGCCATATAATGGGTGTTCTTAGAAGTAATGTGGCCTTGCTGGCTAACGCCAATTCACATTTGCCAATTTTCCTTCCTAAAGCCATCTAGACCAGGGATCCCAAATTCCTGGGTCATGAAATAATACTGGTCCACAGCCCTTTGGGAACCGGGCTACGCAAACAGCAGGCAAGTGCGTAAAGCTTCATTTGCGCATATGAAGGATCTAAGTTGCGTGTGCGAAACCCTCCCCTCCCCCACTGCCAGTCCATGGAGCCAAAAAGTTTGGGGACCCCTGATCTAGACTGAGCCTTGATAACTATTTATCTGAAAAGAAACCTTTGTATTCTCAGTGAGATTTTCTTTTGAGTAGACATATGAGACTTCTGCTGCTAATTTGTAAGTGGAAATTCCATAACAGTGTTAAGCATAGTATGAAATACTTTGCTTGATGATTTCAGTTCTTCTGCTCTCAGTTTCACTGTCAGCTTTGGAAGCCATATTAGCCCTGGAAGCTGCCACACTGCCATCTTCTCATGTGTGGGAAAGTAGGAGGGGGGATTTAGTAGAGGGAATGTATTTAGACAAAATAGCATTCTTCCTTTCGGTCAAGGTCAGGACAATCCTGCATCTGGAGAAGGAGTGGTTGGAGTGATGTCTCGAGATGGGACAGACGGTGATTGGAACATGTGATCAACTGAGGAGTGACGGGAGGGTTTTGGGGTTTTTGATTTACTGAGGGAAAATCTGGAACTCTCAGATTCGGGTTTTCCCAGATGTGCCAGTATACCTACTCTAATAAATGGAACTTTGAGAAAATGCTTGCTTCAGAGTTTTTAATTGGAGTTTTAATTGGGTTTTTCTGGAACGCTGACATTCACCTGAACACATGGATTTTACTTAGAAGAAAGTAATTTGCATCTGTGCATCTATGGGGGAAAAAACTTTTCTATTTTTGTTTCACAAGATACACAATTTTTATTTACCATTTTATATACTCCTTTTAAAATTCTGGGCCTTTTGACATACTGTGATATCCACTAGTTTGGAAAGTTACTATGCTTTCAGTCCCCAACATATGATATTCGCTTTTAAGCAACACAAGAACTTCCTGAGAAGTAACCACTGGAGACCAGCCACCATAACCCTTTTAAAAAGGTGATCTGGACTCGAAACCTAATTGGTTTAGGATGAAAGCTGACACATCTGCTTTTGTTTTAATTAATTAGAGGACTGTATGTATGCCTTGATAGAGAAAATAAATAGGGAACAAGGAAGTCATGTGTTTATTTTTCAGCATGTTAGGGCTTCACGTTACTTTCCTAGAGTTTCTTATTCCCACTAATGGGGGTTCTATCTTTTTTTTTACTTTGCATTCCAGGCACAACTTAGACTCTGCTCACATTAGACTGTAAACTAATAAGCCTTAATTCCCCGTAAACATCAGTTCTTATAAGTACTGCATGTCTTGTAATTAATCCAAATAAAACAGGATAGCTAGCTGCCTGCTACACAGGAATAGTACATATACTTTGACCCTTTTCCAATGTAATGGAATGTGGAAAAAGACCTTGGGAGCCAGGGCAAAAAGATGTTGCCGAGGGAATGGTGAGATAAGAGAGAGCGTATCCCACCGCTGGACAGTGGATGGGAAAAGAGACTTCTTGTGAAGGAGATGGCAGACTATTTGTACTTTGAGACTTGCAAGGTTGATGTCTGTCTTGCCAAGAAGACCAGGCAGGAAGCACAACCAGATAAGCTTATTTTGTTGTCATTAGTTGCGAAGTTGTGTCCGACCTATCGCGACCCTATGGACAATGTTCCTCCAGGCCTTTCTGTCCTCTACCATCCTTTGGAGCCCTTTTAAGCTCATGCCTACTGCTTCAGTGACTCCATCCAGCCACCTCATTCTCTGTCATCCCATTCTTCTTTTGCCCTCAATCTTTCCCAACATTAGGCTCTTCTCCAGTGAGTCCTTCCTTCTCATTAGGTGGCCAAAGTACTTGAGTTTCATCTTCAGGATCTGGACTTCTAAACAGCAGTCAGAGTTGATCTCCTCTAGGACTTACCGGTTTGATTGCCTTGCAATCCAAGGGACTCGCAGTAGTCTTCTCCAGCACCATAGTTCAAAGGCCTCAATTCTTTGGCACTCAGCCTTTCTTATGGTCGAACTTTCATAGCCATACATTGCAACTGGGAAAACCATAGCCTTGACTATACATTCTTTTGTTGGCAGGGTGATGTCTCTGCTTTTTTAGTATGGTTATTTTACATTATGGTAAAACTACATTTCAAGTCTGAAAGTACCAATCTTCCCACTGTCTCATTTACAGCTGAGAAACTAGACGTGGTCTTTTCTGAGCCTCTTGCTCCACCCACTATCCAGCTGAGGACTGTTCCCTTATCTGACTATTCTCTAGCCAGGGTCCTTTAGGCCCACCTTTCGAGGCCTTCCCACAAATCGTTACAAATAGTGGTGAGGCTCCAGCTTTGTAAATCATCAGCAAACTGTATTAAGCGAACTAATGCCGAGGAAGCCCTCGACATACGACCACAACCGAGTCCAAAATTTGAGTGAGACATTTGTGAAGTGAGTTTTGCCCATTTTACAACCTTTCTTGTCACGGTTGTTAAGTGAATTACTGCAGTCGATAAGTTAGTAACCCGGTTGTTAAGCGAATCTGGCTTCCCCATTGACTTTGCTTGTCAAAAGGTTGCAAAAGATGATCACATGACCCTGGGACACAGCAATGGTCATAAGTATGAACCAGTTGTCAAGCATCTGAATTTTGATCACATGATCATGGGGATGCTACAAAGGTCGTAGCTGTGAAAAATGGTCATAGGTCACTTTTTCAGTGCTATCACTAAATGAACTGTTGTAAGTCGAGGACTACCTGTACTTTTGTCTTGGTGTTAGTATTATACCTGGTTGACCTTACCTATGCTGCTAGATTTATGAGTCTATTTAGAAGGAATGCAAAAGGAAGAAAAACTAACTTTAGGGGAATAGAGATTCAAGGAGAATTAACTTACTTGTAATATCTTAACACAGATATTATTCTGTAAGATTGGCTACTCCTGCTAGTTATCATGTTATCTTGTAACTGTATGGAGTCCTGTATAGATCAGAGGTGGGTTTCAGCAGTTTCTGACCAGTTCTGGAGAACTGGTAGCAGAAATTTTGAGTAGTTCGGAGAACCGGTAAATACCACCTCTGACTGGTCCTGCCCCATCTGTTCTCTGCCTCCTGAGTCCCAGCTGATCGGGAGGAAATGGGATTTTGCAGTAACCTTCCCCTGGAGTGTGGTGGGAATGGAGATTTTACAGTATCCTTCCCCTGCTACACCTACCAAGCCACACCCATCAAGCCACACCCACAGAACTGGTAATAAAAAAAATTGAAACCCATCACTGGTATAGATGTCTTTGTTACTTGTGAAGTTCCAGACTTATAGAAAGAAAACTAACCATTCAGGGTAATCCTTATCATTATTAAGCCAAAGACTGGCCCCTTTGCACCCACCAGGCCCCAAGACTTTCCCCCAAACTCCCCAAAATTAAAAACTACCCAATTTATCAATTTTGGCACCCTTATTGCCTGCCTTGTACTTTGTGTACCAATCTGTACTCAGAAATGCAGAAGGCAAACTTGGCTCAACTGTATAGTAAAAATAGTTTTCATCTGCTAACCTAAGTCTACTTTGGCTCATGGGATGACGGAGACCTCAGCTTATCCTTTACCCCAGGTAGCATGATGTCTTGAGTTGATATGCCTTGAGCTGATTAAGTAAAGTGACAATATTTAGAGAAAGAAATGGAGACAGAGACATGCACTTTTTATAACAATACTTGAAACAAAACAAAAAAATACCCAAGCAGAAGGCAGGCACAAAACAATCTACTGTATAGATTCCAAATTCCAAATTTTCCTTTCCCCTTCATATAACTCAGAAAATAATTTCATGTCAAAGTATAGTTGTTGCTAATATAATAGCACTTGAATGGTGACAAATTGCAAAATCCAATTTTGGCAACAACTAACCTGCCTTAAAATTCTCTGGGTGGTCTCTCAGCATTCCCAGACCCTGCAGCTCACTATTCTTTAGTCCAAAATATTACATCATCTCCTATAAGCTGAAACAATGTAGTCTTTCTTCTGTTTGTTTGTTTTTTAAAGAGAGAGCTGGTGAATCTTTCTTTGTGTCTATATTTTACATGAAGAAATTGTTGTCTATAAAATCCTTTCTAGAAGTGCCGTCCTTAGAAATATTAATTGTAGCATTATTATTCCTAGCAAGCAGAGCTGGTTTGCAAGTCTATGATTGCCAAAAGTAAGAAGATATTGATGATTTCTTATCCTGTTATGATAGCGGTAATCTAATTAACCTTTAAAGAAGAAGAAAAAAAAGTAGGCAAATTTATTTGTTGTTATAGCTTTTCCCATGTTTCTTAAGAAGCTCAAGATGCTGTATAATCTTTGCTTCTGCCGTTTTAATTTTACAGTGACTGTGTGATGCAGTCTCCAAAATCACTAGTGCTCTGAGAGGGAACTTGAAATGAATTGTTGCAATCTTGTATTGTAATTATTGAGACACCCTGGTTGAGTTTCATGAGGCAAAACAAATATGACAGCTATGAAGGGACTTGGTTGATGACAATATCTCAAGTCCTGTTTACCTCATAGGTGCGGTTGGCCACTTCAGTGAGAAAGGGCTCATTCACACATCTTGCCAGTGTCCCAGTGCAAGCAGGGCCCAACTATATTTTTTTTTACAGGAGAGCATTTTGCCATCCTCAAAATGCCCCTCAAACTCTGCCTATTAGAAATTCTGTTTATATAAAGCACCATAGAACAAACAGAGTACAGTCATCATGTGCTTTACTACTCAACTAGTTAACTATAATAGGAAACAGGAAACTCTACTCAGAACAAAAGAGCATAAAGTATATACCATAGATCCAAATGTGTAAATACTGCTATCTACTTGCTGAATACCATTATAGTTGTGCATAGAAATACATTCCAACAATGAATCCAACACTGCCAGACTTTCAAGATTGATGGAGGGAGGCCAGGTCAGGAAATAGACACCACCAGGTATAGTTACAGAAGCTTGGAAGCCTGCTAGAGTTTTTCTCTGCCCACTCTTAGGCCAAACAGAATCAAGGTGATGTGACAGTGATTTTCTTTCTCAGCCTTTCCCCTTTCCCAAGACTGGGTTGGCTCTTGAATTCATCAATCAAGATGATTGTGTCAAGTGCGGGGGAAGTCAAGAGATTCAGGCAGTTCAAATGAGCATAAAGATTTATTGCAAGCTTAAGCTCTCTACAAGAATCTGATCAACTGGCAGTCAAGGGAAATGAGTGGGAGATAAGAGAGGCATTCAAGGTAGGCTGGATTTAGATCTCTTGCAGGCGTGCAGGGACTCATGACACGTTTGGCCCCTCCTTCAGGCTCAACCTGGTCATCTCCTGCATCTTGTCCACATTCTTTTATGCTAATCAACCAATGAAAGGACAAAATGATAAAAAAATGGAGGAGTAACTGTCCCCCCTCTTTAATTAGTGAACTAGTGTAAAAGTGTTACAGTAAAACAGCAGAGCAAAGAAACATAATAGAGAAACTGACAAAACGTATGCCCATACTGCCAGCCCTTCTTGCAACACAAGGGATAGCCAGAAAGGACAAGAAGGAAACGTTCTAAAGTTTCCCACAAGACCAGAAAACCTTTGTTTAAAACAGAAGGCGATTTATGGAAAAGTTTGGTAAATGGAAAATGCATGTCTTCAAAAAACTACCCACAGAAAGGAACACGGAGGGTTCTTGCGGTGTTAGCTTGAATAGGAACAAGAAAAAGGCAGGAAAATCTACTGATTGGGGCTGTGGGAGGGGGAGTCTAATGTCTGGACAGAATACCTGACTGTCATCACTACCAAAGTGGAAGAACAGATTTAAATTGGGATGGCAATTTCATTATTTCCATCAGGGTTCAGCTTGGGAAACAAGCAGCTTAAGGCTGCTTTGCAGAAGAGCTTTCAGGCAAGTCAAAATACACCCTACAAACTCTGTGGGGAAAGCTCTGTTTGGAAAGGCAGTGTGCAGTTTTAAATCATCAGATGTTGAACAAACATATCATATACAGAATTCTCTGCTTCATTTGGTTAAAATCAGACTTCTAATCCTCAGGGTCTCAAAAATGTGCTTGGAACTATGTGGCAAGGCTTGACAACATCTGCAAGGTTAGAAATTTATTAAAAAGAGGATTCTGGTGACAACAGGGAAGAGTCGGGGCCTCTCATGACTCATAGTCTCCAACAATTAGCAGAAGCAGAAGAAAGTTTGCAAAGAGACACAACTGCTGAATAACCATATAAATGTGTGTGTCTTAACTTGAATAATCTACATAGGCTGCAGAATTCAGGTTTCTTAATATTTCTATCCCTGAGCACTAGAACACACATTTTTCTTACTATTTAGTCTGTTCTCTACTAGACAAACACTTTCAGACACAACACACATACACACAGTATAGACACACAAAAAATTTCAGTGTTGCCATCATCACCCGTGCTAACACTTTATGAGTAACTCCCTTTGAGTTACCTTGAGCTGCAAGGAAAAAAACAAAGCGAGGGTTTTGCATTGGATGAATCTCAGCCCCAATTAGTTGCAACAACAACAAGATCTCTGTAAAAATCATGAAGCTCCGGGACAGGAATTATCAGTGCCGAGTAAGTCGCCTGTAGCCAGACACTGCAAACTGCAAGATCCCAGGTGATGTATGGGGGCAGGTGCTTGTTGGCTTCCTTAGGAGGATTTTAATAAAGCCACAGCTTGGTGATGGTGCCTAGAGTCATTCCTGCCACCTGTCTTCTTCCTGGCAAAGCCTGAACAGTAGATCCACAAATACTACACCTTTTGCTCAGGAGTCGGGATGACTCGAATGCCCTTTATTGCAAACACAGAGCTGTTGCCATGAACGGTCAGAAATACATGTGCTTGGCATGCCAAAGTCCAGCAGCATTTTTTTTTTTTTGCTTGACTGTGAAAGCTTTCAGAGGATTAATGGACAGGCAAAGCCATTTGCGCATATTACTGCAAATATAATGTGAATTACAATCTCATCTTTCATCTTGCCTCTTTATATTTGGTCATGATCCTCCTAGTTCTCTAAGTCAAAGCTGTCGGTGACCTCGCTTCTTAAATTCTGGTGATAACACACAATCAGCTCCCTAGACTATGCATATGCACATATTGTGTTCTCAGAAATCCTCGGTCAGAGTCCCGCCCGCTTTCTAGCCATCGCTGTGCTCTTTTGACTGACGAAGAAAATGCCTCAATCTTTAGTGAGTAGGGGAAAATAGCTTTAACTCCATGCAGCTTCGTGTGCATTTCATTCAGATTGGTACTCAGAAATATCCCACTTCATTCAGGAGCTGCACAGATTGATAAGGCCCAAAGCTTGCTTACATAACTATCTGCCAGATGGGCCTTTATTCCTAATCCCCATTAATCTCCCAAAAGCCCTTTGATAGTGGACCTCTTAAAAGGCCACACTGGAAGTCATGCTGCTCTTTTATTTAGCCATTTGCTCCTATGTTCAAAAACTTAGTTGAGTAATTTCATGTCCATTTAAAGAGATATAGCCTGATTAAAAGCAAAGGATTACCCCAGTGAGTAATCAGTCTGGATGGCATGAGATGTTATAAACAGCTGCTTGAACTGACCCAGCTCTTGTAATATCAAACAATGCTACCTATTCATTCCTATCCCTCCGAGCTCCTTCTATACAGCTGACACAAATATCTGCTGGTTTTGTTGCTCAACATGTTTCATAAACTGCAAAGTTGAGCTTGTTAGCTTTTATTAAACTAAAGCGATTCAATTTATGAAGATTTTACTGAACCAGGATTAGAAATTTACAATATTTATACAGTAAATATCCAGATATGTGTGTGAAAAGTGCAAGGCATATCATAATATAAGCTCCACCCACCCCCTTTGAACATGCAACCAGTATTAGTTCATGTACAAAAGGGACTTGCACTGCAATACTCCATCCACTTTTTGTTAATTTTGACCAATCCCTATGGTTGCTACTGGATCTGTCTTCTTTACCTTTACTTTTAATACTCCAAACTCTCTACATTGTAAATTCTTGATAAGAGTTTTGGAAGTAAGCTATTCTGTATTGGAACCTGACTTTTGCCATGTAGCAGAGGTGGGTTTCAGCAGGTTCTGACCAGTTCTGGAGAACCAGTAGCAGAAATTTTGAATAGTTCGGAGAACCGGTAGTAAAAATTCTGACTGTCCCCGCCCCCATCTATTCTCTGCCTCCCAAGTCCCAGCTGATTGGGAGGAAATGGGGATTTGCAGTAACCTTTCCCTGGATTGGGGAGGGAATCGAGATTTTACAGAATCCTTTCCCTAGAATGAGGTGGGAATGGAGATTTTACAGTATCCTTCCCCTGCCATGCCCACCAAGCCATGCCCATCAAGCCACACCCACAGAACCGGTAATAAAAAATTTTTGAAACCCACCACGGATCCCAACCCCATTCTACCCAATGCTTGCGGGAAGAGTCAGGTTAGAAAGGAGATTATTTCAGGAAATACATGGTATATATAGGCAAAGAGTAACACCTAATTTACTACTTCCTGTCAGGAAGAGAGTTTATAAGCAAATCCCATATTTACATGTCTGAGACCAAAGGCAGCAGGAAGTGATTTGAGATTAATAATCTCATTTAACAAAAAGCAAGCAGAATGATAGACAGAGAGACGATGCAGCATAAACCCTAATCCATAATATACACTCTTGTATCTCCTGTGGGCAGTAGATTGTGACATAGTGCCAGACTCAGTGCCATAATGTAGGATGTTCTTGTTTGTTGCTCCCCTCTTTCCATTCCGTATAATCTCCGTTCCTCCTTGTTGCTTTAGGTTTCTTCTCAGCTGGCTGGGCAGAAACTAATGAAACAAATACACAAGAGTCCAAGAACTTCTGAAGTGCAGTTTATTGAGGGAAAGTGAAGAAGCCATTACAAATCAATTGCAGCAAGTGCTGAGTGTCAAATATAAGTCCTAGTTATAATAATCAGTGCCTTGCATTTTTTTCTCCTGCCCACTCTGAGTAAAGGGCTAGAAGACGTTCTTGTCTGGGAAGGACCTATAGTTTCCATCTGTTCTTTTTTAAAATAACAGTCTGATTTTTTAAAAAACGTATGACTATGGGACAACTAATTTCACAGTTGTTTCATCTTTTTTCTTCTTCTCTTGTATATCTTGTGGATCTGTGAGAGAACTGGTGTTAGTTTGCTCAAAAGGAAGGGATAATGGTGGATGGAATTATATAGGATCTTATAATAACGATATAAATTACTATATCATGAGAAGAAATGGTAATGTGACAGAAGAGAGAATTTTGATCATGCACCATTTTATAGCCCGTTGTGGCACCCTAATTACTTTATACCAACATCTCTAGATGGTAAACCATCAATATTTTCATACTAGAAAGAGGAACATGGAAAGCAGCCATCCCTCACCAGTAACCAGGGGTGGATTCTAAAATTTTTTACTACCGGTTCTGTGGGCGTGGCTTATTTTGTGGGCATGGTTTGATGGTCATGTGACAATTCTTTAGGATTTAGCAGAGGTACTGGTCTACCAGGTTTTGAACTGCTTGCAGAGCTGTACCAGTCTACCCATTTGTTCTTGGAGCATTCTGGTCTACCCATTTGTTTTTGGAGGCACCGTTATACTCATTTGTTTTTGGAGGCACCGGTCAATCCATTTGTTTTTTGAGTGCACTGGTCTACCACCACACTGCCTTTTAACACTGATCAGCTGTAGGGCGGCCCTTTGAAACCCCACAGCAAGAGTTTAAACAGTTTTTTTCCTTCTAGCCGATCAGCTGGGACTCGGGAGGCAGCAAATAGATTTGGGGTGGGGCCAAATAAAAGTTAAGAATAATACAGGGGGAGAGTTGGAGGCCCCAGTTCCCGAACAAAGAGAACCGGTTCGGTGACATCATATCGTCACCGCTACCAGCTCGGCCAAACCGGGAACCAGGAGGAACCCACCACTGCCAGTTACCAAGGGGCTTCTGGGACAGTTTAGGCTGAATAAATGTTGTATAGCTGGGCAATCCCCCAGTTTAGTTCCTAGGCCACATCAATATTGAAACAGGAACACTTTAATAATTTTTTATCTCCATCCATCCATTTATAATTTAAATTTGTAAGACACCCAACTCCCAATGACTGGGGTGACATATAATTTTAAACAGTGTGTTAATTCAAATCATAATAAAAATGGCTAAAATGTCGGAGAACTGACAACCTCATCCATATTCACCTCATACCATTCAGGTGCCCTCCTTTCTTTCCTCCAGCCCAGAGCCTGGGAAAAAAGCCAGGTCTTCAAAGCTCTTAAAGAGTTACCGAGTGCTTCAAATTCAAAAATCAGAGGATGTTACACAAAATGCCAGTGGCACTCACACAGCACCTGTCCTTAAGCTAAGTCTGTTCCAGGGATCATGTGGCTCACTGCTGCACCTGTAGCACCACTTCAGGAAATGGCACCTTCCTTTTAAGAAGTTGCAGATATATGCGATATGCACATCCTTACACTCTCCAAAAGACCTTTCCGTCTCCAAATCTGAAGCACCGCAAAGCCCTCATATTTAATGCATTGACAAAGAAACAAATCCAGAATGGATTAGTTTAAGACTCAAGCACTAATTTGTTTTCACTTTCTTGGAAGTTATGAAGTTTTTCAATTTTAATTTTTGCAAGTGATCCTGAATTGTTTGTTCCTCTTCTTTTTCTAAAAGAAAGCACATATTTTTCTCCCTTAATCAACTAAGAGCTTTCTTAGACTTTCCCCCCCTGTTCTCTTTGTGTTGTCATTTAGAAGTTGTTTCAAAAACAGGAGACCGCTGAGGCATCACTTAACGAGATTAGAAAAGATCTTACTGAAATGCTCTCCTGGACCAGAAATCCAATAGCTGTCTGTCTGATAATATAAAACACATTTTCATTTTTGGCAGGGACATGGTAACTGATCTTGCCAGGACACTGGCCACTTTCCTGCAGCATTCAGGATCAGGCGCTTTTGAAAAAAATAATTCTATAATGCTGATTTCTTTGGCAGACAGCATATCTAAATGATTCTTAGTTCTACTGAAAACGAAAGTTGATTGTATAAACAGAAACCACCAACATAGGAGTATGAAATAATGTGATTGGGTTGACAAGTGAGGCATCAGGATAGGATAGGATAGTATAGGATAGGATAGGATAGAATAGAATAGAATAGAATAGAATAGAATAGAATAGAATAGAATAGAATAGAATAGAACTGTAAGAGACCTTGGAGATTTTCTAGTCTAGCCCCCTTCTCAACCAGGAGAATCTGTACTATTTCAGACAAGTGACTGTCTAGTCTCTTTTTAAAAACCTCCAGTGATGGAGCATCCATGATTTCTGAAGGCAAGCTGTTCAGTCAACTCAACTCAACTCAACTCAACTCAACTCAACTCAACTCAACTCAATTCAATTCAATTCAATTCAATTCAATTCAATTCAATTCAATTCAATCAAGATTAAATCCAGGGTTTTCAGCCTATAAATTGTTACCATGGGGTAAGGTACTCCTTTTTGTATGAAATAAAAGGAGAAACGTATATGAAAAAACAATTTAATGTATTGATATTATATGAGAACATTCTCTACATTTGCTGTGATTAAAAACCCTGCTGTTTGTTGCATACATAATTTGTGCAACCCAGGCAAACCAGATATAGGGAATATGACACATAGTGAATCCCTTTCTCTGCTGTCCTGTCAATCACAGTGACAAGCATTTAGCTATTACCCTTTGGTATTCAGCCTAGATAATTCTCTTAGTCGGTCCAGGATTTCTACATTGTCCAATATCTTTTCAAGAATTTTTGAAAAGGGAGAGAATGCAAAGAATTACCATATTCTCTTCCCTTTTTCATAGTTGTTCTCCTTAAAAAGCTGTTAGTTTCGGTGGAGTCAGGTTTTTGAGATGTTTTTTGGAAAATTGTTGGAGTAAGGACAGAATTTGTCCTCATCTCTTGAAACAAAGAATTATTATTCAGGATAGGAATGTACTGTAGTTCTATCCCCACCTTTCCTCTTATGATGGTCACAGCCATTTTACTCTAATTTTCTATGTTCGTGGCAGTTAGTGTCATGGAAGAAAGTAAATAAAAGTTTATAACATTGCCCATTTGGACAGTAAGATACAAATTACCCATCTAAAAGTCAAATTAAATCACAACGTATGCTAAATATTTCTAACTCGTTCTCAATTGGACCCTGAAATCTTTTTTCTCCTATCCTGCTTCCAATTCTACCTCTATAGGAAGCCTTACTTTTCACTGTTCTGAAAACAAAGACATTTCATGTTTCTCTATACTTTCATTGTTTGACTTGCTTAACCTATGGGCTCTGAGGAGTGTTCAGAATTCAACCACAATAATTAAGTTGTAGCTTTTAAAGCACACAGAACTGGATTTATTGAAGAGTCCTCAAGCACAAGGAACCTTTTCTGCTGTCTTGTTTAATCTGACAATGATTGCTTGATTATACAGTGTTGTGTGATTAGGTGATCAGAAACTAAAAGAACTGGTCCCTTTGTGCTATTGTCGTGTGGAAGGGTTGAAATCTTAATAATAATAACACTGTCTCTGCAAAGAAGCTGAAGAAACAGTGGACCACCTAATTAGCCGCTGCATGAAGATCACACAGACTGATTACAAACAATGGCATGGCAAAGTAGCAACAATGGTACAAGAAATACCATTAGCCTGTGATCAAGGACTGGCAGGACCACAAAATACCGTATTTTTCAGAGTATAAGTGTTGGTATGGAGGAGGGTGATTCCATCAGGACTGTTGGTGGGAGGGGCAGATATGGTGGGAGCAGGGGACCACATCATGTGCCCACTGTTTCCAAGTGGTGACGTGCTCCGGCCCCCAATGCTCATCTCGTTCCCTGGGTTGTCCAGAGTCTCAGAGCCCTGGTCTTAGGCTGATGTTGTGCAATGACAGGTCCATGGTCAACAAAGCCCCCCTCATTTGTGAGCTAATTCAGGAGGGGGGAGCGGACCTGGCGGGTATTACAGAGACCTGGTTGGGCCAGGATGGAGGAGTCCCCCTCATTGAGATGTGCCCACCGGGTTTCCATGCATTTCATCAGCCGAGGGCTCAGGGTAGGGGTGGAGGAGTGGCGGTTATTGTAAAGGAAGGTCTCGATCCTAGGGAGGCCACTGTACCTCAGATAGCCGGATGTGAGTCTCTCCTTGTGAAGTGGGGCCATGGGAAGCAGGTGGGCTTGCTGATTGCATACCTGGCTCCCTGCGCGTGGCAGCGGCCCTGCCTGAGCTCCTCAACGTCATATCCGGGGTGGTGGTTGAGACCCCCAGGCTTATGATCATGGGGGATTTCAACCTGCCATCCATCGTGAAATGTCCGAGGTGGCTCAGGAGTTCATGGCTTCCATGACAGCCATGGACCTGACCCAGTTAATTCATGGCCCTACTCATATAGAAGGACACACTCTGGACTTGGTTTTTATCTCTGGTCAGTGGTCGAATGGTCTAAATACAGGGGATATAGTCATTGAACCCCTGTCATGGTCAGACCATTCTCTCCTTAGACTTGACTTTCTGACCGCCACACCCCACTGCAGGGAGGCGGAACCGACTAGGTGGTTCCACCCCAGGTGCCTGATGGATCCTGATAGGTTCCAAATGGAGCTTGGACCATTCCCTGAGACTCTGGCTCACGACTCGACGGAAGACCTGGTGGCCGCCTGGGATAGGGTGGCCGCTGGTGCTTTAGATCGGGTCGTGCCTTTGTGGCCTCTGACCTGGCGCCGAATTGGCCCAGCTCCTTGGTTCTCCGAGGAGCTGAGGGAGATGAAGCGCCAGAAAAGACGCCTAGAGAGTAGTTGGAGAGCTAGTCATTCTGGATCTGACCGAGCACTAGTGAGGTCTTATATCAAGACCTACTTAGTGGCGATAAAAGCGGCGAAGTGTAACTACTTCTCCGCTCTTATCGCTTTGGCAGATAATCGCCCAGCCACCTTGTTTAGGGTGACCTGCTCCCTTCTCCATCTGGGAGCGCGGGAAGACCCCTTGCAAGGGCTTGCTGAGGATTTTGTGTATTATCTGCACGATAAAATCGCTCAGATTCAGGACGGCTTGGACTCCGACTGGGTGGGTTCAGGTGATGTGTCTGAGGCGGGTCTTGAGAATGTCATCTGGGAGGAGTTCGATCCTGTGACTCCCGAGGATGTGGACAGGATGCTGGGGAGATTGAATGCAACCACATGTTTATTGGACCTGTGTCCCTCCTGGCAGGTGCTGGCTACCCGGGAGGTTACACGAGGCTGGCTCCAGAGGATTATTAATGCTTCTTTGAGTGAGGGCATCTTACCTCCCGCCTTGAAAGAGGCGATGGTGAGGCCCCTCCTCAAGAAGCCCTCTCTGGATCTGGCTGTTTTGGCAAACTACCATCCTGTCTCCAATCTTCGCTTCATGGCGAAGGTTGTCGAGAGTGTGGTTGCGCGACAGCTCCCACAGTACCTGGATGAAACTGTCTATCTGGATCCATTCCATTCTGGCTTCAGGCCTCGGTACAGCACGGAAACGGCATTGGTCGTGTTGGTCGATGATCTCTGGAGGGCTCGGGACAGGGGATGTTCCTCTGTTCTGGTCCTATTAGATCTCTCAGTGGCTTTTGATACCATCGACCATGGTATTATGGTGCGCCGGCTGGAGGGGTTGGGAGTGGGAGGCACCGTCCTATAGTGGTTCTCCTCTTATCTCTCCGACCGGTCGCAGTCCGTGTTGGCTGGGGGGCAGAGGTCGACTTCGAGGCACCTTGTTTGTGGGGTGCTGCAAGGGTCGGTCCTCTCGCCTCTCCTGTTCAACATTTATGTGAAGCCGCTGGGTGAGATCATCCATGGATTTGGGGTGCGATGCCATCTGTATGCTGATGATACTTAGCTGTACATTTCCACCCCAGACCACCCCAACGATGCCCTTGAAGTGATGTCCTGGTGCCTGGAGGTCGTGTGGGTCTGGATGGGGAGGAACAGGCTCGACTCAACCCTTCCAAGACTGAGTGGCTGTGCCTGCTGACGTCCCGATATAGCCAGCTAGTGCCATCGCTGGCTATTGGGGGCGAGTCATTGGCCCCCACGGAGAGGGGTCATAACTTGGGTGTCCTCCTGGATGCACGACTGTCTTTAGAAGAGCATATGATGGCCATGGCCAGGGGGGCTTTCTATCAGGTTCGCCTGATACGCCAGTTGTGTCCCTTTCTGGATCGGGACTCCTTATGCATGGTCACTCACACCCTCGTCACCTCTCGCCTGGACTACTGCAATGCTCTCTACATGGGGCTCCCCTTGAGGAGCACTCGGAAGCTCCAGCTGGTTCAGAATGCAGCCGCGCAGGTAATTATGGGGGCGACATGGCGCTCCCATGTGACACCTTACCTGCGTGAGCTGCACTGGCTTCTGGTGGTCTTCTGGGTGCACTTCAAGGTATTGGTTCTCACCTTTAAAGTGCTCCATGGCTTAGGGCCTGATTATTTACGAGACCACCTTCTGCCACCGATAACCACCCACCGGCCAATTCGCTCCCACAGAGAGGACCTCCTCAGGGTGCCGTTGGTCAAGCAATGTCGACTGATGACCCCCAGGGGGAGAGCCTTCTCTGTGGGGCACCCGCCCTCTGGAACGAGCTACCCCCACGAATATGACTGATCCCGGACCTCTATACCTTCTGTCGAGCTTTGAAGACCTTCCTATTTCAGCAAGCTGGGCTGGCTTAAAATGTTAATGGGTTATTTTAAGGGTAATGGATTTTAATTTTTGGGAAGCCAATTTGATTTAATTCTGTTTTAAATTATTTTAAATTTTATATTGTATGTATTTTAATTTTGGCTGGTCACCGCCCTGAGTCCTTCGGGAGAAGGGCAGTATACAAATTTAAACAATAAATAAATAAATAAATAAAATAAAATAAGACACACCTTTCCCCCCACTAAAATTCGGTGAAAATTTAGATGCGTCTTATACACTGAATGTAGCCCCTTCCACCCACTGGCCCTGACCCTTTGGCCTCTGTCTCACAGCAGTTACCTCCTTACAGCAAACAGCAAGAAAAAACAGCTCCTTTCAGCTTCAGCACAGCCTAATTAGCAGAAGTTGATTGGATCGGCCTCCTGACTCTCAGCTGTTTTATGAAGGCCTCTGCTGCTTGCTACAAGGAAGAAAATTGCTGGAGCAGATTTTTTTTCCCCCCTTGTGCTAATCAAGCTATGCTGAAAACGAAAATGAAAGTAAAGCAGGCTGTTTGCTGTAAGGAGGCAAAATGGCTCAGAGGCAGAGGCAGAGGCAGAAGGAGATTTCTTTTTCTTCTTTTCCTCACCAAAAAAGGTAGGTGTGTCTTATACTCTGAAAGATATGGTAGGCAAAGTAATAGAAAATGAAGAAGCTAATTTTTTTCTGGGGCTTTAGAATTCAAACAGTATCAGCCACATAGCGCCCCAGACTTTCTTATTGCTGATAAAAAACACACAGAAAAAAAGTCTAGATAGTGGCAGTGACTGGAGATAGCAGAATAGAAGAAAAAGAACAGGGGAAAATCACAAAATGACATGCAAAGAGAAGGAAAATGACATTGGCAAAAGAAAGCAAAAATAATACCAATAGTAATAGGCATCTTGGGTGCCAAAATCTTTCATCTGCCATCTGTCATCTGCATTGACAAAGTCACCAACAGTCAGTTGAAAAAGACTTCTTTACTTAAAATGGGTTACATCCTACAACAATACCTTTAATATCAACAATACCTTTAAAAGCAACATTTGATAGGTCGATAAAATCATCTGGCTGACTATACAATTAATTTCTACTCGTTTTCTATACAACCAACCAATTAGTTATGTGTCACTGCTCTCCATTCATTCCAAATTTGCTCCGTCTCCTTTATGAACAGGGTGAAATTGAAGTAGATGAAATGTTAGCTACAGCATTAGTTGAGAATGCAACTCCCAGAGTTTCCAACCAATTTGGCTAGGATGATTGGGAATTTGAGAAAATACAGTCTCAGAATATCTAGAGAAGAGCAATCTGGAGAAGAATTTTACAGGGCATCATAATCTATTATGAACATTCCTTTGCACATAAAATTTGAAACTTGTCTGAAATTTGGCATGAGTATTTCATACTGTAGGGGCTACTGTCACTGCAATTTTCATCAAATGTTGTTCCCCAGCCAATAAAAGTATATTTAAAAAAAATAGTAAAGAAACACAGTTCAGAGACTGCCTGAATCAATTTAAATGACATTAGACAGACTTTTTTTTCCATCATAAAGATCTATTTTACCTACAAATTTTGTCCTTCTTTGATGGACAAACAAGCAAAGTTATCACTGCTTGTGGTTTTTGAATGTTAGACAATGAGATGACCAAAGTTTCACATTTGGGCATCAGACTGGATCAAATATTTTGTGGTTTGGTCTGGAACAAAGTGGGCGACATCTAAAACTCTGGATCTACTTCAGTCTTGTTGTCTGCATACACCTTTTATTTTTAACATCACTTAAAATGTATATATTTATAAAATTCTCTTTCAAGAGATCAGTTTAATGCAACCCTACCCCAAAAGTAGTGGTTTAATTTAATGCATTCTGTGCTACACTTAATTTTGTTCATATGCTTTGTTCCCTCATGAAGGCACATTCCCCCCATGGCAAATACATATATTCCTTAGTTTTGTTCTTTCTTGACCAACAGGATCAAAAGTTAAGTCTTTCTCTATGGGGCATTGACTTGATGCTTAAGACAGCAGGTATATTGAACTCAGAGCCTGTAGAAGGTGTTCCTGTAGAGCTCCTTTGATATTCATAATTCTGCTCCTCAAGAACACAGCTAAGTAAAAACCTCTCTTTGGTGCTTTCAAAAGAAGGACATTTATGGAACGAGGAATAATCCCAGAAGAGAACATGGCTGAGGGATCTGATCTCCCCTTATGTTACTTGGAGGACAAATGAATAGTTGAGGGTGTGAGTGCCTAAGTGTTAAGACTAATATGTTCAAGTCAGGGTTGCTGGCAGATAACAACACGCTGTGTGAATGTGGAAAGATGCAGATGCAGAAGTGTTTTTTCTATCAGGGCAACCTGGTCTAACCAAAATATGGAAAGGCACATATTGCTTCCCTTTTGCCTTTCAGCCCCAATCCGGGAGTCTTCACAGGCAGTTGCTTTCATGACAAACTATTTTGTGTTACATTTATATTTACTGTTAAACTTATATTTACTGACAAAGAATTCATCAGTAAATATAAATTTAACATGCAGGTGCAGATTTTGGCCCATTTGTTGATCCGTATTTACTATTAGTAGAATGTACTGAAAATGATTTTGTTCTGGTCAATGATAAAGCCAAAATGGTGGCCTCATTTTGGCAATTTAAGGTTTGATTTCAAAATCAACCTTAAATTTTAAACCTTAAATCAAACCTTAAATATTTATTTGAAACAAGCAAACAAACAAACAAACAGGACATTCACCCACCCATCTATACTGTTAGATCGGCGCAGGAAATGGAAGATGTGACCAGCTCGTTACATTAGTAACTTTTATTGAGTACAAGAAACAGTAGCAAGACTGGCCGTGCGCTGCCGGAGCTCTCCTTATATCCGCTCCGGCAGACGCACCGCCCCCTGACAGGGATTCAAACTTTCCCGCCCGGTGGCTGGCAGCCAATCCGGGCGGATGTCCTTATAAGGACATAACACTCCTCCCCCCTAGTCCAAAGAGAACGTTCAGAGTTCGTCAATAAACGTGACGTAGTCCCGCAGGTACGTAGGACGCCTAGGCACCCTACTTGACCTGCGCAGTCTCATTTCTTCCGCGTCCCCGCCCTGGACGGACGGGGTTCCTGTGGCTCCTGGCTCCTTCCCCGGAACCGGGCTCGGTTCGGCTGGCGAGTGTGCAGGGTCACCCTCAGCGCCTCCGGCCGGACCGCAGACCTTGGATGGCTGGTTCTGGTGGTCTTCCTCCTGGCCTGTGGATCTTTCGCCTCGGCGGTGCTGTTCGGTTCCGACCCGGGAAGAGCGTCTGAGTCTCGGTAAGACCCCGGCTGTCACTTGCTCTTCCTCGGTCTCCCGGTGGCTGCGGTTCTGCTGCGGCCCGGTTCGCTGTGGTCCGGAGGGTGGTTCGGGCCGGTGCCCTTGGGTCTGGTCTGCTCGCGGTGGGTGGTGTTGGCCCGGGTAGCGGTGTCCGACCTTGCAGGGGTGGCGCAGGTCTCCTCTGCCGGGCTGGCGTTGGCCTTCCCCGTCGGGTTGGTGGTGGTCGACCCGGTCGGGGTGTCGTTGTGGGGATTCCTCCTCGGGCTGGTGGAGGTCTCCCCTGCCGGGGTGGCGCAGGCCTCCCTGGCCGGGTTGTTGTCGGCTTTCCCTTCCCCCTAGTCCCTGGTCTACCGCCTGTTGGTGGTTGGGGTCGTCTGGGTTGGGTTGTTGTTGCCGGGTTGTTTCTTGTGTTGGGCGGGGGTCCCTCTCACCGGGGAGTCGTGTGCCACCCTCGCCCATGTGCTGTGGTGTGCCCATCTGCGACGGTCCCCGGTCTACTCGCCTTGCGTTGAGGTCTCCCTGGTAGGGCTGCCGTGGGTTGCCTTCACTGGTAGGGTGCGGTGCTCCCCTTCTGGGCAGGTCCCGGTCTACCTGCGGGCTGGGTCGGGGGTCCCTGGCCCTGTTGTGCCGGGTGCCCACCTGGCCGGGTTGGTGTTGCCATCCCCCGTGTGGTTGGCCCCGGTCTACCTCGCTGCACTGCCGACGTGACAGTGCCTGGTAGTGTGCTGGGCCGACCTCATCGGGATGGCGTTGCTCTGCCTCGCAGGAGTGTGGTAGGCCTACCTCGTCTGGGTGTTGTAGGCCTACCTCGCCGGGGTGTTGCAGGCCTACCTTGCCTGGGTGTCGTAGGCCTACCTCGCCGGGGTGTTGCAGGCCTACCTCGTCTGGGTGTTGTAGGCCTCCCTCGTCAGGCTGGTTTTCATGTGCTCCCCCCCACCTTTTCCGGAGTTGGTCGATGTGACGTCTCACGACCTGTCCATCTTCCAACTCGACGGTGTAGGATTTGGGGCCGGTTGTGCTGGCAATCTTCCCCTTCAGCCACTTAGGCGAGCCGTTGAAATTCAGCGCGAAAACCGAATTTCCTTTGCTGAAGGCGCGAAGCGGACGGCTGGCGGTTGCGGTCACTTCCGGGCTGTATTGGGGGTGCAGCCGGTCCAAGGGTGACCTCAACCTTCTGCCCATCAGGAGTTCGGCCGGGCTCTTGTGGGTGGTGGCATGCGGCGTGATGTGCTGGGTGAGGAGGAAGTTGTCGATGCGTTCTTGCCAGTCTCCTGGGCCCATCTTGGTGAGGGCTTCTTTTGTGAGCCGGACCATCCGTTCCGCTTGTCCGTTTCCGGCCGGCCTGTACGGAGCGGAGAGGGCATGGCGGATGCCCAGTCCGGCCAGGAAGGACTCCATGGCCAGGGATATGAGCTGGGGGCCGTTGTCCGAGACCAGCACGTCCGGTAGTCCGTGTGTGGCAAACAGGCGGCGCAGGGCTCGGATCGTCGCTTCTGTTGTGGTAGATGCCATGGGTATCACCTCGAGCCACTTGGAGAAGGCATCTACCACGATGAGGAGGTGTCGCCCCTGCATCGGGCCCGTGAAGTCGATGTGGACCCTCGACCAGGGGTTGCTGGGGGTCTCCCAGTTCGTGACTTCAGATTGCGGCGGCGCGGGGCGGGCTTCTTGGCACGGGTCACATCTGGAGACCCATTGTTCGATGTCTCTGTCCAGTGAGGGCCACCAGACGTAACTCCGTGCCAGGGCCTTCATGCGGACGATGCCCGGGTGCCCGTTGTGCAGTGTCTCCAGCGTCCGCCGTTGTAGCGTGCTTGGGATCAGCACCCTGTCTCCCCATAGCAGACAGCCCTTTATGGTGGACAGCTCCGTCTGTTTCCTGGTGAACGGGCTGAACCTCTCTTCTGTCTGTTTCGATGGCCACCCCCTGAGGATCCAGGACCTTACTTGGCGGAGGGTGGGGTCTCTCTGGGTGTGCGCGGCCACATCTGCGGAGGAGACTGGACAGCTGGCGTCGTCATCTATGTGGAATAGATGGAGCGTGGGGGCTGGGTCTTCCACCGGGTTCTTCGATGGGCATCTGCTGAGTGCGTCGGCGTTTCCTATGGCTGTGCCTGGCTGGTGCACAAGCCTATAGGAGTAGCCGGCCAGGAAGATGGCCCATCTCGTCATCCGCGGGGACATGAAGGTCGGGGTGGGTTGGTCGCCTGCGAGGAGTCCCAGGAGTGGCTTGTGATCGGTGACTATGGTGAAGCGTCTTCCATAGAGATATTCGTGGAAGCGCTTCACTCCTGCCACGATGGCCAGGGCTTCTTTGTCCAGCTGACTGTAGTTCCGCTCAGCGCCGGACATGGTTTTCGAGAAGTAGGCGATGGGGGCTTCCGTGCCGTTGGGCAGCTCGTGGCTGAGGACTGCCCCCACCCCGTATGGAGATGCATCACACGTCAGCTTGATGGGCAGCGTCTCGCTGTATTGGATGAGGACGCTTTCGGACGTCAGTAGTCCCTTGATGGCCCGGAACGCTGCTTCCTCTTCCTGGCCCCACTTCCAGGAAGCCGATTTCCCCAGCAGGCGGTGGAGTGGCTCAGCAACTGTGGCTTTCTGTTTTAAGAAAATGGCGTAGAAGTTGAGCAACCCAAGGAAAGCCTGAAGCTCCGTTTTGTTTTTTGGGCTTGGAGCTTCATGGATTGCTTCCACTTTTGATTTGGTGGGGTGGATGCCTGTGCTATCAATGAGGTAGCCCAGGAACTCGACTTCCTGTACTCCTATGATGCACTTGTCCCGCCTGACCCTCAAACCCTTGGCCTTGAATCGCTGCAGGACAAGCCTCAGCCTTTCAAGGAGTTGGGCTCTTGAGTCCCCGGAGACGAGCACATCGTCGAAGTAAGGCACCACCCCTGGAACGCCTTGGAGGAGGCATTCCATCATGGATTGGAAGATGCCGGGGGCAGCGCTGACTCCAAATTGGAGCCGGTTGCATTTGAATGCCCCCCTGTGCGTGACAATTGTTTGAGCCTCCGCCGTTTTTTCATCCACTGGCAGTTGCTGGTAAGCCTGGGCCAGGTCCAGTTTCGCAAAAATTGATCCAGATCCCAGGGAATGCAGCAGGTGTTGCACCACTGGGACTGGGTATGCGCTCTGTGCCAACGCCTTGTTGATGGTACAACGGTAGTTGGCGCAGATGCGCACAGACCCATCATGCTTCAGTGGGGTCACAATGGAGGTCTCCCATGAGGCATGATTGATCGGTTCCAGGACGCCCTGGGCGATCAGCTTATCCAGCTGCTCATCTACTTTGGGCCGCAGGGCAAACGGAACTCGGCGGGGCTTGAGCCTAATTGGGGTGATTCCCTTGTCCAGATTGAAGGAGATTGGCCTCCCCACAAATTTCCCCAGCTTACCATCGAAGACTTCCTTGAACTCTTCGATGAGGTAGTCGAGTTCGTCCCTGCCAATTTGGTTGATGCCTTCGATTGAAAGCCCCAGCGGCTTGAACCACTCCACTCCTAGCAGGTTCGGTCGGCTGTCCCTTACGACGGTGATGGGGAGCTTGCCTTCGAACTGCTTGTAGGTGACCCGGATGTTGGCTCTTCCTAGCACTCCGATGGGGTTTCCCCCAAAGTTGACGAGCTTGGAGTGTAGTGGCTTCAGCTCTCGCTTGGTGATGCTGGGTTGCAGGCGCTTCAACTGCTGCCAGTCCATGATGGAGTAGACCGAGCCGGAGTCTACCTCCATTTTGCAGGGTGCTCCTTCCACGTGGATGGTCACATGGAACTTGGTGGCACTGTCTGATGTCGTGTGAGCGATGGTCGTCTGATGGACCGCTCCGCTCCGGGGAAATTCGTCGTCTCTGCGTCTGGAAGGGCCAGAGGACCGTTTGGATGACCTCTGGTAATCCTTCCGATTCTCGCGGGGACGGTGGCTGGAGGGCTCTGGGGCTGGTTCCTCAGCTCTGCAAGCTTCGGCGATGTGACCCCTTCTGTTGCAGCGTCGGCAGGTCGCATCTCTCCACTTGCAGGTTGCTCTGGCATGGTCCCCTCTGCAGCTGGCGCAGCGCTCCCCTTTGTAGTTCCGTTGGGCGGTTTCCCGCCTTGGGGGTCTGGATACCTTGTGGACGGTGGACTCTCCCTCCGACTCGGATCCAGCCGTGGAATCCTCTGTTGATGATTGCTCTGTGGAGCGAATCTTGTGGATTCCCTTGGCTCTGCTTACTGCGGCAGCTGCTTTCTCCAAGATTTCGGATGCGGTGGCTTCCTCCACCACATCCTTGAGCACGAGCTTCTTTCTGCTCAGGAATTTCTTTTGCAGGCCTCTGTCCCTCATGCCGAAGACCACGCGGTCAGCGATGGCATTGTCCACGTGGTCGAACTCACAGCTGGCTGCGATCTGGCGTAGGGCGGCCACGAATTCCTTGATCGTCTCACCTTCCTTCTGGTCCTGTTGATGGAAGGTGAAACGGTTCGCCACCGGTGTTCCTGTTGAGGCATAGTGATCCTCCAGGATCTGCAGCAGGTCTGTCCATGGCACTTCTTCGATGTCTCGTGGTGCTACGAGATCGATTGCCATGTCGAGGACCTCGGAGCCGCAGTTGGCCAGGAAGATGCCCTTCTTCCGGTCATCATCGGCATCCCTGATGTTGTTGCCTCTCAGGTATTGCCGGAAATTCACTATGTAGGATTTCCACTTGTCCTTCCCTGGGCGGAAAGGAGCAAGGGCTGGCAAAGTGACTTCAGCGGATGCCATGCCTTTGGAAATGCCTACTGTAGTTCCCGGTGCCGGAGTCTTGTCTTGTTGGCTTGGTGCCGCGAGGTTCGTTCTTCTCTCTAGTCCTTCGTCGCCAGTGTTAGATCGGCGCAGGAAATGGAAGACGTGACCAGCTCGTTACATTAGTAACTTTTATTGAGTACAAGAAACAGTAGCAAGACTGGCCGTGCGCTGCCGGAGCTCTCCTTATATCCGCTCCGGCAGACGCACCACCCCCTGACAGGGATTCAAACTTTCCCGCCCGGTGGCTGGCAGCCAATCCGGGCGGATGTCCTTATAAGGACATAACATATACCATTTGATAGCTTCAAAAAATTTAGGACTTTTGGGGAGGGGTTGTCATTATGGGAGATCACAGGCTGCACCCTGGCTCTGAAAGGATCCAGAAATAAAGGGGGAGTCATGCAAAATCCATACATCTGCAGTAGGGAGCTCAGAACTGATTAGCAATTGAGAAATCTGTGATGCTGGCAATATACATTTTCCAGATTATTAACAAACCTCTGGGTTTGTTTAAGACAGGGGTGGGGAGCTATGGCCCTTTTATGATTTGTAGACTTCAACTTCAGCATGGTTCAGGGATTCTGGGAGTTGAAGTCCACAAGTCATAAAGAAGCCATAATTCCCCACCCCTGGTTTAAGAAAAAACAGCTCTTTGTTTTGTTACACAACACAACATTTTACATTTCCATCCTCCCCCCTTGAACTTAAAAATATACAGCTCATAATGTTAGAGTTCTGTGATTTATTCTCAAAAAGGATACAGTAGTCCTCAACAATGACCACAACAGAGACAGGAATTTCTGTTGCTAATTGAGGCAATCATTAAGTGACCCTGTCCAATTTTATGACCTATTTTGCATTTGGTTGTTAAAGGAGTCACTGTGATTATTAAGTGAATCATGTGATTGTTAAATGAATCCAGCTTTCCCCAATCACTTTGTTTGTTGGAAGATAGGTGGGGAGATTGCAAATGGCTGCATCTGGCAAGGTCTTATGTGATCCCAGGATATTGCGGCCTTCATAAATATAGGCTGGTTGTTAAATGCCTAAATTTGATCACATGACCATGGGAGTGTTGCAATGCTCATAAGTGCAAGGACCTTTTTCAGCACTGTTTTAACTTTACATGGTTGCTAAATGGAACTTCCGTACTGTGAAACTTTACATGGTTGCTTATAAGTTGAAGACTACCTGTAATTTAATTAAACCTAAATATTTTAAGTATATACTTAATTTTATAATACCAAAAATAAGTTCTATAAGTGTATTCATGCCCTATTTTCCTTTGAATTAGCTGTGTCTGGATCATACACGTTAAATTGAACTGGGAAATTCAATGGTTGAATGATCCTCTGTGAAAAAAAAAAGGAAGACATTCTTAGGGGAAAATTGAGGCAAAAAATATTAGGAAAAAAGTCCTTTCATTTGCAGTACAGTTTGCATAAATACTTGGGCATATGGCTTGAGTTTAGTCCAGTCCAGTGAATTAATAAATAGGCATCAATGCAATACAGGAGTTACATGCAGGATAGAAAGAGTAAAGAAGATAACATTGATGGAAATATACACGAAGCATTACCTAGGTAAAGGGGATGCAATATTTTTTTTAAGTCCAAGTTACGAGATAATATTTTGAAGCAGCTCAGGCAGATACTGTACCTTCCTGATTCACAGGGGTATAAGAAGTGGGGTAGGGAGGAGATACAACACAACCAGACTTGCTAGATTCTGTTGTTGTAGCCAATCTCAATAAAAATAGTTTTAGCCTCCTTAAAGAGTTGGTTTCCGGATCCGGTCTACCTAGCTAGACTGATGCAAGACTACAGCCATGACAATATAACCACCAGGCTAAGGAGCTCCTATCTTATTCCTACTGATGTCATACTTCGCTGATGAAGTGCATACTTTATAGGTCTTTGATTCATGATTCAGTCTTTGGCCATCTGAAGAAGACCTTGAGCAGATGTGTCAAACTTGCAGCATCACATGATGTATGACAACTCCCCCCCCCCCTTTGCTAAACCGGGCATGAATGGCCAGCGCGTGATGCATGGGCCATGAGTTTGACAGCCCTGAGCTAGAGAATGTCAGAAACATTGGTGATCCTTGTTACATATGTAAATAGCAAGTGTAGCCATGGATGTAGGCTACACTCAGGTCCAGGTTTAGCTGGACATTTGCATGCCCACCACTGATTGGTGGATTCAAACGGGGCCTGCCACTGATTGGTGGATTCAAACGGAGGGAAATGTAAAGCATTGTCAGTGGCTGAATCGGTGGGACTGCTCCCTTTAAAAGGGAGTGCTCCTGGCTAAGCCTTTGCAGAAGTCACTCACTTAAATAAAGAGCTGAAGTTATTGTCTGTCCTCCTGCCTCTTCATTGCTTCCCACGATCTAACAATCCTCTACCAATCAGCATCAACAATACAGAACTAGGTGGATGATTGATCTTATTCAGAATAAGACAAGTCTAAACTTCCTGTTGCCACTCAGTTCCCACTGTTTATGGCTTCCATGTCTCAGGATAGAATAGTAGAGGTTGGGTTCATAACGGCTGATGTAACTAAGCTTTTTCTGAGTGGAATTTCTTCTCCCAGTTCTATTTCTAAGCAACTATCAAGTGAAAATCGGAATGATTATTTCTATTCTGAGCTTGGCACAATTCTACATTTGGCCAAGGGATCGTGACTGGTGGGTCTATTTCACTGCTCAGATAATGCAAACTGAAACATTAGCTTGCATTATCACCTGTTCCTGTTTCCTAGACGGAGGCTAGACTTCTAACTTCTTTTATTTTAAAGTAAGTTTTTGCTGCTCAATGTCCTTGGAAAGGGGTTGTTTGCTGTAGAGAACTGGGGAGCAGGGTGCTGATTTTATTCCATTTATTTCAAATTTTATCTCCTGCCATTCCTGTTCTAAAAGTGCCCCAGGGCAGCTCACAGCAAATAAAAACAAAAATAGATATAAAATCTTAAAATAGCATAAAACTATAATGAAAATTCATATCTACTACGGAATAGAAAGAAGCTTAGAGCGAGCTCGGCCACTTGTTCTGAAATCTCTTTGGGAAGAAAAATGAGCACTGCCTGTCTCCCAGAAGAAAGGAGCTTATTAACCTCTGTACCTTTAAGAAACGGTTCCAAAGCTTTGCAGAGGTCAAGGGGACCAATGAGAAGGTGACTGCCATGGACCACTGGAATACAGAATGTTGTAAGGTGGAGTTCAGCACATTATGAAGAAAACATCCTGGGTATTTCTGAGGAGTGCAAAACTCCGGGATGCCTTTCTGGGAAGTTTCTGCTTGTCTTTTCTAAGCCTACTGGGATAGAGCATCTGACACGGGAAGCAATCATGCCTAGCTTTATATTTTTTTAAAAAAACCCTAACAGAATTGTTAAAATCTCCCTGATCACTCAGCTCATTGCCTGTTTTTTTAATTCCATCTGATTGGGGACTAATGAAATGGGATGGGCATAATAACCAGTTCTGAGTTCTGTTAGCTTTTCTAATTTTTGTGAATTTATTAACATATTCAGTCTACCCCACTTCCATCATTTATTATTTGGAAAAAAAAAGTTCACACTAAATTTTAAATATTGTAGTATGCAAGAAAATACTCATTTAATTATTGACTCTTCTTCCAGTTTCATGATTCCTTGACAAACCTGATATTCTGTATTCTTCTTATTTCTTTTGTTGTTACATCATTTCCTGCTTAGAATTTAGTATGGCTGCTTGTTAAAGCCTGAATGTTTCCTTCAGATGCTGCATATATTATATACTTTTCCTGCATATTTCTTAAACATTTTGCTTGCAATTTTGTCTGATGAGCACTGTATTTGCAGTTAATTTTCTCTATATAATGCATTTTTGTTCATGGTGTTCATGAATATATGCATTTTTGTGTAGACTTTATATATAATTGGTGACTTACATAATAAAATTTGGAGATGCCTGGATTTCAGTGAATAATTGAAGTTTCTGTATTGGTTCAAAAAAAAAAAGAAGAAGTAAAATTAGATAAGCTTGCATTCAAATATGAGATAAATGATTTTCTGCCTCATTTCTATTCATCAAATACTTTTCCTTCCAATTTTGGGAACAGCCATTTCGTCCTTCTTTGCCTTGGTCTTTTTTTGCACCTTGAAAGAAGAAGGACATTTTATCATGAGAGACCAGTTTTTGAAAAGCAAAGAACTTTCAAAAGTGGTATAAATCAGGGGTCCCCAACCCCTGGTCTGTGAACTGGCACCGGTCTGCAGCATGCCAGCAACTAGTCCACGCAAACAAGCAAAGCTCCATTCACAGGATGCAGGTAGCATGTGAAACCCCGCCCCCTCTGGTCCGCAGAAAAACCTATCTCCCCATGGAACCGGTCCCTGGTGCTCAAAAAGTTGAGGTGGTGGTGGTAGTATAAATGATAGCATCAGCGCTAAGGTGGGATCCAAGACTGCAGAGGATGACTAAAGAATGCTGAGAGGTACGTGAGAAAAAGACTAAGCAGAAACTAATGTTTGCTACCTATTTACTAATACCCGGGCATTACAAGCACATCGTCGGCAGAAAGATCAAGAAAAGGCATAGATGACCATTGAGCAGCAAATGGAAAGATATGAAGCAAAAAGTAAAAGTGAAAGCAAGTATAGGGAATCCTCAATTTACGACCACAATTGAGTCCAACATTTCTGTTGCTAAGTAAGACAGTTGTTAAGCAAGTTTTGTCCCATTTTATGACTTTTTGCCACAATTGTTAAGCGAATCGCCATAACTGTTAAGTGATATGATGGTTGTTAAGTGAATCTGGCTTCTCTTGGTCAGAAGGTCACAAAGGGGGATCACATGACCCCAGGACACTGCAACTGTCATAAATATGAACCATTTGCCAACTGCCTGAATTTTGATCATGTGATCATGAGATGCTGCAATGTCGTATGTGTGAAAAATGGGCATAAGTTTTTTCCCCAGTGCTGTTGTAACTTTGAACAGTCACTAAATGAAGGGTTATAAGTTGAGGAGTACCTATATGACCTTTCCAAGGATATCTGCTGAGAAGAGTTGATGGTTCCCAAGTCAGAGGACTAAGGCCTGGGAAATTGGGGTAGCCTACTGTTTGCAGATTGGAGGTAGGCTAAAATATTATGATGGTAGTGGCATGGGGAAGTATGGTGGGAGACAAGGAAGGTGCCACTCTCAGAAACTGAGACCATTGTCTTGTAATAGTTTTACCTTCCAGTTCTTTGAACTCCGCCTTCAATGGACCTTCAGGGATCCTCGACTCTGGTTGCTGCTACCCAATGGCAGGTTGGTCTGTCATAAAGCTCCTATCATCCTTGATCTGATTGTGGATGAGACAACTAACCCAGCACACATCTGACTTGGGTTCTGAAGAAAGAGTTGCCTTTTTTGAAATCTGCCCAGTCAAGACTCCGGGCAGGGGTATAGATATGGCAATTGTTATGAAATAAATTCTTACGATAATAAAACATCTGCCAGCAAACAACCAAACTCAGAGAGGATCAAGGACTCCACATATATAACATTGTGATATGTATTCTGAAGGCTATCAAGATTTAATTGACAGGTTCCATAGGGACACAGATATAGATTACCGGATCCAAAGGTCATAAAAAGCCTGTCTGGCTATATCTTCCATTTAAGCTAGTGACATGCTAGTGTTTTCCTCTAATATTCATTCATGGTTGGAAGAGTGAGAGAAAGGAGGGATCTTGTTATTTTAATAACAACTACCTCTATTTACTTTCCCAATCTCCATCTTCATCACCTCTAATAACGATCGGCTGTCCACATAAGTTGCACAATCAACTGACTGTTCTGTGATCATTGCTTTTGTAGGCAAAAGTAAGAAAATTGGAAATGGAGCTACTATAAGTTCGCAAAGCTAAAAGAAAAAGATTACACTTTAGCTTCTAAAGTAAGCTGCTTTTCCTTTCAAAAATTAATTTTTACCTTAGCGAAAGTCCCATTTAAAAAGGCTTCCTTTGTAGGATTAAAAATATTGCAAATATAAGCGGCAGGATTCTGTCCATTTTTAATATGAACAATATTATGCACATTCAGAGTACCCAGGTCTATACAGAATAGGGCAGATCTCAGCCTGGGTCCTTATTAGTTCTATTAACATTTTGCTTCTGGTTGATTAAACTTCAATTTAGTTGCCTTTCCAAGCAATCTTTGTTCTTGGGCACTGATTTGGGCTGAAACTGCCTCGCGTTTGATTAACACCACAAGTAGATGCCTTTAGCTTATCTTAAGCTTCCCTCCGACTGATTACAAACTATCTGGATGAACAGAAAAAGAATGTATTTTTCAAGTAGAATTCTGTAGCAGGCTTCACAAAACAATGCACTCTATTCCTGGTACGCCAGAAGATTATAAATAGTCCTTGACTTACAACAGTTCATTTAGTGACCATTCAAAGTTACAACAGCACAAAAAAGGTGACCTACGACCGTTGCAGCGCCCCCCCTGGTCACGTGACTAAAATTCAGATATTTGGCAACCAATTCATATTTATGATGCTTGCAGTGTCCCGGGGTCATGTGATCATCTTTTTTGACATTCTGACCAGCAAAGTCATTGGGGAGGCCAGATTCACTTAACAGCCATGTTACTAACTAAACAACTGCAGTGATTCATTTAACAGCTGTATCAAGAAAAGTCGTAAAATGGGGAAAATTCATTTAATGTCTTGCTTAGCAACAGAAATTTTGGGCTCAGTTGTGGTCGTAAGTCAAGGATTACCTGTAGCTCCTTAATACTCCTTAATACTGCAGAATTTGAGAAACTTATGTCTAAAGGCCCCTTGGATTGATGTAACCCTCTTTGGAAGTCTGTCGTTCTTTGTTTTAGATATTTTAAAATTATTTTTGCATTTAGAAAAGGGTGGATGAAACCTTACCAATGTAGCTGCCTGTCATTTTTATTCCCCATAGCTGCTAAACACTGGTTTTAGGTATTCAGTGAAATCTAAAATCAGTTGAATTTGCCTTTTTCATACATAAGTGTTCTAGGTTTTCTATCAAGTTGCCTGTTCTTTGATTTGTGCAGCTTTGGTTGGGAATACATAAGCATATGATATGTGTTTATGACAAAAAATTGTTCCTTTCTAATTGCGAAAGGTGAAGTTTTTGTGTGTGTTAAGGCTACATTATGCATTTAAGGTCACATTCTGAGTGTAAGAAATAATATTTCCGCGAGGTTCTTAATTTTTAACCCAAGACTTTAAGGTCAGTGGTCCAATGGTGTAAATTATTAAAAATGTATGAATTTTTCATTAGTCTCTCCAGCCATATCATTTTGGCTTTCTTCTTCTAGTTGCAAACTTGAAATTACAGCCTGTAAGTAATGTTATCTGTCTAACATTTATTTCATAACACGAGTTGTTAAGCATGATCTTAATTTTTCAGCAAACATTTTGTGCTTTTGCTTTGCTGTACATTTAACATATTTCATTGATACAAGTACACGACTCTTCTTTTGGGTCCTCCAAACAAGAACACAGCTGTCTTTTTCCCCCTAAACAGGCTCCAAATTATTTGGTTTGTTTCCAGTAATTCCTGGCATTACCAATACCAATGGCATTATTTCCCCCTCTTTATGTCCAGTGAGAATCTGGTCTTGATTGTTTTCTCAATGAGATTTCATTTAGGCTCATAGGACATTGGCCTGTCAATACAGAACAAATCTGATCAGTATGGTCTACACATTTTTATTCAGAGGCATCAGAAAAGAACTTTGATATTTTTTAAAAAATGGCAAGAGTTAAATGTCAGGCCCACAAGGTTAACTAGATGAAATAATTAGCTTCACAGAAAACCTAAAACTATTTGTATTGAGATTGGGCTGTGCTTCATCCTCCTGATCATATCTCCTGACCATACCTATTTCATACCTAGGATCAGGTATCCAGTTTGGACTGGATCACCCGATCCAGTAGTGATGGAGGTGGGTGGTTCAGAGAACCGGTAGCAGAAATCCCTGCCCCCCCACTATGCTCAGCTGAGCTGCGTGATCATTAGAATTTTTTTAAATTTTATTTTTAAAAGCATTTTTTCTACCACCTCTTCGGCAGAAAAAATGCTTTTAAAAGTAAAAAAAAAGGCTCTGATGATCGCGCGGCTCAGATGGGATCGTCAGAGGTTTTAAAAGCATTTTTTCTACAACCTCTTCGGCCGAAGAGGTTGTAAAAAAAATGCTTTTAAAAGCCTCTGATGATCCCAGCTGAGTTGCCTGATCGGCAGAGGCTTTTTTTCTTTTAAAAGCGTCTGACGATCCCAGTTGAGTTGCCTGATTGGCAGAGGCTTTTAAAAGAAAAAAAGCCTCTGCCGATCAGGCAACGCAGCTGGGATCATCAGAGGCTTTTAAAAGCATTTTTTTTACAACCTCTTCACCAAAGAGGTTGTAGAAAAAATGGTTTTAAAAGTAAAAAAAAAAAAGTTGGCTATGCCCACCCAGTCACATCCCCCCCACACCAAGCCATACCCACAAAATCAGTAGCAATAAATTTTAGATTTCACCACTGCCTAGGATGATGTATATTTGAATTGCTTCCCCAAAATAGCATATCTCCAGTTTGGTCATCTCTCTTTCCCCTTCAAGTGGCTTCAATGCTGAGCACATTGTAAGCTGCCCTGAGTCTTCGGAGAAGGGCGGCATATAAATCAAATTAAAAAAAAAAAAGTCAGTATTGACTGCTGTTGAATGCCTGGATTAATCCTTGCAGTTTTCTTGGCAAGGTTTTCCGGAAGTAGTTTGCCATTGCCTCCTTCTTGGGACTGAGACAGAGTGACTGGCTCAAGGTCATCCAGTTGACTTTGTACCTAAGGTTGGAGTAGAACTCAAGCTTTCCCTGTTTCTAACCTGGTGCCTTCACCACTACACCAAACTGGCTCCTCTTCCTTATACTTTGCATTAAGATATGTCTGAGCTACAGAATGTTGCTTTCCCACATGATAAGGAGCTAAGGCATCTGAAAGCAGTTCCTAAACATCACAGAAGACCTTTCTTAGAACCAGGAGGAATCTGTTACATTACTAGATGGGAAACTAGTGAACCTTTCCAATTTCAGTGAGATTGTCTATTGCAGGAGAAATAATAATTTTCAGGAAGTCTGGCAGATTCAGTAGTGAATTGCAAAAGAAAATCCTCAGGATCTGAAGATAATTTCTTGTATTATTTTTCATATTTCTCAACATAGCTATATCTATATGAATATAAGGGCAGGTTAAAAATATAACAGCGTGTTCCCCTGAAAATAAGACAGAGTCTTATATTATTTTTTGCTCCAAAAGGTGCATTAGGACTTATTTTCAGGTGATGTCTTATTTTTGGGGAAATGCAGTACTAAATGCATCTGTCTGGCTGACGATCTAAGCTGGGGCTTATTTTTGAGGCAGGGCTTATATCAGGAGCATCCTGAAAAATCATGCTAGGGCTTATTTTCAGGAAAACAAGATAATATCAGATCAATCCTCCTCTCCTCTCTTTATGAAAAAATATGTGGTTGTGTGTGTGTGTATGCACATTCACAGGCACTTTTGTTTACATTCCTCATGTACTATTTATTGTGTACTGTGGAAGCCAAAAAAAAGAGAAGTTCATAGATAAGATTCTAAATAGGAAGAAAGAAACATACTCCATATGGAATTTGAAATGCGACAAGAGCAGGGGTGAAATCTAGCAGGTTCTGACAGGTTCTGGAGAACCGGTAGCGGAAATTTTGAGCAGTTCGGAGAACCAGCAAATACCACCTCTGGCTGGCCCCAGAGTGGGATGGGAATGGGGATTTTGCAATATCCTTCCCCTGCCATGCCCACCAAGCCACGCCCACAGAACTGGTAGTAAAAAGATTTGGATTTCACCACTGGACAAGAGGCTAGTCCTTTGATTGGGTTCCTGAGTTTTTACTGCCTTTCATAGCATCTATCAGCCACAGCTTGCAGGTTGTTATACAGAGATATACAGCAACCCATTCAAAAAAATACAAGAGTTGAGTCAGGAGACAATCAACACATTCAAGAAACACATGAGCTAAGCAAAGAGAAAAAGAAATATCAGAGAAAGTTAGGGATCCAAACATAAATGAGTTCATACAACAAGCACTGTGCAACCACAGGGCAGCTGTGCTAATACCAGATGTTGCTTTGGCAATGGCCTGTTACAAATGGAACAATTTTATGTTCCAGTCTCCAGAGGCCCCACCTGTCCCCAGCTGCAACTAACTGGCACAAAAACTATAATAGAAATCTTCTCCCTGATTAAGCCTGTTTTTTTCAATGGGGTTTCCTCTGCAGGCGAGCTTTTCTATGCCTACTATCTTTCTGACTTTGAATTTTAATGTTTTGGTATTTCTGCAGACTCAAGCAATGATTTCACATCTTCACTGCGGTTGGATACCAAGCATTAGTTCTTCAGGCACATTGGTTAGTTCAGGTTTGGAGACTTTGCTCATCCTCCAGGGAGAATTCTTTCAAAGGATTCTTGAATGCAAGTCTAATAAAATTAAATGGGATTTCCTCCCAGGAAATTGAGTGTGGAGGGCAAACAACTTCATAAATACACATTTGTTTTATTTTTTTCAAAAATTTATTGCAACATTTGATCCCTCGCTCTCATTCAGAGGATTTCACAATTTATGAAAGCATAACCCCCACAATTGTTAAAGACAATCAAACAATTATACTATCAATTAAAACTAAACTTAAAATTAACACATATTAACCATTCAACATCACACATCGACAGTAACAACTCAGCGAGATTATCCCTATGTCCCAAACATGAACAGTTGCAATACACCATCTTCACTGCTTTCCTACGCTGTAACCGAGTGGTATCCGGGCCTCTGGATCTCAGGGGGTAAATTTTCCACCATGATAGGGCTGCTACTAAAGATCTTCCCCCTGGTTCCCAATCTCCTTAATATCTCTTGTGATGGATGCACAAAACAGGCAGATTCCTTTTGGAGAGGACAGTTCTGCAGACACAAAATCCTGAGCCATGTTGCAGAATTTAAATGGTTTAGGTATATAGTGTTGAATATGAGCCACTTTGGTAAGCACCAGATCAAATTAATGATTTGCATGCCAGCTTTCCTTGATTGGGATCATCTAACTTTGGCTTTGGCTTTGCTGGAGTTGTAAACCTATCTGGAGGACTGCAGGGTTGAAATATAATAGCATTTAATGACCATCTTGATCCACTGTTAACAGTGGTGGGATTCAAGTAATTTAACAACTGGTTCTCTGCCCTAATGATTTCTTCCAACAACCAGTTTGCCAAACTGTCAGAAAGTTAACAACTGGTTCTCCCGAAGTGATGCGAACTGGCTGAATCCCACCGCTGACTGTTAACCTCATCTCAATATTGTTTTAAATACTTAGTAAAAGCAAAGTTAAAGATGCATTTTACCTGGTGACTGATTCCACACAGTTCTTTTGGCAGACACATGGATATGGTTAGCATTGTCTTCCTGGTCAACTTTCCACTTAGCTAGGCATTCCTGAATTTTGTAGGCAGTTCAACTATTCAAGTACATGTAGTCCTTGACTTACGACCACAATTGAGTTCCAAATTTATGTTGCTAGGCCAGAGAGTTGTTAAGTGAGGCTTGTCCCATTTTATAACTTTTTTTTGCCACTGTTGTTAAGTGATTCACTGCAGCTGTTAAATTAGTAACATGGTTGTTAAGTGAATCTGTCTTCTCCATTGACTTTGCTTGTCAGAAAGTTGCAAAATGACCCGGGACACTGCAACCATCATAAATATGAGCCAGTTGCCAAGTGTCTGAATTTTGATCATGTGACCATGGGGATGCTGCAACGGTTGTGTGAAAAACAGTCATAAATTACTTTTTTCAGGGCAATTGTAACTTCAAATGGTCGCTAGACAAATGGCTGTAAGTGTTGTGATCTAGGCTTCCTGACTCATTAAAACACATGAGTAGTCCCAAAAATTCAACGGAGGGGACAGCAATCATGCACTTATTTTTCTTTAGCTTGAGTCCCGCTTCTCTAAATCTAGAAAGGACGTTCCTTACTCTGTCCCCTAGCTGACGTTCGTCCTGAGCGCTGACTAGAACGTCATCGAAATAGGGCACCACTCCTGGGAGCCCTTGCAGAAGGCGCTCCATGGTGCTTTGAAATAGGCCGGGTGCGACGCTCACCCCAAACTGGAGCCTGGTGCATTTGAATGCACCCCTATGAGTTACAATTGTTTGCGCCTCTGACGTGGCATCGTCAACTGGTAATTGCTGATAGGCCTGAGCCAGGTCTAATTTGGCAAAAAATTTTCCGGGCCCCAGGGAGTGTAGTAGATGATGCACGATCGGCACCGGATAGGCGCTCGGCTGCAAAGCCTTGTTGATCGTGCACTTGTAGTCGGCGCAAATCCTAATTGAGCCATCGGACTTTACTGGGGTCACTATAGGGGTTTCCCACTTTGCATGGTCAACGGGAACCAACACCCCTTGTTTAATTAATTTGTCCAGTTCCGCATCGATCTTCGGTTTCAATGTGAACGGCACCCGTCTGGCTTTAAGTCTTATTTGGGCTACGTTGGGGTCTAAGTTTAGTGAAATAGGGGTCCCCACATACTTGCCCAACGTGTCCCCGAAGACGTCCTGGAACTCGGACAGGAGACTGTCTTTCAGTGTTGACTTGGACATCAGGTGGACGCCGGTGAAGCCCATGCCGAGGGCTCGGAACCACCCCATGCCCAGAAGGCTAGGGAGCTGCTTCGTGACGATGGTCAGCGGCAAGTCTCTTTCGTAGTCTCCGTAGGTGACTCGGAACGTGCCCACGCCTTTGAGGGGGACTAGGTTCCCCTGGTAGTCTAGGATGCGCAATCTCTGCTTGGAGAGCTGGTCCTTCCGGAACGACGGCAGGAGGGTCTTTAGGGTCGCCCACGACATTATGGAGAGAGCTAATCCGGTGTCGATCTCCATCGAGCATGGCTTGCCGTTGATTTCGACCACCATGCTGACTTTGTCCTCGATCGCCATGCTGGCCTGGTCTATGTGTATGCTGCGGCCATCTCGCGGTTCAAAATTGTGCCGTTTTTTCGTGCCGCCTTCTCTCGTTGGCTGCTTCTGGCGCGCTGATTCCCGTTGGCTGCGGCGCTCACGTGGTTGGTGTTTTCTGGGCAGAATGGCTCTACAGACTCGCGCCAAGTGCCCTTTTTTCTCGCAACGCCTGCAAATAGCCTCTCTGTATTTGCAGGACAGTCTATCATGGTGCCCGCCACAGCTGGGACAGCTTCGCCAGGGGCTGCCAGTGTCTTTTCTCTGGTGCTCCGTTCAGAAAACGTCCTCATCCGACTCGGACTCGGAGCTGGATCCGGCGTCTTCTCTGTGCACCGGGGCAGACTTGGGGCTGTCTTTGCTGGTCAGCGGACGCTGCAGCATTTCTGCGGCTTTTGTGGAGGTTTCATGAGCCCTGGCCTCATCTAGGGCTCCAGCAAGCGTCAAATCAGGCTTGGCGAGCAGGCGCCGTTGCAGCCTAATGTCCCGAACACCACAGATAAGTTGCTCAAGCAACGCATCGTCCAAGTCTCTATAGTCGCAATGGGTTGCGGCTTTTCTCAGGCTGGCCATGTACGCGCTGACCGGTTCTCTCTCTCGTTGAACGCGCTGTCTGAGTTGATATCGTTGCACGAACTTGGAGGGGACGGGAGCGTAGTGAGCCCGGAGAGTTGCCATCAGGGTGTCCCAGGAGACGGTTTGAACCGGCATTGGCTCACACAGTGACTCGGCCATCTCGAACACGTCCGGTCCGCAGTGGCTTAGGAAGAGGGCTCTCTTTCGATTAGGGGAGAGGCCCTGCATGTTGCTGGCTTCCAGCGAGCATTCGAACCTTGTTAGGTACGAGACCCATTTTCGTGGGTCGGATCAAAAGGCTTGGGTGGAACGTAGGCAGACATGTTCGGTATGCCTCCTGTGGTTCGCCTCATCGCCTAGCTGAAGCTCGTGGTCTCACTGGTTGGCTTCTTGTAGCCTCTATCCCATCCTCGTCGCCAATGAAGTGGTTCGGGAATAACGAGAGGCACAAGCAAGCAAGTGACAACAGCTCTTTAATATACAGTGAGACTTCAGCAAAAACTCAGAGGCTGCAGCCCTCCTTATATACAATCCTGGAGGGACTGTCAGCCAATCAGAAATGTAGGCAGGTTTGAAACTCCCGCTTAAAAGTATCAATACATAACAGTAACCAAAACCTTTTAAGCCTCATGGGAGGGGCTAATCATCTCCAGGCCTTATTCCCGAATCATCCCTTTTGTTTTAATTGTTCATGCCTTCTGGCAGCTCTGTGCGCATTCCTGTTCCTCTGTCTCTCTGCTGTCCGACTCTGGAGGCTCTGGAGTGTCCGCGCATCACTCTCAGATGGCCCTGGCCCCATCTCTGCCTCCAATGCAGAGCCCTCGTCAGGGCCTTCCCCAGACTCCAGGACTGGCCCATGTTCCTCCCCCGCCTCCTCACTGTCTGACTCCGTTGCCAGCTCCGCAGGCTACTGGTGGACCACAACATTTGTAAGCTGCTCTGGATGCTTAACAGAGGCACGTTCCCAACAGTGAGCACTTTTCAACTGTGGCAGTCACAGGTAAAATGCCCAAAGGAAACTTGGGCCTTGTGCAAATAGACCATGACAGTATGTTTTTATTTCAGTGACTCTGTCAATGACTGAAGCACTGGCAGCTGCTCAGCTGGGGGGGAAGTGAGAACCTTGCATGTTCTTTGAACTTAAACAAGGAGCAGTCTTCATCAAACACTTGGCAACTGCAGAAGGGAGCAAGTTCCCGGGGCTGGCTGCTTCCAGTACAAAGTCATAGAGGGAATACAAAACAGCAACTTGTATCTGTGACTGTGAATCACCTGGAGAAAGCTTTCCCCTCCACCCCCTCATCCCCTTTTCCTCTTCATAAAAGCCATAAAGGCTGTTAACCAATCACACAATATCCTCACAAGTGACATGGAGTGCAGCTGAACAGAGCTTTCCAGCTGAGACAAACAATTTACAGTCTGTATTATTTTCTCCCTCACTCTCTTTTCTGAGTAGAGGAGATTAACAATGGCAGTGGGCTTTTTTTTATTTTATTTACTAAATAGAGAGCAAGCTACACTTTCTGGGTTTCACCTTACAATAGACTGTGATTAGCATAGTGGATATTGATGAACTGTGGGGCATTACAATCCAGAAAATTAATAGCAAAGCTGGATCAAGAGTGAAACATTACAAGTCATAATGAATCATGTGGTAGAGCAAAAATGTGAACAACAATTTAACGTTGAACACTCTAAACTAGTGGCTCACAAGTTAGGTTGAGATGTGCCTCCTTGATCCCTTAGGGTGGAATCCAAAATAAAATTCTCTTTATTGCAATTGAGGCCTGCTGAATGGAGATCCACAGGGGGAAAATACTATAATGTTATATAAATAAGTTTAAGTCCTGGAATGAATCATGGAATTGCTAGGCCAACAAGAAAAATCTGCCTGCCAATTAACTCATAATTAGAACATAAGTCAAAAAGAAAACTGCTTTGATTTTAATTATTGTATCATCTATCTATCTATCTATCTATCTATCTATCTATCTATCTATCTTCTATCTATCCATTATCTATCTATCTATCTATCTATCTATCTATCTATCTATCTACTATCTATCATCTATCACCCTGGGTACTTTGTCAAGGTCTGCATCTAAGGTTGAAAAAGTATAGAAAAAGGGAAGCAAATTATGTGGTGAAAGTTCGAAAGAACCAGGACACAGTTTCATTCAAGAACAATACTCAGATGTCAACTGTTTCCCTTTCCCCCTCAGGAGAAGTGACCAGTTCTCAGTCTATTAAGATTTCAAGCAGATAAAGAAACACAAAGTTTGAATTTGGAGACTTAAGGTCTGCTGACTTTCTTCTGTAGCATATCAAAGAATGGTTATCCTTGAATTTCTACCTGTTGTCCTTCAAGTTTAAATCATGATCTGGATGAAGCCAGATAGATGAAAAGGCTGGAGTAACTCCCATACAAGGAAAGATGACAGCATTTGGGGTGATATATGTTAGGGGAAAAATACAGTAGAATAAAGAGAAACCGATAAAGTTATATAAATCTTTGTATGATAGAGAAAAATGGGGAATTCTCTCTCACTCCCTCTCCTTCAATCCAATAAATAGTGAAGGATTCAGAACAGAAGGAAAAAGGAACTTTTTCACTTCACAAATTGTTAACCTGTGCAACATGTCACTTCAATAGATAGTAATGACCACTAATATCAATTGAATTAGACCAACTAGTGGAAGATAAAGATAGCAATGGCTAATAATGACAATGGACATATTTCACCTTCAGTAAACTTTAGTTACTGCTGTACATAAGTGGGAGTGGTTTATTGCCTTCAGCTCTGCTTGTTGCTATTCTCTGGTGCATTCATAGAGAAGAATTATGTCTTATACATGTAAAACAATGAATGAGAATGTATGTACACAGTGGGGCCAGAGCTGAACAAGACCCTTGAAATCTTCACCTACGAATAATGTTTTAAATTGGTACTTGACATAAATCACTTCACTGGTGTCATTGTTGGTTTCTAGGTTGCTAAGTAGGGAAACACCACAGCACTGATTTCCTTTGACTCCAATATTCTCAAGAGACTCTTTTCCAACCCCATCTCACTCTTTTCTTTTCTCTGCTGTTTTTTGGGAGTTTATATTTGAAATGTTTTCAAGTATTGAACAAATGTGCTTAGGTCTGCAAAGGCAGATTGCTATGCATAAGAAATGCTTTCAGAGTGGAATAATGGAAATGATGAGACATTTGGAGAACTGGTATTTGAGTGAAATTTGTTTCATCAGTGTTGTATGACACTCTTTCTTATGAAATCTTACTGCATGTTGCAAATAGTGGTCATTTCCTCACTGCAGTCTTATAACAGCTTCTAACATCACCCAGCCATTGCTGGGGCAATGTAAAACCTGCCCTAATAATTCTTATATCAATGTGATAGATGAATGACAACAGAAGACACTAGTAGTATCTTCTGAGGACAGATAGTCCTCAGTTAACAATCACTTGTTCAGTGACCATTTGAAGTTATGATAGCACTGAATGAGGAGACTTACGATTGGTCCTTGTTATTGCAGCTGTTGCAATGTCCACGCAATCACGTGATCATGATTCAGACGCTTGGCAATTGACTCACATTATGACAGCCATAGCATCCTACAGTCACATGATCAACATTTGCAACCTTTACCTATCCACTTCCAACAAGCAAAGTCACTGGGGAAACCAGAAGGAGGTTAAAAGTGGTGATCATGTGATGTTGCACTTAATGACTATGCAGGACTCACTAAATAGTTGTAACTAGAACTACCACAACTGCCATCACACACAACTCTCTCTCTCTCTCTCTGTGTATGTATATGTATATATATTTATGTGTGTGTGTATGCATAGATAGATAGATAGACAGACAGACAGACAGATAGATATAGATAGATACATTGATATATTCTTTTGAGAGCGGGCATCAGAATTTCACTTTTTTAATGTGTCAGTAGGTTCACAGAAAAAAGTGACAAAAAAGGTTAGTTCCAAAATATAACTATTTTTAATTAACACAGGTGACATCAAGTAACCTCTACGTGCAAATAGTATGACCATACAAATCTGAGAAGTATTCCATGATCCAGGAACTAGGAAATATAGGATTAAGGAAGTATCAAACAATAAATCAGAATTAATGCAATAGTATAACAAAATCTAATTTGCGAACCAAATTAGAAGTCAAGGCCAATAAACGATTGCAAGATATAGAATAGAATAAAATAGATTAGATGAATAGAATAGAATAGAATAGAATAGAATAGAATAGAATAGAATAGAATAGAATTTTATTGGCCAAGTGTGATTGGACCCACAAGGAATTTGTCTTGGTGCATATGTTTTCAGTATACATAAAAAGAAAAGATACATTCGTCAAGAATCATAAGGTACAACACTTAATGATAGTCATAAGGTACAAATAAGCAATCAGGAAACAATATCAATATCAGTAGGACATTGTAGATGTCGTTTGTAGAACAAAAACCTTGTTGCTCAAGCATGACTTAATTGGAACTTATTACATGCAATCTATAGTTTATGACCAATTGCTTTAGAGACTGTTTGAGGTTACAGCAGACTACTTACTACTTACGATCTGGATTCAAAGTTCTGATGGTTGCCCCCCCCCGGTCACATGATCACATTTTGGATGGTTGGCATATTCACAGTTGTTGGCTGGATCCTGTGGTCATGTGACCTTAATTTATGATTTATTTTTTTTTGCCTGGAAATCAGCATTTATTTGTTTCTGACAAAAAAGCCCATTGCAGATAATGGATCCACTTAAGGATTATGGCATTTGTTTAACAACCAGAGTGTTTGCTTAATGGCTGCAACGTTCATCTAATGACCACCATGAAAAATTGGCACGGTCACATAGTGACCCATTTTAACGACTGGTTTGACTTACAATTCCAGGCTTAATTACAATCATAAGTCAAGAACTATTGTTTTATATTCTTTCTTGTTCAGGAATACACAAGAGACATCTAAGCAGAATAAAATTGATCTAAGTATGGAAGAAATTTGCTTACTTTGTATCTAATTGTGACCTTATTTAGTTCACATTTTTTATGCAGCATATAAACTGAAACTCAGTTATCCTTCAAGCCTTTCTGAATTTTCAAAAACTCTTTGCCAAGGGTTAGAGTTAGGGTTAACCCTAACCCTCCCTTTCCTACATTCTGGAAACATGCTTTTCCAAACATGCTTTTCCATGTTTGGATTGTTTGTTTGCATTTAGTCTCTCTCCAAATCAAGGAGTTGGTCAAATCAATTGCTGTTATAACTCATGATTTAACCCATGGTTGATCTAAAAAAGAGTGGATTCTGTATTGGTGGGAATATGCTAAAAAAAGAAAAAGATAAGGGGGAAATCTAACCTAACCCAGTTCCCAATTTTTCAAATATCCAACTCCTAATAAAATTGCATGTTCCCAACATAGTTCTTAGTCCAAAGCTCAATGTGTTTCTAGGGATTCCTGCATATAATCTCACTAGCTGGACGCCCATGCTTCGCTATGAAACTATGTGAGCGGGCTTGATAAACCTGAAACTTAATGTAGAATCTGTAACTCTGTAGCATCAGAGTGTGGTAAAATAAGGCAACTGGCAGTTGGAACAGAGAGGGAGGGGGAGTAGAATGTCCCAGCCCGCAGGCTAGATGAGTCACACGCTGGCCACGCCCATGCCTGGTTTAGCGAAGGGGTAGCATCAGAGTGTGTTAGTATAAGGCAACTGGCAGTTGGGACAGAGTTCCTTTTAGGTGGGGAGTAGAACGTTTAACTCTGTAGCATCAGAGCGTGTGAATATACTGTATATGAATATACTGTATATGAAATACTAATGATCTGATGGTCATTTCGAAAAATCCTTTTTTAGCGAGCACCCAGAAGCCAAGAGGAACATACGTGCCAAATTTCAAGTTTGTAGACTTTACAGTTCTGGAGATTTTCTGATGAGTGAGTGGTATTTGGCTTTTATATATATATATAGATTATCTAACTATTGTTGCATCTATTTTAAAGCAAAAAGTATAAAATATTTTCCAAATGAAGCAATACTATGGTAGGCAATGAAAAATATGCTTTCTACAACAACTATTGTGCCCTATTGAACACTAGACACACAATGGTTACACTTTCAGAATACCTACTTGAGAATAATGTTGGAGCATAACAAACCAAGGAGAAAGAAGCAGAGGATTGTAAACTTTAATCATCTAGCCCCTTGTTATGTCAGCAATTAAAAACAGAAACTGAAACCTTTTTCCTCATGCCATCACCCTGCTGAACACTTAATTTCCACAGTTCTATCTTATGTTTAAGTACCGTATATTACCCATGTAGTATGGCTGTATTATTTTTATTCTTTTCATTTGTTCCACTACCTTCTCTACTGGTGTCATTATAATTATGCTTTGTTATTAAGATTGTTATTACCTTGTTGTTTTGCATGTACAATGAGAGCTTATGCACTAGAGACAAATTCCTTGTGTGTCTATTCTATTCTATTCTATTCTATTCTATTCTATTCTATTCTATTCTATTCTATTCTATTCTATTCTATTCTATTCTATTCTATTCTATTCTATTCTTACTCTACTCTACTCTACTCTATTCTATTCTATTCTATTCTTACTCTACTCTACTCTACTCTACTCTACTCTACTCTACTCTACTCTACTCTACTCTACTCTACTCTACTCTACTCTATTCTATTCTCCAGAACATATAAGGACAAATCATGCCTGTAGAAAAAAAAGAAGATGCTGGTTTTGACCTTTACTGCCCTTCATGGTGTGGAGCCAGGTTATTTGAGAAACCACCTCCATTCAATTATATCTGCCCATCCCATCAAGTCTGGCAGAAGAGGTATGTTTTAGAATGGAATGAATTGTGAAATAATTTTATCTGTCAGGACCAAGAAAGCTCATCTTTTCTTCCATGGTACCCACTTGTGGAACATTGTTCCTCCTGAGGTGAGATTGGCTTCCTCCTTGACATCCTTCTGAAGGTCCCTCAAAACAAGGCTGTGTCAGCAGGCCTGGACATCTTAAGGCAATGGTGAGTTGAAGAGAAGGTTGCATTGTTTGTTTGTTTTTTAACACCAATTCTTTCCACTCTCCATGGTTTTTTAATTATAGTTTTTAACATTTGGATTTAATGATTGTTTTATTGTAAGCCACCAAGGGTCACTTGATTGTGATATGGGTGGTTAAATAAATGTGAGAAATAAATAAATAAGAGCAGAGTTCTGTCAACCTGTGTACTGTGATGAGTATGAGTCAACACTCTTGGAGATGGGGCTGAATATACCTGTGTCGGCTTAATAATCGCCAGGCCTTTCAGGGCTAAAATAGATGCAAGATAGCCTAACTTTATTATTATAATTGAAAAAGAATAAAGAATATTTGACATCTCCAAGGCACACATTTTGTATTTCAATTTTTCCATAATCCCTTAATTTTTTTTTTCAGATGCCAATCTGTATCCTCTTCTGCTATTAGCATTATCTTTTCACAGTGCCGTTTTCTAAAAACATGTCATTTGTTCTTCTGCAATCTTTGACAATTCTCAGGCAAACTGACCTGATCCAGACATTATGGTAAATTGTAGAGACCAGAATGTAATCTTTCTGCAGGTATAACACTGCTGGAAACATTGTAAGTGCGGTTAAAAAAAAAAAAGAATTCAACAAAATACATTTTAAATGCAGATTTTAGGACAAACACATTGTTGTAAATTGATACTGGTGCCTGTTTGAACAGGAGTAAGCCATACTGAACTCAATGAGTTTATTTATGAATGCAGGTACATAAAATTGCATTTTAGGAAGTGTATGCATTTTAAAAGAATACAACTATAAATGTGGATTTTCCAACAAAGCATGCTTTTCAAAACACACACACACACACACACACACACTTTCAACCCTTATTTATATTACATTTTTTCATGTAGAATTTACCCCATTTGACCTATGATTCTGATGGGTGAACAATTAAAATTAACAATAAAATGATCTTAAAACTCAACTTTTTTACTTCTATGTAATTAGCGAGTACTAGCATTTTCTATAACATCAACTTATTCTAATTGTCAAAATCCAAACTTAAAGTTTCATTTTTTCTTATTTTGAGCACGAAGTCCAGAAATGGTTTCTTAAGTGGAAACAAAGCTAGATACATTCTTTTCCTTGCTTAAAACAGTTTATCTGACCATCTCTGCCAGTTCCACCACTTTTTCTATCCACTCTTCCATTGTGGGAATTGATGTATCTTAACCATTTGTGTGTTGTTGTTGTTTTTTTACCAAGAAAACTACATGGGTAGCCAATATAAAGTGATTGATAATAAAGTGCCAGATGATGGGCCCCTCAGATTGGGTGGTACTCAACCTGCTACTGCAGAATTGCAGGGGATTTTTTTTCTTTGCATTCTGATTGTGTTTGTGATGTGTCTAAATTAGAACCTTTGGGAGATCTAGTTGCTGTACTATTGTTATGCCTGGAAAGGAAAATCCGAAGCTGCAAAGACAGAAGTGCTGTAGGAACATGAAATGTAAGAGGCGTGAATATAGGAAAGCTCAACACACAGTGAAAGATGAAATGCACTGACTATATATTGCCATTGTAGGCATTAGCAACTAGAAATGGACTAAAATTGGACACTTTCAGCTGGAAGATAATGCTGCTTGCTGCTCTTTTCAAAGAAAGAGCAGTGTTTTCATAGTCATAAGGAGAATGTAGGAATGACAGTATTCGAATACAATGTAATCCATGGCTGAATAATGTCAATTACACTTAAAGAACAATCCTTTACTGTGATGATTATCCATGTTTATGTTCCAAACATAAAGCAGAGGAGCTCAATGAGTGTTATAATCAAAATCTAAACTGACAAAACATGCAAGCAAGATGTCCTGATTGGAGTTGGAGACTTGAACGCTAAAGTTGCAAATAATGAGGAACATACAAACTGTTGGCCTAGGAATTAAATGAGCAGAGAACCATTTCTGCCAATCCAATGATTACTTCATTGCTTGCACATTCTTCAGTCAACAAATATATATATATATATATATATTTGTTTTCTCAGGTTTTCGCGGGTGTTTGTATGTAGGTCTTTGGTTATTCGGGTCTTCTCCCATGTAAAATTGGAAATGTCTTGGCTACGTTTCGACGAGACTTCGTAAGACTTCGTCGAAACGTCGCCAAGACACTTCCAATTTTACGTGGGAGAAGACCCGAATAACCAAAGACCTACATATACACACACACACACACACACACACACACACACACACACACATACAATTTCCATGATGCAATCTTGAATATATATATCCATCATTTTCAAGGACAATGAGGCTCATTAGAATACCAGGGGTAGCCACAAAAATGAATTATAGAACAAATGAGTTCTCACTCAAGGCAAAAATGAGAAGGCTCAAATTATTATACTTTGGACTTATTTTGGAAAGACCCAGGTCCCTTGCGAGATTTATAATGCTAGGAAAGGTGGAAGGGGAGAGAAGGAGATGATAACCAGAGGGAGGAAATTGGAGTAAATTACAGCAGTAAATAGATGTACTGTTGCACTGAAGGTTTGGTTGGGGACAGATCAACCTAGAGAAGGTATATCTGTAGGGCAGGTAAAGGTCAACACAGGTTTGATGACATACAATCAATAAAAAATTCTACAAAAGTTGGTAGCACCAGTCAACAACATAGCAAACAGCTCTCAAAAATACTAGTATGCCTATTATCTCAGCTGTGATAAGACTGTGGATAAAGAAAAACTTAATTACAGTCAGGCCTGGCATTTAATAGCAGGGCTTCTAAGTTATGGCATTCCTGTTCTTGGGCCCAAGACATGGATCAGAAGTAGGGATCAGTCTTAAGTAACCCAACCCATTCCCGACAGGCTGTCCTTCTCATGCCTTCTGCCCTATCTAGCTTTGCCCATCACAATTCTGATCTTTCAACCCTCTTTTCTACCCATTTCCAACACAGTATTGTGTGGTCAGGCCCAGAGGGATCCTCAGCCTTTTTTCTCCCTATCCCTCATAATTCCAGCTCCCATTTTCGCAAACCTTTCTGCTTTCACTCTTCTTACATTATCTTCAGTCACAGATGGGTTGCACCATCTGGGTTGCATTCACTCGCAATTTCATGAGTCTGTAAGAAACCTGCTATTGGACTTCACTTTGGGAACCCTAAACTGCAAGTTCCTTGGCTTCTCACTTGGAGAAGAGTACTCTTCTTGCTTCTACTAAGTCCAACTACTTCCCTTCTCTGAGTTCTTCTAATGTTCAATCCACCTCTACCTTCAATTCCAATTCCAATTCCAATTCCACATTTCTTTAACATTGCTTACATTATAAAATTCAGATGGTGCATGATGTCCCAGATTCCAAACCAGAAATCATTCCAGGGCAGCATGGCTATCTTCTAAATGTCTCCTTATTGGGAATTTGGCAGTAGGCAAATGGCAATTCCTTCAGTGGATATGCCTTGCCATAACAGCCTCTAGGATTGAGAAAACACACCAACCGGTGGCCTCAGCCAGCTCCAGCTGCTGAAGCTGATCCATAAAGGCATACCACTGCAAGAAGTCATTAGTCTTCAATGGATCATTTGTTTCACTTCTTTATTTTTGGCAGGTTGATGTGTCGTTGCATTCTTCTAGCAGCTTTGCTTCCTCCTATAGAGTTTGACTTGATTCTTTCAGAAAGACCCAATGGTTTTTCTGACAGGGAGACTTATTCTTTGCTCTTCCATTTGCCAACATTTTACAACTTTATAGAATTATTTCTCACTAATGTCAGTAACTTCCACTAAAACTTCCACTTTCTCTCAATACAAAACAATTCCTATCTTAAAACAATAACAAGCAATTTGCAAGCAATTTTCCCCATTATAATACATTCATTTATAGTCTTTGTACAACATACACGTTTTTGTATACATTTTTAAAATTGCTATCTGCATTCAGAACAGGAAAACTATGTAGATTTCAGGGCATAAGTATGAATTGTTAATAGGTTTGGGAAGAGGAAATAAATCTTTCTCTGTTATATAATCTGCAATTTGGCCATTACTGCATATTAATATATTTTTGATTGCTGCTCTTCTAGTTCTACATTAGGCATCTTAGTCCTGAAATTTTACATACTACTATAAACCCTCAGTATAAATCACGTAAGATTTCAATTTTCTTTATAATTCAGTAATATTGGTGTGTATGAATCATCGTCAACATTAAAAATATCTTCATGCTGAATCTCCTATGATAAACATTTGAAAATAAAACCATATTGGAAGTCTGGGTGATAACAAAACCATCTGGAATGAAAAACAAAAACACAAAAAACACAACAGAATCAGTAGCAGATGAGCCAACTTGTGGACCACATCCCCAAATCAAAGTACTCAATTGCAGAAGTACCTACCCAGGTATTTGTATCCATCCATCCATCCATCCATCCATCCATCCATCCATCCATCCATTTCAATAGTCTCACATCTCAAACAAGTGACTCTGGGTAGCAAACAATCATAAAACTATTAAACACCATTAAAACATAGCAGAAAATTAAATACATTTGGCAGCTGCGAAAAGATGTCATCATATATGTCCATAAAGCCAGGAAACAGACCCCTTCACATATCAGGGGCCCAAGGCCTGGCCACAAAACCAGGTCTTCAAGGCCTTGCTGAAGGCCAGCATATCAGGGTTATCCTCAACTTTGAAATGAAAAGATTCCAGAGGGCAGATGTTATGTCACATTAGTTGGCTGACAGGGCCTGTAGTATGCCCAACTTGCCAGACTGAATTGGACAGATAGACATCACCGGGAGAAGAAGACCCTCAGGTGATGTCAATTAGGTTAAATGATCCACAGAAGGACTTTGTCTCTGTAAAGAGTTTTTCAAAGGGCTGTTTTCAAATGCACTGGATTATAACTTCTAGCATCCTTACCTATTGTCATGAATGAGAGGAGCTACAGTTCAATGCATTTAAAGGGTAACTTGTTAAAGAGGGTTATTACAGAGTTTGTAATGCTGTCTATTAAAGCTGATAATTGGGAAAAGGAAGAAGAAAATGAAAATCTGCTCTGCACATGATTCTTATGGGAATACAGCTGTGGCTTGAAGCCATGGCTGCCCTTCTTTCATATGAATAAAAAGCTTCTCTGAGTATATAGAACTGAAGAGAAGTCAGCTTGGCTTTTTATTCATACCTATGGAAAACAAAATGGAAGGAATGAAAAACCTAACATGCCAGGTGAGACATATGGCAGTGGGACATTTAGGTAACGAAATAGCTCGGTAAGGCAAATTGTTTGTTTATGGGAGAAAAGATCATACACGAGTTACCTAAAGTGAGAATATCTTTGCAATCCCCTTAAGAGGTCTGTCTATTCATGCACTTTAGGCAGCATAGATACTGTATATACTGGTCACATATTGAGTCTGTCATCTGCACCTCTATAACTTCTGATTTGGTTCTGCAACCCAGCAAGACAGACACAGACTTCAGAGGCTAATTAGAACTGCAGAAAAAACAATTACTACCAACCTGCCGTCCATTGAGGACCTGTATACTGCACGAGTCAAAAAGAAGGCTGTGGATTTATAGACCCCTTGCATCCTGGACATAAACTGTTTCAACGCCTACCCTCAAAATGACGCTATAGAGCACTGCACACCAGAACAACTAGATGCCAAGAACAGTTTTTTCCTGAATGCCATCACTCTGCTAAATAAATAATTCCCTCAACACTGTCAAACTATTTACTAAGTCTGCACTACTATTAATCTTCTCTTCTTCTCATCATTCCCATCACCCATCTCCTCTCACTTATGACTGTATGACTGTAACCTTGTTGCTGGTATCTTTACGATTTATATTGATATTGTTTCCTGATTGCTTATTTGTAACCTATGACAATCATTAAATGTTGTACCTTATGATTCTTGACGAATGTCTCTTTTCTTTTATGTACACTGAGAACGTATGCACCAAGACAAATTCCTTGTGTGTCCAATCACACTTGGCCAATAAAGAATTCAATTCTGTTCTGTTCTATTCTATTCTATTCTATTCTATTCTATTCTATTCTATTCTATTCTATTCTATTCTATTCTATTCTTCTTTCCATTACTATCAGTTCCAAGTGTCCACACATCTACTATGAAAAAAAGCAGTGATGTAGCAAATGGTGACTGGTTAAAGGCCGGATAATCTAGATAATCAAGATTAACAGGGCTTCATCCTCCTTCTTGGGAATCAATGAATGGTTGTAAGTTGAAGACTACCTGTAGATAGACTAATGATCTTTGTACAGTACAAAGCCTTGTATTTGCCACAAAGGTTTGCTGTCAAAGTCCATTGTCATAAAAGTTTTGGGAGAATGCCTTCAGTCCATCAGGAGGAGCTCCTGTTCTCCATGCTGCAAGGTCTCACACATATCTACGTAACAGCCCAGCAACATGCATACAGATGTTTTAACAGTGATGAAAGTAAACTTTAATGTTTTGCCAGAATCCAGACAAGAACCATGAAGTCACCAGATTCACGCACAATTTAATACCATAATAATGCCACTTTGTTCCTGCCAATTATTTTAAGTGATTTATATGTCATGTTTCATTTGAATAACTTTGCATTTTTAAAGATGTGGAAAGTTCTCAGAAAACCCACCAAGTGACCTGCGTTAGGACTCAGCTCAATTTATCATGCAATTCTAGAAGACTTGCTGGTGATTCTGCCAACAACATTTTCCCCTAAACAAGGCTGTCATTTACAAAGACTTTTTTAAATGTAAAGCTTCATCTGATCGTAGTTTCATGTTATTAGTTTCTCCTGCAGTACTTTTTAAAAGCACTTACTCTCTCATATGTCTTTAACTAAAAAAACTATACTTGACAAAGGTAACAATTCATTATGCCTAATAGTCAAGTCAGTATACCATCAAGGACTGAGACTACCTGGCTCGGTTCAATCACATCTTCTCAATAAACCCCTTTTTTCCTCAAAAGCCTTGCCAAAGAACCATAATCTCACCTCCCCTAAGACATTTCCCTCATTTCCCCCCTCAATTGCCACCATTTCTCAACTGCCACCAGTTTTTTCTGTAAGATCCCGCTAATGGCTATCTAAGACATTAACTTTCAGTGTTCTCCTTAATAGAATGGATAATTTCAAGAAAAGGATACTTGAAATATTTGTTGCTGTAGGAAATAGTGGCAGTAACAATAGCCACTAGCTACTGTTCTTGAAGGTTGAGGAAGCGAGAGGGAATAATAATTTAAAATAATCTTTGCCAATGGACATTGGTCACATGGACAACTTTAGCAATACGGGCTTATGGAGGTGCTGACTAATGGATGGAGCTCAATGTTACAATTTGAGAGTAGATCTTCATGCAATCCTCAACACCCTTGGGTGTAACAAGGGGAAATTATTAAGTATTTTGATAGTACTCATATTAACAAATAATTGTATTTATTATTTTTTCAGTTTAAAAGTCAGGGTTTTTGTTGTTGTTCCATTCAATCATGTCTGATTCTCAGTGTCTGCCCACAAAAATCCCTGTTGTTTTCTTGACAAAGTTTTTCCAGAGTACTTTGCCATTGCCTCTGTTGTAGCGTGGGAATAACGAGAGGCACAAGCAGGCTAGTAACAATAGCTTTTTAATTCAGGGTGAGACTTCAGCAAAAACTCACAGGCAACAGCCCTCTTTATATACTTTCCAGAGGCAACCAAGAACCAATCAGAATTCACTATGCATTTGAATTTCCCGCACAAAATAGATACATACACAACACCCCTCCCTTCCCAGAAGGCACTTATTCTATCTATTTACATGTTTACATACAAAATCACGCAGGTGACCAGGGCGTGTCTTAATCCTGGTTGACCTGCACAGTTCAGTTGTTGGTGAGGCGTCGAGCCGGTCGGAGGGACCTCCCGTCTCTCCCAGCTCCGCCAATGGAACCTGCTGGATTTCTCCGGAGGTGTGGCGATCTCCGGCTGGGAGTGTTGGCTCGCTGGGGCGGCGCTGGAACTCAGGGTTGCCAGATAAGTATTCCGGCTTACTCGGGCTTGGGGTAGCTGTGTCGGAAAGACTTGAGTAGTTAGGACATGGGGTTTCGTTTGGTAAACATTTACGCAATTGATCTATATGTCTCCTCCAGATTTTACCATGCCCGATATCTACTGTGTATGACTTTGGACCGGTAATTCCTACGATGGTTCCTTCTACCCATAACGGCCCATTGGTGTAGCTTCTAGCAAAGACTAGTGATCCTACTTCGAAGTGTCTCCCCCTTCCCCGGTGAAGCTATCAGAGGAGTAATTAGGATGCAGTCTGTCTAGAACGCATCGTAGCTTTCGGCCCATTAGAAGTTCGGCTGGGCTGCGGCCCGAAGTGGGGCACAGGGTAGCATGCTGTACTGCTAGGAACTCATCTATCCTAGCCTGCCATCCTCTGCGTTGAAAGCGGTCGCTTCTCGTTTGCCCCAAACCCACGGAATGTTTTTGCCAAGGAGCCTATGCAGAGGCTCCACAACGGTGGCTTTGTGTTTCAAAAACATCGTATAGAAATTGAGTAGGCCCAGGAAGGCCTGCAGCTCGGCTTTTGACTTGGGGGTGGGTGCGCCTTGGATGGCCCTCACTTTACTTTCTGTGGGGTGAATGCCTGAGCCGTTGATTCTGTAGCCTAAAAACTCCACTGATGGCACTGCTATCCTGCATTTATTTCGTTTGAGTTTAAGTCCCGCTTCTCTGAATCTGGTTAGGACTTGTCTAACCCTTTGGCCCAACTGAACTTCGTCCTGGCCACTAATCAAAACTTCGTCAAAATACGGGACGAGACCTGGGAGGCCTTGTAGGAAGCGCTCCATAGTACTTTGAAAAAGTCCTGGGGCGATGCTGACCCCAAACTGAAGCCTGGTGCATTTAAAGGCACCTCTGTGGGTTACTATTGTCTGTGATTCTGCCGTAGCGTCTGATGTCTTAACCACTACACCAAATTGGTTCTAAAGCAGGGGTGACATGCTCCCGGTTCGGACCGGATCACCTATCCCGTAGAGATGGCGGCAGGTAGTTTGGAGAACCAATAGCAAAAATCCCTGTCACCCCCCCCATGCCCAGCTGAGCTGTGCAATCATGAGAGGCTTTTTTTTAATTTTTAAAAGCATTTTTTTTACAACCTCTTCGGCCAAAAAAATGCTTTTAAAAGTAAAAAAAAGCCTCTGACGATCGCGTGGCTCAGCTGGGATCATCAGAGCCTTTTAAAAGCATTTTTTAACAATCTCTTCGGCCAAAAAAATGCTTTTAAAAGTAAAAAAAAAGCCTCTGATGATCGCGTGGCTCAGCTGGGATCATCAGAGCCTTTTAAAAGCATTTTTTAACAATCTCTTCGGCTGAAGAGATTGTAGAAAAAATGGTTTTAAAAAAAAAGTTGGCCATACCCACCCAATCACATTACCCCCCCCCCCACCCCCAAGCCACATCCACAGAACTGGTAGTAACAAATTTTACATTTCACCACTGCTCTAAAAGCCAATTAAATTAAAGTAGATCTAGCTCTTGTGCTTCCTTTCCTCAATTCTGACCTCAACTCTGTCCTCACTTATTTTTTTGCAGGTCACTGAAAAACTAAGCGTGGCTCTTATTTTGACAAAAAATATACATACCTTGCATAAATAGGGATCACCCACACATCATCAGATAAGAAGGACACATCACCAGGAAACAGCACAAAAAAGGACATAGATTTGCATAAAATTGGAATATAATTACATATATGTGCACATTTAAGAACCATGCTTGTAATTTTTTTTTTAAAAAAATGCAATGCATTGCAATATATAATGGAGACAATTATGACTGTGGAACTTATGTGTCCCCTTAATTTGCTGTCCTGTGGCTAACTGTTAATAAGCAATTTCAAGATTACTTTTTTTATCTTCCAGCTAGATCTGAACTAGACAATGCATTAAATAAGTAACATTGCTAGTGAAGAAAAGCACTCTTTCTAATTCAGCAGGCATAGCTTTCTTCAAAGATAAACTTTCATTCCAAGGCTGTAGGTTCAATCTTTGGCTCCTCCAGTTTTTTTAAAAAAATAAAAAACCGGTACTACAGAAAACGTGAACCTAGAGATAGACATTGTTCAGACTGGACCAATGACTCAGTTCAATATAAGATAAACTTAATAAAACGTTAAAACACCTGTAATATTTTAAATACATTAAATCCCTGTAATTATTTGGCTTCTTTATTGTAATGTATATATGGATCGATTCAGGGGTGAAATGTAAAATTTGTTACTACCGGTTCTGTGGGCGTGGCTTGGTGGGGGTTAATGTGACTGGGTGGGCATGGCCAACTTTTTTTTTTTTTTAAAAAAAACTTTTCAAAGCATTTTTTCTAATGTTTTGAAAAGCTTCTGCCGATCAGGCAACACAGCTGGGATCGTCAGAGACTTTTCAAAGCATTTTTTTACCACCTCTTCGGCCAAGAGGTTGCAAAAAAAAAAAATTGATTTGAAAAGCCTCTGATGATCCTAGCTGAGCAATCCCAGCTGACGATCCCAGCTGAACGATCCTAGCTGAGCGATCATCTGAGGCTTTTTTTTTTTACTTTTAAAAGCATTTTTTCATCGGAAGAGGTTGTAAAAAAAATGCTTTTAAAAGTAAAAAAAAAAAGCCTCTGATGATTGTGCGGCTCAGCTAGGCATGGTGGTGGTTGGGGAGGCCGCAGGAATTTTTGCTACCAGTTCTCCAAACCACCTGCTGCCATCGCTACCGGATCGGGTGATCTGGTCTGAACTGGGAGCATTTCACCCCTGGATCGATTATTTTATGTGGAGCACTTTACATAGGATGAGTTGCAATTGTGCATCTGGGATGCTTTCTTGAAGTCAGTTAATATTATGTTCCATTGCTCTAAGAAAACAAGTTCTTCTCAATTTCTCTAAAGCTTAGGCCAGAAGATCAGTTTTTTCACCCACACAGTATTCATAATAGACTCAGGAATGCCTGAACATTCCAAAACATGTTTTCTAAAAAGAATTCGACTATAGGTAGTCCTTAATGGATGATCACAATTGGGAACAGAATTTCCATTGCTAAGCAAGGAGGTCGTTAAGAGAGTCATGCCCAATTTTGTCACCTTTTTTTTTGGCCACGGTTATTAAATGCACCATTGCAGTTAAATGAATCATTCAGTCATTAATCTGGCTTTTCCCCCTTGACTTTGTTTTTTGGGAACCAGCTGGGAAGGTCACAAATGGCAATCACATGGATCCAGGATGCCGTAACTATTGTAAATACTTGCCAATTTGTCAAGGGACTGAATTTTGATTATGTGACCGTGCAGATACTGCAATGGACATAAGTGCAAGGACCAGTCATAAGTCACTTTCCCCCAGAGCTGTTGTAACTTCAAATGGTTGCTGAATAAATGGCTGTAAGCTGAGAATTACCTGTATTGGTAGAATCCTAAAAAAGTAAACAGAAATCATGGCCAAAGATGTGTACAGGTAGTCCTCAACTTACAACAGTTCATTTAGTGACCGTTCAAAGATACAACGGCACTGAAAAAAGTGACTTACGACTGTTTTTCACCCTTGCCACCATTGCAGTATGCCCTTGGTCACATGATCAAAATTTGGTTGCTTGGCAACCGGTTCATATTTATGATGGTTGCAGTGTCCTGGGGTCATGTGATCACTTTTTGTAACCTTCTGACAAGCAGAGTCAATGGGGAAGCCAGCCCCATTCTTCTTACTAACTTAACAACTGCAATGATTCACTTAAGAATCATTGTAAATGGTAAGAAAGGTTGTAAATGGGTCCAAACTTCATTCACACTTAGCCACATAAATTTTGGGTTCAGTTGTGGCCATACTGTAAATCGAGCACTACACCTGTATTGTGGTTTCATTTTCCTACTGACACCAATGGCACTTACAACTTTTTGCCTGGATAGTAGCAATTGCAAAGATGAATGGACATGATGGGTACAGTGCTTTTTTTCTTAACACACCAGGGATGGCACACATGAGCCCTGTGCCCGTGTAACAAAATGTTCCTAAATACTCTGAGGACATTTGGCATGAGCCCCCTGTCTAAACCCTTCTTGTAGGCTACAAGCAGGCCATTTCCAGGAGATAATTCAGAGGTATCTGAACATGTCTTTTTAATCTTGGGAAAGAAATGAGCCAGGCAATGAAATCTTAAACCATTAACAGTGGAGCCACAAGGAAAACGGGAGCAATTTATTTACCAAAACACTTGTAGGCAGGACAAGAAACAATGGATGGAAACTAACTAAGGAGAGAAGCAACCTAGAACTAAGGAGAAAATTCCTAAGAGTGAGAACATTTAACCAGTGGAACAAATTGCCTTCGAAAATTGTGGGTGCTCCAAACTGGAGGCTTTTAAGAAAAGATTGGACTGCCACTTATCTCCTGCGAGGGCAGAGGGTTGGACTCGATGGCCTCCAAGATCCCTTCCAACTCTATTACTGTTTACAGTTAGGAGGAGAACTCTGCAAGAGAGGGATTCTGAAGAATGGGAGATTCTGAACCTCAAGGGCCATGTGTAGCCCCAAACTCCTTTTATACAATCCCCATATTCTCCTGCACACATCATCTCAAAACTGCACCTATGGAATAAAATATACAATATTCTGAAAGGGAAAAAGAGGGAGAATGTTCTGCCCCAGCTATGGATCCCAAAGAATGTAGCACACACAAACCTTAACAAAACTCAGTTTATTTCAAAACACAGTCTTTTGCAAATGCAGGCTGTTAATAAAATGTTCTTAACAACCTGCCAGAAATTCCACAGATAAGATAGAGTTTTACAAGAGTTGGCAGTTAGCCCAGAAGCCAGGTTTGCAGAGAAAATCCAAACTCAATGATCAGCGAACGAACGAACGTTGTTTCCTGCAGCTTTTTACAAGCGGTATGCAAACTTAAATAGCTAAGGGAGTGGCCAATTAGCCCCAAGCCTTACTCTCGAGAAGACCTCCTCCTGAGTAACCACTCCTGCCTTTTGGCAGCTCTGCATGCTCGTGCATTGAGAAGAGGCTCCTCCACTTTATCCTCGTCACTTAAAGGAGCCTCTGGAGGTGCTGAATCCCTGCCTCTGGCACCACATCTTCTTCAGTCTCCTCACTGTCCGACTCCAGCGCCGGCTGTACAGGCTGCTGGCGCAACACCACACCAGCCTCCTCCTCGTCGGGATCAGCAACAATCCACGCAGGCCGCTGGCGGGCCACAACAGAGAATCCATTTACACCAAACTAGGCAATGCAGAACATCCTGGTCCTGTTTACCTCCAGGTGACTTTCCATAATCACCTTGCCTCTGTGACCTTTGCTGTCCCCAAAATGTTGAGTGCACCTAGAAAGGCTCTCCACCCCCGCTCCTCCTCCTTCATTTTTATCTTCTCCATCACTCAAAGTAGGGAAGAGATCATACAATTCTTTCTCATTTCACCAGGCTGGTAAATGCGCAATGTTAGGAAAGATCATGGCTAAAGATTCCCACCATTCTGCAGTATTTCCTGAGGGGAGTAAAACTGGAAAGTAATAACCACCTTCCAAACCCCTCTCTTTTCTCAGTAAATAATATCCCTTTCTCTGGTGTTCTATTAATCAGACCAAAATACTTAGATTATACAGAGCAGATTATCTCTGTGGTTGGAGAGTCAGAGTTTCTGAGGCTAGGACTATTTGATGAGCAGCCTTGTTCTTTTTCTACCATTGGAAGAGATAGATTTGATAGCTTTTCTGTTCCTTTCCCAGAAAAGCTCATTTTTCTCCTTGTGTTTATGAGACTGAGTCCAATGCATCTGATAATGGCACAAGTAAGACATAAATTGGGTATTGAAGAATTTCCATCCACCAGGGAATAAACAAGTAAGATATTTAATTAGGGCCAATTCACATTAACTTTAAGTTATGGCTGCCATCTCAAAGCTATCCTGTCATGGCTGCCTCTTATTAGTCTTATTAAAATTCTTTTAGCTTCCCTTATATGTTTTGCTCAAACAGCTGTCTCTAAATTTGCCAAGAATGTTGCTGGAGGTTGAATGCATTGGCAGCTGAGGGATGTGTAAACTCTACTAAGAACTTTTGCTAATCCTTTCAAAATTTTCACTTTCCCATGTTCTTTTGATGCTTTGCTTATGTGTGAGCTTTTAAATTTATTTCAGGATTCTTCCAGAACAATTTTTTTTTAAAAGAACTTTATATGCAAGATTTCCCTTTCATGGTAGGATGAGATTAAAGTTGGTGGGTCTTTAGAGATAATATGAAAGTGGAAATTTAGTAGGTGAAATTTATTAATAGAAATAGATAATTTATGCATCTTATACTCTTGTAAAGGGATATGACCTTTGCCCAAAAATACATTTGGCAATTCTGCTCTGAACATAATGAAGCAATAGGCAAATATAGATTTTATCACTTTTTTGTTCTATTTTCTTGTTCTAGTAAATAAGTACTTTCTAGAGAGTAAGTAAGAGACTATCTGGTATAAATTGGTTAAGCACCAGGCTAAAAAAACCATGAAACTGTGAGTTCTCATCCTGTTTTAGGCATAAGACCAAACTGGGTGACCTAGAGCCAGTCATTCTCTCTCAGCCCTAGGAAAAAGGCATGGCAACTTCTGAAAAATGTCACAAAAAATGTAGGTGCTTGTTCAAGCAACTGCCAGGAGTTAAAACTGACTGAAAGCTGAAGGAGGGGATAAAGCTTAAAAATGGCTATATTTTAAGGCAGGAGGACATGGTGAACATCACCACGGTAGCAATGGTGGGTTGCTTCTGGTTCGGCCTGGTTCGGGCGAGCCGGTAGTGGTGATGATGTGCCGTCAGCGAACTAGTTCTCTATGACTGTGAGCTGGGCCCTCCCACCTGCCCCCGCATTATACCTACCTTTATTTGTTGTTTTTTAGCCCAGCTGATAGGTGCAGCAGAGTGGATTGCTGCGCCTCAGCTGGGCAGATTGCGTGCAAAGCGCGTGCATGAAGAGAACCGGTAGTAACACCAGAGGGGTGGGTTCTACCTACCTTTATGACTGGTTCACAATGGGGCCTCACGCGCGTGCTCGCTTTGCTCGTGCACATGAGTGCTCTTCGGCGCATGTGCAGAAGCATTTTGTTGACGTCGGGGTCGGTGGGCGGAGCCTCCGACCAGTTTTACTACTGGTTCTATAGAACCGGTGCAAACTGGGGGCAACCCACCACTGTAACACCAGTTGGAACCCACCACTACACTGTAGCATAAATTAAAACCATTTGCCATGTTATCTGGGAGTTAGTGACTAACCAATTTAGAAAATATGTGGTTTGCAAAGATTAATATGATATATTAGGGGTATCAAACTCGCGGCCCATGGGCCGGATGTGTCACACATTGGTCGTGCACACACCCATTTTAGTGAAGGGGAAAAGTCATGATACATCATGTGACAATGTGACCCCCCGAGTTTGACACTCCTGTGTCATATCGTTCGTTCACAAGCAGAGATTCTACTTGAAATGTTCTGTGGAATCAGGATTCAAGGGAGCCAGGATTTTCCCCAAAGTCTTCTAGTAATAGTTGTTCTGCTGGAGCAGCGGAATTTAGAACTTAAATTGTGCTAAAACAACAGGCGAAATGGAAAGTGGGGCAAACATCTTCAAAAAAATAAGATTAAGAGGATGGTCTTTAAACCAATTATTGCCCTTTTGCAAATCAGGCTTGTTTCCAGACCAAGCCTGGTGGTTTTATTTGTAAAGCCAGATGTTGTTACAACTATGCAAACAGAATGATCAGTTGGCAATCCATTTGGGAAAAATTGTAGCTGCCTTGTCTCCAAAGTCAGAAGCAATTTGGATAATAAAAAGGAAGTTTCCTTGAATTGCAACCTGGAAACCTGTGTAAAGGCGAAGAAAAGATTTTTTTTTTTCAACACTAGCTGTGCTTGGCGGGCACTGGAGAAGCTTGGTGGGTGTTTTATTATTTTTTCTTCAACAACTGACTTTAAAATAATAATAAAAAGCCCTCCCCATGCCACTAATAAAGTTTTGCCCCCATATTGTTAACTGCCAGCAAACTTAAACGTCTAGGGAAATCTCTGGCTGGCTGAAGCACTCTCATCATTAAAGCGGCAAGAACATTTTTTGATACAGTTTCAGCAGCTCCAGAGTTTCTGTCAACATCGCTGGGCTCTTTTTAAAAGCCCCCCCTCCCCCCTCCTCTTTAATAGGTCCCAGAAGCCACAAATACATTCAGGTCACTTGTTTAGAATGTGAATCCTTCCAAGTAATTAGCAGGTAGAATTACCTGGAAGCAATCAGTCAATACTTGTGCCTGCAATCTGTCTGTAGGAGCTGCCTTGGGGGTAATTGCCATCTCTAGTGAGCCCACAAACATGTCTAATTTAAAGTGTCAATTGGGATTTTCTTTCTGTTTCTTCAATCGTTGTGCCAGGCTCGGAGTTTTCTTTGCTCGCAAATCGGGCTCCCCAAGCGAGGCAGATATATTTAATGTTTTCTTGGGTTTTACAGAAGAAGAGGAAGGGGAATGGGGGTGGGTGGGAAGGAATTCCCTTCTGGCCTGTCCTCCGGGGGTTGAAAATGTGCAAAAGCATTTAATGTGCCTTCCTTCATTTATCTGTGCGTGACTATAAATTCTGTATCCATGCTGCAGCAGGAGCAGATCAATGGCTGACCGTCTAGAATCATTACTATGAAGTGTCATGTCGCTCCATCTTGATGTTCTGCATATCTCAAAGGCCAACTAAAAAAAGCTAGCCAACCACTAGGTTTCTGTTTTTCTTCTCCTTGACATTTCCAACACATGAATCAACAGATGCACCCAAACTGGGGAGAGAGTAAGCTGACCTTTTCCGGAGACCCTGCAAGAGATTTCTCTCCCTTCTCCTTCATCACACACTCTGCTTACCTTGACAAGCTCTGCTATTATTTTATAACTACTTTTAGAACCGGTTCTGGGTCAGTGGTGTCTTAGTGGGGTCTACTTTCTTTTCATCTGTTTTTCTTTTCTTTTTTTTTTGACTATGAAAAATTGTTTCTGTGAACAAACCGGAGTTCTTCCTTTTATAACATCCATCCACAGGGTAAAGGGTTATTTCCTGTTCTTTTTCATGGCATGGAATAAGAATATAATGAAATACTCAGTCCGATACACATTCCTTTTGTGTAATTTGTCTTCATCCCCCTTAGAGATGTAGACTGACTTCTAATGAGCTTGGGAATAAGACAGGTATCAATTCTCTCAAGGAACTTAGAAGAGTTAGAAATTGAAACTGGATAAACATATGAGCCCTTTTACTGGCATTTCCTTCTCAGTGATTATCAGAATATGCTCAATTGCTCTGCCTTCTTTATCATGCACTGACACTAGCTTCAGCACTCTTAATAACTTCTGTAGTAAAACATACACAAAGATTCTCTTGTGATTAAGAACCTTAGATAATGAGATTTTGAAATCCGGTAGTCAATTTGGACGTCACCTTCATCCTCTGTGTGGTCTTATTGGAATCTTTCTCAGTGGGGAATGGGACAACTTGCCACAGCCAACTCGCTGCGGTCAACTCATCATGGCCAACTTACTGCAGGACAACTCGACATGTCCAACTCGCTTCAGGACAATTTAACAATTCTATTTAATTATTTAAAATAAATTAAAAAATATTTTAATTTTTGCCATTCACATTTCATTCTGTCCTTCCTTTTGCATACTTTCTTTAACGACTGTATTCCACCATTTCCTTGGTATTAGTGTAACTCTTGTCCAGCAGTGAGTTGACTTGTGGCAAGATGGCCATGGCAAGTTGTCGTGCAGCAAATTGGCTGTGGCAAGTTAGCCATGATGAGTTGGCTGTGGCGAATTGTCATAGACCCTTCGCAGTGGGTATCCAAACTCTGCTCACTAGTTGCATATCCTTCACATCTTATATATGTTGAACTGCTGCTGCTTTCTTGACATCTAGCAGCCATAGAATTCTCTGCATGCAGAAGACAGTGCCCTTGAATTTCTGGAAATTTCCACTGAAAGGACTCTACGATTGCTGGAACCTGCAGAATTTGGGCTTTCCAGAAATCAATAATAATTTCATCTATGTTAAATCAGGAGGGGAAGATTACTTCATCCTACATAGTCATGTCTATCGCACTAACTTTCATCAATGAGATGTGTATGTATATGTGCATATAGCTGTTATGAGTTCAACGGTTGTTCTCATGGAGAAATGTAAGCAACCGGAGTAGATTCCCGTTTGCAGGCATTCATTCCCAACGCAGCAGAAACAGTAGGAATTGTAGGAGGGAAAAGTGTTAGTGGCTTCATATGTCTTCTGTGGTAGGCATGATGTCGATAACAGGATTGGGAAGGATGGAAGAGAATGTTAGAATGATAGAGCTGGTTTGGTCTAGTAGTTAAGGCATCAGACTGGAAACTACAGATGACTGTAAATTCTAGTCCCACTTTGCGCATGAAACCCAGCTGGGTGACATTGGCCACTCTCTCTTAGCCTAACCCATTCTGCAGGGTTGTTGTGGGCAAAATAGGAGAAAGTAGTATTAAGTCTGTTTGCCACCTTGAGTTACTTATTTAAAAAATGGGATAAAAATATACAAGCAAAAAAATAATCCAGAGCAAACTGGTTATGATAAAATTTGGAAACAGAATGCAGGCCTCACAATGCAGAATGTTGCTTTTCCTGACTGCCTCACATATAATATTTTCTCTGGATCCTAGACTACTACAAAATTATTTTTCAATAGCAGTTCAAGGGCAATAACTGCTCTTTCATCCTTTGCTGGTTATCTGATGATGGAGGCCTGCCTTTTTCCAGTTACCCTAAAAATTGGTTGGAGTTCCAGGAACAGGAGGAAGTTAGACAACAAAAGAACAAGCACAAGAGTTGAAAGCAACAAGGAATGAAATGGCTCGTGGAACTCTGCAATATGATAGCAGAGGTTTTCCCCACCTCCAGTGGCTTCCAACTGAAGGTTGTTCAGGTGACATTCCTGTTTTGACATGTATCCTTGACAAAATCTTTCCAGCCATTGAAGAATAACACATGCAGATGCAGCAGAGTTGATAGATGTGCTGACATAGAAGTTCTTTTTAGACTGCAGCGTGGGATACAAGGTGGGCTTTCTTTTATCCCAGGAGTGCTGGCAATGCTAGTGGTACTACTCATAGGACCAGTCATTTGAACTGTGGAGTGATGTACAATTTGGAGTGGAATTGAGAACAGGAGACAATTATCATTCTGGAAAATTGGACTATTGAGGAGTGGAAAATCACTGGCCACCAGGTTTGATGCAGTATAAGCCTGCTTTGTTTAAAATGGATCCTTGACATCTAAAATATAGTAACAGCGGCTAAAATATTTCATACATATAGAAAATTAGCTCAGCTGGAGTCCTTCTGTAGACCTCTACTGTTCTGTGCTGGGAAAATTCTTATATTAAACTGGTGCTCTGAGCTGTAGACATATAATAAACAGCCTCAGTTAGACCCTGATCTAAAGTACTAGAGAAAACTTTATAGACAATATAAGGAAAAAGAATGGAGTACAATGATCTGATAAAGCATGTGACATATTGCTTGCTGTAACAGCAAATTTAGTTCACCAAGACCAAGAAAAATGAGGGCAGGAAGAAATAAGAGCATTCCTGCTCAAGAATGACATATGTGTAGTATTTCAAGAAACACACACACACACACACACACACACATATGTGAGGTGGGCATTCTTGCAAAATAGCTTCTCTGAAGGCTTGTCCAGTGCATATGATGACTGTCATATTTGTAGGAGGAGCTGGTGAAGATTTACCTTCGTGTCTTCTCAAGGAGTAAAACAAGGTACTTATTTGCAACCATCCTGGTTTGTTTTTGAAGGATGCCTGTCAGTTTCAGAGGCATTCTTGGAAATAAAGATAATCATTTCCACCATAGAGCAAAAGTCAGAAGGAGCAAAGAGTTATTTCAGGCACAAAGAAGGAATAGAATAGAATAGAATTTTTTTATTGGCCAAGTGTGATTGGACACACAAGGAATTTGTCTTGGTGCATATGCTCTCAGTGTACATAGAAGAAAAGATACGTTCAACAAGAATCATAAGGTACAACACTTAATGATAGTCGTAGGGTACAAATGATACAAGCAACAAAATTACAGCCATACAGTCATAAGTGGAAGGAGATGGGTGGTGGGAACAATGAGAAGATTAATAGTAGTGCAGACTTAGTAAAAAGTTTGACAGTGTTGAGGGAATTATTTGTTTAGCAGAGTGATGGCATTCGGGAAAAAGAGGGATGCAGTGATAGCCTTACGCCTTGTCTGGCCGCCATTGCAACAAGTATGAAATGGGGCTCATTTATAATCACTAGGTTTCCAGAAAAAGTCCAAGGGCAATTTCAAAACTCAAAATGCACAGTGCCTCAAAGCTGCAGGAAGCACCTTCATTGCAATAATGTGATCGAATATTAAATCCTAGAATTTCAAATGTCTCTGACAATTGGGCTGCATGGTTAAAATTCCAGGCAAATCCTCATTAACTCATTGCATGCAATTTCTGAAAGAAAGGCTGTGGAATTCATTCATTCATAACTGCCGCTAAGATGATCATGACAAGAAAATCAACAACCATTAAGCAGCCCTGTCCTTTTCTTTGCTTAAAACAATAGCAAATCCACAAGTAATCCCTATTGCTAGCCATACCAAATAATATGATAAAGAATGGAAAATATGTTACCCATGTATCACTCGCATAGGTAAGCTTCATTGCATAACTTGAGCCATGATGGAGCTTTTGACATCCACAGTGGCAACCTGACAGATGTATCATTGTGCTTAATCCTCTTAAGCTGCCCAAAGCTTTTTGGAAATGAAGGTTTAAAAAGGCTAGATTGTGAAACAAGCCTGGTTTCTTTCAAGCTTTCTATTGCTGCCAGCCTCTCTCTCTCTCTCTCTCCTCCCGCCCCACTTTACTCTTGCCCAGTCCTGTGAGTTTAGCCAGATGTGTGAAGATAAATCTGTATAGAGGAAAAAGCCAAATCCAACGGTAATGGAAACATTAGAAGAACTCGCTGTGACATAAGGAAAAGAAATTGGCATCAGAAACATCACTTCTAATAATGGAGGGATTAGGGGAAGAAAAGTCAAATTCAAATAATCTCAGCTGTACCTTTAAAGCAGGATAGGATGCTTGGACTGAGTAAATCCAAGCCTGGGGCTGAGCCAGTTGCAAAGAAGGAAGTATTGCTGAAGCTCAGCGGGACATCCCCTGAATCATGTTCATTGGCTTTTTGGGCGATTTGGACTCCATGAAGTATCGGTAAAGGAGAGAAACGCAGTCAGTTTACTTTCTGCTGCAAACTAGCCTCCTGGATGCTGGGATTATTTCCCATCAAAGTGTCGTGGATTACTCCCTGCTGCGATCTAATAGGGTGCTAATTAGCATATTTCATTTCTTTACTTAACCACCACGAAAACCATTGGGCACAGGTCCCATTTTCAATGGTTTCCTGGGGAAGCCTCAAACAGCTCTAAACATTTGTGGCACTCTGTTAAAGCAGATACTGGCGTGCAGAAATACAGCCCAGAGACTGAATACAAATTACCACTTCTGTCTAATTGGATGGCACCTTGATGGCTTGAAACATTAACAGCATTTCCTCCTCCTCCCCTCCCCCCAATTTTCTTAAGTTAAGCACCAACAGCCATAAGCTTCGCTAATAAATCTTGAAGGAAGCACTAAACATAATGTGCCTTTCACTCACAATCACATCCACATTGGAAACGAAGGGATCCATGCTTGAAAAGATTCGATCATCCACACGGGGATTCTCCTCGAGGAATCGGCGAATTAAGGACTACATCCTTGAAATATTTTCTAAGTTCCTGAGAGAGTGTGAGATTGTGCCACCATGTTTCTATTCAAAGCGGCTTAACATTTTCTCACAACTCAAAGACTAACCAATGTGTTGTGATATTGGCTTTTATAGACTACAATTCATTTCATAGGATATATGGAATATTATCTTGGGAAAGGACTATACAATCATGATTTATTTATTTATTTTATAAAATTTGTATGCCGTCCTATCTCCAAGGACTCAGGCGGCTCACAACGACAGTTGACCAAGCAACTGTTAAAAACAACAAATATACATAAAAATCAAGAAAGTTTTTTTTAAAAAATTAAAATATACTACCCCATCAGTCTAGGCCGGAGGACATAAATAGCCAGGTTTTCAATTCACGGTGGAAGGTGCGAAGTTCAGGGGCCAACCGGAGCCCCAAGGGAAGTTGATTCCAAAGGGTGGGGGCACTCACAGAGAAGGCTCTACCCCTGGGAGTCGCCAGCCGACATTGTCTAGCCGACGGCACCCTGAGTAGGCCCTCTCTGTGAGAGCGCATCGAGCGATGGGAAGTTGATGCTGGTTGCAGGTGGTCCGACAAATAACCTGGGCCTAAGCCATGAAGGGCTTTATAGGTTAACACCAGCACCTTGAATCTCATCCGGAGGGCAACCGGCAACCAATGCAAGCCATGCAGGAGTGGTGTAATATGGGAGTATCGGGTCCCTCCCGCAACAACCCGTGCGGCCGCATTCTGTGCCAGCTGAAGCCTCCTGGTGGTCTTCACGAGCAGCCCCAGGTAGAGAGCATTGCGGTAGTCGATCCAGGAGGTGAACTAGCGCATGAGTGACTGTGTGTAGGGCATTCCCGGTCCAAGTGTGGGTGCAACTGGCGCACCAGGAGAACCTGGGCAAACGCCCCCCTGGTCACAGCTGTGATATGACCCTCCAGACTCAGCCGTGAATCCAAATGGTTGCCCAAGTTGTGCACCCTGTCTACGGGGGGCAACATCTCGCCCCCAATAGATAGCGTTGGAATGATTACAGTAGAGATAGTGGATACCCATGAACATAAGATTTTTTTAAAAAGATAGAAATTACAGGTAGTCCTTGACTTACAACCATTTGTTTAGTGTCCGTTTGAAGTTGCAACAACACTGAAAAAAAGTGATTTATGACCATTTTTCACATTTATGACCATTGCAGCATCCCCATAGTCATGCGCTAAAAATTTGGATGCTTGGCAACTGATTCATGTTTGGCAACTGATTCATGTTTATGATGGCTGCAGTGTCCCCAGGTTATGTGATTACCTTTGCAACCTTCTGGCAATCAAAGTCAATGGGGAAGCCAGAATCACTTTAGCACTGTGTTACTAATTTAACTGCAGTGATTCGCTTAACAACTGTGGCAAGAAAGGTCGCAAAATGGGGCAAAACTCACCTAACAACTAAACTCACTTAGTTATGTTGGGCTCCACTGTGGTTGCAAGTTGAGGACTACCTGTACAGATAATGATTATTACCTCTTGACACTGGACATTTGCAACAAAGTTGTTAAGTATGGCATGGATGTTCTACAGTTGTATCTTAGGACAGAGAGATTTGAGTGAAAGTGCCTTGATTAATTGTAGTTCAGCAACAGATTTTCAAAATTGTTTTGCTCAAAAATGGTCCAGTTGAGTTCAGAGACGAATCATAACCAAATACCATAATTAATTTGTACAGTCTTTTGGCTCAGTTTAGAATAGCCTATAATCAACCTCAGAACTTTTAGAAACTACAATTTCCCTGATTTTATTGTCGGTCTATATGATCTAGCATTGCTCATTCTAACTGCTGTAGACTTTTCAAAATGATTTCCAGTGCAGGTTAAAATTAATTGCAAGCACTACGTGGGTGTTTTATTTTCTCAGTTACCAAATAATATTCTAGGGAATTCTGACATTTTCTTGGAAACCTATCATGAACATGTGAGAAAAAAGAGAAAAGGACAGAAATCTGTTTCCCTGTAACATAGTTTTCAGATTCTTTTATTCTGTAGTGCATAATTCCAAGGAACAATTCAGTTCTTGCATGGCCAAATCTAAATTTGAATTCTAGAATGTATTATAAGCTGTTCTAGCCTGCAATCACCCAGGTGGTTTTTTTCCCAGCAGGAAATTTTCCTGGAAATCACTAGTGTACCCGGAACTGCTAGGGGTCTCCCATATGGTAACTTCTTCTCACAAATTGTGTCCTGCAATTCTGAACTACAGTATGAACCAGATCAAGTACCATCACTGCCTGTCTTCTTAGCTTCTTGCAGTTTATTTACGGTAGAGTGGTTAACACTCAGTTCTTGGGCTCCTAAGTTTCAATTTTTCATATGGGTAGTAATTCAGAGAATGTGAGCATATAAAAATGACAGCATGTTGTGTCGTTCCTGATTTTTTACATCAGTTTATGTCAGGAGACTGTTGAGTTTCTAGGCCTCCCCTAGTATAAGGTGACCAGATTTTAACATTGGTAAAGAGGGACATTGTGGGCGTGGCTTATTTTGTGGGCGTGGCTAGCTGGTCATGTGACTGGGTGGGCATGGCTAGCTGGTCATGTGACTGGGTGGGTGTGGCTAGCTGGTCATGTGACCGGGTGGCCATGGCTATGCGTATAGGGTAAGGTGAACAGATTTTAACATTGGTAAGAAGGACACCATTGTGGGCGTGACTTATTGTGTGGGCGTGGCTTGGAGGCCATGTGACTGGGTGGGCGTGGCTAGCTGGTCATGTGACCGGGTGGCCATGGCTATGTGTATAAGGACTACTCAGAGGGCTGAAAAGTCATTTCTGACAGGTCCTCACACTTTTGACTGGTCCTCACACTTATGACCATCCTCACATTTATGCCCGTGCAGTATTCTTAACAACCATGTCACTCATTTCACAACTGCTTCTCTTCACCATGGTGACAAGATAGGGCAAAAACGTAAAATGTGAGGACAGTCGTAAGTTCGAGGACTGGTCAAAAGTGTGAGGACCAGTCAAAAATAACTTTTTCAGCCCTCTGAGTAGTCCATATGCATTAAAGGATACAGCAATAGAGAGGGATGAAGGAATGGAAATTAGAGTAGGAGTGAGGCTAAGAGAGGGAGGAAGAGAGGAGGAGAAGGAGAAAGGAAGAGGAAGTAGGGAGGAGAAAAAGAGGGTGGGGGGAAGAGAAAGTAAGAAGGAAAGAAAAGAGAGTGGTGGTAGGTTTGAGGAGAAAGATTGCTGTACAATAAAAAAGATGAAAGGGAAGAAAGCCAACCCCAAGCAAATATAAAGATATTAAGATTAAGAATGAATTGTTAAACTTTAAAGAATAAAAGAGAACAAATATGAATAAATAGCAATAATTAGAAACACACATACAAACATACAATGTATTTTCTTTGAACAGAATATTTGGCTGGTTCACAAATTTAAACAGCGTTTAGTCATTTCAATTAAATTTACAATTTCTATATTTCCTTTTTGCCATATTTATTCCTCATCTATTTTTTAAAAAAAACAATATTACCCTTCATCCTCATCTCTAATCTGAATCAAATTCAATTTTTCCCTTCTATTCTATATTATACCCCTTCCCATTGTCATCTATTTTTATATCCATCCTCACATTGGTTAATTATGTAATTATGTAATACAGTTGTTTAATACAAATTCAACATTTTAATATAAATCAATTAGTTATATAACTATCTTTTTTGTATATTAATCAATATGAACATGAATATTCCAATTATTTCCATGCAATCCAATTTCTTACAAATCAATTAATTATATTTACCAATAATAATAAACCAAATAATTTCCCCCATATATTCCTCCAAACCACAACTTAACCATTTCTGTTTTCAACACAATATACAATTATTAATAGTATCTCAATTATTACAATTCCCTAGTTAAATAGAGGTTTTTTTCTTTTGTGTTTTAAAATCTTGAACTCTCCTCTTTTGCCCAAAATTTCCCATTGTTTGCAGTTTTGTACCTACCTTTTTTGGTGAGGAAAAAGAAAAAGAAAAAGAAAGAAATCTCTCTCTGCCTCATTTTGTCATGTTGCAGGTTTAGTTTCGCTTTCGCCTTTGTTTTCAGTATAGCTGGGGGGGGGGGGAATCTGCTCCAGGAACTTTTTGCAGCTTTTTGCAGCTAATTAACCTAGCGGAAGCTGTTAACAGGGGCTGTTTTTTCTATTTTTGCAGGCATGGGTCTATTCATTTTTTTTTTAATACTGATCAGCTGTAGGTCGGCCCTTTGAAGCCCCGCAGCAAGAGTTTAAAGAGTTTTTTTTCCCTCTAGCCATCAGCGGGGATTCAGGAGGCAGAATGAAAAATCGGGACTTTTTTAAAACGCCGCGGGACGTGGGACAAATTGCTCAAAAGCGGGACTGTCCCGCCAAAAGCGGGACTTCTGGTCACCTTACCCTAGTATTAAAGCCAGCTGGGACCTCAACCCACCTTAATACTGTGGAGAAAATGGGAGATAGAAGCATTACACTTACACTGACATGAATGATGTAAAATAAAGGCAGGATATAAATCAAATAATAAATAAAGATAAACAAATGAAACCTCAGCTTTTCAGATATTCAACTCTGAATATCTTGCTCACAGTGGAACCTTAAAGAAACTAAATGGCTAGATAAGCTGCTTTACTGCAGACATATAAAAAAGTCAGATTTGCATAGATCTGCTTACTGGGGAACAGAGAAATCAAGCTTTTTCTGTATGTCTACTACAGGGTTTATATTCCTTGCTTTTCCCTCCTGACTTTTTCAATCAATGAGCTCTTGGCTACTCTTTGTCTTCTGAATCTGAGACAGAGATTCAGGATTTGCATACAAGTTCTGTTCAGACTGAATAATGCTGGTTACCCCATTGCCAGCTTAAGTACTCACAGCTTTGTTGAATATGTTTGGAAATTATCTTGTGGTTAGGGGAGAGAACAAGAGGGTGGGATTAACACTGGCCTCTGAACACCCTATACATATTCAGAATTCCTATATGTTGCAGCATGAACAGAATCCTTATGATATAGCTTCCTTCGTTTACTGTCGTTCTCTTAAAACTATGCTAACGGCATAAGGATGAGGAAAATACAGAAGAAAATAAAAATAAAGGCAGCTAACTTTTCTACAAGATGGCTGTGGGCTTTTCTTTTGTTTTTGTTTTCTTGTTCTGTGAACGTGGAAACTTAAAAATCTAATATGCTAGGGAAAAATGCTTGCTCTCTCTGAACATTCTTGTAAATCAAAAGATTCAGAGTGTAATACCACCCATATTTTACAGAAGAAGTTACAGTTATAGGGCAATATTGGTCCCTCTGCAGATTCTGCGGGCGTGAAGTAGATTTAATGCAATCCAAGGATAACAATTTATAAACCAATTAAAGTAAATAGAGATCTGAGCATTGAGAGACACTGCACCTTATTTCAGCCTAATAAGACTTGCTCCCCAGGAGACACATTTTTTTCTTTTTGGTGTTCTTTGTGTTAAAGTAATCACACATCTAAGAAAAGATGCATTTCCTCTAGAATAAACTCTATTTAATTCTTGTGCTTTTCTCAGATCACAGGAAAAAAAATTCAGCCATCTGAAAGTCATGCAAGTTTTTTAAAAAAAAAATAAAAGAAGCTTGAGGAGCTGTTACTTGAGAGTAGAAAATAATAGATTTAATTATTGCTGTGCTAATTTTAGTTAAATGCTTCTTATTAGATCTGATCGAAAAGAAATTACTCCTGATTCCCCCCACCCCAAAGGAGAAAAACAATTCAGTAAAAACTTTTATGGTGAAGGGTGATTTCATTTATTTATTTTTTTTTGCATTTCATGCAGTGATTAAAGTTTAGTTGTGAGCATTGCTTTTTTAATGGTATAATCATTTTCAGTGGTTTGCCTTTTTTTTTTTTAGCTGGCTTTGGGTCACTGTTTACATCTGGCAACTGCCTGAACAAGTCTTTTGGGAGGATTTCAGAAATGGTTGGCCATTGCCTGCTCTCTAGGGCTGAGAGAGAATGACTGGTCCAAGGTCTCCAGTTGGCTTGTGCCTAGGACAGAACTAGAATGCCTCATCTCCTGCCTGGTGCCTTCACCACCACATCAAACTGGCTTTACCTTCTTACTCTTCAATTAGAGCTCAGGGAAAGACTTCATAATGGAATCCTCTGATGAATCTTTGTCAGATCAGAATGTATGGGCAGCTAGGGAAACAGTGTTTGAAAGATGCAGAAGAAGTCAGATGGGCATGCTTCATTACTTCAAAACTCAAAGGTACCACCATCTCATGGTGTGCTAAAGAAATGCAAACACATTCTGAGAATTAGGTTAGAAAACAGAATCCTCTTTTGCAGTGGAGTGAAATTTTCAGGAAACTGGAAAGTATTTCAACACAGGACTAGATCTTATTCATTATATGTTGGAGGTTTTTTTCCTACTAATGTATAGAAACAAGTCATTCAGTATCTCAGGTGCTTACTCCTTACAGCAGGGGTATCAAACTTGCATCGTCACATCATCATGTGAAGTATCATGACTTTTTTCCCCTTCGCTAAAACGGGGTGGGTGTGACCAGCATGTGACTCATCCGGGTTGCAAATTTGACACCCTTGCCTTACAATGAGTATACTTACTATATGTAAACAATAACCTATTGGGTCCTTTTTGAGTTCTGAATATTTGCTTTGGAAGGGAGAATTTAGAAATGTGAATTAATTGGAAAGTTATTTAATTTCTTCCCTGTTCATTTTTCTCCCTTTTTCTGAGGTAGTTTATTTTTCAAGAAGTTTCAGATACATTTTCCCCACATGGACAGGTAGCTCTGCAGGTAACCTGAGATTGGCAAACAGCAGCCAGAGAACAGATTAAGTTATCTCCCTTCTCTCTTAATCACTTTCATCCACTAAAGCATCTTTTTACTTTTTACTTTTAAAAAAAGGGATGCCTTTCTGCAAGACTTAAACCGGTTTGCAGGTAATGTATAATTTGGACCAGCACCACGCTCTACAATTAGTTTAAGCAAAAGCACACTGGGGTATTTTAAATAGGCTGTGTCTAGCAATCTGGCTGGAGGCAGTGTTTTATTACTGTAAAAGAGCCATTTGAAACATATGGTGTAAGCACACTAATTTTTTTTAAAAAAGTACTGGTGAAAGGGAGATGTTTGCTGGAGGTCAGTGTAAGAGAGCTGATGATGTTAAGGAGGAGACAAGAACTGGTGGATGGAGGGGAAAAAATGACTAATCAGGGATTAAACAGGGATTGCTGGTAGATGGTCCTCTAAGTGAAATTGCCATTCTCAGACTGAACTGTTCTTTTCCATATTGTTTTCTTTTATTACCAGTAGAGCAACATTTCAAGATGATACGTTGGAAAGAAATGCTTGATCCAAGTAAACTTCAAACCTGGATCTTACTAGGTGTAAAAATTAACAAAAAGTTCTTCTACTTTTTCCTTGGTTCCAAGTCAGCCGTTTGACATATCTAGCTTAGCATTATCACTAGGACTGGCAATTAATCTTGAGAGGTTTAGATGAGAGGTCTTTCTCATCCCAACTTTGGATATTCTGCATATAAAACTTGAGCTCTTCCTTATTCATTGATGGATCTCCTTTTAAAAATTTAGAGTCCTCTCAGTAAAATGCCTTGCTATAAATTCAGCATTCTAGCCAGTTTGGATCCACTGTCTAGAAACATTTTGAACTATTTGAGATATTAATGATTGTCATTTTTGACTGCTGAAAGGAAGGAAGGAAGGAAGGAAGGAAGGAAGTGTTAGATCGGCGCAGGAAATGGAAGACGCGACCAGCTCGTTACATTAGTAACCTTTATTGAGTACAAGAACAGTAGCAAGACTGCCGTGTGCTGCCGGAGCTCTCCTTATATTCCCTCCGGCAGACGCACCGCCCCCTGACAGGGATTCAAAGTTTCCCGCCCGGTGGCTGGCAGCCAATCCGGGCGGATGTCCTTATAAGGACATAACACTCCTCCCCCCTAGTCCAAAGAAAAAGAGTTCAGTGTTCGTCAATAAACGTGACGTAGTCCTGCAGGTACGTAGGACGCCTAGGCACCCTACTTGACCTGCGCAGTCTCATTTCTCCCGTGTCCCTGCCCTGGACGGACGGGGTTCCTGTGGCTCCTGGATCCTTCCCCGGGACCGGGCTCGGTTCGGCTGGCGAGTGTGCGGGGTCACCCTCAGCGCCTCCGGCCGGACCGCAGACCTTGGATGGCTGGTTCTGGTGGTCTTCCTCCTGGCCTGTGGATCTTTCGCCTCGGCAGTGCTGTTCGGTTCCGACCCGGGAAGAGCGTCTGAGTCTCGGTAAGACCCCAGCTGTCACTTGCTCTTCCTTGGTCTCCCGGTGGCTGCGGTTCTGCTGCGGCCCGGCCCGCTGTGGTCTGGAGGGTGGTTCGGGCCGGTGCCCTTGGGTCCGGTCTGCCCGCTGTGGGTGGTGTTGGCTCGGGTAGCGGTGTCCGACCTTGCAGGGTTGGCGCAGGTCTCCTTGGCCGGGCAGGCGTTGGCCTTCCCCGTCGGGTTGGTGGTGGTCGACCTGGTCGGGGTGTCGTTGTGGGGATACCTCCTCGGGTCGGTGGAGGTCTCCCCTGCCGGGGTGGCGCAGACCTTCCTGGCCAGGTTGTTGTCGGCTTTCCCTTCCCCCTAGTCCCTGGTCTACCGCCAGTTGGTGGTTGGGGTCGTCTGGGTTGGGTTGTTGTTGCCGGGTTGTTTCTTGCGTTGGGCGGGGGTCCCTCTCGCCGGGGAGTCGTGTGCCACCCTCGCCCATGTGCTGTGGTGTGCCCATCCGCGATGGTCCCCGGTCTACTCGCCTTGCGTTGAGGTCTCCCTGGTAGGGCTGCCGTGGGTTGCCTTCACTGGTAGGGTGCGGTGCTTCCCTTCTGGGCAGGTCCCGGTCTACCTGCGGGCTGGGTCGGGGGTCCCTGGGCCTGTTGTGCCGGGTGCCCACCTGGCCGGGTTGGTGTTGCCATCCCCCGTGCGGTTGGCCCCGGTCTACCTCACTGCACTGCCGACGTGACAGTGCCTGGTAGTGTGCTGGGCCGACCTCATCGGGATGGCGTTGCTCTGCCTCGTAGGGGTGTGGTAGGCCTACCTCGTCTGGGTATGGTAGGTCCACCTCGCTGGGGTGTTGTAGGCCTACCCCGTCTGGGTGTTGTAGGCCTCCCTCATCAGGCTGGTTTTCGTGTGCTCCCCCCCACCTTTTCCGGAGTTGGTCGATGTGACGTCTCACGACCTGTCCATCTTCCAACTCGACAGTGTAGGATTTGGGGCCGGTTGTGCTGGCAATCTTCCCTTTCAGCCACTTAGGAGAACAGTTGAAATTCAGCGCGAAAACTGAATTTCCTTTGCTGAAGGTGTGAAGCGGCCGGCTGGCGGTTGCGGTCACTTCCGGGCTGTATTGGGGGTGCAGCCGGTCCAAGGGTGACCTCAACCTTCTGCCCATGAGGAGTTCGGCCGGGCTATTGTGGGTGGTGGCATGCGGCGTGATGTGCTGGGTGAGGAGGAAGTTGTCGATGCGTTCTTGCCAGTCTCCCGGGCCCATCTTGGTGAGGGCTTCTTTTGTGAGCCGGACCATCCGTTTCGCTTGTCCATTTCCGGCCGGCCTGTACGGAGCGGAGAGGGCATGGCGGATGCCCAGTCCTGCCAGGAAGGACTCCATGGTCAGGGATGTGAGCTGGGGGCCGTTGTCCGAGACCAGCACGTCCGGTAGTCCGTGTGTGGCAAACAGGCGGCGCAGGGCTCGGATCGTCGCTTCTGTTGTGGTAGATGCCATGGGTACCACCTCGAGCCACTTGGAGAAGGCATCTACCACGATGAGGAGGTGTCGCCCCTGCATCGGGCCCGCAAAGTCGATGTGGACCCTCGACCAGGGGTTGCTGGGGGTCTCCCAGTTCGTGACTTCGGATTGCGGTGGCGCGGGGCGGACTTCTTGGCACGGGTCACATCTGGAGACCCATTGTTCGATGTCTCTGTCCAGTGAGGGCCACCAGACGTAACTCCGTGCCAGGGCCTTCATGCGTACGATGCCCGGGTGCCCGTTGTGCAGTGTCTCTAGCGTCTGCCGTTGCAGAGTGCTTGGAATCGCACCCTGTCTCCCCATAGCAGACAGCCCTTTATGGTGGACAGCTCCTTCTGTTTCCTGGTGAACGGGCTGAACCTCTCTTCCGTCTGTTCCGATGGCCACCCCCTGAGGATCCAGGACCTTACTTGGCGGAGGGTGGGGTCTCTCTGGGTGTGTGCGGCCACATCTGCGGAGGAGACTGGACAGCTGGCGTCGTCATCTATGTGGAATAGATGGAGCGTGGGGGCTGGGTCTTCCACCGGGTTCTTCGATGGGCATCTACTGAGTGCGTCGGCGTTTCCTATGGCTGTGCCTGGCTGGTGCACGAGCCTATAGGAGTAGCCGGCCAGGAAGATGGCCCATCTCGTCATCCGCGGGGACATGAAGGTTGGGGTGGGTTGGTCGCCTGCGAGTAGTCCCAGGAGTGGCTTGTGGTCGGTGACTATGGTGAAACGTCTTCCGTACAGGTATTCGTGGAAGCGCTTCACTCCTGCCACGATTGACAGGGCTTCTTTGTCCAGCTGACTGTAGTTCCGCTCTGCGCCGGACATGGTTTTTGAGAAGTAGGCGATGGGGGCTTCCGTGCCGTTGGGCAGCTCGTGGCTGAGAACTGCCCCCACCCCGTATGGCGATGCGTCGCAGGTCAGCTTGATGGGGAGCGTCTCGCTGTATTGAATGAGGACGCTTTTGGACGTCAATAGTCCTTTGATGGCCCGGAACGCTGCTTCCTCTTCCTGGCCCCACTTCCAGGACGCCGATTTCCCCAGCAGGTGGTGGAGTGGCTCAGCAACTGTGGCTTTCTGTTTTAAGAAGATGGCGTAAAAGTTGAGCAACCCAAGGAAAGCCTGAAGCTCCGTTTTGTTTTTTGGGCTCGGCGCTTCATGGATTGCTTCCACTTTTGATTTGGTGGGGTGGATGCCCGTGCTATCAATGAGATAGCCCAGGAACTCGACTTCCTGTACTCCTATGATGCACTTGTCCCGCCTGACTCTCAAACCCTTGGCCTTGAACCGCTGCAGGACAAGCCTGAGCCTTTCAAGGAGTTGGGCTCTTGAGTCCCCGGAGATGAGCACATCGTCGAAGTAAGGCACCACCCCTGGAACGCCTTGGAGCAGGCGTTCCATCATGGATTGGAAGATGCCGGGGGCAGCGCTGACTCCAAATTGGAGCCGGTTGCATTTGAATGCCCCCCTGTGCGTGACAATTGTTTGAGCCTCCGCCGTTTTTTCATCCACTGGCAGTTGCTGGTAAGCCTGGGCCAGGTCCAGTTTAGCGAATATTGAGCCAGATCCCAGGGAATGCAGCAGGTGTTGCACTACTGGGACTGGGTATGCGCTCTGTGCCAACGCCTTGTTGATGGTACAACGGTAGTCGGCGCAGATGCGCACAGACCCATCATGCTTCAGTGGGGTCACAATGGGGGTCTCCCATGAGGCATGATTGATCGGTTCCAGGACGCCCTGGGCGATCAGCTTATCCAGCTGTTCGTCTACTTTAGGCCGCAGGGCGAATGGGACTCGGCGGGGCTTGAGCCTAATTGGGGTGACTCCCTTATCCAGATTGAAAGAGATTGGCCTCCCCACAAATTTCCCCAGCTTACCATCGAAGACTTCCTTGAACTCTTCGATGAGGTTGTCGAGTTCGTCCCTGCAAATTTGGTTGATGCCTTCGATTGAAAGCCCCAGCGGCTTGAACCACTCCACTCCTAGCAGGTTCGGTCGGCTGTCCTTTACGACGGTGATGGGGAGCTTGCCTTCGAACTGCTTGTAGGTGACTCGGATGTTGGCTCTTCCTAACACTCCGATGGGTTTCCCCCAAAGTCGACGAGCTTGGAGTGTAGTGGCTTCAGCTCTTGCTTGGTGATGCTGGGTTGCAGGCGCTTCAACTGCTGCCAGTCCATGATGGAGTAGACCGAGCCCGAGTCTACCTCCATTTTGCAGGGTGCTCCCTCCACGTGGATGGTCACGTGGAACTTGGTGGCATTGTCTGAGGTCGTGTGTGCGATGGTCGTCTGGTGGACCGCTCCGCTCCGGGGGAATTCGTCGTCTCTGCGTCTGGAAGGGCCAGAGGACCGTTTGGATGATCTCTGGTAATCCTTCCGATTCTCGCGGGGACGGTGGCTGGAGGGCTCTGGGGCTGGTTCCTCAGCTCTGCAAGCTTCGGCGATGTGACCCCTTCTGTTGCAGCGTCGGCAGGTCGCATCTCTCCACTTGCAGGTTGCTCTGGCATGGTCCCCTCTGCAGCTGGCGCAGTGCTCCCCCTTGTAGTTCCGTTGGGCGGTTTCCCACCTTGGGGGTCTGGATACCTTGTGGACGGTGGATTCTCCCTCTGATTCGGATCCAGCTGTGGAATCCTCTGTTGACGATTGCGCTGTGGAGCGAATCTTGTGGATTCCCTTTGCTCTGCTTACTGCGGCGGCTGCTTTCTCCGAGATTTCGGATGCGGTGGCTTCCTCCACCACATCCTTGAGCACGAGTTTCTTTCTGCTCAGGAATTTCTTTTGGAGGCCCCTGTCCCTCATGCCGAAAACCACGCGGTCAGCGATGGCGTTGTCCACGTGGTCAAACTCACAGCTGGCTGCGATCTGGCGTAGGGCGGCCACGAATTCTTTGATGGTCTCACCTTCCTTCTGATCCCTCTGATGGAAGGTGAAACGGTTCGCCACTGGTGTTCCCGTTGGGGCATAGTGGTCTTCCAGGATCTGCAGCAGGTCTGCCCATGGCACTTCCTCGATGTCTCGTGGTGCTACGAGATCGATTGCCATGTCGAGGACTTCGGAACCGCAGTTGGCCAGGAAGATGCCCTTCTTTCGGTCATCGTCGGCGTCCCTGATGTTGTTGCCTCTCAGGTATTGCCGAAATTTGACCACGTAGGATTTCCACTTGTCCTTCCCTGGGCGGAAAGGAGCAAGGGCTGGCAAAGTGACTTCAGCGGATGCCATGCCTTTGGAAATGCCTACTGTGGTTCCAGGTGCCGGAGTCTTGGTCTTGTTGGCTTGGTGCCACGAGGTTCGTCTCTTCTCTCTAGTCCTTCGTCGCCAGTGTTAGATCGGCGCAGGAAATGGAAGACGCGACCAGCTCGTTACATTAGTAACCTTTATTGAGTACAAGAACAGTAGCAAGACTGCCGTGCGCTGCCGGAGCTCTCCTTATATTCCCTCCGGCAGACGCACCGCCCCCTGACAGGGATTCAAACTTTCCCGCCCGGTGGCTGGCAGCCAATCCGGGCGGATGTCCTTATAAGGACATAACAGGAAGGAAGGAAGGAAGGAAGGAAGGAAGGAAGGAAGGAAGGAAGGAAGGAAGGAAGGAAGGAACCCCTTAAATTTGATTGTTAAATGGAACCTTTTGGAATCTTCTAATGGAATCTGCTCTTCTCATTTCCAATGGAATATTCTCCCCTTCCAGCCTATTAAATAATTATTCTTGCTAGCTTTTACAAACGATGGGGGTGGGCTGGGGAATGTTACTATAAGTAATTCAACTTTTGCTCAAGAATTACTTCATTGAAAGAGCTCTCCATTCAATTTCCAAAAGCTATTTTGATTCCATCAGGCACCAGAAATCATGCCCTCTGAATTTTGTAATTTTAGCATGCGCCATAGAAGAGAACTCATCATCAGTGAATGAACCAATCTTTCTGTAATCTTTGTCACAGCAGGTAAAACAGAAATTGGCCTGTAATTTGTAATCGCCATGTCTTTGCTTGAGATTAATCCCCAATCACCCGTGGTGAAAAAGAGCTATCTTTTGACCCAGGAAAGGACTATTCATCATTCAGCAGGGCAAAGGGGCTTTGCTTTTTGCAGCACACATTTTGTCTGACCATTCTCTGCTTTTTTAATGTTGGATCAGCTTTTATCTCTTTGTTGGTTTTTTTTTTTAAAAAAACCAAGACTGAATGATCTAGACATTTTACCTTAGAGAAAATTTATCAATTGCTACGGAAGAGCTTTTTTATTTTTTTCCTCCTCCAAAGATTACAGAAATGGGCAAAGGGAGAGTCGTAAAAGTACATACATATTAATGCAGCTCCTAATTATTGGGCTGTGATAAGAAATCTATATACGGCAATGCTGTTGGATAATGCAATGTTTTTGTGAGAATAATTGAAAATGGGCAAAGTGTGAAAGGTGTTGAGGGCAGTGAACTAAACATTTCAAAGTAGATGGAACGGCAGCCAAAACAGGCTTTCCCCTTGACTAAAGATATGCATATCAGTATAACTTTATGCTTCGCGAGACATTTTCCACCTCAGCAGATTTATGTCCATTGTTTTAATGAACTATCTGGACATAACTTACCCAGTTCATTTAGTGTCAGAAGAGGATTTTACTGAATTCTGAATTTTACACAAGGCTTGGGCACTTTCATTTTCTCTCTTTTTTACTGCAAAAACACGTCACGGTTTCGTAGAAGTAAAGGCAATCTTCAGAAACTGCTTCTTCTTTGCAGTACCTGCAATGGCTATACCCCATTAAGATATTAGTGCATCTGGACTGTTCACCACATAAGTGCTTATATTAAGTCCCAACCCCTCAACTGGCATAATGGCATAATACAGGAGCTCTGGTGGCTCAGCAGACTAATTAACATCCACTTACATCTGCTGCCTGCAATTACTGCAAGTTCTAATCTCACCAGGCTCAAGGTTGACTCAGCCTTCCATCCTTTCTAAAGTAGGTAAAATGAGGACCCAGATTATGGGAGCAATAAGATGACTTTGTATAAATATACAAAAGTATGAAGGCTATTGCTTAACGCATTGTAAACTGCCCTGAGTTTCCAGAGAAGGGTGGCATATAAATCAAATTAAAAAAAAATAAATTCAAATGATGACAACTTCCTGCTGGCCTCATATATCTAGCTTGACTGTCTTGCAGGGAGAAGGAATGTATGCTTGGCCCACATCATGTATCTGATTCTGGTCTTGCAATGTAAATTAGGTGGCACATACAGTATGGTGCAACGGGATTATCTGGAATGCTGAAATGTTGAGCATTTTGGATACACTCACTCATGAATGGGGCTTCGGTGACCACACAATGTCAGATAGTCACATGATCATTTCAGGAAACATTGCAAAAGAAGTCTTAGAAGAAAGCCCTGCCTTGCTAGTTAGACTGCTTCTCTTCCCCATCCTGGGTTTGAGTATTCAGGTTTGCTACCTGAACTTCAGTTTTGCCAATATGCATCCTGCCATGGATTCACTGGACACAAAAGACTGAAATACGTTCTTAGCAGAAACTGTAACAAAATCATTTGACTTGCCTAGCTTTGAGTTCCATAACATGATCAAACATGAGAGACAGAGCTTCTCGTATTAATATGACTCTGTGTGCTTAAAATTTTACAAAGTCACAACTACTTGCCCTTCAGCTGCTCAGGGTGAGCATTCTGTCAGCAGAAAGAGAGAACAACTTCATAAATATGATAAAATATAAAGGGGCTTAAGCCCATCTACTTAAGAACTAGCATTCAAAGCCTTCTTCCTGGATGGGCAGATCTGTCTTTTGATTTTCTCTTTTTATCTCCCTTGAAGAAGTTTATGAATTTTGCACATTTGTAATGAAAAAGAAACTGAACATATTCTCATTCAGCTCCAATTGCACTACATTTGTCCCATTTCCTGCTACTATTGTGGAACATGAGATTGCAGAACTGGAGGAATGAAATTATGATAGAGTAGTGTTTCTCGTAGTTTCTTATAGTTATATAATTCCAATACTGACTAATGTAATTCAAATTCTATTCAGAAGCTGGAGGACTACAATTATCTCAGAGATAGTAATGTACTCTTCTGATTCTATTGAAGAATTCCCCCATAAATTTTATTGATTGTTTAATGAATTCAAGCCCACCTTTCCACCAAAAAGTGATACTTTACAATTAAAGATAAACACAATCTTATTCTACAACAAAAAGAAGCAAAATAAAACCACAGTTAAAGCACAATGCGGAACACATTGTTTTAAATAAACAGCGCTTTATCAATTAAACCAACTTCAGCAGACAAGCTATGAAATAGCCAAATTAAATATGCCTTGGCTTCCCTATAGGGTGAAGGGAGAAAAAGAGAGCAGAATTGTGATCTTTTTTGGCAGGGAATTCCAGAACAGAATACCTTACCCATACATGCTACTCTGTTAAAACCACAGTAAACCCATGTGAAGTACATGACAAGAGATAATAACTAGCATTGCTAAAACTACAAATTAGCCTTTCCTATTTTATGGGTCCTACAGATGTGTGGATTTTGATTTTGAGAATTCTGCAGCCAACATGACGGTTGCTAGGAAATCTAGGACTTGAAATCCATGGATATGCAGTGGGAATATCATGTACCATGTTGGGAAAGGTTGTTGAAATTCCTTAAAATGATTTTTTCTCTGTACTATGGTCATAAGAATAACGTTACCAACACATAAAAATGGTCATTCTGTTGACTATGCAACAAAAAAGGAATTTGTACTTTTGGTTTGTGGTACTTTTAGGTTCATTTATTTATTTTTAATGACACTCATAACTCAATATAAAGCAATGTGTTGGTCTGAGATAGAGATACACCTAAGGAACAACCCCACAGAGACCGAAATGAACTATGAATGTATTCCTGGATAGCAGGGAGATGGCCACTGCATGGAAGCAACTTATATAAAATGTTCAAAGGAATTTGCTACACTGATGGTCATTCAGGGACTATTGAATGGTACGCTTTAGTCTTGCTTACAAGTGAAAATGCTTGAAGATTTCATTTGATTTGATTTCAAAGTAACGCGATTTCAGATTCACACCTGACAAACCAACGTGCCACTTGTTTTTGTTCATTTCAGAATTTGGGGATACAGAACTAGATTTTAAAAATATAAATTATATAGAAATAATTTGAAAAAAGATACGGTTGGTATGTAAAAATATATGAAAGCATGGGCAAATAATACCCTGAAATAGAAAAGAAATATTAAAAACATTACAATGTATTTTGGTTCTTTATTTCTCCCAGTTTTACAGAGAACATTGTCTGATTATTTGGGACGGGGTTGAATGAACCCTTAAACACAGGATATTTAAATAGATAAACTAAACTTGGAACAGAAAGGTAAGTTATCTTTGGCTGCATATATTCACTTCAATCTACAGTTTGAAATATCAGAATATATATACTGATATTTCTCTCTTCTCCAAATAATGTTATGGGATATCCATAGAAGAAGTGGAGGTGAAAAAGTCAAAACCACAGCTATGATTGTGAGAGCATACTTCCCCACTTTTTATTGTATGTCAATTCAGGTGGGCCTTTGATTGTGGGGGCCTTGGTCACCCTTTTTGCCCTTTAAAACTGCCTATAAAGTATGAATGATCCCAATTGATTGTATCTCATTGCATTTAAGTATCTTTGTCACCTACTATTTATATTCTCATTATATACAGCCAGATAACTAAGTGGCCTGCATATATATGGAAATATTAGATTCAAACAATTTCAAATTATTATTCTATAATTTTCTGTGGAGCCCAGAAGAAAGAAAGAACTGAGAACTGATGTGCATAAAGATATTGATCTTCAACCTACAAGAATTCCAGAAACATCAAAACTGACATATTGAAAACATGGTGTATAAGGGCTCTGATTTTCAGTTTAGTTTGGCATTTCAGGGGAAGCAAATAAAAGTTCTAAAAGTTAACAGAGAATTCCGTTATTCACACCAACATTTATGCAAATATTTGTTGCCATAGTATTTTCCTAGCAGTTCCAAAAGTCAGAGTATAGAATCTCTTAGTATGGAGAAGAGTTTTATATCATTATTATCAAAACTGGACTGCTGTTCCCAATATTTGGAAGTGGGTAAATATTTTTTATTTAATATTTACCCACTATATTTAATAATATTTACCAACATATTTACCAAAATATTAAAAGTGGTTCCCAGCCACCAAAAAATGGATAAATGCAGACATAAATTGATTATAATAGCTTCTAACACGTGAGCATGGTTATAACATAAATGTTAATAAAGCTAAGAAAATGGGTGGCTGGGTTACTTTAGCAATGCTTCAATGACAATACCATTGTTCCATTTGAAGCAGCACTGAGTTACAAGTACTTCACATAACTAAAACATCTCTGGTAGGCCATCTTCATTTAATTTTTCCTGATGTTTGTTCAAAATCTAAAGCTTTCTATAACTCTATGAATGAGAATAGAGATTTTTCCAGTGTATTCATGTAATGAATGACCCTGAGTTTTAGTATTGAGAGATGACGTTGCCATAATTTTAAGAAGAGGTTTTCACTTGGTTCAGAGTTCTTTTTCTGTCTTTCTTTAAACACACACAAACACAGAGACTGGAAAGAGATAATTGCAATACAGTACTCTTTTCTTCTCAGGCTGATATCTATAAAATGTTATTGTAAAAGAACCAAACATAACCGACTTTCTTTCTTGTATATTCTGATCCCAGCTTCTTTGCCTGTTTGCATTGTAATGATCAATGAATGAATTTAGGTTCAGTCAAAAACAGACAAAATTTATGAGACTGAAATTGAAGTACTTTGCCCAAGAAAGCAAAAGTTTCCACTGAAGATTAGACTCCTAAATGTTCAACTAGGGCTTCCTGGGCACTCTTCAAATTTCTTAGTCACATCAAGAAAGCCAATACAATGGAAGGTAAGAATAATATATATTTCCCCCAAGGTGGAATCTACACCTCTATTTCTACCTTTGTCTCTATCTCTATGTTTTCTTAATTGCAATTAAAATGAAACAGTTTGTTAACACACTGATAGGTTTTATTTTGTATGTGTGTGTGAGATTTATTTTATGGTTAGGCTTAGGGCTAGCACCCACCCCTCTCCTAGAAGAATGAAATATTCTAGAAAATATTAAAAAGGCAGAATATTATACCTGGATGAGAAAAGGAGAAACATGTGCTTGGAAAGTAGCCCCCACCTACATTAATAGCCCCAGAAAAGGTGGGCCAGCTTATCTACAACACAAAAGACCTTCATCCTCAGGACATAATAGGATTAGCCCTCTACCCATCTCACCACATTGCATCCGGGGAGATTGCATCACTCAGCAAGATTCAACCAAGCCTGGGACTCAAGACAACCTACAAAGTTGCATGACCCGATAGGAGTCTGACAACTAATCAGAATACATTTGTTACACAGGAACAGGAAGCTCCAAGGCGGGGTCCAAGAGAGGGTAAAATCTCTCTCTCTCTCTCTTTCACACGCACACCCATGTGCTCACTTTGCCCAGGACCTCAAACCATGTGGTCCTGTCCACCATTAAACCATCTTTCCAAATAGCTTCCATGTTTCCAGTGTCTTTCTCCCCACTTGGAACTGAACCCAGATGGACATTACTTCCAACAGGTGTACTGTATAGTTGATTTTAGACAAAGCTTTAAATGCTTTTGTTAAGCTTTGCCTCAAAGCTTATCTTTTCTTTGTGCCTTTGTTTTATATTAGCCCCTTCCAACTACATCTTTTGACTTGAAAGGGAATTGTGCTCCCTCCCTCCTTTCCCCTTTTTTTTCTTTCAAAATAAAAGGTAGACAGCTTTCTGAGCATATACTCTCTGGAAACAGACTAACCACTGCCAATATTTTATTACATAGATGTTTGCAATCTTCTTCCCTCTAAAAACAGCTGCTTTGTTAAAAATGTATCTACTATAGTTTTTCCTCAGTTGAATGTCCGTGCATAGAGGAAGTCAATGGATGCAGTGCTAACTTTTAGAAAACAGCATCCTAAAATAAAATAAGATTTTTTTTCAGTGGCACGATGGGTGTGAAGGCTTGCTTCCATTAATTCTTGCTAGCACAGAGAATGTGGCCCTTCTTTCAAAGCTTCCTTTCTCTGTGTGTGAAGAGAGAGTTTTCAAAGCTTCTCTCTCTCTTAAAGCTTCCCTTTAAGCTTTACTCAATTAAAGTCAGTGAAGATATTTTTTCCCAAAGAGTTTTCAACCCACTGAATAATAATAGTAATAGCAACTACTTTTTGTTTATTGAAAAATATTTATGCCATTCAACCCCAGGCATTTTTGGGAGATTTTCAGTAACAACGAAAACATAGAATTAAAATCTCCAGTGTATGTTAAAAACCTCACTAAAACAACAATTAGATGTGATCACAAAAATAAATCTTATCTCAGAATGTGTCCTCCATCAGTGTCCAAAGCTCTCTGGAATGATTCACAATGACAAATTTTCCATACTGAGCAGTCAGCAGCTGTAAAAAAATTCATTACACAGAGAAAAAGAAAAGGAACTGAGTCCACCTGAAATTCATGCAGGCTTTTGGATAGTACATCTAAAATGGCTGCCTCTCTAGGAATAATTTTGATGTTATTTTTCAAAAGGAAAGTTCTTGCCACAACTACATGCACACATACACAGCAAGTCAATTTTAGTGTGGTTCAGTAAAGTTTGAATGTATAATCATCTACAATGTTTGAAAGCACAGTTGGACTAAATGTAGTTTCCTAAGAAACTTGGCTTGCTTTAGTCCCATTGATTTCACTCACATTTACCCTCAGATGGCTATAGATAGGATGGTACATAGAGCTCAACTTTATTAAATATTTATATGCAAATTGGGCATATAAGTATGCATTTAACAAAGTTTTTGATACTAGATTACCTCATCTATAAATATCATTTTAAAAGAAACCTTAAATACAGATCTGTTTGTCTTTCTCTTTAAGACCTGTACGTATTTTGTGGGCATGTGTTCGCATTCTTTCCTTTCCTTTGTTTTTGCTTTTGTTTTATGTTTCTTTAACTCTTTACTTTTTCTCATTTAACCATATTTTTTTCTGTTAATAAAAATGCACATGAGAAAAAGAGAGGTTTTTCAGGTAGAGACAGAAGCTATTTGAATACTGAGTGACAAGAGAACTGATTTTATCTGAAAAAAATTGATAACTAAGCCTCTGTTTAAATATGCTGCTTCATTAATTCCTGAGGTTAATAAAAAACCTGGCTGAGGATACAGATATTTGGAGCCACTGGATTATTTTTGACAACAGCACAAGGAATCTATTGAAAGTTGATTTCTCCCCCTTTTGTTCACAGAGACCTGCAAAATCTAAGATAAAAAATGGCAGCTGTCCTGAGGGCACCTCAAGGCATGTCATTAAAATAGGAATTTGATCCTTCTTTTCATGGTTATTTGGGACAATCAAGCCCAGCAAACCTCGAAACTCATCTTTTTTAAAAAAAACCTGACATGCCCTTGACTTCGCCAATCTCTATTCTTCACTAGCTTTAAATATTTCAAAATCCCTTTAGATGTCACTCTGTCTACGAGCATTAGGCCCTGGGTAAGATGCAAGGGATGTGATTTTTTTCCTTAATATTTCTCATTCCCTTCCTTTTTTTCCTCATAGGAAATGCAAGGAAATAAAAATGGCTTATATCTAAAGCATCAGTTTCGAGGGCCCAATTCGCTCCTCGATATTTATATATCGCATGAATCAATGGTGGAATAAAATTTGAGGAAATTGTTTCTTTTATTGTAGCTTCTCTCTATTCCACTAAAAAAAAAAACAAAAAAAAAACCCCCACCAACTTCTGGGTGTTTGCAATGTAATTCCTGCAAGTGTCGTAAATGTCTAAGGTTTATGCCCTATTGCCGAAGAGTTTCTACATTAGCAGGAAAATTGCAATATTTTTGATGATGTTACTACGACTGCTGCTACTAATATGTTTTGCATGACTAATGATCATTGTTTCCACTGGCACACAATTTGATAATCAGACAATGTTCAGTAGAATGGCACATCCATCTACATTTCTGTGTGGTTGGGACAGCTTATCTGAATTTGTTCAGGAAGCAGATTTGTTTCTGTCAGCAATGACAAAGGGATTCAGAAGAGACGTGTATGTGATTTCAGATTTTTTTTTTTAAAAAAACCCCACATCTTCATTATTCTGGTATTAATAAAAACAAGAAAAATAACGCAAGGGAACATCATCTCATTTGCAAAGCAACTCGCTGGGTGTAGACATCTAATGAATCTAGTTTTGATAACCCTGCTAAGAATAATGCCTTGAGCTGGAACGGATGCATAATCTTTGCCCTGACCCGCTGCATCCCTGTTGCTTATTCTAGCTACTGTGTTATCACAACCCGTACAAAGAAAGGAAAAAAAGCACAACCCATATGTATATATTTGCAGTTACTGCTTCAGGCAGGCAGGGGATGTTGTGGTACCATGTGTACTGCCTGCCCACTGGTTGTCTTTGCGCTGTTCTCTCTGAATCCACAGAAGACAAGAGAGATAGCAATAAGGACAAATTAGGCTACAAATGGTCAGTGAAAGGGAAAAAAGGTATGTCTGGGGCTCTGGCTAAATTCAGCTTCACCTGTTTTAGTGAGCTAAAGTCTTTACGTTCAGACCTAAGGTCTTTATGTAACTGTTTGTCCGGCATTTAATGCACTTTCTAAACTACAAACATGGGCTGTTGCCTTAAATTAATCAACAGTGTCTACTTAGACTGGCAGTAGCTCCTAGGGATTGAAAGCTATCGGGCTTTCATATAATTTGTGATTTTGTCCTTTCAACCAGGAAGTGTATAAAATTAAAGTTTGCATCATATGGCATGCATAGATATGCATTATGCGATCTATTCTTTGGAATGTGAATAAACAAAAGAGGAGGATAACACTGAGAGAGCAAAATGTTATATGTAAAGCTAATTGCCAGATGGATATTCTTTGGGGAAAATATACAGATTTGAACTGTTCTCCCATACATCTGCCTTGCAGTGCGCAGAGGTTAGTCAGGCAGACATTTACTTGTCCTTTTTACTTCAACTTGTGGTAAAAAGTTATTGATTGAGGAATCCCAGTTTAGATGTGAATAATCATCAAAGCAGACTTGTGTGCAGTTTTCCTATATTCATAAGGCAGGAAATTGCATTAAGCAGTCCTAAAGTAATATTATTAGTCATTCTACAGGTAAGCAATGCATCTCTATGTTTGGCATCTGTCCCTTCTGTTATTTGTTAACAGTCCCTGTTTACTTAATTTTTTTAGGGTTCTATTTCTAGGGTGTAGTGGTTAAAGCACAAGGCTAGAACCTGGAGAACTGTCAGTTCTAGTCCCATTTTAGGCAGTTGTGTGATCTTGAGCCAGTTACTCTCTCTCAGTCCTAGGATATGGTAGATATGGCAAATATCCAAAAATGTTGCCAATAAAACTGCAGGGACTAGTTCAGACAGTCCCTGGGACTCAACACTTGACTTGAAGGCACATACACACACTCAGGCACACACACACACACAGAGAGAGAGAGAGAGAGAGAGAGAGAGAGAGAGAGAGAGAGAGAGAGAGAGAGAGAGAGAGAGAGAAACACTCCCAGGGCACAGCTTAGATGACATATAATTTTTTCCAAGTTTATATAAAAAGTAGAAATTAAAAGAAAGAGGTTTTTCATAATTCCAAAAGGCTTATATTTTGAATTCTTCTTTAAATGAAATGGGATATATATATGATAATAGAACTATGAAGAAAGTATGCCATATCCTCAATTAGTCACCCTCCTTTTTTGTTCTCCTATTGTTTCTACATTACACCCCCTTTTAATTCATTCACTCCTCCAGCTGATATCAAATCTCAAAGCTTGTTTTTCTTTATTATTAAATTCTGGGGACATTTCTTAACTCCTTGTGCCATTACAGCTGAATGTTACAGCATTTAGGATATGCATTTCTTTGCTAGCCTTATTTCGTAGTGGTTTATTAACAGAGACATACTATCTAACTTTTGGAAATAGATGGGATGAAAAAGAATGTCTCAAAAACTTGGTAAAGAATTCCACAAAAAAAGAAAAGAAATTAGGAGCAAGAATCAGGGTCTGAAAGAAACTAGCAAGCTAACTGAAAAATAATCTGATGTTCACTCTAATGTGTATTCCATTTTGAAATATACAGTCATTCTAAGAGAAAAAATGCAAAGAAAAAAAACCCCTTTGAAACATCCTTTGTTTTAACGGATCTTTATAAAAAAGCCAGTTAACATTGGCATCACTTAAATGATTGATAGCTTATTTAGCCTAACAGATCTTGACTACAAAAATCGAGATGACTATTAGAAGGCAGCAAAGAATTCAATTTTCTATATCTCTCTGACGCTATCTACTGGTTTTATGGATTGTTGCAATTCAGATTTATAGGCTCTAATTTATTGCAAATGCACATTTTAATAAGGGACATTTCAATAAGATTCCAGATATGAGTGGTTTTCAGTAGGGACAAATCCAAAAACAGATCTCAGGGAAAATAGTGGGACGGGGATGAATTTGCTTATGCCATTTTTCCATTTGCAGCCTTCTGCACAACTATTATCTATTCTAGTCTGGATGGTTCCCAATTTCTAAGAGTTGTTTTGTTGGGCAGCACAAGAATGAAGAGATAATTTGCAAAACTATTATTCAGGGCTTTTTTAGTTTTGGTTCAAGTGAATAGCAGACAGTTTTATTTTTTTGTTGTTGCTGTTGCCCATGTAGCAACAGAGCTTCCCACTTTATCATTGGCTCTATCATTTTCACTAATATTTGGTAAATTGTACTGATTTACATTGTGCTTGTTCCCAATGCCTTCAAATATCTTTGAAGCCAGCCATGTGACTTTCTTTGCTTCTAAAGAATTCTGAACACAGCATAGAAAACTCACAGGAAACAGAATGAGTCACTCAGTTTTTCTCTTACCAGCTGTTCAATAGAAGCAAACAAGAAATATAATTCAACCTCTATCCCAAAACAAGTTAACAAAAGCCTCACCCTCAACTCCATGCTAAGACATAAAATAAATGCTATCACTCCCTCCAAGTTACAAATACAGGTAGTTCTCATTTAGTAACCTTAACGGGACCAGCAACTTGGTCACTAAGTGACCTGATTTGCTAAGTGGAAATCTTGTGACCACAACTGTGCTTAACCAGTGGAACAGCTGGCCTCCAGAAATTGTGGCTGCCCCGTAACTGATGTTTTTAAGAACAGTCTAGACCAGGGCTGTTAAACTCCCAGCCCATGGACTGGATGCGCCATACGCTGGCCATGCCCATGCCTGGTTTAGCGCGAAGGGGGAAAAAGTCCCGATACGTCACATGTTGCTGCCGTGACGACGTGAGTTTGATATCCCTGGTCTAGACAAGTCACTTATCTGTTTGAGCAGGGGGCTAGACTAGAAGACCTCCAAGGTTCCTTCCAGCTCATTCATTCTATTCTATTTTACTTCAGCTTTCCTTTTCCACACCTCATCTTTTGGAATAATCAGCATGAAGGGAATTAATATTTGTATTTACATTTATCCATTGGAGAGGAAAGGGAAGTAAAGGGAAGGGGGCCATTATCTGCCTTATATGTTTCTGGCTCCCAGAAACTGCTTAAGGAGACAAAGAAAAACCAGAAGTTGGAAAGTGGTTGAGTTTGTTAAATTGCAGTTAGCATCTTTTGGGGAAGCACTGCACTGTGGAAAAAAGCGGCTCAGGAAGAGATGACTTCTTTAGACCAAGAGTCCCAACCCTCAGGCTGCGACCCATGACTGGGCCATGGCCTATTGAGAATGGTGCTGCACGAGTGGTGGGCTGGTGTGTGAGCACACATGCTCGCTCATCTTGTGGCAATTGAGCTGGTGCAAAGGCACTTGCATGCTGGCCTGCCACTTCCACAGCTCCTCCCCCCCCCCCCACAGGCCGCCAAGCTGCAAAGGTTCGGGACTGCTGCTTTAAACAATCTCTGTGGAGGGAAAAAAAAAGGTATTTTTTTCAGCATTGTGTAATTTTGAATGGTAGTTGTCCCATGCAATCAGCAAGCAAGGTCTACCTGTATTTTATTTATTTGTTCGTTTTTATTATTTACTTTAGGCACCATTTAAATAAGTACTGGGTGCTGGCAAATACATCACTTAGTGAGATCTTTTCTATTTTTTCCTCCTTCAAAATGTAACCAAAAGAGCTTGATGCTATTCCGACCAGCAGGAATCTTTCACATTAAGGAAGGGAAACAACTGATTCACCTGGAAAACCAGAAGATACATGTATGATGAATAAAATGTCTCAAGTTGTCCCATCCTCTGTAAAAGAAATTGTGGCATTCATAGACTCTGTCTACAAGTGGAATCAGTACTAATATGCCGGGCCAAAAAAAAAAAAAAAAAGCAACATATTTTCTTGACCTTCTTGTTGGCCTACATGTAATAAAAAGGGCAATGCATTTGTATTTCTGAAATAGGATGGCATTGTCATAAAAGGTAATGCCACTTCTTTTAATATTCATTTTGAGAACTCGCCGTGACCAACATGTGAATGGCAAGATTGCCTGATTCATTTGATCAGAGACCTTTTGCTTTTTGAATACTGTGTAAAGCAGGCAAACGGAAGACCAAAAAGTTTATCTTTGCAGAGTCTTGCATGAGAAGGAATCTAGCTGAAATTCTGAACACAGCTTCAACTGCAGTCAAGTCAACAGAAAGTACCCTAATTGTTTTGTGGAGCTGCAGATTTATACTAAATTTTCAATGCACCAAGCTTGGCTCTCTCTGAAATGAGAAAATCATAAAAGCACCTCCTAGAGCTGTCAGTTTCAGCAGAGTTTAGCTATCATGAAAATAATGTGAGAAATGTTATATTATTTAAAAAAAATATTTTGGGAAATACTGGCGATCCGGTGCCAATCCCTGAGCAAGATATTCTACAAAAACAACTCTCTCCCCCCGTTTCTCTCTGTGTGTATGTTTTAGACAACATCCTGTAGGTTAATTTAATGGAGTCTGTCAGTAGTAAGTCATGACAGTTGTAAAGAGGGCAATCCACGTGACCAACCCATTTTATAATCTTTTTCATGGTAGTCATTAAGTGAATGCTGCAGTCATTAAGCAAACCAATTGTTTGCTATGAACCAGTTTTGCCCAAAACGCAGAAATGCCTGATTTTAGCAAAAACATTGTAAAATCCAGTCAAGTGAACATGGGATATAGACTAGACTAGAATAACAGAGTTGGAAGCAGGGGTGAAATGTAAAATTTGTTACTACTGGTTCTGTGGGCGTGGCTTGGGGGGGTAATGTAACTGGATGGGTGTGGCCAGCTTTTTTTTTTAAAAAAAAAACTTTTCAAAGCATTTTTTCTAATGCTTTGAAAAGCCTCTGCCGATCAGGGAACTCAGCTGGGATCATCAGAGAGGCTTTTTAAAAAATGCCTCTCTGCCAATCAGGCAACTCAGCTGGGATTGTCAGAGACTTTTCAAAGCATTTTTTTTACTACCTCTTCGGCCAAGAGGTTGCAGAAAAAAATGCTTTGAAAAGCCTCTGATGATCTCAGCTGAGCCGTATGATCATCAGAGGCTTTCTTTTTTTACTTTTAAAAGCATTTTTTTTGTCGGAAGAAGTTGTAGAAAAAATGCTTTTAAAAGTAAAAGTAAAAAAAAAAAGCCTCTGATGATCGTGCGGCTCAGCTGGGCATGGGGGGGGGAATGCAGGAATTTTTGCTATCAGTTCGCCGAACCACCTGCCACCATCGCTACCAGATCGGGCGATCCAGTCCGAACCGGGAGCATTTCACCCCTGGTTGGAAGGGATCTTGGAGGTCTTCTAATCCAACCCCGTTTTCAGGCAGGAAACCCTATACCGTTTCAGACAAATGGTTGTCCAATCTCTTCTTAAAACCTTCCAGTGATATGATGCAAACAGCTATACATATGGGCTGGTTGTTTAGTGCCTGACATGAGGTCATGTGATTTTAGGAGGGGGGCACAGCCATTAGAATTTTGGAACTGGGTCGTAAGTACCCTCCCATTGTTACTTATTAAGTGACTGGTTGTAAGTGTAAGACTATTTTCACTGGTCCTGATGTAGAAGTCCTTTGGAATAAAGGACTTCTACAATTTTCATAATTGTTGTTGAAAAGCATAATTGTTTTTCATAATATGCATGTAAGGAAACAGCAATGAAAATATATATGGTTTCTTCCTTTGTATGAGGATAGAATCAATCTCTCATTCTGTTCATATTGTAATCTGTGATGTTATCGAGTATGGCACATCAATATCTCAACAGCTCATATCTTCAAAGATATGACAGCAGGGACTCTGGGATATTTTTAAAGTATCTTCTCTATCCTATTGAAATGGCCTGCAGATTATCTTTGATCACACAGATAAAACCATCTCCAATTTTTTGATCCAAGTTCAAACAGATTTATTCTGAATCACTTACATAAGCCCCTCTCCCTTGCCTGCAAACCTAAACTGATATCCTATAGTTGTTTGGGGCTATTAATTTTCAAGTTATTTACCATTAACCAAGGTGACTAGGACTGATAGAATCTACCAAAACTCTGTTTGACACTTTGGAACTTCAGTTGAGCAAAAATATTGCAACATAGGGCAAAACTATCAATAAAGGTTCCTCAAATGGGCTAGCTTTTAAAATTCCATTCCCTGAGGGAATGAAATTTTGATTTATTTTTTTTTGCCCCTTTAGTGCCACTGCCCGCTGATACTCAGCACTGTTGCTATGCTGCTACAGTCAGCCATGGCCACAGAGCCTCATTGTCAACAGTCCTTGACAGCTTTTCACAAGTCAATGGAAAATACAGAAGCCACTGAAATGGTTGCTGATTATCCTACACAACTTGCCACCTTTCCATTAGTATAGCCTTTGCTTATGGGAAGTTTGCAGGAGGAAAGTCAATGCAGAAATGTCCAATCAGTCTACACTTATAATGTGGCAGCAGCCAGCTGTGTACTTTCTTGCTCCCTCACTTAACCAGCTTACTGGGAAAGGGAAGGGAAGGGAAGGGAGATGGATGCTTCCTGTCAGCTTCCCAAAAGGGAGAGAGGGAAGAAGTAAGGAAGAAAAGAAGAAAGGAAAGAAAGAAAGGAGGCAGGCAGGGAGAAAAGGAAGGAAGATGGATGCTCCTTGCCAGTTTTCCACAAGAGAGTTCAATGGGGAAGTCGACAGGAGGTCCGAAGTCACTCCCACTCTCACTGCTTTTGTCATTTTGTTTCTCTGTTTAGATAAAGATGTATTTTTGAAATGATGACTCAGTGGGTCACTGGTTGCTTAGTTTAAAGTATAAAAAACTGGAGGATACCAAGTTTGTTCCTTTTGTTAGTGGTGCTGTGTAGATACTTTCAGGACTATTTTGAATTGCTGTGAACAGGAAAAGGAGGAATAACAGCAGTAAGACTGCCATCACCAGAGAAAGTAATGTTACTATAACAGTGTGTCTTTTATCTCTCTATCAAAACCAGATCAATGAAACACATTACAAAAATTAAATCTGATGTAATCATTGCAAATCAGTTCCAAGATTTACTGGAAGAAGAATGTATTTTTAAATATTGGTTCCATATATGATACAGGTAGCTCTGTCTGGGCTTCCAAACCTCCTTTTAACACCTTTCTATCATCATCTGAACTCCATGAAATTCATTCTGTTTCCAAGAAACGTTTTAAGTAAATTATCCTTTTGAAGGAAGTAGTATCTTTCAAGGGTCTAGAAAGCGTTCAAATTTCTTTCCCCCGTTTGAAAATTATACTTCGCACAAAGGATGAAATACTGTGTTTTTACCTTCCCTTCCACAAAATTTGAGGACACAGTTCATGGCACTCATAGAGACTGTGCAAATTTGCTATTCTTAAAAAGAATTCCTTTTACCCAAGTTGATATGAGGTTTGCTGACTGCTAAGATTGCCAGCTCTAATCTAATCATACTCAGACACAAAACCTATTGATTCTGAGTATTGTGAAGTCTATTATAGTGAGTGTTGTCTTGATGTCCTATCTTAGATGTGAATGTCACAGCTGGATAGAGTTTTCCACTGAAAAACCTGCAACAGATAGTGAGCTGGGATTTTGAGCGTCCTATAATTTTAGCGTGTGATGCTCAGATTACTGAATTCAATGCAGATGTTGAAAAGTACAAAACGGGTGAAATCCAGCAGGTTCTGGAGAACCGGTAGCGGAAATTTTGAGTAGTTCGGAGAACTGGCAAATACCACTTCTGGCTGGTCCCAGAGTGGGGAGGGAATGGAGAATTTGCAATATCCTTCCCCCAGGAGTGCAGTGGGAATGGGGATTTTGCAGTATCATTCCCTGGAGTGGGGTAGGAATGGAGATTTTGCAGTATCCTTCCCCTGCCACGCCCACCAAGCCACACCACACCCACCAATCCATGCCCACAGAACCGGTAGTAAAAAAAATTGAATCTTACCACTGATACAAAGCCTTCCACCTCTTCATCTGAAAAGTGGCATCATTTTGAGAACTTTAAATCCATGATTTGGATTTTGATGTTTATTTTGTGTTTCTATCCATATCGTATTTGGGATTTGAGCAGTAGTGGGTTTCACTTACCTTCGCTACCGGTGCATGCGCAGAATGTCCTTGATGATGTAGGGCAGGTGGGTGGAGTCTGCCACCATCACTTCACTCGAACCAGGACGAACTGGTAGAAACCCACCACTGGATTTGAGTCTTCATTATTGCTCCTTGATAACACTATGATCTCAAGTCTTTTGCCTATATGAATTGATCTTCTTCAATCCAACATTTAAGTACATCTAACATTGTACAATCAATGCTTGGGAGGGGTGTCTCAATATGTAGAGGCCTCTTACATGCAAATTCTGCACCTTATAACTGAGCTCTCCTTCTATGATTGGGGCCTTGACAAGGCAAAGGAGCTTGCGTGGGTAAATGAAACCATGGACTATGTCATTGGACATGCATATGTTCATAAGGGTCTCCCAAGATGAACAGGCTATGATGGATACCCCAAATTAACACCAATCCCATCTGCCAACCCGCATTGGACCAGTGTGGCAGATTATGGTTCTATTCCTTTCACATGCCAATACACCTGTATTGGTTGGAAACATGCAGATGAAGCCTTCATCCTGCAGTGGATAGACAATGGATAAAATGATGATCATGATGACTGGGATACAACACTGCAAATATATTGTTCTTGGGCTGGAAATGAACATCTCAGGGAGTGAAGCAGGAGCGAGGTGGTGAATTGTAAATAGTGTGGCACTTGCACGATGAGGGACCCTCTGATGGGGCATAAAGGATATGTATCTACAGAAGTGCTTTCATATTCAAGGCTGCCCAGATTGCATTTGATTGAGACAGATGATTGAGTTACTGTGGATGACATTTGATGGCAGGAAAAAGATTGTCATGCATTGTGCTTAAAGAATGTGGGTTGCTCACTGATTTGTGAAGAATGCTGGAGAAGGAGAAATTATGTTAGCTGTGCTGATCCCAATATAGTTTCGGAATGTAATCACACAATGTACAACATTTGTATTGTTTTTAGTATGAAGTATTTTTGGTTATTAGAACAGGTGAGGTTTCTATTGATCTGGATATGAAACTGTACCACAAGGACAGCTCCCAAATAACATGTGCCCCCCAAATTGTGTCATTGCTGAACATAAGAGTTTTAAATTCAGATATATGGTCAATCAGAATCTGTTTTAAAAATGTGGATTGCATCTTTAACACAAAGGATTGCAAATGCACCGAGAAGAATAGCATAGCAGGGGAAAAAGTGACCAGTTACTTTGAACTTCAATTATGAAGGCTAACTGTAAACAAGTCTCTAAGGTTAAGAATAATGGGAATAAATTAAAAAGCAGACAATTCAAGAAGAGTGTGTAGATTTTGTATTTCTTACTTCCTCCAAACATCGACTTCCTGGAATCCTGCAGTTATGCAATGTTCATCTCTGGATCTTAATGGAAAAGAGAATTTTTAACTCTGTCACCTAAAGGACAGCCTTCATTATTCTTATTTTCCAATTCATTTTATAGTGCTTGCCTATAAAGCCTTGGATTGAGTCTTCTTTTGCCCTTAACCCTTAATATTACTTAAACTAAGAGACAGTGGTAATAATACCTTTATCTGAGTTAGAACAGGGCTGTTAAACTCGCGGCCTGTGTGCCGGATGTGTCACGCGCTGGCCATGCCCATACCCGATTTAGTGAAAAGAAAAAAAAGTCGCAATATGTCACGTGATGAAGCCGTGAGTTTGACCTCCCTGAGTTAGAATCACCACCCCTCACAGTTTTCATCAACTGAGGGAGGAAATTTCACAGGCACTAAACATCCTAGTTATAATCTGGCTCATTTATTTACTTATAAGTATTTATTAGATTCATGCATAACAATGTTTATAAACTGACTAATCTGGCCTCTCTGTCCATAAGAATATAAATTTATGCAAAAATCCAAGCTAAGCTGGCCATAAGAAAACACATAGAAGACATAATTTTATTAATATAATAATAAGATCTCCATAAAAGTGCAACAGCTCATCCTTTTGTTGGCATTTTCCCATTTGGACTGGAAATTTTACTTATTTTACTGCAGTCTCATTCATTGTGTTACTAGAAAAAACAGATAGATTTTTTTTTAAAAAAAATCTGCCATTCTGCCTAACACAGATGATTAAGGATAGATTTGAAAAAAAGGCATTGTATTTAATAGGCCTAGCACATTTAAATCCAATATTCTGAAACAAAACATATAAGTATTAAAAAAATATCCAAATCATTAATTCAGGCTGTATGTTTGATTTTTGATTTTCTATGACACATGTGAACATATGAATTACAAGTGACAAAAATTATCTGTCCAAATCAGAAAATTGGACTAAATCAACTAAGGGATAGGGAGAAAGCGATGGAGCAAATGGGGCTTACCAACATGGCATTTTCTTCTGATAAACAATATCCCTCCCCTTTTAATGAACTTAAACTTCCTTTAAATTAGAGAAAAAAAGAAGACTCAGAATGGCACCCCCACATACACAATTTTTTTAAAATAGCAGCCATCAGAAGTGACTTTCTCAATTTCAGCAGCCTGTCAATACCTATCTTTATAGGCTACTTCTACTCTGAACTTCAATTTAATGCTGCTCTCTTCTTTCTCTTAAAGTACGTCTGTGATATTTCAATGTTATTTTCTACACAATAAAGTGCATACACACACACACACACACACACACACATTTTTAGAAAGAAAAGGAGAGAAATTTGATATGTGAGCTGGAGTTACCGCATGCATGATACAGCATTCATAAAGTCTCAGGGTTTCTGTGAAGCAGTTTTCAAGCTGACCTGATCCTCGGATAATAAAAAAAAAAAAAAAAAGAGAGAGAGAGAGAAAGAGAGACATAGAGAGAGAGAGAAATCTTTGTAACCAGAAGGCCTTCAGCTGTCGATCAAAGCTACCTAGAGAGAGCGGTAGGATTCAGGGCTTACTCAAATGAGTGGTGAACTCATTGGGGCCCTGCATCATGTGACGTGCTTGAGGGCAGGATGATCTGAATCTAATATGTATTGATTCTCGAGCTTCCTTGCTGGGAACTAATTAGAGAAGCTTTAACGCTCTCTGCGTCTATCGGTATGTGTGGGTATGTGCGTGCGTGGTATATTTGAATATATCTGGATGCTTTCAGAAATTGCATTTATCTATGAGAAACATTCCTTTTGTTTCTCCTTCATGATTTTAAGCGAAGCATTCCTTCAGCCGATCATTTCTATCGGTATCAGCAAGCGGGAACCGCTGCAAGAGAAACGCCATTAAAAGTAGTTAAACGAATTCAAACATCACCTCCACTACAGCTGCAAAATTTCTCCTCTTCTGCATGATGCTCCTAATAAGCGGGCTAGACATGCTTTAAAAATAGGAACGCTCCACTCGAGTTAACTTTCTCTGGAAGCCTGCAACGGGCTAAGCAGGTGGAGGAGTGGAGGAAGGGGGGGGGGTTGTATTCTGACAGCCGAAGGCTTTAAACTCTTTTGCAGGGAGTCAATCGGAGGCTTTCAACAAAGGAAAAACTTTTAATTGCACTGGTTTAAAAACAAAACAACAACAACAACAAAAAGAGCCTCCCCAAACCCACCCCTTCCTTATCTCGTATCTCACGACAAATATTTTGGGATGCAAGATTGGCCACCGCATTCAAGTCAGGAGCGACTGATGGGGGCCATTAATGCATGTTAATGGCAGCCACAATGTAACATTGTTCTGATTTTTCATTTGTCGTGTGGAAGCTTTACTGCAATGCGCCCTGCCAAATTGCACATATTAATCATTTCTTCCACCTTAGTTGTGGTCCATTTGCGATAAATGGAGGCTTGGAGGCATTTAATTAAGGATATACTTTGAGGGACATTTCATTAAGTTTATGTTCAAATGTGTGAGCATGTAAGTATCAGGCAGGCCTTTTTCACAATACATTGTATGTGATGTTGTGGAGATTTTGTGGGTGTTTTGCTTTCTCTACTGCATCTCCCCCACCTCTTTTTTTTCTTCTTCCTATTCTAGTTAAGACATAGCATCACAAACCAAATGTTTTGTTACCTGGACTAAAACAAACAAACAAACCTTACACCACCCAAACAACTTTGTTGGAAATCAGTAACTGGGTAATGAGGATTTTGCAAAGTGTTTGTAATAAAAATGTAATGCTACCACCTGGTTTCCAGGAGCTTGGATTCTTTTCTTTTTTAAACAGCTCAAAGTAATTCAGACTCAGTGAATAATAAATTCGATTTCCTAAAGAAAAGTTTTGTGACTTTGCAATACTCTCTTGGAATATATACTTCTTAATTGGCATCAATAGAAAATTTCCTGGGAAGCATAACAAAATGGATCATTTAATAGATGCCCCAATCTCTCCATCCATCTATCTATCTATCGGCACCGCACATGATGTTTTGACTTTATTATGGTAATTATCTCAGGCTGACTTCAGAGCAGGAAGCTGCCACCCACACAGCAGTGCTTAATTACTTTAGACTTCAGCTTGCCAAGTGAAAAATAGGCCACCCTCAGCCCTGCATGGAATTGGTGAAATGATTCTTGTTGTCATTTCTGTTGAAATGCAACATGACATTACCAGAGCATCATGGGAGAGAGAGAGAGAGAGATTGCGAAATCCCTTCCTCAAGGAAAAAAGGGAAAGCAGAAGATGTCAAAAAATAAAATAAAATGTGGTGGGCGGAAGAAACAGACTAATGGAGATAACAAAATTATATTTCCTCAGCCTGTATTGTGAAGGGCTGCTTTGTGCGGAAGGAAGTTTTTCTTTAACAAATAGGCGGTACCTTCCACTGCCAGATCTGAAGTGGTTACAGATAAATGGCTTTGCCCGTGTTCGGAGTGCACAGACCAGGCTAGGACAAATAGCTGCAAAATTAAAGTTTAAATAACGAGAGTGAGAGAGCATCGAATCCAGTGAACGCAGTAATTAATGAAAGCCTTGATTCCAGTGCTTGCAGACGCAAGTTATTTGCCTGTCCTTTCTCAACAGCAGGATAAAAAAACAGCAGCTTAAGCAAGGGGAGAAATGTATGCTTGATCATGTGCATACATCTGTGTACTTATTTCCTTAACTATCTGAAATATGGCTCTCTTTTGGTGAAAAATATATAAAAACTGTAGAATATTTTATATGCGCACTCTCAGGGAAGTGGAACAACGAATGCACAAACTAAAAATAATTCGTTGGAATAAAAAAAAATGTGGATAGAAATTCTGTATCTCATACTTCTTTTCCTACCATCTCATTTGGCATCCAGTGTGGTTGATGGCTGTTTAGTAAGGCTGTTTAATTATGTATCCTTTAACAACACAGTCAACACAGCAAATAATTTTTTTTACAAGTTGCAGAGTGCCAAATCTTCATATTCACATTTTTTTTATTCCAACAAATTATTTTTTTTTCAAGAGACTCTGTAGTCTTTTTTCCTGCCCTAACATAATAAGCTAGATTTTTGTTGTTGTTTAAAAGCAAGCAATAAATGGATAGTACCCTTAATTTACAATCCCACTAGCTATATTTGCCTACACTAAGTAAAATTTGGAGATGTATCCCATGCTGTTCTCAAGAACACTTTGTATGGCTGCCAAATCTGAATGACAGCAAAGAACTACTGTTATTTAGACCTTTTTTTTTTGCTATCTCATTATTGTCCAGGTTTCTGCTACCCAAAAATTTGATAGCCCAAACACTTCATGACCTGAGGTCCTTCCTTGTGATTCTTGTTCTTATTGGTTTTTGAGTGGCGGAAAGGAGTGGCCTATACATATCCGATCAACTTAACACAATATGAAGTTGAAATACTTGCTAATTCAGTGAAACGGAATGTTTCTCAATTGGTTTTAATTCTCGTCTATGAATATAACTGTTTTATGAGCAATAAAGATTAATGTCATATTATATTTTCAGAAAGAGGTCTTCTAAAGCAGGTCTTTTAAAGCAAACCATATATCTTCAGGTCCTTGCTTTTGAACTGGTTATCTGCTCAATGTGCCAAATTACAACTCTACTTGCTTTGGATCTATCACTTACATATGTTTGAAATGATTTCCAGGTTTTAGGAGTGAGTGTCTCAGGAACAAAGGATGATTTCTGAATAGCTTCGGTCCCTTTGTTTATTGGAGGGGAGGCAACTGCTGGCCCAGTAAAGCTTTCAAAGCAAGCATATATGTAAATTAAGCATATATGGATATGCTTAATTGTCTGAATTAGCACAGACAATTCAGCAATATTGGTAAATATCATAAAGGAAGCTTTTTCATAATTTCAGGTCTTTTGGACTTATCAGCGTAACTTTATTGAAGTTGAAGTATAAAAACATCTGGAAGAGATTGAAGTTGCCCATTCATGGTTTAGGTTTATGAACTCCATAAAGTTCCCAGAAGTCCAGGAAAGGCTGTCATTAGCAGGCAGTGAGAGGCCAAATCATGTCTGTGACTGAGGATGAATAATTGAAAGCTACCTTGGGAAAATAGGGAGAAAAAACATAAAGAGGACTATGTTGCAGAGAGATAGAAGAGTAAACAGAGGAGCAAGCAGTGGAACTATATCAAGAGGAAGAAAACATACAGGAAGCATTAAGCCAAGAAGGGCAGTAAACTGGAGCATCAAAGATGAGGAGAGGCGATTAAAGACAATGAGACTGAAAAGGAGCAGAAGAGTCTTTTGTCAGTAGGTGATCAAACTCCAGAATTGAAGGCATCAGAGATTCTTGGGGTAGAATGTAGTCTGGATTCCCAGTAGAAATCTTTATAGCGGACTAACAGACAGCAAAATTTAGAAGAAAGAAGGTCAAGATAGGTTCTCCTCAGACATTCTTAGAATATATCTTTAATGATGCAAGCCATTGCTTTAATTTGGCAAGATTTCTGCCTGTACGGGAGAAACTATTGAAAGTGCTTAGAAATAATTCTGTGAGTCTTTCTTGATTTTTGGAGCCACCCCATTGTAAAAACATGCTAGTGAGATGAGTGTGAGTGCTAGTGAGTGCCAGTGAGTATGTGAAGATTTCCATGCAAATTGGAATCTTGATAGTGCAAGGAAGAGTTGCTTGCTGCTATTCATGTGATGAATTTTACACTTTTTAGGAGCCTTGCATGTCCTTGAGATGCTGAATAGTAGAGTACAAACTCAGGTGTTCTGAGCATTTGCCAATATCAAAAATATGGGGGGTTGGGAATGGAGGAAGTGTGTGTATACGTGGGGTTTTGGGGAACAGCCATTCTGGCTGGGCTTCTGTCATATAGTTATAATTACAGCAGTTGCAGTACTCAGAAGAAATGCCCTAATAATCTAATGAGAAGTACCCTAATAATAATCCCTGGTGGCTCAATTGCTTTGCCACCATTAAATAACACCCTGTATTGTTTTCTTTGTCTGTAACCTGCAAGACTGAAACAATGGAAATGCACCTTTATGTATTAGCAGCCAACTATAGCATTTCCACTTTAATTCCTGTCTTCCAGGATGTGAAATGGCATAGGGATATGGTTGTATATCCTAACCAATAATTTGGCAACATCATCTGCAGGCAACCTCTTGGGACTTTTGAGCAAGAATCTTGTGGCAGAGTGGTGGATGGCCATCCAAATTACACCCGTAATCAATCCATCTGCTGCCAACATTCCTGTTGAAAGATTTCAGCTACAATAAGAGGAATCAATAAGGCTCAATATTGCTTTCTTTCCATGGTATTTTTTTTGTTTCCTCTCTCCTACCCCCGTGCACTCCCCCCTAGTCACCCATTTCACAAGGCATCGAGATTTCTGAAAGAGACATATTGGAAGCATATTTCCCCTTTTCAGTTTTGCAGAAACTTTTCAAACCAGAAGAATGCAGAGAAGCCTTTTAGAATAAATCTAGTGACCCTGGGGAGTTTACAAATACTAGCATATTAATATACAGCTAAAATAATAATAAAAAACACCATGCTGCTAAAGATGTTTAGTATTATCAGCTCACTGCAGGAGTTTATTAGAAACTCCTGCTTTCTTTTATTAAAATTTCAATTGGCTCAGTGAATGAGATCCTATGTTAGTATCATAAAGTGAGAAGCCAGAAGGAGAGGATATTGGCATTTAAACGCAGATTTCATTTCGAAAATATTTTGTCTCATGCTAGAATATTATATATTGCAAATAAGCAGGGCGCAGCGAGTGTTAGGAGTGGTTTGAATACTTTCCAGAACTGTCAGTTTCATTATTTTATTGTTGTTTTGCAGCATATTGTTCCATCATTTTATTGTAGCAGTTTATACCTTTCACTTTGCAATGCCTCCCCTGAGTTTCAGAACAAAAGGATGATCGAGTTCAGTATGATTCTCTTGGAGATGTGCTTGACAGAGTTCAAGTCTCAGGGATTGGTTTCTGAAAGTCTTGGGTAGAGAAGAACAAGACTGGGTCGAATATAAATGTGGGAATAGAATACTAGTTTCCGTGAAGATATAGTTTCCACAAAGGTAGCCATGTTAGTACCTTGCTGAAAATATCAAAGACTTTTCTGGAATTTTACAGGCTGACACATTTATTAAAGGCATAAGCTTTTGTGGGTTGCAGTTTTGTCCATGCATATGATGAACTGGACTTTGTCCATTAAAACTGTTCCCCTTGGAAAAAGAAGATTTTTATCTTTTTAGCAGCTTTGTTAGCGTAAGGATAGAATCCTAAGTGAAAATCTTTGTATATTAGGAAGCATCAATATCAGAAGTGGGTTTCAGCAGGTTCTGACCAGTTCTGGAGAACCGGTAGCAGGAATTTTGAATAGTTTGGAGAACCGGTAGTAAAAATTCCGACTGGCCCCGCCCCCAGCTATTCTCTGCCTCCCAAGTCCCAGCTGATTGGGAGGAAATGGGGATTTTGCAGTAACCTTCCCCTGGATTTGGGTGGGAATGGATATTTTAGAGTGTTCTTCCCCTACCCCGCCCACCAAGCCACACCCACAGAACCGGTAGTAAAAAATGTTGAAACTCACCACTGATCAGTATCTCCTTGAGCTTTTGTTTCCGTATATGATTATAAGCTGCTTCCACACCTTGTAAAGGATGAGTCCTTTATCAGCTTTGTGGTGTTCTTCTATGTCCATAAAGATATACATAGAATATCTGTGTCTTGACACATTAGTTCCTCTTGGCGTATGAGTTCTCTCAATTGGGATCAGAGTACTAAGACTGTGTTGTGGCCCGCCAGCGGCCTGCGCGGATCGTGGCTGATCCCGACGACGAAGAGGCTGCTGTGGGGTCGTGCCAGCAGCCTGCGCAGCCGGCGCTCACGTCGGACAGCGAGGAGGCTGAAGAGGGTGTGGTGCCAGAGGCAGAGACACAGCCAGGGCCTTCAGAATCTCCAGAGGCTCCTTCAAGTGGAGAGAGCGAAGTGGAGGAGCCTCTCTCAATGCTCGAGCACGCAGGGCTGCCAAAAGGCAGGAGTGGCTACTCAGGAGGAGGAGGTCTCCTCGAGAATAAGGTTTGAGGATAATTGGCCACTCCCTAAGCCTATTAAAGTTGCATGCAGTTGGTAATTTCTTGTTGGAAACAACATGTAATTATTACAGAGCATTTTGGAGAGTGAGTGTCTTATCGTATCTTGTTTTCTGGGCTGGTTGCCAACCTTTGCTGGACTTTGTTTATTCTTGGTATGTTATAACTTTGATAAGGACCATTGGTGTGTGTCACAATCCTTGGGAATCTGGAGTTGGGGCAGAACAGACTGCCTATACAAGATTGACTTACTGGTCTGTGTGTCCCAGATAATTTCTAGGGACAGCATCTACATCTAGGCATCAGTAGCAGGACAAAGTCTTGATTGAAAATTTTGTTTCAAGAGCAGTTTGATTGAATCATCCCTTGGAATTCAATGCTGAACCCATTCATTGTCAAACTGAATCAAGTGCCTTTGAATCATGAAAAGAATTTGGAGAGGGGGGACTTTAATGTATGTGCACATACCCTTTGATCAAGTTGCAAAGTTTAACTGGAGCTTTGTGGATTGTATCACTGCCTCACATGTTTAGCTGCAGTATGATTGCTATATCATATATCTTTGTGATATATTCCAAAACCATTTGTACACCAGATTTACTCTCCAGACACCCGTAATTATCACTGTGCCCTATTATTTCTTCTGAAATATTCAAGTGAACCAGGAAAAATTAACCTTAACGGTATTTCTGTTAAGACAGATGAGACTGTCCGTTGAATTTTCTGGCTCTGCAGGGATCCCCATTTCAATCTTCTCAATCTGCATTTGGTGCTCTTTCTGCTATGTTAAAATTGTGCTGTCTCTGCTTAGCCCAGCAGTAGTAGACTACGGAAAAAACGAGCATTTCAAGTTAAGCTGCAATCCCTACCTCTTAAAATAAAGGACAAAGACTCTCTATCTTGACTAGCTTATTATTTAGGTTATTTTTGTTTGTTTGTTTGTTTGTTTTTTCTATTTGCTGTATGCCTCTTGGAAAAAAATATTCTAAGGGCTGTCTGGGGAAGAGATCAATAATATCCATATATTTTTAAACAGCTAATATCATATCCACATATCAACACAATATGATGCAGATTGCAAACAAAGGGGGAAAAATCCCATGTGAAAGCTATTTCAGAGAAGCAATTTGAAGCAGGAAACAATCCCGGAAAATGGGACTCCCTGTATAGCTTCCCTCTTGAATCATGTTTCCTCTAAGAATCTTTATAAACAATAACTGCAATTACACGTATTTGTCCTTTTAATGAATGCTGGCCCTTCTATTGGGTTCTTCCCAAAAAGGATATACCAGTCTTTAGCTTTGCAGATTGGGAAAACTGAGAAGTTGAAAGTTCTCCTCTTTGACCCCAATCTCATAAGTACAGTGAAAAAAAATATGTGTAAAGACTGAAGTAGTGAAGTTGCCGAAAAATCGCTCGGGGAGGCTGCGATATCCTAAGAAGGATGACATTTCCCCTTTGTTATTTTGTAAATGCTTTTCTCGTAACGCTACTGCTTTGGTGGTCTCACTAAAGTGACATGTCGGCTGTGCTTTTTACATACTCAGAAATAAAGTGTGCGACTCTTTGAAATGCTGTCGCTGCAGTAATTAACTGAAGATTGCTTGAATTGCAAGATTCGTCAGTTGTGTTGCTTTGTGGCTACATAATCAGCGCCGTGTTGCTTGATAAAGCTTTGCTTAAAAGACATGCTGAATGCTTGGGTCCAGCTGCTGAACCAAGAGGAAAAACTGTTTTGTATCCCCTTCCACATCTGGATTCTTGACGACAGGGTGCAAAAGTTTGCATCTACCCCCCCCCCACCAGCTGCAGCTGTTTTATGGCAGGTTTTGAACATTTTACACATGGTTGCCTGCTTGGAAAATATTTTCCAGATTTACATGTTTACAATATTGACACATGAAGCAGAAGGACCTTCTTTTTCGATTAGGATATGAAGTGTTCCTAGGCTGCACACTAACTTTATAAAAAATGGAAATGGGTCGTTTAAAACTTTCAAACAAATCTGAGTTCTTTTTGATCTTGACTCCAAGTCTCTGTTATTGCCACAATGTTTTTCTTCTTTTTAAAATTCTATCCTGTGCATTTCTATATAAATATGTTCTTTGTTATTGTATATTACGACGATTGCCTTGGAAGCTTATGCAACACATTTAATCAATTTTATTTCAGAGAGTGGGACCTTCAGGAAGAAACATTGGCAACCAGCTTGAGCACAGAACACCCCCAAGCTTTAACTTTGAACTACTATTGAGGATTTTTTGACCCAAAATTTTAAGGTCATCAACCTTACAAAAAGGAATGAGTAATCATTGTGTTGCCATAAATGCATTGAAAATGCTTCATTTAAACACATTTTTGTGAAGTCCTAAAATTGTTATATTTGGGAAAACGTAATTACATAAATTAATTTGACATTGAGTCAGGATTTCATAGTTTTGGATGTACATAGTCATTTAAATCATAGATCTACTACATGAATGGTGTATGTATGTATGTATGTATGTATGTATGTGTATGTGTATCAGGGGTGAAATGCTCCTGGTTTGGACCGGATCGCCCAATTCAGTAGCGATGGCGGCTGGTGGTTTGGAGAACTGGTAGCAAAAATCCCTGCGTCCCGTCCCCCATGTCCAGCTGAGCCACACAATCATCAGAGACTTTTTAAAAAACTTTTAAAAGCATTTTTTCTACAACCTCTTCCAACGAAAATATGCTTTTAAAAGTAAAAAAAAAAAAAGCCTCTGATGATTGCGCAGCTCAGCTGAGATCATCAGAGGCTTTTCAAAGCATTTTTTTCTGCAACCTCTTGGCCAAAGAGGTGGTTAAAAAAAATGCTTTGAAAAGTCTCTGACGATCCCAGCTGAGTTGTCTGATCAGCAGAGGCTTTTCAAAGCATTAGAAAAAATGCTTTGAAAAGTTAGAAAAAAAAAAGTTGGCCATGCCCACTCAGTCACATTACCCCCACCAAGCCACGCCCACAGAATCGGTAGTAACAAATTTTACATTTCACCCCGATGTGTATCTATATGATATAGATTTATATGATATACACCGCCCCGAGTCCTTCGGGAGAGGGGGCTGTATAAAAATTTAATAAATAATAATAATAATAAAATAATAATAATATGTGTATGTGTGGTCATTCTTTGCTGAATTTTTTTAATGTAAATATACATGTACATAAGGGGCACGGTGGCTCAGTGACTAAGATGCTGAGCTTGTCGATCGAAATGTCAGCAGTTCAGTGGTTTGAATCCCTAGTGCCGCGTAACCAGATGAGCTCCCGTTACTTGTCCCAGCTTCTGCCAACCTAGCAGTTCGAAAGCACGTAAAAAATGCAAGTAGAAAAATAGGGACCACCTTTGGTGGGAAGGTAACAGTGTTCCATGTGCCTTTGGCGTTTAGTCATGACCATGGAGACGTCTTCGGACAGAGCTGGCTCTTCGGCTTTGAAACGGAGATGAGCACCGCCCCCTAGAGTTGGGAATGACTAGCACATATGTGTGAGGGGAACCTTTACCTTTATACATGCACAGTATGAGATGCTCTTAAATAGCCCTCTTCTTTCTGTTTAATTAAATAAAGGCAATATAACAATAGTATAACAAAAAAAAAAACCCCTCTACAAAGCTTCAGCGTATGTTCCTGCTGTTCATCGTTTTGGCTACCTCTGAATCTAATAGTTGCTACAGAGGGTAGTCAGTGATAAAGTAGTTGTCTGCCACATATCTTCCTTTAAATTTCATAGGCTGTTTTATTTCCTTCTCAGTTCATTCTGATATCATATAGGGACTTATTATAATAGACATACAACACCATGGCAATTGTCTTAAGGGTTTGCTTAGATGGCTAAGAAATCTCCACTCCCCCCCTTTTTTTGCAGTTTTTTTTAATATAGCCCTTGTAATTCAGTCAACATTGTACCTACTTGATGAAGTAAGTTAACGGCCAGTGAAAGCTGATCTTCCCCTAGTCCCACCCCTTGGATTCTCAGCCCACAAGACTCTGTTCTTGTTTCTGTGAAAGACTATCACATCCACAGCTGTGAAAAATCCCAATTCACTAGGACTCCCTGAATTGGGCCACAAAAATATAGATAATCACTTGTCATTGTCAGCCATTCTGTGGTGTTTGATCTTTAGCCACTCTATGAATCAGCACTCTCCATGTCCCTCTGTCTAGATCAGAAGTGGGAAAGTAGGGCTCCTTTATGACTTTGGACCAGTGGTGAAATCCAAACTTTTTTACTACTGGTTTTGTGGACATGGCTTGGTGGGCGTGGCTTGGTGGGCGTGGCAAGGGAATAATATTGCAAAATCCCCATTCCCTCCCCACTCTGGGACCAGCCAGAGGTGGTATTTGCTGGTTCTCTGAAGTACTCAAAATTTCCGCTACCAGTTCTGTGAACTACTCAAAATTTCCACTACTGGTTCTCCAGAACCGGTCAGAATCTGCTGGATTTCATCCCTACTTTGGACTTCAGGTCCCGGAATTCCTGAGCCAGCCATCCTGGCGAAATCCATAGGTCATAAAAGGACCATAGTTCCCCAGCCCTGGTCTAAATGATCTCTAGAGACAAGCAAAGAGCTTTCTGAATCTCTTTACTGCCTCCTAGTTTGAAGTGCTGCTACTCACAAACTATGATTGGTTATCTTAGAAATAATGACCAAATGACTAAAACAAGTAAGCTAGTTTACAAGAGAAGTTTGGGTTTTAGAGTTGTGAATATAGTCTGTAAAAAATTTGTCAACGGTTCTTCAGGATGCATTGACAAAAATGGCCAAGGTTCTTCAGGATGCGTTGACAAAGTGGCGTACTAAAGATTTTTCTTGAGATGTGTGTTGCTTTAAACTGTGTCTCCCTTCCCATATAACTCTAGAATAAGCTTTATTATTATATCTACAAAACATAGAAGAGAACGTGGATTAAAGCCATGTTAGCCACATTCACTTCAGTCTGACTAAATTAGCTTGAATCCAAGTATTTTCAGCTTCAGTTGGCTATAAAGTGGGTTGCGTTATTCTACCCAGCCACCCAGGAAGCATATATACACACACACATGGACGCAGAGAAACATATATATCCGTCAAAAAATCCATGAAATGAACGCTAATCCAATTCTTTCCATTGGAATTTAGTAAGCTAATGATTTGACAGAGAAACAAATGTGTGTTTCTTCAGTTTCCTTCATCTGATACCTAGCAGGTGCTTAGAAATTAAAACAAAGGGCAGTTTATACAAGTACTTGAGGAAAATGGATGCATTTTGATTAGCTTTTAATTTTTAATTGCTAGCTGTGGTAAGGCAAGGATTAACTGAAGGAAACAAAGAAGATCTAATAAAGAAAGCCATATAAAATACAAGTGAATCATCTCATGAAATGTAGCTCTGTCACTAGAAACAACAAATCCTAAAATATACAGTTCATATATATTCTCTTACAGGAAAGCCTCACCATAGGCAGTCGAGCTACTAAAAATTTATATTGAAATAATCCCTGAAAGAATGTATGACTGCTGCAATTCTAGGGTAAAATAATATTGTATGGCAGATTTTAGCTAATAAACTAGTTAAACAGCTAGCAATTCTACAATTCTGGTTATCTAAAGCAAAAAAAAAAAAAAAAAAAAAAAGCACAATTCAGATTTTCAGGATCAGAAAATTGTTTAAATTGTTTAAAACCAGATACAAAATGAGAATCTAGTTGCCTAAAAGAGATTCATTGGAATGGCCTCCAAACTAATCCAAACATGTTTGACCAGGGGTGGGCTTCCAAAATTTTAGCAAGAGTTTCTCTGCCCAGTTGCTGTGTGAGTGTGGCCTAGTCAGCCTCCTGCACCATGGTGGGGGGGGGGCACTTTTCCCCTCCCCGGGCTCCAGAGGCTTTCCTTGAGCCTCTGGGAGGGCGAAAACAGTCTCCCTAGGCTCCAGAGGCCCTCCAGAGGAAAAACGGGCCTACCGGAAGTTTGTGGACCCATTTCCAGCCTTCCTGAACTTTCGGTAGGCCCATTTTTTGCCCTCCCTGAGCCTCAGCGCGTTCCCTGCACTTACCTGTATCCAAAATGGGCCGCGTGAGGACTCCTGGGAGGGGTGGGGTGGGCAGGTGGGTGGGGTCAGCCAGGAGTGGGATTTGGGGGCTCTCCAAACTGCACAGAATCTTAGCTAGAGGTTCTCCTGAACCGCTGCGAACCCCCAGCAGCCCACCCCTACGTTTGACTTTCTCTAGATCAGGAATTTCCAACATTTAAGTTTAGACTTATCTATATTGCTCAGGTGCCCTGTTACCAAAAGGGGAAGCAACAATATTTAAAAAGTAGAAATGGATGTCACTCTGTATTTGTCAGCCCTTGGACTTACACCAGACCAGATCAAGAAATAGACCACCATAGGGATTCCAAGAATGCTGCTTGCTTGTGGTAGGATATACATCAAGATAGGATCTTAAAAAGCCTGTATAAAACCTTCACTTCCCCTCTTAACGACCGTATAGTCAATATGGCATTTGTTCTGTCATCGCCACTAGATAGACCAGACCAAGGAATTCTACAAGAAAGCTAAAATTAGTTTTATTGAGATTTTAACAATAATAACAGAATCTTGAAAATCTTGTGTTGTACCTTCTCTCCTTCTTGTAGTTCAGTGAGTTAGGGAGTTGCCTTGGCAACAAAGTTTGCAGATCTCCATCAAGGTCATTTTCTCTTATCTTTTACGGTTCTGAATCTCTTTCTTGTGTTTTCTTGTTTTCCAGAGTTGGGTGACATTATCATCTCTTCCATTTCCTTCGCAAATCCAGAGCTAAGTTTCTCTACAGTCATAACTCTGTTCAAAATAAAAATGTGACTTCTGGGGATACTTTTGTGCTGTAATTTTAAAGCATTGTCCACATCCCCCCACACCATCAACCTTAGGTTTCTTTGAATGTTCTTGTTCATTTCAGCTGTGCACCGTATTTTCTTAAATGCTAATTGCAGCAATTAATTGGCTTCCTTGTAGAAGCAGACATAGCCCGCATAGTCAGTGGTTGCCCTGGTCTCCATGTTTTCTACAGCTAGCTGTGCCAGGAGTTCTACACTAGCACAATTACTATAATACAGGTAGTCCTCGACTTGTAAACAATCATTTAGTGACTATTTGAAGTTACAACGGCCCTGAAAAAAAGTAATTTATGACCGTTTTCATACTTAACAACCATTGCAATATCCCCATGGTCACGTGATCAAAATTAAGATGCTTGGCAACTGGCTCATATTTATGACCGTTGCAGTGTCCTAGGGTCACATGATCACCTTTTGCAACCTTCCGACAAGCAAAGTCAATGGAGAAGCTGGATTCACTTAACAACCACGTTACTGACTGAAGAACTTAATAACTGTGGCAAGAAAGGTTGTAAAATGGGGCAAAACTCACTTAATAACTGTCTCGCTTAGCAACAGAAATAGTGGAGTCAATTATGATTGTAAGTTGAGGACTACCAGTACATTGTTTTCAAGCTAAGAACTTTACAAGGCAGACAAATCAGCATTGTGGTATTTTATATCTATTTATCAATCAATCAATCAATCTATCTATCTACCTACCGACCTATCATCCATCTATCTATCTATCTATCTATCTATCTATCTATCTATCTATCTATCTATCATCTATCTATGTATCTATCTATCTATGTATCTATCTATCATCTATCTATCTATCTATCTATCTATCATCTATCTATCTATCTATCTATCTATCTATCTATCTATCTATCTATCTATCTATCATATTAGCTTTAAACATATTATATTTTACTTTTATCAGCTTTGGCTAAGTATTTACAGATAAAGAGAATTTCTAAGGACTTGTGATTAATCATTAGCCTATACTTAAAACTCTCTTCATTTCTCTATCACGGTAAACGTGGCTGTGTTATTTGAAGGAGCTGCTTTCCTGCCTCCAAGCTTTCTCTTCTCCTGTAGCAGGGTTTCCTTTACAGTTTTCGCACCGTGAAAGTTGAGGTACATTTATAATTCTCTCCTCCTGTGACTAGAACTCTGTTGAATTTTGTACCTTGCTCCAGGTAATACTTAGAAACACCACTGGCGTTGCTATTACACGGTCTGTAGGCTTGTTTATCTGTTAATTGATTCTCCCGAGGAGGGAAGCTGACACCGCCATTCTAATATGGCTTAATATGATCAAGACAACAAAGCTTTTGAAACTGTCAGCAGTACTTGGAAGTATTTCTCTTCAACATTACTAGCAATTAGTTTTCTTTTCCTTTTAGTTAAAAGCTATTTTAGGATGCTACCCATCTCCATGTAGAATATCTGTGAGCTGATGGAAATAGCGGTGAATTTGCCACCAACACAGCTTAATACGGCCAGAGCTAGAGGTGAAGATCATCGGGCACTTGTCAACTTTCTGGTGTAAGGACTTTCCTCATGGCTATGGTGTCTCAGTCTTCTCTTCCTCTTCCTCCTCATCCAGTTTCTATAGGCTGGGTTCAGAAGAAAGGTAAGAGCAGGCTTGATTGTGGCTCTACTTACTTATTAAAGGGTCTCCCCAAAGCTGAAGTTGTTACTGTTGCATGGGAAGACTATAAGGTGAGTCTACACTTGAGCAATAATCACAAGCTCCTGTTCCTGCCAAGGACTAATCTTGATTTGCAGGATTTCTGCCTTGGTTGCCCCATGCAAAAGTTTAAAAAAGGAAAGGAAAGCAAAACAATGCCTTTCCTCCCACCGCAGGAAAACTCCAAAAATGGAATTGGCATCTTTCAGTGGTGATTAAACCTCTAAAATATTAATGCCATTAAAAATTTAATATTGCAAACCTTTGTGCCCTTCTCTGGGTAGTTTGCAATCCTGCTCAAGTAGTGGAGTAATTTAGACGCAGACCTGGAAGCAGCACTTATGCATGTACTTAACTCTATGCATATGTATAGATTATTTGCTTAATGGAACTCCTCTTGTGTGTAATAATGAGTGTAGTGTCTGCAGGGTTTTATCCTATTGCTTTGCCAGGATTCCTGGAAAAAAAGAAAAAAGAATAAACAACAACTCTAAAAGCACCACTGTCTATTGAACAGTGAAGGCAAATGAGTCTCCCGAATATGCATTGCCACCGGTAAACTGAGAGAATTTTTTTTTTTTTTTAAATCCATTGACTATCCAGCAACGGAAGAATGCATTTTGGGTCTGACGTACATTGTGATTGTGAATGGAAGCTGCTTGTGCCCCTTGGGTTGGTGTTTTGCGTGGATGCCTTTGTTTTATGCACGGCCCTTTTTTGGATTAGAGAAAGCAGGCAGTTGGCTAAAGGCAGAGCCATTTAGCTACTAGAGAAAAATGGCTGCACCCATTTTATGGAGGAAGAAAGAGCTGCCTGCGGAGTGCAGGGACTAAGGTTTGGGAATATTGTTCTCTTGTCTTCCTGGTACATTTTAGTGAAGTGAGAGAACCCCTTAAAATTCACTCCACTGAGGAGAATTTTATTAAGCGGAGCCCATTTAGACCAAAATAGGAGTACAATCCATTAATTTGTAGCCCTTGGATGGAATCCTATACACACATGTACAAAATCCATAAATCTTTTGAGTACTGTGGGTCTTCCCTCCGAGTAGACATTTGAAGATTTTGTGAGAGCATTACCTTGGTTTTTAAGCACACTTTTTCCTTTTCTTATAGAGAAATAGCCCTTGGATAAAAGGCTGACAATGCAATTCTACACTGTCCTGGGAGTAACTGCTAATTAATTCAATGGACTTATTTCTGACAAGGTATGAATACTTTCCATTGTTGGGACAAATGATTTGAAATCTGTCAAATAAGGGTATTCTGGTTTTGTTTGGTTTTTAGTAGCTATCAATGGGCAATCCATAACATGGTTGATCTACATCTTTCTGCATTTTGTAAAACAAAATGTGTCCAGATATCTATTCTTGCCTAAGACAGAACCTACTAGTTGCAAATAGCCATTTTGCAATGGGCTCTTTTAGCAAACAAACAAACAAAATAAATCTTGGATACAGGCATTTGTGTGAGGAATTATGAATGCACCAATGGACATAAATGCACATAAAAAAGAACGATGTTTCAACTATAAGTGGTGATTGTCATCTTGTTTTTTTTCAATTCCTTTTATTCCTTCCTTCCTTCCTTCCTTCCTTCCTTCCTTCCTTCCTTCCTTCCTTCCTTCCTTCCTTCCTTCCTATACAGTGTAAATGGGATCCTACATTTAATGCCACATCGCCTTTCTGTTTCTGCATATACCTACAGCAGGCACTCTGGCAAGGCTGACTGGGAGTGCCATGTTACCTATGCTTGGCTTAAGGAATCAGGGGAGTCTGGGTTATGCTATGCTTCCCAATTATACAAGCACTCTTGAGTAGACTAGCGTCGTTATTGAGGAATGCAAGCTGCACACCACCAGTTGTTCATTCCTGCCCTTTGCAGCCACCACCAACAATTTATGAGGCTCCTCAGATGGAAGGTGGGAGGGAGGGGGGGAGGAGGGAATGAAATGTATTTAAATGCCATGACTTTGTACTTTCGCCTAATGCCATAAATCTTCCTTTATGATGTACTTAATGCAAATAATATTACAAAATAATGTGCATTATGCACATTTCTTAGGCTGTAAACGACTCATGACAAAAATTAGCCCATTCAATTATACAGAGGCTTTCAAACAAGAAGCTAATCTGGGGCGCCGATTCCTTCCCCACTGCTTTGAACAGCACGTGTTTCAGGGTGTTATTAATTCAGCCATGCTGCGAACCGTGGAAGTCTCTTTCCTTTTTAGATTTCACACACGGAACACATTTCTCACATTTACTGTCCATATTTTCATGGTAGCTACCCTGTTCCCTGTGTTTTCTTTGACTGGAGCCGACCACACTAAACGTGTGGCAGACAAATGCATAGCAGGTACACCACGGCTAAATGCAAGCAGACGGAGCAAATGGTGGTCTTTCAACCAACATATGTCATACAGTGGCTGGTGTTCCTGGTTTTATTCATAAAGGAAAGTGGCCTCTTCTTTGGGGACAGTACTTGTTGGCTGCTGGTTTATGTAAGTCTGAAACCTGCAAGACATTTTCCCTATGTGGGACAACAGGCGAAATCATGGAACAACTGAACTACAGACATATTTAATGCCTTTGAAATAACCAGTCAAAATTCCATTATTATGTATGGAGTAAGTTTAGACTCCAGAGATAAAAACCAAGCAAGAATAGTCCCCATTATGGATGGAGTGAGTTTCTGCTGCTTAGATTCACTCCCTGATATCAGCATCTACACTAGTCCTGTAACAAAAATCAAGAACATAAATAATAAAATACTGACTCAGTAATCTTTGTGCAGTTTGTTCTTCTACCCTCTGGTCCAATGAGAACCAGCCAATTGGATAAAGTACATAAGATAGAACATTCACATCAATATGTTTCATGATCAGTATGTCAATACACTTTCAAGTGTGTCCATTTATTTTGTTTCACAGTCTGAGTTTTAATATTTGTCTGGTACTCTCAACATTGATTTTTTGGGGAAAAAATGGAGAAAGCATCTATGCCTATTGGCAAGACAAGATATTTGATTATAATTCATTCCCTTTGTCATGGCATTTGCACATTATCCTTGAATTGTCTTGAGTTTTCTTTCATTTTTAGTACAATGTACTTGTTACTGTAAAGCAAAAGCAAACCCAGCCCATCTCAAATCAGCATTGGTCATAAAATCTTTGGAACCAACCATGTGGATGTCTATGGAGCAGGGGTGCTATTCAGCAGGTTCTGACAGGTTATGGAGAACTGGTAGCAGAAATTTTAAATAGTTCAGAGAACCGGCAAATACCACCTCTGGCTGGCCCGAATGGGGTGGGAATGGAGATTTTGCAATATCCTTCCCCCAGGAGGGGGGTAGTATGCTTCCCCTGGAGTGGGGTGGGAATGGAGATTTTGCAGTATCCTTCCCCTGCCACGCCCACCAAGCTATGCCCACAGAACCGGTAGTAAAACAATTTGAATTCCACCACTCCTATGGAGATTCTCAGTAATCTAGGTCATGGTTGTCCCAAAGCTGTTCTTCAGCTCTGCAAGCTTCTTGGATGAGAAGCGAAACCTCTTCAAAGAAAAACTAGAAAGTCCAGTTGCCTCTTGAAAAAGCACATTTGGGACAACCATGTGGATGGGACAATAAAGATATGTGCTTATCTTTAGCTCCTCTGTCTTTAGACTGATGTGTATACAGACAAATGCTTTTGGAAAAGGACAGTCTTGAATAATTGCTATTCCCAATGAAAACACACACTAGTATTTTAGATGATGGATTCCCACATATGCGCACTCAGATTGGGTGTTTTAATGATGTATCAACAACAGTGATATGGGCAAAAGATCCCCAAGAGATAAAAAAGAAGAAGAAGATGCAAAATATGCTAGGTTACAGTTGATAAATATTTCCAAACCGTTCCAATGCAAAAAACAAGAATATATATTAATGCAGTGGAGAAGTGTTTAATCTCTTCATAGGCTGGGAGATGTGGTATTGTGTTGTCAATAAATTGAAATGAGAAATACATCTTGCCCAGTTTATCTTCCAGTTCTGGTGCATATTGATTGATTGATTGATTGATTGATTGATTGGTTCGATTTATATGCCGCCCTTCTCCAGAGACGCAAGGCGGCTTACAATGCGTTAAGCAATAGCCTTCATACTTTTGTATAAACTTGCTTAGTAGGGCTTTCGGCTCCCCCCAAGCGGTGTTCTTTTTTATACAAAGTCAGCTTATTGCCCCCACAATCTGGGTCCTCATTTTACCTACCTTGAAAGGATGGAAGGCTGAGTCAACCTTGAGCCTGGTGAGATTTGAACTTGCAGTAATTGGAGGCAGTAATTGCAGGTAGCTGGTGTGCCACCAAGGCTCATGTTTCTTTCACAGAATGTGTGCAATTCTTAATTCACATTTTTAAAAAAATCTTAGATTTTTCTTAATGAATATTATGAAGCAATGATTATACTGTAAACCAGAGTTCTTCAAACTTGGCAGCTTTAAGACTTGTGGACTTCAACTCCCAGAGTTCCTGGAGAATTCTGGGAGTTGAAATCCACAAGTCTTAAAGCTTCCAAGTTTGAAGACCTCTGCTGTAAACAAACAAGCCATTCTCAGATGTTAAATTCAGGCCTTTTATTAGCTGAAAAGAATTCTGGCTGCCCTGCATTAGGTTTTATGGTTGCCTGATCCATACCCTTCCAAGTGAGAAGGTAATTAGAGGGAAATAAGTTACCAAGATTGGACTTCTTTTAGCGGAGAAATCACTGGAGACTTTCCTTGTTTTTGAAATATGTAATTGATATAAAGATTTAGAAGAAACGAGGAAACTGACACAAAGAGCTCAAGCATTCATTAGCAGGGATGAAGACATCTGTATTATCCAAAATTAGATCTCCCCAGAGAGAAGCTTACACCGCTAAACTAGAAATCTGCCTTTTCTAATCTGTTAAACTCTAAGCACTTCTACCCATCATCTTCGTGGCATACTAAAAGAATGGAAGAAATTGCACTCAGGCACACACTGAAACTTTCAATAAAAGACATTGTGACATTCTAGGCCAATGGCCCCCAACCTTTTTGGCACCAGGAATTGATTTGGTGGAAGATAATTTTTCCAAGGACCAGGGGGCTGCTTTTACATGCAACCTAGATCCCATGCATGCACAGATGAAGCTTCGCTCACTCGCCCCCTGCTTGTGCTGCCCCATTCCTAACAAACCGGTACCAGTCCATGGCCTGAGGATTGGAGATCCCTTCTCTGATGCCCTCTAGGCAAAAAGATACCCTCTTATGTCTTATTTCTTTTCTTTTTGAATTTTTGAGCTTTACACTTACGATTTTCAGCCCTGAAAAATGCTGCAAAGTGTGAAAAATGATCATAAGTCACCTTTTTCACTGCTGTTGTAACTTCAAACGATCACTAAATTAATGGTTATAAGTCTAGGAGAACCTGCATGTGGGAATGGATTGTGTGGGAAAGTACCTGGTAAGAATAACCGAAAGTGTCCAAAAAGAGTAATGTTAATTGTGTATAAAGACAAAAGCTTTTCTTTAGGCAGGAAATCATGTTGTAAGTAGGTTGCTTATGGATTTCATTTGGTCCTCATGTTGAGCTAAACCAGCCTGATTTTCACTTCTCAGACTGCGATGCATATTTATTTTTTCAGATTTTTCTCTTCTATAAATTATGTAATGCCGGGCTTGGCTCAAAAACCTATCAAAATATTTATAAAATGTTCATTTTGGACAAAAGTACATTTTGAAAAACAAATAGATCCCCCATTCCCTTATTGCTCAATGCATTCAAATCAACAATATACTTTCCTTGCATAAATATTGATTTGAATCCAGAGTGATGATGTTCCTGAAATGGGATGGAATGGAGTTAGGAGGGAATAAACATGAAACTGACTTGATCTGAAAGAGACTGAGGTTACTGAGGAACCTGGACAGAATGGATTTATGAAGCACCACATGTAAAAGTGTCATGGGCCATAAATTGACTGTGGTTGCTGCTGAAATGGGATGGAATGAACACAAGGGAAATTAACCTGAGTGGCGAACTAGAGTGATTGGGCCACCTTTATAGTAAAGTGCAAATTTAAGCCTTTGAACTCATAACCCAGGTGTTCTGTCCCAGCTCCGGATTTCCAAGGATATTGACACACACCAATGGTCCTTATCAAATTTATTAAGTAGCAAGAATAAACAAGACCGGCAAAGGTTGGTAACCAGCCCAGAAAACAAGATATGATAAACCAAAATACTCTGATAATAAATACGAGTTGTTTCTAGCAAGAAACTTACTAATGGTGCTTGACTTAAATAGGCTAAGGGAGTGGCCAATTATCCTCAAGCCTTACTCTCGAGGAGACCTCCTCCTCCTGAGTAGCCACTCCTGCCTTTTGGCAGCCCTGCGTGCTCGAGCATTGAGGAGAGGCTCCTCCACTTCGCTCTCTCCACTTGAAGGATCCTCTGGAGGTTCTGAAGGCCCTGGCTGAGTCTTTGCCTCTGGCACCACATCCTCTTCAGCCTCCTCACTGTCCGATGCGAGTGCTGGCTGCGCCGGCTGCTGGCATGATACCACACCAGCCTCCTCGTCATCAGGATTAGTCACAATCCGCGCAGGCCGCTGGCAGGCCACAACACCAGGTTCTCTGGATTCACCAGCAAACTTTTGTTCCTGGTTAGAATACATTCAAGGGTTTCCCAGAATGAAGGCAGCCTACTTTCAGGGAAAGTCACAGATCTCTCTCTTGATGATCAAGTTAACTTAGATGGGAGCTGCACCACCTAAGGCCACAGCTGAGAACTGGTACAGAGGATGAGAGTCTAGAGCCGTGATGGCAAACCTATCGCACGTGTGCCAGAGGTGGCACGCAGCACCTTCTGTGGACACATGAGCCGTCGTCCCAGTTCAGTTCCGCCATGCATATGCGTGTAGCTCCCACCAGCCAACTGGTCTTCGAGTCTCTGCCGCACATGAATGGACCCGCACATGAATGCATGCACAGGGGGTGGGGTGCATGCTTGGGGGCTGTGTGTGCATTGCAATTTGGGGGTTCAGGTGCTCATGTATGCATTTGCATGTGCACACATGGGCTTTGGGCACTCGGTCTGGAAAAGGTTAGCTATCAGTGGTCTAGACATTTAAACTTGGGAAGAAAAAGACCAGGTGGACAAAGGTTTCCTGCATAGCTGTTGCTGTATTACTCTCTCCCTGGCTGTGCAGGAATCCTCAGTCTTTATACTAAATGGTATATCAGTAATGGAGTGGTTTGTTTCTCTTCCCTTTAGTTTAGTAGTTATTACTTGGGTTATTTTTAAAAAATCTTTTCTGAAAATGTATTATTGTTTTAAATAAAGATTAAAAATGAAAAATACAGATATTACCCAGAAATGGACAAAGTTAATGAAAGATATCCACAGTACACTGAGTTTTTTTTCATGATATAAAAATGAACACTTCTGAGTTTAATGCCAAAATCTCCACAATTATTTATAAACATTGAAACAACAAGACATTCCTGTAAATAATATGGGTAAATATTTAATTGCTGATTTCCCTTTATACTCCAAACAATTTGCAATACCAATTGGTGTTGACTACAGAATCCATACTCAAAGAGCTTGTTGTTTTAGATCTTATATTTATATATATTTATATCTTGCTCCATAATCTACTGGTATACACTACTAAAGATCTTATATTTATATATATTTATATCTTGCTCCATAGTCTATATACTACTAAAACTCTTGTTATTGTTTGATTGTTTGTAATGTTCAACTGGGTAAAACAGCACATCCTAAGGCAACAATTTTTATGCTGTTGTACCTCAAATGGACTAACTTACAACACACATCCCAAATAAAGAACATGTCTCCCATGGGATTAACATTTGGGAAAATTGTGGCCATTTCAGTCCCACCGTGCCTTCTGACTACATTTTCCAGAAACCCTTAGGTTGTGTGGTGTAAGGGAAAATGGGAGCAACGTAACCCTGTCCTCTTTACTCCTCTGGTCCTTGTGCCCAATCAGTTGGCAGAAGGCTCAACAGGCAAGTGGCGATTGGCTGTTTTGAAACTGAGGGTGAAATTTGAAATCTTTTAATGACAGTGAGTAGCAAGGGAAGGATAAGGAAGTGACTCAGATGCCTGCTGGTGAGATAGGGTTGGGAGAGGCACCTGTAATGGATGCGTGATCTCTCCCTCTCTAGATGGGTGTGGGTGAAATTTTCATTGTGGTCTGTGTATTCCTTTGTCCCCTCAACAAAGTCATTTCCACAGATCAGCAGATGAAGAGCAATTTCTAATACTCCCTTCCAATTTCCCACAAACAATGTTATTAGGGAAGGTGACAGAAAGTTGAAGTTGTTCCCACTCTCACTCCTTTTTGCCTGCCTGTGGTTAATCTGTTTCTCTGTTTATGTAAAGAAATATGTCTGCAAGGATGACCCAACTGCTCACCGGTTCTCTGGGACAACATATATATGAAAGCCATTCTTGCTTCAATTTCAACACCTGTTATGTATGTATGCTGTTAGTTTTGCCATTGAAAAGAGCTGTGCTTACTTTTATTTACCAGCTCTTTTTTTTCAGCTCCTTATTTCAACACTTTGTGGTTGTTTCCCCTGACATTTCTTCCCACCCACCTCACCAGCCAAGGAAAATGAAATTATCTCTATAGTGGTCATAAGTAAAAGTTACAATAAAAGTAAAAACAGACTACTTTCTTTCTTCATTACATAGGTATAATATGAAATCTCTTTCCCATGTCATTTATGTAAGACTTAGAAGCAGATGGCAGTCTACAATGATTGCATTTTACCTGTTCATTTTTACAGCCTCAAATATATATACTATTTCCATTTCAGAATAAGCAGTGTTATTCAGAGCATAGTCTGGAAGTTAAAAAAATAATAACTTCAAGGAACTAAAGGCAAGCGATAAACAAAGAAAGGGAAATGTAACAAAAACTGATTTATGCCAACACTTCCCACTATACTGCTTCATTGCTTTCTAGTTTTGAAATCATTTATACTTCCATCATGTCTATATAACACTGCCTACATTGGCTTTAATTCATTTTCTTCTGAGGATTTCATTAAATCCTACTGACTTTTTTGGTCTTTTGCCTTTCTTTTGCTCTCTTCATTTTTATTTATTTATTTGTATCCTGCCTTTATTATTTTATAAATAACCCATTTCGCCCATTTTGCATTATGTTGTGTCTGCTTCTACTAACATGAAAGAACATGTCATATTCAGGTAATCCTGTACTTACAACCATTTGTTTAGTGACTGCTTGAAGTTACAATGGATAGAAAAAATGACTTTTCACACAGGAGCATTGCAGCATTCCCATGGTCACATGATCAAAATTTGGACACTTGGCAACTGGCATGAATTTATGACAGTTGCTATGTTCCAGGTTAAGTGATCATCTTTTTCAAACTTCTAGTCAATGGGAAAGCCGTGTTGTTAACTTAATAACTGCAGTGTTTCACTTAACAATTGTGGCAACAAAGGTCATAAAATGGGGCAAAACTCACTTAACAACTGCCTTATTTAGCAACAGAAATTTTGGACTCAGTTGTGGTCCTAAGATGAAGTCAATCTGTATTAATAAAAATTCAGGATATGCTACTACTTTCAAAGATGTTGTGTCTGGTTCCCTTTGGATTTTCTACGTTTATGTGTGTTTGAAGCAAAAAATTAGAGAATTTAAAATAGATTTTTCCTACTGTACACAATTTATTCCTGAATTTCTTGCTAATAATGTTACACATAATTAAGCTGCTAAATAAGCCGAAAGCTGCAGTCTTAATCACAGGTATTGGAGAAAAACTTACGGTATATAGCTTATATGAAAGTTTTTGTACTAATAAGGCAATATTTAAGAAAAACTGATTTGACTTAGGAAAATGTAGGCAAGGCACCAGATAAGAATGAAAAACACATTTGTGTTCTGCTTTCCCAACTGTGTTGTATGCTTGACATAGTTTCGATGATAATCATTTATCAACAAACATGGTAAAACACAGTAGATTGAGAAGCTGTATTCCAGTGGTGGGTTTCAGCAGGTTCTGACTAGTTCTGGAGAACCAGTAGTGGAAATTTTGAGTAGTTCGGAGAACCGGTAGTAAAAATTCTGACTGGCACTGCCCCCATCTATTCTCTGCCTCCCAGCTGATCAGGAAGAAATGGGGAGGGAATGGAGATTTTGCAGTATCCTTCCCCTGGAGTGGGGAGGGATTGGAGATTTTGCAGTATCCTTCCCCTGCCATGCTCCCACCAAGCCACGCCACGCCCACCAAGCCACACCCACCGAACCGGTAATAAAAAATTTTGAAACTCACCACTGCCATATTCCATATTATTTTTGAATGATCCTTGATAATGGATTACTATCTGAAACACAATGGAAATACAAAGATACTATTTAGAAATAAAACAGTAGCTTTGTTTTATTTGCTTGTATTTTCTACATTGCTGTGATATGTGTATTTGTATGCATATGCATGGGGTTTTCTGATTGTAATATTAAGGTTACTACATTTTGCATATCTTGGGTTAATATAAGGTTCTACAAAAATTCCTGGAAAGTTTCCAACCCTCTCCCCCCAACCTATTAAAGAAATAACAAGATTTGTTCCAAAGGGGATAAATGGTAAGACGTAGTTTAGAAAGATCACATAAAAGCTATTGTAGGATATTAGTTGGTAGCTTAGCAAGAACTATTCCTAGAAAAAAGGAAAGTGAGATAACTAGCAAGGGTAGAATAGTGTTCAAAGAGACAAAGAATGTAATGAGAAAGTGCAGATTAAAGGCGATTTGTAACACACAGTACGACAATGATAATGCTATGCCTCATTTTGATTGGAAAAAAAAATTCTAAATTGGAATAGGGTGCAAATATATACAAATGTTATCAGTATTGTAGAGCTCATTATTTTAAATGTAGCGGGTTCGTTCACAGAGCTGCATCCCCCCTTAGGTGAGGGAATTCTGCTCTTGACAACAATTCCCATTATTGAACCCTCCCCTGCCATCTTCTTGGATGGGCTGCAAAATTACTCCAGAGGTTTTTTCAGATGTGGGAGGGGGTACCTAGGGGGTATGAACATTAAGAATCTGTTCCACTGGCAAAATAGCATCTGCCAGTCGAATGACACTGTTGGATCCATCCCATGTATTTTAATGTTCAATTTCTGAATACATTAACATATTTTACAATTCTGTAACGACAACTCTATATTTTTTCATAAAATGGTAACTTACTTGGAAAAAAAGTTTCAAATAAACTAGGCCTATCTAATATAGAAAAGGGACGTGGTGGCTCAAGTGGCAAAGACGCTGAGCTTGTCGATTGAAAGGTCAGCAGTTTAGCAGTTCGAATCCCTAGTGCCGCATAACGGGCTGAGCTCCTGTTACTTGTCCCAGCTTTTGCTAACCTAGCAGTTCGAAAGCACGTAAAAAATGCAAGTAGAAAAATAGGGACCACCTTTGGTGAGAAGGTAACAGCGTTCCTTTTGCCTTTGGCATTTAGTCATGCTGGCCACATGACCACGGAGACATCTTTGGACAGTGCTGGCTCTTCAGCTTTGAAACGGAGAGGAGCACGCCCCCCTAAAGTCAGGAATGAATAGCACATTTGTGCGAGGGGAACCTTTACTTTTACCTTTTTATCTAATATAGAAACTAAAAGAAGATTCCAGGCAGGTGCAAATATAAACAGTGGCCTTTGTAATACACAAAGGATTGGCCAGCATCAAAAGGAAATTGTGTTGTCACAAAGCCCACACTATTGCACCAAGAGAAACATTAATTAATTTTAGTTAAGTCATCTAAAAGAAATGGAACTGCCAATGTGATAAGAAATAATATAATGACAAGGGGGAAAAGGCAACCTCTGATTTTTTAGCTGTAAATTTTTTAAGGTGGGAATGGTATCAATTCTAGGCAAAAAGATCAGTGATGGGAAACCATCCTTCTTTTCCTAAGACCACTGCAGATAAATTGCTGTAATTCTGATTTACAGACGGTGAACTTGAATTGAGATATACAGTAGGAATTTTAACAAATGTCTGTGTATTTCTGAAGTTTTCTGGAGTTACGGTTGGATGTGAATTGAATGAAATTATCTATGATGATTTATTTATACCTCAAACTGATCACTTGTATTGGAATCATCAGTTGATGAATGCATCAATTAATCATCGTGACTTGTCAATAATGCCTATTGAAATAGGGATTTGCAGAAATAAAATAGGATCTGAACCAGTTTAACTGTTAATTATATTTGAAAAGAAATTTTGGAATTTTTAAATGTTTAGAATTTTGGAGTTTGATGTTCAGTTGTAACGTACCTTCTTGATGAGAGTGAACTAAGCAAAGAATATTTTATGGATAAATTTCAGATACTGACATCAGACAATGGTTTTCTTCCTATTTTAATGTTCTTCACATATAAGAATATGTCAATAAGTCACATTATACTATTAATATACTAATATTAAATACTATATTTGAAATCTTTCGCTATTGGGAAGGAGAAACCATTACCATTCCCTCAATTGAAATTTAAATTGATTTGATCTTTCCCCACCCTTGCTGTGTAATTAATTAATGAAGAATGAATCATTATCTACTTCTAGGAGAATCAATGAAAATTTATATCAAATTATCTGCAATGTCCTCACCATTAAAGATGATTATTTGATTAAAGATGTGAACAACGATCTTACTTGTTAAATTCTGTCAATCTTCCTGATCCAGCAGAGGTTTAATGGCAAAGTCTTGTAAACTCCATTGTAAATTTAGATTGGCTTCTATTATACTCATTGATAGGGATCACATATAATATGCTCAGAATGTCAGTTTTTATCTGCTTATCCATTCAGTTGTGGAATCCCTAAATGCACATACAACTCACTTGCAAATTCCTTTTGGGTTCATTTTCTGCTTCTGCCTGCATAAAGCATTACAACTGTCAATTTGATCGAATGAACAAGAATAAGAAAATACCTTTCCCAGATTTTCTTACTTTAATTCATCCAACATCTTAGTTTGTTTTCAGAAAAAAAAAAGTATTCCCAAAAGTCTTTAGGAAGTTTTATTTTTCTATAATTGAAGTCAGGTTGACATTGGTCATACAATGTTTTTCATACATTTATTTAGTTCAGATATAAACTTTCTTAGGTTTTCTTAAATCTATTCCTTTAAAAACTGTGCCACAGCCATTCAATTTTGGCTGCTAATAAATAAAACTTCCTTTCACTGTAGGCTTCTTAATCTAACCAGGTACCAGTGCCTTCCACTTTTATTTTGTTTCCAAATATTTTTGAGAAAGTGCCATAATAGTCTTATTTTTTTTCCAACTAACATTACAGTATATGTTTATATGTGCGTGCACATATATTGGCAGACACATGACATAGGCTCTAAAACTACAAGACCATTGTGTATAATAACACTTTATGCTTTAGTACTGTGTGATCTAATATCAGATGTTCAAAATGTAGACATAAGGATACTGTAGACATGTTGCAAACTCCTAAAGCTTTTTGCATTAATGTAGCTAGAAACTCTTCACAGCTGCTGCTCAGCCTAAGGGATACCTTGCTTTGATGAAGTCCAAAGCAAAGTCAGAATAAAATTGGGAATGAAGGAAAACACCCTCTCCTGTGCCTCATAGGAATGTAGCAGGATTTTGCCTCAATCAGCCAAACTGTTTTGTGCTTTTACATTTGGAAAAAAAAAAGTCTTTTCTTAAATATGAATATTTTTATGTATAAAAGTTTTTATTGCTTCTATCTATAAGAAGCTAGAGCTGTGCGAAAACAAGAATGAGAGAATGAGCTGAAATCTTAAGCAACACTTTGTTTCCAGGAAAACTGGACACTGTTTTCAGTAATAAGAACTGTGTTGGGCAGAATGCTTTTTCCGGTAAGGGCATGTAGATCTTGGCAAAGCTCCAACAAACCATAGGTGTAATTATTAGCAGTCCCTAACTGGTTGGAAGTGACCTTAGCATGTGTGATCTTTCAACAGTATCCACAAGAGCATCCCAAACCAGTCTCAGATTGGATATTGAGGAAGTCAACTTAAACAAAATACGAATACTGGAAATATGTGATTAAGCCTTGCATCTATCTAATGATAGTATTAGGGTGGAAACATCGGATCTTACATAGAGATAAGCCTTTTAGCTCAGCTTCTCTCTTTCAATCTTTCGTTTTATAAGGCATCAGAAAATTTATTTCACAGCACATTGTTTCACTTTGTTGGCTAATTGTACACATTCGTGTTCTTCAACTTGTACATCAACTTTAAATCCTTGAAATGTGTCTCAAGTTGTGATTGTGGCATGACAGTCAACTCTTATTTTGTCCAAACTTTGGAAAAGAGGCAACTTATACCTTGATAATAGGATCTTACTGTAGCGAAAGCTAGGATCAAAGAGCAACTTTAATAACCTGTTTCTGAAGATTACCTTTCACTGAGAAATTGTACCTTACTCCCCCACAAATCTGCTTTTTAAAAATTATTCGAGAATCACTGTGCTATAATCTTAAACTTGTGCTGAAGTTAGAGCCAAAAATGTCAGAACATTGTAGCATTGTCTTCATTTTTCTTTCTTTTTTAATATCTAACTAATCTTCTACTCTAATAGTTATTAGATTATTGACCAAGATACACTATTCCTTACAATATCCAACAGATTTACACCGTGTTGTTTGGTGCCAACCCAAAATACTGCTTTTTAAAGAATCTATTGATTCTTTGTTATACTATATGACTTTTTCAGTTTTCAGCACCAACTTCAATTTATTCCTCCAATGTATTTTCTAGATAGAGTTATGTCCATCATCCATGTTTACCTTGTGCTCTTGGTCAGCTTTTCAAAATAAAACCTACAATACATGGGAATTGCTTGGGGGGTTATTTGTGTGTATGGGTGTGTATACAAAAATGGTTACTGTCCAATGTCTTGTCCTAAATGACATATGAATTTACAAAGGCAGTTTTTGTTTTTTCCTTACTCTATCACCTAAGTCAACTAAAATGTACTTCTCTGTCAAGCAATAACATTGACTGTCAACACTTTAGCATATATAAGCTCACTAAAGAGGTAAAAAACAACAAAAAATATTCACAGGGAGCAGATAATAAACTCATAGACACAAAACTAAGCAGCCATAGTACATCTGAATAATATTTAAATCCTGTTAACCAGAAAAGAGCTATCTGTTTAAGAAAGAACATTCAGAATTTCAAATTGTTACTGATGATTATCAGCTACTGATAATTATAGGTGACCACATGACATTCAATGTAACTTGCAGTAGAGATGGATTCCTCCTCAGATATCTCAGTAAAGGTCAAATTAATACACAGGGAGAGTCCATAGATAGACAAAATGAGTAGCTGGGTCCTTTGGGATTATGACTTTGGGGAACATTTTTTTTTATCATGGCATTGTACAGATCAATGTTCACTTTCTTGTTAATTGCTTTCAGCAAAGCCCTTTTCTATGCATTTGATGTTTTGGAAATCTCTTTTGCACTCCCGATAACTTTAGTTGTGTATTCTTTCTGTCTAGAAAAATCCATTTTAGAGCTCTTCTATAATCTTTGTTTTTCTCCATCCTGAATTTCTTGGACTAAGGTACAAACTTTCGCCTCTTAGCAAATTGTCAACCATGTTTGAACTTGTAGGATGACCAGGGTTGGATCAAAGAAATCCTGGGTAGCTCGATAAGGAAGTTGGAAAAAAATAACAGAAGAAAGTAATGGCAAACCACTTCCATACTTCTCCCCACAATTCAATATAGATACACACGTGAAATTACTTGAAGGAAAATTTAGCTTTTAAGAAACTTGATTGTTTACCCTCAGATCCGAATCATGTAAGAGCAAATTTAAAAATTTAGTTCAGATACAAATCTTGGAGAGAAACAAATAAGAATCTAAGAATGCAAGGTTGATTTTAATCTTGTTTTAATGAAGATATATTTTTATGTCTGTAAGCCACCCTATGGTAGGATGTGCAGCCAATACATTTTATAAATAGATAGATAGATAGATAGATAGATAGATAGATAGATAGATAGATAGGTAGATAGATAGATAGATAACACATATTTATTGTTATTTTCCATTCCTGTTCTTTTATCATGAAGATATGGGGATCAGTTAACTTATTTTCTTCTATGAAATTTCCTCTCAATTACTTATCAAATTAATTGCATGAAATTCCAGATCGATTTCTACAGATTATTTTTCCTATCATTTGCATACATTTTATATGCTTCTCTTTTCATAATAAATCTATTTGTGGATAACTTTCCCTAATATCAGGTATTTTGAATACCTCTGTCTCAAAATGCTTTTTTTGCCTGCAGTTTTCTCTAATATATGGCTTTTGAAAAGATTTCTTGAGACAAATACAATAGAGATAAAATTTGTACATTGCTGATATATTATGGCATAATTTATTGAATGCAGCATGTAAGTTTGATACATGTTCATACCATATTATATTTTTGGTTTAAAACTTTTGAAAGTTCAAAAATACAATAACTACACTTATCATTATTGAAACTCTATCAATACGTTCTAACATTTAGTGAAAAAGCATTACAGGTATATAATCTTAATGGGGATTACTTGAATAAAGGCTGATTTTATGAAAAAAATACATATGTTGGGACAGCTGCAGAGTTGTAAACACAGTCTCAAATATTAGAGCAAAAGTTAACACTACTTTCCTTCTGATTTTTTTAAAATAATGAATGGATAGTGCCCAATACAGCATTATTGAACATATTTATAAATCCTTTGCAATACATAGCAAATGTGCTTTAATTTAAATTATATAACTGTGTTGTAATCAGGAAGAATTTTTATCTAACCACAAATAGCATTAATTAAGCTGTAAAACCAGTTAGGACATTTATTACCACTAAAGCAATACAGATTAAAAATAAAAACTAATCAAAACAAACTGTCTGGCTTTCTTCTATTCTGCTCCTAAAATGGATCATCTATTTCCTTGATACTTTTATCTTCAGTTATGTTTTTCATCTCATAACTAGAAACAAATGTTAAGCTCACTGCCAGGTCATTTCTAGATCCCATTAAAAAAAATCCCAATAATTTGGTATTATATTGACTACAATTTGGTCTTCTAGAATAGAACTTGTAATACTGGTTCTTTTTTAGGCATGATCTTTTGTATTTCAGTTAAGAGAGTGTGATTGCAGTATAGAAACAGGTTTATGCAATAGCTTCTGTTATCAGCAAAAGCAGCAAAAATAAAAGCAATCAGCAATCAAGGACCAGTCTAACAAACTGTGTAAACTGAAAAGCACCGAACAACTTGGCATTAAGTTAGAATTTTAATGAACAATATCCTGTTTGTTTTCATAAAGTACAGATAGTCTTTGACTTACAACAGTTCATTAAGTGCAGTGGTGAAATTTAAAATTTGTTACTACTGGTTCTGTGGGTGTGGCTTCGTGGTGGTGGTGGTAGTAATGTGATTGAGTGGGCGTGACAAATATCTTTTTTTTTACTTTTAAAACCATTTTTTCTACAACCTCTTTGGCGAAGTGGTTGTAAAAAAATGCTTTCAAAAGGCTGTGACAATCCCAGCTGAGTTGCCTGGTTGGCAGAGGCTTTTTTTCTTTTAAATGCCTCTGATGATCCAAGCTGAGCTGCCTGACTTGGCAGAGGCTTTTTTTCTTTTAAATGCCTCTGATGATCCCAGCTGAGTTGCCTGACTTGGCAGAGGCTTTTTTTCTTTTAAATGCCTCTGATGATCCAAGCTGAGTTGCCTGACTTGGCAGAGGCTTTTTTTCTTTTAAATGCCTCTGATGATCCCAGCTGAGTTGCCGGATCGACAGAGGCTTTTAAAAGAAAAAAAGCCTCTGCCGAGTCAGGCAACTCAGCTTGGATCGTCAGAGGCTTTTTTTTTTTAAAAAAAGCCTCTGCTGATCAGGCAACCCAGCTTGGATTGTCAGAGACTTTTAAAAGCACTTTTTCTACAACCTCTGAAGAGGTTGTAGAAAAAGCCTTTGACGATCCCAGCTGAGCCGTGTGATCATCAGAGCCTTTTTTTTTACTTTTAAAAGCATTGTTTCGGCCGAAGAAGTTGTAGAAAAAATGCTTTTAAAATTTTTAAAAAATTGGGCATGGGGGTGGGCAGGGATTTTTGCTACCGATTCTCCGAACCACCCGCCTTCATCACTACAGGATCGGGTGATCCGGTCCGAACCGGGAGCATTTCACCCCTGATTAAGTGACTGTTCAAAGTTACAATGGCACTGAATAAAATGACTTATGACCGTTTTTCACAGTTATAACCTTTGGAGCAACTGCCTGAACATGTGATTAAAATTCAAATGCTTGGCCTATTTACGATGGTTGCTGTCTCCAGTGGTCATGTGAACACCTTTTGCGATCTTCTGACAAACAAACTCAATGGGGGAACCCAATTCACTTAACAACTGGGTTACTAGCTTAACAACTTTAGTGATTTACTTAGCAACTGTGGCAAGAAATGTCATAAAATGGCACAAAATTCACTTAACCAATGTTTCACTTAACAACAGAAATTTTGAGCTCAGTTATGGCCATATGTTACGGTCGAATGACTATCTGTATTTAGCAGTACAGATCAGAAAGGAAGCAGGCAAAAGCTTTTCTTCTTTACTTAGAATAGAATCTTTTAGAAAATTCTAGAAGATGAAACAAAGGAAGGATATACTTCAAGTATCTAATCCTATAATTTCTTTTCTGCTGTGATCCTTGCCACACTTTTCACACAGGTTGACAGAGAAAGAAGAATAAATACAGGTGACTGTTAGGAAACTTAGTATCCTCTGGATATTCTGGATTTCTGTTTCCATCAACCAGATGGCAAGAGACTAAAAGACCCAAAACATCTGAAAGGTTCTAGTTGCTCAAGCTGGCTGAATTCTTTGTATGTTTCATTTCATTGCCCATTATTATTCATATGGGTTTCTTCCATAATGAGATTATGTAAAATTCAGGCAGTATGACTGGTGGCCTCATTGTCTTAAAGTAGAATAAACAAACAGATAATGTAGGTGTTTTTTTTAAAAAAAGTAGTAATATTTCTCAGGAGTAAGTTTAATGTATTTCAAAACTGGTGAATAATCTGTTACAAATAATTTCATTCTTAATTCTAATTATGAGATTTTGTCATTTCTCCCATTAATCATAGTGCCAGTATTTTTCCTCAAGGCCAAGGTCAAAAGTTTCCTGCTGTTATTTTATCTAGAAACATACTCGCTAGTTTGCTGTTCCATGGCATGAATATTTATATTGTACAGGTAATAGAGTAAATATTAGCACCATGAATTATTAAGAATCGAGGTAAAATTGCTGAAATTGTTTTTATTTGGTGGCAGGGTTGTTCTGTATCTTAGTATACTTGTTGGAGGTGAATTAAATTGAGAAGAAATGCTTCTCCATAATTATTATGGCAGATTTTTTTGGTATTAATGGAAATTTTAGTTAAATAATATAAATGATTGAAGTATTTTGGAAGAGAGTCAATTGTAAAGCAAATCAAAGTGGTTATTTTAATAATATATTATCCAAAGGGACCTTTCTGTCTCTAAGGAATGTGACTGACATAGTTGTTTAGGCACTTAGCGAATATTTAATTCTCTCTTCAAAGTTATTTAAGTTCCTTTGTTTTTCTGTTCTGAGATTAGTTTCTAATACAGAGAAGTGAAAAATACTTATAAGATAATCGTCACCCTGTTCTCTAAATGAGTTTTTATACTGTTTTTACATGTATGTTTGTATAGTATTAGCAATAGCACTTAGACTTATATACTGCTTTACAGTGCTTTACAGCCCTCTCTAAGTGGTTTACAGAGTCAGCCTATTTTCCCCAACAATCTGGGTCCTCATTTTATCCACCTCGGAAGGAACGAAGGCTGAGTCAACCTTGAGCCTAGTGGGATTTGAACTGCCAAATTGCAGGCAGCCAGCATCAGCAAAAGTAGCCTGCAGTGCTGCACTCTAACCACTGTACCACCAAGTGTGATATGAGTGTGATATAAGTGTGTGTGTATACATATGTGTATGTGTATTTTCCATTAAAAAGGCAGAAAATCACTAGAAAATGTTCACGTTTGGCTTTTATAATTAAAAATTAAATTATATTTTATATTTAAATATTTTATGTGTATAAAATATAATTTTATCTTTTATAATTGTTTCAATTATAAAATTAGGTGGGGTAATATGTACCACTCTCCTATAATAGAATTTTAATGTTTTTAAAGTATGAAACTTTTTGTAAAATGGTGTTTTAGGCTTTCACCTGTGCTACAATTTAAGACGATGATTTAGTGGATCAAAGGTTTTTCAGCTATTCTCTGCCTGAACAGCTGAGAAATTTTTTTCCAGACAGAACTTAGTTACGGGCTATAAAAATATGAACCTTTGTTATGAAGGGTGTTGTAGGATTTCCTTGATTCAGATATTTTCCATCTCAGTATCCAATCAAAAAAACTTCATCAAACAAGCCAAACAAACAGAAGTTACTCACTTGAAGGAAAAAAAGTGTAGCAGAAGTTAAAATAACACCCACTTGGAGTTCAAAGTAAATAGAGGTAATGAATCCAGAAGGATAAAAGCCAAAGGAAAAATGGGTGACATGATAACAGTGTTCCAATATCTAAGGGGCTGCTACAAAGAAGAGGGAGTTAACCTATTCTCCAAAGCACCTGAAGGCAGGACAAGAAGCTAGGGATAGAAATTAATCAAGGAGAGATCCAACCTAGAACTAAGGAATTTCCTGATAGTTAGAACAATTAATCAGTGGAACGACTTGTCACCTGAAGTTGTGGATGCTCCAACACTGGATTTTTTAAAGATGAGATTGGGCAATTGTTTGTCTGAAATGGTACAGGGTTTCCTGCCTGAGCAAGAGGTTGGACTAGAAGACCTCCAACTTTGTTATTCTCTTATTCTGACTACAGCATGAAATAGGAAACATTTTGAATTAGGGGTTGTACAGTATATTGGATTTTAAATTTTTAAATAATCTATTTGGAAAATATAAGAATCACAGATGATCACAATCCCTCCCTCCCGCTTCTTCCTTCCTTCCTTCCTTCCTTCCTTCCTTCCTTCCTTCCTTCCTTCCTTCCTTCCTTCCTTCCTTCCTTCCTCCCTCCCTCCCTCCCTCCCTCCCTCCCTCCCTCCTTTCTTTCTTTTTTTCTTTCTTGCTGGCTTAAAGAAGTAGTTGTGATCTTGAAGAGCAAAATTGCTGCATTAAATCCACTTTCCTCTCATTCTCCAATCTTTGGCCAGAAGAAAACTGGCCAAAGCTAGAAATCTGAGAATTCTTTGGAAATTGCTCACTTCTCAACTGCTTCTAAATATATCCTTGATTAAACATTAGTTCTTATCAACTTTTCCAACTTTTAAGTTAAATAAAGTGCTGATTTCTGAAAGTTAGGACATACAATTCAATAACAAAATCACTTAATAAAATACCCACTCTTCCACTTTAAGATGCTGTGACATAAACTATAGAAACATTATTTTCTTAAAGTTTGGAGTCTCCTGCGCTCTGTTTTCAAACAACAGCAAATACGGGACATAAGATTAACTCTGAAAGAAATAAGAACAGCGTTGGCAGAGATGGGGAATTCCAGGCAAAATATGAGCTATTTATCAGCAATCCGAATTCTACCTAGCAAAGTTCAGTGGTCTTTATGGAGAAATTCAGGCTTACATTGTCTGCTATGCTTGTACAAGTTTCACCTTTGCTCTCTTGCAATAAGACAGCATGATTGCTTTGGAATGGAGTGCAGTGATTCTTAAAAGGACACTGGCTTTGTTCTAGGGTTGCCAGGTCTGCTTCCAAAAAATAGCGGACAAGCGGGGGGGGGGAGGGGGGCAGTTAAGTAGTAAAAAAAAAATTACAATTAAATTATATATTTTCTTACAAACATTTTAACACGTATTAAAATAATCACTTCAAAACTTTACTTAAAATTCAAAACATCAAATATAATAATATGTAAAATATTAAATTACATTTTACTTTGCTGTCGTGTGTATTTTTTATTTGACTGCGCAGCTTTGATCAATTCTTTGTGTTTAAGGAATAATTCTTTAATTTCAGTACAACGTTGAGAAATATTAAAAAATATACAAAGTTCACTTCGAACTGATGGTACAAGCAGTCGATTACGTTCGTCAGTCCACAAATTTCCCATGATGCTGAAAATTCGTTCAACATTTGCATTTGATACCGGAATTGATGCACAATACTGGAACAGTTTCAGTAAACTCGGAGCTGGCTCTTTCTTGAAAAAGTACGTCCACTTATCAAGGGATGAATCGCCCTGCAGATAAACATAAACTTCTTCTAAGGCAGAAATTTCATCGAAGAGAGTGTTGGGTGGAAGTTCTTCTCGCCATGGTGATAATAACCAGATGTTTGTCATTTCTTCTAAAGTTGGAGGATTATTGCGATCAATTAGATTGAAACAACTTAGCATCTCATATACTGAATCGGTGAAATTATACCACTTTTCTAGGTATGCAATGGCTCTGATACACGTTGATGGCTTCTTTCTTGAACTTTTGCACGGCATTCTCAGGCAAATGTTTTTTACGTAAGGCAAATAAAACTTTCATTCCAAAAAACTGCTCATCGTATTTTTTTTGCAAAGAATCATGCAGCTTACACATGATAATGTGAAGATCACATGCAAGAATTTTCTTGCTTTCCAGCTTCAGTAGGGTGTCTTGGATTATTGACATGAAGAAGTGCGTGAAATATAAATACAATTCTGAAATTGTTGGTTCATAGTCCTTTGCGAGTTCATTTTCCTGATCCGAAATAAGGTTCCAGATAACCTTATGGCACTAATCAGATCCAAGAGAAATAAAATACGATTTTAGAGGTATCCAGTTTAAAAGAAGTCTTTCGACTGCTTTAAACAAATTTAACCAATGTGTTGGAACATGGCGCAAAACTTCATGGAATTCTGACTCGCAAAACTCAAAAAATGATTTCAACTCTTTTCATTTCTTCGCAGAATTTGAAAATTCGGCAAAAACCTTCAGCACTACATTTTCGATATCAAAAGATAACTGCTTTAATCATTTTTTGCGCTGTTGTGTAAAATGTGATTATTGCAATGAGCAGCTACAATATTGTCATTTTCCAGCAATAATTTTTGGTAAACAGATTTGTTCACTCCATAATTGACCGATGCATTATCTGCTGAGTAAGCTGAAACATTATTTATTTTCAATTCGTTATCACTAAGAACTCGACACAGCTGATTTTTTATTGATGTAGAATCTTCAAAAGAATCCTCATAAAAGTCTAAAATTTTCACACACAGTCCTTCTTCACAAGTAAAATATTGTGCAACAACGGGATACATTTTGCGATTTCCCTTGTTTGATGCGTCAGTGGAGAGAGAAAATGGAATTCCAGTTTTAAGATCATTGAGAACCAACTCAATAGAAAAAGGATACAAACCTCATTGACAATAGCTGATGATTTGGTTCTTCCACAAGACATCTTTTTTACAATTTCTGAATCATCAAAAATTTGCTTTATTAACTTAATACCGCAATCTTGAGCCAGGAAAGAAATATGGTGTTTGATCCCATGGTAAGTTTTAGCCACTTCAGCTACAGTCACTTTCTCACTGAAAGAGGAGTCTTTAACAATGAAAAACAAATTGATTTGCTTGTAGCTGGAAGCTATTTTGTCCTTATCTAAATGATTTTTGTGCTTGCATGCTGTGTGACAGCTTTTATACCATTATATTCAATTGTGAACGATTTCTGACACAATTTAAGGTAGACCGTCATATTTGTTCTGTCGGTTTCGTTGTTGGTAATCCATGCAAAAGTAGCTTCCCAGTCTTTAGTGTATTTCACACTCCTCTCTTTCATTTTAAAGAATTCAAAATCTCGCCGCTGTCACTCTCATCACTTGATGCCATTTTAGGTCAGTCGACACAAGGTACAATACATTTTAAAAATGTGAACTGTACATAATTTTATAATATATTTTTATTTTAATCTCATCATTAATTTTTTCGGAGAATCGAGTTCAATGGATATTCGATCTTTGTCTCATTCTAACTTATGAAAAAAAAGACAAAACGTGATTCTCCTATCCTTATTCTCTTAGACTGTACAGCTTTAGATTATGTACCATTTCATCATAAAGCTTTTGAATAAAAAAAAATGTCCACTATTTTGTGAAAAAAAATAGTGAACATAATGTGAAAAAAGTGGACTGTCCGCTCAAATAGTGCACACCTGGCAACCCTACTTTGTTCTGATCTGAAGCACTAACATATAATTGGTGACAATCAGATGGGGGGGAGGGGGGGAGAGAAGTCTGAAATAGTATGTGTGGGGTATTCTTTCTTTTTTTTTAAAAAAAAAAAGCTCAAGGAATTCAAGCTTGAAATTTAAGCATGAGAATAGGTGTGGGTGGAATGACTAAATATCAACAGGTTTTTTTTCTTCTTCTTGTGGATATTAAACCAAAAGAATATGTTAATAGTTTCTGCGGGTGTGATATTATTAATTTCTGCTTTTAATGCATTGAATATAGTGGGATTCTAGGACAGGAGGCTGCAATTTTCTGGTGTGCTACTACAGAGAGCTGATTTGATGTAGTGTTTAAGGTCCTGGTCTAGAAATCAGAAGGTAGGTGAGTTCTAGGCCTCCCTTAAGCAAGAAAGCCAGCAGGGTGATCTTGGGCCAGTCACTCTTTCTTAGGCTAACCTACTGTTTATTGTTCAGAAAGTAGGAGGCAAGGGTGCGTTTACCAGCTTGAATTGACGTACATACTTACACACAAACATATATAGACCAGTGGTGGGTTGCCCCCGATTCACACCAGTTCTATAGAACCGGTAGTAAAATCGGCAGGAAGCTCCAACCCCGACATCATCAAAATGCTTCTGCGCACGTGTATGGCCCCGCTGCAAACCAGTAGTAAAGGTAAGTAGAACCCACTCCTGATATAAACTGATACTAATAATAATAGCAACAATGATCAGCATCCTTTCCTAAGGACCATGCTGGGATTCTTGGGAAGTATAATTCAGTAATAGTTGGAAAAACTCATGCTCATTACTTCTAACTGATGTTAGATGATGGACTCATTAAGCACTCACACATACAACTTTTTTTAAAAGAATTGAAGCTGCAGTTCTATATGTCACGACAAGTAATTATTTCCAGATATTTTGAATTTCATTTTTCTCAACCAGCAAGGCCAATGATTTTGGGCAGCTGTAATCCAAAATATTATAGTTGGCTGTAAATATAAATAGATATATGTAAGAATAAGCTCCAGTGAACTTAAAGTAGCTTCTTTGGTGTAAGCCCAAATAGGATCTATCTTTAAAAAAACACTAACAAACTCATGACCCATTGGTTCATCCTTTCAGAGAAATTCCCTTATCTAAACAGAGAAACAGAAACAGACCATGGGTGGGCAATAAAGCAACAGGAGCAAGAGTGACTTCTGACTTCCTGTTGGTTTCCCCATTGACTTTGCTTGTAGGAAGCTGGCAGGAAATGTTGGAAATTACTATCACCTGACCATGGTTGATTGTGGCAGTGTTGCAGCAGCCACACATTTGTGTTTACAGCTGTTCTGAAAATCCTTGACATTTTAATTCCACTGGAGTAATGGTTCTTGGATTCTGGATACATTAAGTTAGCCAGTTTGAGGTTACCTTGACTTAAAAATTGGTGCCTTATGATGCACCATTTCAGCTAATTGACATTACAAACAGACAAATTGACAGGAAAATTTTAGTGGTATATAGAACAGTGGCCCCCAACCTTTTGGGCATCAGGGACCAGTTCAAGGGAGAGAGGTTTTTCCATGGACTGGAGGGGGTCTGGTTTCACATGATGCCTATATCCTGTGGATGGGGCTTACCTAGGAAAATTTTATTGATTGTAAGAAAGATGAGCTCAGTTAGAGAGGAGCTATCCTATTTGGGTTATCTAGTCTTCTAGTCTTGGCAACTTAGCTATTGAAATTTGATATGGTAAAATTTTAATGTCATCTATCATATATTTTTAGATTGCTATTTTTGTAACTGTTTTATCTTTTCCCCTTTTTCTTTTCTGTTTTGTTTGAAAAGGCCTTCGGGCTATTCAATAAACTATACTACTAAACAGGCTTATCTTGTTTGCATGGCCCAGTTTCTGGAATGCCACAGACTAACGTCGGTCCATAGATTGGAGGTTGGAGACCCCTGATATAGAAGATTCAATGATATGATTCAGGAATGTCTTGAACTGGAAGTATATTCTGCATTTTGGGGAAAGTGAGACCTACAGCATATTCCTTAGTGGAAGGTGTTAGTTTCCAAGTAAGGTAAGATTAAGCAATAGTTTTAAGACAGGATATGTTGCATTAAGTTTGTGCATTTCAGTGTGATGTTAGCTTTGATTCAAGCATCTGTTTGAAGCAAAGCGCTTAACTGGAATGGCACTCAGGATCTAAGTGAAAGATCAGAGCATCCATGCTGTTCAGTCTGGGTGACAGAATGGGCTTCTATGCAGCCCCCTCTTTTTTTCCTGGAGAAAAGCAGATGGTCAAATCAAATTTCTTGCATCATTTACAAGCACTGAGGTAGAACAATTTGAATCTCTGAACTGAAGCGCCTCTTCAAATGAGATCGCAGCCAATTCTCACATATTTCAATTAGAGAAAGAAACAGCTTATAAAAGCACAAAAGTGAATGAGGTTGAAAAAACTGGGCCCACCCATTTTCTGCTTTGACTACACCAGGGGTCAACAACCTGCAGCACTGGAGCCGCATGTGGCTCTTTCACCCCTCTGCTGCAGCTCCTTGTTACTCAAAATATGTATCACAACCGCCAATGTGCGACACCCGCCGGCACACAATTTATTGAGCTTTTCAACCTCTGGTAGGCTAACCATGGATAAATCCAAGAAAAGAAAAGTTTCAGAAGGAAACAGAACATTTAATTCAACTACATATGCTAATTTTATGGCCACTCAAGAAATAGTTAGGCATAGGAAGGGTTTTGTGGCTCCTGTTGTTTTCTTTTCTGTGGGAAATGGGTCCAAAAGATTCTTTGAGTGTTTAAGGTTGCAGACCCCGGGACTACACCTACTTCCCAGCCCTATGCATTTTATAAGAGATTTATATTCAGAATGCATTCTCAAAATTTGTTAAAGAGTTGAATACGCTGTATCTAGTTTCCAAAGAAGTGTCACAGCTTTCCTTAAATTCTTTCTTTAGGATATCATCTATCAATAACCATTAAGCTATCTGAGGCTAAGACTTGGGTCCTCCTATTTGCTTATAATGGAATTTGGTACAAGTAATGAGTATAAATGTCTGTGGGTCCACTACAGCATGGGGCGGGGGGGTGCAATGGCTCAGTGGTTAAGATGCCAGCAGCCCAGGTTTAAGAGACAAGTGCCACATGACATGGTGAGCTCCTGCATTCACCCCAGCTCCTGCCAACCTAACAGTTTGAAAGCATGCAAATGTGAGTAGAAAAATATGTACCATTTTGGTGGGAAGGTAACAGTGTTCCGTGACATCATGCTGGCCACATGACCATGGAAATGTCTTCAGATAGCACTGGTTCAACAGTTTTGAAATGGAGATGAGCACTACCCCCTATAGTTGGCAATGACTAGCAGAGTAAAATCCGCAAGGAATCCTTTATCTTTTTTTTTTTTTTAATATAATATAGAAGTTGAAAACATACTCAAGGTTGAAACCAGAGCTTTACATTCTTTAATTTTTGCCTAAAATTATATGTTTTCCCTGCAGGACTGTCACCATGTTCCAGTACTTTGTCTGATAACTTTCAGTTTAAGTGGAATAGATGAAATTAGGCTCGTATGGTTTGGCCATAATTTTCTAAATCTCTCAAAAATATGAGAGCACTAAAAAGAATCTCAGACAGTGATTTTTTTTAAAAAATTGAATTTGACCTCACAGTCACACATCAACTTTCTGGGAGATCTTCTGGATATTTTAAAGCCACCTGCTACCTAAATAACCCTGTATCCTGCCTTTTTAAGAATTATTACCCCTCAGCTTTGATGTTGAACATCAACTTCACCAACATGTAACAGGCAAAGTCATTGCAATAAGTCATTCCTCCACTGTGCAATCTACAGGGACATCTGTTCTGTCCTATTACCTCCTTCCTGTTTAGTGAAAAGTATAAGGCACATCTGATAATTTGTATATTTTTGGTGGATCTGAAGCCATCATGGCAAAATTCTCAACATGGCAAAATTCTGTATCGTCTTTGCAGCATTAAGTAGAGGGTGGAGGTGTAAAGAGTCCAATCGTTATTAACTCACATTCTTTAAGTAAATGTGACATTTGATACAGGCAATTGAGAGAATGCATATGACATTTGCATGCTGGCTGTGTGGTTGCATTCTTTGAGGTACATTGCTACGTTTATTGAGTTTGTTGGTTATTTGCTCACTGTGTTACAGGTTTATATTCTTATTTCATTGATTAAACACCAGGATAATGAAATGTATACAGATTTGTTAAAGTGAATATTTCAAAGGTGAAGAGAAAATAGCTTGTGCTACCCCCTTGTGATATTAAATATATTAGAAATAATACAAAATATGTCAAGAAAGGTTGCGTATAACAAATAGTCAAGCATTAATTTAGCTTCCATTATTCACCTTTAGTGTGCTCCCAAATGATGAGTATTTAAAGTTCTTTTAAAAAGCGGTGGTTTTTGAGATGTCTCTTAATGTAGCCTAGAGATACAGATATTTACACTAGGTTCAGTGAAAAAAAAAACTGTAAAGAAAAAGTTACTCCTTATGTGTTTTTGAGGAAACTTCCAGATATGATAAAGAACATCAAGGGAAATAGAGAATATAATGAATAGGCAGAGAATATGTAGTTTAGGAGTCAAGTAATAAATCTTCATATATCTTCATCTTTATCTTGCAACTAAACAATAAATATATACATATTCTTAGCATAATCAAGTAAATATTATATGTTCTAGTAAATTTATTTTTTTCTTGTGGTTTTGTCTCTGATTAATCACTTTTAGTTGTAAAACTCAATGGCTAAATGTACATCTACTAATGAAGAAGCTCCTTGAAAGAAAGTATTAATATTTAAGGATTAAAGATGTGCCATGTAGCAGAAGAATACCAATGAAGCAAGAAATGTATGGAATTAAAAGTGAAAAATGTTTCAGAAGGAGCAGGTATACAATTATACAGACTAAGAGCCGTAGTGATGCAATGGTTAGAATGCAGTATTCCAGGTTAATTCTGCAGACTGCCAACAGTTCAATTATGACTGGCTCAAGGTTGACTCAGCCTTCCATCTTTCTGAGGTTGGTAAAATGAGAACCCAGATTGTTGGGGCCAATATGCTGACTCTATAGAGAAGGCTATAAAGCACTATGAAGTGATATATAAGTCTAAGTACTACTGCTATTGCTAACTGTCTGAACATTGAACGGTATGGGATTAAATTTGTCATGGAGATTGAAGCCTCTCTAAGACATGACTTAGATAGAATAATCCTTATTACAATCCTTACAAATTACAAATAAGGATTGGAAGGAAGTCCAGAAGCAAAGTACTGCAAGCTTTCCTTAATTTGTCTAAAATATTAGGAAACAAATGATGTTTCTTTTTTTTTAATTTCCCCCACCCACTTTGCCACATTTTCTCTGAAATGTCTCCACCATCTGCAAACCAGAAAGGAACTGGGCTTCTATGACCACTAAGAGTAATTCCCCTATTCTTAAAAACTGTTGTGGGGGAAAAATCCCCGTGAGAAATTTAGTGAAATCTGTCTCCTATTTCTGTGTTTATTTATAAGGGAAAGAATGTAAAGAAGCAATACGGATAAAAAACTGAAAGACTGGTAATAGTATATATATATATATATATATATATATATATATATATATATATATATATATATATATATATATATAGATAGATAGATAGATATAGATATAGATATATAGATATATAGATATATATAGATATCTTGTTCCAATGAATGTTATTAACACTGTTCATTTAAGAACTTGGCTCCAAATCTAGTTAGAAAGCCTGAGGCTTGCTTGCTCAACTCCCTCATTACCAATCATTCAACACATTTATATTTGGAAGAGATTTGGAGAACATACTTTTACAAGTAAAGGATATGAATACTTAGAATGGTTACAGACATGGGTTGGATATATAAATGGGCTGTTAGCATTCTAATTCTTTTGGAACAAAATGAAATGAACGACAAACCCGAGTTACTCCAGTTTTTAAAAACAGTCTCGGGCATCAAAATTAGGTTCCTAGGGTGCTGAGATCTCTAGCAGCCAGCCAGGCCATGCCGATGAGAGATGGTGAAGTTTACAGACTCCATCTTTACTACTTTTTATTTCAAAATTCAAGGAAGTTGTTATGGCCAAAGTCAACTTTTAGTCAGACTATTGATCTGTTCAGTATCAACCCTAACACTCAAAATTCTTCCTAGTTTACAGATGGTATTGTGAGTGAAGTAGAAATGACGGAACTTCATGAATTTCTTTGAGGAGGTCTTCATCAGAATGGAGGAGAAAAAGTGAAATAGAAGATATGAGTGTCTAATCTTGAAAATTAGGTGATTGGCAATTTGTTGGTGGTTTTTATATAAAGAGTGTACAGAAAATGTTATGATTAATCCAAGCAACATGTGATTTAATGAGAAACCAATTCATGTCAAACGTTCTCATTTTCACAATTGGGGTACAAAAAGGTAAGCCAATGATCTGGCTCTATAAATCTGTTTTCTATTTTCCTGTGAAAACAGTGTGTGGCTAGGGACTATTTACTATTTTACCTACTGGACCAAATCCCTTGGGTTATTATATCTAGGCTAAAAAATCCAGAGATTGTAAGACTTTTCTGTATCTCTTTCCTGATTTCTAGTGGTCATCCAGATTTTTGCAGCCCAGATATGGTAAGTACCATTTTGACCGGAAAGTTGGTCCAATGTTTTGAGTCAACAATGGGCTGCTTGCTTTGTCATCCTATACCGTGACACTAAGCTCCTAAAAATAATGTTATTCAGTATAGTCTTCTTCAGCTGTCAGTTCTCAAATGCCCTGAGCAGATGTGGAGAAACTAAATGATGTCCAATGAGGCCCAGTCTAAATCTTAAACATTCTTTGCAAGGATACTTTCAAAGCTTTATAGTTCTAGTTTGGATCCTGTAGGGTGTCCTATGGCCATTTGTAGAAAAGCATATCTCCTAACATGAATGATTTTTTTAATAGTACTTTAATTTAAAGTACTCTAAATTGTTTTAAAACACTACCATTTAAAGTACTTGTAAACCCAGTGTGAATGCACTGTAGGAAGCTGAAGAATGTGGTGCTTATTGCCAAGTGCTGCCAGTATCGTATTCTTCCAGCAGTTTCAATTTATTTTAAATCCATACCATACATAGGTGGTACTGATAGTTATAGCTAGGGCATTCTCTGCTTATAAATGATTTGAGGCTTGTTTCTTAACTTTAGTTGAGTTGTCATTTTAAAGCTGCCTTTGAAGCTTTTGCTTCTAGCATGTATTTATTTTACCCAAGGAGAGGCAGGTGCTTAATGGTTCTGTGCAAAGAAAGATAAATTGCACTCAAACTTTAAATTCATCATGTACTCCTATTTTCATCATATACTCATTATTATTATTATTTTTTTGGAAAATCATTGGAAAGAAGTTTGGCTGGTTTTTCTTCAAATCCTCTGCGATAGTGATATTAAAATCTATAGGGCTGAAAATATATGTTGACTTTTAATTCATGTATTGTAATTGTGAAAGAGACAGACCTGGAAAAAATAGCTGCTCTCCAGCAGTTTTGAAAAGTCTTTGGTCTAGCAAAATATTGAGTTAGGATAGCTTCCTCCTGAGAAAGATCATGATGTGACACCTACAACATAAAAATGCTCCATTGCACCTTTAATATCTCAGGGATCCCACAGTTCTTTTCACGCATACCTTGTATCACTCATATATTTATGTGGAAATTATCTAAAGCTATGGAACTTTGTCAAAAGAAAATAGTCAAAGTTATAGACATCTATTAAAACAGTGTAATGTCTTAAAGTATGGTCAAGGTCCCCCAAGATCCACTCAGGGGCCCACGATACCAAAATTATTTCCCAGCCTACGTTGAAAAATTATGCAATGTTAAAATCCCACCAGACAATAGTGAGTGTAGTGAATGCATCACTTTTAATTTTTAATATGGTAAATATTGATAAATATAACTCATACAAACAGAAGCTCTTTTGGGGTCCTCCATAATTTTAAAAAGCGGGTCCTGAGAGAAAAAAGAAACTACTGTTCTAATAAATGCTAATCATATAAAGAAAACTGATAACATCTATGGGACTCAGAAGCATCTCTTTAAAGTGTGAGGCTCCATGTATAGATGGCCCACATGCACTGAGATGATTTGGATCAGTCCCTTAGTTCTGTGCAAAATCTTTAGAGATTCTTCAACTCACCCCAACATTCAATATTTAATCCATGACATATGTTTTAGGGACAACTCTGTTCCATTAAATCCTTATGATTATCCTCTTTACAATATGTAACAATATTGCATTTTCCTTTGAGAAGACAATATTATCTTCAATCTCTTCTGCTAGAATTGAACACATCATTGGCATCCTTCAGTCTCAAGAGACGATGGTATCGTGCTCTGGAAAGAGGTCCTAAAACAGCATCTAGTGTGACTAATAAGGCCAATTTGAGAGTGGCAATCCCTTCCACACTGAGGGCAGATACAGTCTGTCCCCTGCCCAGCCCCCAGATTTCGCTGGTTCTGGGACTGCCTCTTTGCTTCAGCGGGCCGAATAAGTGTCTCTTCGAATCGGAGAAGGCCATGCTACGTCTTTAGCCTCCAAACTGAACGATTGGAGGTCAAGGTTTCCCAGTTGTTAATGTCCATTCCCAGGGCCTTATATCGCAGCTGTGGTCTCCCTCTGAGGCACTTTCCCTGCACTAATTCTCTATACAGGAGATCTTTCAGAATCCGACCATCAGCCATTCTCACAACATGCCCCAGCCAGCGTAGACATCACTGTTTCAATAGTGTATACATGCTAGAAATTCCAGCACGTTCCAAGACTGCACTATTTGGAATTTTGTCCTTGAACAAAGAATTGAACACACATTTTCAGATTTACCCTTGTACAATTCAGTGTGTTCTTAAGACTCAGTTACGTCTCTCGGTCTTTGTTTAGGCAGGAAGGAACTATACATTTTTCTTTTCTTGAAGATAAGAATAGAGCAGTGGTGGCACGATGGTTAGAATGTAGTATTGCAGGCTAACTCTGCACACTGTCAGGAGTTCGATCCTCACCAGCTCAAGGTTGACTCAGCTTTCCATCCTTCCAAGGTTGGTCAAATGAGGACCCAGATTGTTGGAGATGATGTGCTGACTCCGTAAACCATTTAGAGAGGGCTGTAAAGCACAGTGAAGTGGTATATAAATGTAAGTGCTATTGCTATCAACTATCCTATCATCCATCTCCTCCCACTTATAACTGTATAACTGTAACTTGTTGCCATATCCTTACAATTTATATTAATTGTTTCCTAGTATGATTTGATTACTTATTTGTATCCTATGACTATCATTAAGTGTTATACCTTATGATTCCTAACAAATGTATCTTTTCTTTTTATGTACACTGAAAGCATATGCACCAAAGACAAATTCCTTGTGTGTCCTATCACACTTGACCAATAAAGAATTCTATGTATCTATCTATAATCACATATGTGTGCAGTTCAAACTAGCAGTTGAAACTGAAGGCTTCAATAGGTATGGTAGATATCCATGTTCCCTATGGGCACAAATTTGACTTTCCACCACAGCAGGATTAACTTTCTTTGGAATTTCACTTTTATGTTATGTTTATGTATGTAGGTTTGTAAGATGAAAAGAGCTGGCTGGGGAATTCTGGGAGTTGAAGTCCATGAATCATAAAGTTACCAAAGTTGGATGCCCCTGCTATAAACGTTCCTTGAGCTATATTTTCAGCAATAAGGAAAGTTTGCTTCCACTGCTTAATTCCAAGTCTCTTTTGTTTTTGGTCCTCTGAATCTCTTACCTTCTTTAATTTCTTTCTTCCCTATGCCTTATTTTCACTTATATTTTTTCCTCCATTCTTTTTCCTTCCCCTTGATGTCAATTAATTTATTTGTGAGATTTTTATAAGGCTGTCCAACTCAAACATGTGGTTCTGGGTAGCATGCCTGGCTGTGCATCGAAAACAAAAAACAGACCAAACCCTACCATATAAATTAAACATATGCAATATATAAAATTTCAATTGTCTGTCCTTCTCACGCCATTTTCTCACCATTGAAATCTACTACAAATGTCATCACAACTTTCTAACAGGCAATGTTAGAAATGTATAGCAAAGAAGCTAAAATATGCATGTTGTATTCATATATACTTTTATAGAAGGATTTTTGTTTTACAAAATTAAGAACTACATATAAAGAGAGAAACATATAAAAAGTAGAACGGGTAAAGATAGAAAAATGTGAATGATAATATAGATCAAGAGAAAGAAAAAAGATTAAAAGAAGCAACTTCTAATCTTCTTCACAGCAGTTACAAACATAATGCTGTTTCTATCCTCCCAAGTTTACATAACATAGTTTCCTTCTTCCCTCATACAGCCCCTTTTAATCTGTATATCTGCAGATCACCATTTCATTTCCATCTGTTTTTAGCACAAAGTCCATAAAGGGTTTCCAGTCTAGAATGGCATATTTGATGTAGCGGGCAGGTGTCACCACTTATGGGTAGTCTATACAACCTTTTTGCTTTGATCAGAGAAAAGAGAGAAGTTGTGATCTCATAACAGATAAATCAATTTCCAATGAATCATTTCAGAAGAGAGTCAAGAAAGGTGGTTTTTTTTTTTTTTTACTTTATCTGGAAAAAAGAACTGTCTTGGGAAACTATCAGCAGTCAGTATTTGATAAAGGTTTTGACAAATTCTGTATTCTGTAAACTTCTTTGGCTAACTATTCTTTAGGTATCATGGATCTCATACTTAGAACTCTTATATTCAATAGCATTCAGCTCAGAGGTTACTACATGTTTACAATGGACCATTTGCGGAACCTCCTGCAGCCTTCTCAAAGGAGTTGATAACTGTTAGAGATGTTTAATTCAGCTTAGATTTATGGGCAGCAGGTTCATGACACCTGGACTTGGAATGATGGAGGCGAGTGGCAGAAATTGTTGAAATAGATTCTGAGCAATCCCATTTCTCCTGCCATCCATCTGACCTTTGTATCTTTCTGAGCATTTTTTTTTTGTCTGTCCAAGGAATACTTTCCTGGTTATCTGCTTCTGGAGTGCCAGGTGCTACTGACAATCTGCTTTTTAGATATTTTGTCAGGTGTTGGGAAACAAGTATTTGCAAGAGGGATGATTTTCAAATGCAAATGGAACATTTATAGTGCCCATGGTCATCCATATATTCATCATGCTTTAGGTGTCATTATGTTACTGCATTTGCACCTCTGTACTCACAATTGATTCATACATAAATTGTGAGCTTACTTCAATATAATTTTGAACACATTCTAAAAAGCAGGAAGGGAACTGTTTATGTACTAGGAATTACAACCTAAATTTAGTTGCCATGAGTCAAGTATCTTACCCCATCATCCAAACCTACAGTCCTATGAATACTACTCTAAGATTACAGACTCAGATAAGAGCAAAAAGACATTTGATTATGCTATCAGACCTGTTGAAATCACTTAAAAAAATCCCTACAACAACAGAAATGAAATTATTTGTTTATAATAAATAAAAAATAAGCACATATTTAAAATGTAACCCGCAACTCTCTACAAGGAATTATCTTTCATTGAATTCAGTCTTACTGAATTTTGCTGAAAAAAACCTTGTAATATGATTATTTGTGGGGCAATGGTTTTACTCTGATCGGTATTTTCTCAATATTGGTGGATATTAAGCCTATCAATGTTTTTCCATTGATTCCAATGACAAAACGTAATGTGAATAATAGTTTAGTTAGAATATTACATATCTGGATGTGTGCTTTATTGTTCTATTTGATCTGAAGAATGATATTTATCTTTGAATATAAATTTCTGCTTGTAGAACAGCGATATTGGATGGAGAAAAACCCACTGTGGAAGGAATCTACACATCCATTAAAGTACATGAAACTGGGTGAAAATTTATTTCAAAGGCAAAGTCCTTTTCTGCAAGTGTACGTCCAGCTGGTTGGTAATCTTGTGGTTGCCTGAATCAGGATATTTATTTGGACAAGCTTTATATGTAATTATATAGATTGTCATGCAGCAAAATAGACTTATCCCTAACAGCCTGAATCGCCGGATCAACTTAGCATCCATTGTGTAAAGTGAAGCTTTAGATTCTGTTTAACATATACTGCTAGCCCCTTGGGACAGTCTGATGATCTAAATCTAAATTATGAATGGTGTTGAAAGATTGAAGGGAAAGTATGCTCTGTGCATCCTGTTTCAAAACATGAAGAATCATGTTTATCCAGTAGAAAGGGATGGGCATTATATTCTTCATACAATGTATAATTAACACATGGAATGCATTGCCTCAGGTGAGGTGGTAGTCTTAAAAATGGGATTAGGGAAATTTAAGGAGGATGAGTTTATTAATGGCTATTACAGTATGTTGGCAAAAATTAGCCTCCCTGTTCAAGGATGGGATCCTGCTGAGAATTTGTTCCTAAATATAACAAAAGAAAGTCATTATTTTAAACTATATCCTCATGAGACACTAGAGGAATCTGTGGAAGTAGAATGCTGGAATAAATGATTATTCTGAACCCACAAACGATTCTATGTTCTTTTTTTTCTGAGCAGCTAAGAAATGATGGTATCTGATACAGAGATACAGAAAGCCATCTGTAGTGGTTAAGGTGCTGGCTAGAAAACAGAAAACTGAGTTCTGCTTTGGGCATGCAAGCTGGCTGGGTGACTTTGGACTATTCACTCTGAGTCAGCCCAACTCACCTCAAAGGTTTGTTGTTATGGGGGAATATAGCAGGAGGAAGGAGTAATGAATGTATGAATTACAATGGAATGTTGATGGATCTATCTGAACTGAAAGTCAAATTTCCAAAACACTGTTTCTAAATTTCTAAATACTGTTTAGAATGTTTTAAAAACATGGTTGGAAAAAAAAAATCTTCCTGTGATTTCAATAGCCTCAAACTGTTTTCTGCCAATGTCACTTTTATTGTGTTTATGTGCAAGCATATTTTTTTAAAATTTGATTTATATTAACAAATTGGAAAAAAGATGCGATTTTATTTGCATTTATTTCATGTGTTTAGTTTGTGAATGACATTGAAGACCTAGCTGTCATTGCCTCTAGAAGTTTATGAAATGTACAAGTGATTTTATATGCCATACATAGCCAGAATGATAGCCTATTAATGGGAAATTGATGTTGATTATTTGAGGAATGTGTGTGATTGCTTAGCTACCTGTGCTTCTCTAGGTACCATTCTAATTTCATATCAGCTGCCCAATGGGTACTATATAATGATAATAATGTCAGTTTTTAAAAATGCAATATGTAGTGAAAGTCATTCATTTTGGAACTAATAATTCAGTATGTAAAATATGATAGAAGAAATAAACTATGAATCTCTTCTCATTGATGGACAATCAAAAGCTACATTTAGAAATATATTAACATCCTTTGATGGCACAGTACAGCTGAGGTAACTTTCCTCCAAACATTTCAGAAGGAGAAAGACAAAAAGTTTATCAATATTTGTTGAGAGGAGAGATTTCTCTGGAATACACGTATATCTTGCAACTCTCCATTCATGTTGCTAGCAGATAATTGCAAAGACAAGAATTTGTCCATTTTTTCCTTATATTTGTAGTACATTGTATAAATGAGTTATTATATGGTATATTTCTAACAGAGAAATTTCAGGCATGTCTTGTTATTAGTTGTGAAGTCGTGTCCGACCCATCACAACCCCATGGACAATGTTCCTCCAGGCCTTCCTGTCCTCTACCATCTTCTGGAGTCCATTTAAGCTCACGCTAACTGCTTCAGTGACTTCATCCAGCCACCTCATTCTCTGTCGTCCCCTTCTTCTTTTGCCCTCAATCTTTCCCAGAATTAGGTTCTTCTCCAGTGAGTCCTTCCTTCTCATTAGGTGACCAAAGTATTTCAGGCATGTCTACGCCACTATAAATTCTATTGTATTTCCAATTGAGCATGTTTGTATTTATAGCCACACATAAATTGATAAAAACTTTTGAGCTTGCTTTGACTGCAAATCAGTATCACAGTATATCTTCTTGCATACCTTTGTAAGGCATTGATTTAAGTAAGATAAACACAATACCCATTTAGACATTCACAAATATAAACTCCTCATGCAAGGAGTTGACAAGCATACTATCTCTTTCCCTCTTTTATAATTTCCATTGTGGTCCTCCAATCCGTATTTTGAAATTGGAAGTTCTATAATCTTGTAAATCACCTCCATAAATATTGCTAAATTATGATTTTTTTTCTTAATCAAAATGGCACTTAAGAGTATTTGAAAACTTTTGAATTCTTGAAAATTCTTCATCCAGGTACAGTAAAATAGGGGAATTGTGGAAAAGGCAGGAGAATAAAAGAAAAAAAAAAAGAAAAGAAAAAAAATCCAAGTGTTTAATTTATGAAGTCCAAAGAATGAGAATGATACCAACATTGATACAAAGTTAAGAAATATTCTTCCCGTTCTAGTACAGGCTGCATGTAAGGATGTTGATTTGATACCACAAATATGATTCCTCGAAGTTGTACAAAGATGTAAGGTATTGCTGTAGTAAGTCTACCAGCTTTGGGATGAAAAAAATGGGCGCACACTAAAAGGCATGAAGAATGAGATTCCAGACAAACAAACAGAATAACTCTTTTCTGCCTTCCAATGTCTGTTCAGATTTTTGCAGCTCTTACATGGTAGTTCTACTAATACAAATTCAGAAATAAGCAATTCCTGATAAATGAAGAACTAAAAGGAATTATACCAGCTCATACTAAATAAAAAACATTTTTAAATGTATCTGGAAAGAGAATTAACCTTTTTACTTTTCTACTTCTACTTTAATGCCATGGATTTTTTTTAAAAAAGAAAATACTATGTTTTAAAAGAAATGGAAAGATTCAAAGATGATTGTCTCATCTGTTCAGCAAAGTGGCACAAAACTGATTTTATTAGATCAAGGATCTTACTCACCCTGTTGCACACATGTGTCACTCAGTAATGTCTAAATCTTAAAGTTAGGAAAAATGAGAAACAGAAGGAAAACAATTTAAGAGATTTGCCTAATTTTGTCTGAGTGGAAGATCCACTTTTGGCTCCCCATAAACCAAAACTGCTCTGTTTTGTGGAAATGTGATTTTTGCTCCATTTTGGACTTTTTAAAAAATTGAACATAGGAATAGGAAAGCAAGACCTCTGAATGAGGTCATTCCTATTCATTTCTGAACATTTTGAAGTTGAGGGGGAAAAAAGGAGGAAGTGGGTGGGTGGATAGGTAGGGAGAAGGGGTAAGAATTTCCAGAATTGCCTCTTCCAATTACATTGCTGTCTCATTGGAAAGCCTGGGTAATCTCTGGAGGATGTGATGGAATCCCAGTTCAAGCAAAGTTTCCTGTTCTTGGTCTGTTTTCTTAGTGTTACTCTGGACAAAACCACTGCTAGAAAATTACTATGGGGGATCCATAACACAGCATGTTTGTTTTTCAATGGTTTTAACATTCACAGGCCATTGGTGTAACCCTAGATGGTCAAAAAAGTAATTTATTCTCTAGGTTAATTGCTTTGTAACTCTCTTGTTGAGCATGGAGTTCATTTGCCAGCTTCTTAATTATCTCCAGGACTAAATATTCAAATATTTTTTAAAAAATACTTTTCAAAACAGCTTCAATTGTCCGGTTACATCTTAAAAGTCCAACTTTTCCCACTGGTAACATTGCAGATGAGATTGCATTGGTCAACATTTTGGGGTTTTGGTGTTGTTTTACCCTCACTCTTACAGTTCTCCAAATGAATATGAAGATAACAGCACTAGGTAGGAGAATTTCTTACCTTTGTGTAGTCCATTAGTTTTTAGTTTATTGTAAGCAGGAATATTAAAATGAGATTATAAAAGTAGAGCAATCAAGCAATAACATAACACTGGAAATATTTTAGAATGGAAATTTGGAAATTTTTTCTCTCAAACCTATACAGTACTGTAAGCAAAAATACCACTAAGCATCACATATAACTTCAGGTACTTTATAGTTAACAGCAAAGTTTCCCTCTGTACTAGAAAGTTAAATAGCCTTCACAGCATGTTTGAATAACAATATTGTGAAATATCATTGCTATATTATATATTTTTTAACATATCTGTTCAAAGAATCTACAAATAATCCAACAATCATATTTATTTTTCTAAGTGCCTCTGTTAATATTCCTTCTTGGTGAAATGAATTAAACATGAAATGCAGTAGCTGAATATTTGACCTGATACTTTTAAACCTAACTCTCACAATTATTTTAATGCATTCAATCTCATATTGTTAAGAAGATGAAATACAAAAGTGGAAAGATTTTTTTTCCCCTTGGAGAAACTTAAAATATTACTCCCTAAACTTCAACCTTAATTGTTTAGTGGCCATGGGCACCATTCTATTTTCAAGATCTAATGGCAAAGAGGCTCTGGCAAAAAGCCCTTTATGCTAGTATGGAATGGCCAGGATATCGTTGACATTAAAAATGTGTCAATAGGATAGAAAGATCAACTGAAAAAAAAAAAAACCCTGGTAGTTTATTCTGTCAATTAAAGTACCCCAATGGAAAATATCCCAGAATAGAGGTGAATAGGAGGTGCACTTATACCATATCCCAATAGGGAGTTTTGGTTGTGTACAATGGTACTGTAGCCCCAAATCCTATGTAAGTTTCAACAAAGTGGTGAAATTTTGGCATAGTTTGGCTATTTTATTTTGGTATTGTTTCTTGCGATATTTGATAACCTTATATTTGAATGATTCGTAATGCTGAAGCCCTCTGGAGCAATTTTGGGGAATTGTAAATTACACAGTGTCTGGAGGTATCACTCTATTTATAAAGCAGCTGTCCTTTGTATGTTTTAATGAAGATGAAATGATCTGCACCAATGAACAAGTTGGGCTTTACTGTCATAATTTATATTTCACTAGATTGCAGCTAATATTTGCTACTAGCACAAAAAAAAAATTCTCTCAAAGCAATTTCAAAAGTGGCTAATAACCTTAAGCAACAGTTTAGAGTCCAGATTCCATGACAACCCCTAATAAAACAAAGTCCCTGGTACCTCCCTCAAAGTTGCTGACAAATGTACTTTTTAATATGATAAAAGAGGAACAGTACTAACAACAGTACATGGGAGTATTTGTATTCAATGTATTAAGTTAACATGATTAAAATATTTAACTTAAGTTTTTCAGGTTCCCATCCATTTCTTGTTTTTGAAGTACAGCTCCTGACCCCTATTCCACGATTAAATGCAGCCCTCAGATGAAAAAAAGATATGAATTCATCTCATAGAGTATGTACTTTAGAATGGGGAAAAGGATTAGTTCAGAGAAAAAACCCTGCATTATATGGCCATATATCTTGGAAGCAGTGAAGAAGATACATTGTTGTTATAGGTCAGTGATGGCTAACCTTTTTGCCATTGCGTGCCAAAAGCAGGGAGAGCGGGTGCGGTCGCGGGTGCGGGTGCCCACATCCATAATTCAATGCGCCCTGCCCTCCCGCGCATTTGCACGTGACCCCCCCATACTTCCCCCTGCTTTTGGCACGCGATGGCCCAATGGCCCCAGTAGGCCTGTTTTTTCCCCTCCCCAGGCTCCAGAGGCTTTCTAGGAGCCTGGGGAGGGCAAAAACAGCCTTCCCCATCCCCCTGGAGGCCTTCCGGAGGCCAGAAACAGCCAGTTTCCTGACTTCCGGTGGGACTGGAAGGCCTGAAAATCAGTTGGCTGGTGCACACATCCGCGCTGGAGCTGAGCTAGGGCAACACTCATGTGCCCACCAATATGGCTCCACGTGCCATAGGTTCGCCATCACGGTTATAGGTCTTTTTTTTTTTAAAAAAAAACCATATTAATTCAATGTAGAATATGCAGTCCTCCAAATAATCCTGGCATCCTTAAATATTTTGGTATATTTATTGCTTTAATGTAGTGAATGGAAATTAAAGGATGGAAGAGAAGCTAGCATTGGCATTTATGTGTCCTGCACTCTAGAATCAGCAGGTCTTAACTTCAAAGATTTATCTACTTTTCAGATTTCTATGTCACAAAAAGGTACTAACAAATAAATATATTGGGTCTAGTCCAACTTTGAGATATGTTATATTGCTCTTTGTGCAAAGAGCAATCTAACACATTTCAACAATTAAGCTACAGTATTGTTTTTGGTATTCATGAATTAACCTGTAATGTAACATTCAAAATGATCGTAAGTATAGCACCCCTTTGCCATTCATTTAAGCAGTCCGTATTCTTTCTGGTTTCCGCAAAAACCTGGAAAAAGTTGGATGCATTAACTTTGTGAATCCCGAAATCAACTACACATTTTTTAAGGCTCATACAGAAGCCCAATAAATTTGGACTACTTCAATGATTTAAAGAGAGTTATTATGTTTGAGTGTAAAGTTGGAAGAATTTCTGAACTTTCAAAATTTGTACAGTTCTAATTCAGACAATTTCTCATGTGGCAAATAAGAGTGTTAATTTGCCTTGCAGAATATTGTTATATTTTTTAATGTTTTATTCTTTCAATGTTGTGGATATTTGACCTGGTTCATTTCTTGTGAAAATTTAAAAAATGATTCTAAGTCTGAGGACAGGAATTATATACAATCTTCTATATACAGTAAATCTCTTACTTAAATGAAGACAATCCATTGCAGTATGTATTTGGTAAGGATAGGGGAGAAATACCTTAAATCTGAAGAATTCTAGCACATCACATTTATTTAATACAGTTAGAACAATTAATCAGGGGAATGACTTGCCACCCAGAGTTGTGGGTGCTTCAACACTGGAGGTTTTTAAGAAGAGACTTGTTAAAGAGAGTTTCCTGCCTGAGCAAGGGATTGGACTAGAAGACCTCCAAGGTACCTTCCAACTCTGTTATTCTGTTAATAGATCAAACACTTTCCCCTTTTTCTTTATGCACTGTATATTGTAAACTGTGCAGACCCTTACATAAAATGCACATCATTTAAATTTTATTTCCCAAAAGGTGCACAGACCTTTTTGGATATCTAAGCCGAAGTGCTATACAGCTCTACCCATTATGTAGGTAAAATCATAGGGTTACACAGTCACACCACTGCTTTCTTCAATCTTGCAAATTATTGTTCCAGATTGCATGCCTGATTTTGTTTGAGTGTTGAAAAGGGTATCCCATCGCATCTCTGGATAAATAGTTTTCCATTTTGTTCACCTGCAATCTGCCTGTTTCCTGCTCCCTGAAGACATTGTTCCTCAGGACATTGTATAACAGCTGAGATAACATTTAAGTATAGTACCTCTGACAAATAATATTCTATGAATTGATTTAAATTTGATAGGGCCACTAAAAGCTAGATTTGTCTTGAAAGCTAAATCTAATTCCATGTCCCCAGTCAGTTATTCCTGGCTCTTCATATGCTTCCTTTTGCTGATGACTTCCTGTAGTAACAAAATTCATGCTTGGCACTAAGAGTATAGATGAGAGGTGCAAATGCATTTCCTTAATTAAATTTGACCATAATTTTGTACCTGGAGTCCTAAATTTTCTATTTTATGATGCAAATTTTAATGTTTTAAAATTTATTGTCTCAAAAGCTTTTAGCAGAACAGCACTTATCAGTATTAAAAATACATGTACATTTAACATTACTGGTGAAAAATAGTCTCTCGATTAGAACAGAAGGATGAGGTTGATAGAAGACATCAACTATGATATTTGTCCAACAAATTAAATAAAACCTGCAACAACCTTCCCAACACATGCTGTCTAGATGTGAGATTGAACTCCTAGACCCAGTTGGAAGTTAAAACATCTGGAGAGGATCAGGTTAACATGTAAAACATAATCAGTGTTAATAGGAAGATATTATGGTTAGGTGGAGTCTGAGGAAACATTCTGTTGAACATTCAGTTGAAATTCCTTGGAAGCACATCATTGAGGTGAATGCATACTTTTCTTAATGGATTATCAGAACAGTCCATTTTGATTTGGATCAACAAAGAGTTATGTGCACACTCTACTTTTTGTAGAAGAACTGTGGTTCACTGAAGTGGAATGGCATACCTTCTAGAGCTGAAATGTCTCTATGAAGGCAGATCTGCAGATTCACCTGTTCCTATCAGACATTGTAATTCAAATATGCTTATCTGAGTGTGAGTAGAATGTAACTTTCCACAAAGTTACATTACAGTCTAAATGGCACCATGTGACAAATCACACTCTAGTTCATACAAAAAACAAACAAACAAACAAACCCAAAAACCCAGTGAGCATTCAACCTTTGGTTAAATCTCTTTCAAGTACCAATCAGCTTCTGATGAGTTCATGGACACACCTGTGTAGCTTTATTGGCAGAAATATTAAAGGTTTGCTTCCTACCAGGATGTTTATAATTGTTTCAGCTTTCCTTTCCATTCCATTAAAAGCTAACAGCTCTTAATCCAGATTAAGTTGGTCAGGGCTGTCAGCTCTTGAGACATAATTTGGTCCATAGTCTCTAAAATCAGCTTTTCCTATTTAAGTATTTTGGAATGAAATATTTAAGAAAGCCCTTGAATAAAGGAGTAATTATTTCTTTATCTTATCATCCACTCCTGCAGATTGCTAGAAATGCTAATACGTTGTTGCCCTATGGGTAAGTTAATTTCCCCCCACTTTTTTTATAGTCATCATTATGCACATCATATGGCTTTAACAGGGTTAATAGAGAAGTTATTTTCTTTGCCAAAGCATAGACTTGAGTTTTAGTAACTTCATTCTACAAGTCATTGCTTTCTCCAAAAGATTTTGTATACAGCTCTTAATTTTTTTTTCCACCCTGAAACTTGGTTAAAATAAAAATGAAACAAACACCCCCAGTAGAAATCTTGACATTCAACATCAAGGTTTCAGCCTTTTCTCTTTCAGTTTGGAATGTGCGATCAGCAATATGAAGTTGTTTCTAACTTCTTGCTGCCTCTAGAGGATTTTTTTAAAAAAGCACTTTGAAAATACAAATAGCATGACCCTGAAAATTTCCCCTATTGCCATCCTCCTTGCGGAAGAGCTGTAGAACAAAGCTTTGTTTCAGTCTATCTTTCTAAGCACAAAATCTCGTGTAACAGCTACTGCCTGGATGTATCAAGGAGCAGAAGGCTTGCAAAAAGTTGTGATAGGTTATAACAAACTAAAAAGCGATCATCTCTTTTGAACTGAATAGGGATGCTGGGCTGTCCTCTTAAACAACTGAACTTCCTTTGAATGGGATTGTGCCAAAGTTCCAAGGTGAATTGTGTCCAATTTTTAGTGTCTCAGACTTGCTGTTATAACTGTGTTCATCTAGAGACAAGATAATGATAGGAAGATAATTTTATTTATAAGATTTGTATAGCCACCCATCTTATGCAACATAATCTTGGCTGACAGGCTTGCAAGCAATAAAACACTGAAAACAATTAAAAACATAAAAGCCAACAACAACAACAACAAAAATTCCAGGTGCTCTCAAGCAGAGCACATTCCCACATATCCAGAAAAACTTTAGAGTCTCCATGGGCTCCATCCTCACAGTACACCCAGGTTTGTGGGGAAAGCCAGGTTTTACAGATTAGACTGATAGCTCTTCATAGAAATGGCTTGTTTGTATTATTATGGAAAAGCAGAAAGCTGTGATTTGATGTTAATGCGTTATTTTATTGTAACACAGAGAGTTGGAAGTCAATGCTTCTTTTTCTTCCCCACTATCATTCCTCACTTCTCTTCCCCCATTTCCTTCCCCTCCCCTCACTGCTTTTCTATTTACTTTTCTATTTTGTATTTTATAATACTCTATAACTCAATAAAAAATGCTTACGGGAAAAGCCAGGTCTTCACAGTTCTTTCAAAAGCTAGGAATATGAGGTAATGGAGGAAGTTAAGAAATTTTGACAGTTCCAGGACCAATACTTTTGCAATACATCTACAACTTTTTTAGTAACTGATGATACCTCAAATTACTCCATGCTGAAAAATATTTCTGATATACAGTTTTCTATCTACCTCAAAGGGGAACAAATCAAATATTTTTAAACATGAGGCTTGAACATAATAAGTAACACCCATAGAATACAACCTGCAGCCTAATTATAGAAAAAAAAGTCTCCATCCTAAGCCCTGGGGATCTCAAGGGGAGGTTTGTTTTAAAGAGAATGAATGGTTTGCTATTGAGAAGGTGCGCTGTCTAGGTTTAAGTTTAAGGAGAAAGTTCCAGAAGGTACTGTAGTCTTTGTAGAATTGGCAGATATCTTTGGAGAGAGAGACTGGTCCTGTACCATTTATGGCTTCAAAGGTGACAACTATCACCTTGAATTGTATACAGAAAGAAACTGGAAACTAGCATGGTGCAATATGGGAAATTGTGGGGCACTTAAAACTCCACATGCTGCTGTCTTCTGGATCAGTTGTAATTTTTGGATGATCTTCAAGGGCAGCCCCATGTAGAATATGTTGCAGTAATACAACTGGAATGTGATCAGGGCATGAGTGATTATGAGCAAGATCAATCTTTCAGTCCAGGAATGGATCATCAGACTGCTAAGGTTATCTTGGAACACTGCAACAACCAGCACAAAACTTTTATAGGCAATTTAAGGGATAATCTTACATGTACTACTTACTACTACTGCTAACAGTTCACCTTTAGGCATGAATCATTTAAATAAGGTCCATATAATAATCACATATATTAACTAGAAATTTACCTTTTTATTCAAATATCCTAACCCCAGCCAGGGTATATAGGCACCAGTATTGTATTTTTTAATAAAGGTCTCAACATCAATAGATTGTCTATTGCACTGATTCAAGAAAAAAGATTCCTATGAATTGATAGCTGCTTCCCTGGGAATGAGAGTTTGGTATTTTAATCTGTGCAAGCACATATTGTACAAACTGATGTGTAAACTTCAATGGATGATGCATCATTAAGTTTTAATTGAAGTAATATACTGCTATGTTTAAAATGTTTCATTGCTAATGATAATAATTTGTCTTACTGCAAGCAGCTATCTTGGCAAGTTTGGGAGTTTGTCTTTCCTTCCTTCCTGATTTATAAGATTTCCCAACTCAACTCTGAATCTGGGTATGCTGATTAAAATCATGTAACCAAAAATAAACATAAGAAACATACATCATAAAACCAATTGAGAAGGTACATCTGATGGACACACTCTGATCCCTCATAGCATTGGGAAAAATCAAATTAAGACATTGTTTAAAAAATTGCATAGCTGGGACAGTCTAAATTTCCAAAGTGGGAAGATTTGAATCAACCATACATATGAGTATTCTTAGTTTCTTATTTATTACATTTTTAAATCATCCATCTCCCTCACCGTGGGACTCTTCTTTCTTTTGACTTTGTCTGTTACTCAGCAAGTGATCATCTTATTTAAATCATGCCCAAAGGCTATAGATCAATGTCTACACACCTAGATACTATCTGTAATTGTATTCTTCAAATTCTAAACAACAACCACCCTCAGATTCCAAAAAAAGTGAATATTCCACTTTAACACAATTGCTTGTATTTTTCCTAGTTGATTTGACTCCTTGCATGGCACCCTCAGTGCAGTAGCAATTAAAAGCCTTCTACTGTTTGAAGTTTTCCAACCTTTGTCCACATAATCAGGGGGAAAAGTCCCTTCAGGATCAAACCAAGACCACCTCTGAGGTAACTGTCCCTTTGGGTGAACAGCAAGTATCCAAATAGGTTTCTTTCCTGCCACTATGCCTTCACTATAAACCAGTTTCTCCATTCCCTACCACCATTTTGGGGAACCAGAAGACTGAAAGGGAAATCCTGGGACTGGCTAAATTCAGAACGGGAAACCAAGCCTGGAGCTCAGCCAAGCTGAAGTGAAGGATTGAAACAAACAAACAAGAATAAAGGTACCAAAAGAAAATAAGTTTTAACTAACATAACACAAAGCTGAAATTGTGTTAACGAACACAATTCTAACTAACAATTTTAAAACTTACCTGAGGTAACTTTACCCACTCCTTCACCAAAACCACCTCCAACATTTTCCAGAAGACGTTGTAAAAAAAATTAAAATTTTATTTCATTTGCTCTCAGCAGTCAAAGGATCACTTCTAGTTCACAAGGCTCGCTTTTGATTAATGGGTCCAAGGCTCCCCAATATAGCCCAGACATGTCTTTTTCTTCTTATCACAGAAAGAAGGCAAGCCATTTGAGGTAGGGCAGTTCAGGAAAAAGAGTTCTCAAGAATGACAAGGATTCTACTCTATTGATGTGGGTTCTAGTAAGACAAATTTTAAAAATGTGATGGTGTTTTCCTTGCCTTGCCTCTTATATATCCAGGGAGGTAGGATGGAGCCATTTTAAGTCCCCTCCTAATTTTTTTTTTGAGCTTTTGTCATTGTTGCTGCAGGGTTTCTCCAAGGTCATCCCTGGGCTGCTCTTTATTTCTAAGTTTCTGTCATTGCTTTTGTGATGCTAGATGTAGAAGAGTGGCATGTTTATCAAGCATTTTTTTTCTTCTTCTCTAAAATACTTTGCTATAGGATAAAGCCTGATGCTTTATCCTTAATTATTTTGTGATTTTATTTTTCCCATTGTGTGGAAGTAAAGTAGCCATTCTACTTTGAACTCTGAGCAAGAATTGTTTTAAAATTCCATTTGGAAATGTCACCCACATATATTTAATCAATCTGTGAATTTTTTCAGGACATCTATTAAAGTAGAATGAATTCCTTTGGTGGATGTATCTTTTAATTTTCGAAATTCTTGAAAGGACTTGATTAAATCTAAAATCATACAGATGAGGGGAAGGAGTTAATAGAAACATTAATACATACAAGTCCAATAGGATTTGAACTCACAACCTTTCAGTTGTAAATTAGACACTTACTCAATGCAGTATGCAATCTTTCATTAATGTCCTTGGGAATTTACAGGTGTTAAATTAGGCTTCACTATTGTTCATCAAATGCAATAAAAACATAATGAGAAATACAAGGAAATAAATTAATTCTGGGGAAAAAATCTAATAAAAAGGACAGTGAGTTCAAACAAAACCTGTTCCCTAGTCTCTGCCAAGATATATGAAATGTCACTAATATTAGTTTTAATACTGCTTATTATTCTTTGTTTGATGAAATATTTTCATTAGATGAAGAGTCTGTACTTTGTATTTTTTGCCTCTTGCAAAGATATCAAGTCTGTCTATCATAGCCATTTAATTACATTCTAAATAGACACACTAGTTGTCTACAATGTATATCTCTACTTCGTTATTGTTCAGACTCTGAATACCCTTTATTTGCTTAAAAGATAATTCAAATTTCCTTTATCTATTTTGGAAGAATCCCACTTCAGGGGGGGCATCTCCTGAATTTGTTCATATCTGCCTATTTTTGGTTCAATATTCTGCTAACTCTAAAGTGTACTCCCATGTTTTGGATTACAGGAAAAACAATTTGCATGTATGTTTATTGCCATTGCTATTATTGTTGGTCAGAAGATACAGGCATAAGTTAAATAAAGATATCAATCTAAGATAAACTACTTCAGTTATTTTCATTGCTCTTTCCTTCCTGCTGAATTTGAATGAAGCAGGAATATGGAGCACTGGTATTTGCACCATCAGTTATTCTACTTAAGAAACTACATTTTTCTTAATTTTTTTAAATTTTTATTTTATTATTCATATTTCTATGCTGCCCACTCTCCAAGGACTCTGGCAGCTTACACCAAAGACAATATACTAAATAGCACATTGCCCCCAACAATCTGGGTCCTCATTTTACCCACCTCGGAAGGATGGAAGGCTGAGTCAACCTTGATCTGGTGAGATATGATCCTCTGATCTGCTGAACTAGAACATTGCTTTTTTCACATTTTCATACATTCTCCTCTTTTTTCCTACATAATTTTTTAAATATAAGATACTTTTCTCACCTGCTTTGGATTTACTCTCTGTCGCCAAAATCATGGAAATGCATGAACACACAATACAACTATAGGAATTTTAAAGTCCAGAATTGGAATTGTATAGATGCCTAACTAATTCTGTACCATCACCAACTGGGTCTCTATGTCTGCCCTTCTTTCTAATCTTGTCCCTGATTCTCATCTAGTTATAGTCCTGATGATTGGGTCATTCTTTTAAAAATTTAAATGATTGGGTCATTCCTTTAAAAGTTCTCTTCGCTGACGATGTCAAACTATTCAACACCACCAACAATGCAACTACCCTTCAACAAGACCTTGACTATGTGTCAGAATGGTCTAACAAGTGGCAACTTCAAATCTCAACCAACAAATTCTCTGTCTTGCACATTGGCAAAAAAAATCAAAACATAAAATACAAATTAGATGGACATGACCTTGTAGATGACCCTCACTCTGTCAAGGACCTTGGAGTACTCATTTCTAAAGATCTAAGTGCTAGAGCCCACTGTAACAACATTGCCAAAAAGGCACTAAGAGTTGTTAACCTAATCTTGCGTAGCTTCTTCTCTGGTAATATTGTACTACTAACTGGAGCATACAAAACATTTGCTAGACCAATTCTTGAATACAGCTCATCTGTCTGGAACCCACACTGGATATCGGACATAAATACAATTGAGAGTCCAGAGATATTTTATGAGAAGAGTCCTCCATTCCTCTACCCGGAATAGAATATCTTATGCCACCAGACTCCAAATTTTGGGCTTAGACAACTTAGAACTACGCCGACTTCAGTCTGATCTAAGCATAGTACATAAAATTATCTGCCATAATGTCCTACCTGTCAATGACTACTTCAGCTTCAATCACAACAATACACGAGCAAATAATAGATACAAACTCAAGGTAAACCACTCCAAACTCGAGAAAATATGACTTCAGTAACAGAGTGGTTAATGCCTGGAATGCACTACCTGACTCTGTAGTTTCTTCCCCAAACCCCCAAAACTTTAACCTTAAACTGTCTACTGTTGACCTCACTCCATTCCTAAGAGGTCTATAAGGGGCGTGCATAAGTGCATCAGTGTGCCTACCATCCCTGTTCTAATATTCCTTTTTACTTACTCTTTTCATGTATTCAAATTATGTTTATACTTTTAGCTGTTATCTTATATATGATTGACAAAATAAATAAATAAAAAATAAATAAATAAAAAAGCCAAACAAAACAAAACATGGAGAATCATTCCAAAAATATGCTGTTTATGGAAAACTGGTTTTCCAAAGGAACCTGTAATCTTTAACAACTTTAAGGCCAAACCCTCTCAGTTATCTCAATGAAATCCCATTGACATGGGCCAAGGCAATTGTTAACAGTATCACAAAGAATAATTCATCCACCATCTCATGTTGATCATAGTAGTTGAACTTTCTAAATAAGTTTAATATTTCTCTCCAGGCTAATGTATTCAGGGCATGCACAATCACTTTCTTGCCATCTCTTGGAGAATAGTGAACCTCTTTGCTTTTCATCTCAAATTGTTTATCCTGGCTGACGATCTTAAATATTTACTTTCTATCTTTGTTTCTTCTGCCTGTTCACAATGCAGTTATACTTTGCATTTTAATATGCACAAGCTTTTCATTACTTGTCTATTTGTGATACTTCATATTTTTTTCTTTTTAGAAAATAATACTTTTTAAATTTCTTTTATTATTTACCTTTATTTTGGGTTTTTGCTCAGGATCATCAGTGGCAAAGATGGTTTTGGATTTATCTGAATCTGTTGCCTATTAAAGGCATGAGTTAGATTCCTTAGAAAATAGGACATGAATGTCTCCATACCAGTGCACCCATCTATCTCCCAGCAGCTGGTACATACTCAAAACCACATTGCCAAAAATTCAAGCAGAAATTTGGAACTAAGGAACATTGGATTAGGCAGTTCTCTGATGGCTAAAGTTCATTGGTTCCAAATTGTGAATTCCTAGTTTCTAGGATACTTGTTTGTAACTGTAAGATCCTCATCAGGATAACTAAGAATGGCATGTATATCCAGGCTAGGAAAGGATGATAATGACTTGTCCTGCCATATGCTTAACTGCAAGATGAGTTCAATTTATGGGTCTGGTATCTGACCTTCCTGTTTCTCCTATTAATAATACATTTATTAAAAAATTGCTTCCCCCCTTTAATGACCCTGTAATCACTTGCATCGGGCTGGAGTCGGGGAGACTGAATGGAGCTGAATGTTTACTGGCTGAATGCCCTTCCTGATGCCTATGTGGAGTTTGCAGCAGATATTTTCATTTGAGAGAGAAATATTTAGGATCGAACTCCCACCTCCTGATGGTGAGGTGAAAGCTCCATCTCTAGGCCACCACGCTGCCCATATAAAAGATTGATATTGGCCAAAAATTGGGCTTCCAAAGGAATGACCACCATTCTTTAGTCCTGTATGTTATTTTATTTATTTATTTATTTATTTATTTATTTATTTATTTATTTATTTATTTTTCATATTTGTATACCGCTCTACTCCCGAAGGACTCAGGGCGGTGAACAGCCATAATAAATACAAATACATATAGAAGTTAAAAACTATTAAGAAACAGATTAAGTAATTTAGGCTCAAAGATTAAGAACATCCAAATTTATCTAAAGAGGTTTAAAACCCAATTTAAAAGCCAGTTTAAAAGCCAAATTAAAAAGGGAGAGTTAGGCCAGACCAGCTTGTTGGAATAGAAATGTTTTCAGGGCACGGCGGAATATGCGTAAGTCTTGGATGTTTCGTAACTCCGGGGGAAGCCCGTTCCAAATGGTAGGTGCCCCCACAGAAAAGGCTCTCCCCCTGGGGGCCATCAGTCGACATTGTTTGGCCGACGGCACCCTGAGGAGTCCCTCTCTTATCATGGTGATTGAAGAGTGTTCCTTGGAGGAATGAGAAAAGAATGCCAGGAGTATGTAAATCCACCAGGGTCATCTAAGGCATGAATGTTGTTCAGCTAAAACAACCTGGCACTGATATTGGACAGTACTGATATAGGAAGATGCTGGAGATAAAGATGCTAGGAAGATAAAGACTTTAGTGCAATGGTGGTGGGTTTCAAAATTTTTTACTACTGGCTCTGTGGGCATGGCTTGGTGGGCATGACAGAGGAAGGATACTGTAAAATCTCCATTCCCACCCCACTCCAGGGGAAAGATACTGTAAAATCTCAATTTCCTTCCAATCAGCTGGGACTTGGGAGGCAGAGAATAGATAGGGGTGGGGCTAAGTCAGAATTTTTACTACCGGCTCTCTGAACTACTCAAAATTTCTGCTACCGGTTCTCCAGAACTGGTCAGAACCTGCTGACACCTACTTCTGGTAAGAGTAACAATTTATTCTGCAAGGGAGAAGGCAATGGTGAATCACTCCCAAATTTGATCAAGAAAAACACATTGATGGAAAATATAAAATGATTGACAATATAATGCTGGCTGGTGGCTCTTCAGGTCAGATGACACTCAACATGCTACTGAGGAAAAGATGAGGCTCTTTCCTACTAATAGTGTTTAAAACACGGCTAGATTAAATGTCTAGTTGCTGATGCCAATATGTAGGAAAACAGAATTTAAAGCTGTAAAAGCAAAATTATAGTGCGAACACGGAATGTAAGTATGAATGAGGGAAAGCTCAATACGATGAAAGATGAAATTGCTCAATTACACATTGACTTTTGAGACATCAGTGAAATGAAACGAACTGGAATTGGACACTTTCAGTCAGAAGGTCATACTGGTTTTTACTTAGGAAACAAAAATCAATGTTTTTAATGTACTTTTATTAATAGTCACAATGAATATAGCAAGGATAGTATTCGGGCACAATGCAACCAGTGATAAATAATATCAATAAAGCTTGACAATTATATTAATTATCTGAATTTATGTTCCAACCACTGATGATGCTCAAGAAGAGGATGTTGATCGGTATTATGGTCAAATTCAACAGAACATGCAAGCAAGATGTTCTGCTTGTGGTTGGTGATCAGAATGCCAAAGATGGAAACAGTAGGAAATAACAGTAGGGAAAAAGAGTTATTTGTTTATTTACATATCTATTTATTAATTTTATATGCTGTCCATCTCACCAAAAAAGCATCTCTGGGTGGCTTACAAAATTGGATCAAGTTGAACTAAGACAGAATTTGAAGTACAGTACTGTACCAATGATGAATATGTAAAAACTTTAAAAAAAACTTGAAATGGAAGAAGAACAGATCAGAGAATACATGATAAAGTGGGCAAAGAATTTGGGATTATAATATATTGCTGACTCAGTGGAAAAATATGTGGTCAAAGGGGTTGGAAATTTATATTGTGTTACAATATTAAAGATAATATTTATAGAATTAATGACTATAATCATTATAATCATTAATGACTATGCCACATTAAAAAAATGTAATCAGTAAATTTTGGGGTCACTATTTATGCTATTTGTGTGATTATTATTCCAAGTCCGTCTCCTTCATAATGTACATTGCTGACACAAATACATTTTTATAATAAAATGTTGCTATACTATATTAGGCACGAAAGTGCTTTACTCCAGTTTTTCCTTCCCTATTTGTGAGATTTAATTTAAGAACACTTCCTGAATTGCAGTTTCCTGAGAAGTAAACCTGCTGAAAATAATATAGAAAACAAGTTTTCTCATACCAAGTATAAGGATCAGGGAGCAGATATTGTAGGTGCAGAATTTTCCTAATCTATGTATTTTTAAAGTGGAAAACCCCCCTCCCCCATCCATTTCACATTCTATTATTATATGCACACATAGAGGGTATATTTTCTGATTTGGAATAGTTCTTAAATTTCACACCCTCCTGGGATTAGGAAGAAGCAGATGTTGTGGTCATGGAAAAAAGATCATTTTTAAAAATGCATGTCTTTTTTCAATGTAAACCGTTAATACAATAGTTTGACATCTAAAGCTTTTTGATGGATGGCTACCTGTAGAGAGGTACTGTTTTATTCTGTCAAATATAACTTTCCTTTGTAAATGCTGAGATGGTAATGTATAGTTTTCTTCTTTTCTTTCTAGCCTACACAGGGTAATTATGGATTATTAATAATGCAGTACTGCAAATGATATTAAATGAACTACATTTGTTAATGTAGATCTTATCTAACTGCTTTTTCTATCAGTGGACTGTTTCTCAATGGGGGGTACTAATTAGCTGTAATATGTAGAAGAAAGATGAGACAGGAATCCAATCAGATAAATGGCATCTATTTGCAAAAATACAAGAAGGGGGGCAGAAAATGCATTTGGTGTGGTGCGAATTTTGGTCGGGGTGCAATCTAAATATTTCTTTCTGTAGTGTTGATAATAATATGAGAGTTGGTAGGGGGCTTTTAGGCCATCTAATCCAACTCCCTGCTTAATATGTACTTTTCCCAGATTTCTGGTATGAGTGTGTGTGCATGCATGGGTGGGTGTGTCTATCACTGTCCTAGATAACTAATTTTGTTGTCCATCTGCTCTTGCTATTAATACATTTCTCTAACCTTCAACATAAAGTACATCAGAAGTAATACAACATTCTATAGCAGCGGAGAAAATGTTGGTGCCTTTTTTCTACCTCCTCAAGTATTTACTTATTTTCTGACTCCTATAAACTCTAGGTTCAGCATGCTAAATTCCCAACATCTTTCTTGGTGTATCTTTCCTTATCCTCAGCCACACTGATTACTATTCTCTTCTGAATTAATTCTAGGTCTTTTTTCATAGTCACATTAAAATATGAACTGGACATCAGTGATAACAAGTGATGGTATGTGATAAAAAGTTGGATTGGGACTAAGAAATAGTCAGTTTTAAGGACACTTGACTATGGAATAGCGTATCTATTTAGGTCATTTACTAAGCTTTATCTCAATTCATGAAATTTTAAAGATTAAAAATGAAGGCAATCTTCTTCCATGAACTATATTGATCCCCCAAGGGAAACCCTTCCCTTCTCTCTTCCCTTCCCTTCCTTTCCCTTCCCTTCTGCCAAAATCCTGAAATCTCCTTTTTCATGTACTTTCATGTATATCTACACACGTCTCTGCTAAATGTGTTGAATGTGTTTCCCTCAGCTCAGTTTGCTATTCTACTAAAATAATTTTGAATGCTATTCTTGCCATCTGATATATTAGCTTTCCCTCCTAGTTCTGTGTCAAACTCAAACTACACAAGGATTCAATTTTGCTTTTATTACAATCTCTTATGCTTCAGGGCATTGTGCACTAATAATACCTTTTGGCCCACCTCTACTCAGGAAGGAGCTACATTTGTCAGCTGGAGTGTTTTCAGTATTCTTTACAGCTGATTCATAAAAAAATATTTTTGTTTGACCTGTGTTGGTTGATTCAATTACTTCCACTACAACCCAGAAAAATTATTGACAAAAATAATGAAGAACCTGGAGCCCAGAGCTGTGTAGTGATATTTCATTTGAGAGCCCCCCTCTCCAGCATGATGGGAGAACCCCCGAGGACCACTTTCTGAGTGTTGTTTAGTTTTTTATCTTGCTGCAAACTGATTGACAGTTTCATCACCTAACTAGGTGATTGATGGTTTTCTCATCATCAGTTTGTTAATCAAAATATCACAGGGAACTTTATTGTCTGTACTACTGTACTACTGGCTTCATTTACATCACATATAAAGGGCAAAAGTCACATATGGTCCTTCAAAGATTTGTGTCTGACATACCAAAACTTTAAAAAATTATCAGATCTGTTTTAATTGGACAAGAAGGAGAAATTATTAAGGGCGTAACTATGGAATAATAATATTACCTATATTTAATTTGAATGCATATTAAATGAAATTTTAATTTTTGCTGTGGCCCCATTCACTGCTTTTGATTCTTGTCTCTCCCACGTCCAATTATGCATTTTCAAATTAGATTAAAATTCCCCAATAGTTATGTCAACTTATTTTATGAGAATCATAGAATATAGAAGATCTATTTCTTTTCTTCAAAACCATAAAATGTCACCTTTGGCAAAGCAATAGTGTTTAGCAGAATAATAATATGCTAGAGAGAACACTTATGCCTCATTACTGATGCATTCAAACCAAAATAATTTCTTTATGCTGTAATTATAGATAGTGAAGGAGTTATATTATTCTATAGTGTCATTAGGCTAGGCTAATTCTCTCTGATCAGACCATCAGAATATCGGGGTCAAGAACTGAATAATCTTCAGGGAACTACATATGTTTGTCTGCTGCCCCATGTGTGCTTTTGAGAGTATAAACAGACCTTTTCCATATAATATTTGGAAAACTTTACCAGGCTCTCCATAAAGAGCCTATTTTGATAGAGCTTCTGTACCTTGAATACCTGGACTCTTCAAATTAATGCTTGGTGGCCAGGAATGTGGATTTAGTAGTTTCCTGCTTTCCTGACTGCAAGTTTATTTCTATGTAAATTGATGAAATTTAAAACAAGCTCAGCAAGAAAATTTAGACATTCGGGGTGCTTCGTTTCCTTGTCGGTAGATTTTTAAAAACTAGTTTTCTAACATAAATGCTTTGGGCAAGCAATTTTCTTTAACACAAGGTCATTTGTTTTGCTTATTCCTCTTTTGTATGCATTTCCAATACATGCTTTCTTAAAATATATATTTATATTTTACTTTGTGTTTTGACCTGGGAACTGTGTTTTTTAAAATTTGGAACCCACAGGTTTCAGTTCAGATTCTGCAGATTTTAGTTTGAGACACTCAAATTAAGTTCAGGTAAAACTAATTCTTAATGAAATCTTCCTCATTATACACGATGCAAAGAACATGTATATGAACTCTTCCATATATCAATGAACATAACATAAAGTTCTCAAGATGATATGGATTAGTTCTGCTCATTGTTCAGTGATGGCCTGTTTCTTCTCTCTCTCCAAACATCAACTGGACCCTTGCTAGTTCTGTAAGCATACACCTCCTACATACCAATCAGAATCTCCCCTGAACTCTAAGAACTCCCAGATGGAAGCATGGGGTCTGTTATTTATTTATTAAATTTATATGCCACCCATCTCTCTGATACGGAGGCCACCTTGTATATTTTTTAAAAACTGTATTGAGAATTCCATGAAGCCTTTCCCATGCATTCCCCCAGCCCATGAAAATCTTAACTAATGAAAAATATAGTTCAGTATTAGGATTATGTACAATATTTGACCCTTTGCAAAATTCTATGATTTATTATTGCTTTAACTGATGATTGGGACCTATCCAGAATTCAATATAAAAAGGGCAGATACGTTCCACCTGTAAGGGTTAAAAAACACATGTGTCCTTTGGAAATTTTATGCAGCTGCTTCAAAGGCTGTTCCCAGCTGACTGCATGTCTGTTCATGCACAGCTGTTGTTGTTTTTATTCTTTGAAAGTGGTTCAATAGAAGTGCTATCTAGGAATACCTAGGCATGAGCAGATGAATGGGGCCAGACTTTGAAGTAGCTCATAACCCTTTCAGAGGACCTTCTCTATAATGCTGCCTGCCTATGGAATACCATTTCTCCTGAGATGTATACATCCCATCCCCACACCCAGAACTTACTTAAATGACCTTTTAAACCCTGGCTCTAGACCCAGGCCCACCTGGGCGATAGCGGGTAATGGATTCTTTGTACGATATTGATTTTTTTCCCCAGATGTTATCTTTTGAAGATATAATTCTGCACCTTTATAATGCTTTACTATTGGATTTTGTAAGCCACCTAGAAAAGTAAATAAAAAGACATGGTTCTTTTAAGGTGTGGAGGAGGATTACTTTATCCATATGTTTTTCAAAGGACAGCTTAAAAGACAGCATAGTATCATAGCACTAGATAAAGTAGCACAAAGTCTCCATGTATAGAATAGAATAGAATAGAATAGAATAGAATAGAATAGAATAGAATAGAATAGAATAGAATAGAATTCTTTATTGGCCAAGTGTGATTGGACACGCAAAGAGTTTGTCTTCGGTGCATAAGCTCTCAGTGTACGTAAAAGATACAAATGATAAATCATGATCATAGTCATCATAAATATATTCATCATGAATCATAAGATACAACACTTAGTGATAGTCATAGGATTCTAAATAAGCAATCAACATAAATCATACTAGGAAACTAAATAAAACAATGTAAAATACAAGTAACAAAGTTAGAGTCATAAGTAGAAAAGGAAATAGGTAATAGGAAGGATGAGAAGAATACTGTGTTTTTCCAAAAAGACGACTCACCTTGAAAAGAAGCCCTATCATGTTTTTGAGCGCATGAGATCAAATTAAGCCCCACCCATAAAATTAGCCCTAATTAAAACCCCACCCATGCTGGGGTTCAGGGGTTGGGGTGAGACACACAGGTAAAAAATAAACTAGGGTGGGGATGGGGGGGTGGAGCTCCCCTACTTACCAGGCTTCGCACATCCTGACACCTGCGTCGCCTTCTTCTGTAGCTGCTTCTTCTGTGGCTGCTTGCCGCCACTCGCATGCATTGCCCTGGCCTCCATTTTGTCTTTAGATGGCTGCCAGAAGGCATCTCCGGATCGATTCAGAGCTCTGTTATCGGCTGCAGATGCCTTCTGGCAGGCACCTGAAGATGAAACAGAGGGCGGGATGATGCATGCAAGTGGTGGCAAGCAGCCACAGAAGAAGTGGGCCAGCAGGGGGCTGTCAATGCCACTGCTGCAAGCTGCTTTTTCGGGGGTCAAAAGAAAATAAGACCTGGCCTTCTTTTTGGAGAAACACAGTAACAGTAATACAGTCTTAGTAAATAGTTTCACAGTGCGGTGGGAATTAGTTGTTTGCTCCCAACAAATACATCATTTGATTTGGATCATTCATTGAAAAAAAAAGAGCTGTACCTTCAACTCAAAACAGGATCTTACTCATGTTTAGTACAGTATTTCAATCTATTGATTACTGTGACTCATATGCCATTTCAATCCAATTGACTCTAAGTGCTTTGCAAGTGAAGATAGGATGGATTGATTCAACAAAATAGAGTTATAACCAATGCCACTTCTGTTAATTTGAAATCCTTTGCCACTGAGCTTTACTTCATATTCGGAAAGTAACAATGTTCATATAATTATAAATTGTATATTTCAATGAAAAAGACCTTATCTTGTTTCCCCCATCTGCCTCAACCCATTGCCATGTCCCAAAACACTGCATTGCACTGAATGGATGCAATAATAATGAAAGTTTTAGCCCCATAACTAATGCTTAAAGTATGGGAAGTTAGATTGTAATGTGGCTTTACACACAGAGTCCTTCTGCAGTGAGTATCTAATCTATTGACAATACATGTTAGTGACAATATAAGGTGTTTTTGGAGCAGAAGCAAATTAATTGTATGTTGTAACCTTCTGTACTGTGCCATGTAACCACTGTTTTGACTGCTAAGACAAATGTTTTATTATTGTAGAAAGGATCTAATACAACTGCAAAACACAAGTTCAAGCAATTTAGTAAAATGACAACTCCAGGTTTTGGGGATATTATTATTTCTTAAAAAAAGAGAGAGGAAAGTGAGAAAATTCTTTTTATTAAATCTCTTTGTCAACATTTGGTAGAGACTCCGGAGAACTATTTACATTTATATACAGCTATATCATGTAATTAACATCAACAGATAAACATATCAATATGTTCGAGCAGATGTACAAATGTATCTAGACATATTGCACAGAAACCTTGATAATTCTTCCAAATGCAATATTGTATTCCAAATACTGTATTCCCTGTAGAACGTTTGCTCAAGGCTATGCTTAGGTATACTCAAAAACCCTCATAGCTAGTCATGGGGGAAAACATGTTCTTTTACAGATAATTGCTACTGGCAGTTGGAGGCACTCAGAATTTGATGTGCAATAATGTGACCCGACTATGTATTAAACTTTTTTTGAAGGACATGGTGTAAAGTAATTTTATATGCATCTCAGAAACATTATTTTGGGGGGCATTTCATCGGGTTAGCACATATTTTAACAACTTTTCCATTTTTAATATTACAGTTAGGCTTTGTCCTAATAGTTCTCCTTTTTTTTTTTTTAAAAAAAAAACTTTTTTCTTCAGAAAGAATGAGAAAAGAGAGAAAGTGGAAAGGAAACAAATTGGGGCAACTTGTAAGGAACATGTAAATACAGTAACATTTTATATTATTGATATTGGAAGTGGAAAAAAGGGGTAATCAGTATCTAGGGTACTTATGAATATACATGATTAAGTATTCACATGCTATGTGAATCATTTAATTTAAATGCTTTTTAATAGGGACATATTATGCTACTTAATTTTATGCTAATCACTACTTAGCTACCTTATGGCAAGGACTCTTCTATATTTTACAAAAATTAGAAAGAAAGGAGACACCTTTTTATTGTAAAGGGTGTGGTATAATAAATGTGCAATTACAGGGTAATATGAGAAAATTCCATGATTGCTAATACTATATGAAGCAGGGGTGAAATGCTCCCGTTTCGGACCAGATCTCCCGATCCGGTAGTGATGGCGGCTGGTGGTTCGGAAAACCGGTAGCAAAAATCCCTGTCAGCCACATGCCCAGCTGAGCTGCACGATCATCAGAGGCTTTTAAACATTTTTTGAAAAGCATTTTTTCTTCTGCCGAAAAAATGCTTTTAAAAGTAAAAAAAAAAAGCCTCTGATGATTGCATGGCTCAGCTGGGATCGTCAGAGGCTTTTAAAAGCATTTTTTTTCTTCAATCTCTTCGGCCGAAATGGTTGTAGAAAAAAATGCCTTTAAAAGCCTCTGACAATCCCAGCTGAGTTGCCTGATCGTCAGAGGCTTTTAAAAGCATTTTTTTTGCAACCTCTTAAGGTTGTAGAAAAAATGCTTTTAAAAGTAAAAAAAAAAAGTTGGCCACACCCACCCAGTCGCATTACCACCCAAGCCACGCCCACAGAACCGGTAGTAACAAATTTTACATTTCACCACTGATATGAAGTGTGCATGTGTGTACATTGCATTCTTAGGGCTCATTTTGGTGCCTTAGCATTTTTTGTGACCTAAAAACTGATGCCACCAGATGCTCAATATGCCATTTAAAAACAGCCATACACATATCATAGAATCTGAGAGTATAATGAATGAGATCATCATCTGAGTGATATAATAATAAGAAAGGTTAGAGTCATTATAAAGTGTTGAGTGTGTGTGTGTGTGTGTGTGTGTGAGAGAGAGAGAGAGAGAGAGATGGAGTGTAAATGAACAAAGGATAGTTTGTTCATTGCAATACACATGGTTTTCAATTTATGACCAAAATTGAGCCCAGAATTTATGTTGCTAAGTGAAAAATTTGTTAAGTGAATCACTGCAGAGGTTAAGTTAGGAACACGGTTGTTAGTGAATCTGCATCCCCTATTGACTTTGCTTGCCAGAAGGTCACATAAGGTGATCACATGACCCTGGGAACACTATGAATCAGTTTCCAAGTATACAAATTTTGTTCACATGACCATGGGGAATGCTGCAACAGTCATAAGTGTGAAAAACAATCAGATGTCACTTTGTCAGTGTCATTGTAACTTTGAACAGTCACTAAATGAACTGTTGTAAGTGGAGGACTACCTGTAGTGGAAATGAGGGAGAATTATCAATTTCATTTGAATAGCCTCTGTGTCATTTCATATGATACCAGGAAGAGATTTCTGGCCTTCAGTCTCAAATTTCTACAAGGTACAAGAGGCTTATAGCAGCAAGCAGAGCCAGAAAAATCCAAGTATGTACAGAGGAATGGTTGTGTTTCTTCAGAGTAGGTTAAACATGATTCAGATGAATCTCAAAATAAACTCCAAAAATAATTCCAGGTAGCAGGGCTGTGCAAAATCTTTAAAGGGGGAAATTTGCAAGGCATGTTGGCATGAACAAAGGACCGCATCTCAAAGAAGCAGCTGTGTCTTTTGAAGACACATGCAATGACTATGAAAATAATTCTATATTAGATGGACAAATGGTTTGACCCAGTTTTAATAACAGGAAAGTAACTGCTACATTCCAACTCTTCCCAAGCTATGCTGAAATTCAGCACACCTAGAAAATACCAGGATCAAGAATGAAACAGTCGCATATTCATATATGAAGCTTGTCACAAAGATGAAATATGTGAACTTCTGAATCTATTAACAAGGTATAATACTATAGATCCTCAGCAGGGGTGGGTTCTACTTACCTCAGCTACCGGTTCGTAACGGGAGCGCGCACACGCGCACAAAAGCTTCTGCACATGCGCAGATCGTCTGTGATGACATCCGGTTGAGTGGGCGGAGCCTCCCACCACCATTACTACCAGTTCACAAGAACCGGATCGGATCAGGATAACAAGGCTAAATAGGGACAGAATTCATCCATCTTGCTCCAGCTCTCCATGAAAATACAGTACCTGCTTTTTAATGCACATTTCATCACTCCAGGGACAGTGGCAGTCATGCTACCTAAAAGAAGAAAATAGTGTGACAAAACATGATTTTCTGTAGAAAAAAGTGACAATAGGAATCCAAAGTATGTATCGGGTGCTGTTGAAGCTCATTCCTCATAAACACTGTCTTAGTCACATGCTTTCCTTTTCAGCTTTTGGAATCTATAAGTTAAACCAACAAGGCTTAAGGCTTCAGTTAATGTCTCAGAATAGGACATCACAATTTCCCAACAGATGTCCTTCAGATATGCTAAGATTTAATTTAATTTAATTTAATTTCCAAGTTATATACCGCCCTTCTCCCTGAGGACTCAGGGAGGTGTACAGCCAAGATAAAAAACATAGAATACAAATATTAAAACATTTAAAAATATATATAAATTTTGGCCCGAAAGTTAAGAATCACAGACTAATTAAAAGACTTTAAAAATTTCTTCTTAAGCCAACCCGGCTTGCTGAAAAAGATGGGTTTTCAGGGAACGACGGAAGGCATTGAGGTCATGGATTCTTCTTATCTCCAGGGGCAACTGATTCCAGAGGGTGGGAGCCCCCACAGAGAAGGCCCTCCCCCTGGGGGCCACCAGCCTACATTGTTTACAACCAGGGATGGCTAGAGACACTTTGGCACCTTAGGCAAAGTCACATTCTGGTGCCCTTATGGTTTACTTCATCTTCCGATTTTGTTAGGAATTTCAAAAAGGCGTCCTCTTGTTTCTCCCTCTTCTTTTGAGTTCTTGAGCTTTAAACGTATGATTTTCATCCCCAGACAATTTTTTCCCCCCTTTCTCGGACTCTTTCACACTATTTACACTGTGAAATTATATTTAACCCTCAAGTGGCTGCATTGGCACACAGAGCACACCATTACTGTCTTTTGCCTTTTTTATTGTATTTTTCAGAAGTGTCTTCAATTTCGGTGTCCCCTAAAATTTGGCACTCCTAGGCCAGTCCCTACTTGGCCTTAAGTCTGGAGCCAGCCCTGACTATAACACCTTGAACTGAGAAACAGTCAAACGTAAACTAGTCAAATGTATCAACTGCAAGGAACTATGTCTATAGAGATTCTCAGTCATCCAGGTCATGGTTATCCCAAAGGTGCTTTTTCAAGAGGCAACTGGACTTTCTGGTTTTTCTTTCAAGACATTTCGTTTCTCTTCCAAGAAGCGAAGAACTAAAGATGCTTCTTGGATGAGAAGCGAAACATCTTCAAAGAAAAAACAGAAAGTCCAGTTGCCTCTTGAAAAAGCACTTTTGGTGTAAGAAACTATGTAGTATAAAATAATAAACCTGAACAAGATCTTAAGTGCTAGATGACAATAATGTTGGATGATTCAAGGTGTAAAAAGGTTTGACTATTGCTGCAAGAACTTTTCCAGCCTTCTCCTTGATCCATAAATTAATGCATCTTAATTTAATGCTCCTTTTGCAATGGATATGTTGAAAACAAAGTATACAAAATTCATTGCATACAGCAGGCCAACTTTTGAAATCTTATTTTTATATGCTCTCTGGTCACTGGTCTAAGACTGTAATAATAAATTGTTGTTGTTTATATACTCTCAAGAAAAACTACTCAGGCATAGTTAAGCCCTTTGAAATGATTCACTGTCAATTCTACAAGTATGCTGGTACTTTTATTGATCACATCTTCTAATTCAGATTTATTTTACATAAGAAAAAAATGCAACTGTCTAAATCCTGGTTTTGTAATAGGAATTATATAGTGAAATATAAATAAAATTTGGTGACCACTTGTTTGCTGTTCTGTTGAGCATATGGCAGAAGTATAGAAAGGAATAGCATACATCTCCTTTTATAAAGATCAGATTTCACATAATTACATTTCTACACTGGCAGACTATTTTCTGCTTCCTACAGGGGGAAAATACCAGAGCTGCTGGAGTTGGGTGGCATATAAATTTAATAAGAAGAAAAATAATAATCCGTTGAAGAACTCCTGGTGGGCCTGGTGGCTCAGCAGACTGATAGCATTGTGATTAACACCAGCTGTCTGCAATTACTGTAAGTTCGAATCTCACCAGGCTCAAGGTTGACTCAGCCTTCCATCCTTTCTAAGGTAGGTAAATTGAGGACCCAGTTTGTGGGGGCAATAAGCTGACTTTGTATAAACATACAAAAATATGAAGGCTATTGCTTAACGCATTGTAAGCCGCCCTGAGTCTCCAGAGAAGGGCGGCATATAAATCAAATAAAAAAAACAACAACTCCAAAGGCCAATATTGAGACCACCAGTAAAGAAATGAGAATTGTTGATTGAATGGAATAGAGTCGGGGTAGCTCCAAACATTTCCAGATTGAAGCAGCTGCCAAGAGATAAGTATAAACTGCCTTTCTTTCAGTGTTTCAGTAGACTCAAACCTTGTCCTCTCCTGCTTCTCTGACTCATTAAAGAGTAGATCTGTGACTTGTATGTGTTTAGTGATGTACATGTTCACTCATCGGATAAGAACTCTGGATCAAGGTGTCTGAGATAGTTGATTCCATGTTACTGAAATCCTTAGTTAGGAGAGAATGAATGAGCTGGAAGGGACTTTGGAGGTCTTCTAATCCAGCCTCCTGCTCAAGCAGGAGAACCTATACCATTTCAGATAGGTGACTAGGCTAGACTCTTCTTAAAAAACCTCCTGTGATGGATCGCCCACTATTTCTGAAGGTAAGCTGTTCCACTGGTTAATTGTCCTCACTGTTAGGAAGTTTCTCCTTAATTTCAGGTTGCTTCTTTCTTTGATTAATTTCCAACCATTGTTTCCTGTCCCGCCCTTCAGTGCTTTGGAGAATAATTTGACCCCCTCTTCTTTGTGGCAGCTCCTCAAATACTGGAATACTGCCACCATGTCACCCCTAATTCTTCTTTTCTTTAGACTAGCCAAACCCAAATCCTATAGCCATTCTTCATATGTTTTAGTCTCATATGTTTGATCACCTTAGTTGGTCTTCTGTGAACTTTGTCCAAAGTCTCAACATCCTTTTTGTAATATGGTGACCAAAGTTGGTGGCAATATTACAGGTGTGGTCTTACTAGGGTTTTATAAAGCGGTACTAATACTTCATGTGATCTTGATTCGATGCCTCTGTTTATACAACCCAGGATTGTATTAGCTTTTTTGGCTGATGCTGCACACCGCTGGCTCATATTCAAGTGATCATCCACTAGGACTCCAAGGTCCCTCTCACAGTTTGTGATAACATTGACATTCCATTCGATATCCCAATATCCCTTAATCCTGTGAACTTGAGTTTATGCACTGAACCTGAATTTATCCACTGAGAACCTAAATTTGTCCACTTACAGCAGTTCCATTCTTATAATAGATACAAAAGTAAGTCAAGCTGAAGCCAATTGAAGGGCTTTCCCCCACTGCTGAATTGAAGTGCCATCAACCCATCTTTGAAAGACAGAAAACTATCTTAGCCTGTCCCCACTGCCAAGCTATCTTGTCTCTTTTGCCCCTCTTTTGAAGCGCAATCAGTTTCTCTGAGATATGGAATGACAAAGACTCACAGATTTTTACACTCCTTGAGGTTGCCCTTGGATGTTGTCAAATTAAAGAACACAATTGTGTTTTAATATCGGTTCCGTTAAGGCTGACAAGCTATTTCACTCATGAGCTAGGGATAAGACAAAGGTAATGTTGTGAGAATATGGCAAAACAAAGATATTGCCAGGGCATGTTTGGACTATGTAGGTGCAAATAGGGGAGGACTGTGCGCTTTAGAAGAGCAGATAATGTTTTGCTCTACTGCTGCTGAACAATCCTTGAAAAAACCTTTGTGCCGGGACAAGATAAATGTCACAAGAGCTGAGGATTTTCAATGTTATGTTAAAATGCAAGTCTAAGGCTGGAACAAGGGTTTCACATTGCAGAGTGAAAAATCTGTAGAGCTTGAGAATCCACAGGAAAAGGCTTTAAGTGCATCTTGATTACAAGCACTCTCCGTGACATTGGAGAAGCAGGAAAAGTCCTCTAAGGGGGAAAAAAAAAACCACCATTATCTGGTGGCTGCTATTATTTTAAGTCCATCCACTTGTTTATAACGTGTTTTTACACTTATTTTGGGAGGGAGGCGAAATGAGTTTCAAGGGCAGCAAAAATGTAAATGGATAATGCACTGAAAGCTAATAAAAACATTATAAAATAGCAATGAGATAAAATCAAAGCATATTAAAAACCTGGCGAACAAAACGGGAACAATTGTTCTGACTGACAATGAAGGAAGAATAAGTTTGATCTCCCTTAGGTCATGCATACCACTCTCCCCTTCTCCCAATCCCACTTATACTTATCATAGATTTGGAGCACAAAACAGGAACTCAAAAGAAGACAGCCGTCAAGACCAGGTTCATGCTGGAAATCACAGTCCTCCAAACATAGTAATCTCAATCCATTTAGGGCTTACTGTATGTAATAGTCAGCAAAGTGAGTTTGAGAATAATTAAAAAAAATACTCCATTAAAACTGAAATTTTTGTAGAACCTAAATATCAAATGCGTTATTCGGGATAGTACTTGAAACCCAACAAAAACTTTGAGTCTTGTTAAGATGCATTTTGCAAAATATGAATTGTACTAAGTGGATTCAATGAAATCTCCCAGAAATATATTATTGTAATTCCATCCACAGCAATTTGATGAGGTAGGTGGAGAAATGTATAAGTTGAGAGAAAGCCAATCACTCCTCTACCTTTTCACCCTTTTCACCCAAGAGATTTGTGCTAGTTTGAAAGCAGGTCTAGAAATCAATATTTCTCTGGCATCAGCAGTGTTGGAGAACTGAGCTGATTTATTTCTGACCCAGCTACAAAGTAGTTAAAACCACTGTGAAGCTAGGATTTTTTTTTTGTTTTTGTTTTTTGTAGATTTAGTTACACCTGCAATTTGGACTGGGATTGCCATTGCTAAGCAGTGTGATCATAAAGCATGACATCACATGATTGCATTGCTTGGAGATGACTATCCAGGCTGCCTTAGTTGTCATCATAACCCAAGACACACAGGTTATTAAGCAGAAGCAGAAGGAATCCCAGGTAAGGAGTGGGGATGGCTGCAGAGAGATGGGGGAAGATCCTGGGAGGTTCAGCTCAGGCTGCATGTGTCTTTGGTGGGAGGGTGGATGCTGCAGTGTGGCATGAACACAGGAAGGCCAGGGAAAGAGGGCAGAGGGTGCATATGTGCAAAGTCTGGGAAAAGAAGGCACTGGGTGCATGCATACGTGCGAGTATAAGACGATTGGATAAAGAGGGTGTAAGGCATATGCCAATACAGGTATGCTGGGAGAAAGGGTGCTAGGTGCACATATGGGTATGTGTGAGCACAGGAAGGAAAATGGTGGTGTGGTGTGGTGTGGGGACGACTCATGATCTGTTCTGCAGGCTTCCCCATGGACTTTGCTTGAAAGAAGCCAGCAGGGAAGGTCACAAATGGTGATCATGTAACCATGGGAATCTTCAACTGGTCATAAGTGTGAGGTGATTGCAAAGTGCCTGAATTTTGTTTATGTGATTATGGGATAGCGGTAGTGGCGGGAACTTTGAGGCCTGATCATTAAGTTTCTTCATTCAACAATGTTGTAACTTCCAAAAGTTGCCTAACAACTTGAAGACCATCTGTAGTGGGAACTCTTCTTAGGACTTCCTTTGGGTTCCAAAACTTCAAACTCCCACTGTTGCATAAAAGACAAAAGAAACAGGGATGCAAGTGACAAGGGTTTGACCTTCAGTACAGCAGCATACAAAAGCATGAAGGTTCTTTTATGTGGGACAGAGATGATTTCTAATTCATTCCAAATTAATTCTTGTTAGTTTTTATTCTGTATTTGAAATTTGAATAAAATATTATTATAAAAAGGAACGGAGCAGAAAGGTTTGCTCTCCATCCTGACCTAAAACTGGGGGATAAAAAAAGAACAAGTATTTCTCCTTGTACAAGAGAATAGAAATAAAAACCATGGATTGTTTTCACACTGCTTTTGAAGATTTGGGTCATAAAAATACTGCCAGTATGGAAAGTTTCTAGACTTTCATTCTGTAATGTTTTATGGCCTATCAACTAGACCTGCTTTTAATCGCAAAAAAAGGGGAACTCTGTTGTATTCATGAAGAAGCATCATTAATATCTTTATGATTATGAGAAGATCATTAACATCATTCTTTCTTTTGCACAGAAGCTCTTCAATTTATTCATTTGAAATTTATAGAACAAATCTATTATCTCTGCAGATGTCATCACCTTCTGTCACCAGTTTCAGGCATTAAAAATAATGATCAGATTTTAAAGGAAGGTAGTTCAAAAACCCACATAACAAAATCTTTGAAATTTAACAAGCTTTATCACCTTATAACAGATTATCTCAACTGCACATTTCACCCTATTAAATATACTCTGTATATATTCATGTTTGTGTATGCAAACACACACACACACACACACTCATACACACAAACATACACAGGCACACACAATTGCACATATTTTCCCATGCAAGATTTTGGGAAAAGAGGGCTCACTATCTCTGAAACTTGATTTTGATGAGAGAATCAAACTGAATTGAATTGCTGTTGGAGAGATCTGGAGTAGACCATGTTTGGGCTTCCAGATCAGACTGAGTGGTCTGTGTACACATGGAACTCAAATATTTTCTAGGTCAATAAAAAAAAATTGCATTAGTTACTTTTCTGGGAGAAACACAGTATCTTCCAGATGCAGAAACAACCAATGTGTGATAATAAGGGAGACAAATTGCAAAGTGAATATGACAGGTTCTACGCACACATCAGCGTAAATTTGTGTACAACATATGTTTCTGCTTACTGCACACCTGTGATAACCAGAATATTTTACAGAGTTATTTTTTTTAATCCTATCCTTCTTCTACAAGTTCAGAATGGGTGCCTCTATATGCCAGAGGGAATTTGTCCATAGCTCTGGAAAAAAAATTAAACTGATTAATATTCAGAGGAGAACTATTTGTACTAGAGTTGTGAAAGGCACTCCAAAGAGGCATCATGCAAAACACAATAGGGGAAGCAAAGGGCTTCTCAATCCTAATTAGAAATGATAAATCCAAAGACAAAAATAACCATTCCATCCAGTCCTTTGAACAGTCAACTTGAATATGTCCTTCTAATTAGACAAGTGTAACCCTAGCAATGCAAGTCAGCTCTTCTGAGTTTCAGGAGTATGGCGTCCAATTTAGGTAATTCTTCTTGTTTGGATAGATTATAATTTGGCAGAATAGTGTTTTGCAAACTCAGAAGATGTGGAGAGACTTGTCTCATAGAATTGCCAAGAGCTGAACATGATTGAATGGTCATCATCATCATCATCATCATCGGAATAGTGTTTAATTCAAAGACGATACTATTGTACCAAGATCAGAAACAACTTCAGATGACAGTTTTATGGAACCAAATTTTAATAAGGCTTAAAACCAAACAATACAAAGCAGCTATTTTTTTTTCTTGCGGAAGATTTTCTTAAATGGGACGCTTTCCAGATCTACTGAACTCCAATCCCATAACCCACATATTGCCCAGAGTTGTGTTTTTTGTGAGATGGGCAGTCTTTAAATAAGACAGACAAGCAAACAATGCAGCTTGGTTATTGATATTGCTTGAAACCATGCTTTAATAATATATTCTTTTATTCTTTCCAAAATTAAGCGTATTTTTTTGTATGCATCTAAGTAGATGCCTCCTTGACATGTGAATTCAAGCTGTCACCAGTGACCTTGTAGGGTGAAGTTGTTACTTTAAAATGAGATTTTGTCTCTTAGTCTCTGAAAATAATGCTGCCGTAAAGATTTCATGTGAGCCATCGTTTCCCATAGAAGCTCATTTCAGCAAAGTAAACTATTAATTAAAATAACTAATGTCAGCTATTTCTCAAGCTGACAGTTAACACAACACAGCTTTTGCTTACCACGAGGTACACGTTACATGGGAGATGTACTTCTATTCTGTCCTAGCCACGTACGGTCCATTATTAGACTTCAGTAGAGTGATAAATTAACAAAAGCATTACTGCAGTTTTATTAGTGGCACAGGAGCTTAGGGAAAACCCATCTGGTGAGCAAAGAGTGTTTGACAAATACAGGAGGAAATAGTTGTTACAAAACTGCACATTCAGGAAAGATCTTGCCTGTGCAGAAAAAGCCAAGAATACTCAGCAAAGACATTTCTGTCGATGTGGACAGCCTTCCTGAGTCCCATGCCCTCCAGATACGTTGCACAATAATGAACTAGCTATTTTGACTGGATCTAATGGGACATCTAGAGGGCACCAGCCAGGTTGAGGAAGACTAGAGTATAGCGCATGTGTGCAGGCAAATTAACTAGTTAATGTAGCATTTCGTTAGTGCCTCTCCTGCACACTAGCTCTGCTGAGCTTCTCTTTTTCCTCTTACTGCTTGCAAATTCTTTCTTCTTCAACTATTCTGTAATTTAGCTTGTTCTTTGGGCTTTAAAGGACAGAATCTCATATTGTAGCTCTGCTGCTGAGTACTATTTACGATCTCTTCCAGACTGAACCGTTAAAAGCAAAGTTGTTTGCTTTGAGTTTTCAACTCAAAAGTTCTGAGTCAAATGCTTGCTATGTATGTAGTTTAGGAATGTTTATATTTAAATTTAAATGTAGACATTAAATGTAAATTTAAATAATATAAATTTAACATTTAAATCCTTTATGTCAGTCCTTTGCGCCCAGAAATGCTATCTTATTTTTATCTGTTGACTAGGCCCTTCCTTCTTTTTTCCTACTAGGTTTGAAGTAGTCTTTTTTCCTCTATGGAAGTGGGGTAACTCTCTTTTTAAGACTACTTTAGAAATATTTTCCATAAACTTCAATTGCCGATTCCCCTTTTATGTATTTTGTGACTTTCTAATCTAATCTAAATACAGGGTGAACGTTTCAAGGTCATGGCTGATTTCGCTATTCACCAGAGTTCCCAATGTTGCAGATCAATGGATCCATGATTTCTTTTTTAAGGATCTCTGATCTTTCCTAAAGGTAACAAAATGGCCATAAACTGTTGTACTTCATACATGAGGAAAAATTAGGATCAATTTTCAATATAGATTGGCTCTTTTCTTTTGGAGATTGGACCTTATCTGATATATTAGTATGAAAAAAGGAGGGTGTGCAGATGATAATTTGTTCATTAAATAATGTAATTCCTTAGTAGGTGGCAACTGGAACAAAATCCAGATTATTGGTTGATAGGTATGCTGTGGTTCTTTTGCTACATTCTGCAAGGGAAGTTAGGTTGAGAAATGAATTGGCCTTTTCTAATCTGATGTTTTCCAAATATTCTGAAGCGAAAGCTCTTAGGTTTCCCATTGAACATTTGTGATTTTCCCAAATACAATCATTTTGGTCTACATCCACAGCATGATTCCCCTGGTTGACCAGGGTATTTGAACTCAGACTAAAGTTAGAATTCCCTTAATATGTATAAAGATAACTAAGATTTTTCTAACAGTGTATATGTGTTTGACTACCGTCTCTTTTTGACATTTCCCATTTCAGTATGAACCTTTGACTTATAATTGCTTGTATTATAATGACATTCTTCTATGAATAGTTGGTGAAAAAAAAAGATAATCTCATAATTGACTCCATTTACTCAATTTTCTCAGATGATATTACACATCTCTTCTACAGGAGCACGCAGACAGTAGCACAATACTTGGAAATCTGCCTTAGGCTGGGTCCTTGCCAACATTAAACTATAACAGAGATTCTATGCAAACTATACCGTTTGGAAAAGAACATTACTTATTTAGGGACCACAGACAAAGGTCTTTTCAGCCTCACTTACCACAGAACATTCCTTGTAGACAGTCTGTCTGAAAACAAAAACAAAAACCATACACCTTTAGACTGCAATGGTAACATCAGGAGGATTTGCTCCTATTCCTGTAAATGTAGGGAAGTACAGCTATTAATGGCCTTAATTAGAAGAGGCAACAGTAGGTTATATGTAGCATTAGGCAACAGGATTGAAAAAGCTGCTTCTGATCACCCAAAAGCAATTTAGAGACAAGGTGATGTTCTAGCAAGGCCTTTGGAGTCAAAACAACATTTCATTTTTAATTTTTTTAATTTTAAAAAGGAAAACCACAAGGTACAATCAAATTGCTCTTCTGAAAGTTCGGCTATAGGTTATTAGGAATAAGAAAGTTTGCTAATAGCTCTGACGACGGTTCTGCGCTCAGATTTACTGAATGAGCGAGCTAGAGTTTGTTTCTTCAGGGAAAGAAATGGGGAACATGTGTAAAATTGCCAAAATGTTGTTTTGCATCTATCTATATGCTAATTACTCTGCTCTCTTTTCTTCTGTGGAATTTACTTATTTATTTATTTCAAGAATTTTTTTTTACCCCTACCATCCACTGCAATTCTCAGGGAAGCCTATAACATTTAAAAAACACACACCTCAATAATGCCGCCATTGCCAGTAGAAGGGAAAAAAATTATTCCACCCTTACTATCCATGCTGTCCACTAATTTTGACTATCCTTGACCTGTCAGTGAAGCCCAGACAATAAGATAAAAGATCTTATCAAAAAGATAAAAGATTTTCTGCTGATTCTGATCATCATCATCTTCATTTAACAACCACATATTCCCTTGTGGGGTGGAGCCTGGGCAACTGAATGGAGCTAGCAGAGTGTTTTAATGGCTGGATGCTCTTCCAGTCGCCAATATGGAGTTTTGTTCAGAAGATAAATTCTCAGTGTGCCCAGAGAGAGAAATATCTGCCTCTACCTAGGATTGAACTCATAGCTGCCTGATTGTGAGACAAGAGCTCCACTCCTTTCTGCTGATTCTGATGCCTAGGCTAAAATTAACTAAGCACAATTTTTGCTAGGGAAATTGGCAAATACCAGTAATTCAATTAAAACTAAAGAAAATCCAGTCAAGGCACAAAAATCTTTTATACACACAATAGGCTTCCCCCAAACCAAAATCCATCAGCCAAAGTCAACACGTGGACTCAGAAAGAGGCAAAGATTGCAAAACTCTGCCGTGTGAGAAACCGCATTTCCTCCTATCGTACCCTGGACATGGACTAGGTTCACGCACTAACTCAAACAAAGTATGGACTTTCTATAAATGTGTCCAACCTCTTCTTTTATGTGTAGCCACTTTCATTCATTGAGCATCTATTCTGCTGTCTTGCTGTTGAATAAACATTATCTCTACTTCATGCAAGTTCTTTTGAGAAACCTTGCTTGGAATTGGACCATAAATTCTGCTAATGCCGTTAACTGGAATTTTAAAAGTATATTATGGATCTCAATGAACATAGGCCCTTTATATTTCTTCTTTCACGAGACTTCTATTTAAATCATATTTTTGCCAAAATTTGAGGAGGAATTTCAAGAATGTTATGGAAACTAGCTATTACAAATGGGGTTATGCAGGAAGTAGGGCATGATTTGAATGCAATTTATCAGAGGTGTGTCTCTCAAAAACTCAATGGATGTATGTTGGGAATCTTTTATAAGTCATTTTGGGTCTCATGATAGAAGAAATGTGGAGTAGAAGTGTGATAAGATGATGGAAGAAAATGGAATTCAAATTGAATGAGAGCATAAAACACATTAAGCCATTGTGGTGGCAAGATCTGAATGTGTATTCTTCTTGGAACATAGCGGATCTGTGTAATCTAATCAATGAGTATTGAGTTGACAAAATGAATGCCATCCAAGTTTGGTCCCTGGAAAGATATTTATTTATTTATTTATTTATTTATTTGTTTATCAAATTTAGAAACCATCCATTTCTCTCATGGATATATCACAAGTGTCTTTAAATAAACCTTCTTTGAAAGAGTTGGGCTGGATCTGAGATATTGGAATGAATGTGTACAGTTGTATCAAAGGTGTTTTTTCAAAAGGCAACCGGATTGTATTTTCTTTGAGGAAGCCCACCCACTGGCCCCCACCCTTTGGTCTCTGCCTCGTAGCAGTTACCTCCTTGCAAGCAAACAGCAAGAAAAAGCAGCTCCTTTCAGCTTCAGCACAGCCTAATTAGCACAAGTTGATTGTTGTTGGATCAGCCTCCCGACTCTCAGCTGCAGGGATTGTTTCAGGCTGCAGGGATTGCCATTGCCTATTGCTGCACGGGCCTCTGCTCTTGCTGGAAAGAGGTAAATTGCTGGGAGCAGATTTTTTTTCTTGTGCTAATCAAGCTATGCTGAAAATGAAAATGAAAGTAAAGCAGGCTGTTTGCTTTTTGCTGCAACGAGGCAAAATTGCTGGGAGGCAGAGGCAGATTTCTTTTTCTTGTTTTCCTCACCAAAAAAGGTAGTTGTGTCTCATAGTCCGGAGCATCTTATACTCCGAAAAATACGGTAGTTGTATTCTAACAGGATCAATCATAGGATTAGACCATACTGACAGCCTCAAGTGGCAGATGTCGAAGAAACATTTTTGAAGAGATAAGTAGAGGGTGGAGCATCCTGAAGCATTTCCCTTCAGGTGCAGTAGATGATACCACTCCATCACTATGGTTAAAATAAAGCTCGGTTACCAGTTCAGAAAACTTCACTGAATATGTCCTTCAACTTAGAGACAAAAATGCTATCCCGGTGTAGATAACTTAAACTACAGAAGAGGATCTGCTTAATTTTAGTTTCATCATATAGTTTATGTATCTATGTCTATGACTATTTATATCAGTGTGTCTCTCTGTGTGAGTGTGCATATGTGTACATATATCCAATAATTAACCTTTGTAATGATAGGTCATTTACACTAAAAAAAGAAAGAAAGAAAAGAAAATACAATTTATAGTGGTATCAAAGGAACAATATGAATTTGTTTCTGGATTCAAGGACTGCAAAAGTGGCAGATGGTTATTTTATTTCTCCTTTGGGCCCTGTACTGGGCAGCTTTGATTGACCTAAGTGTTGGTCTGAATTATAGATTTGTAAAAGTGGACAGCTGAAACAAGTTTGTTTTGTCTTTGAAAATTGTAGCAAGAAAAGAGAATGGCAATGTTTTTCACCTTCAAGGACACTATAAAAATTACACTGGTAGCCTCCCAATGCCTTACTGAAATAATAATTATGATGAAATGAGGAGCCTCTATAAAATTTTCCACCTGTCTTTCTTTACTTTATCCTATGGAATTTGCATTTTTGACACATTGTTTTTTGGTTTTTGTTTTAACATTGAAATTCGGAATATTTAATAGTGATGGCAGTTCTCTGTTCACATGCCACTTAAGGCATTTACCACATAGCAGTATTACCAATGGTGGGATTCAGCCGGTTCGTACCACTTCGGGAGAACCGGTTGTTAACTTTCTGAGCAGTTTGGCAAACTGGTTGTTGGAAGAAATCATTAGGGCAGAGAACCAGTGGTTAAATTACTTGAATCCCACCACTGAGTATTACTTTGTAAGAATAGAAAATGGGGAAAAAATGAAAAGTACAATTGTATAGCTCACTTCATCTTCTCTTCATTTCAGTGCAAAAATATATATTTATCCAAGGTAGAATAAAAACTGCAGGTGTTTCAAAAGTTGAACCAAAGATGGCTGAACATAATAATAAAACAAAATGGCGAAGTTCTTATGAGATCAAGAATCTTTAAGAATAAGATTTTAAATAGTCCCCGGATAAAATAATTATAGCAATAACACTTTACTACAATGAGAGCTGAAGGTCCAAAAAGAAAACAGAAAACAGGAAATGTTGATAAAGGAATGAGAAAGAAAATGCATATTGAAGGTGATAATAGCAAAACATCAGAAGAAGTACAACCTTCAGCCTTCAAATCAATTGCTATAATATCTGTTTAGTGGAAAGTTTCCTGTGTTTCACATTTAATAAAAAGCAAAGCGGTTATTGCAAAGAAAATGACTTGCAAAGAATTTCAAACGGTTCCAATTTCAATAAATATGGGACAGGGGTGGGTTCTACTTACCTTTACTAGCGGTTCACATCGTGCCCGCACGCACATGCGCAGATCACCTATGATGATGTCCAGGTCAGTGGGCGGAGCCTCCCGCCGGTTTTACTACCGGTTCTTGTGAACTGGTCTGAACCAGGAGCAACCCACCACTGATATGGGACCATAATTACAATTAACAAATAATTCTGTATTGATGAGTGTAAACATATGTATGCACATACCTATATTCCCAGTTGTCAAAAAAATGAAAACAATTCACCTTTAAAATTAACCTGAATGAAGACTTCTACTTTCAAAATAGATCATATAATAGAGATTAATTAAACTCTGTTTTTGTTGCTTTAAATTTCCTTAAGCAATGAGTGGCTTTTTTTCCAGAAGCCCATGCAAACATTTTATTTAATTTAGAATTCACCTCACTTTATCTGAAATCAATGTTGTACTTGTCATACTGATTTCACAACACACATTTACCAATACTTACGTTAGGTCTTTCTATTCTTTCCTTGTGTAAAATATAAAATTGTCTCTTGGGCATACCAGAGTAACTGGAAGAAAAATATTCATAGGTGACAAAAAGCACTGTTTTGACAATTCATATTATTCAAAAGAAAAGAAAATACTGTGAAAGACATTAAATTATAAATAATGAAATTGATTGTAAATTAAAATTAGACTCTGTAGTTTTGCAGCATAGATACAGTGTGGTGATGGAGGTAGCTTTAAAGACTAGAATGCCTCAAAGAAGTTATTCTGCCTGTCCCCTGGAATCATATTTATTGGGAAATTATTCTTATGGTCTTTTCAGTACTAAAAGTTTCAAGGTAATGTTGTATCTTCCTAGATTCTCCAGGGAAGGGGCAAATATTTCCTAGGAAAAATTATATTAACTGTCAGCTAACAGTCAACTAACAGTCTTTTATCTTTCACATTTTAAATTAGCATTACATTTATACAAAATATTTTCTCTCTCTCTCTCCTGTTATCTATCTATCTATCTATCATCTATCTATCATCCATCCATCTCTCTCTCTATAGATCTATCTATCTATCTATCTATCTATCTATCTATCTATCTATCTATTTATCTTCTACTATCTATCTATCTATCTATCTATCTATCTATCTATCTATCATCTATCTATCATCCATCCATCCATCCATCCATCCATCCATCTCTCTCTCTATAGATCTATCTATCTACCATCTATTATCTATCTATCTATCTATCTATCTATCTATCTATCTATCTATCTATCTATCTATAATCTATCTATAATCCATTCATCCATCCATCCATCTCTCTCTATCCATCTCTCTCTCTATTGTCTCTCTCTTTCTCTCTATCATCTATCTATCTATCATCCATCCATCCATCCATCCATCCATCCATCCATCCATCCATCATCTCCCTCTCTATAGATCTATCTACCTACCTACCATCTATCATCTATCTATCTATCTATCTATCTATCTATCTATCTATCTATCATCTTCTATTATCTATCTATTATCTATCTATCTATCATCTATCTATCTATCTATCTATCTATCTATCTATCTATCTATCATCCATCCATCCATCCATCCATCCACCTCTCTCTATATCATCTATTTATCTATTTATCCATCCATCCATCTCTCTCTCTATCATCTGTCTATCTATCTATCTATCTATCTATCTATCTATCTATCTATCTATCTATCTATCTATCTATCTATCATATTTTATTTATTTATTTATTATGGAAGATAAGTTATTATGGAAAATAAGTTTGAGGGTTAATGTCACTGAGGTGTTGACTTTTTATGTTATGTTGCTTGAGCTTCCTCCTCTAAGGTTAAAGAGAGAATTCCGTGCTTGTGGAAGGAAAATCTGACAAGGGATTTCATTGCACAACTCCTATATGCTTGTCTGTATAGAGGTCTGTATCCAAAACTCATGCTTTGCAACACTGGGATACTCTCATGTTGGAAATATTTCAAAGGGAGCATTGTGGAGGGTGGACAGGGATGTACCTGATGTAATTGTAGGGCCGGAAAAAATCTAAACTTGTAGTTAAAATAAACTACAAATTAGAAAGTCTAATTCCCTCTCTCTGTAATATTAAGATCAATAACAAAACTCTCACTAGGTTAGTGAGAGTTGATGTAAGTTATATATTAGCCCAGGACTGTACTTAATTTCCATTTCTTCAGGGTTCCTCCTCCCAGTAAATCTGTCTTTTATTTAACTCACATTGACACAAGGAGTAAAACCAGATATTTTATAACTTACACTTAAAAGGCAAGAATTTTGTAAATTCCTAGTATCTCTCATCATTAGCTGAATCGAGATCTGGTATCCAAAACATCTGCAGGGCACTCCCTTATCTCTTGTAAGTTCTGAAAGCCATACAAGAATAACATACATTGGGGATTTGTAGACACACTGGAATTAAATATTGCCCTCTGTAACAGCAATTTAGAGAAGCAGTTACAATTCTTCTTGTCATTCCAGTTGCCTTTACAATGAACTCTGGTTGAAATGATTCTTGTTGAATACAGAAAATATTGATTGGGTTGCTTGACCCAAAGATTGACAGAAGCCAGCAGATAGTGGTTATAGCTCTTCATCCTTATCATTTGTAAACCCAAAAGGGCCCTTTTGTACTTGTCATTTATCTGGTTTCCCAGAATTTTGCCATATCCCTTGATCGCACTTGGCTTCCTTTCTGCTGTGACTTTTTCTTTACTTTTTAGTTACAATAAATAAATAAGCCCTGCCAGATTGGAAGGGGAGTGTATTTAACCAACTTCAGCTTGTAGCTTTTGCTGTTTGTCACTTGAAGTGGTCTCCATTCATTTCTGCCATCAGTGGATGGGTGGATGGGAGTGGCTTTCCTATTTCTTTCAAGCTAGATGAGATTGGGATAGTTAAATACTGAAGAGCCATGGTTCTCAATATTTATGGCCATTTTCTCCTCTTGGTCTCTTTTGGTTGGCAGATCCTGCCAAATCCTTGCTCACCAATAATTACAATGGCAACAAGAACTGTATCTATTTCAGATCTCCTACCTTATGAGAAAGTGAAGTTGAAATTGCTGTCTGTGCTTTGGAAAAGCAGTTGTACCCAGACAGAAATGAGTTCACCCATTTCTTTAGTGCATTAAAACATTGAATCATACATTTATCGCAGGCATCCGAGCTGGTATTGCAACTCCCTGTGATCATCGAACTACATCACAGCATTTTCAAGGATGTGTGATATTGAGAGACAGCCTCACCCCCCTCTCCAAATTTTTTGAGCTTACAAAAACAAATGGAAAGAAAGAAAGAAAGAAAGAAAGAAAGAAAGAAAGAAAGATCTACAACATTATCTGGGGATAATGTTTAAAGGGATTAAAGAAGAAGGAATACAAAGTTGTTTTATTTGATCAAGGTTAAAATAGATATTTTGTTATCTCTGGTAATGTTTAATGTATTTTTGCTGCTATCAGGACTGGAATGACAAGACTGTAAGGATTTATTTATACATAAGAGATAGAATATAGGAAGAAGAGATCATTTGCTCTATTTTAAGAGAAAGTGATAAGTTACTCTAATTATTTATACTTGTAATGAAAGAGGAATTGATTTCTTTATATATTTCTTTTCTTTTCATTTTTTTACTATGTTCTTATTTTTTTCCTTCTTTTCTATTTTTCTTTCTATTTTTTCGTTTCTGCATTTTTTGATTTTTTTTCTTTTTTGCATTAGTTTTTATTGTTGCAATTGTAATTTTCATAAAATTACCATTTAAAAAAATATATTGTTTTCATTTCAAATATTTTTTGACTTCCTTGTTTAACTTGTAGCTCAGGAATTTCCTGGAGACTCTCATCCACATACAAATTAGGTGTGTCCTGGGTGCTCTCTGAGCTGTGTAAAGTCCAGTGTGTCTTTACTTAATGTTCTGAATCTAAATCATATAAGTTATGTTCTGCCAGATACTGAGTACATTAGCATTAAAAATGTGTATGTGGGCTAGGATTTTTTTCTGCTTTTTCCAATGTTTATCTTCTGAGAACTTTAAACAGAATATCGGATGGAGACAGAGGGAAAAGGGAGCTTTAGTAGTCTAAATGAATGACACTGAAAAAACTGACAATTTTTTGAAAGCAGATAAAGTAAATCTATCAATAAGATTGCAGATAACAATAGATATCATAAGCACTGTCAAATTTCTAAATCAATAGACTGCATAAATGAAACTGCACTTCAAGTATTGATTAGTTAGTGAGACATAACCTAATGGCAAAAAATTATCCATAAAAAGCCTGAGCAATGCAATCTTAAATCTGAATGTCCTTATTATAAAAAAGATAATAGAAACAATTTGAGAAAAGAGTTGTGATCATTTTACTGGAACAAATTGATAATCTCTAAAAATATATTGCAATGGATAGATACTATAGTTATTCAGATGGATGTTTATACAAAAACATTTCAGATTAGGTCCTTTAAGAAGCACAGTGATGTTCATCAAGGTTTTATGTACAGCCTGCAGAAACTTGAAAACTAACCTTGCAGTTTGTAAACTCAAAAGTAAGTTAAGTCGAGAATAACATTCTCTGGGGGAAATTGAGGAAAGCCACATATTTGATTTCTGACGATACCATCTTGTTTGTTGGTGTTCATTCGTAAGCAGTTCCTAGAATCATAGACCTGGGAAATATTTTGAAGATTCAGTTTCCTAATAAATTATAATAGATGAGTATTTGGTTTAGGTTTTTTTTTAAAAAGACAGAAGGAGACAGGAGGAAAAAAATGATTTTTCAGGAGTCTAAACTGACATACATTTCCAACTTCTGCAAAAGGAAAGTCCAGTGCCTCTTGGGTTGCTTCATCCACTGAACATTTTTCGTAATGTTTAGCTGAAGTCAGTTTTTCTGTGTATATGTGTGGAATGGAATCTAAAGTTAAGGAGAAGAAGTGAGTAGTTCAAGAGGTCAAGTAAGTGAGGAAACAGGCAGAAGGAACTGGAGTTTTTCTGTCTAGACATAAGTCATGGGAATTGGAAACAGAACAGGTAAAAAAAAAGGTGAAGTTCAGTTTATAAAACTCCAAGAATAATTTAGGGATTCCCAATGCATAAAGATACTTCTGGAGAACGTTATTCAACAAGAAGTCTTCTTTAGGGAATCAATACATTATTAAATAATTGTTTAAAGACTAGCTTGGTGCGGAAGTAGTATTGTTATCATCATAATAGTCAGCATTATTAGCATCTGAAATTTCCTTGTAGGAAAAGCCCCAAGAGCAGCTTCCAAAAATCAGTAATATGATTGCACATATGTTCAATTTTCTTTATTAGAATAACAGAATAACAGAGTCGGAAGAGACCTTGGAGGTCTCCTAGTCCAACCTTCTGCTCAGGTACCATGCCAGACAGCCTATTGTTAAAAGCCTCCAGTGATGGAGCACCTACATAAGGAAAAGAGAATTAGCTGAGAAAGATGAACAGCATCATAAAAGAAGATTTTTCTGGGTATGCTAATTCCAGAGCTTTCATTATATCACATGAAATAAACACAGAAATAACAGAGCCAAGGTCAAGTGCCTCATTCGGAAGGTTTTTTATACATAAAAATCTATGTTTACTGAAGGCCCTATCTAAATGAAAGTAAGAAGATGGATGTGTTGGCGGCATTCCCTTCATTAAAAAAAAAAGTTTGCTGCAATTTATAATGTCTCTTGTGAGATGTTTGAGTATAATGCTCTTTTCCACTAGTGCTGTTAAATTCCTACTTGTAAAGGGTTTTCTTTTATTCTGGGGAAGAAATGGGACTTTAGACAACAAAATCCTGATGCTCACCCAAGTGTTATCAGTACCAGGAAAATACACAGTTGAGTTATAGCAGAATTCATTACAGGCAGATAAAGCAGTGACATTATTCTATTTTGTTTTTGTTAGTTGCGAAGTCATGTCCGACCCATTGCGACCCCACGGACAATGTTCCTCCAGGCCTTCCTATCCTCTACCATCCCCCGGAGTCCATTTAAGCTCATGCCTACTATTTCAGTGACTCCATCCAGCCACCTCGTTCTCTGTTGTCCCCTTCTTTTGCCCTCAATCTTTCATTATTGCTATAATGCATGTTTTTATAGACTCCACCTGTACAGCAATGTTTATTCCAGGGGCATCCAATCTTGGTCACTTTAAGACTTGTGGACTTCAACTCCCAGAATTCCTCAGCCAGCTTTGCTGGGAGTTGAAGTCCACAAGTCTTAAAGTGACCAAGGTTGGAGACTCCTGGTTTGTTCTCTGTGAAGCTTTGAATTCCATTGAGTCTTCCCTTTTCCCCGAGGGTTCAACTGATGCAATGTCCAGGACATTGGCATGCATACAAATTTTGTCCCTAAATAAAGCCAATACAGAGTTGTGGTTAAGATTGGATACACAGGTTCCAGCTCTTCTTGATTGACTGAATGTTTAACAAATTGTTGTGGGGAAGAATAGGCCTTGTTGTAAAGGGCAGAAAAAATAAGCTTGAAGAATTAGAACAGCTCTGCTACCAAGAAAATGGTCAGATAAAAGAAACCTGAATCTAGGGCAGAACTATAACCTGAAAAAAAGCAAACAGGTAAAGAAAAAACACAATAGAATAACCTGAAGCAGGTTCCCATTTCAATTCTCAGCTTAATAAGGTAAAAAAAAAAAGAAGAAGAAGAAGCCAAGAAAAGATAATATCAATATACATAATTGAACTGTTGGGAAGCCTGTGGCCCTCCATATATTATTGACTTATAGTGCTTAGCATTGTGTTCCATTAGACATTCTGGAAAGAATGGAAATTCATCAACATCTGGAAAGCCAGGGCTTCTTTATCCAGTGGTAAACATCTGGAAGAAAAAGCGCCAATCACTGACAGATGAGAGCGAAACATTTATTACGATGGAACATTAATTAGGAAGTGTTTTGTTTTGTTGTAGAAGTGTCCAACACCTGACCCTCCTCTAATCTGACCAGGAAACTAACGGCATAGAGAAATGCTGAAACAACGTGCCAACAGCAAAGGAACCGAAAAGTGCTTTTCCTTTTTAACCTTATATCATTTATATTATATGAGTCAGTGGAGGAAAGCCTGGAACAGATGTTTACTGGTCAGACACTCAAGTGCTATTTAAGCAACAAATGATAGGTAGAGTATGAGATGATTTTTAATAGGTCCTTTGAGAGAAGACACACAAGTACATTCTGAAATGCTGACATTTCATACTTCTTCACTGCAAGGGGACATCCTTGTTCCTGATATATACCTTCTCATTCTCATCTTTATATTAATCTGATTTGTGCAGTGGTGGCAAAGATCTTGATCCTGGATTGTTTTGTTTTGTTTTGTTTAGAAAGCACGCAATAAACCAAAACTACTCAAAGCAAATAAGATTGATAAAGAACTGTGGCCTTTTTTCTTTTTAATATCTGGATGCCACTGGTTTTGAAGTGGAATATGTGTTGTTTCTAAGGAATATTTGTGTTTACTGTAGATGCTAAGAAAAAAAAGGGGGGGAGGGGCAAGAAAAGAAAAGCCTTTAATGCAGCTCAGCCAACTTTGCAATGATTGGACTTTAAAGAGAGCTTTCTGAGGAACGTTCTCTATCTTTTAAAGCTCAGGTGAGCTTTGTGCTTTCAGTGTTTCTCTTGCCTGTCAATAGAGAAATAGACAACAAGTTATATTTACTTAAGGATAGAACTCCACCAGAAAATAAGGATATCATTTTTTCTTGTAAGAAAAAGTAAGTATATGCATGATAAACAAACACTCAGATTTAATTCCATGTGAATGAATATCAAATGGGAGGAAATGAAATTGACTGCGGATAAAAATGCCTTTCAAAACTGAACAGAAAACACTTGGCATGTCACAGGTCCCTCACAGAAGACAGGAGATGTGGAAATTATAAAATTATTTTTGCCTCTCTCTCCATAGCAGTTGGAGAGTTCTCTAATTTGCAGAATGGGTATTGCTCAGTATTGGAGCAAGAGCTTTGCATGCAGAAGGCCCTGTCTTCATAACTAGCCATTTTCAGAAGTTCCCAGATGGTCAAATCTTCTTTTTTTGTAATCCCACAGAACCACTACCATGAGTTCTAGGCCTAGAAGCCAGTTGGATGACTTTGGGCCAGTCTCTCTCTGTCTCAATCCAACCAGTGGTGGGTTGCCCCCGGTTCGCACCGGTTCATAGAACTGGTAGTAAAACTGGCAGGAAGCTCCGCCCACTGACCCCGACATCATCAGAACGCTTCTGTGCATGCGCGCGGCCCCACTGCAAACCGGTAGTAAAGGTAAGTAGAATCACCCCTGAATCCACCCACCTTATAGGGCTGTGTTGTGGGGAAAATAGAAGGTAGGAAAATTATATACAGTATGCTGCTTTGAGTCATACAAAAGAAAGAATGAATGAGTGAATAAAAAACTAGTTACAATGGACAAGGCAGCTTCCTATGACTGTTCTGAATTTTTGCTATTTGAGTGGAACATGCTTCCAAATTGGCATTTTGCCTTTAAATAACATTAATACTGTAGAGAACTAAGACACTTAGCTTGTTGATTAGAAAGGTCAGCAGTTCGATGGTTCGAATCCCTAGTACAGGTTTCCTGCATGAGCAGGGGGTTGGACTAGATGACCTCCAAGGTCCCTTCCAATGCTGTAACTATTACTGGTTACTGGTGTAGCAACTAAGGCATCCGGCTAGAAACTGGGAGTCTGTGAATTCTACTCCAACTTGTGGGACAAAGCCAGCTTGAGTCTGTTATTCTCTCTTAGTCCTAGGAAACAAGCAATGCAAACCGCTTCCCAAGAACCTTGCCAAGAAATCTGGCAGCCACCAGGACTCAAAAATGGATTCAAAGGCACACACACACAATGCTGAAGGGAGTTTGATATCTGAGATGAAGGCTACTTCTTTCTTTTTATGTTAAATGCCAACAAAAATCTGTACAGTCACTCAGCTGCAAGTTCACCTAGTATTAAATAGTGGCTGAAGATGATGATGTTCTCAGTATTGTAGTAGTAGAATGGGAGTCCAATTCTTTGTGGTTTGTTGCATTCAAAAGGTAGAAGCTCTGCTAGTAATGTTGGTTGCAGAAAAACATCCCTATTACTGCTGTATTAATAATGTCCCTCTGTTTGGGAAATACTTGCAAGCATTCCTGCTAGGATAATGGTTTTGTTCTATAGAATTCTATTTTGTAAATCCTATCTTTGCTCATTATTTTTTTCTTTTTAAATTTCCTAGCTATCAACGTTGCTTGGTGGAAAAAATGGACTGAGAAATATATTTTTAAGCTTTCATTTTATGCATAATTAAAATCATTATAATTTCCTTTGGAATATGTGCAGCTGCTAGATTTCAAGTCATAATTTTTCCACAGTTTTAAAATGCAAAATTATTAATTACCATCTAGCCTTTGCAGGTGATATTACAATAATAAATCTAAAATCATTTCCATGAAGAGGATTACATCTAAATAATCTATTCTGGCGTAATTGCACAATTGAAAAGTTATCCTTTTCAAAATGTTATGACCAATCAAGCTACATTGATTTCCATAAACTTTCACTTGACTCTGTATTGCTGTATTTTATGCTGTTATTTGTTGTTTGGTTGCTTTTACTCTTCTTGTGTTTATCTTATTGTAATTTTATATATGTGTTTTTTAATGATGAAAAATCAATGACACGATTAATATTTAATTTCCCGTTGTCTCTTGATCAGCATTAGCAAATTAGAAACTCAGACTACAGTCTGAACAATGAAATGTGTTTAATCCATTTAGACCTGTCCATCTACTTCTTGGAATTTAAATTTGACATTCAAGAAAAAAAAAATTAGAATAAAGCTGATTATCATTAAAACATTTGATAACAGCCCATGCATTATTTTATCTTACTTGTATTGTTTATAGATGTTACTACTCCACTTTTCCAGCCAAGTAATTTTTTTTTGAATCCATTCCTTTAATCTTTTTAATTTTGTGGAGATTTTTCTTTTCATGAACCAGATGTTTCAGGAGAAAACATGGCCAGTAGCCTAATTTTCTTTCTGTCATGCTTGACGTAGTGATTGCTTCTTAGCTGCCCTGCTAATAATGATGAAATTTGGATGGACATATGGAAAAAAAAAGCACTATGAGATAGTAGGAAAAAAACCTCTTGACAAACAGCTATATTGCCGCTGACATTTACCCTTACTTCATCTGTATAGAATGTTAAATTTCATCTTATATTGATTACTTGAAGAGAGCAGGAAGATTTGGGGTTGGGGATTTTTTTTTTTTTGGCTTCAGGAGATAGATAATTTTGGGGGGTTATTTTATTCATATTCTGTCAAATAATATAGTCCTCAGGGATAGAGTACCGTCAACCCCAGCCTTGAATGGAAATATGCGTAGGCTTCTATTTGCCACACAAATATGATCAGCTAATGCAATCTGTCTCAATAAGAACAATCCCTGTTTCTTTTAACCGCACGATCTTATTTGTTAGAATAAGAAAGAATGAGACTATGGGAAGGAGTCACGGCATTTGTATTTTTTCCAAACAACTGTGCGTAACAACGGTTGGTATAACATATCAAACTTAGACAGGTCTTGGTTTGATGTACTTTCAGGTGCTTTAAAGAGATGAGGACCCATATAATGTATTTGAAGCTCAGGTTTGTCAAAGTGAAGACATGACTTCTAATGCTGGTTCTGCAAATATCTTATCAATATTTAAAGTGTCAAGTGTATTTCTGTTAGAGGTACCAACTGCAGATCAAAGATGTTGCCTCTGAGGTGTTAGATTTCCTTCAAGGGTCTTCACAGTTATGGTTTTCCTTTTATTGGGAGTTAACGTCTTTTAATACTACTTGCTTTTGCTTGAGCCTTGTATGTATTGTTTGATAACTGAGGGAATTCATTGTTTCTTTAATACACAGTCAGGGAAAAAGCCAAAAGAATTGTTCACCCCATCATGTGTTTATTTAAAGAAGAAAAGTCTTGTGCAATGTGTTTTCCATGATGCTTTTATGACACCATTCTCTCTGTCTCCATTCATCAGATCGATACTATTGCTGTTGATATTGTCATGTTTCTAATAAGAAAATACCAGAAAGAAAGAATTGTATTTTAAGCTATGGAGTACTGCAAGAGTGGTCAATGTGTGACACTCCTGATCAATTGAATTGCAACTTTGCATAATCTCGATTAGTCATGTTGGGTAAAACTGATGGAACTGCAATTCAATAGCATTTGGCAAAATCACCCAGTAGCCATTCTTGTATTATAGGTATTGGGATATCACTCCAAAGAATTGTCATAGGTCTCTTCCTTGTTCATCCTCAATAAAATAAGTCCTCATAAACCTGAGAAAAAAACCTTCCTTCCTCTTTCTTTCTTTCTTTCTTTCTTTCTTTCTTTCTTTCTTTCTTTCTTTCTTTCTTCTTTCTCCTTCCTTCCTTCCTTCCTTCTTTCCTTCCTTCCTTCTTTCTTTTCTTCCTTCCTTCCCTTTCTCTTTTTCTCTGTCCCTCCATTCATTCATTCATTCTCTCCCAACTGTTCAAAATCAGCTCGTTTTCCCACAGCATGCATCTCAATTGAGAGGAAAAGCTTTGTGGGATACATGTCTTCAGCCCTTTGCTTTGTAACTGGAGATACGGGCTCTCTCCGTGGGGGGAATGAAGCATACCTACCGAAGGTGAGATGGAGGAAGGTATGTATGCCCTTGATTAGCTCTAATGTACTTTAGTTATAATTAGCAAGCCATCATCAATGTAGCAAAGTCAATAGGCATCATCATCACAATGCGATGGGAGCACAATCCTTTTTGCACTTCTCTTCCTTTACTCCCTTAGACACTGTTTTTCCAGTAATAGAATACCGGGAGGGAAGCATAGGCTTTGATTTTTAACAGTACTCATATTGGGGTGGGGCATAAGTGGGAAGGGAGCATTGTGTTCATGTCCTGCTTGTGATCATTAGTCAGTATACAAACAAAAGTTGGGCTAAAGATTCAGCATAACTGTTATTGAATTCTCATTGATTGATTGATTGATTGATTGATTATGGGAAAGCTCGATGTGTGTTGCAGTATGCTGTTCAGTCAGATTCCACATTTATAATATCTGTTGGTTTACGGTATCATCTTTAATATGCAGAAAAAAACAATTGCTATCAACCTGCCTTCCATTGAGGACCTGTATACTGCACGAGTCAAAAAGAGGGCTGTGAAAATATTAACAGACACTTCACATCCTGGACATAAACTGTTTCAACACCTATCTCAAAACGATGCTATAGAGCACTGCACATCAGAACAACTAGACACAAGTTCAGTTTTTTCCTGAACGCCATCACTCTGTAAATAAATAATTCCCTCAACAATGTCAAACTAGTTACTAAGTCTGCATTACTATTAATCTTCTCATTGTTCCTATCACCCATCTCCTCCCACTTATGACTGTATGACTGTAACCTTGTTGCTGGTATCCTTAAGATTTATATTGACTGTTTCCTAATGTGATTTGATTGCTTATTTATTCCCTATGACTATCATTAAGTGTTGTAAGTGTTGTACCTTATGATTCTTGACGAATGCATCTTTTTTTTTTATGTACACCGAGAGCGTATGCACCAAGACAAATTCCTTTTGTGTCCAATCACATTTGGCCAATAAAGAATTCTCTTCTCTTCTCTTCTCTTCTCTTCTCTTCTCTTCTCTTCTCTTCTCTTCTCTTCTCTTCTCTTCTCTTCTCTTCTAACATTCTTTTGAACAACTCAAACAATATATATATATACATACACATACACACACACACACACACACACACACACACATATATATATATATATATATATATATATATATATATATATTTGCCACTTAATAGTTTTCTAAAAGAACAAATTTGCTCCTGTGCTTAATTTTCCTTGAAGCTCTTTAAAGTCTTATATTTACGATCCACAATGTTTTAAAAGAGAAAGAACTATTTCTCTTTACTTAAAAGCACACACGAAGAGATAGAGACCAATTAATGATTTGTTTTAAGAGATTGTATTCTAAGCAAGTGGAAATTGGTCAGTAAGATTTTGAACCTTATATTTCAAGCGGTAGGCATCCTATTGCAAGTTTATGAGAGAAAGTGATACATATCTTTAGGAATATTGGAGTGGCAGAATAGTTTAACATTAGACAGAAAAATAAATCTCTAGATGTCATGCAGCCTCAGTGTTCAACAAAATGAATCTATGTTGACAACACACTTGCTAAGGAGCCTGGCTGTCTATGGAGCTTGGAGATTCTTAATACCTGAATAGAAATTCAAGAGTTTTACCAGTATGAAAAATCATTTTGTGTGTGTCTGCAATAACATTTATTTCTGGTATTGATTCTTCATACAGTTCAAATTGACCAATACCCAGTTGCAGAGAGCACAGTTTTAAACTGAAGGTTGAACATCAGCATTATTTCTTATTTATGATACATGTAGACAGAAAAAAGCCCTTTGCTTTTACATTATACAAAGTGATAAAGGAGCTAAGCATAAGAATTATTAACAGACAAGAGGCTGAGCTTGTGTTTGATCCCATCCTCTTCATTATATGATGAGATCCATGTCTTCAGCATTTGATATGAAACATATCTTCATTACATCTGCTTTATAGCTGTGTTCCCACAAACGTGTGGATCGTTACAAGTCTTATAAATTCTGATTTGAATATGAGTATATAAGAATATGAGCTCAACAGCATAACAGCAGTAACATTGTTCTATGCTTTGCTCCAGGAGAGGTTGACTGGCTTCTTAAATTATAGTTTGCCATAAAGTCTGAATTTAACTAATTATAGATTAACTAAAGTTATAAATAGATTAGAAACCAGATAATGACATGTGGTTTGGCACAGTGGTTAAGATGCTGGCTTAACAAAACTGTGGATATAGTGAATTCAAATCCCACTTTAGGCACGAAAGTCTGCTGGGTGACTTTGGCCAGTTAATATCCTTGAAATCAAGGATGTTGTTGTGGGGAAAACAGGAGGAGGAAGGAGTATAAGGTAAATTTTCTTGTGCCTTGTGTTACCTTTTTTTTTTTTTAATTTGATTTATATGCCGCCCTTCTCCGGAGACTCAGGGCGGCTTACAATGCGTTAAGCAATAGCCTTCATTCTTTTGTATATTTTATACAAAGTCAGCTTATTGCCCCCACAAACTGGGTCCTCATTTCACCTACCTTAGAAAGGATGGAAGGCTGAGTCAACCTTGAGCCTTGGAGAGATTCGAACTAGCAGAAATTGCAGGCAGCTGTGTTAATGATAGGGTGCACCAAACCACTGTACTATCAAGGCTCTTTACTTCTAAAGGAATAAAGTGGAATAAAAATCTAATAAAATAAATAAATAAAATTATTTGCAGCAACAATCATGTTTCCCATATTATTTTGTTTATTTATTCATTACGGGGGGGGAGGGGGAATTAAGAATAGCAATAGCAATAAGCACTTAGATTTATATACTGCTTTACAGTGCTTTACAGCTCTCTGTTAGCGTTTACAGAGTCAGCATATTGCCCCCAATAATCTCGGCCCTCATTTTACCGACCTCAGAAGGATGGAAGGCTGAGTCAACCTAGAGAGCCTGGTGAGATTTGAACCTCCAAATTGCAGTCAGCTGGCAGTCAACAAATGTAGCCTGCAGTACTGCACTCTAATCACTGTGCCACCATGGCTAATAGGCTAATTAAACAATAAAATCAGAGAAAGCATTATGTGCATGATTGTGTAAAGTCAGTTCCCCTGTACTTCAACATGCATTCTATGATTCATATAGCATGAACAATGATAAAACTGGCTGAACCTCAAAAAACGAGGTCACCCTGCGGAGCTGGGGGGACATACGGAGGAAGAGATTCTGCCAATGGGAAATTGGTATCCTGCCAGCAATTATAAACAAACATGCATTCCTAATCCAAAACTGCATTTACAGTAATTTCCATAGTGCCACAGTTGAACCCAATGCAAATATGCATGAGAGCCCAGACAAAGAGTAGACTAAGAGCAGTGGAAATAGGAAATGTCCTTTATGCATCTTGCTTGTGAAATTGGATATTTCATTCAGTTGCTGCATCTACACCATTAGACAGTATCTTCTCTTTGACTTTGCTTAATCTTCAAATGACACTTGGCCCAAATACCATTGTCATAACTTTGGGCAATAAAATCCATCCATCCATCCATTAATTAATTTTGGTTATGCTCTTGTATGTATTCTGGGCCTGAATTTATTGACAATTTCATCTGGGAACTTGTCCTTCTTGGCTTCATCCCCCATAAATAGAAGTGTCAAAAAGAAGTGTGGGTTTTAGAGGCTAAAAAAAGAATTATATAACTTGGAAAAAATAATTCTGGAACGTATTTGTAGCCATGGGTTGTTGAAACCTGGTTTCCTGAATATCTGAAATCATACGCAAGATTGCTTGCACATAATTAATGTGGCATAATTATTTATTTTCACTCTTTGTACTGATAATCCTTGGTTGTTAGAAAACCTTGGGAGGTGATAATAGAAAAAAGTCTTCTGAGTGATGACAATATACTTGGCTTCAGATTTACTCAGAGCAAGAGACTTCCCCCGCCTTTTATTTATGTATTTATTATTATTTATTAGGATAAATAAATACTCTTTTATTTGAACAGGAGTTTTATCTCATCTTGGAAAACTCTCCTTCAATGATCTTTATAGGCTTTATCCTTCCTCCTCCCTTTTAAAAACAAACAAAACAATCTGAATAATTGAGTGCCATCTGGCCACATGGCTATCTCTTTCCTCCCTCTGAATGACAGGAATAAAATTTATCTATCCCAGCTCCAATTCTGTTAATTTCTCTTAATTGTGAAAAATATCCAGTTTTCTCTATTCTATTGTGTATTTTGGAAGTAATTCAGAGGCCTTTAAGGTAAAAGTAAAGGTTCCCCTCGCACATATGTGCTAGTCATTCCCGACTCTAGGGGGCGGTGCTCATCTCTGTTTCAAAGCCAAAGAGCCAGCACTGTCTGAAGATGTCTCTGTCGTCATGTGGCTAGCATGACCAAAGGCGCACGGAACGCTGTTACCTTCCCACCAAAAGTGGTCCCTATTTTTCTACTTGCATTTTTTATGTGTTTTCGAACTGCTAGGTTGGCAGAAGCTGGGACAAGTAACAGGAGCTTACCCCATTACACGGCATTAGGAATTTGAACTGCTGAACTGCCGACCTTTTGATCGACAAGCTCAGCATCTTAGCTACTGAGCCACCGCGTCCCATTCAGAGGCCTTTAAGGTGATTCAAATACCTAACTTATATTCTAGGCTTTTATTTCAACTATTTTTTTGATTTGTTATTTCTTAAGAAGTTGCTTAAAATAGTTCTTAAGAAGTTCCTTTCTCCTGTCCTTTGAAACTTTGAGAAAATATTTCAAAGACTCAAATAGTATATATAGAGGTTCAGGAAAAAGGGAAAATCAGCTTTGCTGATAAATGAACACAAATAGATGTCACCCAGACCTTCAGATATTCCTAAAGAGCTTTCTCAGACTGTGAATAATGAGGGTGGGGTGCAATCTAATGTAATGCTAAAATATGTTCTCTCTAGGCCGGGTTATTGGATTTAAAATGGTAAAGGCAATTCATACATACAAATGCAAAATAATACCCTTTGGAAGAAAGAGTCTGATCAAGCAGTGGAAGATTCTGATCTTCCAGGAAAGGGATTTTAAGTTCATGGTAGAGTATTCAATGAAAATTGAAACCAAGTTAAGCGATAGACTAATATACCACCCCATAGTGGTTTACAGTACTCCCTGGGCAGTTTATAATGTCAGCATATTGCCCCCAACAATCTGGGTTCTCATTTTACCGACCTTGGAAGAATGGAAGGGTGAACCCTGTCAAGATTGAACTACAAGCTGTGGACAGAATTTGCCTGCAGTGCTGCATTTTAACCACGACACCACCAGGGAATTATTTGAAAAAGGTAAGTTTTTCAAAAGGGAAGTTGGAATGACCTTGAAGGACAAGAAGAACAGCTGCTATGAAGGCAATGGACACAGAAAGTATGAAAAAACATCTTAGACAAGCTTCTCCCTAGTTCATACAAAGATAAACTGAGGTGGGGGAAGCACATTCAGACTTGTAACATTTTCTTAACTGTTTAAATACATTTGCATAAATTAGCATTGGTTTCTTAGTCTGTTCTGCTTTGTTGGACTAACATATTCATGCTAAGAATAGATAGAAAACAAATTAAAAAACCACCAATTTATTAATGTGCTAATATAAATCTGTGGTGTGACTGCACTTCGAATATTCTCTACTGTTTTGGTCACCACAACTCAAATCCTTATTACAGATGAAGAAAAGGGCAGTCCAAATGATTAGGGAATTGGAACAGTTCATATCTCCAAATGATAAGGATTTTAGTCTTGGAAAAAGGAGAAGTAAGGAAAGGCATAATTATGTATATATAATCATGCCCAATGTAGAAAAAGTAGATAGAGATAAGCAGTCTCAGGATATGAAAATTGGGATTCTTTTAAGACAAAATGAAACAATTCAAGGAATGGAGGACAGAAGGTCTGTCTCATCCATTAACTTGGATAGCTACACATACTTCCAGAAAGAAATACAAAGTGTTACACTTTAAACAGCAGTTGCTGAGATGGAGTGCTTGAATAAATTTCTCCATATCTTTCTTCTGGGTGCATATAACTTAACCCTATGGACCACAACATGTGGATTATATAGGCCATTAGCTTGTCCCAGCATGTTCTGGACCGAGAATAGCAAACCCAATTATATTTTATTGTTGTATTAAATTATACTTCTTTGGGTGGCTGAAGGGAAGCAATGTCAAGTAAGGCACTGTCTTCTGTAAAGCTTGAGAAAATTTTCTTTGAGGTTCCTCCATTCTGTGGAATTTCCAAGCAATCATTTCACTTTGATCTATAAAAATGCATTTGTTTCTTATTTATTTTATTCCATCCACATGTGTTCCCTCAAAATTGTGCTTATTTGATCACTCCAGTTATGTGCTATCACTGTATTGCCGTTTTCTGTGCAGCCCTTACTTTTGTGGTTGTTCAACAGCCTTCTCCTTCATAGGAAACTTCAGATTCTTGGATTAATATTGGCCAGTGTTAACATAACAAAGCAGTATTTCTATTCAAAATATCCCTGTATCCCTGTGTCAGAAAGCATGATCATCCAACTCAAAGATGTACACCGGGGTGGGTACTACTTACCTTTACTACAGGTTTGCAATGGGAGCATGTGCATGAGTCATGTCTAATTTTATGATCATTTTGTTATGGTTATTAAGCAGTTGCTAAGTGATTCACATGGTTGTTAAGTGAATCCAGTTTCTCCCATTGACTTCACTTGTCAATGGCTAGGAAGGTCTCAAATGGTGATCACATGACCTTGGGACACCGCAACCATCACAAATACCTGCCAGTTGCCAAATCCCTGAATTTTGATCATGTGACTTAGGGATGCTGCAATGGTCGTAAGTGTGAGGACCTGTTTTTTTCAATGCTGTTGAAACGTTAAATAGTCACTAAACAAATTGCAATTTGAGGACTACTTTTATATCTCTCATGGCTTTGGAAGATGTCAATGGCCTAAACACAACTGCTTCTAATCTAGTTCCAGGGCTTTCTTTCTGTTCCCAGCAGTACTTGACTCTCTATTTCTCTATTGATATGAATCTGTACAGAAGAAATAAAAAGTTGATCAGGACTCAGTTGGTGGCTATTATTGTCCTGTGGTAGCTGTACTATCAGGACCTGTTGTTTTGGGGTCTGCATAAATGAAAAAAAAAATATATAGAGGAAGAAAATTTCTTGATGTCTTGCAGGGTCAACAAACTATTTGCTGTTAGTGAAACATTCACAGCAGTCCTCATACTATACATTCCCTTTCTGTAGGCTTTTGTATAGCAAAATAGCAAATATATATATAGTGGCATTAACCTTGAGCTATTTCTATCTAATAAAAAAACCTTTAGCTCCTGATTACTTTTATTCTCATCTATATAGATCAGGTATCCTTAAGTATTTTATGAATACCAAGGTCACTATTTTTTTTATATTATTAAATAGTGTAGAACTGCAGAGAACTTTAGTTTAAAAAAAAACCCTATTGAATTTTCAAGAGTTTCTTTTTATTTTCCTCTTCTTGTGCACAGCAATGTACTTATGACTGTATCCACGATCTAGCTGAACTGATGAACTAAAAACGCTTTTTACATTTAGAACTTGGTAAAAAATAATCTAGGAATTATCTCTTGGGAAAAGATGATGAGGTGGGTGGGGGCAAGCTGGCAGCACAGTGTCCTATTGTAAGCCATTCATTATTCTATTTCCATGTTTAAGATACTGCAGTAAAAGTGCATTACCTTAATAATCAATAACTCAGCAGGGGGTTTTAATGGGTAGAACTCAGTTGGAACTGAACTCCATTTGAAGAGGCAGAAGACCACAGAAAAGGCCTAGGGGCTATAATTAGAGCACCGTAAAACTAGAAGGTAAGGGTGGCAGAATGCATTAGCAATAAAATGCTAACTTGCAAGTAATGATTTCACAATGTTGACATGAATGTCATTTATATGCGAACAAGTAAAATGTTATGTTAAGGGACAAATGTACATTTAGAATCTCCAAAGCTTAATGATAGATTGAAGGTTGGATAGGCAAAAAGAAAACACGTAAACTCTGCCTGGCTACCTATTTTCTCCTCTCCCCCCCCCCATCTGTCTACCGCTCCCTCCCTTTCTTTCTTCCTTCCTTCTTTCCTTCTTTTTCCCTCTACCATCTGCTGTTAAAAAAAAAAAGTTACAGAATTTAAACTACAGGAAACTGATACAAAAAAAAAAAATTCTCTCATGCAAAGCAACCTTGCATCTGTCTTGACATTGTTTCTGTTCATGGTTAGCTAGCTTTACATTTTTTGATCAGTGATTGGCACTGTGACTGGTAAACCGGTGTCTTCTGAGCTTCAGGGGCCCATCTGGAGATCCCCCTTTATTGATTTTCTGCTTGTACATTCTGGTTATTCTGTCAAGTGCCAGTTTGGTATTCAAGATGATTGTTCGTAAACAGAAAGGACCGGCTACCATAATTCTTCACAACTGAAGGATTCAGATATTGTCAGAGAGCAATAATATCTTTTAGGAAATGGAAGCAAAGCAATTCTGATAGATGCAGTTCAATTTTGAGGAGCTTTTTAACTTGATATTCCTTTCGTGGCTCCAGGGCCCCTAGAGTAGTTGGAGTCAAAATTAATATTAAGGATCATGAGGGGGTGGGGTGGGGTTTAAGGGATAAAATGGGTGGAATAAAATGGGTGTCTCCACTCCTTTCTCTGCATGCACATCCTAAGCCAGGATATAAATAAATAAATAAATATATAATTTTATTTCTATACCGCCCTTCTCCCGAAGGACTCAGGGCGGTGTACAGCCTATTAAAAGCACAAAGACAGACATCAGTTAAAAATAATTAAAATTATTACATAATTTCGGCTCAGATTTAAAACACCTAATTTAAAAATTTAAAAATCATTACATTGATAGCCCGGCTTGGCAGAACAGCAGGATCTTGAGGGCACAGCGAAATACACGGAGGTCGGAGATCTTACGCATTTCCGGGGGCAGTTCATTCCACAGGGCAGAGGCTCTCACAGAGAAGGCCCTCCCCCTGGGTGTCGCCAGCCAACATAACTTGGCTGATGGCACCCTGAGGAGACCCTCTCTGTGGGAGTGAACTGGCCGGTGGGAGGCTGTTGGTGGCAGAAGTCGGTCTCAAAGGTACCCGGGTCCTATGCCATGGAGTGCTTTAAAGGTGGTAACCAACACCTTGAATCGCACCCAGAAGACCACTGGGAGCCAGTGCAGCTCGCACAGGAGGGGTGTCACGTGGGCACAACAGGTTGCGCCCATAACCACCCACGCGGTCGCATTCTGGACCAGCTGGAGCCTCCTTGTGCTCTTCAAGGGGAGCCCCATGTAGAGAGCATTACAATAGTCCAGCCGGGAGGTGACAAGGGCATGAGTGACCATGTGCAAGGCATCCTGGTCCAGAAAGGGCTGCAACTGGCAAATCAGGCGAACCTGATAATGCGATTCCCAATTTTTTTTCCCCAGGAATGCATAGTTCAATTATTGCTTTTCAATTTTTTTTTAAAAAAAGTCTATAAATACCCTTGTATGTCCTGGAGAAGAAATATAAGAACATCTTTGCCTATTGTTTGTAAGTCAGTAAATATTCTCTTCTGTGTTTTCAGTGATGAATGATCTCAAATTAAAATGTATCTCTCTCTCTCACCAATAGGAAAGAGACAGTGAATTGTCCCACTTCACCAAAAAGGGGGGGAAAAAAGGACAATCTTTGGCATAGAAAAAAAATTAAGGGGAACAGACAAGAGTTTTCTGGCTTAATTGCCTATGGGACACGGTTTCATTTAAAAGCAGAGCACTTGATTGAATACCTACAATACAAACGTCTTCTGAAAAAAATCTATTAATTAGAGCTCTTGAATTATTAACCATTTCTAGACTAGACTACCTTAATGAAGGTCTGACATAATATGCTAAAACAATAGTATTCACCCTTGATGAAGTAGTAATCAACAAATGCAAATAATCTCCTTATTATTAATAGGCTTTTATATTTCCCAAATCTTCTGATGCCATACTTGCCGCATAAAGTTAATACACATATTTTTTTTTTTTTAAAATCAATTTTTTTGGGTGGCAGGATAGTTGATATTGGATATTTTTTGGGGTGAGGATCCTTTGTTAAGAACGAATGTTCATGCAGATCTATTTATTTTAAAAAGGAAAATAAATGTGTCAATTATTGTGATGCATCATAAAGGGACAATGATGGACAAAGTAAACATGAGATGAATCAGAAAAAGAGTGATTTTTCCCATCTCTAATTGAATTGAGAGCATTGTTCTGGCCTCATTCCCTGTCATCTTTATTTTGCCATGAAAAAAAAAAAGGCTTTTCTTAAATTTAAAAGTGTACAGGTTGGTTCAAAGTTTAGTAAAAGATAAATAAAAGTATGAGCCAAAGGAGTTGAGCTGATGATTCAGTAGGTGGCACTCTTCCTTCTCAAGTTAAGAATTAAGAGTCTTGCTTCAGCAGAACGTCTTTCAAAGAACTCAGCATTTTCATCTGATATTTATTAGTGAGAATCCCTCCTTGAGGTGCTTAAGAGCACCCCTTCAACAGATTCTCACTCCCGTTAAAGAAATGTGAAAAGCATAAGGAAAGCTTCATCAAGAAGGGTCTGAACTATCTGTTAGCACAGATGGAATTAAAGCCAAAATGCTAAACAGAAGACATTGTAAATAATGGGTAATTTTAGCTACCCTAACATTGACAGGCCAACATATATATCCATTTACGTATTCTGCTGGCCACACAGAGGTTTGGTCAGGGACTCTGAAAAACACCTCTTTTAGACTTTTTCAGAAGACCTTCTTCTAGAAGAAAGATAGTTGGAAGGAATTTCTGAGGGAGTTAGAATCTGGTGGTGCTTTTAAAAAGGAAATGGAATGAATCCAAAGGGTCCACAGGTTGGATAAAAAATGGCGATTGGGCGCACAGTCAAAAAACTTATCCTTTTTACTCACATAAAAGGGCCAGAGTTTCAATTGGTGACTACAATCTTACGACATTTTGGCCCATCCTGGGAACATCACCAGGAACGAGTTAAAAATAAAGAAACTTTTGTTATATTTGTTTTACAGGGAATTGGCTACCAATAGCTACTTGCGGGAAGAGGAATGTCAGTGACAAAATCTTGATTTACTTTCCCTTTCTCTCTATTTTAGCTTTTTCCATTAATATTTCATATAATTTGATAAGATTTTGGTTGTATCCCTGATTGCTTAACAAACCAACATTTGTTTCTTAATGCCATCTCTTACCAGTTATTGATTGATTAAAAACAATAAGATAAATCTCCAAAACCAATCTATCTTCCCCCCAAAAGCCAAGTGAGATTGTTCCCCAATTAAATGTAATAAGTTTATTCCATGCTCTCATCCAAACCCCTTAAAAAAGACCCTTTTACCACTTAACCATCCAGAAGGTTCTCTACTATTATACCAAAGAATAGGATTAAGCTTCAGGAATGGGTATAAAGTCACCTCTGTTGTTTCTGAATCCAGGTTTCTTCCTGGCCAATTTACTGCCAGAGAATCACACACTGAGAATCTTCTGCAATCTATGTGGTTTGTATTGTTTCTGAGTCTATATTTCTTGCCAACAAATCTGCTGCTTTAAAAACAAATTCCTTTTGTGGAACTAGGTATTTAGGATTGGTTTCTTCAGAATGTTTTCCATGGTCTTTATGAATTCATCAAACCTTTTGGAAAAAAAATTCACCTAGAGATTGAATTTTGCCAAGCAATCTCTCTCTTCTTCCCTCTCATTCCAAGTGCCAGTTTCCTTCTTCTCTCTGTAATTCGATATTTGATAAGATTCTAATTATATCCCTGATTCTTTAACCAGAGGAATAAATAAATAAATTAAAAATGGTCAATCATAAAGCAATCATTTAAGGTCAAACTGTTAAGGGTCTTTCTATGATGCCCCCTAACTTCCACATACCTTCTGACAACTCAGCTGACAACTCAGCTTACCATTTTTGTTTTTTGAGGAAATAGATAAAGCTTTGGGTTGCAGTCAAGCAGTAGTTTATTCTCTAAGAATGTCTCCAAAATGTATGCAAGGCACAGAAGCTTTACACAGATACATTTGAGATTTGTGCTTAATTTTGCAGAATGCTGTCATAGATAACATTCTTTTTTTTAATTAAAAAAAGCTTAAAAAACCAATTAGGACTTAATTAAAAGAACTTTTTTTAAAAAACAAATAGGACAGAATTTATTAATATCTAGGGAGGTGTCAGTGGATGCTTAATATCATCAAGTGATATGTAGGAGATGACCAGGCTAAGCCTGAGAAGAGGGGTCAAACGCATCATCAGTCATGAATCCCTTTGCACCTACAAGAGATTTAAGTCCAGCCCACCTTGAATTCTTCTAACTTTTATCTACTGCAATTTGCTTTGGCCATTAGTAGTTCAGATTCTTGTAGAGAGCTTAAGCTTGCAATAAATCTTTATACTCATTTGAACTGCTTGAACTTTCTGATTTTCCTAGTGCTTGACAGTATGTTAGGAACTAAAGAAAGGCTTGAACCCAAAACCTATATGATGGATATAAGTACCAAAGAATTGGCATTATGATTTTGAAATCTTCTGTGTGAAGGAGAAGAGGGTGGTGAAGCCATGATAATAAGTGATCTTTCAAAGATGTGATCTGAAGTACACATGACAGAAAGATAAATGTCATAAACAGATTTTACAGCAGTTACTAATATGACAGGCTGTATTAATTTGAAAGGTTTTGGAATTCAAAGATGTAATTTCAGATTCCAAAGCTGAACAAGCTCTTAAAGATACAAAGCTTCAGATTTGACTAATATTTTATTTCTTCTGCAGAAATCATATTTGGACACATGTCATTGAAAACACCTTGCTGCATAGTTCTTTCATCTTTTGAATAGCTTTTTTGAAATATTTTAAAGGTGTGTTTTTCTCCTTCCTAAGGACATACTCTGGCCAGGGTCAAGGCAAACTTATTATTTTCATCTCAAGCAGAAAAATAGAAAAAATGTGAAATCTAAAAAAATAAAATAAAATCAGATCTTACCAGAAAACCATTTGGAAGGATAGAAAGAAAGATGGGAAATGTAATGGTCAGTATGCTCAAGCATAAATGCTGTATCATCCCACTATCATTGTAGAATTATAGAATAATAGAGTTGGAAGGAACCTTGGAAGTCTTTTGATCTATCCCTTTGATATAGGAGACCCTATAGCATTCTACACAAATGGCTATCCAATTTTTTTCTTAAAAATCTTCAATGATGAAGCATCTACAATTTCACTGTCAGGAAAGTTTGCCTTAATTCTAGGTTGGATCAATCTTTGAAAAACTTCCACCCATTATTTCTTGTCCTGCCCTCAAATATTGGAACATTATATTTGTGACTCCAGTCAGTCTCTTTATTTGAGCAGACATACAGTACCTAGTTCTGCAACCTTTCTTTGTACGATTTAGCCTCCAGTCTCTAATCATCTTTGTCCCTCTTCTTTGCACTCTTTTTAGAGTCTCACCATCTTTTTTGTATCATGGCGACCAAAACTGTATGTAGTATTCCAAGAATGATCTGACTTGTATACAATGAATTGCACTATTTGCACCAATTGCAATAAATCTACTTGTAGTTCTGATGAACAGAATTGGATCAATAGTACAATATTGTCTAGATTGATTGATTGATTGATTACAAACTATTACCAATTTTTATGAATACAAACTTTAAAGCAATTTGCAGGGTTTTGTGGTATTTCTACCATAGCTCCTTTTACACGGAGCACCATAGGTGTTTCATACATCACTGGATCTTTGATTTCCTACAGTAAAGTTAGCATCTGTTTTGTTATTTGATGAATTGCTTTGATCTGTTGTCTTAATTGCTTCCTAGTAAGACACTAATGACCTTTTTTGTTCCACTAAACACCACTTTCTTCTAGCTGTAAATTAACCATAACCAAACACTTGGAAGTGTTAATACCTTTAGCCTTCCTTTGCCACTGATTGGTGAAATAGGGCCTGACTTTGTATTATGCAGTGATGTGATTAGCAATCCCATCATAGGCCTTGAAAAAAGCAAAATATCAAGTGTTGGTTGCAGAAATTTCCCTTATGGATATTATGTCTGGAGATGTCACCAACTGCTGTATCAGTGAAAATTTTCACTCTCTTTCAGCACAACAGTTAAGTGGGGAAAAAAAGTCTATTGATGCCAACTGGATCCTTTTTCCTGTGCTAATTAGGAGTAATTAATTTACAACTAAGAAATTTGGAAGCCAAAAAACCATCACAGTAGAACTTCAATTGAATGTTTGTGGCTGCCATCTTGACTTTTCTGACCTTCCATGAAGAAATATATCTTGAATATATATCTTGAATATATTCTGACCATTTATAATGCAGCTATTGTTTTTCTAATGGCAATCATCTTCCTAGTTGATATTTAGTTTGTTAAAACTCATTAATTACAGATCAATATAAAATGTAATCAGAGTTCTTAGAGTTCACTCATTTGTAGGTTATAATATGTAGAATGTGTAAGCCCAAAATGAATGGACAACAATTTGTTTGGTAAGAATTCACTTTCCCAAATATTATTTCTGAGGTATGCTGCCTGAAGAAGTATAAAGACATTTTCCTTTCATCTAGCCAGCTTACTAAGAAAAAATATTTATAATTGGGAGTTATGTATTAAAATTCAGTAGGGTTTCTATAAATATAATCTACCACCATGTATTCAACTCTGTTTGTTGTTTTTGCTAGTTAAAAATGCATTAGATCTCTCCTTCACAATGGGTCTCTATAATCAATAGTGTCCATTGTCACCTTTTATGGCCTATAGCTGGCAATAAAACAAAAACAAGGGCAAGATGTGAGCTGTTCCAGAGTCAGAGGTCAGGAAACTGAGAAAGACAAAGTAAGTCCAATTCACCAAGTCCAAAGAATTATACGAGTTAATATCTCAAGTGGTTCAACATTGAGCCATGAAAGGAATCCAGGTTCACAACACAAAATAAGCAGGGAGAGATGAACTACAAGTCCAAGGCATTTGATGTCTACAACTCCATGGATTTGGAAAATTTCATTTATATGTTACAAAGAAAAGTAGAGAGTTGTTAATAATCTATAAGGAGGAAGAACCTCTGTTCCTGCAAAATCCCTGCTTTAAGCAGGCAAAATATCCTTGCTAATTCATTGATATATAGCTTCATGATCAAGGTATCTCTCCTGCTATGTAAGGGGCACAGTGGCTGAGTGGTTAAGATGTTGGGCTTGTCTACCAGAAGGTTGGCAGTTCAAGACCCCAGTTCTGTGTGACAGAGTAACCTTCCATTACTTGCTCCAGCTCTGCCAATCTAGCGGTTCTAAAGCATCTAAATGCAAGTAAATACATAGGTACCACTTCAGTGGGAAGGTAACAGCATTCTGTGTGCCTTCTGCAGATAGTCATGCCAGCCCCATGACCATAGAAGTATCTTTGAACAGGGATGGCTCTCAGCTGTGAATCTGAGATGAGCTCCTCATAGTCTGACATGATGGGCAGGTGAAACTTTTACTTTTTAGGTAAGTAATAGCATATGATGAGCATCCAGATGAGCTGATGTATTTTATGGAGCATTGCTAAACTGATACTTTGTTCTACTAGAAGTTGCAAATCTGTAGATGGCATTGATCCTCGCTGACTTCTTCAAATGAATCACCATTTCATTTGTTTATTTATGTTTATGGTGCTAAAATAATAAAAATTAAAGGAAATTATATATATTTTATCTTTTGGGTATTTTCCTGTACCACTTGGTGCAGTGATATGGGAAAGCTTACAACCAACTTCTAATACTCTAGATGCCATTCTACATATTGTAGATTGCGTATCCCAATGCACTTTATAGCCTGATCCTAGGAACTGCTGAAAGCTAACATACTATTTTTTTCCTTTCTAAAATGCTTTTTTTTTCAACTATAGAAATATGCTTATGTGTCTTCAGTGGAATTTGGTAATTGCTTCAGGGATGTTGATAAGAGAATAAACAACAGTCTGCTGAATTCCCAGTTCACAGACCACAATGGAAACAAATATTAAGCAAACAAGCAAACTGCTCACAAACCACAAATATTCCAAGATCCTTTAAATCCTATTGAGAAGCTATCATGAACTTTATTGAAATTATTGATACAAAATGTTTTCTCCTTATCTTTCTCTTTGAGAAATCTTGTCCCTAAGGTACTGGATTCTCCAAAGAAGTTTCTTAAAACTACAGGCTAAAGTTGTAGCTCATAAGAGGTTTCAAATATAGTTCATTCAGGATTAAAAAAAACTAAAAGCTGACCATACTTTTTGTCTTTCTGTACAGTTTCTGGAGCTTTTTATGACATTGAATTATAATTTTGGGGTATCCTGTCACTCCTTTGATGTCTTTCAAGGGCATTCAAATTTCCTGCAGCCAACATTTTTGTCTAAGGGCTTTAAATAAATACAATTCCATTCTTATGTTCCTGTCAGCACGTCAAGATGCATTTATCCTAGTGCTGACATGAGAAGGAGAATGCAAGTGTATGCAACGGGACGGTTGCCTTTCACCTATTTATTTTAGCTGGAGATAATGTCCCCTAGGAGATGGATGGGAGGGTGGAAATTCTTTGAATTGGAGCAGTAGATTAGGGGTGAATGATTGGGAAGATGGCCAATGAATGCAGAGGAGTGGGGGAAGGAAGAGGAGGGATTTTGGGTCAGCACAGCAGTGCTGGCTGCATGGAGTCAGTGAAAAAGTTGCCGTGCTAAATAAAATGGAAGCTTGTTTCAAAAAAGACTTTGTTTGAGACGCAATTTATTTGAAGACGGCCTGAAAACCTGACAGATCCATCAATATTATTGACTGATTATGTGACATCAAGTTATCAACTATAACAGAATAACAGAATTGGAAGGGATCTTGGAGGCCTTCTAGGCCAAACCACTGCTCAATGGTTGTTCAATTCTTTCTTAAAAACCTCCAGTGTTGGAACACCTAAAACTTCTGGAGGCAAGTCATTCCACTGATTAACTATCTGTTCTAACTATCAGGAAAATTCTCCTTAATTCTAGATTGGTTCTCTCCTTGATTGGTTTCCATCTATTGTTTCTTGTCCTACCTTCAGGTGCTTTGGAGAATAGGTTGAATCCCTCTTCTTTATGGCAGCCCCTTAGATATTGGAACACTGCTATCATACTGTATCATCCCTACTCCTCTTTTTCATTAAACTAGACATACCCAATTCCCGCAACCATTCTTCATATGTTTTAGCCTTCAGTCCCCTAATCATCTTCTTTTTACTCTTTCTAGAATCTCAACATCTTTTTTATATCACGGTGACCAAAACTGAATGCAGGTATGGTTACCAAGGCATTATAAATTGGTATTAACACTTCATGTGATCTTGATTCTATCCCTCTATTAATGCAGCCCAGGACTGTGTTGGCTTTTTTGGCATCTGTAGCAAATCAACTGTTGGTTCATAGTATATCATATGTGGACTCTTCGTGACCATATAAATAGATTTTCTCCTTGAGGTTCCCTTCCTAATCTGGTCCTTTAGGCCTTTCAATTGTGCATCTATTGTCACTCTGTGTCTATGTACCTTGCTGCTGGTCATCCTGTTCTTCACCCAGTCAATAAATTATAGAAATATTTTCCTTTCTTGTTCTTTTATTAGATCTCTCACCTCCTCACCTCACCTCACTAGATATTTTCTCCCCACTCTTTTCTTGTATATATAGTGTATAGTTCCTTTTCACAACTATTATTTCTACACTCTCTCTTCTACCTGTTTCCCATAGCGATTACTCCACAAAAAAGTGTCAAGATGGTTTTATTTTTGGTTGTTTTTCATAAATGTAAATGAATTCTGGTTGGAAATCCAAAGGAGGTTATTAACTTAACTTTTTATTTTTTCTTCTTCTTCTTGAAAATGATCCTCTTCTCTATCAGAAATTCTCTGTCAGGCTCCAAAGGGGTCTCCAGTGAAGTCAGAAGAATGAAACATGAGTTAGGCAGCTACAACTCAAGCATGGTTCTTTTGTGTTTATATTGCAACATTACATACATACAACATATTTGTTATGACTTTGCAACATGTGTTTCATCACTTGCTCTCCCTCCGCATTCTTTGCTGCTTATATTACATCTCCAGGAACAGATAATTAACAAAATTTTGTCATCCTCAGCTTTGAGTTTCTTAATATCCTCCAATCTGTTTAGCTGGAGAGTTGTTGGCCCTTCTATGAAAGACTTCTCCTTCAGTCCAGCTTTAGGAAATAGAAAAGAAGGAACTTTGGATCTTTCTACCCAGATAGCAAAAATACAAAACTTACGAACTTTGTACTAATTCATACATAGCTCAGATCTCAATTCTTCATATTAAGTGTGTATATGATCATACGTAGAATAGATGTTTCTTATCTTCCCTTAGTATATAACAATAATTTGGCTATTTGCCATTGTTGATAGATGCCTTATCAGTTGCATGATTAGTCAAGTGTGAATGATGCTTGTTAGGGTAATATGTGTATGTGTGTATATCCCTCTCTCTCTTTCTCTCTCTCTGGTGTGTGTGTGTGTATGTGTGTGTGTGTGTGTCTTCCTCATTGGGTCCTCTATTCTCTCTCTCCCTCCCTCCTCTGTGTGTGTGTGTGTGTGTGTGTGTGCACATGTGTGTGTGCACATGTGTGCATACATATTGTACACCCACACCCACACACACACACCCACACACACACAGATTGCCTTAGGATTTTGACTTGTAAGAAGAATGAATGAGTCAACTAATGTGTGCAGACACATTTCTGGTGTAATGTAAGAAAATGGTTTGGGAAGAGTATGCATATTTAGGTCCTCCAGCTTTTGTTTTAAAACCCTGTAAGCTGAAAATGCTTTTTCTCCCACACCCATGATTGTAGAGGAAAATAAAATTGGTCTGTCTTTGATCATATCCTCATCCACTGCCAAAGGGATTACAGGACTTAAACCCCAACAATAATGATAATAATAAAAGAAAGCCTTGCCAATACTCTCTTGGGAACATTTGTTTTTCATTCGCTTCTGACGACTTCAGAATTTATGCAACTTTTTGGTAAATAAATGACATTGAAGTATATATCCCCCTTGTATTGGGTTACTAAAGTTTTGTGTTTTTCTTAGAGAGATATGATGTTAAAGGATTGCAAGTTCCCTAAAAAGGCCATTCCTAAAATTCTGAACAATAATCACAGCCTTCAAGGTCATCGATGTTTTGTGCTTTGTTACTGATTTAATGCTAATGGGTTAAGTTCTTTTTTTTTTTTTACTGGAAATAAAAGAATTCTGCTCATTTTTCTTTCACGCTGGTAAAGAATTTCTTCTCCCTTTATACCTAACGTCTATGCTCTGTTGGACAAGGGTGTTACAGAGGAGGAACCTTAATTTGTAGCAAAGTCGAAATTGCAGGGTTGCAAAATGTGTAACTCAAGAGCAACACAAGGTGGCACAAAGCCAGATATTTTGTTCTAAATCCTAAATTGGAACAATACAAAATAAGGTTGAAACAGCACACGATGGACATTTTTGAATATCATCCCTGAGTTGAAGTCTTTCTTTTTTCCATTGTAAAATATAAAAATACATAACTTGGGATGTTTCGAACTGTGTTTCTCTGCTTCTGCTCTATATCACTGGATGTTGACGGGGGAAAACATTATGGCGCCATTGGTTTTTATCACAGGGTGAGGTATGCTCAATGTTATGATAGATGGAGAGGAGTTGGAAAGGCAGATAAATATCAATACGTTCTTCTGATTTACACCAGTTTTTCAATTTCCTATCAATCCTGTGTCAGCAATATGACATATTAACAATAACTTTAATGGAATAGTTCAAGGCAAAAAACTACAATCTTTGAGTAATTCAGTTCTGGTTTAGCTCCAGAGAATTTTGCTTTCTGAGAAGTTTTGACCACATATTGTAATTCCCAGCATTTCTTATTTGGGATCTGTGGCAGGCTAAAGAGATTTTGTTTTGAATGTCTTTGTATCAAATTGATTATACTATTCATCTAAGACACAAAAGGTAACACTAATTTTCACCCACAGGCAAATGGCCTTTCTAGACAAAATAAGCAAACTCAGGAACAAAGTGAACACAACAAAATCAATTATTTAATTGTACTTAAATTCAAATCCACACTTATCTGCAAAAACAGTGGTGTGTTATTGTTTTTGTCACACCTAATAATAACAGTGTTAACAAGAATGATCCAAATGTTGGTCTTTCTTTCTTCTAAGAATACTAATTGGAAAGCATCCCAGGTGGTCAACAGTCTCCTCCAAAATGAATAATGATGACATTTCAATATTTTAAAACATGATTACAGGTAGCCATCACATACCAATTCCAGTTGGGACTGGCAATCCTGTGGTTGAGCAATGTGGTTGTAAAATGAAATATCATATGATTACGCCTACTTACGATGTCAGTTTCAGTTGCTGTTGTTAAGGATGATGTCACATGACTTTTTGCCATCTTCTCATTGCTGGCTGTGAAGGATGCAAATGATAATCATGTGATACTACAACTATTGCAAATGGGCCCCAGAGTGGGGTGGGAATGGGTATTTTGCAGTATCCTTCCCCTATCACGCCCACCAAGCCACACCATGCCCATCAAGCCATGCCACAGAACCGGTAGTAAAAAAAAATTGGATTTCACCACTGACCGGTAGTTCCCACTTCCTGCTGAGAGCGAATTGGGTCTCTGTTGCTGTGAAAGTGGCCCACTCACCCGCCCCTGGGTTATACTGACCTTTATTTCTGCTTCTGAAGCCCAGCTGCTCAGGCGCGGCAGATTGAATTGGCCTTCTTCAGCTGTTTTTCTTGCTCCTTTGCTTGTTTGCAACGCAAAAATTCAATTTTATGGAAACTGTGCACCGGTTCTCAGCGAACCGGTTGTTCCACCGGGAGGATCCCACCCTTTCACTGCGGGGGTTGTGGGGACACCGCAACATCTGTATCTTCAAGGACTGATCATAAATCTTTTTCAGTGCCGACATAACTTCGAATAGTTGCTGAGAGAGCAGTTGTTAAACAAGGACTATCTGTTACCTATTTACAGTGATTTTCACAGTCTTGCTTATTTCGGAATGATTATATATGTGTCTGAGAGAGTGGAAGACAGAGTGGGTGGATTGCTAATTAAGAAATACACAGTTACATAGAAAATTCCTGACAAATAGAAAACTTCAACATAAACTGATTATATGTTTTCTACCAATTTTTCCTGGTTTTGAAAGTTTCTTGAAACAAACATGCTGAGAGGGATACAGTTTCAAGAGAATTGATCTTTACAAATTGACACCCACTACTTTATAGAAATTGAGATGAGAAAGAAAATAACTTTTGTCTGTTTTTTTTTTTAAATATGAACTTTCCATTCTTGGCAATATATTATTAACCAGAGCATGATTTTTTTTTTTTACCCTGTTCATTGTGGCCATGAAGCTAAATGGGCAAGACCACATCATGACATTAGTGGGCCAAATTTGTTTTCCAAGCAAGGGGGTTATAAGTTATGGTAAAAAAACAGTGAAGATAATAGAGAACACAGTGTGATTGAAGCTCTCATGATTTGTATAGTTATGACATATGCAGTAGCCATAACAATGGGTGGAACGTTGATTACACTGATGGCAACCATCTTGATTTTTTAAAACACCTTTAATGTACCTCCCTATATATTTTTTTTCTATATTTGGGAAAAGTTTGGAGAAAGCTCTTTTTTAAACATCTGGGTTACATCAATTTAGGGATTTCATTACAATTTTTCAGTGATTTCCATCTTAAAATGATGGTAAATTATGCTACTGATTTTCATTGATTATAGGTGAGGAAAATTCTTGACCAGAAAATTAGATTTGGGTGGTCACAAGTGACCTGAGAGTATTAGATTCCTGATCCCTTTACATTAGAATGAGTATATACATGCACATAAAAGTCCATCATTATTTTAAGAGTTTTGGATGCAATTCATAACCAAAAAGAAAAAAAGACAACAAAACAAGAATGCATGCATATATAAAAATATGTGTCCTATATTAAGAGAAAGTTGCTTGCCAAAATGTCCATATTATAAAATGTGTATATAAAAAAATCAGAGTTGATAAATTGCACATTTTACATGCCAGTGGTCAGCCAAGAGGTGCATGGGCTCTTCGGCATCTCCCACAATCCGGGACATTGTGCTGGTAGGTTTATTTGTTGCATTTCTATGCCGCCCAACTCCCTGGGAACTATGGGTGGCTTACAACAAAAAATAATGTGAACAATATACCATAAAAGTTGTTTTAAAAAAACATTAAAAACCCATACACTCCATTCATGGCCGGGTCTCGCAAGATTGCAGCAGTGAGATCAACGGCCCCAGGCCTGCCGGAAAAGCTAGGTCTTCACCGCTTTCCGGAAGGCCAATAGGATGGGGGCGGTCTGGACCTCAGGAGGTAATTGGTTCCAGAGAGCCGGGGCAGCCACAGAGAAGGCCCTCCCCTGTGGGCCCGCCAGCTGACATTGTTTAGCTGACAGGACCTGGAGGAGACCAACTCTGTGGGATCTTACCGGTCGTTGGGAGCTATGCGGTAGAATGCAGTCTTGAAGATAGCCTGGCCCTAAGCCATTAGGGCTTTAAAGATAATAACCAACACCTTGAATTGAATGGTAATAACCAACACCTTGAATAGGGAGCCAGTACAGCTCGCAGAGAATTGGTGTAATGTGGGTGTATCTAGGTGCACCCATAATAGCTCACGCGGCTGCATTCTGGACCAACTGTAGTCTTCGAACACAGAGGTTACACCTCTGCCAGGTATTGCTGCCTTTGCCTCCGCTACTCCCCCCAATTGTGGTGAGCCCAAGGACTGGGCTCGACAGGCCTTTTTCTTGTCTCTGCCTGAATTCATCAACTGATATGGAACGGGACAGAAGTAGAACTTGCAGGCAATAAAATCAGAAATGGAGCAAAACTGATACTTCCTCTGACCTGATATATCTCAGTGGCCTTTAGATCTGTCTGCACCCGTCCAGTTTCTCACCATACTTAAAGCATCTCACTGAATTAGTCTCTCCCACTCCCTCTCTATTTTATCTGCACCTAGTGCACTCTTAGCTCTTTTTATACAAAGAAAATCTGTAATGAGTTTTTTTTTAAAAAAAATTCGATGCAAATTGAAACAGGACTGATTTTGTTGCTGAGTAAGCAAACAAAAATTCTGGTAAAGATGTAGTCAAAGTAGAACATCTGTCAAATTGATTGGTATGGATCTTATTACACACCACTACATTAGAAGCAAAAAAATGAATGATAGAAACCATTCCATCATTCCTGTTTGGTTTGCTTTTCTCAAATTAAATGTCTACTGCTTCAAAAACCAGGATATACCATGGGTGCATAGAGATGCAAACACATACTTATGTAGACACGTACAAAGCTATATACATACATGCATATGCAGCCTTATGGGGAACACAATTTGTAAACTCTTTTTAGAATGCTTTTGCAAGATTTTGTTTTGTATTGGTAACACCAGTGAGGGCAAGGAAAGCTCATTGGTAGAATGAAATTACAAGAGCGAACTATACACAGTAAGCTTGCCAAAACTATTTAAACAATGTACAATGTTTCCCTGAAATAATGAAATGGAAGATTTAGTTTTGGCACCAGAATGGAAGGTAATTGGGGGCTGTGGGGGACACACTTCATATTTTGTTATAGAACTTAGCATATTAACAAAGCTGTCATTATCCACAGGGGTTTACGTGGAAAGTCTTGAAGCTATGCAGACCTTCTCTACTGCAGAATGGAATATCTTTTCAGGGAAAATAAAAAGAATTTACTCTGTCTGGATGCAAAACTAATCAACTCAGTATGCCTATTTCATAAGGTTAAGCCCATTACAAGTTTGCTTGGCTTCTTTCATCTCTGTTGAGGATATAGGATATCATTCATATTACTGCTGCATTGTTTTCTTTAAATACCAACAGCAAAGGAGTGGGGGAAACCCCTTGGCTGCCTTTTCCCTCTTTTCGTAGGTATCATACTACCAAGTCAAATGAGAAACAGGCCTTTACAGTAACAACACTTTCCCTACTGCACTGTTAATTCTTAGTAAATGAAAATAAAATGAAGACTATCTGACCCATAAGGTATCCAGATGTCTCAAGAAAGTATCAGGCTCAGGTTTTTATTTTTTATTTTATTGATTTTTTTAATGTACATTTCTTTGTACAGAGCCTAGGAAATAAATGGTCATTTATGTTTGGCTCAGTCTAGGTTTAAGATTCAACTGCATGAGTTATAGCTATTGATACTTATATAACATCTTTAATGGTACCAATCCTATCAGTGGTGGGATTCAAATTTTTTTACTTCCAGTTCTGTGGGCGTGGCTTGGTGGGCATGGCAGGGGAAGATTACTATAAAATCTCCATTCCCTCCCCACTCCAGAATCCTCATTTCCTCCTGATCAGCCGGGACTCAGGAGGCAGAGAATAGATGGGGGCAGGGCTAGTCAGAGGTGGTATTTACCAGTTCTCCGAACTACTCAAAATTTCCGCTACCGGTTTTCCAGAACTGGTCAGAACCTGCTGAAACCCACCTCTGAATCCTATATATATATATTATTTGTCCAGAATATTGCTGCAAGAAATTAAGTCTGTTTCCCATATCCTCTTATTGTCAGCTTTGGAAGCCATATTAGGCCGGAAGCTTCCATACTGTCACCTTCTCATGTGTGGGAAAGTAGGAGAGGGGGATTTAGTAGAGGGGTTGTTTGTAGACATAATAGCATTCTTCCTGTCAGTCAAGGGTGATCCGGAATCTGGAGAAGGAGTGGTCGGAGTGCTGAGTCGAGATGGGATGGACATTGATTGGAGCATTTGATCGACTGAGGAGTGAGGGGATGGTTTTGGGGGTTTTGATTTACTGAGGAAAAACCCAGACTTTCAGATTCGGATTTTCCCAGATGTGCCAGTTTACCTATTCTAATAAAGAGAACTTTGGAAAATGCTTACTTCCATGTCTTTACTCGGAGTTGGGGTTTTCTGGAACACTGACACTTGTTTATAAAGGATTTCTTATTGGCTCTTTTCTGTGGACTTCTTTCTTTTATGTTTCTTAACTGGTTAGGGTGAGGGGCACATTTGGAATATTTGAAGCATGTTGTGGGGTATTGACACAAAATACTTGGGCGATTCAAAATCTGATTGTCATGCCAGCATAACTATTCACAAAATGCCTGTTCATCAGGAAAAAAACCCCATGGTGATATGTAACACCATCCTTCTTATCTTCTGATGACCCTTGAAACCTTCTCCCACTACAATTTTTTTCCTGTTTTCCTGTCTAAGTGGGAATCTTTCTAAAGAAAGCATGAGACGTAAGAATTTTACTAAGTCCTGATGTGATATCACTGCAGAAGATCTGGATGTTTGATAACAGAGTCTGGATTGTGATTTAAATTACGGTTGAAGATATTTTTATTGTTCTGGTCCTTGGTTCTAGGTGGTCATATTATTTTATCTTTCATCTTATTCCTCCTTCTTTTTCCTCAGTTTCAGATGACTGAAGAAAAGGGGAGAAAATAAATTGGAATATCTCTTGATGAACTGCCACTGATTATCAAGAACACACACACACACACACACACACACAATTTTCCAAAAGTAGGAAACACTGAAAGTTGTTATCTCTCTCATGATATTTTTTGTCAATTTCTTTTCCTTGAATGTCAGAATTGCTCACCTATGAAATATGTCTTAACTGATGGGTTTAAGTCTTTTAGCAGCTCTGCTGTCCATTTTGAGATTTTGTGGTTAAAATCCCTAAAATGTTGTAATTTAGTCCCTGTTATAATATATTATAATCTGTATATTATATTATAATCTGTAATATATATATATATATATATATATATATATATATATATATATATATATATATATACACATACATACACATACACACACACACACACACACACACACATATATATATATACATATATATATATATATATATATATATATATATATATATATATATACATATATTTGTTTTCTCAGGTTTTTGCGGGTGTTTGTATGTAGGTCTTTGGTTATTCGGGTCTTCTCCCACGTAAAATTGGAAGTGTCTTCGACTTCGTTGAAACGTTACCAAGACACTTCCAATTTTACGTGGGAGAAGACCCGAATAACCAAAGACCTACATATATATATATATATATATATATATATATATATATATATATATATATATATATATATACATACACACACACACACACACACACACACACATTTATATTACAGATTAATTTTTAAATGAAGATTATGCTGTGCCACTTACCGTACTTGGAATAGGAGAATAGTTTGGAGAGAGACATATTAGCAACATAGATATCACTCAAAAGAAAAGGACAGTTAGAAAAACCTCTGAAAAACTGAGAGGATATGTTTGCTTCAAGGCTTCTGCCATTGCAAGTTTAAAGGATTTTTAATTCAATCATTCTCATCTTTGATTTGGCATAGGGTGTACTCCAGGGGTTGGTTCTACTTACCTTCACTACCGGTTTGCAACGGGAGCGTGCACACGCTTCTATGCATGCACAGATCGTCAATTGTGACGTCTGGGCGAGTGGGTAGGGACTCCTGCCACTTTTACTATCGGTTCTAAAGAACCGGACAGAACTGGGAGCAATCCACCACATAATGGCATAGAGTACACCACTGGTGTATTCTATGCCATTAGAGTATTGGCACTGGGAGTTGGGTGGCTCCCAGTTCTGTCCGGTTCTTTAGAACCGATAGTTTAGAGCCATTAGAGAAGGGTTGGCTACTGGTAGCCCCCAGGCTGAATCCATAGTTCTATAAACTGTGGACTCCAGTTCACGTCTGAATCATTTTACACTTTGAATTGGCAAACTGGTTGGGATATGCTATACTCTGTATGTATAAATAATAAGGCAAATAACTGTTAATAATAGGCCCATGTGAAAAGAATATACAGTGGACAACACAAAGTGTTGTCAGTTTTAATGAACAGCAGCATTAGAAGAGTTTTTATAATGCTAAGAAAGAGAAATAGTACTCAGTGGAGCTATCAGTGTAAATTAATGGTGGCAACATGTCTTTTTTTCTAGATGGATTTCATAGGAAAACAGTGAAATTGTTGCTTGTAGAAGCAAAATTGTAGCATCAGGTTTTATCAGCCACTATAGGCAAAACTTAGTCTTTTCACCAAAAAGCACTATTGTAGTGGTCTTAATCTATGTAAATATAACTACTGGTAAGTAAAACTTCCATGTGTATTTTCTTATTAAATAATGGAGATAATTTATTTTATTGCAAGTATCTGTGTGCTTAGTGGTGAACCAGTTATAATGTGTGATTGAATCAAGATCATGTGAAGTATTAGTATTGCTTTATAAAGCCTTAATAATATTGCATCAGTTTTGGTCACCATATTATAAAAAAGATGTTGATACTCTGGAAAGAGTGCAGTACAGAGCAACAAAGATTATTAGGGTCTTGGAGGCTAAAACATATGAAAAGTGGTTGCAAGAACTGGGTATGTCTAGTCTAGTGAAAAGGACTAAGGGTGACATGATAGCAGTGTTCCAATATTTGAGGGGTTGCCATAAAGAAGAGGAAATCAGCCTATTTTCCAAAGCACGAGAAGGCAAGACAAGAAACAATGGATAGAAACTAATCAAGGAGAGAACCAACATAGAACTAAGGAGAAATTTCCTAAGAGGGAGAACAATAAACCAATGGAACAGCTTGCCTTCAGGAGTTGTGGATGCTCCATCATTGGAGGCTTTTAAGAAGAGATTGGGCAGGCATTTGTCTGGAATGGCATAGGCTCTCCTGTCTGAGCAGAGATTGGATTAGAAGACCTCCAAGGTCCCTTCCAACTTTGTTATTCTGTTATTTTGTGGTAATTTTGTCATCAAGCATGCATGCCCACCAGTGGTGGGATTCAAATAATTTAACAACCAGATCTCTGCCCTAATGACCAACTGGGTGGGCGTGGCCATGGTGGCCATGGCCAGGGGGTGTGACAGGCAGCACTCTATCTCCTGCACCCTCCTGGGAACAAAAACAGGTTGCAGGGGGAATGCACTGCACACCCCGCACCCCTTTTTGGGCCTAGGAGGCCTCCCTGCACTTACCTGGGATCCAAAATGGGGCACATGAGGACTACTGGAAGGGGCGGGGCAGGAAGGGGCGGAGCCAGCCAGCAATTTAACTACTGGTTCGCCTGAACTGGCCTGAACTGACTGAATCCCACCAATGATGCCCACCATTCTTTAAACTGGTTTTCATCCAGTAAAATCATTTGAAAAAGGGAGGACCTCATAGGTTTGTGAGATTTCCAGCTGAGCTCAGAACTTTTTTAAGTTTTCTTGGTTAATATGTAAAACCATTTTATCACAACATGTGAAGTAAATAACCACTCTGATTTGTGATTCAGTTAAGTCAGATAACACTTCTTAATTTTTTGTGAGGTTATACAAGTAGTCCTCATTTAGCAAATACAACTAGGAGTGCTAATTTAGTCATTAAACAAAGCAGTCATAAATAAAACTGCCACTATGCTTAAGATGTACTTCAGCTTTTCTTTGCTTTACAGGTATATAAAAGTCGTAAAAGCAAAGACTGGTTGCAAAATTACTTTTTCATAACTGTCATAATTGCGAATGTTCATTAAATGTGGCAGATACTAAATGAGAACTACCTGTACCACTAGCTGATATTTCAGTTACATACTACAGCGCTATATTACTATTCATTAATTGCTGCCTGAATTTGTTCCAAATTTTTCATGAATATTGGAAATCTTTTACTTAACTAAAATCAGTGCCCACTGAAATAACTGGTGCTTGAGTTGGTTAATTTATCCTTGCAACCCCCCCCACCCCTTATATATTTATTTCACTTCTCTTTCTCTCTCACCGGAAGTTTTTATGTAATTCCATATTTTACTGCAGCAATAACTTATTTTAGAATGAGGGCCCTACTACTGTCCATATTCCGTAGTTCTCTTGGTTTGCAATTTTATGATAGACAATTATCAGGAGCCTCCCAGAGCAAAGTTTCAGTGGAAGATTTTCATTAGCCTTTTGGCCTTTATTATATATAGCTGGGTCTGCATACACTCATGCGCTGCAAAATTTCCCATTAAGTATTTGCATTAGCTCTGGGCAAAGATATCTTCCTGAATCTTCCCCTATCAATTCTCATTCAGTTTGATGAAATAGTTTGTGCTTAGAAATTCTTTCAAAGAGGCAGAAAATGTTGGGAAAAAATCCCCATGGGTGTAGCGTTCTGTTTAGTTATAAGGTATTATTCAAGGGGTGTGTCTGAATGTCCTGTTTTTCATTGTTAAAATACTCTCCCTATTGATTTGCTGCCTCTTTGTTTTCCATTCTTCAACTAAATCCCAAGAGAATACATTAAGGGGCGACTTGCCCTTGTGATCTTTTTTACAGCAGAGATATTCATGTCTTTCTTATTGCTAAACTGGATTTTTGCCCTTTAATTTTTGCCTTCACCTGGAGAAATGTGCCACCTAATTTTCATACTCAAAAATTTGGCGAGGAACTTTGAAAGACCGTTTAGCCTGGCTACATATGGAAAGATAGATTATGGCACACATCCATTTAAAATAGATTATCATGTGCTAAGAGATGAATGACATTTGTATAGGTAAGACAGATGCTGTTTTAAAGAGAAAAGATGGAAGTTTCAGCATTTGATCATATGTGATGGCCAGACTGTCTAATCCAGAGGGTCAACCACCCTCTAGAGACCCCTAGGGCAGGGGTGTCAAACTTGCAGCCTGTGGGCCAGATGTGTCATGTGTTGGCCACACCCATGCCTGGTTTAGCAAAGGGAAAAAAAATCTCAATAAATCATGTGGCGCCACCATGACGGTGTGAGTTTGACACCCCTGTTCTAGGGTGATTGGCAAAGTCTTGAGTACAGCTCCAGGGATCCTGTAAAACCAACTACCAAATTGTAATTATAAGTATAGAAAGCCTAAACAGCTTATGTACTGTGTCTTCCATTGCAAACATGCTCAGATATTAAGATACGTTGGATAAGCAGTTTTCTGCTGCTGTTGGAGACTCATTCATTTGGCACGTGAGTAAAAACCATCTCCCATCTTATTATTAGGAAGTACATTCTAGGTGGCTGCCTTTGGCCCTCAGTCTTTCTGCATTTAGAAAATCTGTAAAGAAGCATCCATTAGCTGCCAATAAGATGATTTTTAAAGTCCACATTACTTTTAACTTTATTGTTCCATAAATATTCATGTCATCCAATGTTCATGACCTTCAACTTAAAAGTCTCTTGTTTCTTAGCAACATTCATTATTTCATCCAGACCAAACAATAACCAGTAAAATCCAATTTCAAATCCAGCAAATCATATATCTTTCACTTGCATCCTTTTCATCCTTTTCTCCCTCTCAGTTTGTTAACAACAGCAAGGCCTACATGGATAACCATGGCTTTACTTCCTTAGTCTGGTGCTGGCATAATTGTGCCTCATTTCATGCCTCAAATGTGGGCAAGAGCTTGCAAAAGGAAAGACTCTAATTAGTGCTGTTAAACAGAGCCAAAGTACTAAGCTTTGCATGTCAACAATGCCACTGCTGGAGCGGCAACTCCAAAGGGTTGGCAGGTCCTGCTACTGGATAGAAGTTTCTTGCTTTAATTGCAAGTTTATAAATTCTGCAGATTTAGAGTGCATGAGCCAGCCTTAACTCATTCCAATGAATCTGCATTCATGGCCTTCTAATAAGTCCATAACTTTCATTTTGCCACTTGCATTAGCCCTGAAATATTATGCTGCTTAGAGAATTAATAGAATCATCTGGGGAAAATTCTAGGTCTAAATTGGGTTTAGATGCAATGTACTTAATATAGCAAAAACTTTTGCATCTATTTTTGTGCTCATGTATGACATTGCGATTATTTCATAGCATGTGGCAGCCCAAAAAATAGAGCTTTGAAAGTCTATAATTCACATTGTGCTCATATTCCTTTACTTTAGTTATTATTCAGTAATTACTCTAATTGAAATAAATTTGCATCTTTGGTGGAAATAAACTACATGATTACTATTTTCTACCAGTTTCCTTTTCAGCAGGAAGAGAGGCCAAAGTGCTCATTTCTGAATTAGGTGATTTAGGATGAATTATTTTTCACAATAAATTATTTATTAACAGATTAACAGAGTTGGAAGGGACCTTATGGGTCATCTAGTCCAACCCCCCACTCAAGCAGGAGACCCTACACCATTTCTGACAAATGGCTGTCCAATCTTTTCTTGAAAGTCTCAAGTGATGAAGCTCCCACAACTTCCAAAGGCAACTTCTGTTCCATCGGTTGATTGTTCTCACTCTCATTTTTAGGTTGAATCTCTCCTGGTCAATTTCCATCCCTTATTCCTTGTTTGGCCTTCAGGTGTTTTGGAAAATAGTTTGACTCCCTCCTCTCTGTGGCAGCCTCTCAAATATTGGAAGACTGCTATCATGTCTCCCCTGGTCCTTCTCTTCACTAGACTAGCCATGCCAAGTTCATGTAACCGTTCTTCATATGTTTTAGTCTCCAGTCCCCTAATAATCCTGGTTGCTCTCCTCTGTACTTTTTCTAGAGTTTCGACATCTTTTTTATAGTGTGGTGACCAAAACTGGATGCAGTATTCTAGGTGTGGTCTTACTAGGGCTTTATAAAGTGATATTTATAGAGCAGTATTAGTACCTCACTTGATCTTGATTGTATTCCTCTGTTAATGCAATTTAGGATTGCATTGGCTTTTTTAGCTGCCGCTGCACACTGTTGACTCATATTTAGCTGATTGTCCACTAAGATTCCAAGATCCCTCTCACAGTCACTGCTATTAAGCCTGGTTTATTAAGAATAGAATAGGTTTTTTAAGAATAGAATTAAGAATAGGGTTTTTTTCTGGCCGAGTCAAATCTTGGTCAACTTTTGCTGGCTAAAAATTCAGCAAGTACTAAGATCTCATCATTTTTGAAAAAAGCCAGTAAGTGGGCTGTTGAGGTACTGGTGTTTGTTGAGTTTGGTTTTTTTTTCTTTCAGACATTATCATTATCAAACTAGGAAACTGTATCAGTGTTTTGACACAAAAGCCCACTCCTTTGTGTCAAAACACTGATGATGTCACATAGTTACTACTGAAATATTTCCTAGAAGAAAACCAGGCTTAGCAAATACCAAGATCTGAAGATTTCAACTCCAAACTACACATACTCTCCATCCAGAGGAGGTACTCAGCCGGTTCGGACCACAAACCAGTAGCGGTGACTGTGGGTGGGCTGGCCCACCTGCCCTGGTGTAATACCATCCTATTTAGCTATGTTTTCGAGGCTGGGCGCATGCGCAAAAGGCGTACACATGAGCAAAGTGCATGCACGGAAGACACACACATGAGAAGTGAGCGTTCGTGTGTGGGGAAAACCGGTGGTAAGAATATTGGAAACCCACTGCTGTTTCTATCACTGCAATAACTGAACAGTCCCCTTCTCTCCAGAAATCCAATATTTCATTCCCTTCTATTTGTAAAGTTATGATCAGTGAATAGAGAAGAGATATGTATGCAGTTATGTGCTGTATAACTGATTTGGCAAGGATCCAAAACAAAGAGCCTTGATAGTACAGTGGTTTAGTGAACCCTGTTATTAACACAGCTGCCTGCAATTTCTGCTGGTTCGAATCTCTCCAAGGCTCAAGGTTGACTCAGCCTTCCATCCTTTCTAAGGTAGGTGAAATGAGGACCCAGTTTGTGGGGGCAATAAGCTGACTTTGTATAAAATATACAAAAGAATGAAGGCTATTGCTTAACGCATTGTAAGCCGCCCTGAGTCTCCGGAGAAGGGCGGCATATAAATCAAATTAAAAAAAAAAAGTGCTCAGATTATTTTAGCCAATTAGAATTAAGACAGTGTATAGCAAACTTTTCCTTATTAAGTTTGTGGGGGAATCACAGATGTGATGTTTACATTTTATTCAAAGGAACAGGATATATGTTCACATCCAGTTATTTTCTGTTTCCAGTTTGTGAAAAGTTCTGTTTCTCTCTGCTTTTTTATAGTAGGGGGAAAAAAAAGCAAGCTGAAATAATGTGGGACAAGACTGGAAAGGATACAACATAGAGAAATTGGGTATAATTTGGATGAGGTACTATAGCTTCAAAGTGCTTGGAGTTATGGATCATTCAACCTGGAGGACCGCATCTGATAATGAGAAGAAGCATTAACAAATGTGAACACTTCTTCAAAGCATTAAAATAGCTGCATCCTTGGAAGGTTTGGTGCAAGTGTTTTAAAGACTGCTTTGTTCCTCATTTATGTGCAGTAAGTACATGACCACCTACTTCTCTTTAGTGATGGTCCCACTCAGAGGTGGTATTCAGCTAGTTCGGAGCGGTTTGGCCAAACTGGTAGTGGAGATCACGGGTGGGCCTGCCCACCCCTGCCCACCCACCCCGGCTCTAGCTGTCCTATTTAGGCATGTTTTGGAGGTTGGGCGCATGCACGGAAGGCACGCAAGTGAGCAAAGCGCATGCATGGAAGGTCGGGCGCATGTGTGGATGGTGTGCATCCGCAGTGAACCAGTGGTAGAAGCAGTGGTGGGTTGCCCCCGGTTCAGACTGGTTTGTAAGAACCGGTAGTAAAACTGGTGGGAGGCCCCACCCACTGCCCCGGATGTCATCATCGGTGATCTGCACACGTGCAGAAGCAAGGTGCATGCGCGAACGAAGCAAGCTCGCGCACGCGATCCCGTTGCGAACCGGTAGTAAAAGTAAGTAGAACCCACCCCTGGGTAGAAGTAAGTGAAACCCACCTCTGGTTCCACTGTAGTTCTCTTTTGAATATTCCAAGTTGCTTCTCAGAAGGTCCTGAGAAGCAATTGCGTGGGTTTTTACAAAATACTTCTTTGAATGCTTTGCACAGCTCATTATATACCACTTTCTGAAGCTTTAATTCCCCAATAGGAATAAAATGACCACATTTAACATTTTATTTTATTTTTATCTGTTTGAGCTAGGTCAGTGACATCCATAGTTAAATTGCGTGGTGGGTTTAAATGTAACCGGCTGAGGCTATGCATCTGAAAATATGGGTCCCCAACAAATTCTAAACCAAAGATATCTTGCTTATCAGAATACAAACAGAAAAAAAATATTTTCTTCAATAAACATGTGCATTTATATAGGTCAGAATAAAAAAAATATTTTAAATCTCCAGGAAGTAAGAAAACAAGACAAATATATATGAAACAGTCCAATACCATGATATTTTTATGTGTTCACAGTAATCATATAAAGTACAACATACACAACAGATGTTAGGCTGAATTTGACTGATCAACCAACTAATATGTAATTCTTTCTCTTCCAAGGAATATAAAATTGAAGTTCAAAAACTTCAGAAGGAACACCATCAAGGCTTTCATTAATATTATCTCTACTAAAATATTAAAGTTAATTTTCATATACAAAAGATTCTGTTAAACTATGGTAAGTTTATTGATGCATTCTGAGCATTTTTTTCCCAGTAACAATGTCCAAAAGAATATTAAAAAAAGAAGAGACAAGTAGCATTAAAGATAGCTTCAGAATGTTTCTACACCAATTCCCAAACTGCATTGCATCTACCAAATTGGTATCATAGTACATGCAAATGACTTACAGATTTGCTTTTATGCTTTGACTTCTTATGCAACCATCAATAAAATCACCAGGGTATGATATTTTTTAATAGATCCAGCATTCTGTATAAATCTGAGTGAATATGACAGAACTCTAAGTCAAAAACATCATCCTGAAAAGGCTTGTACTTAGTATAAAACAGTAGTTTTTTGTCTTTGAGTGCAGAATCAAAACACGAAAATCTGTGAAACCTGGTGGCACAGTGGTTAGAACGCAGTATTGCAAGCTAACTCTGCCCACAGCCTGCAGTTCGATCTCGATGGGGTTCAAGCCTTCCATCCTTCTGAGATTGGCAAAATGAGGATGCAGACTGCTGGGGGCAATATGGTGAAGCTGTAAACCGACCAGCATTATGGGGCGATATGCAAGTCTAAGTACTATTGCTATATGCATTTTCCCAAGGCTGATTCACATAAGGAGTCAATATTGACATCTCTAGATTTTTTTCAACATTATAGACATGCTAGGTGTCTATAGGTGACTTCTGCTAGTTGACTTCTGCTAGATTGCAGAAGTCAGAAAGATTTGCCTTCAGACCAAGGGCCATGTAAAGATTTACTATTTTCAGCAGAGAGAATGAATATGAAAAGAGGTAGATTGGATTGAAGGAACTCAATGCTCCAGTTCACCTTCAGGCTTTGTTGGATGCTTCCTAATGCTTGATAATAGTACAGCTGCTGGTTTATTCTTGCCTTGTGGATAGCAATTATATCACAATCAGAAAAACAAAACAAAACCCTAGTTAGTCATGTTAACATAATAGGCAGCAAGAGGTCATCCTATAACCTTTCTCTGATTTGCAGAAATTCACGATCTGTTTCTTAAAGACTAGGATGTTGTTATTTCTTGTCTCTGAAATTTTATTTACAGGTCATCTGTTGTTCTTCAAATGAAACCCTCCTATCGAGAGTCAGGTTAAATATAGAACATTCAATCAAGCATATAAAAAGTCAGCAGGAGCTTCACCCTTCATACAGCACCCATCTGTATTTGGATATTGCCGAGCTTCATTCTTTTCATCATCCAATCATACTTTTCCGAGTTTCAAATACATTTGAATTTCACAAAGGAAAGAGTTTAATGAGAAGTATGTGGATCAACAAAAAGAGATCAGAAACCATTATCTGAATAACATTTCTGGTATTTAAATAATCACTGACAACAATAGAAGCAAGTCCATTTTCTGAACATTTTTACTGGTCTTCTCTTTGCCACAGTCAATAGTTTCATAATGTCATTGTCAAAAACTAAAAAAATAAATAAATAGCAAACCGTATATTAAGCTTGAAAGTTAATTTCATTTCCAAAACTTGAAAATAATTAATGAATAATAGTCAGACTTCTTTGACAAAGTTTAGAGTATACCTTTTCTTTTGACTCTTTATTATGTTTGAGTCTTTGCAGGTTTTAATTACTGAAAATGTTTTCTCTCTTTTCAAACGCTTAATTTATATTGCAAGATAATGAAGTTCGGGGAAGCTACAGAAGTAGATCAGCTCAATTGTAATCATTTTATGAAGCTATTTGGGTGAGCTATTATTTTAACATACATAACTGCAGACAGGATTTGGAAGCCTCCTTTCCTTGCCATAAAACGAGAAGTGCTTTTATTTCTATAGACATCATTGCTGTAACTCTATGGACCACAGACCTGAAAAATATTCTGTGGAGCCCAATGTCTTAGCATTAAACTATCTAGCCATTTACTAACATGTAGACATAATGGCTACACTGGAGTCTGTTAGATTAATAGCACATGGAGTTGTACAATGGATAATAATGACTCTGAACTGAAGTAGCCATTATAGTTTATTAGATTATTGATCTGTAAATCTAAAGAATTTGCTTGCCAGACTGGGTTTTGCTATACAACTTTAATGACTTGTTGCAGGAACTCTGGGGTAACATTCTGAATATCATTTTATGATTTTTTTTAAAAAAAAGACTTGTTCACAACACAATTGATAATGGAGATGCTTAAAGCTTGTATTTGTTCTTTTTAAATTAACCGAATTGACTAGGGCATCAACTGAGTTTCAACAAATTGCATAATTTCAGCCATTATCTAATCTTTAGATTGGTTTTCAGTCTACAGAAGCATGTTTATTTTGCATCAAAATTCATGTAAAATTATTTTTTTGATAGAATGTCTTTCAGTCTTCTAGTTAACCCGTGATAATCTGGATTTTATACATGAAAATAAAGTATTCCAGTTAATGTGGAGATGGGATGGAACAGGAAACTAACATAAAACAGAAATGAATTGGTATATTTATCTTTGTCTTGGTATGGACATATTAATACTGAATCCCCTAATTTCTCAGTTTCAGAACTGAAACACAATTCTTTTTTAAAGAATTACTACCCTGAACATTGCAATGGAGTGCTGGTAAAATGAATAATTTTGTTTATTCTGTGCCTTTTAGTCAATCTTGACTCCTGGCAATTGCCTGGACAACTACTCTGTAGTTCTCTTGGCAAAATTTCCCAAGGCCATTACCTTCATCTTAGGACTGAGAGTGACTGGCTCAAAGTCACTCAGTTGAGATCTGTTCCTAAAACAACACTAGAATGTAGATTCTAATCCAGACATTTAACCACTAGACCAAACTGGCTCTTCTTAGGGGTATTTTTAACATTGAATGTGTAGGCTATAAATTATGATTCCTGTATATAAAAATGTATGCATTTCTGAAAATGAACAGCAGTTATTTTGAAATTTCCTTATAAAATGCATATATTAGTAATATCAAGTACAAAGTATGAATTGTAGGTCAGTGTGCATGAAAAAAGACTATAAATGGCATTTTTAAAAAATAAAATAAAGCATATCAAAATTAGAAAAAGAAAGAAACCCAGAATACTGTGTTTGTCCAAAAATAAGACCCTGTCTTATATTTTTTTGAACCCTGAAATAAGCGCTTGGCCTTATTGCCATGCGCTCAAAAGCCTGATTGGGCTTATTATCAGGGGATGTCTTATTTTGGGGAAAACAGGGTAATAGATGGTCCCATTTCCATTAATTGCATTTGAGTCCCTTTTCAAAGTCAGATAGTAAAAACATGTAAAATAAAATATCTTAATTTTGTCTGAATATTATTTTATTTTTCTGTTAGGTAAAAGAACTGCCAGTTGATTGTCTTTTGGTCTTTTAACTACAAGCTTAAAATCTAACAGTTGATTTCCATAAGCAAACTTAACTCAATTATCTCTACCTTGAATTCCTTACTTTCATGTGCCTTTAAATCCAGGTTCCCAGTGGGAGTCATTGTTGTAATTATTATTATCTGTAATACTATTAGTTAAAGTAGTATTTTTTTAAAAAAAATCATGTAAAAAGTGTTGGGGATTGATGAACAATTTGAAAATTTATGAAGGGCTTGATAAGGTGAAGAGTTTGAGGCTTTTTTTTTTTCTTTAATTTATATGCCGCCCTTCTCTGGAGACTCAGGGCGGCTTACAATGCGTTAAACAATAGCCTTCATACTTTTGTATATTTATACAAAGTCAGCTTAATGCCTCCACAATCTGGGTCCTCATTTTACCTACCTTTGAAAAGATGGAAGGCTGAGTCAATCTTGAGCCTGGTGAGATTTGAACTTGCAATAATTGCAAGCAGCAGATGTTAATAACAGTGCTTTAGTCCACTGTACTATCAGGCTCATCAGACTTCTATTTTTGGATCCCTTACTGTATATTTTGTTGTCTATTGGTTTTTAAAAAATGTTTTAAACATTATGTTTGTACTCTTTATTTTATGTTTCACTGCACTGGGGTTAATTTTTTTTAAAAAATTGGCACTATAGGTAGGTAAATAAGTAGGTAAATAAAGGCTTACATTCCTGACTTTTTAATAAATCATGGTCATCTTTTGTTTCAGAATTATATTACCCCTGTTGTTTCTCCTTCTTAGGAATCTATTTTGGTTATCTATTAGGAATAGATTAGGAATCTATTGGTTATGTAAAGGTTTAGGATTACATTTTCACATCTGACAAACCCTTCATGTTGGGGTTGTTTGCTTTCAGCATAATGTGGAATTTTAACATAGCCATAATGATATGGAAACTATGAGTTTATGGATTAATGCAAGGTGTGGAGCCCAACCAATATGGCTTATCCAGTCTGCAAGCTATGCGCAAACCATATTGACTATGTATATAGAATTATCTGTTTTTCAACTACGGAGTAATTGTGTATTTAATATGGTGTTCATGGGCTCAGAATAGATATGTCTTTAATGCACATTAAAAAAAATTTCAGTGTTGTATAGCACAGTAAACTTGTTTCACTTTTTTCCTTTCTCCTCTCCCTTCCTGCCCACTACATACTCTGACTCTCAAGTTACAAAACCAAGAGTATACGACACCAGTAACTAGTGCAAAATCATAGGCTTGTCTTGGAAATTAAGCATTCATTCCTAAGTGTATATGACTCATTAAATCAGTTATGGTTCTTTTATCTCCTCCCACTAGAACTAACTAGGCTAGGACAGTGTTTGCTACTGTGGGAATAGCCTTCTAACTTCTAAACTCAAACCATAAAAAAGCAAAGAAATCACCTCATGAAACTACCATCATAATAATCTTTAAAAGCTCACAGGGGATGAAGCAGTGTTTCAAAACCCAATCTTTCCTTCATAATACTCTGTGCTCTGGAGTAATATGTGGAAGCACTTTTCACTAAATATCTGGATAATCCTTCCAGTCACAAATGCTTGTCTCAAAAATTAAACCATGCACATCTCACTGTGCATCAGTGGTGGGTTGCCCCCGGTTCGCATCAGTTCTAGAGAACTGGTAGTAAAACCGGTGGGAGGCTCCGCCCACCGACCCTGATGTCACCAAAACGCTTCTGCGCATGTGTGCGGTCCCGCTGTGAACCGGTAGTAAAGGTAAGTAGAACCCACCCCTGCTGTGCACAGTCTGTCTAAGTCAGCCATGATGATTTCTTTTTTCAGTCCCATCATTGCTCAGATAACTGCTATCCTACTGGAGTTAATACAGTATCCAGTGACACTGAGTTCTGGTTTACATTTATCTGGCCTAAAGTCTGCATTCTTCTCCTCTTTTTCCTCTGACCTCTCAAATCCTAAGTGATAGATATACAGAGCAATTCTCTTGTAACTGGGCCTGAACCAGTGCTTGCTACTATGGGAGCAGGCTTCCCATAACTACTTGATCGAACCTGCCTTCATCTCGGGGATTAAAACCAAACTATGTATGTTTAAATGCACATTAGTTTAAAATGAGTTTAAAAATATGTTTAAAAAGAGTTGAAAAAGATAGTTTAAATGCACATTAGCAATAACCAATAGCATTTAGACTTATATACCATCCCAAGCCACTTTAGAGCACTCCCTGGAAGGTTTAAAATGTAAACATTATTTTCCATATTTTGCCCCAACAATCTGGGTCCTCATTTTACCAACCTCAGAAGGATGGAAAGCTGAGTCAATTTTAAGTCCTGTCAGGACTGAACTCCAAGCTGTGGGCAGAGTTAGCCTGCAATACTGCACTTAACCACTGCACCACCAAGGCTCCATTAGCTACAGACAGTTCATTGTTTATAAATCAACAGTATCTACATTTGCCTGAGTATTTATACATCAGCCCTAAGTATCCAATGCTCCATTTTGTATTCTTTTCCATGACTTCAAAATTAAAACGTTGGCCTTTAGTTTGGCAGTGAATTTATACCTCTAAATACTGAGGGTTAAGTGAAGCAAAACATTTTGTTTTAGTTTTTTAAAGCTCCTAATATCAAGCCAACAACCACAACATATATTCCATCATGAGAAAGTAAAGCAGTGGAATGGGGAAGACTGGTAAAAATGATCCAATCAGGAGGTAGGCGTGGAACACCATTTTATAACCTCTATTGGGACTCATATTTCTTCTCAAACCCACAATCTAATAAGAGTGAACGCCACTTGGCTCAGCCAGGTGCTTTCCCTTGTGAAGCCTTTCCAGTGGTAGATGAAACATATCCTTATGCCATCTTTCCATGGCTGGGAAAGCCACTCCCTTCTTCATTGTGTAATAATGTAAAGCAGCGGAGTGAGAGTACCAGAGTACCAGAAGGCAACTGAAACTATTATTGAAGAAACCTTTATCTAAAACAGAGGGTGGGTAACTATGGTAACTTTAGGAGCTATGGACTTCAATTCCCAGAACCCTTGAGCCAGCATGGTTGGCTCAAGAATTCTGGGAGTTGAAGTCCACAGGTCCTAAAGGTGCCATAGTTGCCCACCCAGATTTAGAGGGAAGTATATGTGGAAGCATCGCCTCCTTTTAGCAATACAAGAATGAATGGGCTGGGATTATCAGAGTTTCTAGGTCAACTGAAATACATGTGGAAAGGGATACTTCAACTTTCTCTTCTGAACCGTCCTATCACCCATCCTACCAATCAACATCTTTAATTTTTTTAAAAAAGCAGGAAGGCCCTTTTGCATCCATCTACAGTGATCTACCACAATCCTCCATTTGGGTCAGGGTGTCACCTTTAGGATAAGGTTCTAGGCACTGAATAAAGAGAGACAATAAAGACAGGAACTGCTGAAGAATTCTGAAGAAGTTAAGGAATTGTCCAGCAATCTTCAAAACTGTTGGGAATTTCAAGGCCAGTGTGACAGGATCTGGCCATGGTTACCAAGGAACATGTGTTGAGTGTGCCAAACAGTATTGCAGGAAAAGGATTTCTGTTCAGCAGACACTGTTGCTATAGTCTATTATATTTTCATAGAGCCTCAGCTGGAACTATTTATATTTCTAAAAGTAAACTCATACCTAGGAGACCTTGACCCTAAATGTTTGTTCTGTTAAGATTAGGAAGCATGGCAGCAAATAGGCCTTATTTTCAAGTTCCTTATGCAAGAATTCCCTCTGCAGTCCTATGCCAGCTTTATAGCTTTTGTACTGCTCCTGATAGCCATTTTTACCTCATTCATCAGTGTTCCTCTACCATCTCATCTCTCTCTCTCTCTGCCAGCCAAATACAATGGCAGTTGAATAAAACAGTTCACTGGATGTATCTGTGTGTCACTTCCAGCTCTTTCTAAGCCAGCTGTACCATCAGTCTGCCTGCCTTGAGCTTTCCCAACTCTGATCTTTTCACAGAGCTAGCTTGCCCATTACTGCTAGCTTCACAGCTTGCCAACCTACTTACCTACCTGCCTTCCTGCCTGGCACAGTCATTCAACTCTGAGACTAATTGGGCTAGTCTTATTCTTATACTCCACTGACTTGGCCAATAATCATGATGAAATCTCTCACTAAGCTAGTGCTGCTTATGATCAACTTAAACTTTTTCACTCTCTTGGAAGTAATACTTGTTATGAAATTATAATTCTTTTTTCCTTTAGCAAGAGAGAAAGAGAGAGAGAAAGAAAAAGGAAAAAGGAAGGAAAAAAAGACAGAAAGAAAGAAAAGAAAAGAAAAGAAAGAAAGAAAGAAAGAAAGAAAGAAAGAAAGAAAGAAAGAAAATTTTTTTTTATGTGAGGCTGGGTTTTAGCACTTCCTGGTCAATAGCAGATTGATCTGTCTATCTATTATCTCTCTCTCTATTATCTCTCTCCATATAGATAATATATATTTAGATTTTATATATATATATATATATATATATATATATATATATATATATATATATATATATATATATATATATATATATACTGTATATATCTTTCTATCTCTATATCTACAAATGTACTCTGTATGACTGCCCAATTCACTCACAGGTAACTCTGGAAGGTTTACAATATTAAAAATCCATGACATAAAAATCCTACCATCAACCCATAGTAGCAGCAACACAATCAAATCAACCCCTTGATTAGCGCCATCTTCATTTGTGCCCAGGTGCACTGACAAACTCATATCTTTAAATTTAAAGCCTTTTGAAAAAACATCATGGCGAAGCCAATTGTGCCTCAGAGGAAATGATCTTCCATAAAGAAGGGTCTACCACTGAGAAGGCCCTTTTGCATACTTTTGCATACATTCCTAATAAATGGAACATGCAACATACTCTGCCTGGGTGGTGGGCCAGGTAACAGGGGAGAAGAAGTCCTTCAAGTAGCCATGTAACCTTGAATTGTACCCAGAAGCAGATGAGTTATACTCTTTTCCTCTTGTCATCCAGGAGGTAACAAGGCAAATATTTTCCCAGCAAGTACAGCTTAATAGTTTTGGGCTCATCCCTTGCTTTGATGTATCAGCTGCTACTGCTGCATATTTTGATGGATTTTGAACCTGAGGATCAAATCTGCTTCATCCCATATATTGCTTGTGTGTAATCCAGACATTTTAGAGATTGTCCCTTTGCTTTCCTGGGTAGAATTTTGGTATTTTAAAGAATGCATTTCTGGGAAAAATGAGACCTATGAAAACCCCAGTTACTTTGACTATTAATAATATCTTCTATACTCTTCACTATAGCTAAATTACTATAAAGCACTATCAAGCATTGGTAATCACAAAGCATTTAGAACATTAAAAAAAGAATCTCAATGATCATATTTTCTATACCATCATTTATTGTCTACTGTATATAATTATGAGACTAACGACATTCAGAGCTGAACTAATATTCTCTGCTACCAAATGCGTGAATAAAAAAACTGCTCAAAAACACTTTTCATTTGCTCCACATAGAGCAGTGGTCCCCAACCCTCAGTCCATGCACCAGCACTGGTCCGGGGCATGCAAGCTGTTGAGTATTGAATGGCAGATTTGAACGGACCAATCAGGGACAAGAGCGGGAAATTCATAGGACCGTCAGTGGCTGAAGCCGCAGACAGCTCCTAGCTATAAAAGGAGTTGCCGCGGCTAGCTTTGCCATTGCGATTTACGGAGCTAATAAAAGTTTTAGATTCTACTGCATGTCCTGTCCTTTTCTTGTGCCCACAATTTAACACTGGCGACAAAGGTGGGATACTAGAACAGAGGACAAAGCACTAAATCTCCACAGCAATCACCAGCCACCCTGATCAATGGCCACGAGAATCGGTCAGATCATCGGCTACTACCATGCCTTCAATCATCCCACCCGCACCATTCAACCTGGCTGGAGAAGACTGGGAATCTTATAAGGAGAGATTCCATATGTACATGGAAGGAAATGACCTCTTAAACCTGTCGGAGCAGAGAAAGAGAGCCATATTTTTCACACACCATGGAGCCGCAGTGTTCAAAAAGGCAAAAGCAGCTCCTACAGAATTGAGAATGATGTTCTGGACGGATCTACAAAGCATCCTCAAGGCGCACTATGCTCCTCAAGCCTCTTCCCTGGTAAGGAGACATGGGACCAGAGGGAAGGCGAGTCGATCAGCAAATTTGTTGCAACCTTGAGGGAGATAGCTGCAGCCTGGGATTTTTTAAACTTAGAAGAGGCTATGAGGGACCAGCTAGTATTGGGACTAAAAGACCTTACATTGCAAAACAGACTGCTAGCCAAACCTCAGATAACCTTCAAGGAGGCACTGGAAAAAGCCACAGTATCAGAGGCATCCCAGAAATCCGCGGCGGCCATGAAAAAAGTGAACAAAGGGCCACTCCGGGAAAGCTGAAGACAATTAAAGAGGCACCCACACCAAAAAACAAAACGGAGCTGCAAGCTTTCTTAGGATTACTGAACTTTTATAATATCTTCCTACCACAGAAAGCTACAACTGCTGAACCGCTTCACCGGCTACTGGATAAGACAACAGAATGGAAGTGGGGGAAGAAGGAAGGAACGGCATTTGAAGAAATAAAAAAACTACTAACATTGGACAGAGTATTAGTCCAGTACAGCGGAACGCTGCCGATCCATTTGACTTGCGATGCATCGCCTTTCAGCATCGGAGCTGTACTGAGCCATTGCATGCCAAACGAAAGAGAGGCCCCCACAGCATTTTACTCCAGAACGTTGTCCAAGCTAGAGAGGAACTACAGCCACTAGATAAAGAGGCATCACCGACCACAAACCATTACTGGGCATCATCGCCGGAGACAAACATACACCCCCCATTCTATCGCCAAGGATGCTGCACTGGATAGAGTTTTTAACAGCCTACGACTACCAGCTGAAATACAAGCCTGGCAAAACAATCGACCATGCTGATGCCCTTTGCAGATGCCCACTCCCAGTAATAGAAGAAGATCCACCTCCCATATCAACCACACTGCTCATTGAGACTATGGGAATTGCTCAAATCTCTGCCGCAGACATCGCGAGAGCAATGAGAGTTGCCGTGGCTAGCTTTGCCATTGCGATTTACAGAGCTAATAAAAGTATTAGATTCTACTGCATGTCCTGTCCTTTTCTTGCGCCCACGATTTAACACAAGCAACTGGACTGCGCAAACAAGTGAAGCCTTATCTGCGGGACGCAGGCAGCATATAAAACCACGCCTCCTGTGGACTGCGGAAAAAGCTTTCTCCATGGAACCGGTCCCTGATGCCCAAAAACTTAGTTTCCAGTGACATAGAGCACTTCCATGATATTTTGCACAATAATTGTGTTGACTCTTTTTCTTCCTGATATACTTCATTTTGAAGTTCTTAAATTCTCCATAAAATGTCTCCCTTTCTTCAGGTAAGTAGATTTCCCCCCCACTCCCCTATTCTTACTTTCCTGTGTGCATATGAAGAGATACATACAGGTAATATATGGAAAGAGGGCAAGTTTAACACATGAATGCATACCTTTTCTCATCCCTTGATTATTTCCCATTTGCATCACTTTTATGTGGGTACTCCATATATTACAATCACTCTTCTGTTTGTGGTTTTTTATTTGTAATTCTACATGCATCAGATGGTGTGCACAAAGTGTGAACTAATTCAGAGATTCCTATTAGGACTGATCGGGACATGACAATTTCCACATTCTTTGGCTGATATTTTTTTGTGCTTTATCAGTCCATTATCTGAACTGTCTCCTGGCAGCAGCTATTTCATAAAAGTAGGAGAAAAAGGTGGCCTTGGAAACTAAGGCCACCTTTTCATCCGTTTCTCAGATTTCTGAAATGTTTTTATTTTAGAATTTTATTATTATCTATTTTAGAATGATCATTCCTGCTCTTTCATATCAAAAAGGGACACACAGTTGGTGCCCCTTCTCTCTGACCTTTCTCAAGGCAATCTTAAGGAATACAGCCAGGGACTTTCTTTGAGGTAGGCCATGTCAAGAAACAGATACCATGTGATTGTGGGTGGTATTATAACAGAATATTGAAAGCCTGCCAGGATTTATCTCGGTTCCCTCTTACAACAAAGAGAATCAAGGTGAAGTTAGCTTGAGTTTCTTTCTCATACCTTCTAGTTCCAAGATTGGGATGTCTTTTATCATGTCTTAATTAGCCCACGTGATATCTTCAAGATTATCTACACATTCTTCTACAAATTTTAGTTTACAATGACTATATATAAATCAGTCTCAGAGATTTTCAAGTCCCTATTGAGATAAAAATGTTTAGTTAAAAGGAAAAAGAGAAAAAGGAGGACATATTGTTTAACTTTCTTGGCGTCTGTGACAAAAATTACACTATAAAACTGCAAAACAATATATTTAGGCTGACATATATATGAAATTACTTGACCCAATATCAGAAAGACTAGATTTTCAATTGCAATATTTTTCCAATAAATTTTTAATTCAAAAACATGTGTTAACAATAATATAGAATTGACGATAATACATGTCTAATTTCTCCACATAAATGTGTGATGGGTCATATGATCTACAGATTGCAATGATCCTAGATTTGAAGTTGATTATTGAAATCAGGAAATAAATTAAATAATGTAAATCTAGGCCATTGAGTCAGTTCAGGGAATGAAAGAAGCAGACAATTGTGTGAATGACTGTGAACGCAGAGGAGAAGGAAGAAGAGGAGAAAGAGAAGGAGGAGGAAAAGGAGAAAGAGGTGGAAGAGTAGTTAGACAAACTTTTATTTTAAGGTAAAGTGTATTGGACAGAGAACATGAGGAGAAAAAGGAGGTCATGTCCTCCTTTTACTAGACATCTGGTAACCTTAGTCCATGGTGAATGGAACTAAACTGGAACTATCACAAGATTTCTGGATTCGGCAAGGCTTCATAAAGCTGCAGAAAAATAGCGCTAGCCCTGATATAAATATGTATTTAGCTATTCATTTTTCATCAAATGCAAAAGTGAAGAATGGAGCTGAATGATTTAAAAATGTACATTCTAATCACATGTAATAGTTCATCAAGAATTCCCAATCACAGTGCTTTGAATACCTAAACTGATATCATACTTTCTTAAAACAAGAAATTTAAAACAGCCCAGTCCATGAGCTCTGCCACTTAATGGCAGTATTCTCATCATTTAGGACATTTAAATTCCTCCCATAGAAATGATAAACTATAGGAAGGGTTACTAAACTCTTATTTTAAAACTGCGCTGCATTTTAATAACTCATTTAGCACAGTCTCTTTTAAACATAATCTGTTTAGATGTTTTTATAGTTTACCTTCACAAAAAATGAAAACTGTTCCAGAAAGGAGCAATAAATTTGGTTCCAAAGTAAAACTTTACTTTTTTTTTTTTTTTGTAGCAGGGGTGTGTGTCTGTCACAAACAAAACTATAAGCCTTTTCTGTCTTCTCTGCCTTTTATATCCTTGATTTGTGCTCCATAATACTTTGTTTGAAAAAGTGAAAGAGTTGAATACAGGTAGATAGTTACTGTATATTATTACAAGTTCTTGAATGGAGGGATGGCCTTCACATGGACTGGGTAGAAAAAGAGTTCCATTTTCTCCCTCAGTCTTTAAATTAAGGCTACCATATCTAAGCTGCAAATGAAGGCTATTATATGGATGACCACTAAATGGCAACCAAACAACAACTTCTTTACTGCCATCTAGGGGTGGCTTCACAGTCCTATCTGTAGCTGTGGTGTAGGATGAGAGTGAAGGTTCGTGCTCCAAGCTTGTGGGTTGGTTTCCAAATATTTCATTAGCAACTAGGTAACATCTTTAGCAGAGTTTAGGGGATGTTACCTAATCTGGTAAGAAACTCTCGGAAACCAACCCAGAAGCTCAGAGAATGAACCTTCACCCTCATCCTATTAAGTAGCCATTAAGGAGCCTGGATAGCTCAACAGACAGAGCTCTGGAATTTAAGACCAGCTGTCTGCAATTAAAGTAAGATCGAATCCCACCAGGCTCAAGGTTGACTCAGCCTTCCATCCTTTCTAAGGTGGGTAAATTGAGGACCCAGTTTGTGGGGGCAATAAGCTGACTTTATATAAATATACAAAAGTATGAAGGCTATTGCTTAACACATTGTAAGCCGCCCTGAGTCTCCGGAGAAGGGCGGCATATAAATTAAATTTTTAAAAAAAGTGTCTCCAGGTTTATATTTTTACCACTTGCAAGTAATTTTGAGGGTGGGAGATTAGAACTAAGCCCAATATTAGAGTAACAAAGAATAATTTTACAAAATCTTTAAAAAATGAGGTAAGGATTTGAGAAAATAGGATAAATACTTTCTGATATGTGGCTTAAATAGGCATATCAAAGTTAGCAGTCACTAAACAGTAAGCAGTCTAAGAAAACAAAGAGACAGAGGGGCAGAAAACGGAAAGGGATAAAAAGTTACACAACTGAGTAAGAGCAGCAGCACATAACCCTGACACAACTATTTATACTTTCCTTGCCAATTTTCCCTCACTAATTCCTAACTGGAGCATTTGGGCATCAAGACTTGAATTCCAGGTTCCATTAAGGAATCTCCTCCTCCCGTCCTTGGTTCTCTGAATGTCTGGAACCAACAAAACTTCAAAACACCTGTCCCCTGGAATCCCAGCCCTATTTCTCTTTGGAGAATGGCAGTGTTTTTAAGTAGGTCAAGACCAACACAGTGCAACAATAAGGAAGAACTACACGGATTCCAGCCACGTAGCTTTAATGCTAGCTTTGGGGTAAAAAACAGAATCTTGGAAGCAGATAACAAGAATTTCCAAGCTTCATTTATAGTTCATTAAGATGAGGCTCCTTTGAATTGATTTTTTTTTTTGCCAGGTTTCTTGTACTTCAGTTGTTGTAACTCTTGATTGTTTAGATCTTCCCTCCCTCTCCTTTCTGCAATCTCTCACAGGGGTGATAGAATACTTAAAAGTTGGCAGATGGCTTTTCATGAAGATTCACCATAGCCTGCAGTCTTCTAGACCACTGCAACTTTCTTTTTCTAACATAATCCAATAAATTAAATAATTTCAAAGCCTCTACATCTGTTTCTATGAATTTAAACAGATTTAGTCCTTTAGAAGAAACTATTATATCTGCAAATTTCATTATCTTTTATTAAAGAGTAAACAATTTTATAAGTACTTATGGATAGTTCGGAGATACAATACGTAATTAAAAAGTTCTCCTTCAGCAGCTTTGGATTCATCTAAACTGAAGAAGGCAGATTTCTGTATCACCAAATCAGTCTCAAATAGAAAATGGTGACTGATAGGTATCTCCTAATGTTAATCTGATATAGTCCATTAGATATTTATACGAGGTCTTTGAAAAGAACCAAATGTCAACATCACCAGTATTTGGCATTGTCTTTCTTCTTTCCTGTCTAATCAGTTTAGTGAATGTGAATGTCTATGGAGATTCTCAGTCATCCAGGTCATGGTTGTCTCAAAGGTGCTTTTTCAAAAGGCAACTGGACTTTGTTTTTCTTTGAAGACATTTTGCAGTTCTCTGAAGAATGAAGAAGCTTCTTGGATGAGAAGTGAAATGTCTTCAAGGAAAAACAAAATCCAGTTGCCTTTTGAAAAAGTACCTTTGGGATTACTGAATGTGAGTTTTTTGGTTGTAAAGGACAATGAGTAATCTTTGATGATCAGGGTTTACATTTAGGATTTGGAAGAGGCAGGGTGAGTGGGGTGATAATGCAAAAAGGAATGAAGCATATTATTCCTTTGAGTCAGAGCAGTGTTTTATGGATATTTACTTTTGGTGGGGGAAGAATCTTTGTTTTTTAAAACATTCTTTAAAAGTTAAACCACAGTTTATGTGTATTTCAGACATCAGAATGGCAGGAACCTACACCACTGATTTTTAGCGAAAGGGATTAAAAAATATTTAGTCTTGGATGCTCATAAGTGTTATAACAGAATAGATCACAACAAACCAAATATAGCTCTGCTTAAAAAATGGAAAAATATGGTGGGCTATTGGTTAGATACTTTCCTACCTGGACTACAAAAATTTGGAGATTATGAATTGGCAGTAAAGTGAGTTTCCTGAACCTCTTTATTGCCTCACTGGGGCTTTGTAGTTTGAATCTGGCAGGTCTAAAATTGGGACAGTATTTTATTCCTCCCAAAATATCAGGTTAGTTTTAGATCCAATGTTGTTCTTGAATGTGAAGTCAGAAATGGTATCATAAACATGTTTTAGCAGTAGGAACTAGAATCGTAATTATTTTCTTTCCTATATGAAAATTGCCCATTCCATCATTTACGCGTTTGGCAAAACCAGACTATAACACATTTTATGAGGAGCTGTTTTTCAAGCATTCTTCAGTTAGCGTAAAATCCTGCCAAGTTGTTAACAACAGCATGTCACTCACTAATCTTTCATTTTCTTTTCAGAGTCAATTCAGAATGTCAGTCACTGCTTTCAGCCTCCCAAAATCTACACTAAAGGCCAACTTTACTGTTACAGATCTGTCTACTATTCGTAGAACTTGTTTTGGTGTCTTTTACTTTTTCTTCCATGGTGGCCAAAGTTTTGGAACTTATTTTTGGAAAAAATAGAATCTGTGCTCTTGTTGCTATTCTTCCTGGGCCAAGTTTTTTGGGTTTTTTTGTTTGAAAAGAACTTTGATGAAATGACTTCTGGGTAATGCCACATGAGACAATGAGTAAGTGCTGACATTTCATTAGCAATGCACATCAGCACATATTCATTATCTCATGCATTCTAGGCATTCCCTAGAAGTCGTTTTATCAAGATATAATGGCAGTGAAAACCTAATTTTGGGGGTGGGAGAGAGAAACCTTATTTCAGAAAGCTTTTGCGTTTTCCAGAGTTGCTGTTTGGAATTTGACTTTTGTTAGCAGTCATGGTAAAGCTAATGACAACACTGATAAAACAACATCACAATAAAGTGTATCAAATGTAAGGAAAAATACAGTAAGCAGATCTTTAAAGCTGTGGAAAGCAGACTGAAGCAATAAAACAACAAAAAGTTATGGAATTTCTACTGAAATAATACTGGTGAAAAACACTTGCTTAAAAGAATGCTCTAAGTCTTTGTAGTCTTTGAGAAAGATAAACATTTGTTATATGATTTTTAAGATTTCTTGGAGTGTGAGATGTCAGGGCACACTTGTTTAATACATCTAATGATTTTTTAAAAATACAATGATATTGCATATTTCTTTACTAATCAAATAGAACAAATGAAGCATACATCATAATGATGACTTGATGTTGATTAGCTAAACCAGATGCCCTCCAGAGATTTTGGACAATCGCTTTCATAATATGCAATCATGAATCTTGTTGGTTGAAAATTATGGGAGTTATAATACAAAACAAACAGAGGACAACATGGAGAGAGAGGGAGAGGGAGGGAGGGAGAGAGAGAGACAGAAAGAAAGAAAGAGTGAGAGAATAGAAAAAGGAAGGAAGGAAGGAAGGAAGGAAGGAAGGAAGGAAGGAAGGAAGGAAGGAAGGAAGGAAACTAGAAAGAAATTTAAGGTATTATCACCAACCATCCATGAAGTTTTATGTCTTTAAAGCATTTTAATCTGTGGTGACCAACTTCAAAACTAAATACACTATACAAGACATATACATACAGCTTGTTTTAGTGATTAAGGCACCAGGCTAGAAATCAGGAAACTGTGAGTTCTGTTCCCACCTTAGGCATGAATATTGATTGGGTGACTTTGGACCAGTCATTCTGTCTCTCAGCCCAATCTACCTCACAGGATTGTTGTTGTGGAGAAAATAGGGAGTATTAGATATGTTTGCTTTGAGTTATTTATAAAAATAATAAAGGTGGGATATTCGTCAATCAATGTGATTCGCAGACCATTACTAATACACTCAAACATTGTTTCTGACTTCCTGTCTTGTAGGCTCATTTGCTATTATTTTTCCTATCTACATGTTTGTTTGTTTGTTTATTTATTGAATTTATATTGCCGCCTATTAGCCCATGGCGACTGAAGGTGGCTTACAGAACATAAAACCTCATTTAAAACAATAAAACTAATAAAAAGAATCAAATAAATTAATATTATATAATATAAAAGTTTCCTTTGTATTTACTGTTATTATGGTCCATCACACAGTCAGCCAGATGTCCAGACCAGATTTGGTATTTTTGTCTGCCTATCAAGTCCTTCCCAGGAGCCTGGGAGATGTGGATGTTTGATGGCATTACAGTTATCGTCACAGGATGTAAGCTGTATGCCTTTTGCAATTGACTGATGGTGAATTTGCCAATTCTAATGGTGTTCAAATGGTACTCCAATTGTTTTGGGATTGAATGCAAGGCACTTATTACTATTAGTACCACTTATTGGTAAGTACCACTTGCTTAGCTGCAGCGGTTCTATATTTATTATTATTTATAATAATAATATTATTATTATATAATAATAAATATTAATTTCCTGTTCTTCAAATATTCCATTTTCTATACAACCAGTCCAGTGGTGGGTTTCAAATTTTTTTACTACCGGTTCTGTGGGCCTGGCTTTGTGGGCATGGCATGGCTTGGAAAGGACTGTGGCTTGAAATTATGGACACCCATTGCCAATCTACATAGACAATACCGGGGTAGTCATTCAATCATTTAATTTAATATAAAGCAACTTCTTATAACCCTTATCTGTTTAAATTGAAGAGCCAGAGAAAATCAATAGGCTCCCTGTTAAAATTCCTTTTCTTTCTAAAGGAAAGATTGGGTAACGAGTGGAGTCTAAAAAGCACCAGATGTTCCCATATCTCTATGCCTCCCCTTGATGTAATCAGTACTGTTTAATAGGTGCCTCAGCTCTCCTTACACTAACATGAATGTGGAAGGAATTTCTCTGTGTGTAGATATATGTATGCCAGCAACAACAATCATATGAAGATTAAATATGGATTTACAAGCATTTCCTGTCATTTCCTGGCTTTATAGGAAGACCACTATAAGCTCCCCAGTCAGGGAGGCATGGAAGCCTAGTGATGGGTCAAAAAACAAAAGGAGCTTTCACTCACCATGTGTTCTAAGATTTTGTGTCATCTTCTGTTGCCATCATTCTTAAGGGGAAAGCAAGCTGAACGGTGAGACCCTTAGGCTACATGCTTAAGTTTAGAAAAATCTCCGTATGAATATAATTCTTCCAACAAAATATTTCCCTCTGGTGCTTTTGCATCAAATGCATGAAATTTCCTCATTATTGCTTAAATGCCCTTGCCAGTTTAAAGTTATATATTTCATTGTGGGAATTTGCTTCCAAACACCTGCTCATTTTTTTTAAAAAAAAATCTCAGCATTCTCTTCCATCCAAGGTTATAACTCTCTTTCTTTTCTTCTTCTAGTCTTCCGCCCAATGAATCTTTCCCCTTACATTGCCCTCCAAGGGATGTACTGATCTGCTTTCTGCATCCAGATGTAGTTTAATTGTTTAACATAAAGACATATGCTGAGATTTAAAAAGAACTCTCCCCAGAACCTAGTATGATAATTATCTGCAAATTGAAAACTATATATTATCAACTAGAGATCTTTTTTGTCCTTCAATTAAACCATGCTTAGATGGGCAGGACAGAGTAAACCCTTCCATAATTAAAAAGGTTTAATAATTCATCTTGCACATTGGAATTTCCTCTGTTTTGACACTTGGAGAAAATGGAATGTATAGTTGGAAAAACAATCACTTGAGGTTAGGGCAGGGAGGGGCAGAAGGCATCTATTCTATTTCACACCATAATTAGATATTTTAAGAAAGCATTACGAAGACACAGTACCCTACACTGAATGATCAAAACACAGAAAGCAGAATCAAATACCTACATACGGTAAAGTGATCAACCAGAAAAAAGGACAATCTGAGAGAACAAAAAAGAAAAACAGCAATTAGCCTTCAGTAATTATCTAAAAGACAAGACAGGTGATTTTCAGAAAAAAATAGCAACCTGTTTAAGTGATTCACTAATATGCTCATTTGGTAAGAAAGCAATGGTCATCTTTTTTTTTTTTATTCTAATAAATAGTTTCTACACATTAGTGTTATTCTTGCCAGCACCGCTTAATAGTTGCACTGGAAAAATCATGAACATATATTGTGTGACTGATGAAATGAGAAATTATTTCAGATGTGGATATACTCATAAGGGACGCTATCTCATATCAGTTCTTCAATGCTTTCACCCAAAGCTAAAAAATACTTTCAGGTGGCTATCTGAATGAAATTTTCTTTCCACTTTCTCTTTTAATATATTGTGCATAGTGATAATCCATTATATATATATATATATACAATATATAAATATACATACACACAAACACACACACAGCTTGAAGAGTAGATTGAGTGCCCAGATTTGCTGCTGTGCTGCAGCATCCAATTTTCTTCCATGCTTGTGCAAGGAAGCCAGGGAGCTTAGTGGCAGCATATTGCAATTTGCATGCCTTAACAAGCCTGCTTGTGGCCTCAATGCGCCTTTTCTCCCCATGGAGAATTTTGGGGGGTTGTGCACATGGGCTGCTGGGAAAATTCGTGCCTTGAGTGAGAGGGGAGTGCAGGCTGACTGGGGGGGGGGGAAGGCTGGTACTTCCAGTGACCATGAGGTACCCAGGCTCGGAACAGTTTTGGAGCTTGTTAAGGAGGACCGCTCCTCCACCCCAGCCATGTGTTTTCAAGCCTGGACTATTGCATATTGCATACTTTTCCCTCTAAGCAGCCCACAACTTCCAGGCTTACCCAAGCCAACCAGGGCCACTCAGTTGGGCCACAGGCACCACGTGGGAAGGCAGGCAATCTGGCTGGCCTGCAGAGACTGTGTGGTCAATGCAAGCTAGGAGCCAAACAGAAACAACCTATGCCGGGGAGGCAAGATGAGAAGTGACTGGGTGGGGTGGGGTGAGTGAGCGGGGTGAGCGCGAGTGGGCGGATGGGCAGAGTAGGGCCAGCCAGTGGTGGGATTTGCCGGTTCTCTAAACTGCTCAAAATTTTCACTACCGGTTCTCTTGAACCGGTGTGAACTGGCTGAAAACCACCTCTGACACACACATATACACATGACTAAGCACAAAATGCTTAAATTGTTATATAGCTGTTAGGCAGTTAAGGTTTTGGAAGGAGAAGACAAAGGAGATTGAACTTTACTTGTCTATCTCACTACAACTGAATGCAGTATTCCAAGTGTGGCCTTACCAAGGCAATATAAAGTGATATATATATATATATATTTAATTTGATTTATATGCCGCCCTTCTCCGGAGACTCAGGGCGGCTTACAATGTGCTCAGCAATAGCCTTCATCCTTTTGTATATTTATACAAAGTCAGCTTATTGCCCCCACAACTGGGTCCTCATTTCACCTACCTTAGAAAGGATGGAAGGCTGAGTCAACCTTGAGCCTTGGCGAGACTCGAACCCTGCAGTAATTGCAGGCAGCTGGTCTTAATAACCAGCTTAATAACAGGGTGCCTTAAACCCCTGTACTACCAAGGCTCTTAACACTTCACATGACCTTGATTCTATCCCTCTGTTTATGCAGCTTAGAACTGTGTTGGCTTTTTTGGCAGCTGCTGCACACTGCTGGCTCATATTTAAATGGTTGTCCACTAGGACTCCAAGATCCCTCTCACAGTTACTACTATTGAGCAGGGAAGCACATATACTGTACCTGTGCATTGATATGTGGTACCTTGCTCAATAGTAGCAACTGTTGTGAGAGTATTCTACTATTCTTGATGGGTATTCATTAAAACACAATTTTAATGCAGTGCTTTCTGTTAGGAGTTGGAGGCTTTTAATGTTATAAGGATTATTCCTTCCTTTTTCTGAAATACTGATATATTTTCCTCCCTTATCTCTGGGATAAATGTTGTGGAACATAAGCAGACACACCTGGAGTCATTCTGGTTCCTTTTCTTTCCTTATATGTAAAACAACTTTTTTTGTTGGCCTTCATGTGTCCATCACCCTTGCATTTTTAATGCAAAGTGAGTCTTTTAATGTCTGAGGTGCATTAAATCCTACAGAAAGTCTTATGAATAAAATAAAACATGTCCTTGCATAAATACTGAATCTCAGATTAATATGAACATAGATTCAAATTATATTGAATATAAATGCAAAGCTTCCTATTTATGATTTCTTAAGACTGCCATGTAATCGGATAGCTTGGGTGCTTTGATTGGGAATCCATGCACTGGGTTGTTTTTTTTTAAATGTGTCATAAAAGAATGGATTTCTTGGGCTTTCTTGCTAACCACACTTAATTGAAAATGAAGTAACCACTGGGACTAGACTTTGTTTAATATTTTAATAGGCATCCTACAATATAAACTTGCCATAGGAAGAAGCTCTGGTTGTCAATTAGTCATCTGATCCAACTCTATTCCAAATATTCTTAAGAACTTCAGAAAGGAAAGGAGTCTTTCCAAAAACAAAAACAGCAAAACAAAACACCCATCATCCACAGGTGATCTGCAATATTCAAGAAAACATGAGAACAAGCAGTAGATCTTGTCCATCTTCCTCATACTGTCTTAGTATAATCCATTGGCTAGCTTAATTTACTGTGTAACCAATGTGGTCAGGATCAGCACAAGTCAGAGTAAATACTACAGTATTTTAATAAAAGCATTGTAGTCTTATTCCATCATGAAAGTTTGTCAGACCAAAGGCACAGATGTTCTACTCTGCTTGATCTGAAATGGGTTTATAGAAAATCAGCAACCACTGGGAGTTATTACTGTTAATCCCATTCCTTTCAGCTATGACTAAGGGTATCTAGATAAAAGCCTAAGAAAAAGAGGAGAGATTTAAGGAAAAGACTAAGGAGAAAAATTTGGGGAATAGAAAAAGGAGGAGACAGAAAGTCATTAGGAGGAAATTTAGCCACTATGAACTTTTATATTTAACCATCTGGGAAATGTGCGACCTCTTCCATAATAATCTTATAGGAGAAGAATCTTATTCATCAGGCAGTGTTGATGAACTGGCTCAGTAGGCAGAAGAATGAAAGTCTGTAACATGGGAATCCATGGTTTCCTGCCTTTCTTGGTATATTGCTAAAGAGGATAGAGGCATCTTAAGTAGGACTATTTTTGTTATCTTGTAATTGTTCCTATTCTGTTCTGCACTGGATGAAAGAGCTCCCCAAGAAGGCACTCTCTGGTTTAATGTTGAAACTTCTGAATGAAAGTTCCATAATTTAATGTACTGAACTCCTTGATCCTACAGTATAACTTTTGATAAATGGAGAAGATCCATGACTCTCTTAACTCAATTTCCTGTTTACTAGATCCTTGTCCTTTCCAGCTTTTAGGGAAAGGACATATAGTTGAGTCCATGTGGCAGTGAATTTATCCTTGAGTGAGTAGTAATGGTAGTTTCACCTGCCTTGAAGGAGGTGGTGGTTTATTTTCTTCTCACCACTGGACTCAAAGGATTGCCAACATGATTGCCAATGTCCGATGACTGATATGACTCCAGAAGAAGAAGAAGAACTGGACTCAACAATTCTAAGCAATTTTCAACCGATCTCCAATCTTCCCTTTTTTAGGGAATGTTGAGAGAATGGTTGGATTTACAACTGCATAGGGCCTTAGGTAAAACAGATTATTTTACCTCTTTTCAGCAAGTTTCAACCCTATGGTGATGGCACCAGTTCAGGGGTGAAATCTGACCGGTTTGGACCGGTTTGGGCAAACCATTAGGGATGATTGGCATCGGTTCACCAAACCGGTAGTAATCACCCCAGTTGGCCTTGTGGCCAGTTGTACTAGTTTAAGTCCTTGGCAGAGTTGGAACAGATGTAGTATGTCTGTCTTCTAATATATCTGCAGCTCTTAATATTATTGATCATGGTAAGTTCTTGGAGCAACTCTACATTTGGAAGTAGGAAGAATGGTGTTCTGGTGGTTTCCCTCCATTGTCTGTGGTCTCTGTGGTTCCAGATGATGTTCACAAAGGAGAGGGATATTGAAAGCCATTTGGAAGCTTCAATTGGTCCAGAATCTGGCAGTGTAAACAGTTACGGGCACCCATGAGGTGCCCATGTAACACCTCTGGTTATCAGATTTGTATAGCATTGCCTATCAAGATATACAAATTAATTTATTCATGTTGATGAATGACTCACAATAAATGCATGTAAGCTGGATGGGATGAGAACATTGAGTGCTGTGATATCCCACAGGCAGGAATTTAGGATTTGACTACTACTCTTTTGTTGTTGTCTTAAAAGCTTCTGGATAGCTTCCCCAAAATCCATTTCTGTGGTTCCCTACAGTATGGCATTGCCTCAAGGACTGGAAGAAAACACTTCATTGTGACCGTGAAAAAAACCCCCATTGTCAACTGTTAAAGGAAAGTCTGGTGGCTGACAATGAATGTAAACTTAGTTAAATTGACAGGGTGGGGGACATGGAATAGCAAATTTGATGCTAATATAATTTGCTCAAGGATGGGTGGCAGCGCTTCAACTTTGCAATGGAGAAAGGCATGTAAACCGGGAAGAAAAGTAAAATTAAGTGCAAGAAGAAAGCTGACGTAGGATCCCCTTTCTGCTAAATTGGAATCTTAAGTGAAGAATCTTCCTCAGGGATCTTGAAAGAGAGAGAGAATGGAATGAAAATCTCGGAGAGCGGAAAAGGCATGCCATTCTGGAACCATCCAAATTTGGTAAATATTTTGTGTCTGAAAAAAAAGTATTGAACAGATCATGAGAAATCTTGTTTCTTGGTTTATCAGGTTTTGTTTGATGGCAGCTGGCACTTCCTTGCATAGCAGGCTTTTAAAACAAGGGCACTCTCTGACTTATTGAACCAGTTAACCCTACCCATGATAAAGAAAGAAAAGGATGCTTGCCCTCAAAAGACAAAGGGAGAAATAAACAAAAGGTGCAAATGGGTTTGGCGTGATGCAGATTTGATTTTTATGGCATGGGAAGTAGACATAAGAACAGAAAAACGGATTTGTTTTGATATGGCTTCTTTTGCTGACTTTTTTTTTTTTAATTTATTTAACGGAACTCTGGTTTTCTGAATATAAATTTTCTGCTGAATACAATTGAAATTGAATTGTGTGAATTATGTTCCTATCTGGTACAAGATGACTATGGCTATGTGTGTGATTTGTACTTGGTTTTTTTGGGTGGGCAAAGATAGTTCTTTTATGGCTTGGTGCCATCTATTCTAAATATTATTTTTCAGAAGGGTGGGGGAAGGCTGTTGTTATGAAGAAACAGCCTATTTAATCGTCTCTTTTCTGCCTTCTGGATCCTGCCCCATTCCATTCTGTTGATGCAGGTGTCACATTTCCTGGCCTTGTGCCCAATCCTTTCCCAACATTTCTGAAAGTGAAGCTCAAGAGATTAGAAAGAGAATGAGCTTTCTATGAAATAAGCTGTCTGCCTTGTATTGCAAATCTCTTTCTGACTTTGTTCTTGTTATTTACGTTTTGGATCTTTTTGAGAAGGGAAGGGAGAAAAACACCTGGGGTTGTTGACTATTTTAAGACCAGAGTCCCAGAAATATGACTTAGCTTCACTGCATTTCATTGATTGATTGAGTAATGCTGTGCTGGTAAGTTATGTTTGACTCCTAGTGACCAATAAATAGATGTTCTCCATGATAATCTGCCCCTAATATGATCCTTCAGTTTTTCCAACAGTGCACTCATAATCATTGTAACAATCTAAGTGCCAACTTTGTTTCTATGCCTACAAAGATCAGATCTGTGTAAACTGTGATACTTCTTGTGACACTGAAGTGAAAGTTGGACTTTGAAGAAGTAGGCTAGGAAGGATTTGGATGTTTTGGAATGTTGGTGTTTGAGAAAACACCTGAAAATACTGTGGATGGGCAAGAAAAGAGAATAACAGAGTTGGAAGGGACCTTAGAAGTTTTCTAGTCCAACCCCCTTCTCAAGCAGGAGACCCTATATTATTCCAGACAAGTGGCTGCCCAGTGCCCAGTCTCTTCTTAAAAACCTCCAGTGATGGAGCACCCACAACATCTAAAGACAAGCTGTTCCACCGGTTAAAAGGTCTCATTGTTAGGACATTTCTCCTTAGTTCTAGGTTGGTTTTCTCCTTGATTAGTTTCCATCCATTGTTTCTTGGCTTGCATTCTGGTGTTTTGGAAAATAGGATGACTTCCTCTTCTCTGTGGCAGCCCCTCAAATATTGGCGATTGCTACCTATAATGTTACCTATAATCCTTCTTTTCACTACAAATGAATTATCAAACAAATCAACTGAGAGTTTTCACTAGAGGCCCAATTGACCAGGTTCAACTCATCCTATTTCAGATCTATTATGTGAAGATCTAGCTATTTGGAGAAGTTTCTAATGCTGGGAAGTAAAGAGAAGAGGATGGTCCCCCAAAGGTGCCATGTCATCTATGGGAGATTGTAGGGACAGATTGCTGTAGTATCTGCCCCTATAATCACTGTGCAGATGTTACTGCAATGGGTTGAGCAAATCACTAATATTATGTAAATCAGATTGTCCCAATATGAGTATTCATGACAGATTAGGTCACTTTCCCCTTCCATTTTATAATTTTGCAAAAAATGGAGAAAAGTCTTCAACGAGTCCCATCTGGTCATATTGTAGCACCTGTGTATGTGTCAGTATATGCACCAGTATAAGAAAATTATGTACACAGTACTACTGCTATTTGAGTAGATTCCTTATAGGAACAGATTTAGGAGAATAAGGCAGCAGCAATAGTAACATTTGTTTAGACTGTTACTAAATCCATCTCATTGCGTGTCCTCTGAAAGGCATTGAACTTGGTTTCCTCAAAGAGCAGCCCCCATACAACTTGGCCAAACATGTTTAAGCAGTTTTTAATATGTTATGGTTGATTGTTCCAACAAGACTAAATCTCAGTGTGTGTCTGTGGCTAAAATAAGTCTTTGGATTGCAGGCGGTGCAACCAGTTTAGTATGTGATCCTTTATACGTGCTGTAAGTACTTCTTAGACCATTTAGTAATATTTTTATTACAGATAAATCCACTTGCTTATTATGAAATTATGTATTTTTTGGGGGGTAAATCACGTGGAACTTTGCATTTGGTGAGTTACTTGATATGTATTACAAATATACCAAATCTAAGTTGACCTAAATAAAAATTTGAATATGGTCTAGATCAGTGGTGGGTTGCCCCAGTTCGCACCGGTTCTATAGAACCGGTAGTAAAACTGGCGGGAGGCACCGCCCACTGACCCTGATGTCATCAAAGCACTTCTGCACATGCAGAGGGCGCGGCCCTGCTGTGAACCGGTAGTAAAGGTAAGTAGAACCCACCCCTGATCTAGATGTTTTATAAGGCAACACATGTTGGCCAAGACATGTCGGTGACCTCAGCACAGGCACTTTGTCTTCATCTAAATGTAACCATGACAATGTGGAGATAGAAATTGTGACTTGAAATGAAAAACAGAACTATAACATTGCAATGTATCATCACAAATCTAATTAATTAGGGCATCTTTCAGAAACTTCACATCATGGGATACTTCTGTTAAAACTTCTTTCAGGTCTTAACGGCTTGTCTTGTTTGAGGCAACATGATGTAGCCTTATTTTTGTTCTTAAAATACATTTTTAAAATTCAAGAATATATTTGTGGGTAAATTAACACGGAATAAGTGATTGAGTGTTTCTTTCATTATGGAATGAGGTTAAAGGGTTTTTTTTTTTTTTTTTTTTTTTTGTGGCCATGGGCCACATTTAATATTTTGTCGAGGTCAGAGGGCACAGTGTGTGAGGCAATGAGAAGATGATGGAGATATTTTTACCTCATTGGGGGGAAAGGGATGAAATTTTGGGAGAGCCTTTGCTTTAAGAAACTCCAGTATGCCTATTGTAGGACTTGCAGTACAGTTTAAATGCATCTTCTACCTTAACCTGATGAAATATTGCTTCACCAATTTTCGGGAATAACACTCAAGAGAAAACTTAGAGGGTTGCATCTTAGCCCTGTGGCCACAGGTTTGCCTGTCCTTGGCTTAGTATATTGTATGAACTCAGCCATTATGGTTTATAAAATATAGTTTACAAACCTCAGTAACTGGCCTGATATGCAAACCAGGCCCACCTGCATATGTAAGCAGGTAAATACCCTTTCCCCCCCCAAAAATAAGACATCCCCTGATAATAAGCCCATTCTGGCTTTTGAGCACATGGCAATAAGGCCAAGTGCTTATTTCAGGGTTCAAAAAAAATGTAAGAAAAGGACCTTATTTTCAGGAAAACACGGCAGTACTTCTGTAGTTTATCTCTGAAATGAAACAGCATACTTTTATTGCTTGCTAACAATACAGGTTTACCCTTGCTAAGCTATTTTTAATTTTCTTTTTCTCCCAGTCAGATGACCTCAGAAAAGTATTATTCTCTGGCAATTCTACAAAAACAAACAAACAAACAAAAAACAATACAAAAACAAACCCTCTTCCAGTACTTCAGAAACATAATAGTTCCTAGGTCAAGAAAGGAAATTGTCTCCAAGAAAATTTGTTTTCTTCTCAAAATGCTTTAGTACCATGTGACATTCTGGTCATTGTAGAATGGAAATTGCAACTCCCCCACTACCTCAACAATTGTTTTGATTGTGACTGGGTGGTTTCTATGAATTTTGTTTTAAATAGTGAACAATAAACTGCTTTGAAAACCATGAGGCTGAAAAACAGGGTAAAAACAGTTGACATAAATCATATGAAATAATTCGGAATGTTGAAACTAGGAAGTGTAAATTACTGAATAGTCTTAACCCGACAATGATGGCTATGTAAATAGATAAAAATGTAAATATAAGTACATAGATGAACAATTGAATAAAAATAAAGAACATATATACATGTCGATACAGTAAGCTGTAAAATAATATATGATGTAATGTTATGTTTATTATGTGTTTTTAATGTGTTTTTGTTTTTGTTGTATTTTTCTTTATTTTGTTTCTAAAAGTCAAAAGTTCAATAAAAATTATTTTTTTAAAAAAAAAATCATCTGAAATGAACCAAGCATTTTTTCAAAATCTTTGGAAAGTGTCCATTTGTTTTTTTTTTTTTTTTGCTTTGGGTAAATGAACAGATGATAATATACCAATTTGATGCCTTACAGGTGCTGGACTGGGAAGTTTAATACTTGATTATCTGCTGGTTCTTTGGGTAAGTTAGTGGTGTTCATAGCAGACCACAAAGAAACTAAAATGAAGACAGATACGCAATGACACCATGAAACAAATCTTGTTATTACCTGTTTGTTTCCTGATTTCTGATAAAAGTAAGTAATAACATTTAATGGCATTGCCATCCATGTGTCATCATATGTCACCCTTACCTCCCATCCTTTCCCTTTGAAGATCCCCCAGAGATACGGAGGATCCCGGATCTGCGCACCTTCCGTCGTGCACTCAAGACTTTCTTATTTCATCAAGCTGGCCTGGCCTAAATCTTCTCCCCTTTTAAATGTAAATTTTAATTATGTTTTTAAATTATTGGATATTTTAAATTTGTCTCAGCCAAATTATTTAATTCGTTTTTATTCTATTTTAAATTTTTGTATTTATGTGTTTATTCTGTGGCTGTTCAACGCCCTGAGTCCTTCAGGAGTAGGGCGGTATATAAATCCAATAAAATAAATAAATAAAATAAATCTCCATAAGAATGCCGTCTTTAAGGATTTTTGCTTCAGATTGGTTTTTCTGTTTATAATTAGGACTGGACTACCTGGTTATGAACATAGCTATACTATCTGATTTGGGCTTTTAAAACCCACTTTTAAACATTTTCCTCCAGGTAGGATGAAATGACACTAAGCAGAATGAAAACTTAGCTAAAGGACACTGAAAGAAATCAACAGCACTTTGCTTTGACAAACATGAATCTTACTGATCTCAATAGGTCTGCTCTAAGACTAAATTTTGATCCAACTTATTCTCTTCAATCAAATGAAACCTCTTTTCAAGCCTTTTATTAAATTCACAGCAAGAGCTACCTTGAACATTCCGTTTTAAAAGAAATATGGCTTAATTTTTTTAAAAAACAAGGTTTTCTTTGTAAGCAAGCTAATATAATTTTCCTTTCAGTTAGAGATTAATGTTAACAATAACCTATTGTTCCACAGCTTTCACTAGATTTCATTAATTATTTTTCTATGGGGACCAGATTGAATTTGAAAACTACATTAATTTAAAAAAAAAAAATACAGCTCCAGTAACAGAAGTTAGAAATGGAAAATAACTTACAGATCGTTTAGTACATTTCTTTGCTAATATAGCATTGCTCCCTATGGTATTTTTAAAAAGGCTATTTTTCAGTCCTTTGCCAGGTTTGGTTTGAAATGAGTCATATAAGATGAAAGTCCTTTAGACAGAGGTAAATGTGTTCTCTACAGTTCTCGATCATAGCAACAGAAAATCTGGATATACTGTAGAAGAATAAACAAATATGTTACTGGGCTAAAAATATGTTTCTTCAGAAGCAGTCTGAAGTCTGCTTTTTGTACCACTGCAATTTGAAGACAGGCCTTGCTATGATTGTAATTATTATCTACATTTGTGTCTGATTACAGGTAGTCTTCATTCATCTTCATTCAAGCATTCAACAACTGTTTGAAGTTACAATGATGCTAAAAGAGGAGACTTATGATTGTTCCTTATATTGTGACCATTACAGCATTCTCCATGGTCATGTGATTGTGATTTGGGCACTTGTCAATCAGCTTGCAATTACAATGGTTGCACTATCTTGTGGTCACATGACCACCGTTCGCAATATTTTAATGTACTGCAAAAGTCGCATCATATGCTTGAGAAGATCTCCCAGCTACTTCTGGAAAAAGCTGCACAGTGGCTTCATGGTAATTTCAAAGCAGCTTTGAATCCTACTGAAAAGTTAGTGTTTCTGTTTAATATAGAGTTATCCAGGACCCATTTGTGATTACCCTGAACAGTATAGGTATAGAGCAGGGGTATCAAACTTGTGGCGTCATGTTGTTGTCATGTGACATATCATGACTTCCCCCCTTCGTTAAATTGGGGATCGGTGTGGCCAGCACATGATGCATCCGGCCCGCGGGCCAAGAGTTTGGCACCCCTCATTTAGAGCTTCTCCAAAATTACAATATTTAATGAAGCATCATTAAAAAAAATAAAATGGTTAAATTCACAGAGTTATCAAAGCATTATCATCAGTTAATTTAATTTTAATTACATTCACATTTGAATAAATTGAAAATAATTTTTGTTTTGGTCTTGCCTTCAGATTTTTTCCAGTTTCACCCATTTTTTGGGAGTATGGATAATAAAACTTAATTCATGGGCCAGAGAGAGTTGCTGGCTCAAAAAAATGTTGTTTTTTTGTTGGCTTCTTGCCATATAAGCTTTTTCCATAGAGAAAAATGAACCTTCAGGAATTAGGTGGGGATCAATGTGTCCCTCAGTTCTCAAATAAATAAAAGTATATTTTGTTACAAGAGATTATTTTTATACATGCCTGATGTATGCTGTATACATGCCCCTTTTATGTAACTCAACATCCATTTTAGTATTTTCTTTCATCCTCATCTTGTCTTCCTCTGAGATGACATCTTAGTTGGTTCTTTGCTACCTTCTGTGCCTATCTGCTAATCAGCCCCTACTCACAACTCTAACTTTGGAGGAAACTGCTTCTTGTAGAGTTATGTCTTGAATAATCTGACAAATACTGTCCATTCAGCATAAGCATAATATTTGCTCTAGATATCATATGTAATAGTATTGCAGAGAATGAAAATGAAGCTCATTACACTCCTCCAGTTGTTAGCTGTAAAAGTTAATAAGGAATTAAGATTTTATAACATGTTTTATTTTTTAATAATTAACACATGGAGATATAAGAAAAAGGCTATAATTATAATAATGGTTGTTGTACCTGGACATTTTGCTGAGGCAAGCGCATGCAAAGAACTCCACTTTGTCTTGCGGCAAAGCTGTGAACTACTTAGTGTAATGTGCTGCTAGCTCATTTTGTAAGTAATAACGAAGTATTTATAAATAGAAATCTGAAATAAAATGCTACCATATGCTGCAAGCAGTAATCAGGTGCTTGCCCTTGGCAGAGTAAAAGGCCTGTAGAGTTTCAACTCCCACTTGATCATTGTTGAAAGAAGAATATATTCATGTACTCTGTTATCAAGGACCTGAGTTTTCAGTCCTTGGTGGGGAAAAGAGACAAAAGACATTAGTTACACAATTAAAAGCTGCTTTAGAGTCCTCCCAAACTATGAAACTTCATTCAGATTTGGTATCTGTGAATTATTTATCCCCATTTAATTTTTAATAAATGTCCACACACTCTGAATAAAAATTCCACTTTTGAGAGAGACACATGGCTCCTGTTCCAGGATTATATGCAATTATTTCCCAATTATGGTGTACCCTAGGCCTTGAATATTATTCACATGGGTTGTTATGTTTTTGCTTTAAACAAAATCAGCACATACGATGCTGTAATTTTCAAGCGACATAGCAATGGCATTTTAATTTTGGAAAACAAATGTTTGTCTTTCTCAGACAGTCTGCATGAGCACGGCCCCTCAAAGTTGAAATTGTGTTGATGGGCCTGTGAAAAAAGCCATCAACAATTCACCCACTCCAACCAAGATGTGTAGCATAAAAGGAAAAAAAAAAAACCTTTGAAAAAAAAAATAGAAGATGCTTTCTCCCACCCCTCAGAGAATACAAGCACCCTGCAGGTGTTATTTCTCTCATTAAGAGATGGGACCAACTGAAGCTTTTCCTAATGGGCTTTCATAGCATTGCCCCATCACAGCCCCATCACAGATATAATGTAAAGCCCATCTTCATGACTTTAGCACAATGATGGCTAGATGATTGCCTAGTGACTTCCATGTGGTTTTTGTTCTCCTGACTAAGGGAGCCTATTAGTTAAACAGCCCTTTATCTCTGAAGCTGAGGGCAAATTCTAAACAGGAAATTGCATCATTGCTTGTCGTGAAGAGAGGCTTGCCGATAGTTACGATATCGGTAACAAGTGAACCCCCAAATTCAGCACCAGCATATCCAATGGGGGGGGGGCTTCAAAAATTTTAGCAAGGTGTTCTCTGCCCAGTTGCTGGGTGGGCGTGGCCTAGTCAGCTTCCTGCACCATGGTGGGGGGGGCAGTGATGGGTTGCCTCCAGTTTGCACCAGTTCTATAGAATTGGTTGTAAAACCAGCAGGAGGCTCCGTCCACCGATCCCAACGTCATCAAAATGCTTTTGCACATGTGCAGAAAAGCGCGCATATGTATGGCCCCATTGCAAACCGGTAGTAAAGATAAGTAGAACCCACCCCTGGGGGAGGAGCGTTTTTGCCCTCCCTGGGCTCTGGAGACCAAAAATGGCCTCCCCAGGCTCCAGAGGCCTTCTGGAGACTGGTAACGGGCTCATTTCCAGCCTTCCCAAACTTCTGGTAGGCTGTTTTTTGTCCTCCCTGAGTACACTGCATTTACCTGTATTCAAAATGGGCCTTGTGGAGACTCCTGGGAGGGGCGGAGCCAGCCAGAAGTGGGATTTGGGGGTTCTTCGAACTGCACAGAATCTTAGCTAGAGGTTCTCCCAAATCTGTGCAAACCCTCAGCAGCCTACCCCTGGTTAAGTAGCAATTTTGGGGAATAAACACAGAGGTGTTTATGATTTTTCTGCCCTTCCCCTTGGTTTATTTATTTATTTATTTCAACAAAGGATTGCCCTCTGGTTTCAGTTCAGCAGAACTCCATTTATACTCTTATGCTCAGGTGACATACGTCTCCATTGCATTCAGAGAATAACACTTCAAGACAAATGTGTAACTGGCTTTGCATTTAAGATTTATTGGGTATTAAACATCCTAATTTCACTATCTCTTATGTTGGCCTTTCGTTTCCAGGAGGATTAGATAAATCTATCCTAGAGACCAGAGTTGGCTCATAGAGCTGCCTATTGTCCGTTCTTGGTATAAACTGTTCAGGTGCAACTAAATCTAATTTCATAGGATGAGGCTGAATAACTAACTTAATTGGAATCCTCTCTCTGCAAGTGTAGTCTCTTTAGTAATGTAGTTTCTGAATGCTCATATATACATGGTCTTAAACATAAACTTGAGCAGTAAGCATTAAAAATATAGCGGAGCTAAAATGCTAGAAGTAAATATATTTGGTTGTGTTAGAATTTAAAACTCATTGGAATTCTCTTGTTTTTATTAGCCAAGATTCTGCATGACTTCAATTGTCTCTATCTTTTTAAAAGAGAAATGAATGTCTGGAGAAATCAATGGAGCAATGCCAAAAGGAGGGGAAAAAAGCCAAGAATTCACTGTATTTTCCTAGAAATAATGAGACAAATCAACCATCCAGAACTTTCTTTGGCTACGGAAACTATTCAGAGTGGTAGGAGTCACAAGAAATGGCAGCAGAATAAAATCAATAAGACATATTTACAAAACTCAGAGCAGTTCAGAGATTAATAGCCTTTCAAGTTAATTTGATATATTTCCAGTGATATAATTTTAGGTGATGTTTATTAGGACCTTTGTAGCTACTCATTGCCTTTTGGTACAGGAAACACACTAATGTGTAAGTTCAAGCAACATTGTGAGCTCAACAAAATATTTAAATTAATGGAAAAAAAATCTGGGCAAATAGGATCTCTTGGGCATAAAAGAAAAAGAAGGCAATGTAAGTAGACATTACTCCAGAAATGATTGAAGGAAATCCCCTTTCTCCCAAAATTTGTGCCTAATGACAGTGGCCAAATCAACATCTTTCAGTCTAATCATTTTCATTCCTCCTCAAGTCAATTGGATACTATAGCAAATGTTGAGAAAGTGCCCTTGAAATCAACAAAATACATCCTCACATCAAGCCACACATGTACGAACATTGCATATCCAGACTTCATCCAATGCATGCTGCATTGAAAACTTTTCAAGAACATAGTTATGTTCCCTTCAAAGACAAGAACACAGGTGTTATATTTGTTCTAGAAATCAATTGCCAATCTCACCCCTTGACCAAGAGAACCTCTTTAAAAAGCCAGAAAGCATCATCTTTATCAATAACTACATTGAAAACCAAATAATTTAATTCTATGGAACTCAACTATTCAGGTCTCCTTCCTTCCTTCCTTCCTTCCTTCCTTCCTTCCTTCCTTCCTTCCTTCCTTCCTTCCTTCCTTCCTTCCTTCATCTCACTATCCCAAAACATATTATCTGTTCCAGCCTGACTACTTGTCCTGAAGTAACTGATTTGTTAAATGCGATATTGTTCACAATTTAAATTAGAGGAAAACCTTTTTTAATGGTCATCAACATGGTGCTTGTGATAAGAACACGAAATAGCATACTCCAAAATCTGAATCCCATGTGGCAAATGTATTTATCTTAAAATATTATATGTATGTATGTATATGTACATGTGTGTGTGAACTGGATTGCTCAAAAATAAAGCTGTAATTCAAGAAGGGATCAGACTAGTTTTCAATAAAATCTGTAGAAGTCTGTAAGTGACCATTGAATAAACAGGGCAGCTTTTCCATTGTTCCTAAAATGCAAGAAGAAAAGACATCGTTTGAAGCTGTTAATGAAAGGGGTTCAAAAAGCTAAGCTCTAAGACACAGATGATTCATGTTCACATAGATCCCAACAGTACTTAGCAGGGTTTCTCCCAGTAATAGAAGTATGTGAATAGTTTTCCATGAGAATATCCCTATTTCGAATGGACTACTTCACCTAATGCTATATAGAAAGGCTATGCTTATACCAGACTACAAACACATACTATCTACTTCACATTTCATAACTCCCAAATCACAGCTAAGGGTCAATTAATTGCCCTCAGGAGCTTCTCTAAGCTCTGATGGCATTAAAAACAGGCTCCCCTCATTTAGTGTTTTCCAAATAAAGTAGGATTAATTTTAAGACTTTTGGTATTTAGAGGAAGGAAAGTTGCCTTAAAGTTTACCATCATGTTAGGACTCTGCTCTGAAATTCCCACAATTTCACACAGCCAGTGTTAGAAAAGAAAATTATATTTGGAGCTCCATTGTAACGGCTGATATTCAGTGGTTTCTTTTCTTTTCTTTTCTTTTTTTAGAGATAAGGAAGATTAGAACAATTGCAAGTGAATCTGAGCTGCAACATGGGTGTGAAATCCTTCATGTTGTAATATAGTCTTCTCGCTTATTGTTCTTTCATTAAATATTCTCTTAGATTCTTTTTTGCCTTTTGTGATATATATATATATATATATATATATATATATATATATATATATATATATATATATATATATATATATATATATATATATATATATATATATATCCTGTAATTTCCATGGCAAGAAAATGAAGTTTGACATTAAAGAGATTTTAATGAAATTCTACACCATCCTTGAAAACTTCAATCAAGGCAAGATTATTCAACCAGTTTTGCAAATCCTTAAAGCTGCTGTTTCTTTCTCTTCTTTGCCTTCCTCTTCCCCACTGCTGATTGGAAGGAGAATTAGGACAGACAAAAGAAAGCACTTCTTCACATAGCATGTAATTAACCTTGGAATTCATTTACCCACAAGGCACAGCGATCACCACTAGCTTGGATGGCTTTAAAAGGAGCTTGCAGAAGCTTATGGAGAACAGATCTATTAAGGGCTACCAGTTTCAAGACTGTATATCACTTTCAGATTTGGGTCAATGTTATCTCTGGGTTGGGTTGGTCCTCCCCATCCCCAAAGCAGTTGCATCTCCTACTTATGAGCACCACAAAAGCATCTTATTGAGCATGGTGAAAAACAAAATAGGTTCTGGCTTTCTCCAAGAAGGGTAGGTCTTCTTACATTCTATCTATGGCCATGTGTTGTGCATGTACAAGCATACACATGCATTCATATGTGGATAAAAATATGTGGATGGACATATGCATGTAATGTAATTTGTGTCGAAGTACATTAGTATTGTTTAATTGTGGATAGTGTGTGAACATGAAGTCCTTGACTTACAACCATAGTGAAGCATTAGAAGCCATATGTAATAACAGTCATACAATGGATGAGTCATGTGACTGACCTGATTTTTGTGGTAGTTGTTATGCATGGGATGGTCATTAAGTGAACCAATGATTTGCTATGGTGGCAGTTTAATAAAAAAAAAAAAAAACAGAACTGGCATAGTGTAGGTAAAGAAGTGCTTTGTTTTTGGCAAAACAGTCACAAAAGGCAATTGTGTGATTGCAGGACACTGCAAATTGCTATAAATGTTGCCAGGCATACAAAGTTTGGCCATGCGACTACAGAGGAAAACCTGACTGTCAGAGCTTTGAATCCCTGTTATAAGTCCCCCTTTTGGGAGTTTGTCATACCTTGAATGGTCATTAAGTGACCACTTGTAGCTTGAGGACTACCTGAAATCTCTGGTAAACAACGTGATTACAGGCTTATGTCACCAAATTGGAAAAGGATAAGTGTTTTTTAAAAAATTGAAATAACTTATTTCTTTCTTCTTTTGGTTTTGTTGACTCATTTCTTTGCTGATAAGTGGATGTGCTTTAATTTTACCTGAATCCTGATTATGGCAGAAGAGTCAACCAAATTTAGGATTAAAGGCATTCTCTGAATAGCAGTTTTTTTTAACCACAATAAATATATTGTTTTTTGTTAGATGATGATGATGTTATCTATTGGCGATTCTATGGGCTAGGTGTCTCCACATCTTCTGATCTTGTACTATTTTTTTGAGTTTTTCTATGCTTTGGCTGGTGTCAGCTTTGATGATGTCCAGCCACCGTGTTCTTTGACAACTTGGTTTCCTTTTACCACTAACTCTTCCAAAATAGAACTAATGTATGGAAGATCAAGAGGATTTGGGATACATGCTGTAGGTAAAGAACTGTTGAGCAAAAATTTTCTGTGCAACTTGAGGATTTGGCTATAGGGAAGGCAAATAGTTATGCAAGGAAAAGAATACTGTGCAATGGAGATTGGGAACACTGTGACTGGAATCTTGATTATTAATACAAAAAGTTTTTGTAGGTAGACAAAGAAGTTTTGAATTTCGCATGCTGATTTGTAATGAATAACTAAATCTAATGAAGCCAGAGTAATAACTTTGGTAGCAACATTTACCTGTGTAACATTTACCTTTCAAATGTGGGAGTAGCCTTATATTGTATATACTCTCTTATATCTGTTTCTGAATCCCAACAAATCCAGTGGTTTTCATTTTTAATTTGACATACGTAAGAATCTATTGTTAACCTTCTATGTTATGCATTATATGGGACTCAGCACTAGCAAGTTTCAAGACTGGTGCTTCATGTTTTTCCTTCATCATGTCATGTAAATCTAAGTTTCTGGAGATAAGAATATAATAATCTACTGCAGGAGTTGAAATCAAAGATAGAAATGCATACCCATGTCTGGGCATGTGGTGGTTCCAGCAGAATAGACAAAATAATGCTTTTGTCACTCAAAAATAATGCACCTCAAATATTTGTCATGAAAGCAGGGTAATGCAATAATTCTCACACTGTTTTCCATGTCAGAAGCCATAAAATGAAACTCAAAACAAATAGAAACAAAGACTCAAAAATATGATATTTCATTGGAAGTATAGGTTCTTGTTGGTGTGATGTTTACTTCCAAATATTCCATGAATCCTTAAAGTGCATTCATGAGAATCTGTGCTCTAATAGTTCTTGTGCTTCTAAATGCCTTCCTGCTGAGTTGGAAACATTCTATGGATTTTATTTGTGCCATTGCTTCATCAAATCCTAAAATGGGACTGTACTAAATTATGACCAGCATTCAAATAAATCCCATTATGGTTTTAGCCTTAGGTCTCTGACAGATGATCTAAAAACCACTTGCTTTTCTTAATGCTTTTGTTGTCAGAACACCTAAGTCACCATTTGTCTTCCCCATTACTGTAGTACCTTTCTGTAGTATGGTTTGCCACTTTTCATTGCTTTTTAATTTTTTAAAGAGGTTAATGGATATGAGAAGAACAATGGAAATACATGCAAAGTATGGCCAGTCATGATAATGAGGATATTTTAACATAAAGGCAACGAGGGGAAGTTTTTTTAAAAAAATATTGCATATTGACTGATTAATCTTCCCATTGTTTGCTCAGGACGTTTCCATTTTTATTTTTTTTAATGTTGTCCAGTTGTCTTGAATGAAAAAGAATTAGAGCGCTTTCTGTATGGAGTCTGTGGAGATTCTCAGTCATCCAGTCATAGTTGTTTCAAAGGTGTTTTTTTCCCCTGTATGGTGATTTTTCTCTTCAGTAGCAAGTCTTTGAAAAATGTACTAAGATAAATTTCCGAAATCTCTGTTTCTTTGCTTTTCTTCATCCTGTATTTTTGGTTTTCTGTTGTCTTGCTAGCAGGATGCCTCTTGTACCCTTTGCCTTCTAACTCCTAATGCTTCACTTGCTAACGGGTTGCCATACTCTTTTTTTTTTTTTTAACTAGCAATTGCAACTTTGCTAGGGTTCAAAGTGGACAGCTTATTTGAACGGGGTTCACAGGCTTTGTTCTGCAATGCCAGTGGGATGCCATGATGAATAATAAACATTTGAGGCTTCTCAGTGCATTTATTAATAGCTTTAAAAATAAAGTCTCCTTTATAGCCATTCCCAGAATAGTTTCAGATGTACAAATGTTCACAAATATATATGCACAAACGTTGCAACTTTGTATGTGGTGGATTCTAAAGCATGAAAAGATGCTTGTTAATTCATAGAACACTGGAAATTTGGGGCCAGTATCCCAGTGAGTGGTCATCTTGAAGCATAAAGAATAAAAAAATGATTGGCTGGTATTCTCTGCATTCAGCACTAATTGTTTGAAGATGTTTCCTGAGAGCCCTAGATTTGCAAGGGTACAGAATGAACCTTTTTAGATTTGCAGATCATTCTGAAAGTGCAGGGAAATTGTAGCTTGTTTTTAGACTGCATTGCATATGACTGGCCAGTGAAAAAACTTTGTGATGTGTCAGAATCTCTATGTTAGAAAGAAAGCACACTAATTTTGGACTCATTTTTTTTTTTGTGGAATAGGGATTAAAGCATTAAGATATTGAAGAATGGACACCAGTTCCAAAATGCCTATCCATCTGCTTTTCTTTGTTGAAAGATTTCTTTATATGTTGCGTTAGAAATGTACATAGGGAAAATGAGGCTAAATCTAAGAATGGAGATATTAATCTATTCCTTATCTATATTAGATTTTCATCTGTTCATTCATAAACCCACGGCATCTAATTTCTGCATCATTCTATCATTAAATGAAATGAAACAAAGAGATATTTGCATGAGATGTGACTAATTAAAATAAGACCTGGTGTTGTTTAAACATAATTCATCTGGGTTTTTAGAGTTAAAATCTTTTTTAAAAAGGGGGAATAATTGCTTATAAATATTGAAACAATACTTTTAAGCTCTGTTTCACTTTGGCTTCCCCCCCCCTAAAATGATAATAGGATATAACCGACAAAAATTAAAGGTTGACAATTACTAAGTAAACATTAACAGAGTATTTTCAAATGACTTTGTCAATCTGATGGACATTTTAATCTATCATTCTAAACATATTTCCATCCTGTTATATGGATATTAACTAGTTACTTTGGAAAATGTAATAGAAACAATTCAAATTTAACTAAGGTGAAACAGTTTTCCTTGTTTTTTTCCAGAAGGTTGGATATTTAACTGAAAGCAAATTTTCAGCAGAATTTGTAATATATGCAAACATTGGGCACATACCCAATGGGGTATGTTGCTCCCTTTGGTGGGTTTCAGCAGGTTCTGACCAGTTCTGGAGAACCAGTAGCGGATATTTTGAGTAGTTTGGAGAACTGGTAAATACCACCTCTGACTGGCCCCGTCCCCATCTATTCTCTACCTCCCGAGTCCCATCTGAACGGGAGGAAATGGGGATTTTGCAGTAACCTTCCTCTTGATTAGGGAGGGAATGGAGATTTTACAGTATCCTTTCCATGGAGTGGGGTGGGAATGGAGATTTTACAGTATCCTTCCTCTGCCTCACCCACCAAGCCACGGCCACCAAGCCACGGCCACCAAGCCATGCCCACAGAACCAGTAGTAAAAATTTTTGAAACCCACTCCTGACACATACGTATGGTTTTGTTTACATTAGTCTAAGAGAGATGAAAGAATCTTTTTAAGCATAATAAAGCATCAGTGAGACAAGTGCATTTTAGTTCTCACACTGTTCTGAATTCAGTTGGAAATAGCATCCACTCCTGTGGATTCAGTTAATCAAGAATTATGTTTTCCTCAAGGTAGCTGCATCCAAGGATAACTTTGAAGAAGCTTTGGGAGATTTGAGTTGAGCCAATTGGTACAATTGGAGTTTATCAAACAATGTCACTAAGCCTATTTAGGACAGCTGTAAACTTGCCATCTCTACAAAATCCGTATCTTCTAAAGCTAAAAAAATACAGTGCTTGTAGAAAATTTGATTGATGAAAAAAAAAATACGAATAATGATAATACCTTTACTCTAAATTCAGTCCTGGCATTATTTAAGCATGGATGTGATTTCTCATGCCAGAATATCAGATGATATTATTAACACATTAGTCAATGCCTGTTTATCACTTATGGGGTCTGGGTAAATTCTCAGTGCCTCTTCTCTATGTAGGTTAAAATAGTGATTTCAAGAGGAAGTCATAGAAAGCTTACTAGCTGATTCTTGGGAAAAGTAAAGATATATGCATAAAATAATTGACAAACGGTCTGGTCAACAGGAAGTTGATAGAAATTATTCTTCTTTATTTGGAAACACTCAGCTGTCTATCAGAAATAGTTCCTCTCCCTCATTGCATTTAATCAGATGAAATACTGTTACATATTGGTGTTACCCTTGCCAAGGTGAGCTGACCTCATTCTTTAGTAAGCCATCCTTCCTTCCTTCCTTCCTCCTTCCCTCCCTCCCTTCCTTCCTCAGACTTCACAATAAGGCTTAAATAAATTAAATGTTGCTATGGCCACTTTTCAAAGAAAGCAACAGCAATAGCACTTTGACTTATATATCGCTTCATAGCACATTACAGCACTCTCTAAACAGTTTACAGAGTTTGCATATTGCTCGCAACAATTTGGGTCCTCATTTTACTGACCTTGGAAGGATGGAAGGCTGAATCAATCTTGAGCCAGTCAGGATCAAATTTCTGGCAACGAGCAGAGTCAGTCTTCAATATTATATTCTAACTAGTGCACCACCACATTTCTGGTCCCTACACTATATATATACTGGTAGATATTGTCCTGATAGATCAAATTAGCTCAGCATTCTTTGCAATCCAAGTAGCTAGAAAACCTTTTAACATCGATGCATGGACTTCAAGTTCAACAATGCCTCTGGGTAGAACATGAAGTCTTAGGTCATTTTATAGAAACTTCAATTCATGCATGCTGGAAAGTTTAGGAACTTTGGGCAAACTTTGGTTAAGTAGCAAGCCAAAGAATAAGCCTAATCAACAAGTAAATGATGAATCTTTTATAGACTCAAGACGATCGTTATTGTAATGGACATTAAAAGACACATGCATTTGTCAACCTATTAAAATCAATGTTATTATCCAAATGGATTTACAAACATTAAATACATCTTCCCATAAAGCATAAATAATGTAGTCCTATTTTGATCTTATTGAAGATTCCCATGCAAGAGAATACATATTAATAATGTTTTTGGCTGACAGCCATACAAGTCTGAATGGAGTAGTCATGTTTATCAACACTGAGACTGGCTTCCTTTTAGTTGTTGCATATCAAATTAAATTTGTTCATATTTGTATGCTCATTTGAGCTTTTGACTGAGCTAGGAATAAAAAGGGACATGCTGTATGTAGGAAATGGAAGTGGGCTGTAATCACCAAGGAGATATATCATCAAAAAGCTAATATCTGCAGAAAGAAAATTTGAGATGCTAAAGTGCAAAATGAAATTAGACTTGGGACGGAAGCTAGAAACAACAATCACAACAATAACCACAGAGCCTTTTCAGGGCTACATCAGTAGGGAAAAAAAGGAAAGTGGTGTATCCTTTGCTATGATATTCCTATAGCACAGAGCAAGTGGCAAACTTCAACAGAACTTTTTAACAATATTTTGCTCTGGTTCTATTGTCAGAGAAAAGTTATATTCATTCTTAAAGATCAGATCAGAATAATTGGCCAAACTAAGTAAAGATATGGTGAGGGAGAATCACAGCTAACATAGATAAGTTGAAGTCTTTAGGACACTATCACAATCACATCCAACAATCTTGAAGGCATTTCAAGAGATCATCCAAATCAGCGGTTCTCAACCTGGGGGTCGCGACCCCTTTGGGGGTCGAACGGCCATTTCACGGGGGTCGCCAAAGCCCTCTCTCACCCCCCTCCCCATGCCTTCACTCACCCTCTGCCTCTGCTGGATCGCCCGGTCGCCATTCGCTTACCCCGCCCACTCCCAATCTATTGCTGCTCCGGAGTCCCAGCTGATGGCTAGAGGGGAAAAAAACTTTAAATTCTTGCCGCGGGGCTTCAAAGAGCCGCCCTACTCTCAACTGTTTTGCGGGGGGCTCTGTTGCTAGCTAGATGCAAAGAGGTAAATTCCTGGAGCAGATTTCCCCCCTAGCTATGCTCAAAAAGCAAAATTGAAAGTAAGCAGGGTCTTGGCTGCAACGTGACAAAATGAGGCAGAGAGATTTCTTTTTCTTTTTCCTCACCAAAAAAGGTAGGTGCAAACTGCAAACAATGGGAAATTTAGGGCAAAAGAGGAGATTCAAGATTTTAAAACACAGAAGAAAAAAAGCTCTATTTAACTAGGGAATTGTAATAATTGAGATACTGTTAATTGCATATTGTGTTGAAAGCAGATATGGTTAAGTTGTGGTTTGGAGGAATATGGGGGGAAATTATTTGGTTTATTATTATTGGTAAATATAATTAATTGATTTGTAAGAAATTGGATTGCATGGAAATAATTGGAATATTCATGTTCATATTGATTAATATACAAAAAAGGTAGTTATATAACTAATTGATTTATATTAAAATGTTGAATTTGTATTAAACAACTGTATTATATAATTAACCAATGTGAGGATGGATATAAAAATAGATGACAATGGGAAGAGGTATAATATAGAATAGAAGGGAAAAATTGAATTTGATTAAGATTAGAGATGAGGATGAAGGGTAATATTGTTTTTTTTAAAAAAATAGATGAGGAATAAATATGGTAAAAAGGAAATATAAAAATTGTAAATTTAATTGAAATGACTAAATACTGTGTTGGAAGAAATATCCTTCTGGGTTCTGCTCCAAGTGGAAACTGGAAACATGGAGACTGCTTGGAAAGATTGTTTAATGGTGGATAGGATCACATGGCTTGATGGGGCCCATTGTGTTAGTTTCTGTTGCTATTGTGTTGCAAATGTCCTTTGACAAAGGATTGAGTTTCTGCCTCTGGCCCATTAACAAAGGGTGGGGGGCAGGAAGGTGGGAGTTGCTTTGTCTGTAAAATATGCTTCTCCATTTCTCATACAGGAAAATATAATATTCTGCCTTTTTAATATTTCCCAAAATATTTCATTCTTCTAGGAAAGGGGTGGGTGCTAACCTCCTACAACTGTTTAAATTTGTGGACCGGCCAAATACTCTGTTCAAAGAAAATATGTTGTATGTTTGTATGTGTGTTTCTAATTATTGCTATTTATTGCTATTTGTTCTCTTTTATTCTTTAAAATTTAACAATTCATTCTTTATCTTATTATCTTAATATTTGTTTGGGGTTGGCTTTCTTCCCTTTCATCTTTTTTATTGTACAGCAATCTTTCTCCTCAAACCTACCACCTCTGTCTTTTCTTTCTTTCTTACTTTCTCTTCCCCCCTTCTTCTTCTCCCTACTTCCTCTTTCTTTCTCCTTCTCCTCCTCTCTTCCTCCCTCTCTTACCTTCACTCCTACTCTAATTTCCCTTCCCTTCCTTCATCCCTCTCTATTGCTGTATCCTTTTATGCATATGGACTACTCAGAGGGCTGAAAAGGTTATTTTTGACTGGTCCTCGCACTTTTGACCAGTCCTCGCACTTACGACTGTCCTCACAATTTACATTTTTGCCCTATCTTATACCATGTTGAAGAGAAGCAGTTGTGAAATGAGTGACATGGTTGTTAAGAATGCTGCACAGGCATAAATGTGAGGATGGTCATAAGTGTGAGGACCAGTCAAAAGTGCGAGGACCTGTCAGAAATGACTTTTTTCAGCCCTCTGAGTAGTCCCTATACACATAGCCATGGCCACTCGGTCACATGACCTCCAAGCCACGTCCACAAAATAAGCCACACCCACAGAACCGGTAGTAAAAAAATTAGAACCCACCCCTGGTTGGGGGTCACCACAACATGAGGAACTGTATTAAAGGGTCGCGGCATTAGGAAGGTTGAGAACCACTGATCCAAATGACCCTTTCAATGACATTTACAAAATCGTGAAGGACAGATGTAGTATCAGAGGATTGAAGAAAGATAAGTTAATCTTGTTTTCAAAAGGGGTTAAAAAAGACTATCTAAGTAACTTTAAAAATGATCAGCTTGATGTCAACCTGACCTCTGGATGCTGCCACACGGTCCATTACCTAGGTCGTTAAAACACAAAAGCCTAATGGGCACACAGCTAGGACCTTGCCCACACAGGATGTTATGAAACAGCCGACTAATCTGCAAAAATCAAATCCATCAACTAATCAAGATGTAACAACACAGCCAACCAACCCACTTACAACAACAAAGCCAGCACTCCCCACCTCCCCATCAGTATTTATAGAGATGGCATCTCCGATCATGCTTTGCTCGCACATGCACAAAGCTAAAGATGCCAGCCTGAAGATGATGAATGGGACCTCATCAAAACGTTGCCAAGATACTCTCAATCTTATATGGGAAAAGACCCGAATACACCAAGACTTGCATATCTGTACCCATGAAAATCTACAAAAACAAACAAATATACATACATACATATATATATATATATATATATATATATATATATATATATATATATATATAGTTTTATATGATTGTGCCACATGATTGTGTGCTCCTAAGTGTGAATAATTTTTCAGCTACTTAAACTTGGCAGTAATATAATCTTTTTCTTGCAACCTAGGATGGTCACAGTTACAATTTTTAATGTTCAAAAGTGATGGTTATATATTTTTTTTCTTTGCTTTTTTAAAAAATGTGTCTCAGTTCTTTATCTCTTGTGAGACTGCTTTCTTTCCAAGATGGGAAGAGGTGGTATGCCTTGTTAAAAGACTTTAGAACAGTCATTTTTGCTTGCTTGCTTGCTTGCTGCCTGCCTGCCTGCCTGCCTGTCTGTCTATCATCTATCTATCATCTATCTATCTATCTATCTATCTATCTATCTATCTATCTATCTATCTATCTATCTATCTATCTTATCTATCTATCTTCCCACTTTATTTTTTTACAAAGTACTCAAAGCTATGAACATATCCAAGACACCAGGGATGGGTTCCATTTACCTTTACTACCAGTTTGCAGCAGGAGTGCATGCGGCCCTCCTGAGCTCCGTTTTCACTGGCAGAGGCACTGCAGGCTGGGCCTTTGTTGTTTCCAGGACCAGCCAGCAGGCCATATCTAAGCACCTTGCAGGCCAGAATTGGCCCACAGGTGTTGACTTTGACACCCCTGGTCTAGTCCATTCACTTAGATATGACCCTGCAGATTACATCTTTTCTGAAGAATATCAATTGATCTGATGTCGAGAAAAAAGAATCATGTACTTCTGGGACCAAACCAGGATCCATTTTGTGTGCGTTGGTCTTCAGTATATGCTTATCTATTATCTCTTTTATAAACCAATTTAAGGAGGGTGAAACAGCTGATTTTATAGTAAGTGTTTTCCAAAGACATAATTAGAATGCTAAAAAAATCCCATTAGTCCTGTATTCAGTATGCTACAATAGTTGATGTGACCTATTAGTCAAATTCCTGGGGCTTTTGCTTTAAAAGTTCTGCACCTTTTGGTTTATTGTGGGTAAATACATACAGATAAGAGCACAGACAAAAATTTCATACAGACAGGGATATTTATTTTTCTCTTCAGAGGGTTCATCTTAAGTGATAATGATACTAGCAATCACTTAAAAGATTTATATCTCATAATATCACAGATTCACACAAATCAGCTTAATAATTCTTACACAGAATTCCCATTAGATGATCTAACTTGACCCAAAAATTATAATAATGTATTACAGCAGAAAAGGAATTAGATGCTTTGAAGGATGGCATCTTATGAAATATGGAACGAAGAGAGAATACGATTTCAGACATCAAGTTGTCAAGGTCATATCCCTAATTTTTAATCCTACGGCTATATTCTTTCAGCTATATCCTCTAAATACTTAACACCTTCCTGTTTTACCCCAAGATTGCTTGTCATTTGTTCAGTGTTACCATGTCTGAAAAATTGGTGCATAATTAATCACACAATAGATACACAATGCATAGCCAGAATACTCTTATTTAAATATTCATGCATTAAATAAATTCCTCAGGGTTTAATGAACAATACAAGACGATATCATGGAAAAAAATGGATATATTTAGATGAGGTTTTATTTTATTAATTCCCAGCTCTCTTTCCTGAAAACAAGGAAAGAGGATATTCTATTGTTACCATTAAACACGGAAAAAAAGTGAATGACAATACATTCTTTTCATTCTTTATTTGGTGGAGTGAGTTCTGTTGTTTCATTCCAACCTTCCACAGACTGAATCCGAGGTGTTTTAGGGACTTTAGCCAGAAAAGGTTGTATACTAGAAACTATGCTGCTGACCTCTTTTCTTTCATTTGAAAGTATGTCATCACAGTTCTATTTAAAATTTGATTTAACATAAATCTCAGCCAACTATAAAACAAATGACGTTGAGATCTGTTGAGGAAAAATGATGGGGGTGCAATCTACACGCATGATTTGGGAATTCTCATTTTAACCTTAAAATATAGTTGGATTGACCCTGTTCTAAGCATTCATGGCTCATTTCAATATCAGACTATCTTCTATGCAAGCGGTTGTTAGCATGATGTACGCTGAGGCAATATGTTAATCACATTTGAAATCTAAACATCATATTCTCCCCAACATGGCTTTAGTAAGAAAGACAGTAATAGCCTACAAGTGATTTCCTCTGTTTTAAAAAATAATAATCCATTCAGTCTTTTGATGGTAACTCCCAGTCTTTTAGATATTAATGGTCAGTTCAGAAGGAAACAAACAAACAGGTGTCTTTGATCCATTATGAATATATCCTTACTCAGCAACTCTTTACAGGAGACAAAGACTTGATGAGATTATGGATGTTAAGGTCTCACCTTCTCCAACATAGTCAGCCAACACATTCAATTGCTGCAGTTAATTATTCTCCTGTGCCTCCTTACTCACATTTGGACAGGCAACTCTCAGTGAAACAAAAGCATTTATTCAATGGAGGCTTCCTGCCAGATGGAATATACTTTTCTCATTGTTGTGGTGCCCTCATAATATTATGGCACTTGGGACATCTGGTTCCTAAATAGGTTTTGGGATGAACAGGTTGTATTTTTAGAAACTGAGATTTAGTTATCGGCTATTACCTACTAAATTCTGAGTACTTTATCCAAGATATCACAAGGTGACTGATAGGGTATGGTCTCAAAACTGTTCTAGGTAGAAGTTGGAATTCACAACTAAGTCCCCTCTTCCCCAGTTCACAAAATATCCAAAATAGAATGTACAGTATATACCAGTTCTATTTACCGTATTTTTCGCTCAATAAGTCACATTTTTTGTCTCCCAAAAGTGGGTGGAAATGTCTGTGCATCTTATGGAGCGAATATTGCCAAAGCCCCACCCACCCACTGGCCGATCTTTTGGCCCTTTTTGGCTTCCATGTGCCTGGTTTTCATCCTACGCATGCCCTGTTTTTGGTCTCTGCAAAGGAGGTTGAAAATGGGGCACACTGAGGCTGAAAATGGGAATGCATCTTATGGTCAGGTACATCTTATGGAGCAAAAAATACAATATTTCCTTCCTGATAATTTGACTTCTATCAGATTAACATGGAAGGCAAAAAAATGAGCACAACTCTAAGGAGGAAGATCACCCATTTAATTGAGACAATAATTGTGACATTCCAACTTGGAAAAAAGAGGAACAGAAAACAATAAAATGGTAAGACATTTAATGAGAATTTTGAACTGCAGAGCAGGAAATTCTTGGACTCTGATTAGGATTTTAGGACCACAAAAGAAAAACCAGATAAGCTTTGTCTACATAAACACAGTTTTTTTAAATTGTTAGGAAATGCCACACAATTAGAGATAGTAGTAGTACTGGAAACAGTTCTTGTATCCTTGCTAATGAGTGTTGGAATCTTGATAGAATTTGGCTCATGTTTCCAAATTACAGAAAACATTGGTACTTTTGCTGTTATATGGTTGATGTTTTCCTTATTGGGTTTACTTCAGACAATAAGATGGAGCTTGGTTTTTGCTGCCATTGGTCAGTTTCATTCTGCCTTTGTTAAGGTGAGCAATATTCCTTTCTTTTAGGCAAGGGAAGCATCAGGAGCCTTGTTTTGAGAAAGGAATAGTTTACTTAGGTGTGACAGGTAAACAGGTAAACTAGAACTGGTCTCTGACCTAGCAGAAGGATACGCCCTAAAAATAATTTCTCTTTTCAGTTTAGCCATCACATTGCAATATTTTTATTCACTGTAGAAAATGGATGATACAGGCTAAAGAAAACGTCTTGCCTGAGTGGATATGCCATTTGTGTTCATGCAGTTAACAAATGGGTTCAACTGCTGGCTGACATATTTTATAAAAAGGATTAGATGTGCAAAGTCTATATAGCATCTTATCTCCCACTATCTTGTGGGTGGCCTCTGATGGATGTGACCAGATATCATTTCTCTTGTTATTAGCCAATCTGGGCCATTTCTTCCTATTTGTTTACCTTCTCCATTGGCACCAAGTTATTTTCTTCCCCTGCTACTGAAACCTACCACTCTACATGTTTCCAACACATCACAAGAGAGGAAAGCAGAACATCACTATTGTATTTGGGGAAAGATGAGCCCTAATGGTGTTATTCTCTTTTAACAGTATCCTGAAATGGCCAGACTGCCATTGTTTCATTTGCAGCAGAATTTAATTCTGTTCCATCAATAGTATTCTGAAATTGCATCAATATATATCTTTACCTGCAGATGGGGTTGGGGGAATAGCAACAGCAATAGCTCTTAGACTTATATACCGTTTCATAGTGCTTTTACAGCCCTCTCTAAGCGGTTTTACAGAGTCAGCATATTGCCCCAACAATTTGGGTCCTCATTTTACCGACCTCGGAAGGATGGAAGGCTGAGTCAACCTTGAGCCGATGAGATTCGATCTGCCAAATTACAGGCAGCTGGCAGTCAGCAGAAGTAGCTTGCAATACTGCATTCTAACCACTGCGCCACCGGAGCTCTATAAAAACTATAAAAAATAGTTACAAGAATGGCCAGCACAGTGTGATCAAATCTCTGAATCTTTGAAACAGGTAATCCTTGATTTACAATCATTCATTTCGTGACTGTTCAAAGTTACAGCAGCATTAAAAAAAATGACTTATGATCAGCCCTTGCACTTACTACCATCAAAGGATCTCCACTGTTACATGATCAAAATCCGTTTCTTGATATCTGGCATGTACTTATAACAGTTGCAGAGTTCTGGGGTCATGTGTCTCTATGTGCAAACTTCCCAGTTGGCTTCTGACAAACAAAGTCAATGGGGGAAGCTGGATTCACTTAACAACTGCATGATTCACTTAATGACAACAGTGATTCTCTTAATAACCAACAAAAACAAAAGCTAATAATAGCAGATGAGATTTACCGTACTTAATAACCACTTGCTTAGCAATGGGAATTCTGCTCCAAGTTGTGGTAATAGGCAAGGACTATCTGTACATGTATTGGCTTTGATATAGGGAAAGGTTTTGATTGTGTTGCTGCGACTGCCATCCTGATCTTTTGGTCTCTCTCTTGAAGATAGCAATAGCACTTAGACTTATATACTACTTCACAGTGCTTCACAGCCCTCTCTAAGCGGTTTACAGAGTCAGCATATTGCCCCCAACAATCTGGGTCCTCATTTTACAGACCTGGGAAGGATGGAAGGCTGAATTCAACCTTGAGCCCATCAGGATCGAACTCCTGGAATAAGCAATGAGTTAGCTTGCAGTACTGCATTCTAACCACTGTGCCACCATGGCTCTTCCACAATGCCACAAAATGCACAGCTCTGTTTGGACTTCTGTAGGCTGGTTGGTCTTGCATTTCTTATTATAGCATCCAGAAACAATGGATATCAAACTGGTCTTTTAGTGCTTATTTATCAAATTTTGCATATTTCTTCATGTTTTTTTTCCTCTCCCAACCACTTGAAGGTGGAGGGGGTTGCTCAGCATTTCTTATTGTTTAATGTCAAAGCCCTGATAGTTTTGCATAGTTTTGGCAGGGTCTGCCTACCTCCTTTGTGTGGCTTTATAACGTCATCACTTCCCATATATTTCTTTGTTTCACGTTCCTCTAGATGCCTTGAAAAGTCCAGGCTGAGTCCTGAAACCAGGTCCACCTAATTTGCACTGCCATGCTCTCTTGGAGGATGGCTATTCTGTTAACTAGTGACAGGCTGAAAGGGGTCAGAGCAGTAAAAGGAATCCCTTTGCCTCTAACAAGTGGCAGACTCGCAAATCAGGATAACAACCACTGGAAAATGACTCAGAATAGAAACAATGTTGGAGGGATAGAAAATGGCAACGAGGACAGCAGATTCCAGCCAGCTTTTATTTTGTGCTGGCCAAAGGAGGGTTGAATTTTGTTTTTTATTTCTAGAATTTCTATTGAGTTTTGTTCGATAGTGCAGAAAGTTCTTTTGTTCTTGATTGTTTCCCAAAATGAACAGAGGCAGAGAAAGCAGAAAATCTGAACCAAAAAGGGCGTTTGCACAAATGACCTGCCTATCTAGGGGGACATAACTTGCAGACAAATGTCGGGCCATGTGGACAAACAGGATTAGGAAAATGTTCTACAGTAATATCAGAGAGCACTTAGTTATTAAAGCGTTGATTCCTCCAATGACATCTGTTGTATAAATATTTCTTTGCAATGAAACAAGCCTTTCCCTTGGGTTAATAATATTGATTTTTAGATGAATTGTAGACCGGATAATTATCAAATATGGGATGATTCCCCTGGCCTCTGTCAGTCTGTAGCTTAGTGCTCGCAATTAGATTGCATTTATGCCACATGCTGAGCTCTGGTAACTTGCCAGTGTGAGCAAAATAAGAGCTTGGCACTTTTAAAAAATGCAGCTATGCTTCGGATTCCTAAATGAACACAGCCGTCTTCTTGTACAATCTGCTGGGCCCTTGAAAGGTGAAAAAATGATCCATAATACATACATACACACACACACACACACACACACACACACACACGCACACATACATACATACATACATACATACATACATACATATATTCCATAAGAGCAATGATTGCCGAGGAACTGTTCTTCTTTTTTTAAGCTGCTAACCAAACTGTCGTACAGAAACAGAATCATAATGAGAGGGCCATTTGTTAGACTTTTAAGCTGAATTATCTTCAGTGGGTGTTTGTGGCATCGTTCATGTCTTAATTGCAGCTATATAAATAGATTAATTACAAAAAAAAGTTTCTGTAAAAAACAAATGTTATATGGTGTGGATATCTATTTGTGATTACCACTAACACAATCAATAAAGGCCATTCCATAGGGAGCTTTACTTCTTGGTAATTTGTTTTACTTTGTGACCAAGTTAAAAAAAAAAAAAAGCAAGCTACTTATTAAGCATCCAATGGCTATTTCACAATTTTTGAAATACGATTCCAGGTATTAAGATGCAACTCTTGCAGCACTGATTTTCTAAATGTAAACAGTCTCTCTCTCTCTCTCTCTCTCTCTTTCTCTCTCTCTCTCTCTCTCTCTCTCTCTCTCTCAAACACACACACACACGCACACACACACACACACACACACACACCCCAACAAGTTCTTTATACGAACTATAGGCTTACACCTAGCTTGCTTTTAAAACAAGTTGTCATCTTGCATTTTGACTTTATTCTTACATCCTTGAGTTCCAGAAGCTTTAAAAAAAAAAAAAATAGTGTGCCATCTTAGATTCTTGTGGGTAGAAATCTGAACCATGCACGTTATTAAAGGGAAGTAAGCAGCAGTCCTCTTTACATACAAATGATCAAAGTGAAAACCATCCCGAGTTTTCTGGTTACTAATTGCTTACAGTTCACTCTGGTTGTACTGCAAAATGGTCATTGTCAGGGAAAGACATAAACAACTTGCAACAGAGGAAACAAATTGTAATATTGTGGGATCAGTTGTTTGATGTCAAAAGTCTGTGTTTGGGGAACTAAAAAGGCCAAGAACTAGGGTTACTTTTCTGCTTGGCAGGAGGTGTATGTGAAGAGTTCCAACATTCAGTATTCTCGTTTTATTTTATTTCTTCTTTTAAAATTTCAAAGGCATGAGGCATGATAAACAGTGAGTGGCAATGAGCCTAGGGTGAAGAATAAGATGATGTTTGATAGTGTTGTTTTGATTTTAAGGAGCTGTTGTGTTCAGGAGCTATAGTTCAGTGTCTGATGTAATTATTCATGAACTAGCCTGGATAATACTTTCATATGGGCTTGGAGAAGAGGTTTCATTAAAACAAATGTGATTAATATTGCTAGAAAAATAGTTAGAAAATAAAGATATGCTGCAGGAATTCATGGGGATAATGTATACTCTCAAAAGGTGTGTGATGAATTTTTAAAGGGTCTTTCAAGCATTTGAGAAGCTTTGGGTTGCTTTTGGAAAACTTAGAAATATAACTAATCTCAATGTAGATATGCAGTGTATGCATGTTGTAGCTTAGTACGGGTATTTAATGCAAGAACAAATATAAGCATGAGTTTTGCCTGGGCTGATATTGAGAAGAGTAGCATAGGGAAATTAGAAATGAGCAGAAATGAAGTAAGTTAAGGAATACAACACATCAACTAGGGATTTCATCACAGAACCTGTTTGGATCAGAAGGCAAGACAAGACACAACGGTGGGAAACTAACCAAGGAAAGAAGCAACTTAGAACTAAGGAGAGATAGCCTGACAGTAGAACAATAAACCAGAGGAACATCTTGCCTTGTGGAGACTTTGAAAAAAAGAGACTGGACAGCCTCTTGTCTGAAATGGTGCAGGGTCTCCTGCTTGAACAGGGGGTTGGATCTGAAGATTTCCAAGGCCCCTTCCAATTCTGTTATTCTGTTATACTAAATCTTCTCAGCAACTACACAACAACACAAATCCTATCATAAACATTCTAGCTAACCTTTGCCCTCCTGAAGAAAAATAATAATAATCTGACCCTTTGAATGATATGAGATAGCCATCACTGCTGTAGCAAAAATGACCTCTGTGCTCACAGCAACATGTGGCTTGTCTACAGGGACTGTTTCTCTGCCGCAGCACTTTCTGAACAATGCAACCATGCACCTTGTGGTTACATGGTTAATTCTGGAAGCACTGTAAAGAAACAAGAGTTTCTGGGAGAAGCAGGGCAATTTTTCCCCCCCTGTGCAAAGAAAAAGGCAAGGTTGCTAACGGTCTTTCCAAGATACATTGAACAGAGCAAGGGTTAGTGAGAAAAGTTGCTGTAGAGAAGGAGTAGGTGACAGAAAGCGAAGCCTTCAAGGCCAAGCAGCACTAAGCACACTTCCCAGACCACTGTTTGCTACAAGTCCCAAACCACAAGTATTGTAGCCTGTTGTGTAAGGTTAAAGGATCTAGCGATAATATGAAGTCTTGGCATTATGTTCCCCCCACAAATGCTTGTGGGATCCTGACATTTCCTGAGGAAAGTGTTTAGGCACTCTGTATGACCCAAGTGATTATTTTTAACCCAGTTAATGTAATAGTGCACTGCAAAGCTGTTAGTGAGGGGATCTGTATTGTATTAGTGGATGACTAGGTTGCACTTGTTGTAGGAACAGGGTTTTGAAAAGTACAATGAAACAAATTGTGTATATCACATTAATAATCTGAACATGAGTTTTGCAAAAGAGGAATCAGCCTTAATTGATAGTAGCAGAAGTGATTGCATTTGCCCCAACTGGTAGATCGTATTCAACGGATGTATCTCATATAATATGCCATGTTGACAAGTTAGCTTTTTTTCACATTAACACTAACACTTGACCAGATGTTGACTTATTTCAAAGTGGGAAGAATAGATAGTGGGAAAAGGAAGATTCCATCCTGGTGCAAGAAGGAATATGGAGTACTAGGAGTGCAATTGATACAAACAAGAACATGAGCATATCTCAAGTGCTTACAGGTCTCTCTTTACTGATCTTCAGGAGATTTTAAGACATATTTTTTTAGTGCTGTACTGGATTCATTCAATATCTTACTGAACCTTTATCTGTCCCTGCTGCTCCTATTTGGTTTACCCTATCTTATTGTTTTGTTGATTCATATTTGGATCTAGAAGAACTAGTTAATGCCTCTTGCATTTAATCAACTTAAAAACCACTTTGTAAGAACATTTACAGGATTATGAAAAAAAAAAATCATCCGATCTGCTTCAAGAACCTAAAGCGTAGTTTTGAGAATAGCCAACTGTTTCAAAATTATTCATATTTTTCTGGAAGAAATTACTAATCTGACTTGATCTGTGTCCAGATTTTTGGGGGGTGGGGTGGGGTGAGGGGCAAAGGCTCTGTTTTCTTAATAGTTGAAGAATGGAACTACATACAAACAGATGTAATGTTTCATTTTTCAGTAGAATAGGGTAAAAACTGGGAGCAATTTAGGCCTTTATGAGAGGATGAATTGTTCCAACTGTTATAGAAATGATTAGAGGAGTTAAGAGCTATCTTTAAATGTGTTTATAACTTTGCTGGGGCACAAGTTGATGAAATAAGCAGAAAAGTATCTTATCACTAATAAACAAAGAGAAATTGCTGAGAAAAAATACCTCAGAACTAGAGGTGGGTTTCACATAATTTTACCACCAGTTCGCTGCACACTGAAAATGAGCGTGTGCACACACACGCTCATTTCACTCATGCGTGCGCCTTCCACACATGTGTGTGGCCTTCAGCGCATGCGCTTTGCTTGCGCACACGGCTTGCACACATGCGCTCAGCTTAGAAAACATGGCTAAATAGGATGGCATATTGCCAGGTCGCCACTACCGGTTCACTTGAACCGGTTCAAACTGGCTGAAGGTCACCACTGCTCAGAACAATATAGAACAAATAGTAAAATTAAGAAACTTCCCATCTGATGATCTCTCCATTCTTGGAGATGTCATGATTAGAATGGCCAAGCGTAGCCTAATTATAAAGGTTGGTATGATTTGCATTTGAAGCTGCGTAGAAACATTCTGGGATCAAAACTATGATGAGACTGAACTGGAAGTGACTGGATTCAGAGCTGTCCTAAGGGCCAACAGTTCAAAAATAGGATTTCAGTAAATCTACTTCAGTAAATCTATCCAGTGGGCTATATAAATAATTTAATAATCAACATATAACCACCATATCAATATAAGAAAACTAAACAAGTTCCTAAAATCATGTGAAAGAACAACTCTCCCCTCCCCAATCAGTTAAATGCATTAGCCATCAATCAATAACATATTCATGAAAGAAGTAGGCTTTGGTTCACCTTTGTTGTAAGAGTGACCATACCCAGCATTGTGGCAATGTCACTAACTTAGTTAAGAACAATCTTGGATCAAACACATGCAATGCCAGTCAACAGGCTGACATTACATAACTGTAGAACTAGTTACAGCAGGTACAAGGTGATATGACCAACAGCACTTACAGCCTATTCAGAATGTTAGTAATGTTAGTAATGGTTGAAAAACCATTGCAATAGGAATGAGATGTCATTTGTTCACTGAAATGTTGAACAATGAAAGACAACCTGGAGCTCTTTTGGTTCAGGCATACCATACAGGTACTTTGCAAAATTTGCATAAAATAAAGCTCACTTCTCAGGGGACGGAAGTAAAATGCCCACCGATGAATATATTTGTGCTTTATATTCCTTTGCTCATCCTCAAATAAGTTACTTCCATTTCTTTGTACTGAAATTAAACTTCATATTTAAAAGGTCATTTTAAAATTTATACAGAATACTCAAGTTATTGAGTGATGTGGGGGGATTGAGAGAGAGGGAATTTCTGGGTTGGCATATAAAGTAGCAGAGAAACTGTGAAAGGTATTGTGTTATATTAGTGCAAGGAGTTTAGAAGGAGAGACTGTACAAATAACATTTTCTTCATGGCATAAAAATATATCTTAGAAATACTTGCACCCTCTGCTGATATAGATGCATAGACATTCATTAAACAGTCTGATGATGCTATAAAATATTTGCTCTGGTATATAGAATTAGTCGGTGAGTAAAAGCTTTAAAATGAGATATGTTTAAGTTTTACAATATTTCAGTAGAAATACAGCAATGAAAGGAGCAGATTCTATAAATGGTTCATTTCCAGTGTGTTCTCTCTCCCCCACTCTCTTAAAGTACATGCAATAAAAGTGATTTTGAAATTAAATTTATGAGCAATGTGTCACTGCATAGCATCAACAATTTATCCTCAGATGCAACATTTTGTAATCAGCTTTCTGGATCATGAAATTAATTAGCATGTAGGAAAAGACACCAAAAAGAAAAAAAAAGCATTTTAAATCTACTAAAGTTTGTGGTATATTTATATCTGTTAAAAGAGTTTTAATTACTTGCGTTTGTGTACAAAATCATAAACATTTTAAATAATTTTGTTTTTGTTAGTTTTAATTGAGAAAAACGTTGGGATTTTTTTCTGTGCATATGTTTCCTTTTTCTTAGTGCTATAAATACTTACTGTCAAATTGACCGCAGACAATAAAACAATAACTCCCACATGGGGTACCAGGAAATATAACTGTTGTCTATGCAAAAAATAAATTAAATAAACTTTCCCTAAACGAGCTCTCCCACCCCTACCCCCCAAAAGTCTGTCTATAAGCAACTAATAATTGTGTCCTTGTCAGTTAGGGTAGAATGAAAATAACTTACATTTTGTACCCTTGTCACTACAACCACAGAGTGAGAATGGGGTGCACTTTATCTTTTTTTCAGATATATATTGAATTTTGGAAGCACAAATCACAAAAACCACTTGAGCCCGACTTATTTCCTCCCATATTGCTGTTCAGGGATTTTCTGGAATATTACCGCAATTAGGTAAGTATGAACTAATTCCATACTTAATGTCGTTACAACTTTGCTATTTCAATACCGTCATTTAATTCAGTGCATCCATCCGAGCTACCTTTGAGGGAAAGGCTGCCCTGCCATTTTTGCTATAGTAAGTCCTTGGGTCTTTTAATCTTGCCCTGTTCTGGATAAGAAGAAATGGCTAACAGAAGCTGCTAGTTTTTTTGAAAGAACACAACTGAATTCACAATTTACATTTTGTTTTGTTTTGTTTTTTTCCAATTTCTTCCTGCCTACTGAAAATGTGAACATTGGGAAGGAGCGTTCAGAGGCAAAGAGCCAGGCATTTCTAACTCTTCCATAACTTTGATTCCTGCCTTGTTATTGGATAAACCATTTTAGCTTCATCTATTGAAGGGATAATGATGATTAATAGGCCAATGTATGGCAGCTCAGATACAACTGGGAGACACTGCATTTTAAGGCAAAGGCGGAGTATATATTTTGGGGGAATTTGTGGATATGTTTAACTGCTAGCCTATTCTTCTAGCTAGAGACTAAATGGCTTTGATATTTATATTTAGAGGCCTGTTTAGAGGCCAAATCTCTTGAGTATGCTAAAGCTTATCCGTCAGTACTTTACACCAAAAGGAGATTAGTATCCTAGCAATCTAAATAACCGAACAGATTTCTTGTTGAGTGGTAAATCTCCACTGAGTGACAGACAGTTTTTTGCCCTGCTCCAAAATATCATCAATGTTCTAGGTGTCCTACTTAAATCAGCCTAGGAAAATGGCAAGAAACAGTAATATTTGAGACAGATTCCTGGATGTTTGAACGGAAGAGATATTTGCAGCAAGGATTTTGCATAATCCCAAGGTTTTCAGTTTTTAAAAATCCCAGTAGCTGAAGTGTGGTTTGCTCTTCCTTATCAGTCTGTGAAAAGTAAGATTAGGGGCATGTTAATATTATCTTCTATTGTCTATATTGGCACACTTACATAGCAGTTTATCTTGAGCATCAAAAGGAATGGGGAGATTGTTTGGGGCAATTGTCTGAATTCAGTCTTCCAGGTGAGTCCACCTGAAATATTGAGACTCTGTTAAAATTCTAAATTCCCCAACCTTTGCAGAAAGAAAGAGGAGACAAGAAAAACAACTTCTGAATGAAATGCCACTTTATCCTGGTCACTGCATTATGGAAAGGTGGCTCAATTTCACTTCTTTCTCACCTTTCCTGAGGGGGAATGTGAGATGTGAAGATCCTGGCTTTAACTATTGGAAATGATTGTTCAAGGTACTGCTGAATGGAGGTTCACAATATTCCTGTTAACCCTGTAGCATAAATAAAAAGGCTAATACATACAAGGTTTCAACTTGCTTCTCTGTTCAGAATAACAGAATTTGACAACTACCCTCTTACACCCCCACCCTGGCCATCGTAGTAGGAACTAATAAAGCCCAAAACATATAACTATGAATCAAATGCATGAATGCATGAATGCTTGCAGGAATGCAGGAATGCATGAATAATATGATTCCAATGTGCCTCGTTTCCAAAGCACCTTCAGTCCACACAGCACAAATATAACACTAGTAACTCCCATTGCATAACAGAGCTGGTCTTTTCTATATTTTATGCAGGAGTCTGACTGCAGGAGTCTTAATTCAGCAAGAAGCTTCTTGGTATCTACATGACACTTTGCAAAGAATTGACAACTGACAACTACCTAAAAATCCTAACCTTGTAATCCGTTTGCTTCTATCCATGCTCAGTGTCTCACCTTGCCACAGACATGTTGCTCCAAATGAGAATCTTCTAAAAAATTATTTGCTGTACCATGATTCTGATAAAAATGCGCCTTCATAACTGGTAGATACTGAATGGCTATATTAAGTCATCTTCACACTGGACCTTGTATGACATCCTCAATGAATTGAAGAATATAGACTGGAAACCACTTGTGCTGGACTTCCTTACAAACACATAGCTTAACGGCAAAAATGAATCACAGTAACATAGATGAGCATAGTCTATGACATATTCCTATTTATTACATAAATTCTCAGATCTGGTTGGAGACAATCAAGATAAGTTTTAAGGCATCACTCCATAAATTACTAAACAGTCTTAATCCTATTTTGAAATAGGAAAGAACACATCAAGCAATGAAGAATCTAGCAAATTATGTTGTTTAGTCACTTCCAGCCATGCTTTTCAAGTCATCCTTTGTTATCTGTATCATCTATTGAGCTTGGTCATTGACTTCTTTTCAAATGCTTCCATTCATCTTATAACAGCTTGGAAAATCTATCTAAAATTTAAGACTTCTAGAAAGAGAACTGAGATAATACTATTGAGTCCTTGGTTACTTGTCAGAAGCAGGGTTATAGAGATTCTCAGTCATCCAGGTCATGATTGTCCCAAAGGTGCTTTTTTAAGACACAACTGGACTTTCTGTTTTTTCTTTGAAAACGTTTTGCTTCTCATCTAAGAAGCTTCTTGCATGAGAAGAGAAATGTCTTCAAAGACATTTGAAGAGAAATGTCTTCAAAGACCTTTTCTGCAGACATGAGTAGTTCTTATCCTTGGTAAAAGCTCTGCTGTGCACCAACCACCATTTCCACTCTACTCTAAATATTTACATACCTTGATTTCAATAGGAATGTTTTCCTATAGTGACATATACATAGCTCAAATCTTTATTCAGATCTGAACTCCAGAGGGCAGAGATATGGCTCAATTCTGCCTTCAAGTCACTAATAAGAAGAATGGCTCTCAGCAATGTAGTAAGGGGTTAGCAACATGTGTTATTTGTAGTTTTGGCCTGTCATGTTTGATTATGTCAGTTGGCATGCTTAGTCTTCTATTATGATTTCCAAGCAGGATAAGAGGATAAACATATCTGGGCAAATATTTTCATAAAGTCGAAAGTCCATCAAGGCAAGTAACTTTGGGCAATTCTAATCATTAGGTACACTGCTGGAATAGTGGACTGAACATTTTTGTTTTGATGACAAGCTCCCAAGGTCCCTTCTAGGGAAAAGTGGCAAACATCACAAAAATAGTGTCTGTCCCCTAGGAGTTATCAAGAAGAGCGAAATAGCACTTCTAGATCTGAAAGAAGGGGAAATAAAGAAAAACACTGCCATAGACACCTAATCTTCTCGCAGTCTTCAAATAAAGTTGATCTTTGCTCTCATTTCCTGACCAGGCACTATTATCACTGTCCCCTTCTTTTCATTTACCTCTTTTTGGCTAGTGGAAATAATGAAACCAAGCATTTTAGGCATAGCAAAGTCCGTGCATGGAATATACAAAGGAGAAATTACTCTCTCCCACCAATTGACCTGTAAGAGCTAGGAAAAATTCTGGCCAAGCCACTACCCAATTATTCAGAGATAAATCTCACTGAATCTACAAAGGCATATTTTCATAATGTTAAGGTATATAGGGATGGATTGTTTTAAGGAAAGAAATAATAGAGGATTTGATAAGCTGGAGCAAAATGTGAAAAGATAATTCTTGGAACACTTAAGAAAATGAAACCTATTCATAATGCCTTCCCTCCCCCCACCCCAGTCACCATGCCTAAACCCTCAATTAAAACAATGCCCCTGATATCAGGCAGTATAATCTGCATTTTATTTCACTCATGAGCAAAATAACAAGTTACTCAGGCCTGCGGCACTCATGAGTGATATGGGCCGTGTAATATCTTCTCCATTGAGTTTCCTATTATTAAGCTTGAAATAAGGAGTTCAGAATTAACTGTGACAATGATTTTATGGAGAGTCGGCATCACCATTAGCTTTTGCAGTTTACTGCTAATAAAACTTTGAATTTGCTACCCTGCCTAATAACCTCCTTGCTACCTTTGTTGTAGAGTCATACACACACACACACACACACACACACACACACACATACACATACACACACACACACACACACACACATATATATATATATATATATATATATATATATATATATATATATATATATATATATATATATATATAGGTCTTTGGTTATTCGGGTCTTCTCCCACGTAAAATTGGAAGTGTCTTGGCGACGTTTCGACGAAGTCTCATTCGTCATCTTCAGGCTGGTGTTCTCGGCTTCGTGCTTCCAGGAGCAATGTGAGATCGCAGCTGTCTCTTCCTTTTAACTGCTAGTGGGGGTGTGAGCTGATTGGGTGGGAACTTGGCTGTGTTCTGATTGGGTGGAGGTGTGTTCTGATTGGTTAGGGGCTCGGCTGTGCTCTGATTGGATGGGGGGTTGGTTGTGCTCTGATTGGCTGGGGGTGTGTTCTGTTTGGGTGGGGGCTTGGTTGTGCTCAGCTTAGTCTGAGTTGCAGGGGGATTTGAGCTGGTGAGCTGCGTTGTTGTTGTTTGGCTTCGTGTTTGTGGCCGTGCGAGCTCTTCATGGTGGGTGTCAGTCCATACATGAAGCAGACTGACACCCACCATGAAGAGCTCGCACGGCCACAAACACGAAGCCAAACAACAACAACGCAAGACACTTCCAATTTTATGTGGGAGAAGACCCGAATAACCAAAGACCTACATATATATTTGTTTTTCTTTCTTTTTCATAGGTTTTATATGTATTTCTCTTTAGCCAGGTTCTACCTATGTAAACCAAGATATTATGCAGCCCTAGTTCAGTGAAATCACAATTCACTAGTTTCTGGGCTTTTTTTTTTCCCCCAGCAAGCACCCTGCTGCCCATTGGGAGACTAAGGAGACTAAGATAAATCTATTTCGGACTTATAAACCCTCATCAGTTAGCCATACCTTCATCCCATGTATCCTCCCTGTAAAGGTACAGTATTTGTTTTCTTTTCTTTTCTTAGGCTTTATGTGTATTTCTCTTTAGACAGGTTCTAAAGGTTTCTACGTAAACCAAGATTTTTATTCACTGAACTAGGGCTGCGTAATATCTTGGTTTATGTAGGTAGAACCTGGCTAAAGAGAAATACATACATACATACATACATACATACATACATACATACATACATACATACATATAAAGATACACAGAGAGAATATCCTGCCAAAAATGTGACTAATGAGTTCCCCACTTCACTCCCGCCTCACTGAAATCCATCAGCACTGGCAAGCTTTGGAATTGATTATATACAAAAATCACAAAGATGATCTTGAATGGAGTAGCATTCTCTGACTGATTATGTTCAAAACCCATTTCTCAGACCAAATGGCAGTGTTTTCACTATTTGCAATGCTCACATAAGTGATCGGCCATACATACTCTGTCAAAAGGATATTTAATTATAAGTATTCCTGGTACCAGCTGTCAATCCATTTTGAAAGGAAGCACATGAGTGGGCAGAACTAATATTTTAAATCTTACTCGTGTCTTCAGATAGATTCCACGTTAATGCACATGGCTCCTTTCATTTTTAAACCTGAATGACAACAACTATTGTTTTGAAGATAAAATCAATAGATTCTCTTTGAGAATTCTTAGTTCATCTTTTCACCCACTGTGTCAAGTTCCGACTAATGGACCCAACCAATTCAGCAATCCGAGACTTTCAGCTTTCTCAAAGGACTGGTTTATTGAGTATGTCATATCCAGAGGTGGATTTCAGCAGGTTCTGACCAGTTCTGGAGAACTGGTAGTGGAAATTTTGAGTAGTTGGAGAACTGGTAAATACCACTGCTGACTGGCTCTGCCCCCATCTCTTCTCTGCCTCCTGAGTCCCAGCTGATTGGGAGGAAATGGGGATTTTGCAGTAACCTTCCCCTGGAGTGGGGAAGGAATGGAGATTTTACAGTATCCTTCCGCTGCCATGCCCACCAAGCCACACCCACCAAGCCACACCCACCAAGCCATGGCCGCCCACCAAGCCACACCCACAGAACCAGTAGTAAAAATATTTGAAACCCACCACTGGTCATATCGGCACATTTGAAAGCAAAGCCAGCTCTGGCTATTTCCCACATTTTCAGTATAGTTAAAGAATAGACAGTTCCCTCCCTCCTTGTCACAGGTCACATTGTCCAATTAGGTGTTCTGGTGTCTCCTTGGTAACCTCTTCCAATTTCTGGCCAGCACCTGTTGGGATGACCTTGGTTCTCACTGGATAGTAAATTGTTGATGTCTGGTCTGACATTCCAGAGTTCCCTCACCCCCCTCCATTGTGTGTCAAGCTGAGAAACAGAGAAGATGGCTGCAACAGGCCCGATCCATTTTGAAGTTGACACACTGCTTATGGATAATATGGGGCTCTTCATATCTGAAACAAAATGTCTTATTTTTTTTAAAAAAGTTAACTTCCAGTGCTTATATAAGAAAGAACTGTTTCCTTCAAGCTCTGGATTTGTACCGCCTAAAGTCTTCCTTTCATCATGTGGAAGGTGGTGGACTCTACTAGGAAAAAAAATTAGGCCTTTTCAGTTTGATTCAGAAAAATTGAAAAGGAGACTTATTCGTGCAGAGGAAGCTGTGAAGAATATCTAATTTCTTCTAGCTTGCTTTCTGACCAGCAGTGTTTGAATACAACTCCTGCAATTGGACGGAGATATATTTTGATAATCTTAAACTATATACAGTACAGTTGAAGTGAATTGATTATTCACATAGATAATACTCATTGATTTCTCATTAGGCAAGATACTTTTGTGTTGGCTTGTATGTCAAATCATTATCAGTTATTGTTATGGATATATACTGGACAAAGTAGCAGTTAATAAACATGCAGATTTAATATTCTTTACTAAGCTGATTATTTATGATGGCAGGGCCGGGGCAGACACTTGGTATTGAACTTCAGTTCCTGTCACTCCTCTCAGAATAGCTAATGGCAAAAGATTGTGAGAATTATAATCCAAATTATTTGGAAGACTGAAATGGCCTATCAGTTGTTTGGATAAAGGAAGGCAAAGAACAAAGCAAGTATTATGATGCCACAATGCAAACTCCACCGCTTCAGACATACATCAAAAGATGGCACAAGTACACTTAGTCTTTGACATATGACCACAATTGGGATCAGAATTTTGGTTGCTAAGCAAAGCAGTTGTTAAGTGAGCTACACCCAATTGTACCACTTTTTTGCCATGGTTGTTCAATGAATCACTGCAGTTGTTAAGTGAATCACATGGTTGTTAAGTGAATCTGGCTTTCCTCATTGACTTTTCTTCTTGGAAATCAGCTGGGAAGATCACCAATGACAATTACGTGACTCTGAGATGCTGCAACCAAGCATTTGAGTGTTGATTCCATGACTATGGGAATACTGTGATATGTGTGGGATTATAGATAATCCTCATTAACAATCATAATCAGGACCAGCAACCCCATCACTAAGTGACATGGTCATTAAGTATGACAGTACATGACTGTGACAGACTTACCTTATTTCCATCACACTTATTAAGCAAATTATTTGCAGTCTTTAAGGGACTGCGAGTTGCAATCTTACTGTTGGTTTCTCTATTGACTATGCTTGTTGGAAGCCAGCTGTGAAGCATACAAATGGTGATCACATGACCACAGGGATGCTGCAACAGTCATAAGAGCGAGGACCAGGCACAAAGTTACTTTGCAGTGCTGTTGCAATTTCAAATGTTTGCTAAACACGACATGTTAGGCGGTAACTATCTGTAGTGTTATTGTTCCATATATAAACAACCTCAATGTATGCACACTAGAAATTTATTATGAGGGACTGAAATAACAATCTAACTGTGTCTCTTTTTCAGCTGGAATTGGTCATTTTTACAGGGGAAATAGTTCATGGTGACAATAGCAATAGCACTTAGACTCATATACACTTCACAGTGCTTAACAGCGCTTTTAAGCTCTTTACAGAGTCAGCATATTGGCCCCAACAATCTGAGTCCTCAATTTACCAACCTTGGAAGGAGGGAAAGCTGAGCCAACTTTGAGCCAGTGAGAATTAAACTGCCAAACTTCTGGCAGCAGGCAGCTGAAGTATCCTGCAGTACTGCATTCTAACCACTGTGCCACCACTGCTCATATGTGTGAAGACCAGTTGTAAGCCTCTATTTTCAACACTGCTCTAATTTCAAATGGTCACTAAATGAATGGTTGTAAATCAAGGACTACCTGTAGCAAACAGGCAGAGTTTATGTCATAATATCTCAGTGTGTGTTTCTAGCAAAGTTGTGGTTTGATCCAGATGCCCCTTTTAAGGATTCTTGTAAGTTCCCAAGAGTAATGAATGTCTAAAGAAGGGATGGATGGCTTGAAAATATCTCTAGCAAAGATTTTAAACTCTTGTTTGATATGAAAAGTATCATTAATTACTTTCAAAACACCAACATTCTATTAGATTATGTATAAAAATTAAAAATAATCAGAATTCTGCCTGTAGGATTATATCTAATTGTTTATTCTTCTTCCCCTTGACTACTTCTATTATAACTATTACCACTTTCAACATTCCAATTATGAATATAGAAATATGATTATAAAAGTCAAACACGAGCATTATATTTAGCATGTTAATATTTCATTGGCTTATGAATTCATAACGTCGACACAAGATTTAGTTTTCTTTAAAGGCTCCTTGGAAGTAGTTTTAAAATTCAGCAAAGTTCTCCAAGCTGTAAGAGTCCAGCTGCTTTCAGACAGTGAGATAAATTTCATAAATAAATATTTTAAAATTAAATTAAAATTAAAATTGCCTCCAACATTTTGTCATTTCTTTTTTCTAATAGTTCAAAAATGCGAAACCAAACAACCCCTTTCCAAATCCAAGTTCAGTGATGGGATTGAGATATGAAAAAACAACAACAGCAAGGATTACTCTGTACAGTGGTCCCAAATGGTGGAGGTGCATATGTAGTGTGAAGTTTGATGTCTTCCTCAAAGAGAATTAAGAGTTGGACTGGACACTTTCAGAATGACAGAAAAAGGGCTTCTGCATGTGGTAAAACCTTTCTTGCATATAGAATAGAATAGAATAGAATAGAATAGAATAGAATAGAATAGAATAGAGTAGAGTAGAGTAGAGTAGAATAGAATAGAATAGAATAGAATAGAATAGAATAGAATAGAATAGAATAGAATAGAATAGAATTCTTTATTGGCCAAGTATGAGTTTGACATACAAGGAATTTGCCTCTGGTGCATAAGCTCTCAGTGTACACACACACAACAACAAAATATATGTAGAGCAGGCATGACCAATCCACAGCCTGCGGGCCAAATGAGGCCCTTTACATTTAGTAATGTGGCCTCACAAGATCATAAACTTTTAACATTATTGTGTGATTTATATACATTAACTACATTATATATTTTACATGCAGCCCAAGTCAATTCCTCTTCACTCAATGTGGCTCAGGCAAGCCAAAATGTTGGACACTTATGATCTACATTATGGGAGTCCAACTTTTTAGCTTGTCTGGGCTGTATTGGGTGAAAAGAAATTGCCTTGGACTGCATATAAAATATATAGTTAATATATATAAATCACATAATGTTAAATGTTTGCAATCTTGTGGGACCACATTATTAGCCATCCAGGGTCACATGCAGTCCTTGGGCCATGAGTTGGACACACCTGATGTAGAGTACTGAGAAAGTATTCTTATTAAAAAGTTTAGTTTAGTTTAGTTTTATTAAATTTATATACCGCCCTTCTCCCGAAGGACTCAGGGTGGTGTTCAGCCAGGATAAAAAACCAACAATATAAAAGTTAAAAAAACAATTTAAAATTATTAAATAGTTTGGCCCATAATCTAAAATAGCATAAAATAACCCATTAAAAATAATATTTTAGGCCAGCCCTGCTTGATGGAATAATAGTGTTTTAAGGGCACGGCAAAAGGTACGAAGGTCGGGAATCTGACGAATCTCCGGGGGCAGCTTGTTCCAGAGGGTAGGTGCCCCCACAGAGAAGGCTCTCCCCCTGGGGGTCGCCAGTCGACACTGTCTAACCGACGGCACCCTGAGGAGACCCTCTCTGTGGGAGTGTACTGGTCGGTGGAAGGCTATCGGAGGCAGAAGGCGTGGAGGCAGAAGGAAGTGAATAGTGATTAATCTTAAACCTCTTCCTGTCTTATAGTTTCTCAGTATGATTTTGGTTTAAAGTAGATCCTGTCACACCAACCCTTTGTACATCAAATTAAAGGGTTCCAAATAATACTATCTCATATTGGATAATGTCTGCATTTTTTCATTTTCTTTTTTTTCTTCTTTCGAATGGCCAACTTAATGATCTAAAACAGATCATAATAAAACTAAAGGAAACAATAAAACCAACATCCCAAATAGCCAAAGACGAAATCTGGAAATCTGGACATCATCATCTATACTCCTTAACCCATCAACAATTAATAATAAATCTCTCAGCTCCAGCCTCACTTCCTCTTAATGTGGAGAGAAAATACATATTTAAATAATTCTTTGAAGTCTAGGGGAATGGGATACTGCCAGATCTCAGTGGGAAGGATTTTCCACAATACAGGGGCCTCTACAGAACAGATATATTTTCTAGGTCTTTATAGAAAGGAAGGAAAGGGAGTAAGCCCACCCTATTCAACCTGGTGGCAGGGCAGGTACCCTCAGTCAGAGGTGGTCCTGCAAATAATCAGATTCTATTCTATACAAGGCTTTAAAGCACCTTGGACTGCATCCAGAAAAAGCTTAATATAGTTAAGTCAGAGAAGGTTCTTCCCTTCTCCATTCTCACAGAGTCTAAGTATGGTGTGGACATTGGGATTTACACATCCCTGAGGAAACAGGAACAACCTTATGCTGGAAATGAGTGACCAGAGAATGAGTCCTGGATGGTGAAATCTTTCCACAGAAAAGAAAGATCATGAGATCATACACATGTATCCTGGATAGCTGCTTCTAGTGAGTAGGTTGCAGGAACTGGGGTTTTGTGGTTGGCTAATGAGTCAAGAGTCGGGAAAGACTTGGGGACTCCAACACAGCTCACAGTTGTAATGTACTCTACATGGAGATAAAGCTCAGCAGAGCCTCATTTCTTTATCACTTTTGCAATTACTTTTTCACTGCTTTTTAAACATTAAGGACTTTTGGAATGGCAAGTTTTATGGCATTCAGTGAGTGAATTTCCTCCAATCCTTAGCAAAATAAGTGGAAATATGAGTTTAAGAACATAGAAAAATTCTTTTTTTGAGGGGTGAGAATAAATGGCAAAAGGATGACTACACTGTTGCTTTTGAAAAGTTATAAATGGATGCAAAGGTCCAGAAGGATTTCAAATAAGATTTTGAAATTTATTGTAAAATCCTTCTTGTGAGAAATGGCTGGTATTTTGAATTTGGGGGAAAAAAAATGATATGATGTATTTTGAATGTTGGACCAGAAGGAACTAAATAGCAATAGCACTTAGACTTATATACCATTTCATAGTGCTTTTACAGCCCTCTATAAGATGTTTACAGAGTCAGCATATTGCTCCCAACAATCTGGGTCCTCATTTTACCCACCTCGGAAAGATGGAAGGCTGAGTCAACCTTAAGATGGTGAGATTTGAACTGCTGAACAGCAGCTAGCAGTCAGTTAAAGTAACGTACAGTACAGCACTCTAACCACTGCGCCACCTTGGCTCACATTTACAATTAAAGGAGAAGGACACTTAAATTCGACTTGGTGACACAATGGTATGAAATACTGGATGTGTTAAAAGATATTTGTGAACAGTGACTCAGAAGTTAATTTTAAGGAAGTCTGCTATTATAGATAGACTGCATGTAAATAATGTTGTGGAAGAGGAACAGGTTTTACCTGATAAGACTGAAATTGATTAGAATATGGATTTAAAAATGACAGTTTACAAGAAAGAACTGGAAAAGATATAATTGGATTTACAAACAAAACTGGTTAATGTCTCAATAAGGAAAAGAGAACTACAAAAACAAACTAGAAGAGTGACCTGGATAACTTTGCTATATTGGTCTTACAAAAGACATCCGTTAAATTTTTGAAGGAAGTTGTGAGATGGGACAAAAATAAAAAAGGAAAATAAAAAAGTGAATTCCTTTAATTCCTTGAAGGAATTAAAGACCAAGGTTGTTCACAGTAATGAACATAAACTAGGTTTGTTTGATCAAGGTTAAGGTTATGTTGCTATCTCTAAATACCCTAAATTGACTTTTACTGACCAGGACAAAATGGTGAGGTTTTCTTTATAGATAAGAGATTGGAAGTAGAGATCATTGTATTTTAAGAGAGGTTAATAATTTCTAAAATGGTTGATACTAGTTATGACAAAAGGGTGTTACTTTTTTATATACCATACTTTTTATTTATCTTTAATATAATGATATTTTTTTCCTTTCTCTTTTCTTTCCTTTTTCTTCTTTGCACTGTTTTTTATATTTTATTTTTAGTTCTATTCACTTTTATCTTTTTCATTACAACATTTAATAAAAAAATATTAAAGAAGCAAACGAGCATATGATTTTTATTATTTTAGGGTTTTTTTTGCATCTTACTTGCCTTTTGCTGGTGTTGGACCATAATAAAATTTTGATTTGATTTGAAGCATATGAGCATTTCTTTCAAACAAGCTGTTATTCAATTTTTTTTAAAAAAAAATTCCAGTGTAGAGATATTATGAAAAGCAGACTAGATATAATCACACCAAAGTCACTTTGCTGAAGTTCCACTACTCAATGTTTGGTGTCAAGAAATTAGTGCACGCAGTAATATATTGATAGGCTTATATGCTTCCTTGCTTTGTCCCAAAGGTATATAAGTATTGGTTAATTTGCAAGGGAGGCTATTTTTAAATGTGGACTTTTTCTTGCTAACCCAATGCAGCAATAGTAAAGTAATGTGAATGATGACAAATTCTTTCCCTGGCTTTGTGCAACGAATCTGGGGCTTGCCCTCCTAACAGTTGGAGGTGGAATTAGTATACAATCTCTGACAAAGCATTGGTGGAGAGATCGATTAGGTTGCTTTCAGATCTCATATTTATCACAAGGCAAAGCCATAAAGGCTCTTGCAAGATTCTAGTAACAATACCATTTATTAAAAGTTGCTGGTCAGACAGCCTTGCAGTCTGATAGAGAACAAATATAGCAGATGGGGCTAATGCAATGCAAATTAGATATATATCGACTATATGCATGTCACTGGCCCTCCAATATTTTTGTGTGTGTGGGATTCTTTTAATGGAAAGCTCTGCTAATCAGGGATTCTTTGAACTATATCATCTAGACTTGAAGTCATACCTTGTATCACACATTCTTTTAAAATACAGTAGTTGACCTCCTATAGATACCCATCACAGTCATCAGTTGACATGGGCAGCATTATACTACCTGCAAGACAAGGAAGACTGAGTGGCTTGATTATTTCATTCATTCATTCATTCATTCATTCATTCATTCATTCATCTATTCATCTATTCATTTATTTCACATTTATATGGCTACAGAAGTGACTCTAGGTGGCGTAAAAATTAATAAAAATTACAAATGTACAAAACAGCTATTATAAAAATATAAATTCGTTATTAAAAATGAAAAGACACTATAAAAATGTAAAGAGTACAAACCACACAAAGAGAGTGAAAGATCACCTACAATGGAGCCATCTAAGAATGTCCCTAGACATAACCAGATTTTGAAGGTCTTTCAGAAGAATAACAGCAATGGTGTTACTACTGGTTCTATAGAACCAGTAGTACGGGTTCTATAGAGGCTCTACCCACTGGCCCTGACGTCATCAGAAGCAATCTGCACATGCACAGAAGTTGCGCATCCCGTTGTGAACCGGTAGTAAAGGTAAGTAGAACCCAATCCTGAATAACAGGGATAGAGATAATCTGACTTGGTGCAGGAGAGGAGAATGTTCCACAGAGTGGGCACCACAAAAAAGAAGGCCGCATCCTGGGACAAACCAAATGTGATGGTGATCTGGCACAAAAGACATGATGTGGATACCATCTGCTACCAATGATTGCAACAGACTCAGGATTAAACTCCTGCTTTCATCCTGTAGTCTTCTCTATGCTTTTGAAGAGATGAATTGCATATAGTAGCTTCATATAATAAAGGTCCACCTCTGTTTACTTTATTGTTTAGAAACTGATAGGTCATTTTCCCAGCTGTTTCATTTGGAAATTTTTCCACAATGTGTGGCCCCATGCATTGAGGAAACTATTCTGTTCCATCCTGATTCAGGATGGATCTTCTTAATAGTTCCCACATTATAGAAGTTAAAAGTTCCAGAAACAGAAAAACAAATTGTGATGCCTATCTAAATTCCTATCTGATCCAAAGCAACAAAGAAACAAACATAGAAGTCTGGAATCCATAGGTTTGGCTTTGTCAGTGGGATCTGATATTATTTTGCAGAACATCAAAGCTGTGATTCAAGTGATAAAATTGTGATCATCTCAAAGAGGGCCTGCATGTGGACATTAAAATTGTCCATTGTCATTCATACAGGATATTCCAGCATAATGGAAGTTTAATCCAGGCTGTCCCCTATAGGAAATTATGTTTTCCATGTAGTTGGGTAGTGATATACCCCTAAAAAACCATTCTGTTCTGTGTTCAATGTCTACTTCTTAAACATGTAGGTTTCTGGATAGGGGATTGTCTTTTTCAGTCTTACCAGACACATATAGATATACATAATGCAGAATATCATCATATTAGCCATTGTCTATCCACTGCAGGATTCTTCATGTTTCCAACCTACTGTATTTTTCAGAGTATAAGACACACTTTTTTCCCTCCTAAAAAAGGCTGAAAATTTGGGTGTGTCTTATACTCCAAATGTAGCTTTTTCGAAGATTTTTTTCAGCCCTAATGAGGTGCTAGCGGGTGAAGCGATCTGCGTGCTTTGTCTGCTCCCTCCAACTCTCAGCTGCGCTTTAGAAGCTTTTTTTCAGTGAAGTGATCTTGCTTTGCCTGCTCCCTCCGACTCTCAGCTGTGCTTTAGAAGCTTTTTTTCAGTGATCTTGCTTTGCCTGCTCTGACTCTCAGCTATGAAGTTTTTTTTCAGCCCTAAGGAGGCAGTAGCGAGTGAAGCACTTTGCCTGCTCCCTCCGACTCTCAGCTGTGAAGTTTTTTTTCGCTAGCGAGTGAAGCAATCTCCATGGTTTGCCTGCTTTTCTCATTGATGCTCTCTCCAAAGATCAGTTGTGTTTTAGAAGCTGTTTTTTTTATCCCTAAGCAGGGGATAAAAACCAGCAAACTAATGTGCTGAAGCTGATCAGACTAAGAACGATAGCCAGATGAATACCTGGTAGGCAGATTTTTTTCTCCCTATTTTCCTCCCCAAAAACTAAGCTGCGTCTTATACTCCGGTGTGTCTTATACTCCAGAAAATACAGTATATGGTCCTGAGCTTTCTTTTGCCAATTGGGTCTGCAATACTTGCTGATGTCATTGATCCATCTTGTTTTAGGTCTCTTTCGTGGATGCTTTTTATCAAGTGGGATCTGCATCAGTTCTTCTTGTTATGTGACCAGCCAATTTCCATTTCCATTTTTTTTTACTCTCTTGCAGAATATAATGTAGAATATAGAAAAGGGATACCTTAATTCCTTCTTGCAGTGGGCCATCCTCCAATGCTAGGGTCATACTTTGGTCACAGTGTACAGGATAATACTATCATGGCTCCAAGAAAATATCCAGAATTGAGTTTTCTGTCAATCCAATTCCCTTCCCTTCAGAGGTGGTATTCAGCCAGTTTGGATCGGTTCACTCAAACTGGTCGCAGAAATTGCGGGTGGGCCTGCCCACCCGCCCCAGCTCTATGCCATCCTATTTAGGCACATTTTTTAGCCAACTGCATGTGCAGACGTGTGGGTGCTCACATTTGTGAACTGATAGGGAAGGTGAATACTACCCCTGCTTCCCTTCCCTTCCCTTCCAACACATCTTTACTTATTTATATAATATAATTTATAGCACATATTTATATATATGTCATATAGTTTGCAGAATACATTTTGCAGGATTCTTTAGCTGTTCTTTGTTAAAAGAAAAAAATCTCAGAGAATGTCAAAAGTCCTTCATTTTAAGCTATCGGCTGTTGGTTGAAATGACTGCAGAAAGACATAACATGTTTCTGCACTGGTTTGGATCCATTGTGTAATGATGTCTTCCACAAGGCCCTCTGGCTCTGGCGCTCTCTCAAAATCCCTGCCTGTTCCTCTATTGTCAGGAATGATTTAAAATAAAAAACACTTGCACTTTTGAACCATAAAACAAAAATACAAAGCTGAAATCAAAAGAAGGAGGTAAATTACTTTTACTGCTCTGCAAAGAAACTTTCACTTGGCTATTTCCTGTTGTTCTGAAACTCTGAAAAATCAATATAGAAACATATCATAGACTGAAGGCAGGTCATCTGTGCACTAGGTGTTTTTAACCATCAACTTTGAAGGGGGTGCATATGGCTCCAACCTGAATGTACTATTCTTTGCACTAAGTGTCCTGTTGAAACTATATTTTTGCTCTGGCTAACCATTTCAGTGGTTATTACATTTGAGTGTTTCAAACTCCCATCTTCTATTATAGATTCACTGCTAGATCAATATGACAGAGGCAAGATAAAAGGCAGTTAGGTGTACATGCTTATTTGAGGCCAAAAAACTCAACCCAGAAAGGATATATCTGACAGAAATGAAATACCGAAACGGTATGTGCTACTGATCTGTTATATATCACCACGTTCTTTCTTTCTTTTTTTTGTGTAGCTTCCTCTTTTTTCAACCCAAGTTTGTACTAAACCAATCACCTGTCTCAATATCTTTCTTAATTTTGAGATTCTCCTGACTGCTTTGCAAATTTGGAATGAGCGTTTTCCCTGAGGGAAAGAAAGTTTTTTTTTTAAAAAAATGCAATCTCTACTTCTGAGAGAAGACAGCAGAACATATTTGCTTTTAGGCAGGAGGCATAAAAAGGAATTCTGACATGCTACACATCCCAACCAGAGGCGAGTATGGGATGCTGTAAAAATGAAATGGTGATTTGAAGCCATAAGGAATTTTTTTCACAAGCAGGTGAGGTAGCTGGAAGGAGAATCCAGTTCATAGCTACTCTTTTTCTATTCTTCCTACTCAGAACAGGAACACAGGATTCCTGAAAGCAATCATGTTGATAGCTGCATACATAATAATTCATCCGTGGTTAAAATTGCTGCATTTCTGAAAGTCTATGGAGATTCTCAATCATCCAGGTCATGGTTGTCCCAAAGGTGATTTTTCAAGAGGCAACTAGACTTTCTTGTTTTTCTTTGAAGACATTTCACTTCTCATCCAAGAAGCTTCTTCAGCGCTGACTGGATGGTGGGGGAATGGAAGGATTTATATTCCTTGCAGACAGCTGATCATTTGCATCCTTTTAGAGAGTTACTGAGGCCACTGGAAGATTTATCTGTGTCCTCAGGGTCACTTGAGTAATACAAATGGATGTGGAGCCTTTTTGGAAGTGCTGAAAGGACTGTGTTGTAGACTGGAGATAGATGATATTTCTAAAATTAAAAACTAGACCCGGATGAGACCATGGTTTTATATGATGTGATTTCCCTCTTTACCTGCATTCCAACAACTGAAGCTGTCATGGTAGCGAAGAAATGAGTGCTACAAGAAAGCACCTTAGGTGACAGAACCAACCTCAGCCCAGACCATGCTAGCCCTTTGCCTAGCTACTACCTATTTTAAATACAATGAAGGTTTCTGCAAATAAAAACACGGCTGTGCCATGGGTTCACCTGTGTCCTCCATTGTGGCCAACTTCTATATGGAAGAAGTAAGCCCTAAGCTCCTTCACAGAAATTTCACCTACTCACTGGTATAGATATGTGTGCAATAATTGAGTCAAGAACAAAACACAGGAATTAGAAGCATTCACCAAGTATATCAACTCTGTGGATAGATACATCAAATTAACATCCTCAGATGTTAAAGAAAATAGTCTAGCCTTCCTGGACTGTGCAGTACATATTAAGGAAGACAGAAGCCTTAACGTTGAAGTTTACAGAAGCCCCTCACCCCCCCCCCCAAGATCAATATGTACATTTTGATTCTCACCACCCACTGAAGCACAAAATAGGAGTTATCAAAATCCTACATCACTGAACTGAAGGCCTGCCTACCAGCAAAGATGGGGAAAAAATGTACTAAAACACATCAAGCAAGCCCTCAGAATGTGTGGCTGTCCCAAGTGGGCCTTCACCAAATCCCAAAAAAACACCCAGCAAAAGCTCCTCCATAACAGACAAAGAAGAAAATAATGATTGAAACAAAATTGTCATTCCATACATTTCAGGAATATCTGAAAAGCTCAGGAGGATCTTTAGTCAACGCAACGTACTCATTAAGGCAGAAGTTTGTCCACCCCAAGGATAAAGCACCCAGACACAAACTGAGCAACATGGTATATATAGTTCAATGCAGTGAGACATGTGCAAATATGTACACTGGGGAAACAAAACAACCATTTCATAGACACATGGCACAACATAGTTGAAAAACCGATCAGGACAAGATTCAGCACTCCATCTGCATTTAAAAGACAAAGGCTACTCTTCTGAAGACAGCGAAGTCCACATTTTGGACAGAGAGGACCGCTTTGAAAGAACGATAAAAGAGGCCTTCTATATCAAAACAGAACAGAGGGGGATACAACATCATCCACCTCCAGTCTACAACAAGTCCTTTCAACAGTTTCAAGAAGGCTCCATAGCCATTTGCATTACTCAGGTGACCCTGACAACACAAATAAACCTCCAAAGAGCCTCAATGACTTTCTAAAAGAATGTAAATGACCATCTGTCTACAAGGAATTTAAATTTAAATCCTTCCATTTCCCCCATCCAGTCAGAGCTGAAGAAACTGACAAATCAAATCCTATCAGAATCATATTCTCATTGTATTGTATTCTTGTATTCTTTTCTTACTCCTTTGTTTCTATCTCTTGATAAAACTAGTTCTGGGCATGATAAAGTATAGATTTAAACTTTTTGCTCTAGCCAGAGATCAAACCAATAGAGTTCATGGAGTTGTGCCTTTGCCCTTGCCCTTTCTGCCCTTACATTCTTGCTGGTTCTCTACAATGGTAATTGTTACTCTTTTTTCTGTTTTATTCCTTCATCTGTAAAACTGCGAGTGTAGTAACTATCCTCAGAGAATCGTTGCAAAATCTTAAAAAGGTTACTATGGTAACCATGATACACATTAAAAGTCCTGTGGCAATCATAAATAACAACAGTTATGACTAATGTGCTTTAGTCCAACTTAATTCCACGAGAGAGATTTAAGCATATACTTCATTCTTTTGTCAATACTGATGGGTTTTGTAGGTGGTAATGCTTACACCTGAGAGCTCACATCTGAAATTAAATTCAACACGAGGACATTTACAGAATGAATATTCTCCTTTCTATGAGCAGGAATTTAAGATTCTTGAAAAAAGGATGTTGGGACCTTTAGAAGCCCCTCTAAACAATGTGGGTTGCATAGGGGAAATCTTTCCACTGTGACTCTATTTTAGACTGCAATTCTATATAGATTTAGCTGTGAGTGAATCTGTTGCAATGAACTCAATGGCTTTTATTTTTCTATACACATGGGAAAATTATAGGAATTTTCTCTTTGTTGATTTAAGCTCTCCATCTTCCCCAGCATGTCCTCAAACCTATTCCACCTTGTTCTGCAGAGCCTTCTTTCCATCTGTTCACTGATAACATTTTTGGGGCATCAGAGAATGAAAATAATGGGAGTGCAAAGTGTCTTTGAATTCAAAGCATTTACAATTTGAAATGCCCTGTTTGGATTCCAAACAGGAGGTTTGTATTGGAAAAGCAAGTTACCCTGACTGTGCTAGGTTTTTTTTTTTTTTAGTTTAAGGTAGCTCTGTTCTGCATTTGAGGCAAATTGTGGGTTGTTTTTCAGAAAGCTTCTGGGGTGTTAGGCAGCCCACTTGAAAAAGACCTTTTGAATAGTTTTGCACACCCTAAAGCAGAGGTCTTCAAACTTGGCAGCTTTATGACTTGTGGACTTCAACTCACAGAATTTTCCAGCAGGCTGGAGAATTCTGGGAGTTGAAGTCCACAAGTCTTAAAGCTGCCAAGTTTGAAGACCGCTGCCCTAAAGGAAATCCTTTTTCCTTGAACTTCCATACACAAACATAACTCAAGGCCCACTTTTTCCTTCTTTCTTGCTACCATTCCTTTGTTTCTGCTCAGACACAGCAGCCTAAGAAATGTAGACTGTAACCTCCATGTTTGAATTGATTATATCAAACAAATGACTGTAATCATTGCATTTTTGAATTAATACCTTTATGAACCATGTATTATCTGTCCCAGAGGGGGTGGGGTGGGGTGGAGAAACTGATTTGAATAAATGAATCAACCACATATAAAGAAAATCAGTACAAAATGTTTTATAGGTGGCATTTAACACCGGTGAGATTGGCTAAAATGCACGCAAATATGAAACCGGATTGCTGGAAGTGTAAATATAAGGATGGAACATTCTATCACATGTGGTGGCAATGCCCCAAAGCAAAGAAATATTGGGAACAGATAAGGAGATGGTTACAGGAGATAACAGGAGAACAAATTGAATTTCAACCTGAATTATTTTTATTAGGAATAATTAATCAAAAGATAAATAAGCAACTCCAACATATCATTTTACATATAATAACAGCAGCACGAATTGTTTATGCCCAATGTTGGAAACTTGAAAATATACCATCCAATGAGAGGATTATCCATAAGATATTATAATGTGCGGAGATATATAAACTCACATTAGAAATAAGAGGCAAGGAAGAAACAGAATTTTACGAGGTTTGGTATAAGTGGTATAAGTGGTAGAACAGAGAAACAAAAATGTATAGAAATAAATGTAGATAATTGTAAGAGACACATGACACAGTACTGTTAAAAAATGCTTATGTACATTGGAAAAATGGAAAATTAAAATTAAAAAAAGGAAAGAAAAAGTAATGCAATAATATTTCACCAAGCATTTGTCCATCTGAGAAGGAAAACTAGAGAGTGGGAAGAAGATTCTGGAAAAGAGAATGTCTGGAAAAACAATCCATCATTGAAGGATGCAGCTTGCCAAGTATCTCTTGACATATGATTTTCACACCGGGAAAATAATGGATGGCTCCATTCCAGCTCAGAATGTGATTTCTGGCAAGTTTACTGATGAAACTGTCTACCAAATTAAGAGAGAGAAGAGAAATCTTTTTAGAGTGCTCATCTGCTTAGCCTTTATGTAAATTAGAACCACTAAACTCTACAGTATAACAAAAATAATGTCTGATGCCTCTTCCAATTTTTTTTCAGATTATACTAACTGTAAGTATGTGCAATATGGGCTGCCAGCAGTCAGCTTTAAGGACAGAAGAGGCCGCTTCCTCCAGTGACCTCCAGGGACCCACTATTTCTACTTAAAATGTAAACTCTTAACTTTACCTGCAACATTTTTTAAAAATAAAATTGTAAGTCAAATAAAATATTCGCTTCTTATCTCTTCCTAACTGTTAGGAAGCGAATATTTTATTTGACTTATAATTTTATTTTAAAAAATATCCAAATTCAACAATATCTTTGAAAGACAACAGAAGGATTTTGTGTTTTAAACAATTCTAAAACTGATAGATTCATTCATCCAGCTGGATTCTTTGAGTGCATGGTTTATTCTTTTTTCTGGGTAAAAAAATATCAATGCATCTTTTTTTGAAAAAGAAGTAAATATGTGTGTTTGAATAATGTTTGAAATATTATTATAAATCTTTGTTTTTATTTTATATTAAGATAGTGGCACCATTATTATGAATTATTAGTCATTTTATTTATTGTTTCAGCCCATAGGCCATAATATAAAGTAACCTATCAGGAGGGCAATAAAACAGTAATTAATAAAAAAAATAATATCACATTATAGTCACAAAAATAAAATCATTTAAACTCTCTATGGTTTTGAAAAAGTATTTATAATATTCATCCGGGGTTTGAAAAAAAACAAAAAAACAGTTTCTTTAGGATAGCTGTCAATTATTATTTTTTTCCATAAGAATTTGATTTTTGCGGAATCATGCCAGAATACTTTCTATGTATTTGGTACATGCAACAGAATCATTTGGCCAATAAAGCAAATTTGGAGAGATATCTAAACCAGTTTTTCTCAGCCTCAGTAACTTCGAGCTGTGTTGACCAACTCAGCATTCTGTCTGGGAAATGACAAGGATAGACAGGTTGGAAGTGTGAGATTTTTTTAGGAGCCAGCTGCCATGTATGGCCAATGTCATTGTTGCATCCTATAAGCTTGTCAGTAATTGGAGGGAAGGGACAATAATTAACTTTTAATGTTACTTCATGTTTTTCCCCTTTTTTCCAGGCTATTCATCTTTAACAGTTACGCCATACATGGCAGACAGCTGTAACTTGATCTTTATGTTAATAATTGCTGCCTAACTTTGGAAAATACACTTTTCATGCAGTTGAAGTTTTGTTAAAAAAAAAAATTCTTAAATTTCTTCATAAATAGGATGAAAAAGCCTGAAATCAAAACTGAAAATAACATTATTATTATTATTATTATTATTATTATTATTATTATTATTATTATTATTATTATTATTATTATTATTAAAAAGCAAAAATTCCATATGCATTGCTACAAATTGCTTTCATGTTACAGTTTAATTGGACTAGCTGAGGGGATCAGGAGAAAATACCAAAAAAGAACAGAAAGGAAAGGAAAGGAAAGGAGAAAGAAGAGAATTGTCTTTGTCCTTGCTCTACGCAGCATGTCCTAAGACTGAAAAACTTCTGCCCAAAGGTATTTCTTTGCCCAGAAACAATTTAGGGTTTTATTTAACTAGTGCCAGTGGGAGGTGTACCTGTGATCAATCAGCAAAGAGGCTGAAGGACACGCTGTTGTTTGAAAAACTGGTTGGCATCCTAATGAAACTTGACATAGCCATCAGCCGCAAGTTGTCGTAGGTTATTCTGGCAAGGTTTTCTTTCTCCCCCCTTTTTCCCTTTTCTGCTTTGGACTCCACAATATTATTTAAACATTAATAAATGTTAACTCATCTGTTTACAAGGAAAGCGAATAGATTATTTGCAGACATGTGAACCTCAGAAATTGCCTCTGCAATCTATTCCTATAGAATCGGCAAAAGAGGAAGCAGACTTATTATAGGTCAATACCAATGAAAGGCCCTCTGTGCAGACATCAGATTCACAGTCCATTAAGTTTCAGGTCTGCCCCAATATGGATTCTTCTGATGTATGACTATTACATCCTATTTTTGTTGACTCAGTTCCTATGTCAGCACACAGAATTAAACATTTTGGCTTCGACCCAGACGCAAGCTGTCTGTAGAAGATATCTTCTTCTTTTTTTTCCTTCCACCACCATGACAGTAATGAGGAATGGGCATTAGCTTGATTTACATAACACACACTTTTAAGTTAGACTGCATGTCAGTGGGAGACAACTTATTGTGATGATGCCCATAGCATAATATTTGTTTTGTGCTATCAGCATTTATTTATGTAAATTTCATCTTTACAAGCGGTCATTTCCCAATCTTCTACCATGAAATCACTTGCTTTGCCAATAAGAAGGAAAGAAAAGTTTGGGGGAGAATGGAGATGTATTTTCCTCATTGAGAGAAGTTGGCAGTCTAGTCAATTGACAGCTCTGATGACAAAACTAAAATGTGATAGACCACATGTGGTCAATTTAGACAAATGCTGTCAAATGGTCATTTCTCTTATCTCCAACGTACTCCCCCAATTTCAATTCCATTGTGTTTGCAAAAATTAAATTAAAAATAAATTTAAAAAATGCCAGAATACTCTATGGATTAAATAAAGAGGATTAGCGCTTTTAGGCATAGATTCTTCTGCTGATGACAGAGTTCCATCCTATGCTGGAAGGAAATATAAAAAGTCTCAGAGCCGTCACAATATTAAACAAAAAAGAGCTCATGAAAGAGAATTCCAGATCAAGATGAATATTGAACAAGTTCTGCAGTTGTGGATGCCAGGTGACTATTGAGAGTGACGGGGAATAGACGAACATTGATTGGGGACAAGATGAAATATCCTGGAGGGGAGAAGCTGAATTCTGTGTTGAACTATAATTGAAGAGAGACAAAACAATCCAATGTGTCCAATTGAGGGTGCTGCAATTATATATCGCATTTGGGTAGAAATTACAGAAGCAGGTTCATATATGCATATTTTAGAGGTGGGCTAATGTTTTTGAATCATGGAAGCAACAAGTTCAAATTTCTGTTGGAACAGTGTTAATGAAAGAAAACATGAAATTGTGGTTGTGCTGCAGGATCAAAGCCACAAAGGAATCAGTTACTACTCTAGGATAGAGCAGTATGGCAACAGTAAAACATGACTGGCTATTGCCATTTTCTGGAATGTTTTTTCAATTTTCCAGTCCAGTTTATAGCCCTTGAATTATCTTGTGTTTTCCACCCAAATACAAACCAGCAAAACATTTCTTAGCTTAGCTTACAAGTTCACACAAGATCAGCCAGGCACGGCTGCTGCTGCTGAGACACCTCTACTATTAAATTATTTTGAACAGCTGGATCTCTAATGTGCCAGTAAAAAAAAAAAAGTGTACATCTAAAGAATGAGAAATTAAGTGGGATAAAGGTTTAGAATATTACAATACATTACCTTCAGATTCCAGGTGAATTATTCTAACTGTTCAGTAAGTTTCAGAAGATTAATTTCAGCACATTTGAATGCCCCAAACAAATTGGAGAAGAGAAGCAGATGAGTTGTGTGATTCTATCATTTGTTATACATGGGCCCGAATATCTTTCCCTACTTTGGGGCAGATGGGCAACCTTAATTGCAGGCATTAGAAGTTTAGTTAAAGGAAATACAATATGTTTGTGCTCCTCACTCTGTGCTGGCTTCAACTATCTGCCAATAATGCAAATTTGTGTTTTGGAAGATCCATCATTCCTAAAGAGTTCGGAGTCAGCTATGCTACCACTGTTGGCTTGAAGTTGGTTTTCTTTCCTATTCTGAATGTATTGTAATCCAAAATGCTAAAAAGCAAAGTGTGTATGCTGTCTGGACAAATCCTCGGCTAAAGGACATCCATTGTGTTCCCAGGTATTCATTTGTTGTTTTTTTTAATATAGTTTTGTGTTTTGTTTAGACTTGTATTCACATTAAAGATATATGTTCAATCGTATTTTGGTGCATTAAATGTAATCTGCTAAAATCTATTGCAACAATCAAAGATATATATTTCTAATACAACACATTCTCTCTCTCTCTCTCTCTCTCTTTCTCTCATATATCTGAGAAGTGCCGATCAGTTCATTTTGTTTAGGATTTTGCAAAAGATTGAATTGCTCAAGCATCCCTTCTCAAAGGCTGGGAATGATAAAAGCAAAGAGAATCCTTTTGGGACTGTTGAGAAATAAATATTGGTAAAACTAACAGTAGCACCCAGAAGACCAAACAACTCCATCTGCAAGAAATGAAAGACAGATTTTTGCCTAGAACTTTTACTTTGAACACAAGTTTCAAACAAATGCAACCCCCCTCCCCTGAACTCTTTTTAACATCACTTTTATGTTACAAAAATATTTTAAGCAACAACACAAGGTCTTTTTTGTTAATCAGACAGATTTATCAAATGCAAAAGCCATTCCTTACAGAGTCTTTGATTTCTTGAGGACTTCACCTCATTGATGAGTAACCTCAGGCAGGACACTGCTGGTTAATGAATAAATGGGATCTCTTCCTCCCACCCTCTCCCCATTCATAGCCTTCCTACATAATGGCTATTAAAAATAACAACATAAATAACATGTGTACCTCTACATAGACTTTATTGTTCTTGTTGAAGTATATAGCTGCCAAGATCTAATTATGATGCTCAGCCTTTCCACATTAACTGAATCCCTCACACCATACTTTGGGAATGCTGCAAATGTCTCCTTGGAAAAGACTCTACCCCAAATACTCATGGTCCCCAGATTTATTCATTTATTTATTTCATGTATACCCACCTGATTCCCAATGAATCTAATGACATCCTTCAGTTTATTGAAAACCTCAAGAAGCATCACCATGTCTTCGGTTATTGCTGATTTCCAGAATAGCCACCTCTTAGCCTACAACTATATTCTTAGCCTATGATATATAAACAGTACATTTTAGCACTGCATCACAATATATCAGGGTGGAGAAGCCTTTTTCTACTCAGGATGATATTTGGCCATTGTAAGCTGTAAGGTTGCATGCTGGCAGCAAACAAAATTAAAGTCTGTCTGTGCCATTCCCCTTTCCCCTTTCTGGAACTCCTTCCTCCTGTCTTTCATTTTTCTCCTCTTCTATCTGCTTGAGCAGAAACAGTTCTTGCCAAAGAATTGAATTGCAAAAAAGTTCTGAGATTTGGCTGAAAATAAGATGGAATTTCACATGAACTATAAGCAACCTTAAAGCCATAATTTTCCAACTTCTGCTGTAGAAGAAAATACACTCAACCATCACAATTATTTTGTCCTTGTCCTTTTAAAGATTGCAAACGATTTGCTTAATAATTGTGATGGAAATAAGGTAAATCTGTCATAGTCGTGTACTGTCATACTTAATGACCATGTCACTTAGTGATGGAGTTTCTGGTTCTGATTATGGTTGTTAATTGAGGACTATTTATAATCCCACATACAGAAGTGTAAGAACATTCAGATAGCTGAAATAAAATGCAATGTTTAAAATAAGACATATCTACGGTATTCCTTGTTTAGCTTAGTCAGTGACAGTTTGACTGAGTGTGATGAAAAAATAACTTTGTGGACAATCCTTGCATCTGCAACTTTTGCAGCTCTGTAAAGCAAAGAAAAGCAGAAGTAAGATTATAAATTCTTGTAATGGTTTCATTTAGTGACTGTTTTGTTTAATTACCAAGTTGAAGGTCCCAATTTTCCCTAAACAAAGACTACTTATAGCAGGGGTCCCCAAACTTGGCAGGTTTAAGACTTGTAGACTTCAACTCTTAGAATCCTCCAGCCAGCTATGCTGAGAGTTGAAGACCACAAGTCTTAAAGCTGCCAAGTTTGAAGACCTCTGACTTATAGGTATATGTTACAAGGTGCTGTAAATTTGAATCCTTCAGAAACTACAGTAAAACTTATATAAACAAGTTTGGACTTTACCTAGCAATTCAAAAACAAAAAACAAGCATTTTATTTGACATTCTGATGTTTCTTATCAAATCTTTTTCAAAATGCATGGATAGTAGAGCTGGTGAAGCCATTGCCAAAGCTGGAAGATGCTTGGAAGCACTAATGATTCTCCTGACCATTTTTTGCTCTTGAAAGAGAGAACTGATCATCATAGCATACAGCACAAAAATTCCAGTGCTAGTCTAATGGAGTCAGTTTCTGTAGTACTATGAAAGGGGCACCATCTTGTCTCTTGGTTAGCAAAATGTCTTGGCTCCAAGAGGAGCACATAACCTTCTTTTCTTTGATTGCTATGACTTTTAATATATGTTGCTCTGCAATAATTGAACATATACTGGTGAGCTTCTGGCTGTCCTTTTATCTAAATCAACAGCATGTGTCAGAGCTTTCCGCCACACTGTGTCTATCATTTACTCAAGATCTGGGACTCGAGGCTTATGGAAAAGCTTATAGCTTTTGTGTAATTGCATTTTTCTTAATGATGAAAGTCTCTTTAATTTTCTATAATTAAGAACACATCACCTTCAAAATATTTTGGACAATTGCTTTTAAAAATACATTTAGGGAGATACTTTGCAGGCAGGAAGTCCACAACTTATTAAAATGGATAAACTACTATCTAGATTAGAAGCTGTTAGTCTCTTTCCAGGATTTTAGATTCTCAGAAATTACAATTTCATGTAGTTAGCTGAAAGAAGTATTAATGTGGGCATTGGATTCTTACTAACAATCTTGTCTAATAGAAATAGAAAATGTTACCAATAATCTATCTGCTTAATGTAATAAGAAAAGAAATGAATGATATAAATGAAACTGAGAGCTAGAGATATTTTATTCAAAAGAATACCTGGAGGGCTTTAGTCTGAAAATAAGGCCTACTTAAATTGTTTTATCCTCACTGTTTATTGAGAATGCTGATAATTTGTTAACGTAGTAATATAGTAATGGTATTGTTAAATGTGACAGGATGAATCTCAGTTATAATCTTTGTGTCCATCTAACAGCACCAAATTATCTACTTTGGTGGGAATAACAATTATTTTTCTTATCAGATTCTAATTCTCCAGAGTACATACTATATTACTCTTCAATGACAAAAATCCCATAAGTCTCCTGATCAGAAATAACTTTTTCACTGTATTTCCAAAAGATTACTTTAAGTTTAGAAATAGTAACTTTTTAAAAGAAACTTTTGAAAAATTAAACTCTAGTCATCAAACAATAGAGATCCACCATATACCGTATTTTTCACTCCATAAGATGCACCTGACCATAAGACGTACCTAGGTTTACAGGAGGAAAACAAGACAAAAAAACTTTCAGGCAGAGCCTGAGAGGACCACAGATTAGGTGTCCTCTCATGGCCAGCTCTGCCTATTGACCCCTGCACTGCGGAAAAGAGACCGAAGAGGTGGGCAATGGCAAAGACAGAAGACGTGGGGTTCAGCACTGTAAAAGGACCCTGCCACTGCAGCCCGGCTGCTATTCACCAAAGACATACAGACATTGCCACCCACTTTTTGGGGAAAAAAGTATATCTTATTGAGTGAAAAATACAGTATTCATAGATTATGATTTATATAACTTATTCACACTAAAGCTTGCATAAATAAATTTTCATGCTAGTAATGCAGTGCTGTTGTGGTTGTAGTCTTATGATAGTCAGAACCTCCATGTCATTGGATGTCCTTGGAAGAAGAGTTGTTGGTTAATTATGGGTTCTCCAATTGACCAAGTAGAAGTTTTGACTTTGGAAATATATCCGATTCCTTCTGATATAGGACAAACTAATATAGACCAAGGTCATTGCCACAGTGCCAAACCTTTGTTTGTCTTTGGTGGATATTAGATATTTCTTTGGGATGCAAAGGAAAGAATCTTGAAATACTTTGATACAACATGATAAATTGTTCCCTCCTCCATAAACATGCTCATTAATTCCTTTGGGTCCTTTGGAAGCAGTTGCTTAACAACATGATGTACAGTTTACTGAGAACAGCGGAAAATATGACAAAAAGTATCTTCATGGCGCGGTCGAGCATGCAGAGAATGCCATGTAAATGTTGGCGCTTCCAAAAAAAATGTTAGAATTGTCACCATCAGCATCGCTAAGCTACATCAATCATGAAACAAACAAAAAATCCATTTCACAGGCCACCAGTAAACATCTTAGCTGTTGGTCCTCAGAGAGTGCGGAAATGTTTCGATGTGGCAGTTTGGCATGATTACAAGGGAACATCCTGGAGATCTGCTGACTCCTCATCAACAAACAGCACCTTGAAAACCATCATGTCAGGAGATTGAATAATTGCACAAAACCACGTGAGCCCCTGGCAAACCGCACAACGTTTCAGGGCCAGGAAATATGTATTTTGTAGGGTTTTGTGATGTAAATTAATGGAGAACTAGGATTCTCAAAGAAGGTTGAAGGTGTCTCCAGTCCAAAAATATCTACTTCAAGATTTTGAAGAATGATTTGGGGGGGGGGGTGTATGTGTGTGCGTGTGTGTATGTGTGCGCTGAAAATTGTGGGGAAATTGCCTATTTTCCTCCTATTTTTTGGAATCTTTCCAATGATTCCACTAATTGGAAACTACTGAGGAATGAGAAGGAGAAAAGTGGCAACTTTTCATCATTTAGTTTTGAAATATACATATGATTAATACTTAGAGAACATATATCCTTATAATATATACTCTTCCAAATCTGCCTTCCAAGTGTAGTGGATTCTTACTGACCAAAAGTTAATTTCTAATTTCCTTCCTGCATTTCCTAAAATAAATACTGGTTTCTTGTCTTTTGTGGTTTCTATGGCTATTAAACATGTCCAATTGTCTTAGTGTTTTTCGGTTTTCACTGTGGTTCCATCCCACTCAACTTTTTTTTATTTTAATGTATAAATAAAATATAAATGTGTCTCCATGGTATGTAGTGGAAAGGACTCAAAGTGAGAATAAAAATAACTTACAGGTTTTCAAACTTTCATGTGATCATTTGCTCCACTCCACATATGAAAAGATTTTGTGATTCACATTTGCAAACTAGTCACCTAGATTAATATCTTTCAGACAACAAAGCTTCAAGAAGTCTGCAGTTCCTCGGAAGAAAGTAAAAGCAAAAATCACATTCATAGGATCAGTCATAAAGATCTTAAGATTAGTAGGCCTTGTCAACTTCTACATTCCTGAAATAGTCTATCTGGTATTGTGAAACTTCCCTGCTAAGGGCAAAGACATATATTAATTATATTGTTGGCACATTCTCAAGGTATGTATGTACTAAAATTAGAAAACATAATGAAAGTATGAACCTCCAGACTATTATTCTACAATTTTTTCACCCTTTCATATTAACCTGGGTGCAACTTCATATTTCTACAAATATTTATATACAATGTACCTATCTATGTAACATTGTAGTGTATAGGCAGGTAACTTTAATAAAGTGTCCATAAAATAAAGTATTCCTCCATTTTAGCATGGACAGGCCACTGTTCTAACTATCCCTTTTGGGAGCAGACTTCAGAAATAATTTTGATTAGTCATCCCCACATAGAAATCTCAAGTGCATATCTTGCTTTTTTTTATTTACAATTATTCCCATGTAACTATTTATGGTACTCTAAGTAATCTATATGGTTGAATGATCTATGAGCGATAAACGGCAGCTTTGCAAGACACTCCCTTCTAATGAATGTTGAAATAAAAGACTGGTCCTCTTAAATTGTATTCATTTGAGCTTATCCAGAATTAACCATTCTTTTTCATTTCGTTTACAGTAATTTTACTGAGATGTTTATTTTTATGGTGTTATTTGGAAAATATATTGCTCATTGATTAATCCCAGCAAGGGCTTGTGGCTCACAGCCATAGGTACTGTATATTATCTATAATTTAATTTCACAGTGCAAGAGATTTTATAGATTCAACATTCCCCAACCAAATTCATTTAATCCAATTAAATATTGCTTAGATGCCCCATTATTCTTATTTCCTATTACACCTGAGATATATTGTTTTTTCACACTATGGTTCTTTGGCAGTGTTAAGTAATAAACCAGGCTTCATTTAAATGGAAGCTATTTTTTTCTATTGTCTCTTGGATTCAGACTGCGTGCCTTAAAAATCTGTGAATCTAAAAGCTACGTGGCAGAGATAATTTCATATTTCAGTAATAATATAAAAGAATAATAATGACAAAGTGTCTTTAGACTAAATTTTAAAAAATTGCAGAAGAGCAGCACACAAGAAATTAAAGAAGGAAATAATCAGAAAGTAGAAAAACAATACATGGCATTACATGAGATTCATCAGCTCCTGATTTAAACGTTTCCTTAATATGACTGTAGGGAATGAGATTGCATGGAGTATTTTCACCCTCAGTATGTTAAATTTTGCCTAGCCATGTCCCTTGGTGTTCTACTTAAAGCATGAACATCTGCAGGGCATACATCTTCAGGTAATTTCTCATTCTGTAATTGGAAGCCAGCCCTTGGGGAAGTTTTCACTTGTTTAGCTGTATATGTAAAGGTTTCCTTCCAGGGCATTTCTACTGTAGACATGAAAAACAATGAATGAGGATACCATATTAGAGACTATACATCTGTCTTGGTTCATTTACGGCAGCAAAGACAATGAGAAATGGAATGGAACAAAGGAGTCACCATAGTTACCAACATCCTGCCAGATACCCTGGCAGAGTAAAGAAAATGCTATGGGTAGCTTCTGTTCTCCCATTGATAAAACACATGCTGTACTTTTCTTGAATAAAGTATAAAAGCAGAGGTGTACAGGAACTTGCACTTGCTAGGAATTTAGAAAGTCAGGGGGAATTTATACCAGTGCAAAAACAAACAAACAAACAAACACAGCATAAAAGTTGCATTTTCTCATGTCTCCATTTTCCCCCCATGCATGCCTGATTCTTTTCAATCTTACCTACAGATTGTTTATTCAGATGTTTTATGGCGTCCCTCTCAGCAAAATTATTATAATCTTGTTGCAGAGGTTATAACGATTCAAAACAAAGCAATTGTCTCAACTCTTGACAGCACAGCAACCCCCAAAGTGCTATGAGATGGGATGTCGCTTTCCCCAGCATTTTTATGCTTAGATCATGTCTTCTGATCATGTAATAAATCCAGAAGAAACAGGATCCCTCATCTCCCATAATAAGTATCCCACTGGGCAACACTAGATGTCACTGTCAATACAGGATGTGGCTTCTTATACCAACCTGATGTAGTTCCTAAATGCTTGCTGGTGGACAGGCAGTTGAGAAAAATACTGCAAAAGTGCAGTGCTAAGCCTCTTTCCCAAATTAAACCATATGCCTCCAAAATTGGATACTCTAAAATATGTATTTGTTTTAACCAAATCCTGAGTCAAAGCTTCTTGGAGTCTTCTGAGGGCAGGTAGTGTTTTCCTCAAAGTATCTGGACCTACTTTGAGACCTGGCCAAGGTGCTGCTGTGAGCAGTCAGACGCTGACAATGAAGAAGGCAGAAGTCTTTATATCCGTTTGCTATTTTTTTTTCTTTTTAAAAAAATCCATGTAAAAAAAATATATCTGGATATGGAGACTGGAGTAGGAAATAAAACTCAATGACTGACAGTTCTTTTTTCATAGTTAGAGAAGACCACTTACCTGGGATACAGCAATTATACTGAGGGTGGGGGGGCAGAGGAAAGCACAGGTGGTGGAGATGGCTTCTCTATATACCACACTTATCAACAGGCTGAAACTATATTCCATTCAGAATGAATTTCTATGTTCTTCAGTAATCAGTGGTGGGTTTCAATTTTTTTTACTACTGGTTCTGTGGGTGTGGCTTGGTGGGCATGGCAGGGGAAGGATATTGTAAAATCTCCATTCCCACCCCACTCCAGGGGAAAGATACTGTAAAATCTCCATTCCCTCCCCAATCCAGGGGAAGGTTATTGCAAAATCCCCATTTCCTTCTGATAAGCTGGGACTCGGGAGGCAGAGAATAGATGGGGGTGGGGCCAGTCAGAGGTGGTATTTACTGGTTTTCCGAGCTACTCAAAATTCCACTACTAGTTCTCCAGAACTGGTCAGAACCTGCTGAAACCCACCTTTGCTTCAGTTGTCTTAAACTCTCTCTCTCTTCCCCCCACCTCTCCTCTCTCTCAACTTACTATTTTGTTTCATTCTTTGGGGAATGGGTCTCTTATACAGTATGTTGTGCATATATACAACATACCTACATCCAACTGATTCTCTCTGTTATAAAGTAATGCTTTCAGTAGTAGAGTAATCATAGTACATAGTGCACTTTGTATTGATGTTCTCATCCTGGTGTAACCCACATGCTTCCTTTGAAGGAGAGCAGCAATAATATGTAAGAAACATCTGTGATGTTCTCTAACTCTGGCACAGCTGTCTAAAATGGGAAACATTCTTTATGCCAGAGGTCCATTGTAAATAGAATATTTAAACCCAAACACATTGTATTATATAGCAACGGAGGAAGGGACATTAATTCAATTGATTCCACAGTGCTAGGAAAGGACATGTATGTGTTGGTGAATGAGATGACATAATGTTGGCAGAGAAAGTGAAGAGAATTGAATAAACAGGATGGTGTTTGCAGAGCTGGAGACAAAATAAATGATTTATTTCCACAGAAACAACATTTTCAATAGCAGTTAGAAGCAGCATTATTACACTTACCTGAGCTGGGCTGGAAAACTCTGGATGATCAGTGTTAAAGATGGAAACAAAGGGTAGAGATTTCTATACACCTTTCCTGTCATTGAGTGGTTGTCTTTGTAGCCTAGATCTGGTAACAGAAAGCAGTACTTATATGTAATCATATGGGATAATTTCATAGAGCAAGACAACGAGGTTAGACTTGTGGATGAGGGCTTTGAGGTCGTGACTGGGCAGAGAAACAATTAACCCATCTTCCAGGGTTATGTGGAACTGCATCGCACAGACACAAGGGAAGAAAAGATCAACAAAACCAGACACTGACTCATCATAATTAGGAGGTTTGCAATAATGGCCTCCACTCTTCATCATGAACCTGCAGGGTTATCAGCTCTATTGATTCAATCAAAGTTATAGAATTGTTGCAAGCTTTCAAGTTCATTAAAACTCTTCATCTTAGAGATAGTGATTAAAAGCCCTAAAATAGAGGAGAGGGAGAGAGAGATATTTTGAGCTGATGTTAGAGCTGTTCCAATTACATGCTTGAATGATAAGTAAGAGAGTTTAGGAGTTAGATGTTGTTATCTGGTGCAGGATATGTTGTGTCTAGTTACAGTAAGAGCTCTTTTTGTTAAAGTTTGACTTCTGTTTTGCTTTCTACCAGCAAAATGTGGACTTTTATTTTATTCCCCTCCTAAGGCCAAGGAATTATGCTTTATTTAATCTGTATAACAAATTATACAGTTTAAGAAAGGGAAGCATTTCCTGATCTCTCACTGAACCATAACTGTAATCATAAACATGTCAGAATCCCAGGGTTACACGTTAGGATTATTATCTTTAAAGTCATTGCCCCTGTTAGAAATTCCAAAATATATAATCCATTTAGCATCATGTTACTAGAATTGAGAATGCAGAGTCATGTATCTTGGGTCTTCAAAATGTACAACCATTTTTGGAAATTAGAAGTAATGGCACCATTAGCTCTGGCCTGTTTCTCATGAATTTGGCTAGACTTTACTTTATTGAAAATTTCTATTCGATTTGAGATCTCTCACTGGCACTCAAGCACAGGGGATCAATTATGCAGTCCCTGTCATTTATTACCTACATGGCAACAAATAAAATGACAATCTTGCATTGATGCCACAAGGTATAACAGGCTAAGTGCATGCATTAAAAATGGCTTTGTTCCTGGATCATGACAAATGGGTGCAGTTGTCTAATGACATAATTTACAGCTCACCAGAAGAAGCAGTAGAGGGGACAAAAAGTGTCCAACTGCCAAGCACAAAGCCTGTGAAGAATGCCATATAAATGTTGGCATTTCTGAAATGGCAGCCTTGTTGTTGCCTGCATCTGTAAAGTCAATATCAATCAGTAAATAAATAAATAGACCTGGTTCACTGAACACGAATAAATGAGACACCTTAGCTGCTGGTTCTGTATCCTTAGAGAATGCAGAGATATGTTTCTGTGTGGCAGCTTGGCATGATTACAAGGGAACATCCTGTATATTTGCTGACTCTTCATCAAGGAACAGGCACCATAAAAACTGTCATGTCAGGAGGCTGAATAATTATACAGAAGCATACCACATTTCAGACTGTTCTGTGAAAGCTAGGTTTTCCAGGAGTTTGTGATAATTATGACTTTCAAGAAATGTTTCCAATATATCTTCAGCCCCGGGCTCCTATTTTGATTGTTTTGTGGACAGATTTTAGGCATTGGGAAAGGGAAGGGGACATTTTTTCTTTTTGTTTATGTGTGTCTGTCCAACAGAACTAAACTCAACTATATTTTGTTATTAGATGGTAGTGAGGTGAGGACTCTGCCTAGCTAGGATGGCAATATCTTCCTCCTCATTTAGATGGTTTCTGAATTTTAAGAATACCTGTGGATAAAAATAAAACTAGTTGCCTTGGGAGAGGCTGGAATGGTCTTAACAACAACAACAACAACAACAACAACAACAACAACAACAACTCTATTGTCATTATATGTGTATACACAGTATACCCATACAACGAAATTCACTTAACACCCAAAGACCAGGTCCAACACACATAACAATCCCCAAACACACTCCCACCCATCACAAATTCCCCACCCCTAAATCATATCATCTGTATGGCCCTAAAAATGTAGGATAAGAACCGTTCCTCATTTGATTCTCGCAGGATCAGAACTTTCCTCTATAGTACACATGTGGCTTGGATTCAAGACAATATAGAATCCAGGAACAAAATAGGATACCCAAAAGCTTTCTGCTTTCAGCTCAATGCAATTCAATTTTAATTTATATCTGGATGAATGAAACTCTGATCCTGGTCTGGATCAGAGAGCTACAATAACATTTTTTTTTTTAAAAAAAAATCTTGGGCTGCTGGCAGGAAAGTTAAATGACAACAAATGCATTCTGTCATTGTCATCCAAGTGTCTCACATAAGGCATCATGACATCATTGTGTAATTATTCTATTTGAATATGCCAGGAGGATGTACAGAGATTTGGCATCCACATAGCCTGCTATGGATGCTATTTGAGGATGGAGCAGGAAAAAAAAAATACCACAGAGAAATATTTATGTCAGATTTTTCATGAGAAGTAACAGGACAAATACTTTTTCCAATTGAATGAATCTTCTTTCTGATTTGACTATCAGATTGGACTTTCAAAAGAAAAGCTGATTCAGGACATAGATCTCATTTACTCTATAGCAAAAGGCCCTACTTACCATGCCCTGCTGACCTCCCAATTGAACTATTGCAATGAGCTCTAATGGGGATGCTCTTGAAGAGCATTTGAAAACCTCAGGTGGTGCAAAATATAGTGGCATGAGTTATGTTATGTTTCTGGTAGAGTCTAGTACATCATACCTCTGTTGTGTGATCTGCATTGGTTACCAAATTGTTTCCAGGTCTAAATCAAGATGCTGGTGTTGATCTTTAAAGCCCTTCATGACATGGGACTGGAAAGGGCTACCTCTTCCCAATTTCATCTTCCCATCACACGAGTTTCAATAGAATGGGCATGTTATGAGTTCCATTGTCTAGGCAGCTACATATGGCAGTCACTTAGTGGTGGGCCTTTTCTGCTGTGGCACCCATATTGGGGAATCTTCTTCACCCAGAGATCAGGTGGGCATCCTTACTCTGAAGCTTTCAAAAGTCTCCCAAGACCTAGTTAGACCAGCAGTCCTGAGGACCCCAGAGGACAGGTGAATTCATCCATCTACTTTTCTTCTTTTTCTTTTGGTTGCTTTTATAGTTTTTAATGTTTTTAATAATTATTTATAATGATTTTAGGTCATGACTTTTATATTTATTTTTGTATTTGATTTTTGTATTGGAGAGTCTTTTTCCATGAGGTGGGCAACCTTATAAATTTTATTAATAATATAACATTAAAAATAAAGTCATAAAATAAATAGGGCAATATCTACTCAGAATTTCTTCTATTCCATAAAAGTGAGGGTTATCTACCACATAACTTGCTTGCCCATGTGGAAATACTTGTCTTCTATATGGCTTCGGTAGGCCTCCTCCATGACTTCAATGCACATAATGTATTTAGAACACATTCTGTTGAAATTAATTGAATACATAAAAATCAAAGAGTTGAAAAAAGGATGTTAAAGATTTATGAATGCTAGTGAAATGATTAGAGCACAAAAAAGCTTTGAATCTCAAAGCCAGCCTTCCATCTTGTTCTTAAATATCCGCCTCCTTTGATCATCCACCCTTCAAACTTTTACATGGCTTTAATGTGCTCTTATAATTGTTTCACTAATACTGTTGAAGATTAAAGGTATGACTCAAATTCAAGTCTGATATCTGGGGGGAGGGGGAAGAGTAAGGATTGATCAGGCTTAATTCTGAATAAATGTATGTATGTATGAGTGTTTGTTGTCTGTGCTTGCTGCTTTGTTGAATTTAGTTTGGGTCCCACAGATGCCGCTGTGAAGATCACAGTGTAAACTTCCCAGCCTTTTTATGTGCTTCAGCTTCCATCAGGTCCAGTTTTTAAATATGCCATTGTGTGTCATAAAATGTGCTTTAAATCAGATCAGTAGGAAGACTACCAAGATTGCTATTGATATGACCAAAAAAAGAGGAGCAAACTATAGTTAGTTGGATTATAGCTGCTAAGAAATTGCCACACATTGGCAATACACAACAGTTGATCCAGGGACAATATGTAACTTGTGCATCTGCAATGGGGCTGGAAGCTTTCATGCAGCTACTGTAAAATCGGTATTGTTGAGATTATGCCCTTAAATAACTCTCTTTTTCTCTCTGCCTAATTTACCCAGCAGTAACCACTTCTATCTGTTTTCTTTCACAAACTTATTTTATCTCCTGCTACATTTGAAAGTGGTCCATGTAACGGAGGTAACGTTTTCCTATATTCATCACTGGGGACATTGGCTGTCATTCATATTTACTCTGAAGCTGTGACCCTGTATGTGAGACAATATCATCCACTATTGTAATGAGCAGAGTAGGAGTTGACAAAAAGCTATTCCTCTAATATAGCATAGGGTCAGATATTACATTTAAAATTTTAAATCATCATCATAATTATAGCTGTTTGCTGTTTAGCAATTTACTGTTGTTGTTTTTTTTGGTTTTTTTTTTTTGCTTTAATTTATATGCCGCCCTTCTCCGGAGACTCAGGGCGGTTTACAATGCATTAAGCAATAGCCTTCATACTTTTGTATATTTATACAAAGTCAGCTTATTGCCCCCACAATCTGGGTTCTCATTTTATCTACCTTTGAAAGGATGGAAGGCTGAGTAAACCTTGAGCCTGGTGAGATTTGAACTTGCAGTAATTGCAAGCAGCAGATGTTAATAACAGTGCTTTAGTCCACTGTACTACAGGCTCTTCAATTTTTCTGGAGCACTGCTTAGAATCATTTATTTTGTGACATGGGTGGCTATATAAATTTATTAAGAAAGGAAGGAAAGGAGAGAGAGAGAAAGAGAAAGAAAGAAAGAAAGAAAGAAAGAAAGAAAGAAAGAAAGAAAGAAAGAAAGAAAGAAAGAAAGAAAAGTCTACTGATGAATGCCTCAGGCTAAAAGCCAGGAGACAGTGAGTTCTAGTCTCACCTTTGGCATGAAAGCCTGCTGGGTGACTTTGAGCCAATCATTCTCTCTCAGCCCAAATTACCTCACAGGGCTGTTGTTGTGGAGAAATTAGGAGAAGGAAGGGGTATTAGATGTGTTCACTGCCTTGAGTTATTTATAAAAACAATAAAGGTGGGATAAAATAAATAAATAAAAACAAATAAAAACAGGAAACCAGATTTCAGATCAGTACAGCATTAGGAAAAAAAAAGTTTTCTCATTTAATGCTTGGATTGATGCTCTCCAACACCATAAGGAAGGCTATTAACCAGTCAGGACCACTTATTCCCAGCCTGACCAATTAAATCTATCAAGGAGAACTAGAAGGGAGAACCTGCTGCAAATGAGACATTTTGGGGAGGTTGAGGAGTCTGATGTGAAGTGGCACTGCTTCTAAGTTGCAATGTCAACATTGTGGAAAAACCTCCCTAAGGAGATCAGACTGGTTCCCTATTGCTGGTTGTTTAAAGGTAAAGGTTCCCCTTGCACATATGTGCTAGTTGTTCCTGATGCTAGGGGGTGGCACTCATCTCCATTTCAAAGCCGAAGAGTCAGTGCTGTCCGAGACATCTCTGTGGTCAAATGGCTGGCATGACTAAATGCCAAAGGTGCATGGAATGCTGTTACCTTCTCACCAAAGGTGGTCCCTATTTTTCTACTTGCATTTTTATGTGCTTTTGAACTGCTAGGTTGGCAGAAGCTGGGACAAGTAACAGGACCTCACCCCATTACGCGGCATTAGAGATTCGAACCGCTGAACTGCCAACCTTTTGATCAACAAGCTCTGTGTCTTAGCCACTGAGCCACCACCTCCCTGCTGGTTGTTTGGGAATTCCTAAAAGCCAAATTGTTTCTGAGAGTTCTCTCCTGAAGTAAATACTGCCACTTTTACCTTTTTGTCATTTGTATTGTATAGGGTTTTCTTTTCCTATTCTCATTTTTGCCATGGCTGTTTTAATTTGTTTTAGATAAGCTGCTGGGGTCTTCTTCTTCTTCTTCTTTTGACTGCAGCAGCATAGAAATACATTGAATAAATAAAAAATATAATAATAAAAATAAATAGTACTTTTTTCTTTTTTTTAAAAAAAGAGCCTTTAATGCACAAACCATTTTAAAAAGGGAAAACCAGGCAAATGTACTGTGGTGGTTAAAGTATTCTATTCCAGATTCTAGTCCATCTTGAGCCATAGAAGCTTAGTAGGGGATTTTTCAATGAAAAATGGAACCCAAATCTGAGGCAGTGTTTTTCAACTAGGTCGGTTTTAAAATACGTGGACTTCAACTCCCAGAATTCCCTAGCCAGGGTTGCTCTAAGGGTTGTTGCTATGGAGAAAATGGGGGAAAAGGTGTGTTATATATGCCTCTTTGAACTTCTAAAGGAAAAGTGGACTGTAACTTCCACTCACCCCCATACTCTCTTCCCTCTCTTCCTCATACTCACTCATGCAAAAGCTGGCTCAGGAATTCTTGGAATTGAAGTTCACAAGTCACAGAAGGACCATTGTTCCCCACCCTTAGTTTATACATGCATCAAAAGAACAGTTCCAGTGAACAGTTGCCTCCGGTTCGCACTGGTTCTATAGAACCAGTAATAAAACTGTCTGGAGGCTCCACCCACCAATCCTGACCCTGATGTCACCCCAACGTCACCAAAATGAGGCACTTGCGCAGAAGAGCGTGCGGCCCTGCTGCAAACCGGTAGTAAAGGTAAGTAGAACCCATCCCTGAACGGTTCCATTAATAAAGACTCCTACCCATTTGCTCACCCCCCAGTTTAAAAAACAACAATAAAAGGCCGTATTAAATAAGACTAGCCACTTCTGGTCAAGGACCAGGTTTTGATTTTTATGAGACAGGCAGTTTTCTGTACATGTCATATGGTAATGTTAGCTGGTGACAGAAAATGGAGTGGGAAAGAATTCAGAGGCTTTTAAGAGGTGTTGAAAAAAAAATACCACAGCACAGCCATTTTCTACGTTCTCTTCCATTATTTATTGAAGTCAAGGAATATGTCCTGAGCCAACACTGCAGACTGCTAAAGAGCTCAAGAGCAAGGCCCATTCCTAAATGTTTTGAAGGAGATGCTGATATTCTGGCTTCCCCTGGATACATTTGCCTGAGAGTCGTTGCTTTCCCCACTCGCCAGTAAAAGCATGTGTTAAACTGCTTACTGTTTTACAAGGGCTTAACTATAGTCTCCCCTGGTGTTATCCTTATCAACGAGGATGATGTTGTGAAAAAGTCCCTAAAGACTTTGCCAGGTGCCCAAGAGGATGTGTCCTGCTTGGAGCTTGAGCAGCTGGGAAGATTTTTATATTGCTAAGAGGATTTTTTCTCCCTTAATTAATTGCATAACTGTAAGTTTGTCATGAAACAGCTGAGCAGTCCTCTGGAGTTCTTGCTAGGAATCTTAAAAAAACAGAACATCATGCAAAAGCAACTTCACAGGAAAAGGCATACAAATAACTTTGCCTCTGTGCAAGCGCAAAGGAGTTATTGAGCCAAAAGGCGCCTTTTGATCACAAGCTTCCTTTATACAAGCTATTTCTGTAATAATGACGAAGGTGGCTCCTCAGCCCCAAATACAGCTCTAATTCTTTGCATACAGTAGGGCATTGCTTGCAATCTAATGATAGAGTGTTTTAAATCTTATACTTAGATATCAAAAATCCACAACTGGCCAGAACAGTTGGCCAATATCTTTTGGGCTAATTAAAATGACACAAAATGATGCACAAGCTTTTGAGTTCTCCAGAATTTTTTTATCAGGCAAGATGGAAACATGTGCACCCCCGTCTCCCGCTCACACGCACAAAATCAACCAAACAATAAAAAACAGGAGATAAAGAAGAAAGTCCAACAGGTTGGCTATATTGTTATCCAATGAGGACTTCAGTTTGAAATTAATCTCAAAATGGAGGCTGTGGATTGATTGCATAGTTGGGGTTGGATATTTTGAGGATCTTGTTGAATGAAAATCTTTGGAGACAAAAGAAATGAATGCATCCCCCAGCTGTGAAAACACAACCATCACTAGTTCCCAATCTGTTTTGTGCCCTGGATGTCATCTATTAAACTTAGTTTAATAAATTAAGAAACCATTTAGTTAGATTCTATGCAATCCTTTTCATTGTGCCTTTATTCAGTGTTGTTTATGCTTCAACAGAGGATATTAGATGGGTTTAATTTGATCTATCTTATTTTCTTCTCTTAGCTGTTTCTGCTGTCATGTATTAATCTTGTTTCTCCTGGTTTAGTTTCTGTAATTGAGTGATTAATTTTAATCCTTTGTTTAACTTGTTTTACTATGTATACCATCTATTTTCAAGATGTTCTTATAATCTGTCTTCTTTTTTAGTGTGCATTTTTAGAGACTTAATTTTAAAACGTTCTCTAAGGTTTTCTTGGGAACATTTGTTTTGAGTGGTGGTCTATAAATTCTTAAGTAATAAAAATAAGTAAATTTTAAAAAGCTTCTACTAAAGTCAACCTTCTTAAAGGGACACTGAGAACTCATTCCACTGATTTACTGAAATCACCCATAAAATTTTAGTAGATCCAAATCCAATTTCCACATATGCAGAGAGATTTAAACAGCTCAACTCTCAACTCTAGTATAGTGTAACATTTCCTAATTGGAAATGAGTTATGGTGTAATTCAGGTTACACAAATATACTTTGTGCTGATCCTCTAATGTTGTCTAATTGTTTGGTTTTCAGACTACCTTAAAAAGTTACCTACCGCAGGAAGGTGAGGGGGAAAAACTATATTTTTTTCAAACTTTCTATAACCATTGTTTACTAAATAAGCAACCCTTTCCCCATTTTTGTTTTCAAGAAAATAGGGATGTTTGTGTCAGACTTCGATGCTATCTCATAATAAATGAATTTCCAAACTGCCAATCTTTAAGGAAATCTTCTCTTTATTATTTATTTATTTATTTATTTTATCATATTTGTATACCGCCCTACTCCCGAAGGACTCAGGGCAGTGAACAGCCAAAATAAAATACAAAGACATACAAAAGTTAAAAAAGTATTAAAAACAGATTAAATAATTTAGGCTCAAAAAACAAATTAAGACATCCAATTTATCTGAAAAACATTTAAAACCCAATTTAAAAGCCAATTTAAAAGGGAGAGTTAGGCCAGACCAGCCTGTTGGAATAAAAATGTTTTTAGGGCGCGGCGGAAGATGCGTAAGTCTTGGATCCTCCGTATCTCCGGGGGGAGCTTGTTCCAGATGGCAGGTGCCCCCACAGAGAAGGCTCTCCCCCTGGGGGCCGCCAGTCGACATTGTTTGGCCGACGGCACCCTGAGGAGCCCCTCTCTATGGGAGGGAACTGGTCGGTGAGAGGTTACTGGTGGCAGAAGGCTGTCTCATAAGTACCTGGTCCTAAGCCATGGAACGCTCTAAAGGTGGTAACCAAAACCTTGAAGCGCACCTGGAAGACCACTGGGAGCCAGTGCAGCTTGCGCAGAAGGGGGGTCACATGGGAGCGCCACATCGCTCCCGTCATCATCTTTAATTGAGCACAGCAACCGGATCATGACTCGATGCGGACAAGACTGACCTTTTGCCCCCCAATCCCTCCCTTTCCCATCCCCAATTATCTGCTTCTCATTGGCTATCTTCCAAGTCACTCCACTGACTTCTTTTCTCGTCATTTCACAGGAATGTCTCCCCCCTCCTCATTTCCACGATGACCGGGCTTCAAAGGGATTTAGCAGGCAAAAGTTCAGGGCTTATCTCTCTTCTCTCTATGCCAGCGGTGAGACACTGATAGCTTGTATTTTTCAACTTATTTTATGCTTTTTTGTTGCCTTCCTATCATCTCCATTTTAAAAGTCTACATTGATTTTGTACCAAAAATATAATCCATTAATTATCAGGTGCCTTCAAGTAAATCTCCTAGCAAATGCCTGGATGAACCCCTGCAGTTTTCTTGGCAAGACTTTGGAAGTGGTTTGCCATTATCTGTTTCCTGGTTCTGAGAGGGAGTAACTGGCCTAAGACCACCCTGATGGCTTTGTGCCTAAGATGGGAACTCAAGGCTTCCCAATTTTTAGTATGATATCCTAACCACTACACTAAACTGGCTCTCAAGTGCACCCCTTTTTTTATATACTCTGTGTCATACAGGGTAGTTCTTAGTTCAAAGTTGCTGTTCAAGAATTTTCTTCAATAGAAATCTGTGACAATATATCAGGGACAGAGATAGTAGCGCTGTTTCTGCTTTCAACCCAAGACATTGATATGTGGTCTAACAATGAACAGTCTGAGCTGTAGGTCAGAAGACATTTCTCACCAAACATTATTTTCAGTGCCCTGAAAGTCAACAAGCATATTGTACTTGTAAGCTACAAGGCCAAAGGAGTCAGGTTAACAGACAGCTGAAAATGGATTCCTATGCATTCCCTGGCTACATCTGATTCAGTGTTCCTCATTAAGTTGCTGCAGCATCTGGATTCTGTTTTTAAATGTTCCTATTAGTACAATGTTGATGTCTTCCAGTGAAGAATAAAGAAAACTTATCAGGAGTGAGGAGTCGTATTCTCATTAGTCAAGATATTTTCACCATAATTCAGAACTTTGGAAGAAATACTGAAATCTTGTCCTGGAATGAACAATTCCAGTATTGTAATCTTGATATGAATATATCACAGAGCAAACCACATTATTTAACATGTGCCTTGAAATCACAGGGAATGTCTTTCGTGGCCTCATTATTGTAATAAAAATAGCTCTTTCTTCAACACAAAAACTTTTGGAAAGCCCTTTCCACATGACAGTATCCATAATTCTGTATGGTAAAGCAGGACATATTTCCTCACACTGCACACTGAACAGACATATACCCAAAGCTCACAGTTTTATTGTTCATTTGTGGAGGTAAAGGCTGGTAAGAACCCACAAACAACTCTATAAAATTGTTTATTGGGCACTTCAAAATAAGTGAAAAAAAAAGTTGCCTGGACCTGAAATACCTCACCTTTTTCAGTTTTTCCTGAGTAATGTAGTTCCTGAAAGACTGATCCATTGTTTAAGATATTAGGAAGCCTGAAAGATTCTTCAACACCTATGTTATGTGAGGCTTACTTGCCAGAAAAATAGAAATAGAAAAGGAAACCCGGTTTGCTTGATAAAAATCAGTATGGTGCAGGAGTAAAATCCAGCAGGTTCTAACAGGTTCTGGAGAACCAGTAGCGGAATTTTTGAGCAGTTCAGAGAACCGGCAAATACCACCTCTGGCTGGCCCCAGAGTAGGGTGGGAATGGAGATTTTGCAGTGTGCTTCCACTGGAGTGGAGTGAGAATGGAGATTTTGCAATATCTTTTCCCTGCCACACCTACCAAGGCACGCCCACAGAACCAGTAGGGAAAAAAATTGGATTTCACCTCTGGTGTGGTAGGTAACTGTGTTTGATGGGATAAGAGAAGAGCAGGACAAGCTGAAATGTCCTGGTGGTCTGTTTGAGCAGAAGTCTACTTAACAGAGGTGAGCCAAGGTGGCGCAGTGGTTAGAGTGAAGTACTGCAGCTACTTCAGCTGACTGCTAGTTCAGCAGATCAGCGGATCAAATCTCACCGGCTCAAGGTTGACTCAGCCTTCCATCCTTCCGAGGTGGGTAAAATGAGGACCCAGATTGGGGGCAATATGCTATTTGATATACTGTTTTTGGTTTAAGCCGCCCAGAGTCATCGGAGAGTAGGCAGCATAAAAATATGACTAATAAAATAAATAAACAGTTAGATTTTCCGTGGAATAGGTTCTTGTCAAGCTGGAGTAGCTACATTCAAATACATTTCTAGTTGGAGCTGGGACTGCTGCCAGCAAACTGTGACCTTGAAGATGTTTGTTGTATACAGTAGTTTCTATGTATGAATTGTTTGCTTTGTGGTTAGTTTTTTCTCCTATAATAAATATAGCCATTCATAGTGTTTGAACTTTAAAAAGCATGTTTCCTTCAACAATCCATGGAACATTTCCAAATTCTGACATCAGAATGCACAACTCAGTGCTGGATTGATGGCAGAAAATATTTGGGGGTGGGGGTAATGGGTGGGGACATAGTGGCCAACTCTTCTGTAATTAGAGCAGTGGGTAGCCTTGCTTGCATTTAGGTGAAACTTATTTTACATGTACAGTAGTGATCTCCTTTACCCTGCACTACTTTAGTAGTGCTTATCCCAATACATTTTTTCCAAAGTAGTCATTAGAACTTCTTTCCCTGATTGCTGGGTTTTCAGTGATAAGCAGAATAAAATGACTTAGAGCCTTTCTCCCTCTCAGATATACTGCACATAATCTAAGAGCTGATTTATGCTTTGCACACGGGATATGTATAACTGCAATGTAAAATATTTGCTAGCAGGGACGCATGATGATAACTGTTCCACCACATGGTCTGCCATAAATTTTGTACAATGTTACATTATTATGACCAGATGATTTTGTCAATAACTTTTCCTGTCTCTCTCTGAGCAATATGAAAGTAGATGTTGCGATCACCAAACTGTCTTTACAAAATTTGCAGTGGTAAGTCTTAATTTCCTGTTGCTTTTGCCATGAAATATTCATGTTTTTTCTATGAAGCAAAACTTCAAATGCTATAATACAAATACTAGTTGTATTACCTGTTCAATGAACTGTTTTCAGTCATTGACCCATTACTGAGAACTAGTTACAATGACAATTTCTGGTCCTTGTCTGGGCAACTAATGGGTGATGAATGTAGACAGGCAGGTTGGTGAGCAGTTTTTGGCATGGAATAAGGTGTGTTTTTGGTGGACCTCCTTGTGCACTACCTCAGGTCACCAGTGGCTTACAGACTATTGTTTGTAATTCACTGAATTAATGGATTGTTGAAAACATTACTATAAAAAAAGAACATTATCTAATATATCGTTTGTTTCTACAAATTTGGAAGAAGCCTTAGGGCCTGGCATTACTTGATGTGTGAAATTTAATCAATCACATAATTAAAGACTGAATAATATTGCATAGGCCCAAGGGAGCAAGATTAAGATTAAATGTGAACCCCAAATGTTGCCATTTCCTGAAGTTTGAATGATTAACTGTGCAAATATGTAGTATTCTCTTAGTTTAGCTCCCCCTCTTTCTCCTCCTGTGAAATATAATAGAAGCACTCTTAGAAAACAGCCATTCTGTCTACAACTACTGCTTTGGAAATACAGTATGGGCCCATGAGGGCTCTTCGTCTGTTTTCATGACAATACTTTAATCTTGCAATTAATTAAAATCCTTTTCCCAGTGAATGGCCCTTTCTTCTTATGCCTTGATGTGGCCAGTTTGGGGGGGAAAAAAACAAATGTGAGGAAAGAATTCTGCATATTTTGTGGTGGCTGGACTATGTTGTATAATCAGGATTATTCAAACCCTTAAGGGAAACACACACACCCCCATATTTTGGGGCAATGAGGCAATTGGATCATCAAAGTTACCATAATTTGACAACCTAAGGCAAATGAATGAGAGGACTTCAAATACCATAAGGCTTCTGATTCTTTCTCCTAATTACTGATGCTTAGCCACACAAGTGCTCTAATTGGCTTGATTGAAAACCCACTGACTTCCATGTACTTTTATTAGATTTAAGATCAGACCCCATGCCCTGACTTTTCATTGCAGGCCATAAATATAGAACATATTTAGGCACAGTAGTCTCCTCAGTGCACAAATTTTAATCCATAAGCTTCTGCTGAGCTGGCTTGGTTTAATTGGAGGAAAGCAGCGGAAAGAGCAAGGGTCTCCATTTTCCACTGAAGGGCAGGAGGAAACCTATTTTCTGCTGTAGCATTTGTTAAAGATTATTCTCATAATATGCATTTCTCCCTGGGAAAAAAGGAAAAAGGAAAGGAAAAAAAAATACTTGGGCTGTTTGAAAGAGTCTTTGTAGGAGCTGCAGTTTTAAAAACAGAGATAGGTTTTCTTTTGATCTGCCCACCTCTACCATCCAGTAATTTTGGAACAAAAATGGCAGGAGAAGGAAGAAAACACAGTTCTGGGGAAATCCCCCTTCAGGAGTCTAATTCTATTTTATAACCCCCTTCCCAATTCTGTTGCTTCTCTATGAAGATGTACAAAACATTTTGAAGCATCTTGATATAAGTGAGTTTTGCAACTAGCTATATCTCCCATGACAGTCATATTGTGATGGGCATGCTCTCCTCCCTCACAAGTGAACATTTGGCAACGGCATTCTCACCTTTTTAATATGTGCAAAAGTGTTCCAGAGCCAGGGATAAATAGTAAGGTGGTAATGATACAAAACTAGGAAATGTAGTGTAATGTTTCTCAACCTTGACAATTTTAAGATATTGTATGTGGGCTTCAACTCCCAGCCTACTGACTGGGAAACACTGTTCTAGTTGTTTTGTCACAAAAATTAGTCAAGAACTCCACAAGTAAGCAAGCAATTGTTTTCCTTTTCCCTCTCCCTCTCTCTCCCTCTTCCTCCCTCCCTCCCTCTCACATATACTTACTCACTCACTCACTCACTCACAGATCCTGATCTTGAGGTTGGACTGGATAGTTTCCTTCATGGTTTGATAAAATCCTCAATCCAGTTTGCAGCTTTATTTGAGTTTAGGATGTGGGGGGAAAGGTAAAATCCACAGTGAAAATTTATTTATTTAGTGTCATCCTTTTTGCTAAAAGCTGCAAAACATAAAGCCAATAATAAAACATACACCTATAGATCTCTAGACCACCTCACTATAAACAGAATATTGAAGATAAGGTTAAGACATTGGCCTTTACTATTTTCCAAATGGCAAAAGAAGATGCGGTGTCTGCTAGTTCTAAAGAGAGTGCATTGTTTAGTAGTTTGGGAGAAAAAAATATAAACTTCCCACATGCCAGAAGAAACATTGGAATGTTCTATGCCAGTGGTTCTTAAGCTTTTCTTCACCACGGACTCTCTCTAAATACTTTTTGTGGCCACGGACCACCAAGACTTAATTTAAGATTTAAATCATAGCATTTCTTCAAGGCTTCGCCCAGCTCCTGTGATGACATCAATGCCTCCAGGGGCCCATGGACCACAGGTTGAGAACCATTGTTCTATGCCATTTTGTTTGAAACAACTAAAAAAATTAAATCCCCCATATAAACAACATTTGAGACTTAGAAAACAAGCAAGAAAAGAAGTGTAGGAGAGAACTTTAAATTCATGCAAGGGGAGAAAAAAAGGCAATAATCTGGGTTTATCCAATGAAAGCGAATTGTTGGAAGTTAGGAAAAACATCAGGAAATAGTTCTTTGCTTTTTCCCCCATTGAACTTGTGGAATTTGTAGTGATGGTCACCAGCATGGATTGCTTGAAAGGGAGATGGAACAAATTTGTGGCTGAAAACATAGTCAGTGACTATCAGGCATGATGACTATATCTGAGCATCACAAGCAGCGGTTCCTCTCAGCACTAATTTTTGGAGAATATGTGTTCCTTCGTAATAAATATCTAATTCATCTTTTAATGTTCTGCATTAAATCATCACTTGATGGACTATAAGATTAGCACATTTCACTTTACATGCTGGATTTGATAAAGGGAGAGTCCTACTACTCTGTGTAAATCAGTAGGTGGTGGCAGAGGGTTATTTTGGGGGATAATGAATAATTGTGGAATGTTGGAGAAATTCATTCTTTGTGATTTTCACAGCCATGTACTGAAATCTATATGCAAATTGGATAGAGCTATACACCGAAACTCAACATACTTTGCAGAATTTCATAATGCAGTTTGGAATGTTAAAAATTGCACAGCCTCCGCTTTTTCTGCTTTAGCTGCCATAGTAACGGGAGCGGGGAGAGCAGGTAGCATGGGGGGCGGAAGCATGCTGGAGGAGGAAAACGAAACCGATAGTTAAGCCACCGGTCTGTATCTTTGAAGCTGCCGTCGAGCCAACGGTCGTGGCATTCCTGATTGATGACGCTGGCAGACATGTGCTTCCACCTGACCCCGGGAGACCTTTGGATTGGATGATTTATGGTGGACAGTGGGAGGGGATGCTTTCTATATGCACTTTTCGCATGTATTGCCTTAGATTCTGCTTTCCTATGGTTGCGTTCACTTCATCTCTAGTAAAAGTACCTTTCTCTATAAACAATGGAGTTTGGGTCGTTCTTTCCTGGACTTTGAAGGAAGCACACCTGACATTAAGCAGAATTTCTCCTCTAGCCATCCCGGATAAACACCAAGGGGGCTGAAACCAAGACATGTCTGACCAAGAGAGTGAAGGAGACCAGATGGGAGTGACGGGCTCTACTATAACTTCACTTCAAGCAGAGAAGGAAGCTGCAGAATGGATGGAAAAAATTCGGCTGAGAGAGGAGCCAGAGGAAGCTAGATGGTCGAGGGGAGTAGGAAGGTTGCCGGACCTGGGGAGGACCCCCCAAGGAGTAACCAGCTCCAGAGCTCGTAAGGGAGAGGTGGTGTGGCTGCAAGAGCAAAAGGAGAGCCTCATGATTGCTCAGGCGATGCAACTCCTCCGCAATGCTGAGGAAAGCCAGAAAAACCGTGAGTCTTATGTATTTCCTGTGGGGAAGGGAGGAGACTACCCCAGACTGGATCCAGAAGAGACAGCCTGTGGGGGAGAGGGAGAGGAAGTTGGGGAAGAAACATCTCAGGCTTCTGGAGCTCAAGCGAGGGAGGCAGCAGCCCAGGGACCCCCAGCCTTGCAGGCCCCACCCCACAGACACAAAAAGACAAAAATTCCCCCCCAACCGGAAAATATGATGGGAACCCGAAAACTTTGGGGCTTTTCTTGACCCAAGTGTGGAACCACATGCAGGACTGGGGGGAGGATTACTTATCGGATGTGGCACGAGTGAGATGCGTCACAAATGTCTTAGAGGGAGTAGCAGCTGAATGGATGGTGGTCCTCCACAATAATAACTCTCCCTTGCTGAGACATTACAACCTGTTCATGGGGGCCCTTAGGAGGCAGTTTGAAGACCACCTAGCTGAGCGGAAAGCAAGACTCAGAATGAAGGGCATCCAGCAAGGCCGGAGATTGGTGGCAGAATATACCCAGGAATTTCGTGAACTGGCACCCTACATGACAGGGTGGTCAGAAGCGGCTCTGCTGGAGAGTTTCAAAGATGGACTGAATGAAGACATATACAAAGACGGGGGGCTTTGTATATGTCCCTCGGGGAGCACGGGGGTCCCCGAAGACTTGCAGAGTTGGTACATAGTAGCTGAGGATGTGGAAATCGAGCTGGCCCGAAGCCGACTCCGAGGGGGCCGTGCAGGGGACCCATCATCCCCCGTCTACCGCAAAGGAGCGCTAAGGGCGGGCGCAGGGAGAGCGGAATTCAAACCGAAATCGAAGCCCTTCACATGTTTCAAATGTGGAAAGGAAGGCCATCGGGCTGCTGAATGTTTCTCCAAGCAAATGCCAAAATCTACCAGTTCGGGACCAAAGAAGGCTGACAAAGCACCCGCAAAAGCTCACAAAACCAGCCTGAAAGGAGAAGTCATTGAGTTCGCTCCCTGAAACCAGGGTGAGTTGGGAACTCTGACCACCGCGGACAGCAGGACAGATTCCGACTCCGACAATCTGGTGAGTCACACTGAGGGCCCCATGCTCATCCCCATAGAAATAAGGGTGCCGTCTACAGGGGCACATGTGCAGATGTTAGTCCTATTAGACTCTGGGTGCACCAGGTGCATAATCAGCCCAAAAGTCATGGAGAAAATGGGCCTGAGGCTAAAAACATTAAAAAGGCCCATGGTGTTCTGTCAATTGGACGGATCGATTGCAGGAGGGGGCCCAGCCAGCTTTGTGACCGAACCCATTGAAATGCAATTGGGGGATCACGTAGAGACCCTCAGGTTTATTGTGGCCCCTAGCATGGAACAACCCCTCATACTTGGACTGCCCTGGCTCTGTAGATGGAACCCAAGGGTTAACTGGAAAATGGGGTTTTGCGCATTCGCACTGGAAAACTGAGACTAGAGAGGGAAGAAAGCCCCCTGGAGGACGAAGTAGAACACAAAAGGGAGGAAGTGGCAATAGGCCACATCGAAGGGGAGGAAAGATTCCAAAGGAGTATTGGGATTTCCGAGACGTTTTTAGTGAAAAGGCCTCAGATGTGCTACCCCCCTCACAGAGCTACAGACTGTACCATTGAAATACTCCCCGGGGTGAAACTCCCTAAGCCAAAGATCTACCCCATGACCCCTCGAGAACTAGGTGAATTGCGAAACTTCATTGATAAAAATCTAGAACGGGGTTTTATCCAACCAGCCAGACCAAGGGTGGCAGCACCTGTAATGTTCCAAGAAAAGAAAGATGGCTCCTTTCGTTTGGTAGTTGATTATAGAAATATCAATGCTATTTGCATGGAAAACATTTATTCCCTGCCGCTCACGAAGGACATACTAGCACATCTAGGAAAGGGGAAAATTTTCACCAAACTGGACTTATGAGAGGCATACTACAGAGTGAGAATTAATGAGGGGGATGAATGGAAAACCGCGTTTAACTGCCCACTGGGGTGTTTCCAGTTTCCAGTGCTCCCTTTTGGACTACAAGGAGCCCCTGCAGTGTTCATGCAATTGATTAATGAAGTATTGCATGAGCACCTGTATAAGGCGGTGCTGGTTTATTTGGATGACATTCTTATCTACTCTGAGAGCATGGACAACCATGTGAAATTGGTGCGAACTGTCCTGAAAAAACTCAGGGCTGCTGAACTATATGCCAAGCTCTCTAAATGCGAGTTCTACCAGAGCAAAATTGACTATCTTGGATATCGCATATCTCATGAGGGAATAGAGATGGACCCTGGAAAAGTTTGGGCAGTATTGGAATGGGCCGCGCCACGCACCCGCAAACAACTGCAGTTTCCTCGGATTTGCTAATTTCTATAGACAGTTTATCCCCTTGTTCGCCAGAATCGCGCTGCCAATAACAAATCTTCTGAAAACAAAAGGTGAAGTAAGACCAAAGCCCTCATGAGCCCTTGAATGGATTATGGACTGTCAGGCGGCATTCGAAAAGTTGAAACGGTTGTTTGCTGCTGAACCAGTCCTCAAACATCCGGACATGAAAGAGCCTTTTGTAGTACAGGCAGACGCGAGCAACGTCGCAGTAGGAGCAGTACTTCTGCAGAAGAATGCAGAAGGGAAATTACAACCTTGTGCCTACACATCCCGCAAATTGTCAGAGACCGAAAGGAGATGGGCCATATGGGAGAAGGAAGCTTTTGCAGTGCAATGGGCATTGTTAACGTGGAGACAATTTCTTGAAGGAGCTAAGCATCCTTTTGAAGTTTGGACTGACCATAAAAACTTGGAGGCTTTGAAAACACTGTGTAAGCTGTCACCAAAGCAAGGTCAATGGGCTCAACACTTCAACTGTTTTAATTTCACTTTACTCTACCTTCCTGGAGGAAAGAACTTCATGGCGGATGCACTTTCCAGTTTGCTCAATACAACAGTGCCAAGGAGGAAGTGGTTCAGCCTATCATACCTGTGACACAACTAACAGCGCCAGTAACTACCAGAGCATAGTTGAGGGCCAATCCAGCCCTCTTGGGTGATTTGCTTCAGAAACTACAAGAAGCTCTAAAGACTGATGAGTGGTTTTGAACTCACTTGAGTGAATGTACACTCCGTGATGGACTAGCTTGGATTGGGGCCAAATTGTATGTTCCGGCCATTTTAAGAGTAGTGGTGTTGCAGCAAGCTCATGACGCCAAGACGGTGGGACACTTTGGATTTGTTAAAACTCTACATCTCATTAAAAGACAATTCTGGTGGCCTGCACTCAAAAAGGACATAGAGGCATATATAGCTAGCTGTCCGGTGTGTGCCTCAGCTAAGAGACCTCTAGGGAAGCCCCCTGGTTTACTTCAGAGTGTGGCAAGGCCAAATGCTCCTTGGAAAGAGATATCCATGGATTTTATTGTAGACCTGCCGGAGAGTGGGGGGGTACACAGTCATTTGGGCAGTAACGGATTTGTTTTCCAAACAAGTGCATTTCATCCCATGTTCTAAAATCCCTTCAGCTAAAACCCTTGCAAAATTGTTTATTCAACATGTTTACCGATTACATGGGGCTCCAAAATGTATAATCTCAGACAGGGGTGTGCAATCTACCTCCACTTTTGGAAGGAGATTTTAGGGTTAATAGGCTCCGCCCAGGGGTTAAGCTCCGCCCACCACCCCCAGACAAATGGGGCTTGTGAGAGAACCAGCCGTGTTAGAACAGTACCTAAGATGTTACATAAATTACCAGCAAGATAACCGGGTGGACTTATTGCCATTTGCGGAGGTGGTGTATAATAACTCCATACATAGCAGCACCGGTTTCACTCCATTTAAGGTAGCTTCTGGCCAAGAGTTTGTGCCAATCCCAGAGTTACCACAGGAAAACCCACAGAACCCCTCTTAAATTGAGTGGATCGAACAACTACGGGGTACTTGGGCAGTAACTCAAAAAGCTTTAGATGACACACACCGAGCACATAAAGCCCAAGCTGACAAAAAGAGGTGTCCGGCACACATATACAAAGTGGGTGATATGGTTTATCTTTCCACTAAATATTTACAGACCTCCCAGAAATCAAAAAAGCTCGGACCAAAGTATGTGGGACCTTTCCCAATCACTAGACTCATCAATCCAGTCACAGTTGAATTGGAATTGCCAAAAAAATTGAGACAAATCCACCCCGTGTTTCATGTTAGTTTACTAAAACCGGAACATTCGTCCCTTTTGCGGCCAAACCAGGACTCTCCTCTGGTCCCCATACTGATAGAAGGGGAACAACATTCTGAAGTTAAGGAAATCCCGGATTCTAGGAAGCATCACAGTAAAGTGCAGTATTTGGTGGCTTGGAAGCATTTCCCATTATCTCAAGCTGAATGGGTGAATAAATGTGATGTCCGGGCACCAAAGAAAGTTCAGTTGTTTCACACTAAATATCCTAATAAACTCTAATTTCTGTGTTATGTTGTTTTCTCTTTCCCTATTTAGGACTAACATCTCTTCTGCAGAGGGGCCGAATGTTAGCCTTCGCTTTTTCTGCTTTGGCTGCCATAGTAACAGGAGGGGGAGAGCAGGTAGCATGGGGGGGGAAGCGTGCTGGAGGAGGAAAACGAAACCGATAGTTAAGCCACTGGACTGTATCTTTGAAGCTGCTGTCAAGCCAACGGTTGTGGCATTCCTGATTGATGACGCTGGCAGACGTGTGCTTCCACCTGACCCCTGGGAGACCTTTGGATTGGATGATTTACAGTGGACAGTGGGAGGGGATGCTTTCTATATGCACTTTTCACATGTATTGCCTTAGATTCTGCTTTCCTATGCATTCACTTCATCTCTAGTAAAAGTACCTTTCTCTATAAACAATGGAGTTTGGATCATTCTTTCCTGGTCTTTGAAGGAAGCACACCTGACAGAATGCGTATCTTAAAGAAAAGGGCGCACAAAAATATACAGAAAAATGAAATATAAGACAGAAAGATAAATTGCAAAAATTGTACACAGTAAAATATAGGCATAGAAAAAGATAGATATTAGGAAACACATGCACACAAATTTTAATGCATTTCTCTGGGAAAAGGAGAAATTAATAGGGTGGTGCATTGCTTCAGATTTGATTCAGAGGGGTGCTTTGAATCACTTAGCAGTATAGATGCAACATAGATCTGTTAGTCATTAAAGTAGTCATGTCATTAAACAAAACATGTCTGTTTTAATATGTCACAAACATATTGTTTGTGACCCCAGGTATTCCCAAAAAGTTCTAATAAACTATTATTTTTTTAATTGCACTACAATTAAGGAAAATTGAGAAATTTAGCCAGTCCAACTCTGGATAATTTATTGAATAATTTATGCAACACCCTTCCAAAAGCATGGCGATTGTAAATTAGAAGCTTTTACTTGACAATTTTTATTGCAAGCCTACAGGGAAAGTAGGATTATTCATATTAAATAAAGCAATATTTGCCCACATTTGTTTCCACATCTGTAACGTATCTGTCATCATATTGGTTTATCTGATGGAGTTGACATAGGATTAAGTACTATGTGAATAGTAATTGTTATTAATTCAAGTAATATAATTAAAATGACATGATGATACATGACTGACTAGACTACCTAGTTGATAAAATCAATGATTGATTTATGATAGGTATAACAACATTGTAAAATATGATACTATGAAAAGAAGTTACCAAAGTTGATTTTCCTATCTGTTCCGCAATGGTCATTTCCCCTAATTAATAGTCAAAGTGGAATGAAGTGGGAATGGTGCTGCACAGACCTGGATTAGCCAATATTATAAAAATCATTTCAATCAAGCTAGTGTTGTGTTCAGATCTCAGATGTCAGACTAAAGAGGCACTTTGAAAAATAACTTTCTCCTCCTGGCCAAATGAAGCTCATAAATTATGGGGTATTTTAAATTCAGCCAAATTATTTAATTTGTTTTTAATTTATTTTAAATTTTTGTACTTATGTGTTTTATCTTGTGGCTGTTCACCACCCTGAGTCCTTCAGGAGAAGGGCGGTATAGAAATTTAATAAAATAATAAATAATAAATAATTGGAGGGCACAGATAATTTCCTAGTGCTGCGCAAACCTCTCAAAGATTTAAAGATGAAGACTGGCCTTAGAATAAGAATTTGTCAATTTAATATGAAATGACAGAGAGTTAGTGCAAGCATTCCAAATGCTTAGCTTCAGTTCAAAAAGTTGAGTACATACCAACTCAACTTTTTGAATTCTCAAAGACTACCTTACCCAGAGAGCATTCCAATGTGCATAACTCAAGGTGGCTAAAATTATAATGAAAAAAAACCTTAGTCTTTGTTTTATCTTGAGACTGAAATTTCCTATTAAAGCAGATATTTTCCATTGACCAGCCTGTTACCTTCACATTTGGTCACTCTGCAAGACCGATTTGAGGGGAGAACTTGTCCTTCCTGAATTTCCAGTTCTTGGTGCATAAAGTAATTGTGGCTCTCTCAGTGAGATACATTGCAGGGGAAGGTTTCAAATAATTGATGGCAGCTCTTTGTAGAAGGCAAGCTGGCTCCATTTATGGGAACAACTATTTGCAAATGTGCAGTCTAGACAGCCATAAACTGTAAGTATTCACTTGTGAGCCATTGGGAAGCTGTTTGCTCTTCCTCATAAATGTCATAACTGGGTGTAGGGCTTGAGAGCTCTAAGTGACAGGAGGAATCGCCTTGCAAGGTAGGTTGCAGCTGCCTGAGTGTAATTAAGCTTGTCTGAAATAAGGCCAAAGGCACCAATGTATTTACGCCTTCTATTTGGCACTTTTCTCCCAACTTATTTTATTAACGTAGGGCTGCCTTTAATTATGCAGCACTACACACTGCATTATTGATATTCTGCAAGCATTAACTACTGGTGCCCCTAATGAAGCAGGAAGAAAACATATTTTCCTGTTATTTGTCAAGACTCACAAAATACTTCATATGGGAACTGCTGTCCTCCCATTTCACCCAGGAACAGGAGACGTTCGAGTAACTGGCCCCATCAGCCTTGTATTCCTTTTTAACTCTATATCCAACACCACACTTGTAATGTGCTTTTGTTTTCCTATTATGAGCTTAATCTATTTTCCTCAAAATACTTTTTGGAACTCTGCTCATTGCTATGATCCTACCCCTGAGAACTCCTTGTTAATCACAAACTCTTTAATGAGTCACACTTCCATCTAGCTACAGCCAGGGACAATAGATCAAGATGCTACTAAGTTTCAAATTAAATTATAAAGCGGACTGTGTTCTAAAACCTGAATGGTATCTTTAGTACTTCATAAATACAGAAGCCTCCTTGTGAGACTTACAGCTAAATCCACTCTATGTTTTTGTCAATACAAATGAGCAAAAAAACTTTCTTGACTACTGAAGATCTACATCTCATTAAGCTGGCTTTATTATCTTAGACTATATCTGGAACTCATATGATAGAGAGTATCTTCTAATTTAAAAAATAAAAATCTGTTTTTCAATTTTTTAAAAAAGGCAAGACAAGTAAAACAAAATGCCTAGCTATGTTTAATGGAAGGTAACAGTGGTTAAAAACTTTAAATCTAGGTCAAAATTATTGGTTTTCTATGTATACAAGAGTTTACAGGTATGAGTAAATGCATCAAGTTCGTAGGCAGCAGAAAATATAGTTCAACGAGGAATGAATGGAAAATCAACTGTTTTCTACCCAGGAAACTCTTCATCCTGAACACAGATCTGACACATTCATTATAAATAATTTCCATAGTTCTGTCCCAGAAAACAATCTTTCATTCAGAGTCCTTACCAAAGTATGTTTTTAATTAATGAAAAGAACATGCTCCTTATCAAAATAGAACATTGCATTTATATGTACTCATTTTATGTACATATAAAACATATCTGTGGGCGCACCTATCCTGTGGAATCAGCTCCCCCTGGGGCTCCGGGTGGCCCCTGACTTTCGCTCTTTCCGCCGTGGCCTTAAAACATGGCTATTTCGTCTGGCCGGCTTGGACTGAAGGGGTTTTAGAGGGGATTTTAATGGTTTTTATAATTTTATTGGGTATTCTTTTAAAAAAATTGAACTTTGTGTGTTTTATTGTTGTGAGCCACCCTAAGTCCTTTCGGATATAGGGCAGCATATAAATCCAAATAATAAATAAATAATAAATAAATAAAATGTGTTTATGGCTATGTTTTGCTTATTTATTTTGTTTTATATGTGTCCATGTCTATGTCTATACTGTTACTTGTTTCCTTGTACTTGTTGACAAAATAAATAAATAAATAAATAAATAAATAAATAAATAAATATAAAATTGCAGCTGGTGTACATCATTTTAATTTTTGGGAGATTATTCTGATGCTGATTTTGGATTGGAAGCCGTTATAATGGAATTATTACTGTGGGTCATAATAGCAATGGCTCTTAGTTGGGCCAACATTTTGTTGATGCTTAGATTTATCCTACAAACTAAGTCAGCTATGCAGTCCTCACGAGCAGACATCCGTGACTTTGGGGAAAGATATGTCCACAACACACATGCTAAATATAAGTTGAAAATTCTACAGAGCCTATATATAAAATCGCATAAGCCCAAATTCATAAATTTCTAATGTAGAGTCAGCAAGAAAAGCAAGAACGGGCATGCTGAAAGCAATAAATAAATAAATAAAAAAAATTACTGGAACGTTGTAATCTATCTTTGCCTCTTTGAGCCCAAAGTTCTTGTTAGGTGAATAAATAATGAAGCGCTTTAGCCAAAGCCATACAATCATTCTCCATCATCTTTCTGTAGCAATTCTATGGTCTGGGAGCCTTGCATGGAAAAACAGAACTAGATTGTGAGCCTGCAGTGTATCAGGGCAGTACTGGGGGATGAAAGGTGACAGACTAATCAAATGTGATGGTCTTGGCAGTGACTTATCCACCCTGTGGAATTCAAATAAACACTGTTTGCTGAAATCCAGGACTAAGCATATTCTCAGCTGCCTGTATTTTCCCATATTTGAATATACTGTATACTATTTTATATATATATATATATGTGTGTGTGTGTGTGTGTGTGTGTGTGTGTGTATGTAGATCTTTGGTTATTCGGGTCTTCTCCCACGTAAAATTGGAAGTGTCTTGGCGACGTTTCGACGAAGTCTCATTCGTCATCTTCAGGCTGGTGTTCTCGGCTTGCTCCTGGAAGCACGAAGCTGAGAACACCAGCCTGAAGATGACGAATGAGACTTTGTCGAAACGTCGCCAAGACGCTTCCAATTTTACGTGGGAGAAGACCCGAATAACCAAAGATCTACATACAAACACCCGCGAAAACCTGAGAAAACAAATATGTGTATATGTGTATATATATATATATGTGTGTGTGTGTATATGTGTGTATGTATGTATGTATGTATGCATGTATGTATATATATATATATATACACACACACACATATGTAGGTCTTTGGTTATTCGGGTCTTCTCCCACGTAAAATTGGAAGTGTCTTGGCGACGTTTCGACGAAGTCTCATTCGTCATCTTCAGGCTGGTGTTCTCGGCTTCGTGCTTCCAGGAGCAATGTGAGATCACAGCTATCTTTTCCTTTTAACTGCTAGTGGGGGTGTGAGCTGATTGGGTGGGAACTTGGCTGTGTTTTGATTGGGTGGAGGTGTGTTCTGATTGGTTAGGGGTTTGGCTGTGCTCTGATTGGATGGGGGGTTGGTTGTGCTCTGATTGGCTGGGGGGTGTGTTCTGTTTGGGTGGGGGTTTGGTTGTGCTCAGCTTAGTCTGAGTTGCAGGGGGATTTGAGCTGGTGAGCTGCATTGTTGTTGTTTGGCTTCGTGTTTGTGGCCATGCGAGCTCTTCATGGTGGGTGTCAGTCTGCTTCATGTATGGATTGGAGAGGTTTAAAGTGGCTAATGATGCAGCTGCGGTCTGGCTTCTGGTCCTTGGTCGTGGCTCATTATCAGTGTGGGTTTGAGTCTGCTTTCTGCGTGGATGTGTGGTGGTGACATCCTGTGTGGCTCTCGTGAGTGTGGGTCTGGTGTCATTTGTCGTGTTAGGGACTCGTTTGTCAATAAGGGCGGGTTTCCAAATGGCTGGTAGGCAGGAGGTATCGTCTCGTTTGTTCATGCTGTGTGGGCGTTTTTCTATCTCGATGGCTTCTCTGATTATTCTGTTGTTAAAGTGTTCAGTTTTGGCGATAGTTCTGGTCTTTTTAAAGTCAATATCATGTCCTGTGGCTTTAAGGTGTTGGACCAGGGAAGAAGTTGGTTCCTCTTTTCTGACTGAGTTCTTGTGTTCTTCTATGCGTGCACTTATTCGTCTGTTGGTTTGTCCGATGTATGTGGTGGGGCAGGCGGTGCATGGGATTTCATATACTCCTTGATTTTCTAACTCAGTTTTGTCTTTGGGGTTCCTTAGGATGGTGGATATTTTTCGGTTTGTGCAGAATGCTGTCTTGATGTTATGTTTGTGGAGGATTTTGCTTATTCTGTCTGTGGTGCCTTTTATGTATGGGAGGAGGGCTTTGCCGTTTTCTTGTTCTCTGTCTTGGATTTTAGTGGGGGTTTCTTTTTGGATTAGGTTGGTGATCTTATTTCTTTGGAATCCATTGGATGTTAGTACGTTAGTGAGGGTGTGTAGTTCGGTTTTTAGGTGTTGTTCGTCAGCTAAGCGTTTTGTTCTGGAAATGAGTGTCTTGTCTACAGAGTTGATCTGGGCAGGGTGGTGGTGTGAGAGTGCGTGCAGATAGCGGTTTGTGTGTGTTTTCTTTTGGTAGATAGTGTGTCCTAGGGAGCCATTGGATTTTCTGTAGACTAAGACATCCAGGAAGGGAAGTTGGTTGTTCGCTTCAGTTTCCATGGTGAACTGTATTTTGGGGTGTAGGCTGTTGAGGTGTGTGAGGAAGTTGTCCAGTTTTTCTTTCCCATGTGGCCAGATTATGAAGGTGTCGTCCACATATCTGAGCCAGAGTTTGGGTTTGTGATCAGATTTTTCTAGAGCTTGGGTTTCAAAGTATTCCATATAGAGGTTGGCAATGACAGGTGAGAGGGGTGATCCCATGGGTGCTCCTTCTGTTTGTATATATATATTTGTATAAATATATATATATTTTCTCAGGTTTCTCATATAAATAAATATATATATATATATATATATATATATATATATATATATGTATGTATGTATGTATGTATGTATATGTATATGTATATGTATATGTATATGTATATGTATATGTATATGTATACCTATACCTATACCTATACCTATACCTATATATATATATATATATATATATATATATATATATATATATATATATATATATATATATATATTCCTTCTAGCCAGGTTTTCCCTACGTAGCCAAGGTTATTTTGTAGCTCCAGCTCAATAGAATCACATCTAATCGGTTCTGGGCTTTTTTCCTTTCTGACACCTAGCAAGCTCTAACTGCTAGGTGGGAGACCTAAATAGATCCATTTCTAGCTCGTTAGCTGTCATCAGTAGGCCACACCCATATCTTATGTATCCTCCCTGTAAAGGTACAGTATCAATTTTCTTACTTCTTCGTAGGGTTTATGTGTGTTTTTCTTCTAGCCAGGTTTTGCCTACGTAGCCAAGGTTTTTTTGTAGCTCCAGCTCAGTAGAATCACATCTACTCGGTTCTGGGTATACATAAGATATGGGTGTGGCCTACTGATGACAGCTAACGAACTAGAAATGGATCTATTTAGGTCTCCCACCTAGCGGTTAGAGCTTGCTAGGTGTCAGAAAGGAAAAAAGCCCAGAACCGAGTAGATGTGATTCTAGTGTTTTCAGCTTCGTGCTTCATTGCTCCTGGAATCACGAAGCCGAAAACACCAGCCTGAAGATGACAAATGAGACTTCATCGAAACGTCACCAAGACACTTCCAATTTTACATGGGAGAAAACCCGAATAACCAAAGACCTACATACAAACACCCGCTAAAACCTCAGAATATATATATATTCTGAGGTTTTAGCGGGTGTTTGTATGTAGGTCTTTGGTTATTCGGGTTTTCTCCCATGTAAAATTGGAAGTGTCTTGGTGACGTTTCGATGAAGTCTCATCGAGACTATATATATATAGTCTCATCTATATATATATATCAGTTTTCTTACTTCTTCGTAGGGTCTATGTGTGTTTTTCTTCTAGCCAGGTTTTCCCTATGTAGCCAAGGTTTTTTTGTAGCTCCAGCTCAGTAGAATCTCATCTACTCGGTTCTGGGCTTTTTTCCTTTCTAACACCTAGCAAGCTCTGACTGCTAGGTGGGAGACCTAAATAGATCCATTTCTAGCTCATTAGCTGTCGTCAGTAGGCCACACCCACCTCCTCCCTGTAAAGGCATACGTAGGGAAAATCTGGCTAGAAGAAAAAAACACACATAGACCCTACGAAGAAGTAAGAAAATTGATACTATGCCTTTACAGGGAGGAGGTGGGTGTGGCCTACTGACGACAGCTAACGAGCTAGAAATGGATCTATTTAGGTCTCCCACCTAGCAGTCAGAGCTTGCTAGGTGTTAGAAAGGAAAAAAGCCCAGAACCGAGTAGATGAGATTCTACTGAGCTGGAGCTACAAAAAAACCTTGGCTACGTAGGGAAAACCTGGCTAGAAGAAAAACATATATATATATATATATATATATATATATATATATATATATATATATATATATATATATATATATATATATATATATATATATATATATATTGTGTGTGTGTGTGTGTATCTATCTTTAGCCAGGTTCTTCCTATGTAAACCAAGATTTTTTGAATCTTGGTTTATGTAACAAGAATCTTGGTTTGCGTAGGAAGAACCTGGCTAAAGAGAAATACACATAAAGACCTACGAAAAGAAAAGAAAACAAATACTGTACCTTTACAGGGAGGATACATGGGATGAAGGGGTGGCTAACTGATGAGGGTTTATAAGCCTGAAATAGATCTATCTTAGTCTCCTTAGTCTCCCAATGGGCAGCAGGGAGCTTGCTGTCAGCAAGAAACAAAAAGCCCAGAAATGTGTGAATGAGATTTCACAGAACCAGGGCTGTATAACATCTTACCTTACCTTACGTAGGTAAAACCTGGCTAGAAAGAATATGCACATAAAAGCGTATGAAAAAGAAAGAAAAAGCAACAGTGTACCTTTACAGGGAGGATACCTGAGAAGAGGGTGTGGCTCACTGATGAAGCCTTATAAGGCAGAAATAGCTATCTGAGTCTCCCAAAGGGCAGCACAGAGTCTGCTTTCTGTCAGCAAGAAACAAAAAGCCCAGAAACGTGTGAATGAGATTTCACAGAACCAGGGTTGTATAACATCTTAGCTTACGTAGGTAAAACCTGGCTAGAAAGAATATGCACATAAAAGCCTACGAAAAAGAAAGAAAAAGAAATATATATATATATATATATATATATATATATATATATATATATATATATATATATATATATATATATATATATATATATATATTACAAACTATTCTAATATATACACATACATATATTCAAATAAAATGTAGGCAGCATGTATAATGTATGTGTGTGCACACACAAACAAAACAGCCTCAGTGAAAGAACAATAGCTTCTTCCTGTTGTAAAATCATTTGATACGTTTAAATCTCATGGACGCTTCTCATTCATTTCCACTTGGAGCCACCCTAAATCTATGAAAAATAGCATTCTATATCAGCATTTATCTTTTTATTGATTCTGTTTATCTACCACTACTGCTTATATAAGAGACACACAGGGAGTTGAAACAGGGGTAAAAGATAGATGTCTTCTTATTCTCATAGCCCTAATCCAAATTAGATGCACACAGAGAGAAACAATTCCTTTCACAAAAACAAACAACCAAGCCAACGTAAAAACAAAGAAAGAGGTTGGAAAATACACTCAATCTGGGACTTCCTATATATTAGTGGTGCCAACTGACCTTCACATTCAGTTTTGGCTCCATTTGTTTCTTCATAAAATAGCCCAGTTGATTCAGACCAAATTAGAAGCTACCTGATTTGATTTGGGGCTACATTCAAAGTTCCTTGGCTGTCTAATATAGAGGGAAAAAATCCAAATAGCTGAAACTCCTTACTATTTTAGCAGAATGGAACAAAAATTAAAGGTTGGATATATCTATACAGAGTCAGTTCAGGAAGTGGTTAAGTCATCCAGCTAGAAACCAGGAGACTGTGGACCTTTTATCCTTGCCCCTGTGCCACTCACTCTCCCTCAGCCTTAGGGAAAAGAAAGCAATGGCAAAATCACTTCCAGAAACCTTTCCAAGAAAGCAGACTTGTCCAGAAATTAACACTGACTTGAAGGCAACAAATATACGTGTATATGTACATTTGGATGAGTCACCAGTTCTAGAATTTGGAATTTGAGTCATTTAAATGTTAATATGGGTTGTGAAGGAACAGTTAAGTGCCTGGCACTTTATTGTTTTTCCACAAGATTTGATCACAACTGAAGGAATCGGTGCTCCCTCTGTAAGAATAAATCCTCCCACAACTCAAATCAGGATTTTTTTTAACTTTTAAAAGCATTTTTTCTACAACCTCTTCTGACGATCAGGCAACTCAGCTGGGATCGTCAGAGCCGTTTAAAAGCATTTTTTCTACAACTTCTTTGGCTGAAGAGGTTGTAGAAAAAATGCTTTTAAAAGTAAAAAAAAAAAAGCCTCTGTTGATAGCGCGGCTCAGCTGGGCGATGGGGGGGACTTTTGCTACCGGTTCTCCGAACCACCCGCTGCCCTCACTACCCAATCGGGCGATCTGGTCCAAACCGGGAGCATTTCACCCCTGATTCATATCTTTCCTAACAGTGTGACTTGGATCTGAGAATTCTGCTGAGGTCAAGTATCAGAAACAGTGTGCATGTATCTCATCACACATCTAGCCTGCTTTGGAGTTTGGTCTTTAACTGCTGCTCTTATCATAAGCAAAATGACTCACAAGTTATCTTTTTAATTGTTACTGCAGTCCACAATTTATAATTGCCCTTCTCTTCTATGTATTGGAAGATAGAGTGGCTAATTGGGAGACCCTGAATGCTATTTTTTGCTGTGTGGATGCCTTAGTGTCATTTATGCTTTTGACATGACATTTATGCCATGTGCAGCATTAATAGACTTTGCTGGGTGATATTCTTGATGCTAATGATTTGTTGATTTGTTCTTCAAAAAAAAAATCAACTTTCTAAAGCAACATTTTACTTAATTGATTTATGGCGGTATTAGTTCAAATGAAAAGTATTTTCTTTTTCTAGAAGAATTAGGTTATACTTAATGAGATTTTGCCAGCATTTATGATTGTTGGGTTTCTCCCCCTCCCCAATATTTTTATGTTCTTTTAAAAAACATACAAAGTTTTCTAAGTGGCATTTCTCTGACAGAAAGACATTTCTTCTGTGTTTAATGTTGCTGAGACATAACCATAGCTAATAGCCACGGTAACATCTTTCTATTGTTCCCAAGACTCAAGTCAGATCTACTCTACCGATAAAGGAATAAAATGAATGGCGGGAAGATTTGTTGTTGCTTTAAAGAAAGCAGCACAAATGAACACCCAACCACAGATCTGAAAGGAGTCTTGTAGATACTCTGCTCACTGCAGAATATCCTGCTTCTTGTTTTTCCTAAATGAACATTTTGACTCAGGGTATACTGCCCATTTGTTAAGACAGGATCTCTAGTTCCTGGGAAGAAGGAAGGGCAAGAAAAGTCAGTATTTAGTACTCTGGAAAAAGAAATAGTTTCTGCTGCTTTTGCTTTCTCTGTCCTGATTTTGGTTTGAAATCAAGTTAACCAAGAAAAATGAGAGTATCTATAGCCATGATGGCGAACCTATGGTATGCATGCCAGAGGTGGCAAGCAGAGCCCTCTCTGCTGGCACGCGCACTGTTGCCCCAGGTCAGATCTCTGTGATGTTTCTTTCATGAGCTTCTGTTTCCCTGCAAATGACAAAACAGAAGTTCACAAAAGAAAAAGATCTTACCTCTTGCTGCGCTGCTGGTGTTGGGATGGCCTGCCTCCTGCTGGCCAGTTGGTCTTTGGGTCTCTGTTGTGCATGTGTGTATGTCCTTGCATGTGTGTGTGCGTACACATGCGTGCATCTTTCAGTTTGGGCATGAGCACCCATGCAGTTTGGGCACTTGGTGTCTAAATGGTTCACCATCACTGATCTATAGAGATTCTCAGTCATCCAGGTCATGGTTGTCCCAAAGTTGCTTTTTCAAGAGGCAACTGGACTTTCTTGGGGTTTTTTTTGAAGACTGATTTTCTTTCTGGTTTGAAAGAGGGCTGAAAGAGGCCATCTATGTCAAGGCATCCCTCTCTCCACAGAGGGGGAACGATACAACATCGTCTATCTCCAGTGTAAAACACAGTCCTTTCAGCAGTTCTAAGAAGGCTCCACACTCATTTGCACCACTCAGGTGACCCTGATGACAAAGATAAACGTCCAAGTGCCCTCAACACCTCTCTAAAAGAATGCAAATGACCAACTGTCTGCAAGGAGTATAAATCCTTCCTTTCCCCACCATCCAGTCAGAGCTGAAGAAGCTTCTTGGATGAGAAGCGAAATGTCTTCAAAGAAAAATAAAGAAAGTCCAATTTCCCCTTGAAAAAGCACCTTTGGGACAAAAATGAGAGTGATTAATACTACCCGATAAACAATGTTTGAGGCTGTGCTCTCTCAGGTCTTCCTTAAGTTCTCTGGTACCTGGCATCCATTATGTGGGATGGAACCGTAGTCCTTGTGGCACCTATCAAGCTTCCTTCACTCTTATGAAAATGACTTGATCGCTTTGCCCAGATCCTTTCTCAGTGCTCCACTCCCATGGTTTCAAATTTAAATTAAGCTTGATAGAGAGATAAAAGATAGTTACCGTGAGTTTCTCTGCAGAAGCAGCCAGACTTCTGTAATCCTCCCACTTCTGCCATGCAGTTACTTCTGGAAGATAGTAAAGTATCTTGTTATATAGAACACAATTGAACATGGCTACTTCAAAACTTTATTTGCCCCCAGAGTGAACGCATGATGTACCACATATATAAATCATGATTCCTGGTGGGTGTTTTTTTTCCCCCTCCATCTTGCCCATATAGAACTTGGGAAAATAGACAACTCTACAAAGCCCTCTGTCGCCAACATTTATCAGAGTCCAACTGCCATGGACAGAAAATGTTGGGTTTATCTGAAACAAATGGACAGAATCTCTATTCTTCCCTGAATAGCTTTTATTCTGCATCTTTTTATTCAAATATTTTAGGTACATAGAAGACATTTGTCATTGATTTATTTTAGGGTAAAAAGGCATTTTCAGCCAGTATGGAATCTGTTACAATATGGACTGTAGTGAAATACAGCCTGCTGGTGTTCATCATTCTTGTCTCAAACATGTATTTCAAAAGCATCCATAGATTTTGGAAAGGTACTTAGAGCCCGTGTAAATTTGGCTGTAAAAATGGAGAACATTACATACAAACATGTGCTTTTGAGAAATACTTGCACACAAACATTTACAGAAAGGTATGAAGGGGAAATGTTGTACATGAAAGTAAAAGCATATGCATCTCTTTCTTTTGTTTCAAATTCACCCATATTATGGCAAAATGGAACAACATGGAAATAACTTGCACCCTTGATCCAGGATATAGACTAGAGCTCTGCAGAGTTTGAAAATGATTTGAAAGAAATGCTTCAGACTGCACAAGAACAGGCATGAATACATTACTTCTCTACTGTTCATTAAAGCAAACTAGTCTTTTTCTAGCCTTCTACAAGAGCCTAAAAATGCAGTTGTTGTAATGAATTGAATAATTAAAGCAATTGAGTCTTTAATGTGACTCTTAAATCCTGCCATTTCTGCTTCAGTGAGATAGAATCCTCCTAATGTTTTATATCTACACCAGACTTTAATATATAGAGTTATAACACAGAGAGTCGGTATGGGATATTGATTAAATGTTGAGCTGGAAGTGGGGAAATGTAGGTTCAAGTCTCTCATTGGGAAAGTTTGGGTCAGCCACTATCAGTCCAATCTACTTACTTTACTGCTGTTTTGGGAATAAAGTGAGGAATATCTCTTTGTCAGCTTCCTCAAACTATCTGGGAGCAAATACAGTCCATAAATCAAATGAACAAATGAATGAGTGAGTGAATTCAACTGAAATAAACAAGCTTTATTATGTATTAGCAGTTCCAAGAAATATAATTTCTGATTTCCCCTTGTTTCTCTAGCATGCAGTTATGCATGAAAGCACAAATTGTTTCATTAATATCAAAAGCAACGAAAATTCCTCCTTCAAGCAATAGGAATCCCTAACTCCTGAGAGTACAGAAGACCTTAAATTAAAAAGACCAAATTCTTCTAGTTTCATTTTATGAAGAGTTCAGCAACACAAGACATCTAATAAAATACAGTGAACCTGTTACAGCATGCTCTGAATTTTAAACTCATGACATTTCTAGTTATGCTAGGTCTTTGGTCATGTAGACTGAAAATTCTAGGAATTGGACCAAATTCAGATAGCACCAGTTGTATAGTAGATTGCTTGAAAATGTTCAATTAGGTTATCACTCTACTCTGGTCATAAAGAATTACAGATAAAGACCAAACATGACATTACATTATTTACATCCATATTTTGCAGGTACTGACTGTAGTAGAATTGTGACATGACAATGCTTTCAACAGACATTGCTTCTGTACACAGCAGGGGTCTTTCTACCTTAAGCCAGAAAGTATACTCAATGCACAGTTGTTGTCAATACCATCAGCCGTTATCTCAATTACCCTGAAAGCACAGGAAATATCTCTTGATAAGGGGAAATCAACACATCTTGTAGCAAGCAGTGTATAGCTACTATCTCAAACATGAAAGTTTGCTTTAAGTGGGGCTCAACACTAGCGGATTGGAAAGTCTATTACTTAGAACAGGGGTGTCAAACTCGCATTGTCACAGCATCATCACGTGACATATCGTGACTTTTTCCCCCTTTGCTAAACTGCATGAGGGTGTGGCCAGTGGGTGACCCATCCAGCCCGCAGGCCGTGAGTTTGACAGCCCTAACATAGAACTAGGTTTTGGCTTGGGAGAGCAGTTTCACCTGATGGTTTTGATTGTTCCTTGTTTTAATGCTGTTTAAATATTTCTTCCAAATACTCTTTCTTTCTTTATTTGTTCAATTGAACAAATAAATGCTCAAGATGGTATTCATAGAATTCTCTTCTTCAGTGAAATAAGTTAGGTGGAAAAAGTGAGTGACTAAACCCAAAGCTATCTAGTGACTCTCCATAACTGGGCAAAAACTTGACCCTATCCCTATCCCTATCCCTATCCCTATCCCTATCCCTATCCCTATCCCTATCCCTATCCCTATCCCTATCCCTATCTCAGTGATGGCTAACCTTTTTGCTGTCGCGTACCAAAAGCGGGGGAGTAGGGAGGGGTCGTGGGTGCTGGTGCCCATATCCATAATTAAATGCGCCCCGCCTTCCCACCCATGCGCACGTGACCCCCCCATTTCCCCCTGCTTTTGGCACGTAATGGCCTGGTGGGCCCGGTAGGCCCATTTTCCCCCTCCCTGGACTCCAGAGGCTTTCTAGGAGCCTGGGGAGGGCAAAAACAGCCTTCCCCATCCTCCTGGAGGCCTTCTGGAAGCTGGAAACAGTCAGTTTCCCGACTTCCGGTGGGACTGGAAGGCCTGAAAATCATTTGGCTGGTGTGCGCATGCGCGCTGGAGCTGACTAGGGCAACATCGCGTGCCCACCAATATGGCTCCGTGTGCCACCTGTGGCACCCGTTCCATAGGTTCACCATCACGGCCCTATACCATTTCAGACAAGTGACTGTCCAGTCTCTTCAAAAAAACCTCCAGTGATGAAACACCCACAATTCTGGTGGCAAGCTGTTCCACTGGTTAATTGTCCTCACTGTTAGGAAGTTTCTCCTTAATTCCAGGTTGCTTCTTTCCTTGATTAGTTTCCATCCATTGTTTCTTATCCTGCCCTCTGGTGCTTTGAAAAATAAATTGACCCCCTTCTCTTTCTGGCATCCTCTCAAATACTGGAATATTGCTATCATGTCCCCCTAGTCATTCTTTTCTCTAGTCTAGCCAAACCCAAATCCTGCAACCATTCTTCATAAGTTTTTGTCTCTATGCCTTTAATCATCTTAATTGCTTTTCTTTACACTTTTTCAAAAGTTTCAACATCTTTTTTGTAATGTTATGACCAAAATTGGATTTCGTATTCCAGGTGTGGCCTTACATTTATAAAGTGGTTCTAATACTTCACATGCTTTTGATTATATGCCTCTTTTTATACAACCAAGGATTGTATTAGCTTTTTGGGCTGCTCCCACATACTACTGACTCATATTTAAATGATTGTCCATAGGACTCCAAGGTCACTCTCACAGTTACTGTTTTTAAGTTAGGTTTCACATAATCTGTAAATTTTGGTTTTTCCTGCCTAAGTGTAAAACCTTCTCCACATTAAATTTCATTTTGTGGCATAGGGCTCATCGTTCAAGTCTATCAAGATCTTTTTTGGATCCTGAGCTTGTCTTCTGGGGTATTGGCTATTCCTGCCAGTTTAGTGTCATCTGCAAATTTGATGAGTTCCCCTTCTACTCCCTCATCTAAGTCAATTTCAAAGATATTGAAGATTACTGGGCCTAAGATGGAACCTTGTGGTACCTCACTGCTTACTTTCCTCCAAGTAGATGTAGTACCATTAAGGACAACTCATTGAATATAGTTTGTCAGTCAGTTACAAATCCATCTGGTGGTGATGTTATCTATCCCACATTTTTCTAGCTTACCAAGAAATAGTTTGTGGTCTGCTTTGTTGAATGCCTTGCTAAAGTTTAAGTGCTCCAATAATACCTTAAGATTTTACCTTTTTGGTGAATGGATGCTAATTGTTGTAAATTTATGTCTGCATACACACATGCAAGTTGTATAAAGTTATCAGCCAGGTAAGCAGCAATATGAATTTCCTACACTGTATCGCATATATGGGGGGGAGGACCCTAGAATTTTCAGCGTCATATCGTCAGACGTCATATCGTCACCGCTACCAGCTCGGCGGAACCGGGAGGAACCCACCACTGGATAAGGTTAGTCATAAATCCTCAAAACAGTCCGGCAAATATATTTAACCTGGAACTTCAGTTTGCCTGTTTCTGATTTGGGTCAATCTGGCTATTCTTACATTTCCCCTCATTTCTTCATGCTGAACAAAACTGGTCTTTTGCACAGGGATATACTTTAAAGAAATTGTATAAGGACATTGTAATTTAGTATTGACTGACATGGCACAGGAGAGTTCTCTCAAACTCAGTTCCCCATTTGTAAAATTGGAAATAATCATGAGACACTATTTCAGGTGCCTTCGGTCTTAAATTGGTGACCTACTCATAGGTAAATGGAAAAAAGGATAATAAAATGATCCAAGATAGCATGCAATATCTTTTCAGAGCAGACCTGTCATCATCTCAGGTTCAGTCAACTCACAACTCTTGCAAAAAAATATTGGAAGCACTCCTGTGATTCAAAGTTATGTTCCGAGGTGCGTGAATGAAAAGGAGGGGCCCATTGTGTCTTGAAGTGCAGCCATGTGAGCATGAAGGAGGCATCAGCCTTCTCTGCTTCTGTTATTCATTTTGCTCAATCAGCTATGAAAAGGATTGTAATCTATTATTGTCTTGTGCCAAAATATATTAGAGTATGTTGATGTCCTTCAGTTTCTCTTCCCACGTAATAGTCACTTTGTCCCAGACAATTGAAAAGCAGGAAAAATCTCTGCCTTCTAACAAAGCAAAAATCTTTCACAGGAATTCCCTTTGGGGATCTGTAGAATAATATCAGGACAAAAGTAGTTTGCGATCACAGATCACAGTCTATAGGATAATGGAAGTTGTGAAGCCATTCTGACAAATGCACATCTTGACTTTTTCCGCTCTTCTCCTTTCAGTCCATGAGTGCCATAAAAGGGACTGTAAAGTCATAATCATAATCATAAGTTTATTTGTCAAGCATATATAAGATAACAGGTAAAAGTATAAACATAACTTGTATACATGAAAAGAGTAAGTAAAAAGGAATATTAGGAGAGGGACGGTAGGCACGCTGGTGCACTTATGCACGCCCCTTACAGACCTCTTAGGAATGGAGTGAGGTCAACAGTAGACAGTTTAAGGTGAAAGTTTTGGGGGTTTGGGGAAGAAACTACAGAGTCAGGTAGTGCATTCCAGGCATTGACCGCTCTGTTACTGAAGTCGTATTTTCTGCAATCAAGTTTGGAGCAGTTTACCTTAAGTTTGTATCTATTATTTGCTCGTGTATTGTTGTGGTTGAAGCTGAAGTAGCCATTGACAGAAAGGACATTGTGGCAAATAATTTTGTTTTGTTTTGTCTTTGGAATGAGTGCCACAATTTAATCATATGTCAAATGCTCAATAATTAGTCAAGCACAAACCTGCATTTAAAAGAGCAGAACATCATACAGCACGGAAAAAGGTGGCTTAGGAAAATAAGTAGAACAGCGAGGGGGGGAACAGCTGTGCCACGTAATTTAGATTAGCTAGAAAGCAGGATTTCCTGCTTTCTAGCAAATATAAATCACACGGCCAGCTGATTGTCGGAAATACCAGTTCAGACGAACTGGTAGCATTTTTTTTACTACTGGTTCACCCAAACCAGTAGCTTTTATTATTATTGGTTTGCCCAAACCGGTGCAAACCGGTAGCATTCAGCCCTGCCTGTAATTAAATATATATTGGTAGACCCATTTAATTTTGATTTTGGCCCCATGCAATGTTTCTTCACCATTGCTGTGGTCAAACACATTATTCAGAAGGATGCAGGTTTTGACTGACATAAAAAAATCCCTATTTCTACTCTAGGATATTATGCATATCTTCTCAGTATGCATATTTTTGTCTACTTCATTATTAATAACTGAGTTTTTAAGTTGCATCTTAATTCAGGAAGTACAGTTTAGGTAGAAATTACATGTATTGTCTATTGTCTGTGGAAAGATTTAAAAGGGTGCTTCTCTTTACAATGTGCAGAATCCTTTGAAACTATTATACAAAGCAACATGGCTCTGCCGTTTTCAAAAGCGAAACCAAATGACCATGCTGTTTCACCTTGAATAACTTCAAGGCTTTGTCTAATAATCAGAAGAATCTTGTGACATGGGCAATCCACGTGTACAGAAGTCACATAATAGGAGCGTTGAAAGAGAGTTCTGGATTTTTAAAAATATGAAATCACCTAAATGGAACATATGAGAATAGTTTGATGATTGTAGTCCAAACACATCTTTTATTTTATTAAGATTACATGACAAATCAAATCACAGAAGGAGATGGGGATCATGCTCCTTTCCTGTTTCATCAATACATGCACTTGCTCTGGCCTCATCTGAACATGGCTGAAATTCTCTTCACAATATCTGTAATCATAAAAATTGGCCTACTTGTAATCTGATGAATAGAAGCAGGTCTTAATCAGAGAGACCAGGGCAGATCAGCATAGAAGACATCGGGTTTTGGACCCTTCTGCTTCAAAATTTGAGAATTCATGCATTCTTTCAAATTCATGAAGGGGACACTAATTGGGATTATAGACCTACTTCAAGGTTGGGAGAAGAAATATATCCATATTTACTACTGGTTTTCTTTAAAAAAAATCCCCTACAAATATCTCCTGATTGAATAACATTTTTGGAATTTCCAGGGAAGCAAAAAAATGCCTCTGAAGGCAACAATCAAAATTTCTTAGGAAAGGGATCTGATATTTCCTAGATACATAATTGGTTATTGAATACTTCAGGGAAAAAAGAAACAATACATGCGAGAGGAGATCTGTAGATCCAAAAAATGCCATTTCACTCTACCTTCTGCTTGGTGGGGATAATCTGATATTATTTCCTGAAGATTATTATGTGTTTAATCTGTAGGAATATTTCCAAGAATGGATGGAGACAGACTAGGTTTGTATTTAATTTTCTAAAATGCATAACATAGTTAAGAGTTCTTGTCCCTCTGTTTAACCTCAGTCTGATGTAATTATATCGCATCATGTGGTTTTGCAGAAAGGGGTTTATAACAGAAATCCTTTCTGGTACAAGAGTCTCAGACCTTTTAAAGGTTAATTAAAGCTGGAAGAGAGCATTTCGTCAACTCATTTTTTTTAAAAAAAATAGTGCTACCATGTCCTTGCTTTTCCATTTTTAAGGAACAAAGACATATTAGCTAGAGTTTGCTTTCATTTCAACATGGGTTGCACTTGGCTGAAACAGCATTTCTGCTTCCAGAAGAATTTAACATTCTTTTATATCTCTAGATGGAAGACAGACTTTTCAAGACAGAGAGAGAGGGGGGGGGAGAGGGAGGCAGAGGGAGGGAGATCAACATGTTTAGAACTGCATGCTGTTAATATATGATTATCTGAAAAAAAAGTTACCAAAATGCTATTTATTGCATAAATATTTCTAAAATTGTATCTCATTTTTCTATCTATCTATCTATCTATCTATCTATCTATCTATCTATCTATCTATCTATCTATCTATCTATCTATTGTCAACTCACAAAGCATCCCTTACTTGCTCTTGAGTTGCCATAGGCCAGCAGGGATGGGAAACTGGCAAAATGGCACAGCAGCCAAAGACAGATGCACATTCCATGCTTATCTCTCTCAAGGCTGTAATCCCAGGTTACCTACAGTATCTGAAGGGGAGTGACTTCTACAACCTGCAAAATTGTTCTGTTGGCGAATGTGATTGATGTCACACCCTGGGTGGGGGGGAACAGGGTCATAATTGGAGCATAAATTACGTAAGGTCAGAGCTGGCTTCACTTGGGAAGTGCTGACATGAAGCTCCTAATAAATAACTGGATTTCTTCTGAAGCTTGGCTCAGGACTCATGATTTAATTAAGGCATCCGTCGGAACCCTGACACATATTTTTTAAAGATGCAGAATTATTTCTTCCAAGCCCAAAGTAGATTCAATGCCTTACTGTTGGATTACCCTTCTGATTCATAAATAATTTTTTTTATCAAAATTAAAATTCTCTTGAAAATATCTGAACATTTGTCAACTGTTCAATTCTTATGGAAGACTCAATGCCTGTTGCTTTGACAAGCTGAGACATTAGCCGTCTCCTCTGCAGCAAGACTCCCCATCATTTCAATTTAGTTTGGGTTCACAGACTGAGATTAGATTAAATAAAATAATCACCTTGGGCTATTTGTGCTCGCTTTTAAAGCACTTTGGAATTAATTCATTCCTTACAACAATAGTTGTTTTGTATTGTACACAGGAATAATACTATCACTATCATCATTGACTCTTAAAGATTCAACACACAGTTCACCTTTTCCTGACTAGATTAAAATGAAATTTATTGCTCTGTTTTCTGATTGCCAAGAATGATGTTTTGGTAGCTAGCAGTTTGCCTTTGAACCAGAAATGGAAACCTAGCTCAAGTCATTTTTTGAAGAACTGACCTTAACTTTTCTGGTAACTTGCCTAAATCTCTCTGGGAAGGTATCCCGTCTAAAATCATTTGCACAAATTATTTCTCTTAAGAAAATGCATACCTCCAAATGCTCATTATATTGAAAATAATGGCAAAAATACATTATGTTAGTGACAATTACTTCCAAAAGATGCCTATTAGGCCAAATATAAGATCGAAATATATGCAAAATAAGGTAGATGGGCACAATGTGTTCTCATTTTTATGTGGATTTATTTTTAAAATCATTCTCAAACTAAAACAGATATAAATCACAATAAATGTAATGTTAGACCTCTAAGATACCAAACAAACCTGGAAAGGCTAGATTTGACCATCCAAGTCTGGCAACTAATTAAAATGGTTGTCAATTTTAACTGTTTTAATGTGAACAGAGCTATTTCTTAGACCGTTTTACAGTAGTTTTGTCCATATATTATTCTAAGATGATTTCTGGACTGGGCATGAACTAATGACATATATAATGTTTTGAGATGTGTGTGTGTGCGTATGTCATGTGTGTGTGTGTGTATGTCACAAGTATCTGAATAGCCTCCCCTTAGGTATGTACTATAAATTTAAAAGACACTGGAAACAGGATGGCTGATTGGAAAGATGGTTTTTAATGGTGGACAGTCACCGGACCACATGATTTTGCAGGCACATGGAGTGGAGAGAGAGAGATTTATACCCTCTGTTGGGATCTGAATTTGAACTTGTATTCTGATTGGTTGTCAGACTCCCATGGGGCCATGCAGGGGGTCACTTTGTAGGTTGTGTTTTTGAGTCCCAGGCTTGGTTGACTCTTACTGGGTGATGATGTAATGAAAGGGCTTTGGACAATTCCTACTATGGTTCTGCCTGAAGGCGGTAGATCTTTGTTATGTTGACAAAGGTGTGGGGGGAGCTGAGTTTCTGCCTCCCTTTTAGGGGAAATATTCTACCCTTTTAATATTTAATATTTAATATTTCCCAAAATGTCTCATTTTCCTAGGAGAGGGGTGGGTTCCTACAAAACTAAATAATTTTATTACACTGCTTAACAAGGTGCCTACCTTTTCTCTTTTGATATAATCCATGGAAATATTTCTAAAAGATTTAACTTGTATACACTTACCTCAGGTAAAATCTGATTTAAACCATTGAGACTTATTGGATTAAACCTGTGTAGGATTGTGCTGCTTGATTCTGAAGAGAATTCCTCTCAAAATCTTGAAAAGAGCGAAATAGGCAAACTGGCTTTTGAATCACAGTTATGTCCTAAATGCATACATTTTTTTCCTGTATAAACATTCTAGTTTTCCTCCAGATGGTTTCATTGGGTTGCTTTCTTGGGTGATACTAGTCCAGCTGCCTATCCACTTATATTCCCATCACTTGCTATTTTTTGTCAGGCAAATAAGCTAAAAACCAAAAAAAGGAAAAAGGAAAAAGGAAGGAAGGAAGGAAGAAAAGAAGGAAGGAAGGAAGGAAGGAAGGAAGAAAGAAAGAAAGAAAGAAAGAAAGAAAGAAAGAAAGGAAGGAAGAAAGAAAGAAAGAAAACCAGCAGAGCAGAACTTGCTGCTTTCATTAGTCATTAGTAACTTTCATTATTGTTGGGAAGAGTAATTTGCCTGACTCGGATGATAGTTTTGTCTATTTTCCACAGCTATGTAGACCAATGCTTTGGAAGAGCAGATGTTGTGTTTCTTTGGTTTTGTTTCATTTTTGAGCACATAACCTTGAACACGCAGATCTGATTCTACCTCTACTTCCATTCGATACTTGGAAGTTGTAACATGCCATTGAGCCGGCATTCCTCACTTTAATTTATGCATTCCTTTATACATTGTTTTGCTCCTGCAGTTCTCAAAGAGTTTTATGGCCCATTATTGAGTGACTAAAATGGGTGCAGTTTTGCAAGCCTCTGCCAGAAAATGTTTATTACTCTCATCATTCTTCTGAAAATCATGTTCCAGCAGGTCCAGGCAGCATGCAGAACATGGCACATGTGTGAATTAGCTGTTTCACACCCCTCTTACAATATTATCACCACTAATAAAACCAGGGGAAAGACCTTGGGGGAGGGGGAAGACTGCACATTAATTTGGTCACACAGCTTTGAAAAGCGATCTTTGTTAAGCCTGCAGATAAGAGAGGGCCATTACCCTTGTTTCTGAAAGTTACTGCCAATTGTTCAGGGAGACAATGCACAGAGGTGCATTTGCAATCAAGTGTAGGTCCAGTCGTCTGCATGCTGGCTTTTTAATATGAATACATTTTCAATGGGTCTCCAGGGTTGTTTTATTAAGCCTGAGATAGTACTTAAAAAATGTTTGAAGTTGCACAGCCATAGATTCAGAGAAACTCTAGACGATGTTTTAAACTTTGCTTCTAGCATAAAGAACACTGCGGGTAAGTACAAATAATGATAGGCTAAAATTACTTCAGATGCGTCTCATCTTTAATATTTGTATATTCTGGCTGAAAACTCACCTGCGCTATCCCCTCCTGCTGGACCAAAATCTAGGTCAGAGAAACATGACCAACCAATTTTTGCGCTCCCCAAATAATCTAAACCAGTCCTCAACAAAAACAGGCATATAAAAATACCTTTTTAAATGCGCGCTCAGGTTAAAACATGATTTTATGTGTGTGTATGTTTTGTATCTATATTTATTTACGTGTAGATTTAAATGCCAATTTTCATCCAAATGGTTGTTAAGTTGATTATTTAGAAGACTATATTAAACATTAAATTTATAGAGTAGCACATGGAAAAGACAACAGAAACAAACTGTCCTGCTTGATAAATCAAAATCACTATGGATTAGTCTGTATCTCAGTCATTTACAACTTAACCTGTACTTATTCATACATCCATTCTGGTAAATTTGAACATTATTTTGTGATATAAAAATGCCTGTAAAAAATGTGCCTTTGTACTGATTTTCTCACAAATATCAAATATAGAACATTTGTTTGGAAATTTCTCTAATATAAATGCATACACATACATTTGTATGCATGTTTGAGCCGAACTCTACACCCCAAAAAGATAGGAGTGAAAAATTTATAAAGAGCTCTGTTCTCATTTATACATGGTTCATAAAATGTAAAGTAAGTCATTTTGCTTTTTAGAAAAATGAAAACCAAGCAAAACTGTCTGACACCTTTCATTTTAGAACTGGGCACAAATTGTTTGCAGCCCCATTTTTTTTTTCTTGCTGCATCTTTCAGATTGGCCATTCAGCTGTATTTGGGTGTGTTCCCCCCATGTGATTTCCTTGTTGGCTAGATCTGATTATAGCATTGCGGGCTCCTAAAACTGCATGGGACATAACAGTCAGCAGGATTATAGGACAGTCTGAGCAAATGAGGCAGTTGACAAAGAAAGATAAAGACCACATTTCTAACAACAAGCAGCAACCTGCAAGCAAATTGATGCTACGATATTGAAATGACACCAGTGCTTAGCAAGGACTTCTTTTTAGTCATTTGTTCAACTGTATCAATGCATCAATTTTTGATGTTAATAGCAAATGAAAGAATGCTGTATGCAGCTAGAACAGAGCTTTGTTGCTATGAATAGTTCTGATATGCAGATAATTACTTTCATTGCTATGTTTATGCCCTCAGCTGTAGCAGACATCGCTGTCACAGTGTTGTCTGCTAATCAGCCATTTTATTAGCTGGTCTTTCCAAAGAGAAGATCTGTTCTTGCCTCCTCTGTTTTGGAAAGCCAAATATCTTACCACATCCAGCATTTTGTTATGTCAATATAATGATATGAATTTATTCATTGCAAGGCATTTTCATATTTGCATCTATCCTTCTCCCAAAAGGTGAATTTCAGCTTATTAAAGCCAGGTTTTAGAAATGTTGAGGGCTGCATTTCTCATATACAATCCCAACCACACACATAGACCTTCATATCATAGCCTATATATATTTTTTAAAGAGCCAATAAAGAGAGTGTTTATTTACAAATATTTTAAAGTCAATGTTCAAGGTGGTTCCATTATAGGGTGGATATCAGATTTAGTAGGCTTGAAAACTTTGAGAAAACTTTCTAACAGCAGAGCAAGGCTGAGAACACTGTTGTGTTTTGGAAGTGGAGAAAGGCAAAGACCAAGTAGTTACAGAAAGAAGAACAAAGCTGCTGAATTCCTTTGTTGGTTACATCAGAAAGACTGTCCTGTTAGCATGTATAAGGAGCATCTCTAATACATTTCAAAATGCTTCTTTGCTGACCCGACTAGCTATATTCTTCCTTTATTTAGAGCGTGTGGTTTGGCATAAATGCTGAATCCCTTTCTGACATTTCTCAAGGTCCTTTAGCGTCCAAGCTTGTCTTGATTTCCACAAGACAGCTGCAGTTTTCAGAACTTTGTAAAACTTCTCCTGCCAATTATCCCCATCAAAAAGAAAAGTAGGAGCAGCATTCTTTCTTTCTTTCTTCTCTCTCACTCAACATGCTTACATTAGCTGCCTATTAAAGTTATATGTAACCTCTATGTTCTTAACAGACCTTGCCTTCTGGTGATAGCTGCCTCATAGGACTGGATCACAGGAAATCTGGTTTTGCTATGGCTGCTGTTCTGTCCGCATTTGAAAGGCACCCTTCACTTATTTAGTGAAGTAGTAGTAGTTTGTTAAAGATGCGGTGTATAGTCCTAACTTGACACTAAAACATGTTATCTGACCATGTTATTTTAAAGATGTTACTTTAATTGATTATTTCATGGATCAAATAAATTGACATTATTATCTTACTCTAATTGGATAATTGGGGAGAGGTTTAAAAGTGAATCACTTAGAGGGTTTTCCTGTTACCAATAGTCCTCCTTTCACCAAGTCACGTTTAATGAGGAGACAGCTCTGTATCCCAAATATTTAAATACATTAAGCAGATATGCATTCTGCTATGCTAGAAAACACATCCTAGCATTTCACCTCTATGTACACAAACATGTATTTTCAATTCCATATGGTAAGTAGAAAACGCACAATAATATCACTGTGATCATTCTAATTAGTCACATTTCTACAACTAATTATTCAAGAACTTCTAACTTTAAAAAAAAAATAACATGTTGAAATTTCTGAGTTTTCATTAAAAAGGAGTCTTTTCTATATCACGAAAATCAGATGAGACTTAAAAGTTTTGTACCATCAATCGTCTGGAAAAGGAAAGAGGGTACTTTTTTCACAAAACTGGCCCAAAAAATTTAGAAGAAAGAAAAATCTGAATTAAAAAAATATATTATGACAATGTATTAATTTTGCAAACTAATGTCCAGGAATGAGCTAAAAATAGCTTAGAAAAGAATCCATGGGAAGATGTTATTGAGATATATAAATCATGAATTGTATCGAAAAGCTTTTCTTTTTCTCTTCAAATACTAGGACAGGTGCCATCTAGTCAGGTTCATTAGAGGGAGATTTGAAAGAACCCTCCCTCCCCCATAGCACATGTTGTAATTCATCTGGAGAATTCATTATCACAAAGTATAGCAATCGCTCCCTCCATGATAACCTTTAAAAGAGATTTGAATAAATACAAGGACAACCCCAAAGACTATAAGTCAATTACTTCCCATCTGAAAGCAAGCTAGCAAACCTCCAAATATCAGATATACAGATATACAGTGACACGACCATAGCTTCAACTGCTTCTTGTGAGCATCTTAGAAGTATCCTTTGGGCCACTGTGAAAAACAAAATATTGGACTAGAATGGGTACAGAGTTGATGCTACATTCTTATAATCTTCCAGCTTTTAGAACAACAGGGCTTCTTTAAGCTTCACAACTGCCAGAGTTTTATCAAGTTCAAGTAGGCACAAAAAGCCAAAATAATGTCAAAGTGAAACTAATCCAGTATTTTCTTTAATATCTATTTTACCCCTTGTGCCATATATTCTGATACAGCCGAGAGATGAACACCAAAAAAAAAAAAAAAAAGACTAGGATTACAGGGTTGGAATCTTTTGTTCAGGGACAGTAAATGAGGATCATCTGGTAATTTCAGTACTGAATTTCAGTAAAACCATTCTTGAGAGGTTGCTGTTCAACTTTTTCATAAAAAACAGAAATGGAGAACCCTCAGCCTTCATGGCTGTTCCATTGCTTTACAGAATTTGCCTTTGGAAACTTTTTTTTCTTTATATTTAAATGAAATCTAATTTATATCCATTCTTTTTGTCCTTTGTTTCTATAGTCATGAAGAATAATCCTTGCTGAACTTTCCTGTAGCTTCCTTTTATGTATCTGAAGATGGCTATTCTCCTAAGTCTCCTTTTCTTCAGACTGGGCATCCATGAGGTATATCTTCAAGTCCCTGTATCATTTTTGTTGCTTTCCTCCAAACAATCTTTAAATTGTTAATATCCTTCTGGAAATGTGATGTCAAGACTCATATATGGTACTCTATTTAGGTATTACTTTAGCACAATGGCTAGATGGAAGCAAGGACAGCTTTCATGCACCCCAAAGACAGCAAATGGTCAGATTTTCTGTCCAGGCTGTATAAAACAGGAAAACAGCAAAGTGGATTTTCATTTTGCTGTTACTTTTCAATCTGCATTGCTGGCCTCTGAGTGTTCTCATCTCCTGTCCTCAAAGTATCATTTCATCTCACAGATTTACAGGGGGCAGCACTGGCACTTCTGCTCTTCTCTCTCCTGTGGCCTTCTCCATTCCAATTCTTGTTTATCTTGTCAGATTCTGTAAGCGTGCTTTATATCCTGACGTTATTCCCTTGTTTTAATCTGTCTTGTCAGACTACAGGATGGGGGCAGATAGTTTTGAAGCCTGTTTTCTATATGGCAGTCTCCTTTGCCATCGTTTTTCATTGCTCTATTGTACAGTTGCTCCCTCTGCTCTTGGCATGGAGCATCTCTGCCCTCCCGATGCTCTCCAGATTTGTCGGCAGCCATGAACTGTTCACACTTGCTTGCAATCAGACAGCATCTAGATAACCTTCTCTTGGGGGAATTTAACCAAAGATTGTCAGCTGAAAGTTTCTCCCTTCCCGTTCAATCTCTCCAGACTCTCATTTAAATTAATAGTTAGAGATGAAGGGATGGAAGAGAAGCAAGGCAATGTTAAAAAAAAAAATCCTTGGAGGTTTAACTTTATGCATTTAAACTAATCCTGCAATGCATGAAAGTCTGTGTATTGCTGAAGGAAGAGGAAAAAGACAGGAGGAAGGGGGAAAGACCCCCTCTGAAACCTACCAGAGTTGAACTGCTAATCCATTTGAAAGAATGTTGCCTATTTCTGTCTCTTTCTGATCATCCACTTTGTAGGTTGCCTGCAGGGGAGGTGACAGGTTTTTCACCTTTGCAGCTGGCTCAGTGGAAGAGAATGAAGAAAGAACACAGAAGCAGAGAATTTCAACTTGTTTTATTATCTTTGAAGGAGCTTCATGAATACAGTTCTTTAAAGAGAACCCCATAGGTGCTACATGCTTTGCATCTTGGAGTATAGTTCATGATCATCAGAAGTAATGTAATTCAGACACAAAAATACAAGGTGAGGTTTCCCTGGTTCTTCTTTATTCTAAACGGTTGCCTGAAGACCCAAGTTTTGTGCTCAGGCCCTACTCAGCTAAAGCTACTAGACCTGGGATGTGGAAATCTGGACGATCATTCATGGGAAGGAAAGAGGTGGAGGTTTCTCTCTGTGTGTGTTTTGTAGGTTGGATCAGTAACTTAGCTTATCAATAGCATGCTAGGGGCTGCACACTACAATATACGGAGACCCCTGCAAAAGATGGGAGGGAAAAATGCAAAGAAATGGAAAGAAGCAGACAAAACATTTTTATAATGTAAATTATATTAACCCCAATGTATGCAATGTTTTCCCATTCTGTTCCATTAAAAACTACAGTTTAGAAGTGCTCCAGGAAAGTTTGAGCACTACATGCGAATGTGAGGAGGCACATGAAGCTGGGTTTTCTGGTTCTATACCCTGTTGGTCTAAAATATAACCTACAACCATCCTTTGCTGCCAATGCATTCATTTTCACTAACAACATTATGGAATTTAGGGCTATAAGTTGGACCACAAATACATCTCATTTGGGACTGTCTCTCCACCAGATTTTTTTTTTCTCGGTAGAGAAATACATGCTTTACCTTGAGTGACAGAACTGATCATTTATTTAAGTGGGCTAAACAAAACATTGCCAGATGAGTTATCTTTCCATTGGGACTCCTTATTTTTAGTAGATTTCTACATCCCTTTTTCCTGCCCATTTCTTGTAACCAGCTTCCAGGAGAAATGGTAGAAAGCAACAGCCATGTACTTCCCAAGGTGCGCTCTCTCTCTCTCTCTCTGTATGTGTGTGTGTGTGTGTGTGTGTGTGTGTGTGTGTGTGTGTTTTGGCCTGAATTAAGTGAAGTCACTGTGTCACTTTGTTTCTAATACAGGAATCAGCCAAACTAACTGTTGGATACAGAAATCATGCAATTCACTCTCAAAACTAGATCAGAGCTTCTGAAATGACAGATATGTTCTGGGTCATTTTGAAGACAGTGCAATCAACCTGTATTGCAGGTCAGAAATAAATTCAGAGAAAGAAAGTGTTTCTCTGCTATGATCTGGAAATGAAGATGGATGCTCTTCAGACCTTTGTGTTCAACAGGACGTCAGGGAGAACAAGCTGAAATTGATTGTCCAGGTGGATATATAGAATAGACTTCTCATGGGATGGGGCTCTATATCTAGAGAACTAGTGTAAAAATATTACCATGAAAACACTGCTATGGTGAAAGGTGGTCGCCATGGCGGTGCTGGCTTCTAACCCCCACAACCCCATGGTCTTCTTTGATGTCACCATCGGTAGGCAGGAATTGGGCCACATGAAGTTGGAGCTCTTTGCCAACCTAATGCCCAAGAGGACCGAGAACTTGAGGCAAATTTGCATGGGTGAATTCAAGGAAAAATGGTGCTCCCATCAGTTACCAAGGCAGCACTTTTCACAGGGTTATAAAGAATTTCATGATCCGAGGAGATGATTTTGTAAGTGGAGATGGCACCGGAGTAACCAGCATCTATTGGGGACCTTTTGCTGATGAGAACTTCAAACTGAAACATTTGGTTCCCGGCTTGTTCTCCATGGCTAAAAGCAGTCCCAGCACCAACAGCTGCCAATTCTTCATCACATGCTCCAAGTGTGATTGGCTCAATGGGAAACACGTGGTTTTCTGTAAAAATAATCAATGGGCTTCTAATCATGAGGAAATTTGAAAATGTGCCCACTACCAAATAATCAACCAAAACTCCCAGTGGTGTTCTCTCAGTGAGGAGAGATGTAGGTTGATTTTTTTCTTCATCTGGAGATGCCAAGCGGTTCCCGGCCGCTGATCCTTCATTCCCACATTCCATGTGCCTATCCCCTCCCCTTTGTAAATAAAAAGATTTCTTAAAAAAGAAAAGAAAAAGAAAACACTGCTGTAGTATTTCTTAGTACAGGTAAACCTCGACTTAACAGCCCTTCATTTAGTGCCAATTCGAATTACAACCGCACTGAAAAAAATGACTTACAACATTCATGACTGAGGGACATGTTATTGGTCATTTGCAACCATCCCAGCCATCTTCTGATAAGCAAAGTCAATGAGGTTAGTCTGCTTCGCTTACAACCGCGTGATTTACTGAGCAACTGCAATGATTCACTTAACTGTGGCAAAAAAGGTTGAAAATCAAGCAAGACACACATGCCTTGCTTAGCAATGGAAATTCAGGTTCCAACTGTAGTCCTAAATTGAGGACTACCTTAAAATCATCAAGACAAATGTTGATATAAAATAGTTCCACCAAAGTCCTGTATCAGGTTGTTTTTCTACGCAAAGCAATAGCACACACTCTTTTTCCTCCTTACAGTATTTTTCTTTTATGTACACTGAGAGCATATGCACCAAGACAAATTCCTTGTGTGTCCAATCACACTTGGCCAATAAAAAAATCTATTCTATTCTATTCTATTCTATTCTATTCTATTCTATTCTATTCTATTCTATTCTATTCTATTCTATTCTATTCTAAATTCGGGCATCCAATACACATATCATATCATACATACATACAAAGACGCAGCTTGCATTTGTTTGAAGCTTGGTCCCATTAAGGGACAGCTATAATTTCTCTCAGCCACCACCAAAATAGAATCCAACAAAAAAGCAAGGTTATTTTTCCAATCTGGAAAACTTGTAATATTAACCAGATAGGACTGAAATGGAGGAAATGAGGCAGCTCATAACCAAACAGATGATGCATTTGATTGATTTAGATCATGGAAATTCCACACAATGTTCTGATTTTAATTTGCACTGACTATAGGAGCAATCATCCTTTCGGAGTAAATCAACTGCCAAGCGCCCATCACAGGGTACTCCTGTGGTTGTATTAGTTCAGCAGAGGGCAAAGACCTCAGCAAATGTATCAAAGGCTGATTACAATAGAATGACTTTACTACTTGGGGTGGGGAGGGAGACATAGAAACCAACCCTAGGATGTTGGTGCACCTTTGATTATGTTGCAACAATGGTTAGAATGCAGTATTGCAGGCTAACTCTGCATTCTGACAGCCAGGAGCTTGATCCTGACCGGCTCAAGATTGACTCCTTCCAAGGTCGGTAAAACGAGGACCCAAATAGTTGGGGGAAATATGCTGATGCTGTAAAATGCTTAGAGAGGACTGTAAAGCACTATGAAGTGGTATATAAGTCTAAGTTCTATTGCTATTGTTACCTGGAATTAAGGAGATACTTCCTAAAAGTGAGAACACTTAACCAGTGGAACAGCTTGCCTTCAGAAGTTGTGGGTGCTTCACAGTGGTGAAATCCAAATTTTTTTACTACCGGTTTTGTGGGTGTGGCGTGGTGGGTGTAGTGTGGCTTGGTGGGCATGGCAGGGGAAGGATACTGCAAAATCTCCATTCCCTCCCCACTCCTGGGGGAAGAATACTGCAAAATCTCCATTTCTACCCTCCTCTGGGGCCAGCCAGAGGTGGCATTTACCAGTTCTTCAAACTACTCAAAATTTCCACTACTGGTTCTCCAGAACCTGCTGGATTTTACCCCTGGTGCTTCATCACTGGACGTTTTTAAGAAGAGACTGGACAGCCACTTGTCTGAAATGGTATAGGAACTCCTGCTTGAGCAGGGGGCTGGACTAGAAGACCTCCAAAGTCCCTTCCAGTGCTGTTCTGTTCTGTTCCATTCTAATTTAGGCATTTGGGGGAAAAAAAATCAGGAATGTTTAGTCCAGAGTTTTAAAAGAATGAATCTCTGTGCTGATAGAGAAGTTGTAAATGCCCCTTTGTAGGTTTATAACAAAACCTGTGCTTTTAAACCAGCTACAATGCCAGCTCCATCCCTTCAACAGTTTCAGAAGAAAACACACTTCCTGAGACTTCTTGGAAAAGTTGCTGCTTTAACTATACTGGTTATTGCTATAATGTGCCTAGCCTGTCCCTTCAGGTTAGTGCTGAGTTTACAGACCCCTGCTGGGTAGAACAATGTCTTTGAGTCAGGATTCGCAGCAGGAATCTGGCACACTCGGCAGGAGCTCCATGACCTTAAAGGAAAGGGACATCGGCACTTTTCTATTTTATCTTTTCTCTGGGCAGCTCTGTATCTCACTGCTGACCTGGATGAATGGAAGGGTGAAAAAGATGCTATTCCTATCAATAAATAAGCTTACACAAATTCATTGTGATTGATCTCACATGTTGCCGTGAGCTTGCTGTTCCCATTTAGCTCAGGTGGCATCAGCAATATCCTCTTAAAGCCACAGCCGGCCGCAGGTATGAACCATTCCTTGATCATCATTATTATTAATATTTTTTACCTCTTCTCTGAATGCTATCACAGGTACTTTCCGCAGAAGAGATCAACATAGAGATGCAATAGCCATCGCCATTTAATGTCAGCAATAGTACACTGCAATGCTAAGTAAAATGCTTGACTGGGAAGCTGAAAAAAGAATATTGCAGTATTACGTAGATATAGTTAAACTGATTTTGTAGAGATTCATTTGAAATGTTGATATACTACCTGAAAAGGTGGTTCACCACAATACCAGTACGGGACATATAATTCCTGTTGACATGGAGTTTCCCCTGAAATTCACTTAGACACTGTTTAATAATGGGAATGTGTCTATAATGTCACAATTCTATAGGTCCTCAACATTTTTCAACTTGGCAGCCTTGTGTGAAGGGGGGCAGGGAGAGAATGGCTCCATGCACACACAACTCCATTTATGCAAGTGGAGCTTTGCATGCGAGTCCAAGTACCTGCTGCTTGCGCAAATGGAGTTGCGGTGTATATGCACACTTGCCCGCTATTTGCTCAGCCCGGTTTCAAATGGTCCACAATCCTTTAGTTGAGGACTCTTGCTATAGGAGCAACTGGTTCTCCATGCAATATAAGTGGCTGGTAATAACTTTACACATGGCTTGGGACCCAGGTGTCAGTTGAAATCACTTGCTCCAGTAGAATCTTATCTGCCCAAAGTATAATATTAAAAGTTGCTACTTCTCATCAGGCATTGCAAGAGAAGAGTAGCTCCCTGCAGGAGTTCCCCTCCTGGAAAATCAATTACTCTGGGAAATAAGATCAGCATCCTCACTGTTAATTTTCAAAAGGATCCTTAAAATCTGGTTGATTAGGCAAGTATCAAGGATTTAAGGAGACAGTATAGTATGATCCTAGATCCTGTATGCGTGTTGCTCTTTGTAAGTTATTTAGATTTATTTGAAGGAGGCAGCATGAAATTACCTATACTTTATGAATTTAAAAAATCACCGTGTTATGTTCATGTTAAATTTAAAATGTTTGATTTCTACCAACTGGGGATGTTGGTGGAAATTTCCTTTTTGTGGTATGTTGGCTCCTCTATCACACAGGAAACACAGAGAGTTCTAAATGGCTTACTTTGAATCATGGTAATTATTTCCATAGCAGTATCCCAAGTCTTTCATGGTAACAGCATGGAAACTACGCTGTAGAAAAGCCTAAAGCTCAGATATACAGAATCAGTGTTTCCGTGTTATTATGGTTCGTGTTTTCCCTCGGATGTTAGCCAAACATTCTGGCTTAAAAGTTTCTGTTTTGTTCCAGGGAAGGCAGACCAGCTGGGAAGAAGCTGATAGCACTGGCATGCTCAAGAGTCATAATTACCATTATCCATGCACCTCTGCAATTGATTAAATTAAGGAGTGGTGCCTGCCTTTCTCCTATAATTTGATTGATGGGAATTTCTAAAGAGATTTTGGTTCCTGCCAATGTCTGCAATTAAAACCAGCCCCCTGCCAATAAATCTATGTGGGTAGGAGGTTGAAATTGGCTAGTTTAGCACTCTGGCAAACATCCCTCCCCAAATTGTGAGGTGTTCCTGTTATGTCCGTATATGGGCATTCCCACCGGATTGGCTAGTCCACCGGCGGGAGATTTGAAGATCTGTCATTGGCCGGCTTGCCTGCCGACTCCCTTTATAAGGCGAGCCCGGCAGCACAGTCAGCTGTCTTGATTCTCTTAATAAAAGTGCTGAATGGACCCCTCGCTGCTCACGTATTCTTTTTCCCTGCGCCAATCTAACACTGGCGATGAAGGATTTCAAGAACCACAGCGAAGAACCTCATGGCATGATTGTCACCCAGCCTGACTCAACAGAGCAAGTCACTGAGCTGGAGTCACTTAGAGCTGATAGCACAAGAACCATGGCAGTGCCACAAATCTCACTGGCACCATTCAACCCCGATCAGGAGAAGTGGAAAGCCTATATGATTAGGTTCCGCCAATTCCTGACTGGCAACGGCTATGAAGACCTGGAGGACAACTGCAAACAAGCCTTGTTCCTGGCACATTGCGGATCGGCAGTCCTGGAGATGGCCATTGACCTCGTGGCACCCGAGGACATCGAGACCATGGCGTGGAGTGACCTCCAAGACGTTCTCCAGGAACACTATGCCCCAACTGGCACACCAATGGCAAACAGATTCACCTTCAGCCAACGGAATCAACAGGAGGGCGAATCCATAAAGGACTTCGTGGCAGAACTATGGAAGTTGGCTGCCAACTGCGAGTTCGATCACATGGACAACGCCATCCGAGATCGCATCGTCTTTGGGATGCGGGACATCTCCCTGCAGAGAAAGTTGCTGAGCAGGAGAAAGGTCTCGCTAAAAGATGTGATTGAAGAAGCCAAAGCTGCAGAAACATCAGAGGTGGCAGCGGCAGCGATGCGGAGAGCCAAGGCAGTCCATAGAATCAAGAAAACCTCATCCGGGGAATCCACCACGGGATCTGAGTCGGACGAGGAAATGGCGGTCCATAAGGTCTCCAGGCCACCAAGACACGAAACCACACAAAATGGCGACCAAGGGGAGAGCTGTGCCAGCTGCAACAGCGACCACGTGAGAGCCAGATGCCGGTGGAGAGATGCAACCTGCCGACGTTGCCAATGAAAAGGCCACATCGCTGAGGCCTGCATAGCTCCAGAACCTGTCCAGGAGAAAGCCAAGCCGGAAAACCATGATCACTAGAGGACATCCAAATGGTCCTATCAACCAAGGCACAAAGGAGATGGGTACCCGCGAAGTGGAGCAGTCCACCAAACCACTATTGCCCACACAGATGACCACAATGCCATAGAGTTCATCGTGACTGTGCATGTGGAAGGGACTCCATGTGCCATAGAAGTAGATTCAGGCTCAATCTACTCCATTATGGACTGGCAGCATCTCAAAAAGCTGAAACCGCAAATCTCAAAGAGCCAAGTGCAGCCGCTTCACGCAAGGCTTGTCGATTTCAGCAGAAACTCCATCGGGGTCCTGGGGAGAGCTTCACTAATAATAATACTAATAATACTAATAATACTAATAATAATACTAATAATACTACTACTACTACTACTACTACTACTACTACTACTAATAATAATAATAATAATAATAATAATTTTATTTCTATACCGCCCTTCTCCCGAAGGACTCAGGGCGGTGTACAGCCAGTTTAAAAACACAAGACACAACAATAATTAAAAATTAAAATAAATAAATTTGGCTGATTTAAAACTCTAAAAATTAAAATGCCCCAATTTAAAATGATTATATTGACAGCCCTGCCTGGCTGTCTTCAATGCGCAGCGGAACACCCGGAGGTCGGAGATCTTACGTATTTCCGGGGGCAGTTCATTCCACAGGGCTGGGGCTCCCACAGAGAAGGCCCTCCCCCTGGGTGTCGCCAGCTGACATAACTTGGCTGATGGCACCCTGAGGAGACCCTCTCTGTGGGAGCGGACTGGTCGGTGGGAGGCTATTGGTGGCAGGAGACGGTCTCGAAGGTACCCGGGTCCTATGCCATGGAGCGCTTTAAAGGTAGTAACCAACACCTTGAATTGCACCCGGAAGACCACTGGGAGCCAGTGCAGCTCGCGCAGGAGGGGTGTCACACGGGCACAACGGGTTGCACCCATAACCACCCGCGCGGCTGCATTCTGGACCAGTTGGAGCCTCCGAGTGCTCTTCAAGGGGAGCCCCATGTAGAGAGCATTACAATAGTCCAGCCGGGAGGTGACAAGGGCATGAGTGACCGTGCGCAAGGCGTCCGGGTCCAGAAGGGCTGCAACTGGCGGATCAGGCGAACCTGATAAAAAGCCCCCCTGGCCACGGCCGTCATGTGCTCTTCTAAAGACAGCCGTGCGTCCAGGAGGACACCCAGATTGCGAGCCCTCTCTGTGGGGGGCAAGGATTCACCCCCAATAGTCAGCGATGGCGTCTGCTGACTATATCGGGACGCTGGCAACCACAGCCACTCAGTCTTGGATGGGTTGAGTCTGAGCCTGTTCCTCCCCATCCAGGCCTGTACGGCCTCCAGGCAGCGAGACATCACATCAAGGGCATCGTTGGGGTGGTCTGGGGTGGAGATGTACAGCTGAGTATCATCAGCGTACAGGTGACACTTCACCCCAAAACCACGGATGATCTCACCCAGAGGCTTCACATAAATGTTGAACAGAAGAGGTGAGAGGACCGACCCTTGTGGCACTCCCCATGCGAGATGCCTCGAGGTCGACCTCTGCCCCCCTGCCAACACGAACTGTGAGCGGCCGGAGAGGAAGGAAGAGAACCACCGCAAAATGGTGCCCCCTACTCCTAATCCTCTCAACCGCTGCAGCATGATACCATGGTCGATGGTATTAAAAGCCACTGAGAGATCTAATAGGACTAGGACAGAGGAGCAACCCCTGTCCCGGGCCCTCCAGAGATCATCCACCAACGCGACCAATGCCATTTCTGTGCTGTGCCCCTGCCTGAAGCCCGACTGGTACGGGTTGTGTCAGTGCGACCTACCCATCACCATCGTTAAGGACAGCTGCCCGACCCTGCTTGGAGTGGAGTGGTTCGAGCCTCTAGGGCTCTCAATCAGAGGAATCCATCAGATTCAGCAGGATGAACTCGACAAGCTCCTTGAAGAGTTCAAGGATGTCTTCAATGGCAGCTTAGGTAAATTCTTGGGGAAACCCATGTCTTTCAATTTAGATACCTCAATCACCCCAATTCGGCTCAAGCCTCGCAGGGTTCCATTTGCACTTTGGCCTAAGGTAGATGCTCAGTTGGATAAACTGATCGCCCAAGGCATATTGGAACCAATCAATCATGCTGCATGGGAGACCCCCATTGGGACCACAAAGAAGCATGATGGATCTGTGCGCATCTGCTCTGATTATAAATGCACCATTAACCAGGCATTACAGCAGAGCGCATACCCAGTCCCAGTGGTGCAACATCTGTTGCATTCACTGGGGAGTGGGACCATATTTGCAAAACTGGACCTGGCCCAGGCTTACCAGCAACTGTCAGTCGACGAAAAAACTGCGGAGGCTCAGACTATTGTTACCCACCAGGGTGCATTCAAAGGCAACCGCCTCCAATTTGGAGTCAGTGCAGCCCCTGGCATTTTTCAATCAAGGATAGAGCGCCTTCTCCAAGGCATTCCAGGGGTGGTGCCGTACTTTGATGATGTACTAATCTCCGGCACCTCCAGATCTCAACTCAATGAGGTAGGCTTACCACAACCAAACGAGGTAGGCCTGCGCCACCCCGGCGAGGTGGGCCTACAACACCCAGTCCAGGTAGACCTACCACACCCAGATGAGGTAGGCCTACAACACCCAGACGAGGGAGACCTCCGAAACCCCGGCAAGGTTGGGCTGCTCCACACCGGCGGAGCAGGCCAACTACCACCACTGGAACGCGAGGACCCCCAATGACAATCATGATGGCTGCAGCAACAACTGAGAACAAGGACCCAGATGACAGCGGACACCTCTAGCGCCGAAAACCATCCGCAGAGTGAAGGGAAAAGAACCATCGCCTTCCGGGTTCCTGGCATCCAGTCCTGATCAGTGGTGAGTTGCAGCATCCGAGGCATTGTTCCCCGGGGCCATCAGGGAGTCCTGAGAACCCAGCCGGAGGTACTGGGCCAGAGCCCTCACACTCGACGGCCGAGTTCCGGACGGTTCCAAGGCAGAAACGGAGAGAGACAAGAGCCTCGTCTGCCCGGGTCGACAGCGAGGCAAGAACTCACGATCTCCTCACGAAAGAAAGAAAGAAAGAAAGAAAGAAAGAAAGAAAGAAAGAAAGAAAGAAAGAAAGATTTTTGATGCTTCCTGCCAGCTTTCCACTCCTTTCTACTGCCACTGCTTTTTGCCCATTCATGGTCATTCTCTTTCTCTGTTTAGATAAGGAAACATCTCTGAAACAGAACCAATAGGTCACAAGTTGTCTAGTAATAGCTTGGCCTATAAAGCTCAGAATAACATAACATCAGGTTATATGGCTCAGGATCTCAAGATATACACCTCTAACCTAACGTAGATGCTGAGCATCTGCTACAAAAGTGGTTTGTTGTCAGATTATTGTATGTACAAGGATAAAAAGATTTGGCAATACCCACAATAGAGGAATGATGGTGAAGACGAATAGAAGTTGTTGAGATGGCCAAGTAGACTTGTTTGAATAGAGAAAATCCATATCTACATTGATTGCCCCCTGGAAATCCCTTATGGACTTTTTATGCAAAACATAAAGAAATGAATTTATGATTAGATAGGATAAATTATAGAAAGAATAGAGACAGGGTATGCTGTAATTTTAGAGAAAGAGGTAAATCTATGTTCGTATGTATAACTGTATGAAGAGGATCAGAAACCACTTTATATATCTTTATATCTTTTTTCTTTGTTATTTTTCTTTTTGCCTTTTATCTTTCTCTTTCATTTCTTCCTTTACCTTTTCCTCCTCTTATTCTATTTTAATTTATATTAATTTTCACTCTATTTTTAAAACTTTCATTAACATTATACCTGTGTCATGGAGTGCTTTGTGTCATGGAGGTGATGCAATTTTCTTCCTCTCAAGGTGAAGTGACAGTACGATCTTCCTAGAGAAGATACTTTGAGAAGATACTTAGAGAAGATGCTTTGTGCAGTAAAAGCCGGACAAAGCTTATGCACTTGAGTTACACTTGCACAAAACCCTGTTGGAATAGGGAGCATCAGAAATGAGATGGACTCAAGCAACAAAATCCACTTCACTTCAGTGTTAGAAGTGGAGTGGGCAGAAGAGGTTGGTTCATAATGCAACTTTGAAGGGAAGAAGCACAGCTTTAACACAAATTTCTTTCCAAGGTAGCTATCCAAAGTAGCTGCTTAGTCTTTCTGCAAGTGAAAAGTGATTTCTGGTGATTTCATTGAATGTTCCTGGCAACACTATGGAACTAATTTGCCCTTACACAATCCTTCCTTCCTTCCTTCCTTCCTTCCTTCCTTCCTTCCTTCCTTCCTTCCTTCCTTCCTTCCCTCCCTCCCTCCCTCCCTCCCTCCCTCCCTCCCTTTTTTTTTCTGGGGGTAAGCACTAACCAGGATTAAATTTACTTGCATCTTTGAGATTAGCCAATTATGGCTTTCTTGGGATCACCACGATACGTATGTATCAAGGCAAGTGCAATACAGAAAAGCATTATAGAACATATCCACATTTAAACAATGTAGAAATTGCCTATATTAGGAAAATATATTTGCAACTGACTATAAATGTTCATATAGATATCTTATCCCTATTGATGTTAACTAATGACATTTTACTTAATAAAACGTTTGATTGGTTAAATGAAAAGCTGAAAGAAAAGTTTCTAGATTAGGCCTTTGTAGAATTTTTCAGAAATTATTGAATTGACCTTCAATTTACTGTGAACGTTTTACATACTTTTTGGCTATTTGTGTGTGTGTGTGTGTGTGTGTGTGTGTGTGTGTGTAATTGCCTACCCTATGCCTTTCCTACATTGCTGCCAATTAATTTGGTACAGGCAACACTTGGTCTTTGCTGGGGGAAGTGTTACAAAAATAGTGGGTGAGGCAAGACAACATTAAATTTGATTTCAATTCTTCTACATGGCAATTTAATTAACCTTGAATTGAGTGTATGTCATCACAGTTATGTATTTAATAATTTTCTTCTTCTGGAACATAAATATTAGAACTTACTAATAATTTTTGAAGGTCTTAGTGGGGTAGACTCAAGTTTCATTTTCTTTTCTTTCTTTTTTTTGGAGCCCTGAGGTCTCAGGTTTTACACCTCTGAGGTAGAAGAAAATTCTCAGGGATGTAAAACATTAACCATTCATATTAACATACTCATTATTCATTTTAACATGCCCATCTTAAAAGGGACTGTGTTAAATGCCAACTTTGTTAGCTTTGACTTAGATTTTTCTAAGTCCTACTGTAAAGTCAATCTGGAAGCAGTCCATTGCTTGGATAGAAGCCTCGTTGTTTTCTCACTAATGGCTTGAGTCCTAAGATTTTGTTTTGTGAACAGAATTCTCCTTCTGTTCCTGGAGCGAACTTTAGGATCCAAGCCAATGTATTTCAATGTGTTTTTCTTGCTGTTAACTTGGAAAGTTTCAATGTGACACACTGTTGATTATAACAACCTCCTAAGTTTGAAAACATGGCACCTGAACCTACCAGGGTTAACTGCCTATAGTTATTGCTTAATTCTCTATGACATCACCTCCTTGATTATTGATATAAAATCACTCTAACCTCGTAATGCAATATACAGTCTACAAATTACACAAAGAAGGTGAGTATTTTATGTACAGTTCACTCACACACATACTCTCACACTCACTAATATACACACAGGCCCCAAATTAAAATCAGTGTAAGGGAAAGCTGATTACTAGATTATTGAAGTGGTTAACCTTCTTCCTGAGTGTTTGAGAGAAAAGGCTAATGAATGGTGGTAAAGAGTGAATGTGCATTTATAATAACAAATAATAATCAGGCGGAAACTTGGCACATAAAGTGCATGGCAAATTAGAATTTTAATTTAATTCATCATAAAAAAAACAAGATGAAGAGACTTGGGGGGCATACTAACAGAATATTCTTTTGAATTGACAAGTTTTTGTCAGCTCTGATAAGGATTTTTTTGCTAATGCTTCTCTGGTACCATTGTTTAAAGGCTGTGAAGAGACAGGGGTAAGTATATGCTTCTGGTCTAGCCTTTATCTCTTTATTAGGAGGTTAGTATGTTGAAGAACCTTTTGTTCTCTCTGTGTTCATTAGTCAAAATGCAAAAGGTCGCTATGGATTTACATACTTGACTTGAGATGATGAATTGGTGCAATTAGTAACATTACACTTATTTTCATACTATCACTTTGATTTAAAATGTTGTTGCCTTAAAAAATCTTAATTTCTAGGGCAAATTACCCAATTGTTCATTTTGTGTTGCCTGTTTGAGTTTAACTATTTTTGGATAATTAGTAATTAGTAATTTAATTTCTTTCTTTTCTGATTAATTGAGTTAATAATGTTTGCTGAAAAATTTAACCCCACATATTAGAGACTTGCATCCTAGACCCAGTTTAATATTGCCACATCCATGAAAGTGTCACTTCCAGCAATGCCATATGACGTTTGTGTAATGTAACAATATGGATCTAATATGACCCAGCAGCACCAATACTAACGTTTATTCTGAAGGGCATATAGTATTTTTGATTTTGAAAACAGCTAAGATAAGAAACTATTAAATGCTAGAATTCCCCCTGGGTTTTTATATGATGAGGTACATGTTGTGATTAATAAGAATAGCAGTGATTCTGAAAGAGGCCTGTTAGATGTTTTACAGTTCTTCATTATTTTGTACCACTTAAAGGCTCTCTGACACAGCATGTAGAAGGTCTCTTTGTAGATGTACACTGCATATCTTTACTGTAATACCATTAGACACATACACCTTCTCCCTTAGTAGATTATAGGAGAGCTGTGCTAGTATGTGGTACAGCTCACAAAAGCTTATATTATTCAATAAAATTTATTCGTTGGAAAAAGTGCTACCAACTCTTTCTAAGTTTCTCCTTTACAAATACAACCCAAGAAATCCCCAAACATATTTTATTTTTCACACTTTGCAAAAAGTCCTAAAAATCACATTGATGGCTCCTTACCTTTACTGCAATTCCATAAAGAAAATTAGGCTAAAAGATACTGCTCAGTCAAAAACATGGAACAAAATCTGTGGTCAGTAAGAATTTTTTTACTTGGGTCTACATAATCCTTGTTAGACACTCACAGTAAGACACTCGTGATAAAAATAGCTCCATGCTGAAAGAAGGGATTATTTCAAAAACTCTTAATTGTCTTTGTATCCAGCTCAGTAGTTGGAGAGCACTCAAATGCTCTGTTTATTGGAGTAGTTTTGTTGCCATTCCCATTGTGAAAATGATGGATCTTTGCTCATGGTCATAGATTAATTTAAGCATAACACTCATCTCTCCTCCATAGAGAGGAAGCCCTTTCTATGCTCCTGTGGAACTCACAGCAGGTTATGCTGTGTTTCTACTCTGAAATGAATGAAAGTATTATGCATGGTCCCCTCCTTTGAAAAGATATGGGGAGTTTAACAGCATGTAATGTGTAAACTCGGCAATTCCAACCTCATGCAGCTGGAATCTAAGCCATCTTTCTAGATAGCAACATAAAAAGCCAGCTGGCCGGCTGGCCAGTCACCGGTCTTGCACCATTGTTTAATCCTGCTGAGTTGAATATACGCTTCAGACATCCCTTTACTGTTGCTATGAAGCTATCAGTGTTGGACTCCTATTAGCAATAAAGCTAAGACAAAAAGTGGACTTTCCCATGAATAGTTTTATACTATTGATAGAGCAGGTACAATTATTATGTTGGAACAGTATGAGGAGTAAGAATTCTGGCACACCAAAGAGAACGGAATTTAACCCAGGAGAGAACAATAAGAGAAAAAAGAAGAAAGGAAATAAAAATAAAAAAGAGAAAGGTCTGTTAACACAAAACTTTCATTTTTCTGGATAGCAAAATAATGCCTGGAGGATAGATCGCCCTTCAGATTTCTTTCCTCCATTCACAGTAGCTCGGGTCACTTTCCAGCTATTCAATGAGCTGCAGACAATATTAGCTCAATTAAACAATAGAGATTCAAAATAAATTATTTCATCCTAATTAGACCCCAAGCCCCTGATAAATTCCAATGTGCAATGGAAACAATTATATAATTCACTTTGAAATTATGATTTTTGCACTGCTTGCAACCTAAATCAAAGAGATAGCAATAAAGTAAGTTGAATGCTACTAATTGCATCTCAAGTAAAACAAGTTTGTGACAACATAATATATATTTGAGATTTATATGCAAGAATATAAAATTAAACTGGATTCAATATATTTAATGCAAGAGAATCAAGTAAATCCATCCTTAATTGATTCATCTTAGTTAAGATATCTGTTATCTACCTATCCATCCATCCATCATTCATCCATCAATCCATCCATTTTTGCATCACCTTACATTATTTTACTTTTCATGTTTGCAAATAGTACAGGGGTGTGCTAGAAAGATATTTTTTGTTCAGACTAATTTCAGCCTTGGATACAAGTAATGAACATTTAGTAGAGCATAAAGGATTTTCTAGGTGTGAAACTCTGTAACGCTCTTGCTGTAGTATACAAATTAGGAAGATCCTATTTGAATTTGGAATTCAAGATTAGAAAGGAACAAGATTCTTTCTGAAACAATTAAAGCTTTAAACTGATCATGGGCTATAGTGGAGAAGCATCTAAATACAGCAACTGCTTCTATTTTTGGCAGAATGGAATGTAAACAGCAGGAATCTGAACAGACAGGGTTTTTCAAACTTCTGAAACATGTTAGTTTTTTCTTATGTCCTGAAACTCTTGATCAAGAAGCAAAACTGTTAATATATAACTTTTTCTCATTCTTAGCTTGGCATGGAACCCCATCAAATTCTTGAGGAACCTTGGGATTCCATGAAAAACCCTGTTTTAGAGGATAATCTTGAAGCATTTGGGGGAAAATACAGTATCTATCTTTTTAAAGACAAAGATAGAAAGATGAAGAAAATGATAGCCTATAGACTCCATAAACTGTTGGACATATTGAGAAGTTGTGTTGATCCAATGGTGAATGTACTTTTTTAATTATTATGTAAAAAGTACATTCTTAAAAGGAATCTACCACCTTCTGAAAACTTGTTGGTTTGGACAGACGTATTATTATGGTTATGGCAAGGTTAACTCTTCTGGAAATGTTACATGCTGCTTCTTTATACCTGCATACCACACAACCATTTTTTAAATGACAGCAGATATAAAGTGGTTGTGACCAGTTATATGGACACTATGGTGGTTCTTCCAGTTCATCAGATCAGCTAGACTTTATTCCAGGAGACTATCCAGGAATATCTGGTTCCTTCCATAGTCTGCATAAATCAGCCTTTTTTATATTTTTCTTTTTATTAATCACCCTCACCCTGTGGAACTAAAGCTGGATCAAGGTAATTGGTAGAAAACTTATGTCTACTGGAAAGTAGAACATGGGGTGCTGCCCCATTACCATTTCTCCTTTGAATCAAGGATGAAATTCAGCAAGTTCTGACAGGTTCTGGAGAACCAGTAGCAGAAATTTGGAGTAGTTCGGAGAGCTGGTAAATACCACTTCTGACTGGCCCCAGAATCGGGTGGGAATGGAGATTTTGCAATATCCTTCCCCTGGACTGAGGCAGAAATGGAGACTTTGCAGTATCCTTCCCCTGGAGTGGGGTGGGAATGGAGATTTTGCAGTATCCTTCCCCTGGAGTGGGGTGGGAATGGAGATTTTGCGGTATCCTTCCCCTGCCATGCCCACCAAACCACCTCCACCAAGCCACACTACGCCCACCAAGACACCTCTACAGAACCGGTAGTAAAAAAAATTGAATTTCACCACTGCTTTGAATCTTCTCTGGCCACCAAAGTTTTGTTTTTTTTTTACTTTGAATGCTAGGTTTTTATTCTCACCACCAAGCCTGCTACCACCTCCCAACAGATATCCTGACAGGTTAACCCTGCTTCATTTTTGTCCTACTTACCTGCCTCTCTATCATCTCCATGGGATACAACATATCTTTTATCTTTTCTGCTCTTCTTCTGTCTGCTTCTCCTTGCATTTCCTTTATGCTTGATGCAGAGACCCTCCCAATGGTTTCAACAGCAGCCATGGCAAGCCACGGCAAGCCATCACTCTTGTGAAGTCCATTCTTTACAATGGAAGAATGTTGCAATTGGTAGTAATGCTCTCCAGGAAGTGCAGAAGTAACAGATGAGAGAAGCAGTGAATGTCACTGGCGGGGGGGGGGGGGGGGGACTAAGTCCAGCCAGGGATGGGTTCTAAATTTTTTTACTACCGGTTCTGTAGGCATGGCTTATTTTGTGGGTGTGGCTTGGAGGTCATGTGACTAGGTGGGCATGGTCAGAGTCATTTATGGAAGGTTCTCGCACTTACGACCAGTCCTCGCACTTAGGACCCGACTCATTTGTTTGCTTTTAACACTGATCAGCTGTAGGATGGCCCTTTGAAGCCCCACGGCAAGAGTTTAAACAGTTTTTTTCCTTCTAGTCATCAGCTGGGACTCAGGAGGCAGCAATAGATTGGGGGTGGGACCAAATAAAAGGTAAGAATAATGTGGGGGGGGAGTGGGAGGGCAGGGGGGGAGAACCAGTTCGGTGACGTCATATCGTCACCACTACCGGCTCGGCCGAACTGGACCGAACCGGGAGGAACCCACCACTGAGTCCAGCAGAGCAGAAAGGAAAGACTTCCTTTCTCTGCTTCTCATCCTCTGATAGCAGGAGCATCACTTAATGGCTGACCTTCTGTTGGCCTTTTTTTTTTGGAGGCACAGCAAGAGCTATGAACTATCTAAAGTAGATGTTAAGTGCCAGGGAAATCAGAAGATCCAGGCAGTTCAAATGGGTATAAAGATTTATTGTAAGCTTAAGCTCTCTACAAAAATCTGAACTACTAATGGTCCAAACAAATTGGAGGTAGATAAGAGTCACAGGCATTCAAGGTGAGCTGTATTTAGATCACTTGTGGGTGCAAAGGGACTCATGACCCCACCCTTGAACTCAGCCTGGTTATCTCCTACAGTAGGTTTTCAAACAACCTACTTTCCTCTTGTCTCAAGTAAGTAGGAAATTGCATTATGTGCAAGTGTGTGTGTGTGTGGGGTGGTGGTGGTGGTGTTGAATATGTGACCCTCTATTGCTGTGTCTCCAAGGTTAGTTGTAGGGCTGAGGCTGACCTCCTATTTGAGCCAATTTAAATTACTGCTACAATAAATGTTCCGTAGTGTGGTATGTTAAGATTTATAACAATTAATTGGTAGAGGTGAAAAAGCTATTCTTAACTGAGGTTAATATACTTTGTGAGTGAGGCCTACTCCTGACAGCCCATCAGCTACCAATAAAGCTATTTTTTTATTGCTATGAAACTATTCAGAGCTTACTAGCTTACAATTAAAACTGGCAGTACAAACATTACACGGAAGATCCAATAAAAGGTCGTGCTTTGATAGCTTATTTACAAACATTCACTTGGCTTTCATTGGCTGGCACACTGATCAATATTGATAAATGCTAGGTCAATGATTTCACCAATGGCATGTGACCGATCTCTTACTTTAATGTGGATTATCATATGTAACTTAGAGGGTTAAATGTTTCACATCCTGAAGTCACTTCACTGCCAAAATTCTTCTACTATCACCCAGGCATTTTTAAAAAATGAGGAAAACATCTTAACTGATGAAAATTGTACTTTTAAAAGTCCCACTTAGTAGATTTCAAAAGTGAGGTAGCTGGGGAAAAGTTTAATATTCCCTAAGAAGTGCACGGTGAACCCAGCCAAATCAGGATTTGACACATTTATTTGATAGTAAATAAAAAAGACAGTATGATGATTAATACAATCTGTTGTTTATCCTGAAACTAACATAGGTCAGCTAGAGCAAAATTTTCTGGTGGTCAGCAGAAATAGGAGTTAAAAAAGGAAAGCTTGTAAAATAAATGGAAAAAGATATTAGGAAAAAAATATTTTGGAGGTAGATTTCCAGGGTAGCTTCTGAACGGAATAATCACCACACTCAGTTGGCCTCAAGAAATAGGACATCTTTAGAAAATCTCATTCTGATTTTTCTTTGGCTTTAATTTGGCCTCTGAGTAAGTTGCTCTTCCTTGAAAAGATACAACTCTTCAGGTTCTTTCTCAGGAAGGAAGTGTTCCATAAAGAGTAAAGTTAGATTTTTTTTTAAAGAGCATCACTCTTAAAAAAAGAAATAGATATATACTAGAGTCAGTTGGAGAATTTAGTTTGTTTTTTCTAGAAGAGAGAATGGAGTGGAGAGAGGAAAAGTATTAAAAAGTATTGATAATTCTATATGGTACCTTGTTTCCCAAAAAATAAGCCCTCCCCCCAAAATAAGCCCTCCCCAAAAATATTTAAATGCATGAGCAGCTGGTCCCTGCCATTTCTTCTGGTTAGGGTTAAGGAGACAGAACTGGAAATCAGGTAAGACGGCAAGAGGAGCCCGTCTTGCTCCACGCACCCCAAAATAATAAGATCTCCCCAAAAATAAGGCCAAACACTTATTTCAGGGTTCAAAAAAATATAAGACAGGGTTTTATTTTCGAGGAAACACAGTATTAGTAAATACTGTACAAGTAAATAACATTATAGAGTAATTAAATCCATAATGAAGGAAGTCCAAGCTGCCTTACACAGATCTATGAGGGTATTACAATAAAAACACAATTCAATATTCTTTTATAACATGCATAATCCATCATACTAATATGATATTATGTTAAGGGAAAGTGTGGTTAGTGTTTATGGGGCAGAATTGAAGAAGTAAAATAAATGAAGAAGGATTGACAGTCTTTTTATCTACTGATTGGATAGTTTGGCAGTATACATAGCAAATGGATAGTGTCCCAAAGATGCTTGCTCAAAAGGCAATTGGACTTACTTTGTTTTTCCTTGAAGATGTTTCACTTCTCATCCAATAAGCTTCTTCAGTTCTGAAAAGAAGAAGCTTCCTGGATGAGAAGTGAAACATCTTCAAGGAAAACCAGTTGCTTTTTTTAAAAAGCACCCTTGGGAGAACTGTGACCTGGATGACTGAGAATCTCCATAGACATTAAGCAGATGGATAAATAACACATTTGCCACAGTATATATTCTATCAATTAGATTCAGCCAATCCAATTGCATTTAAATCAATTGCATTTAAATCAATCATCAGTTTTACCCACTGATGAAATGGTTGAATTAGGTCAGCAATTGTCCAACTTCCATTTGGAACTAATGAGGAGTTACTCTACTTAGCATCTGAATGAACAAATGATTCTTACACAACAGTTCACTATATATTTAAATCAAAGTCTTAAACCCTAATTACAGATTGGAGTCTTGGCAGTAGTGCTAAAGAAAGAATTTCAGGGATCAAGAAACAATTGTAAATTCAGGGCTAGCCAACAGAACAAAATGAAGGGAGATTTATACCTTATGTCTCAGACTCCATTGTGTTAAATGTCTCCTTATATATCCACTCTAAGCATTCTCCAAGTCTGTCTTATTGGGGAAAATTCAAGTCAACCCTATCCAATCTTTCAAAGATCATAGGTTAAAATAATCTGCTACTGGCTGCCCTTATTCTAGTACACAATATTGTGAAAGCAGAAATATTAGATTTGGGAAAGCTACTGTCCCAAACACGAAGGAGAAACCTATAATGATCAGTATGGGACTTTTCTTTAAGTTAATACATAGAAATTAATTTGCCTTCATTCATGTATCTACTTCTGTTTATTTTAGAGCAGGAGTAAGTATCTTTGCTTTCAACTGACTTTGTCACTCATGTTTTACCCCTAGGTAGTACAGTAAGTAATATATGCCATAAAGAGCAATATTTTTTTTTAATAGGCCAGAGATGTCATCTACAGATGAGTTACCATTCACCCACAGGCACTGATAAGGGTCAGAAGCACAATTCATACCCAAACTTGGTTGAAATATATAAAAGCTACTCAATTGCAAATGTTTAATGCATTTTATTCAAAATCAGGAGTCGTTTTGGAGAAGAAATATTTATTACATGCAGGATTTTATATGTGTATAATAAAACATCTTCACTGATAGTCACCCACCATCCCATCAGATATGATCAAGTTATAGGAGAAAAGAATGCTGGTTATGTAAAACTCTGAGCTCCAAAATGACCCTAATATTACTAACAAAGTCATCTGCCAAAGAACTGACCCTTTCAAAAGTTTGGGGGAACATACTCTTCTACCTTGTTGCGTTAAATCAATCAATAACAATCCCATCTCAGCATGATTCAGCCAAAAGCTTATTACAAGTCATCTGAAACTGAAATTCAGCCAAAGAATAAGACATCAAGGAAAATGCGATGCTGGAGGTTGAGGTGAAACACACAATTCAACATGTGAAGTCCACTTGAGACAAAGCTACTGAGTTATGCAGAATGGCAACTTGCAGTTGTTTTTCTTTAGAAAACACACTGAAGTTAAAACAGATCCCAGAGACCCATTACGAGCAAGGCCCATTTCATTTAGGGAGAAATAAACTAAAATTAAAATTATCTGGAGTAATAGGGTAGAGCAATAATTCAGGCTCAAGTTCTGAATTCAGTCAACTTTTAGGCCAGCCGGAGTCAGTGTTTACTTAATCTCCCATGTCACAATTCATGCCAGAATGAAGACAAAGAGCAGTCACATCCTCGACTCCGACTGAGCAAGTGTCATAAATTATTTCAAACACAGCAGTGCCAGGTGAGTCACTTAATTCAGTTTCTTGACTATACTTTGACATAGGATAAATATGGCTTCCTGCCACTTATATATTCTATGATACTCACAACACTTCTACAGACAGAGAGACCAGAGCTGAACTATTTGCTTTTATTGGCAAAAGTTTGTTCCTTTATTCAAAACTTTGCTCATCTACACAACTCTGTAACCTCTTGTCCTCCTTAGGTCCCACCTGAAACAACATAGTCATGCCTCCAGCAGGAAAGGCTTTGTCCCAGGTTCAAGCCTGTTGTCTCCAGAGAGTTCTGGAAAAAACAAGTTTTGCTGCAAATCTTGCCAATCTGCACCCATAGCTGAGTATGTGTATACATACATTTGCATGTTAGAAAATTGTGTGATGATTTAGATTTAATTTCAAAAGGGTACACTGGAAGTCAGGGAGGTCCAACTATAGGACCTGCAACTCTCAGAAAAGCCACATCTTTCCCCAGGCTAACATGACCCAAAGAAAACACAGGAGTTCTACATCCATGTTCCCACTCATTTGGAAGACCCTTTTGCTAATGATTTGCAAAACAACCCACGGCTATACTATATTAAATGTTTTATTAATTTTGATTATGTTGAAATACAAATTTATATTTTTCTTTGAAGGAAAAGTGAATATCAATAGGAGTAAAACAACACATAGAAAATAAAACGTTTCTATGCTGAGATTCTTAATGATGCACATTAGTAATACAGAATATATTTTCTTTCATTCCCAAAAAACTTTCCTTATGTCGCTATTGGGGAAAAAAAAAAACCCTCCTTGACCAATATCATCCCACCTATTTAGTCAGGTCAACCAATATATATTTGGCACATTTTCCACATTTTGTTCTGATGGTGGGAAAAAATGTTCTTTGTACTGCCTGAAGAACAAAACTCTTTAGACAATCAGGTTTTGTTTTTCACACATCAAAAGAACAATCAAAATAGCTGTTCCTATAAAATAGTTTTAATAGTTCAAAGTCATCATCTCATATCCATCATTCAAAACATTGTGGGAAGAGAAAGACAACACAACACCTCAACAAGATTTCCCAAAAAGGCTTAGAGAAGGAATGAGACAATCGGGCAACAAAGCAGCATGGAAATGTTTTGATGGGAAAGGAAAATGTGAGACTATTCTCTAAAGTTGACCAATAAGCTTGAATTGTCTGTTGTGTTTTGATTGGTTCAGTATGGTGCCAATCATCTGCCCAGCAAAATGCAACTTCCTACACATTGCATACTGACCACCAGAAATAACTGGTCTTCCCTTGCTTATGGGATAACCTTTTCCAACTTTAATAATATGCCATTACACCTATGCACAGCTAACTTGTACATGATGCTGTCAGAGATGGCATAGTTGTCTTTCACCTTAGGCTTTCTTATCTCTCAGAGTGGCATCTCCCAGTTTTACATCATCTCAGCATTATAATTCAGCTTTCACGGTATAATAATGATGAGCCGAACAAAATCATAGGGCAAGGATTCTTAGAATTTATTAAGATTATTACGACACAATGGAGCTGGAATACATTAGCATAATTTTTCTTTCTTATCTTGCATTTTCAATTTCTTTCAATAGTGTTTTTGCTCTGCTCTAACTAATCTTTAGCCTGTAGTTAGGAGTTGCCACTTGTTAACAGTTAATCTTGGCTTAATTTGTATTTTTGTCTGATCATTCTGGTGACATTCCAAACTGAGACTTTCCTCTCCCTCCCTTCTTTCCTTCCTATATAAAGAACAAATCAAAGCACATCTCATTACAACTTCCATTCGAAGCTGCAACCTCTCGCTGGATCTTGTAGCATAACAGAGCTAATTCTTTTGGGCAAGATGGAAATGGTACAGATGGCCTCATTAGTGGGCCTCCCTGCTGACTGGTCCCATGTGGTGCCAACTGTTTCAAAGGAATCTGTCTACCTCTTGACTCCAAGGGTGTGCTCTGAAGCAGCTCCTGATGGAGAGGGCTGAGAGATGGTGCATATGTGGGAAAACAAAAGTCAAGTGGGAAAGCAGTGAGATAATGATGGAGCCTTCGGTTCACTCCCTTGGGTCTCCAGCAGGCTATAGCAATACTGAAGAGAACCATGGACTCAGGAACTGAGGCACTTTGACACCCACCAGAATATTGGTTGCTATTTCTCACCTGCAAAAATATTCAGGACCTTACAATATCCCATGGCAGATATGTAAATCTTTGGTCTTTATTCTGTGGTGTGTCAGTCCCCAGGCACCAGATGCCCACCAAGTGGCTCAATGGTTTTGATTCTGCCATGATTTCTCCCTTTGCCTCCTGCAGTGGACAAGTTTTTAACCAGCTGGATCTTTTCTGCATGTTTCTCTTCTCTGCTGACAAACATCCTCTGGGACTCCAAGACTGTAACCCATATTTCCACTCTCAGCTCTTTCTTCTTTTACTTTATTGCCTTGTTCTCTTCTATCTCTTTAACATTATATATCCCACACAGTAGTCCACATATGGAGGCACTTTTTCTACTAACAGAGTAGAAAGTTTCTTAAAGAAATGAACAGATCAATACTGTTGCTTCTTGCTTTTAAAATGCAAACCACCCAACATCGTTTGGAATTAGGTGGCCTCTGAATCATCTAAATAAAATAATAAATAAATCAAAAATAAAACCAGGCTCCCATCATTATTCCATGATAAAGAGAGAAGTTTTAATGTCTCAGTTTGTCCTGTTGTGGATGCTGGTGAGCCACGACTAGGTCAAAACTGAACACAACCTATCAGGCAAGACCTTGTGTGTTTAGCTGCCACAAAATGCTGGATTGGGGAAACAAATGAAGAAGCCATCACAAACTGGACTGAGAGGGAAAGGAAAACAACAGAAGATATGCTTGGCTGTTTGTGAAAAGAAGAGGAACATTCTACTCTGAAATCTTGAGTAGACAATAAATTTTCTTTTAATGTTTTAGTTCAATGTTTTCTTTTCCTTTCGCCTTCATTAGTTTTAGCATTTATTTGCACAATGAGACTTTAATTAAGGGCATTTACTGTGGGGAGTGGGGAACAAATTAAGTAAACATGCAACTCGCTGTTGTGATGCAAATCTTTCCCTGACCTACATGTGGGCAACATTGTCAAGCATATATGAAAAGGAAGAACTTGGCAATCAATCAATCAGAATAGATCTTGAACGAATCTTGAATGTCTTCTAGTTCAAACCCGTGCTCAACAGAAGCCCTACACAATTTAAGACAAATAGTTCTCCAATCTTTTCTTTAAAAACCCTAGTTGGAGCACCTACAACTTCTAGAGGCAAAACATTCTACTGATTAATTGTTCTAACTGTCAGGAAATTTCTCCTTAGTTCTTGCTTGCTTCTCGATTAGTTTCCATCCATTGTTTCTTTTCTTGGTCTTCTGTGCTTTGGAAAATAAGACCTTCTCTTTTCTCTAGACTGGCCATACCCAATACCTGTAACCATTCTTCATATGTTTTTGTCTCCAGTCTAGGTCTAGGCTATGACACCATGACCATTTCAGCAGGTTTGGCAACACTGACGCTAATCATGGAGACTTTGGCATGCTCTTGCAGATACAAGTTTGGATATTTGTGACTCCTGAACAATAGCTGCCCAGAGTCTCCTTATAGGGGAGATGAGTCACATAAACATGTGATAAATAAGTAAAATAGACTATCATGTAGGGGTGAAATCTACTTACATTCACTATTGGTTTGGAAGTGTGTGCTCTGCAAGCGCATGTGTGTGCATCACAGGTGCGCTTGGACCCTCTGCGGGCAAGTGGGCGGAGCCTTGTGCTGCCTCTGCTACCGGTTCTCCAAACCACATGCCGCTGCCGCTGCCGGTTTAGCCGAATTGGTCTGAACCGGTAGAATTTCACCCTTATTATCATGTATGTATTTACAAAATATGCATTAACTCAATTATACATCACGTAGATTGTATGCAGACTGTTTTCTTCTCCTTCAGGAAGCAATAGAACTGGAAAATCTGCTTGTTTTACTTCCTGGCTAGCTGGCACTTTAATGTTACATTTCTATCATTCAGGGAAAAGAAAGTAAATTTCACTGGATAAAACAAAGGCTTTCTTTTGATAAGCATCCAGCTGCAAAACAAAATAAAAATAAATTAAGTTCATAATACAATACTATGAATTCCTAACCCTAATATTGTATTAGGTCTATATGAATGAGCTCCAGGTCAAGGTGAGATTACATTGATGGTTAAATTGAGACATGGGGCTAAAAACCAGGAAGACCATGAATCTAGTTCTGCCTTAAGCACAAAAACCACTATGTGACTGGGGGTCAGTCACTCTCTCAGGAGGCAATGGCAAGACTTTTTCTTGCCAAAAAGTCCAAGCAATAGCAGGATTCAACACTAAGTGTGACCTTTCCCCCCAAATAAATAAAGAATGGAAAATGAAGTTCTGGAAAGACATCTAAATTATAATGATCCAAAGTGATTTCTCCAATTATAAATATTTGGCTTGTGTATATCTGACAGGCAGCAATTTTTCCAGCGTTTTTCCATTTAAATGGGAGAAGGCAGAGGACAAGAAATTCCCATCCTGAAAAATTATAGATATTTTTAATAGATAGCAATAAACAGATTATTTTTTAAAAGTTTAGATCATATTTGCTCAGAAGCTACTTCATGAAACTACAAGAAAATACAGTTCTTTAATTGATTGAAGGAGGATTCTTAAATTCTCTTTAAGAAAAATTTAAATCAATAGGAAGATTTTGGCCATAGGCAAAAGAGCTTCAGTTTTGAGTAAGTGTATGCATGATACTTAAAAAACAACAACTCTCTACTGCTTTATAATTAATCAATATAGGCTAGAGGCAACATACTTAGATTACTTGAAAGGCAGCTAACAAATGTAACACAAACATATATAACAAGCAAAACTTCCTTGATTTTTTTTATTCAAGAGCATAACATATTCTGAATTTATACACTACTATTATACTTAATAATATATAAGTAGTTAATAGTACGGTATATAGTCAAAATACTGAGAAATATTGTATATATAACACAATACAACATTGGAGCTATCCAATTATCATATTAAGGAAAAGAATGATGTGCATGCATTCCCACTGTATCTATCGTATGGATTCATATAGAGATTGCCTATACAAATACAGTATTCATTTAACCTAACGGTACAAACCTACAATTGATTCCTTCAGGAGAAAAATCAGTCTTGGTAAAAGGATAAATGTAATATTTATAGTTGGTGTTCAGATGTTGCAAATCTGTCTTGTTCTAGGAACAAGTTGGTACATGAAGTGGTAAATGGAGAATCGCAAAGTTGTTTCAATTCTGTGGTTTTATTATTTATTAATTTAATTTGTATAATGGTTAATCATATAATATAGGATAGACATATAATTCAGGGATGTCAAACTCAAGGCCCAGGGGCCAGATCCGGCCCACAGGGTACTTAGATCTGGCCCATGGGGCTGCCCTGGGAACAGCAAAAGACCGATCCACGGTGCTTCTACCAGAGAAAACAGGCTCACGGCCTCCTGCAACCCTCTGCCAGTGAAAATGGAGCTTGGGAGGGCCGCATGCGGCAGAGCTGGTTTTGCTGGCAGAGTGCTTGGGCCACCACAGGCGCCCCTGACAAGAGTGACATCGAACTAGCCATGCCCATTTATTGAGATAAATTCAGCCTATTCATTGTACTAGCATAGTTGTTGATCCGAATGTTAATATTTATTTGTATTTTATCCTTCGTGTTTCTAGTCTGCCTATCTCCTCCTTCTTTTTTAGATTACTAGGTTCAGACTTAGTGGACTGCTTTTGGTTTGACTTTGTTTTGCATGTCAGAGCCATTCTGAATCACTTAGGCATTTTCTTTTAAGGATGGAAGAGCAGAAATCTTATACCAATTGGTGTAACATAAGGATTATATGAAAACAGTGGTTGACAAGCAAAGGAATTTGGTGTAGAAATTTACTCAACATATACAATATTTCCATTACAAATGGTGCTTAGCAAGATATAGTAGTCCTAGTATGCAAAAATTTGTGTACGTTGGCATATTGCACTAGGACAAGATGGGATGCTTGATGCAGGTATGGGTCCAAGGACACCTTCACAAATGCTACTACATTTATAATATCAACTATGCATTAAGCAAGCTTCCTGTCAATCCTACTTAGGTTAGTAGCATGTAACTGAACTGGTGCCATATGTTTATTTTTCCAATGCTAAACAAGAAATCTTCTGGCTATAAGGAAGGTAAGTACTGATTAATATAGATTAGCTATGGATGGTTTAACAAATTATGCCTTTCACTTATTGAAATGTTTATTCTATAACTCTATGCATATCTCTGAATATCTGCCCGATATGTTTTTTGTTCCTTTTGATTTCTTCTTTAATATTTTTGTTTTTTGTGTGTGTGTGAAGGAAGGAAGGAAGGAAGGAAGGAAGGAAGGAAGGAAGGAAGGAAGGAGATGGAGGGAATGAGACTTAAGAAAATAGCCACAAATTGTTAAACATTACAGTAAAGGAACATGTATCCCAAATAGAATGGATGGGTTGGATGCAATATCTATGTTCCCAGAGTGACACCCTATTTATCACAGGGGAAGGAAACAAAAATCTGCTTTTAATATTCGACAGTCTCTTTCTATGTAAATTCTTTACCATTGATAGGTTTGCTCCTTTCTGGGTCAAATTGTCAACTATTTTATCAACTTCCTTATCTTCCTACCCATTTTATCTGGTCATGACATAATAGATTTTTAAAGCACTGGAAATTCCATTTTTAAGCACTTGAAGATTCTGTTTCATGTTCCTAATTTTATGGGCAAAGTAAGGGATTTTTGAAAGACCAGATATATCTGTTCTGCCTTTGGGACCATGAGCAGAGAATTTAGAAGTTCAATTGTCATTGGACATTATAGTGGCGTGGACACTGTATTGAAACAAGCCCACTTAACACTTGTGTTTTTTCCTCTATGAATTCACAAAACATAATACCAGCATACATGGGTACAAAATAAAACAGTAAAGTCCACTGAAAGGTTTCTTTGGACAACAATATTTAGGTTTGAAAAATATTAGAATTGTATTTTGAAAACCCTGCATTAGAGATATTTATGTAATTCTGAAAGACAGTAAGAGTGATTTGAATTAAAAAGGGTCTTTGGCTATTTACACTTGTTATATAAATGACAGTAAAGCTTCCATGTGATGCTAAACTTTCTATGGATTTGAAAATACAAAGATAAAGATTTCTTCTACTTGAGCCAGACTCTGGTATCTCCATGGACCTATCCAGATATTGCCCTTGGCAGCAAAGTTAAAAAAACAAAGACTTCCTATTGTATTCTAAGAGCTATTTTCAATTTCTCGGACTTGGCCTACAGTACATGAATTTCCTGGTGGTCTCTATCCAAATATTAATCAAGACTGAGGCTATTTAGCTTTTGAGGGGAATCAGACAAGGTCATGTAACTGCTGCTATTTGTAAACGTCATAGAAAAATATGCTGGATAAAAACTCTCTATTAATGCAAGTATTATGGATAGTATTCAACCACATTGCACAATCTTATACAGCACGGATTCCTTAGTGATGAAGACACAATTCCACTCTTGTCAAAGTGGGGAAGGGCCATTATAAAATCTGCAGTTTGTTCCTCTATCAATTTATCAAACTGTGTTGATGGTAGAAGAAGACTCTGCTTGTGCATTATGTCTAGTTCTCTAGCTTAAACCAAGTTGCTCCCATCTACCTTCTGCGCATGCGCAAGATGGCGACTTCCCTGTGACTCTGGTGTCTTTGGGGGAGTGAACATGGCTTCGGGGGGCCTCGGAGGGCTGAATTTCGATTGCTGCAGCCCTGGCCCAGCTGGAGGAGTGTCGGGGCTCTCTGCTGAGGGGTCTCCGGCTTCTTAGAACGTCCTGGAGGCCCGCGGAGGCTCGCAGAGGCTCGCGGCTTGAGGGGGCGGCGGCAGACCTCCCATGGTGAAGGCGGCAGGGCCAGGAAGACGGCATCAGCGCCGCGACGATGGCGGCGGTGCGGCACCTTCGTCGGGATCCTCGCCAGCCCAATCTGCCCTTTGGACATGTGTTAGGGCGGTGAGGGGGGCGAGGTGAGGACGGGGAGGCTGACAGCAGCGGCGACGGCGATGCTGGCAGCGTGGAAATGGCGGCCGCCAGCTCAAAGAAGGGGCCGCTGTGGTTTAGACCTCCTGGGCGATCGTAGGGCGTTGTTTGGCCCTTGACCGGCCCAGAGGCCTTCATGTTGATTTGTGAAGGCTGGGCGAGACGAACAGCATGATTATAAGGAAGATCTGGAGGGACGGGGGAGAGCTGGACCATGACTGAGGGTTTTTCTTCCCCCTCTGGCGTTTTTTGCCTTGGCTCTCCTCTCCCCCCCCCATCATCATCTCCTGGACTAGGTATCATCTTGACCTTCCTAGAGCTTTTGACTGCTATGATCTCCACCGTTGAGCCTGCCCCGGACTATGTGGACTGACCTGATCCCATTCTTTCCTCCATTGAATGGAGGTTACATCTGGGGATTCAAGTCTTGGTGGAGTAGGTTCACAGCTACTGTCTCAACTCCGGTTCTTTGGATGATCGTGGTTGACCAGCCGCCGTGAGAGGGGGGCTGGGTCACCCTTTACCGGTTCGAAACAGCATTCTTACTCCTGCCATTGCCGTGAGAGGGCAATGAGGTCCAATGTGTCCCATTGAAACTCTGTTGAAGCCTGGCACTCACTCTTGACTGTGATAACATCAAATTGTCCCCTGGTTATTGGCCATGGACTATCACCCCCCCTTGATGTTCAGATGTACTCGGTGAATGACCTTCGTGCCCTGTGAGATTCCCCCCTCTCGCAGGTCTGGCCCTCTTCGCTATCGAGGGCCTATCTTGATGACGGGCGTTGGAGCCCCGAGAGATGGCATGCAGCAAAGAAGAGTTTGAGGGGTTTTTTAAGTGGGTTTTTTAGCGGGTTTTTAACAAAAATCTTAAGGGGTTCGGGGGGGATTAAGGTGGGTCCTGGGGGAAATCCACCGGGTTCAAGACCAGCCTTAGCGAAGGGCCACGACATTAGGGACATAGAACCGGAGGTCGGGGAGGGGGGTGGAGTTCGATTTGAAGAGGGCTGTTCCATCAGCATAGTGAGTGGGAGGGGCAGATATGGCGGAAGCTGGGGACCATATCATGTTTCAGGAATGCGCACTCGCTATCTCAGAGCGATTGCGCATTCCGGTCCCCAATGCTTTTCTTGTTCCCCAGGTTGTCCAGATTCTCAGGGCCAGAGCCTTCGGCTGATGTTATGCAACGCCAGGTCCGTTGTTAATAAAGCCCCCCTCATCCATGATCTTATTCAGGAGGGGGAGGCGGACCTGGCGGGTATTACGGAGACCTGGTTGGGCCAGGAGGGGGGAGTCCCCCTCGTGGATATGTGCCCACCAGGTTTCCGCGCATTTCATCAGCCGAGGGCTCAGGGCAGGGGCGGGGGGGGGCGGTTATCATAAAGGAAGGTCTGGATCCAAGGGAGACCACTGTTCCACAGATAGCCGGATGTGAGTCCCTCTTTGTGAAGTGGGGTCGTGGAGTACAGATGGGCTTGTTGGTCACGTACCTGGCTCCCTGCCACGTGGCAACGGCCCTGCCTGAGCTGCTTAACGTTATAGCCGAGGTGGCGGTGGACACCCCCAGACTTGTCATCATGGGGGATTTCAACCTCCCATCTATCGGTGAAACGTCTGAGGTGGCTCGGGAGTTCATGGCTTCCATGACGGCCATGGACCTTACTCAGTTAATTCATGACTCCACTCACACGGGGGGGACACACTCTGGACTTAGTTTTTGTCTCTGGTCAGTGGTTGAGTGGCCTTGATATAGGGGATATAGCCATCGAACCCTTGTCATGGTCTGACCACTCGCTCCTTCGACTGGACTTTCTGACCGCTGCACCCTGCCGCAGGGAGGCGGGACCGACCAGGTGGTTCCGCCCCAGGCGCCTGATGGACCCGGATAGGTTCCAGATGGAGCTTGGGCCATTTCCTGAGACTCTGGCTCATGACTCGGCGGAAGACCTGGTGGCCGCCTGGGATAGTGCGGCTGCCGGGGCCTTGGACCGAGTCGTGCCTTTGCGGCCTCTGACCCGGCACCGAACTCACCTAGCTCCTTGGTTCTCCGAGGAGCTTAGGGAGATGAAGCGCCGGAAAAGACGCCTGGAGAGTAGTTGGAGGACCAGCCGCTCCGAATCTGACCGAACACTGGTGAGGTCTCATATTAAGACCTACCTAGTGGCGATAAAAGCGGCGAAAATGAGTTATTTTGCCGCTCTTATCGCGTCATCAGATAATCGCCCAGCCGCCCTGTTTAGGGTGACCCGCTCCCTCCTTTATCTGGAGGTGCGGGATGATCCCTTGCAGGGTCGTGCTGAGGATTTTGTGCAGTATCTGTATGACAAAATCGCTCAGATTCGGGAAGGGCTGGCCTCTGACTGGGTATGTCCGGACGGGACGACTGAGGCAGGTCTTGAGAGTGTTACCTGGGGGGAGTTCGATCCTGTGGCTCCCGAGGACATGGACAGGGTCCTGGGATGGCTGAACGCGACCACATGTTTATTGGACCCGTGTCCCTCCTGGTTGGTACTGGCTTCCCGGGAGGTGACACGAGGCTGGCTCCAGAAGATTGTTAACGCTTCTTTGAGTGAGGGGATCCTGCCGACCGCTTTGAAAGAAGCGGTTGTGAGGCCCCTCCTCAAGAAGCCCTCTCTGGATCCGGCTGTTTTGGCTAACTATCGTCCAGTCTCCAACCTTCGCTTCATTGCGAAGGTTGTTGAGAGTGTGGTGGCGCAACAGCTTCCCCGGTACCTGGATGAAGCTGTCTATCTAGACCCGCTCCTGTCTGGCTTCCGGCCTGGGCACAGCACTGAAACGGCATTGGTCGCATTGGTGGATGATCTCTGGAGGGCCCGGGACAGGGGTTGTTCCTCTATCCTGGTCCTGTTAGACCTCTCAGCGGCTTTTGATACCATCGACCATGGTATCATGTTGCACCGGTTAGCGGGGTTGGGGGTGGGAGGCACCGTGCTGCGGTGGTTCTCCTCCTACCTCTCTGACCGGTCACAATCTGTGTTGACAGGGGGGCAACGGTCAACCCCGATGCACCTTGCTTGTGGGGTGCCACAAGGGTCGGTCCTTTCGCCCCTTCTGTTCAACATTTATGTAAAGCCGCTGGGTGAGATCATCCGTGGTTTTGGGGTGGAGTTCCATCAGTACGCTGATGACACCCAGCTGTACATCTCCACCCCAGACCACCCCAATGATGCCCTTGAAGTGATGTCCCAGTGTCTGGAGGCTGTGCGGGCCTGGATGGGGAGAAACAGGCTCCGACTCAACCCCTCCAAGACCGAGTGGCTGTGGCTTCCGGCGTCCCGATATAGCCAGCTGATGCCATCGCTGGCTATTGGGGGTGAATCACTCGCCCCCACGGAGAGGGCTCGTAACTTGGGCGTCCTCCTGGATGCACGGCTGTCTTTGGAAGATCATTTGACGGCCGTGGCCAGGGGGGCTTTTTATCAGGTTCGCCTGATACGCCAGTTACGCCCCTTTCTAGATCGGGACTCCCTACGCACAGTCACTCAAGCACTCGTCACTTCCCGCCTGGACTACTGTAACGCTCTCTACATGGGGCTCCCCCTGGGGTGCACCCGGAGACTCCAGCTGGTCCAGAACGCGGCCGCGCGGGGGATTATGGGGGCGACGAGGCGCTCCCATGTGACACCTCTCCTGCGCGAGCTGCACTGGCTTCCGGTGGTCTTCCGGGTGTGCTTCAAGGTGTTGGTGACCACCTTTAAAGCGCTCCATGGCTTAGGGCTGGGGTATCTACGAGACCGCCTTCTGCCACCAATAGCCTCCCACCGGCCAGTACGCTCGCACAGAGTGGGCCTCCTCAGGGTGCCGTCCGCCAGACAATGTCGGCTGGCGACCCCCAGGGGGAGAGCCTTCTCTGTGGCGGCGCCCACCCTTTGGAACAACCTCCCCCCAGAGTTACGTACAATAACAGACCTCCGGATTTTTCGTCGGGCCCTGAAAACCCATTTATTCCAACTAGCTGGGCTGGCTTGAGTCAAACTTTTAAACTATTTTAAATTGGAACTGTTTTTAATTATGGCCAAATTATTTAATTATTTTAATCAGTTTTTTAATCTTTCTATGTCTGGATTTTACTTTGGCTGTGCACCGCCCTGAGTCCTATATTGGAGAAGGGCGGTATAGAAATTAAAACAAATAAAATAAATAAATAAATTACAGTCCCTTCCTTCTGTTTTCTCTCATTCAAATATATGCAAACATATAGCTCTTAAATACCACGGCAATTGGGGGGTTGCCTTTGGGTTCAGAAACCCACTCTTTGGGATTTCTGGCCACAATGGATTTTTGTGTATGCTCCATCAGACACTACTATCTTCTTTCTTGATGTTTTGGAAATCTGGCTTGGCCCAACAGCTTTTTTTTCATGTTATTGTATCAAGAGTCCAAAGCAATAGAGGCATTTTGAGACTGAATGTTCAGTGCAACTGAGAAATATCAAAGTATTCCAGATAGTTTGAAGAAGTTGGAATCTCTGAGATAATGAATAGATGGAAGGAAGGATTTTGAAATCTCAACTGCCTGTAGCATATGAAGAGATTAAAGTAAGAAACCAGAGTTCACAACAACCCAAAATAGACCTCATAATATCCTCTAATGGGAATATCTTTGCGTATACAGGTAACAGACATTCTTATTTGGCTTTTTTGTAGCCCTATAACAAGCTAAACTATCATGCATGTCTTAAGTTAATACAGGAAATACATGTTCTTGTAGCTCTTCCATGGGAGGAAATTTTTTTACCAATTATACTGCCTAAATAAGTAAAGCAATAAAAACAGTTTGAAGTGAAATTTGTTTCCTCAGCACTCCTTGATGAAATCTCTGTGCAGCTGCTATTATCACTTTTCTTCAGTCACCTGTACATGAAATTAAGTTGAGGAAATGGCAAAGTGTCACAGATTGCCACAAAAGAACACAGTTGTTCTTGTTTCTACACGGTAAGAATAATGTCTTAACATCAATAGAAACCATGAGGTTTAATTATATTTGTGGACCTTTGTAACTACTCAGTGTATTTTCTATCTCACACTGTGATACATAAACAAAACCATATAGGTGATCCATTATTGTCCAAGCACCACAAACTGAAAAGGTTCCAATTAGTCCTCTAAAACTATTTCAGAATTAGTGGTTTGAAAATAGTACTCCAGCCATAGAATCCAGCTGAAATAACCACTTGGAATGGATGCATTCTTGACTTAGGAACTCCTAACTCTGTTCTTTAAGCATCTTCTTTAATGCATTCTACAATTCTCCCAACTGTTTTCTTTTGTTTTTTAAAAATGTTTTGCTGTGATATTTTCATAGGATTACTATCTACAAAAAATAAACAGCCACTAAATAAATCAGCAAAGAGATACAGAACATGCTAACCCTTTGCTGCCATTTAGTGGCCTTCTAGATTTTACAATTCAGATTCTAAAGTTAGCACTTTATTTTGATAAGTTATTTAGGTAGATAATATTTTTTTCTTCCATGTGAAATTCCCTAGCCACTGATAAAAAGACTGCAAATGGCTGAGATATAATAAAATCAATATATTGTCCAATAAAATGTTGCTGCCACAGGCAATCAAACCTGGATTATATCCAGGTTGGTGGAGACCACTTTTGAAAGATCTTCCTATAAAGATGATTAAGGAGCTTAGTTCAGAATGCAGTTTCCTCATTGCTTGCAGGGATCAAAACATCAAGGAGTATAACATCAGTTTACTTTGGGACTATCAAAGTATACATATGAGCTTTAAATTTCCAAAGAGCTTGGCATCAGGAATATATCAATTTATTTGTGTTTGCCTAAGTCTCAAGACTAATTAGAAAAGTTCTGCTCGAGGGTGAGATGCTAAGGGTCATCAGATTAGTGGATTTCTCATTTATGAACTCTCTTCCATGATAAATGCAGTTTATTCACTTGTTACTAATGTAAAGGGCTCTAAAAGGCTAGTTGGTTAAGCTAGTTGGTTCTTTCCTGCTATTTTTCTGTGGGTTAAACTTTATTTAATGGCTAGCATTGTGCCTTCTGTATTTTTGCTTTTGTAACTATGGTAAAATGACTTTTGTAATCCTGACTAAAAGATTTGTTTAAGTTTTTTATACTTAAAAGCAGTATAAATATTTTAATACTATATAAAATATGTTAAAAGCATAAGACTTTTGTACAGGAAATTCTAATTTCCAACTCCTAACAGTAGTTCTTTCCTGCTATTTTTCTGTGAGTTAAACTTTATTTAATGGCTAGCATTGTACCTTCTGTATTTTTGCTTTTGTAACTATGGTAAGATGACTTTTGTGATCCTGACTAAAAGATTTGTTTAAGTTTTTTACACTTAAAAGCAGTATTAATATTTTAATACTATATAAAATATGTTAAATATGTTAAATATGTTAAAAGCATAAGACTTTTGTATGGGAAATTCTAATTTCCAACTCCTAACAGAAGTCCAAAAATAACAATAAGAAAGGGCCAATAATGCATTCATGGAAAACTCAAACAAAACAAAACAAAATGCATTACTGCTTTGTTTCTTTCCTTTGCTTTCCTTCATTGATATTTCTCTTTCCACATTTAGACATTTGCTTTGTTAGGGGATTTCCAGGGGAGGGATGGTGAATTGAAAATCATTCTCTGAAAGTGAAGATAATGACTATTGTCTGTGACTGGTACAAAAGAAACGGTGCTATACCAGTTCCCTGGAATCTCTCCAGATAAGTAGAAAACATGAGATTGATCACAGGTGCTCCAGATAGGTGCTCCTCTTAAGGAGACCTCAGGACAGGGATGGGCTTCACATAATTTAACAACTGATTTGTCCCACCACAAAAAATGTGAGTGTGTGCGCCTTCTGCACATTTGCATGGCTTTCTGCGCATGCGCTTTGCTTGTGCATGTGCTTGCACACATGTGCGCAACTTAAAAAAATACAGCTAAATAGGACAGCATAGTGCCGGAGTCATAACTACTGGTTCGCCCAAACTGGCTGAATTCCACCCCTGCCTCAGGATAATAGTTTTCTGCAGGTTCAAATTCTGAGACACAATAGGATCAACCATATTGCTTAAAGTTTGCAAACCTCACTTTCTAATCACTTTCAGAAACTGCCTATTAACTATTCTAAAGAGGCCTTTTTTTTAGTCTGAAAAATCTTCAGGTGACTTTATCTTCAACTCTGAACAAAGGGAAAAAATATTTGAAAGCTTAAGAAGTTAAAGAATTTGAAATTGTAATCGAATGTGTGGATGACCTTGAGATAACAAGGGGGAATATATGCTGCCTAGAAAACAATCAGACAAGAGAAGCAGTTGCCCACAAGTCAGAGGAAGAAACTGAGGAAGCTCCTGTCTTAATTGACCAAGAGGTTAAAAGCTTGTTCTTTCTGACTTGCAAGATTCTGTTAATGTAGCTTTACAGTAAAACATAATTAGTTCGACTTGTCATGTTTCCTGCTTGGTTTGCCTGGGAGGGATGACAGAAATAAACAGTAAAAAGCTAAATAGGATTTTGATCTAAGAAAGTTATAAATGGGTTAATGGTCCAGATAAATTTTGAATATTGATTTTTTTACTATAGGATTTTGGAATTAACTATAAAAGATAAAAACAACTTTTAATGGGAAACAGGTTGTCCTGGTAGTTACAAGTCATAATAAAATATGTGGTGATTTTAGAAACTAGACACTATAGAGGACTGAAGATTTTAAGCTGAAGGGAAAAGAAATACAGGTAGTCCTTGACTTACAACAATTTCATTTCATTTAGTGACCACTCAAAGGTACAACGGTATTGAAAAAAGTGACTTATGACCCTTTTTTCACACTCATGACCATTGCAGCATCCCCATGGTTACGTGATTTACATTTGGATGCTTGACAACTGGTTCGTATTTATGATGGTCGCAGTGTCCCAGGGTCATGTAATCAACTTTTGCGACCTTCTGACAAGCAAAGTCAATGGGGAAGCCAGATTCACTTAACAACAGTGTTACTAATTTAACAAGTGCAGTGATTCACTTAACAAATGTGGCAAGAAAAGTCATAAAATGGGGCAAATTCACTTAACAACATAAATTTTGGGCTCATTTGTGGTCATAAGTCGAGGACTACCTGTGCAAGCCTAATGTCAGTTAATACTGGGACTTACAAAATGATGCAGAATGTAATACCATCAGATTTATTAAAGGAAAACTTTGAAAAATGCAGCCAGAAGTTCCACATCATCATCTTTGTCAATAATTATGTCTGCTTCTATGGATAAACTATGTCTAAAAGATATCAATGAATGAATGTTTTGATGCTGAATTTACAAAAGAGGCTTGTTAAAGCCTTGAAGGAATCTGTGTGATGGGATAAAGAAGAACTGAACAGAAATTAAATCCTATGATACATTTGATTGAATTAAAGATTAAAACTTTTAGAAGTAAGTGGAAGGAATATAGAATTGACTTGTTTGATCAAGGTTAAATTAAGACTTTTTTTTTTTTTTGGCAATGTTGTGGCAACCATGTATGGACTTGTTGCTGACACCAGGATTGAAAAGTTGATATTTTATGAATGTTCTTATAAATAAGAAATGAGAAATGGGATGAAGAGATCTCTATTTAACATCATAGGAGGGCTGTTTACATTTCTAATGAAGGTTGAAAATCACTTCTTTACATATTTCTTTTTTTTTCTATATTATATTCCCTCTTTTCTTTTTTTTTTGCTGCACTTTTTAGTCTTTCTTTCCATACACTTCTTCTCTAAGTTTAGTTTGTATTAGTTTTTATTATTGTAATTAAAATTCTTAATAACAATTATATTAAGAAAATAAAATAGACAGATGCTATATTCTTGCCACCAAGCTTTTTATACATTCTGTCTTCCTTTTAATATGCCCTTTTTAATTTAATGCTCCTAGTACATCTTGCCAGAAATATTTTTTTATTTCATTCTGGTCTCATTCATTCCCAATTTCCTGTTATATACTTTTTATTCCCAAGTACAAACATTATTTTTTCCATTTCCTATTCTGAAAATGAGCCATAAGCCCCATATATTTAAGAAACCCATCCATTATGGAAGTTCTTTCTTTTTTCCCCTCTGCAGTATCTGAACAGAATTAAAACTACATTAGCTGATTATCCTATTGAATTCTTTGATCTATCTTCCCCTCTCTTGGCTTTTGATGTGCCTTACCTTTAACTACAGTCAACTGAAAAGTTCATGAAATTGTGGTTCGTGTTACTCTGTAATTATCAGTTATTTCAAGTATCCTTTTTTCCCCATATGATTGATCTATGAGCAAAAATTGCTCATATTTTTACCAGCCTCCGCTGGTTATCTTCTGCATAATATACCTTGACAACCTTACAGTAATATAGTATTATAATAGGACAGAAAACTGCCTTTGACAAAGAGGTAACTTTGTCAATATAATTAGCAGAAGTGATCTGCTAATGGATATACAACTGTGTTGCCACCAATGTTTCTCCACAATTGACACTGAATTTTCTTCCCTAGCATGGCAACAAGAAATTATTATTCCTATAAACAAGATATACATTAAATTTAAATTTAAATCCATTTTGTCCTGGCCCAGTTCATTTTTTAGCACACCACTCAAAGGCCAATTTGCTATTTTCCCATCTGAAAGATGTTCTCTATCTTTATCAGGATGAGAATGATTTAGAAATTTAAAATTTATAGCAACAAAAAGCTGAAGAGTAACATTTCAGAACATTAAGGCTAAATCATATGCATATATATAAATCTTACTGAAGTTATTTACAATTTTATATGCTCTGGAAGGAAAGATTCAACACTCCTGATGTGACCTTCTTCAGAACTGAAGAAGCTTCTTGAATGAAAAGTGAAACATTTTCAAGGAAAAACATTTTCTAAAAAGTCCAGTTGCTTTTTGAAAAAGCACCTTTGGGACAATCATGACCTGGATGATTGAGAATCTCCATAGACATCCTGATATGAGCTTTCCTTCTTGATGGTTTGGTGTCTCTTGGGAATTTAGGAGACTAAAAGACCAAATCTGTATTTCAGAGGGATAAAAAGAGAAGTGCTGAAGACACAAAGTGTACGTGTCTATGTGACTAATGGAGTTGAGTCAGATTACTGAAGGAGAAGCTGAACATCAACAGTTTGTGGAGGGGATAACAAGAGCCTGAAACTAACTGAATAAAGAATAGCACGACCTACAGTAGTGGCCAAAATTGCGGAAACCTTTTGGGAAAGTGTATTTTTGAGGTTTGATGGCTAACAATACCACTTTTTTTGGAGTTTCAAGATAATCACATTCCACTGCTAGAATGCCCTGGGAATAGCCCAGACCTTAACCCAATTTAAAATCTATGGAGTCGACTAAAGAAACTTGTTAGTCAGAAGCGACCCAGCAATAAAATCTAGTTAATAGAAGCAATCATTCAATCTTGGTTTCACATTATAACAGCTGCAGAACTAAAAGACTTGGTTCACTCCATGGAAAGACATTGTAAGGCCGTAATTCATGCTAAAGGTTACCCAACTAAGTATTAACTGACATGATAATTTTTGTATATCTCATTCTTTCGAAGGTAATAATTTTTGTATATCTCATTTCACTTTTCTTCTTTATACTGTAATTGCTATTCTAATAGCAAATCCTTCATAAAAGTTATTGCATCACATTCTTGATTAAATTATCTTTCCATTGATATATAATTTTATGGTTCTACTCCAAAACAAAGTGGTGTTATTAGCTAGTTTTAGAAAATATACTTTTCCCAAAAGGTTTCCACAATTTTGGCCACTACTGTAACTTCTTCTCAAGCCTTCCAAAGATTCAGACCAGCTATAGCTAGCAAATCAGGTGTGTAATTTTTTCATTTCTCCTACAAACTGATAAGGACTGAAAGATGGAGGAGCCAGTGGGCCAAAGGGGACAATTACTAGGCAATTCCAACCCAATGAGGATCTACTGAACTATAGGGGCTACGGAATGGGAGAAAATATAAGGCTAAGTGAAAGTTGAAACTAGATTAAGTCTTGGGTAAAAAGGAGTAGAATTCCCAGTCCTTAAAGGAGAAAGCTAAAGAAAGAACTATGTTACTATTGCCTATTGCTAGAAAAAATTGACAGTTAAGAACACAGGATAAAGGAGAAATTTGTAACCTTGTTAAGCATTGTCACTTATAGCTTAGAGATACAGTATTAAATCAAATAGGTTGAATCTAAGCTATATATAATAAGTTTAACACCCTAGGACTGTATAGTTCATTTAATAAATATCTCAAGAACGCCATTTAACTGTAAATGCCAAAGGAAAAGCATTCAGCCTCCTGATCTGTAGGTTTATATTGCACCTTAAATGTAACCCTGCCTCAAAAAGAATGGTTAGGAATAGTTTTAGGAAATGTATTCACAACTAAATCTATCTCATATAGTCAGGCTTGCTAAAATAAATGCAGTTTGTACGGTGTTTTTTTTTTAACGTTCTGAACACTGTGATTGTCTTTAATGACATCAGAATTTAAATCTCTCTTCCATATTTTCTGTTTGTTTCTGAATTTGTGGCAATTTGACTGAAATAACACAGGCAATTGTGTAGATAATGAAAGGTCAACAGCGAGTCAGCAATCAGTGTTTACATCAGAAACTTACTAAAATGACCTTGTGTTGAAAGCATCAAGGCCTTTATGCTTTCTAAGAGGGTTATTTTTGTTCCAAGATCTCCATTTCATACTGTACTGTGGAGTGAATCAGTGGTGGGATTCAAAATTTTTTACTACTGGTTCTGTGGGCATGGCTTGGTGGGCGTGACAAGGTAAGGATACTGTAAAATCTCCATTCCCACCCCACTCCAGGGAAAGGTTACTGCAAAATCCCCATTTCCTAGTTGGGACTCGGGAGGCAGAGAATAGATGGGGCGGGGCCAGTCAGAGGTGGTATTTACCGGTTCTCCGAACTACTCAAAATTTCCGCTACCGGTTTTCCAGAACTGGTCTGAACCTGCTTAATACAATCTCTGGAGTGAATACTTGAATATTTTTCTTGCACTACTATCTGTATCTCAATACATATCCTTGGATATTATTTAACCAAGAGACAATGGCAGAGGAAAAAGTCAATCGGCATTAAAAAAAAAAAAGCGATAGCAGAAGAAATGGAACAGAAAGTGTAAACTTGACCAGAAAAACGTCTGTATTAAAATAATACGATATTGGACTTAAAACTAAAAGCAAAAGAAAATAAACAAATCCTTCTCCAAAAAATAAAAGTGCTGTTCATTATATGCAAAAAATATATATTCTTCTGAATTATGATACATTTGCTTTAAATATATGAACTTCAGCTGAGGGGTGGATTAGAGTAGCCATCTCTGAAATGAATTTTTATTATGAATATACAAGCTACAAACAACAGGATAGCTTAATCCAGATGTGGCTTCTGAAATACAGAGGTACCAGGTTCTTGCTATTCATGAACATATCATTTTCAGAAGGCAAAGTGGGACTGCCATTGATAATAATTTAAATAATTAATTGATAATTAAATTAAATACATCCAATTTATTTAATTAAATACATGTTATTTATTTATCAAATCACTTATGTCACAATTGTGACTCCCAGTGGCATATAATAAAAACAGAATAATAAAACCTCATCTTAATATAACCATACGGAAAAGAAATGTGCATATAACACAGAAGAGGGTTTTAAAAACCCAGATATAATAGAACCCACTTGCAGAGTTTTTGTTCCAAACAGATCTCCTGGTCTTTTGGAAAACAACACTTTGTAAGATCTCTCTAGAAGCCCAATAGTATTGGGATTAATCTGACTTCGATGTGGGGGCAAGTCTTATGGCAGAAAAGGGTCCAATCCAGAGATGGTATTCAACAGGTTCTGACCAGTTCTGGAGAACCGGAAGCGGAAATTTTGAGTAGTTCGGCAAATCAGTAAATACCACTCTGACTGGGCCCGCCCCCACCTATTCTCTGCCTCCCAAGTCCCAGTTGATCGAGAGAAAATGGAGATTTTACAATATCCTTCACCTGGAGTGTGGTGCAAATGGAGATTTTACAGTATCCTTTCCCAGCCAGGCCACCAAGCCACACCCACCAAGCCATGCCACTCCCGCCAAGCCATGCCCACAGAACCAGTAGTAAAAAAATTTGAAATCCACCACTAGTCCAATCAGGTGGAACTCCTTGTCTGATGAGGCCGTAATAACTCTTTCTTGTCTGACCTGATGGAGCAGGTAGATGTAATAGGGAAAAGGATAGAAGAGATAGAAATTTAATTGTGACTGGAACATCAAAGCAGTAGGAAGAAAAGTTGAACTTCTGAACAGTAGCTTTTAGAACATCAGAACATCATCAGAATTGCAAGGAGCCTTGAAGGTTTTCTAGTCCAACCTCCTGCTCAAGCAGGAGCCCCTACACTATTTCAGACAAATGATTGTCCAGTCTCTTCTTAAAAGCCTCCAATGATGGAGCAGCCATAACTTTTGAAGGCAAGCTATTCCACTGGTTGATTCTGTTCTGTCAGGAAATTTCTCCTTAATTCTAGGTTGCTTGATATTAATATTAATTTAATATTAATATTAAATATTAATATTCGGCTGAACTTTAATACATTTGTGCTTGTTGAGCACAGGATTTTATCTGGGTGGGTTAATATAAACAGGAACTAGTCCCTTGCAGATATTAATGAGGTATACTCTTTATACTCATATTGAGTATTATGATTGGCTCAAGGTGGGCTTTGGCTGCCTGAGGCCCTAATGTCTCCTAAGCTACTGAAGTTCTGTAACATTCATTATTCTGTGTCAAGCCAAAATTACCTTGTAGGAGCATTGCATAATGTCTGGTATATTAATCATTAGAGATATTTTTGAAGCACTCAATTACATTATGAAAGCTGGGCTATGTTCTTATCTTTCTAACAGTCACATGTAAAGCACCGAGGCCCTATTACTTTGTAATAAGAAATGCATATCCTGCAGAATAATGCATTATGCACATCCTCGTATATAGGATGGAAAAGGTCAGCCAGCAACTTGAATATTTTTGTCTTCTAGATCAATTTCACTTAAAAGAGTTCATTTGAAATAATGGTTTTATCTTTTCAATATGTCCTAACAGCAGGCTATCACTTTACAGAACCAGATTTCGACCATTTTATTCTATTCAAAATAGAACGAATTATTTCAATCTGGCGGATGTCCAGTCATTTTGAGGTTATCAATTTAAAAGTGTTTTAGGATACATTTTAGCTAGCCTTTTGTTGCAAAAATAAGAGAAGGGAAAAGAAAGATTAATTCACTTACTTTAGAGTAGCATCATGATCTGTAACTGAACGACTCCCTGGTAGTTTTCTGCAAGCTTAAATTCTCACTTTTTCAAATCTAATCAAATAATGACAACCATTTGCTTTCATTCTTCAGTCTGGCATTTTTAGCAGGTGTTGAGTTCATGCAGATTCACATTTGAGTTTTTTACTTTCATAAAGAAGAAACCCTGCTGAAAATGTTAGAGATACAAAAGCTATCCCATTTCAAAAGCATTCTGAGGTTAGTTATTTTTTTAAAAAAAATGCCTACTGAAAATACTTTTATTCCAATGTTTAATATCCATGCTAGGCTACTTTTAGCTCCTTTTATAAGTTTCAATTCACATCTTAATTTATATGATAAATATTTAGAACAGAGTTGTCATTAAACAAACAAATGGATTACCAAAATACAGACAAACACGCAAAAAGCTATAGAACAAATAATATGTTTGAATTATATGAAAATATTCTTTTATTTAAAGCCTGTTTAATTTTCTTCTTCATTTCCACAATTGGCAAAAAGCATAATGATAAAGTGAAGGGATAAAAATGTATAAAACTATAAAGCATATGGCAACTTTATTTCTACCATTTTAAATTTTCTCTGATACCAACCTGTCTTGTAATTAAAACTGCATTAAGCATTTCATTTTATATAAATGCTTTATAAATCCAGTTTTTGATGGACCATATTAGGTCAAACTGAGACACATTATTACTACTGAAAATTCTGGTTTTGTGAAAATAAAATACTCTGCTTTTTAGAGCTTTAAATTGAAAAAATCTGAATTCCCTTTAAGCCCAGAAACCAAGTGGATCCAGTGAAGCTCTCCAAAATCGGGAGGAGATCAAACAAATTATACCCGATACAAATGGCTTGTATCAATATTTAATTGACAATTGGTAGTATGACGGTATAGCCCCTTAAACAATTTAATCAAGCAAAGAAAAAGAATCAAAATACAGATAAGAAAATAGAGAAGTGGGATAACTGATTAAAAGAGTAATTATTAAGAATTTTAAATACTCTATAAAAAAGAATTTTTTTATAAATATGACAAAATTGAAAGACTTGTGGTAGCAGAGTGGTTAGAATGCAATACTGCAGGCTAATTCTGCTGACTGCTGACTCCCAGCAGTTCGGCAGTTTGATCCTGACTGTCTCAAGGTTGACTCAGCCTTCCATCCTTCCGAGGTGGACAAAACCCAGATTGTTATGGCCAATATGCTGACTCTGTAATCCACTCTGTAATCTACTTAGAGAGGGCTGTAAAGGACTGCGAAGGTATATAAGTCTAAGTGCTGTTGTTTTTATGGACAATGGCCCAGCAATGGGCCAGTTATTGTGTAAAATGGTCCGGCAGACAAATGTTAACAAATAGTGGGTAACAATCTTCCCATTCCCAGACGTGGCCTACTGTGCATTGAAGATGCTCTGAAACCAGGGGTGGGTTCTACTTACCTCCGCTACCGGTTCGCAATGGGAGCGCACATGTGCAGAAGCTTCTGCGCATGTGCAGATAGCTCATGATGATGTCTGGATGGGTGGGCAGAACCTCCCACCGCTGTTACTATCGGTGTCAGATTCCCTAAAGACTGAAAAAATAAAGCCCAGTACGCAAAAGCAGTAACCAAGTCTGTTTATCCTGATATCGGTATTAACTGACCACCTTAAATTCTTACAGAAAGGAATCTTTGTTGGAGCTGGCACTCTGTGCTCCCTATCACCTTTTAATCAGCATACAGTTCCACCCCAGTGCAATCACTCAATTATCCAATTACCCCATATCCTCCCTCTCCCTCCCCAATCCATCACAAGCAACTTCAATTGTTCTGGCTGCTCGTCTTTCCGTAAAGTGATAAGGTTGATAAACTGCTTCAGTGTATGACCCTGACATCATCTAGCATGTGGCTGGGAAGTCAAAGTGAGAGGCATGCCTCGGGGCTGACGACACAGGAGAGCAGGTACACAGTAAAGGATGTTGGCGATAGTGTGCAGCAGCGGAATGGCGGTCCCCACATGAATGGCAGCCCCAATTACCATTCCAGGGCTGGGGCTGACAACCAGTTCACAAGAACCAGACCGAACCGGGAGCAACCTATCACTGTCTGAAACCCATGATGAGCAAAAAGCAATTTATAATAATTTTTCTTTTAAACCATCCTGGGTACTGAAAGACTAAGTTGAAGATGATTGTTTTAAATTAGACATACATTTTGAACAGAGAGTGAAATTCTTTTAAACTGAGGTTTTTCCTTGTTTGGAATGGTTGTCCAGAAAAAAAAATGTACTGAAATGAGCCATTTTTATTTACCCAAGAAAAGTTAAATGCTAGATCTAATGGGGAAAGTTTTTCACCCACCTGATTTTTATTAGGAGGAGACACAATACATTGTTTTCCACAGCAATGTGTCTGGTAATGTGTTTCATTTTGCACTTGCTGCCTTGCTGCCTTGAGGCTAACTCTGTCTGGGTTGATTGCTGTTCTCTTATTTTCCATTTATTCATTTTCAACCTCTAAATGCATAAACAGAGGTTTCCCAAGGATATGCTAAGGCTCCAGCATTTTCTATGCAAAATGACATAGACTCCCAAAAACTAATATTGGACTTTTTCTGCTGTATGATCTGCACACAAACAATGGAACTATGTTAAGTAGAAAGCATTGCAGAGCAAACAGAAATAGGTTACAATGCCATAATATCAACCTTGGAACAAATGTGAAGAGTAACAGAGATGACGGAAATACTGCAGACTCAAAGCAAGGACACAAAGAAAGTGAAACAGAGCATAGAGAGGTTATGATTCCGATGGGATTGGTTTTTTTTCCAGTTGAGACTACTTATAGTTTAGTGGCAGCTTTGCATCATTTGCAGAGGGAAAGTCTGCAACATCTCCAAGTCACATAAGGAAAGAAACTTCTCTAAAGCCCTGAAAATCCAAGGCCAGTTACTCTAAACAAATCGGAAGTCAACTTCCCATGAGAAGACTCAAAGACTATCAAGGGATGTTTGAGTACAAAATACAGACTTCTCACGCAATTGTATGGATCATTCCAACTGACATGTTGAAATAATGAGATATTAGGGAAACATCTTTTACACTAAAATCTAATATGATTTTGATGGTCAATTGTACTGTGTTTCCCCGAAAATAAGACCCAATGAGAAAAATAAGCCCTAGCATGATTTTTAGGATGCTCATAATATAAGCCCTACCCCCCCAAAATAAGCCCCAGTTAACATTGTCAGCCAGACAAATGCACTTAGTACCATATTTCCCTGAAAATAAGACCTAACCAGAAAATAAGCCCTAATGTATCTTTTGGAGCAAAAATTAACATAAGACTCGGTCTTTTTTTTTCAAGAAAATATGGGTATCAAGTGTTTATTTTGCTTTATAGCCACATCTTCAGCGTTTTATAAATTTCTCTCCTGTGAAGTCTTGTAGGTGGAGTGTTCTTGCTAAAAATGTTTGATCATTTTGCCTTTTATTGTACAATGTTCTGACTGTGGCTTCCCTGGTTTTACTTGCATTCTAAACAATAATCACGTATTGAAGAGTACTGCTAAAATCCAGATGCTGTCTAATTCTTAGATGGGCTTCTACTAATCTGTTATCAAGATTGCCCCTTTGTGACTGTATAGTAATATCAGGGATAAGAAATTGTGTTGAATTCAGCAGGAATCCTAGTTAGATATTGTGGCCTTGAACATGAGCAGAGAGCTAAAAGAATACTGAATAGTTAGGCTGCAGAATATTCCATTAAAATAAAAATACTTCTAAATTACATGGACTTACCCAAGCTATCAATGAATACTAATAAGTATATATTTTTAAAAAGAAATTCATGAGGATGGAAACACCTAATTTCACCCAAACTGTACCTTCCAAGGAGGGGAGCACAAGCAAGAGTGCAAAAAATAGAAAGTACCTTTTACTTTAAACACATATCCTCATTTAATTAACAATAGGTCAACTGAAGAAGTGGCAAGCAAAGAAAACACTGGCTTGATAACATCAAATCTGATACAAAGTTAAGCATCCAACAATTAAAAGAAGCTGTGCTTGACAGGGTAGCATGGAGAGCACTTGCCTATAAAGTCATCAAGAGTCAGACATGACTAAATTGTTAAAACAAACAAACAGGTCAACTGAGAAATGGATATAAGACACCATGTGAAATCTGCTTCCTTCACCTGTCTCTTGTAATTTGTCTTGCTGGTCAAAACAAGTCATATGTGGAAAAAGACAATGCCATCTCTAACAAATTTATATCAGACAGGAGAAATAAAGGGAAATATGGGCAAGATAAAAATAAAAAGAAGTCAAAGTTCTATTGGTGAAAGATGATAGAAAGAAGAGTCAGTGCAACTGGTTTGGTATGGAAATATTATATAAAGAGATCCCCAAATGAATGATACATATGAAGGTTTGAACTAGAGTCAGAGATTCTAAATTTTAAGTGCCAGGGCTACCAAGCATCAAAATTTTGATCATGTAACTGCAGGAACACCACAATAGATTTAACTTCAAGCATGGGCCTTAAATCTCTTCATTCAGTATCATTACAATTTTGAATGGCATTGGTCACTGAATGAATGATCGTAAGTTAATGACTGCTTGTATCATGAATAACATGATACACACAAGCTTGTAAGAATTGCAGTAGATGTATAGCTGTTATTAAACAGTTCTAGCAAAATTTAATTATTCATTCATCACATTTCTGTTCTGCCCATCATATTTTAGTAACTCTCAGTGAGATTCACATCTTGAAGGGTTAGATGTGGGTGAATCATTAGAAGTCAGCTGAAAGTCACCAGAAGAATTCTGTAATAATTTAAGGATAGGATAATTCTAGTCCACAGCCATATCACCATCTTCTGCATGGTCACTCCCTACCAACAGGACCATGTGAATGAGTAACATTCAATTATGTTCAGAGGCAATGCAAAAAGCCACTAAGGAAGCAATTTACTACTCTGGCGCTGTATGCAATTCTTCACTTGAAATCAATTTTTCATTATATGGGAGAACAGTATGTTGAGTTGATATATTTGTTCTCATAACTTGATAGAGTAGCCAGTAATGTGTAAAGCTTGTCTCTATCAGGAAAAAGTGACATTTGACAAACTAGGGAGACACGGAAGAATTTCTGTTAATAAAATAATATAATGTTTTCTGATGGAATTTCTGGGTTAATGGCACAAGTTCCATAACCAGCAAGATATCCAGTTCCTCGAGTTTGTAATGTTACACTCAATCCTTTCATCAATGAAATGGGTAATGTTACATCTGGGTAAAGAGTAAATGCTGACTTCAGGAAATGGCATTTTTGCCGTTTGTGCTGATCAACTGCCTTCTATTTGTATCACTTGGGTGTATTTTGTTCAACTGTTGCATGGTTAAAAGATAAGTGATTTACTCACCTATTTTGAATAATGTTAGCTGATATACTGAAGCTGAATTGCACATTTGGAAAACACACCCAAGAGTCAGGAGTGTTGAAGTGATACCCAAGCTGCTATATTAATCATAAGTCTTATGTTTTTAAGTCACAATAAAGCTAAATGTTTAAAAGAATTCATGTTTTATCTGTATACATGATTTGGCTCCATCTGAACTTCACTAGGAATCCATGAGTCCATATAAATCTAGTTTTTTTTTTACTGTTCATGTTAGTAGGAAAGAATTTAGCTCATAATTTGAAAAGGGGAAAATTATTAAAAAGCTATCTTTGTCTTTATGTGTAACATTCCCTTCTTGTTTGTGCACAACTTCTGATCTTTTCAGAATTGTTCCAACACTTCTCCATCCTTAATGAAAAGGATCACACACTATCTGAACCTTTCTAGATAAATTCTGACTTGGAAAAATTCTGTTGTGAGCTCCGTTTTCACAGGAATGACAGACAGTGACAGTTTTGAGGTGGAATCACTTCCAAGAAAGGCAAGTGGGAAATGTCCCTATAATGTTGAAAAACCCGGCTCCACGAACAGTACAAGATATTTCAGAGTCAGAATATTTTAATCTTGAAATATTTTGTTTGCCTCTATTCTATATAGAATAGAATATAGCTTTTAGAATAATGACCCTTTAAAGATGCTCAGCTTATTTTCTTTTCAAAAGTTTGAGTCATATTGGTTGAGTAAATTAACCATGCAAGGAGTGGATAAAATCCAGTGAAAGTTAAGAAGCATTTTAAGCTAGCCAAATATGGGAAAGGCATAATTTTCTTCTAACATACAGTACATACTGTAGTTTTATCATTATCTCCAATCAAATATTTGTGGAAATGATGCAGATCCTTCACTCTGAGAAAAATAGAATGAGTACGTATACTGAACACAGCAAGATTTATTTTGAGTTGCCCTGCTTTGGATTTTCTGCAGTCATCCTAATAAGAGCTGGTTTATTATGTCTTCAGGGGTGGGTTCTAAATTTTTTTACTACCGGTTCTGTGGGCGTGGCTTATTTTGTGGGTGTGGCTTGGAGGTCATGTGACTAGGTGGGCGTGGCTAGCTGGTCAGTCATTTCTGGAAGGTCCTCGCACTTACGACCAAGTCCTCGCACTTACGACCCAACTCATTTGTTTGCTTTTAACACTGATCAGCTGTAGGACGGCCCTTTGAAGCCCCTCGGCAAGAGTTTAAACAGTTTTTTTCCCTCTAGTCAGCAGCTGGGACTCAGGAGGCAGCAATAGATTGGGGGTGGGACCAAATAAAAGGTAAGGGGGGCGGGGGGCGGGGGGGGAGAACCGGTTCGGTGACGTCATATCGTCACTGCTACCGGCTCGGCCGAACCGGACCGAACTGGGAGAAACCCACCACTGTATGTCTTGTATACATTTCAATAAATTTTCGGGATAATGCAAGGTGAATGTTGCCCCTAAGCCCAAAGCACACATACTTGGCTTGCAATCTGACCCATACTTACTAATGTACAAGACTCACAGAACATAGTTGGATTTGCTGGCAAGAACAAGCACAGACCACATGCTACAGCATATTGGAGCACTGAAACTTCAGTGGAATAATTGGAATAATTATCTTGGAATTCAGTCATTCAACTTTTGGCATATCTTGAAGTGACCAATGTATGCTGTTTCATAATTTCAATAATAATTAATTTTGTGCTGTGTATTACTAATAATATCAAGTATTACATATCTGAGAGTTAATATTTGTTGGACTATCTGTCTCTAAAATCTGAAAAGATCTAACATGGTTGGCATCTTCTAAGTCCCATCACATTTAAAGAGGTGTGCCTTCTCTGTTGCTCTGCTTGTACAATGTAATAAACTTCCCTCAAAATTTGGATGGGCCTCAACTGCTCAAAAGGCCTGTAATAATGTTTCTTCCCTCAGGCACTGTACTTGTGTTGTGGCCCGCCAGCGGCCTGCACGGATCGTGGCTGATCCCGATGAAGAGGAGGCTGGTGTGGTGTCGTGCCAGCAGTCTGCACAGCCAGCGCTCGTGTCGGACAGCAAGGAGGCTGAAGAGGATGTGATGCCAGAGGCAGAGACTCAGCCAGGGCCTTCAGAACCTCCAGAGGCTCCTTCCAGTAGAGACAGCGAAGTGGAGGAGCCTCTCCTCAGGGCAGGGCTGCCAAAAGGCAGGAGTGGCTACTCAGGAGGAGGAGGTCTACTCGAGAGTAGGGCTTGAGGATAATTGGCCACTCCCTTAGCTTATTTAAGTCGCACGCAGCTAGTGCTTTCTTGCTAGAAACAATGTCTCATTACTACAGAGCATCTTTGAGAGTGAGCGACTTTTCATATCTGGTTTGCTGGGCTGGTTGCCAACCTTTGTCGGACTTTGTTCTTAATAACTTTGATAAGGACCCTTTGCATGGGAAGCCTGCATTCTTGAAGGGGTTTGTTTGGAAGTTAACAGTGTTTGCAAAGCTTGGTGTGTGTCACATTCTCTGGGAATCCGAAGCTGGGGCAGAACAACTTGAGCCATATCTAATGTTTTGTCAATTGCTTCAGGTTCAAAACATTTTAATTATTTCCATTACATTTTTCAAAAACTCTGGTAACCATCAAGAGTTGCATGGCTAGTTGGTGGCCATATAGTAAAAATGTAATAAACGAACAACAGGCATTAAGAACATTGTATAAAAATTCTGCACATTAGGGAAAAATATCACACTGATGATGTTACTTAGTTTGATAACCAAATGTCTACAAGTAAACAACCAAGTTCAGAGAGCATCAGGGACCCTGCAGTTGAACCCTGAACTAAAAATATTCTATCAAAAAACTGCATGCAACATATATAGCAGTGATGGCGAACCTTTTAGACACCAAGTGCCCAAACTATGCGTGCGCGCATGCCCAAATGGAAAGGTGCGCATGTGTGGATGCATGTGCATATTCACAGACATGCATGCATGCGCAGCAGGGACCCAACGACTAGCTGACCGGCAGGAGGTCAGGCATCCCAACACTTGCAGTACGGCAAGAGGTAAGATCTTTTTCTTCCATGAGCTTCTATTTCATTGTTTGCAGGAAAATAGAAGCTCATGAAAGAAACGCCATGGAGATCTGACCTGGGGCAATGGTGCATGTGCCACAGGGGTGAAATACTCCTAGTTCGGACCGGATCGCCCAATCTGGTAGGGATGGCAGCAGGTGGTAGCAAAAATCCCTGCACCCCCCCACCCCACCATGCCCAGCTGAGCCGCACCATCATCAGAGGCTTTTTTTTTTTACTTTTAAAAGCATTTTTTCTACAACTTCTGCCGAAAAAATGCTTTTAAAAGTTTTTTTTTCTTTTTAAAAAAGCCTCTGATGATGGCGCGGCTCAGCTGGGATCGTCAGAGGCTTTTCAAAGCATTTTTTTCTGCAACCTCTTCCGGGGAAGAGGTGGTTAAAAAAAATGCTTTGAAAAGCCTCTGACGATCAGGCAACACAGCTGGGATCGTCAGAGCCTTTTCAAAGCTTTTTTAAAACCACTTCTTCCGCGGAAGAGGTTGCAGAAAAAAATGCTTTAAAAGTCTCTCTGACGATTCCAGCTGAGTTGCCTGATCATCAGAGAGACTTTTCAAAGCATTTTTTAAAACATCAGGCAACTCAGCTGAAGTCATCAGAGAGACTTTTAAAGCATTTTTTTCTTCAACCTCTTCAGCGGAAGAGGTGGTTAAAAAAAATGCTATGAAAAGGCTCTGATGATCCCAGCTGTGTTCCTGATTGGCAGAGGTTTTTCAAAGCATTTTTTTTTGCATTTGCAAAAAATCTACTTAATCTACTTAGCTCTGTAGTAAGATAATGGGAGGTCACCACATTCCAAAAAAGATGTTGAAGCACAGAACTGGATAAAAGTTTACTAAATACGGGGGGAAAGGCCATAAGGAAGCTATATCACTATTTATTAGAACAAGATATGTTAGAAGAGCAAGTAAAGGAGACCATGATAATTTGGAGCAAATATTTTGGCTACCATATTGATTTGGATAATTGGCAGAACTTGTGGGGAAAAAAAATATAAAAATCAGTTTAGAAACATCATATAAAGAAAGTTTATATAAGATATTTTATAGGTGGCATAAGGTGTCCCCCCACAAGACTAGAAAGAATAAGTAAAAAATGCTCTCCAATGTATTGGAAATGGGAAGTGATCCCAGGGACCTTCTATCAAATGTGGTGGGAATGTTCAAAGGCCAAACAATTTTGGCATCAAATAAGGTTTTGGCTAGAAGAGATTCTAATATTAAAAATAGAGGTTAAACCAGAATTCTTCCTATTAGGTAATATAGAGGGTAAATACAACAAGAACACAACCTACCTAATATTACATATATTAACAGCAGCAAGAATAGCCTTTGCCCAAAAATAGAAGAGTAAAGAAATCCCCTTGGAAGAAGAAGTGCTAATCAAAATCCTCAATTGTGCAGAAATGGACAGTCTGACTTTGGAGCTCAAGGATAAAACTGAATCAGTGTACTATGAAATATGGAGTAAATTTTATGACTGGTTGGATAGGAGGAGGAATGCCAAGATGAAGGTGTGGTGAATGTCTAGAAATGGACATGTAATGTATGTTAAATCTGTATGTAAGATATGATTATATTGAATATAGATGTAGTTGTTTAGGAGGAATTAATTTATATACTTGACATGCAAGAAGTAATGTAAATTTGTACAAAGATAAAGAAGTATGTTATGTATTAGCTTAAATTTGACGATAATGGTGAAAACCAGAGATGTTAAACCACATCCATTATTTTTTAACTTGAATTACTAATAAAAAACTTAAAAACAAAACAAAACAAAAAACCTCAAAAAGATGTTGTAGCTTTGGAAAAAGTGCAGAGAAGAGCAACTAGGAATATTAAAGGCCTGGAGACTAAAACATATGAAGAACGGTTGCAGGAACTGGATATGGCTAGTCTAGAGAAAAGAAGGACGAAGGGTGACATGATAGCAGTGTTCCGATATTTGAGGGGCTGCCACAAAGAAGAGGGGGGCGGTCATTAGAATTGTTTATGATTATAGAAATACTGTGCATGATTAAATTTTAGATCAAAAGGTCAATGTACTTTATATTTGTATCCCTATCAAGGAAAGAAGTCACTCTTTTCTTAATTTTTTTCCTCTGTCTATTCTTCTTCCTCTCCCCCCCTCTATTCTTTTCCTTTCAAATTCTTGTTTTGTTTTTTATATTTTATAACTTGTAGAAATGTAATAAAATATATTTAAAAGAAATCAAAGCAACAATAAACTTTAACAATAGGGAACATTCTCCTCCTTCACCTACCATAAGATTTTCTGCTATTGTCCTAAGAGAACAATGTGTTAGGATGTATTGTGACTATGTATTGTGTATATGTTGCAATATTTTCAGGATCAGACTCAATAATTAAAGTAAGAATAGTATGTTTAAATAAAGCTCTGTTTAATCACAGATGGCATTCTATATTCACTGAATATTCACAAATAGAAGCACTGAAAAATGGCATACAGCTCCTTATATATACAAGGGGAGGAGCTAGATATGGGAGTGGTTAGACATACATACATTAAGCAATGGAAATAAGTTAACTCTTGATATACTGTACAGATACTATTTACATGATGGAGAATAAAGCATTTACTTGTGACAGTATATACAGGAGTTTATTGTGAAAGCCATATGCCTAAGCCATTCTTGATAGGCCAGCCTTCGTGGATGGTCAAGTCACCAAAGGAAACTGAGTCAGAGTTTGTCAGAATCAATCTTCACACCTCAGGAAAGGTATTGAATGAACAATAAATCTAAGAAACATGCACAGTGTTCCTATGCCAGTGATGGCTAACCTTTTTGCCATCGTGTGCCAGGAGAGGGGGGGCGGGGGAGGATCACACACGCACGTGCCCACCCACATGCATGCGCAACCCCCCCGGCTCCTGGCACATGATGGCCTGGTAGGCCCGTTTTTCTTTCTTACCTGGTTCCAGATTCTCTCTATTTATCTGGGAAGATCGAAAACAGCCTTTCTCACTCTCTCGGAGGCCCTCCAAAGGCCTGAAATAGTCCATTTCCGGTGGGATAGGAAGTGACTTTTTTGCTGTCCTCAGCCTCCAGAGCCTCCCTAGGAGTCTCTAGGAGCCTTTCTAGGAGTCTCTGGAGGCTGGAGACAGCAAAAAGTCACTTCCTGTCCCACTGGGAGTCGGGACTTGGAAATGGCCCTTTCAGCCTTCGTAGGGCCTCCAAAGGAGTGGGAAAGGCTGTTTTCACCCTTCCCAGATAAATAGAGAGGATCTGGAGACAGGTAAGAAAGAAAAAAGGGCCTTCCCCACCCACCCCCCAGGCCCTCCAGAGGCAGGAAACAGCCTGTTTCCCTACTTCTGGTGGGCCCAGAAGGCCTGAAAATCAGCTGGTCAGTGCACGCATGTGCCCCAGAGTTGAGCTGGCATGCCCACTAATATGGCTCCACGGGTAAGGTGACCAGATTTTAACATTGGTAAAGAGGGACATTGTGGGCGTGGCTTATTTTGTGGGTGTGGCTAGCTGGTCATGTGACTGGGTGGGCGTGGCTAGCTGGTCATGTGACCGGGTGGCCATGGCTATGCGTATAGGGTAAGGTGAACAGATTTTAACATTGGTAAGAAGGACACCATTGTGGGCATGACTTATTGTGTGGGCGTGGCTTGGAGGCCATGTGACTGGGTGGGCGTGGCTAGCTGGTCATGTGACCGGGTGGCCATGGCTATGTGTCTAGGGACTACTCAGAGGGCTGAAAAGTCATTTCTGACAGGTCCTCACACTTTTGACTGGTCCTCACACTTATGACCATCCTCACATTTATGCCCGTGCAGCATTCTTAACAACCATGTCACTCATTTCACAACTGCTTCTCTTCACCATGATGACAAGATAGGGCAAAAATGTAAAATGTGAGGACAGTCGTAAGTTCGAGGACTGGTCAAAAGTGTGAGGAGCAGTCAAAAATAACTTTTTCAGCCCTCTGAGTAGTCCATATGCACAAAAGGACTAACCAGAGGGCTGAAAAAAGTCATTTCTGACAGGTCCTCGCACTTTTGACTGGTCCTCACACTTATGACCATCCTCACATTTATGCCCGTGCAGCATTCTTAACAACCATGTCACTCATTTCACAACTGCTTCTCTTCACCATGATGACAAGATAGGGCAAAAATGTAAAATGTGAGGACAGTCATAAATTCGAGGACTGGTCAAAAGTGTGAGGACCAGTCAAAAATAACTTTTTCAGCCCTCTGAGTAGTCCATATGCATTAAAGGATACAGCAATAGAGAGGGATGAAGGAATGGAAATTAGAGTAGGAGTGAGGGTAAGAGAGGGAGGAAGAGAGGAGGAGAAGGAGAAAGGAAGAGGAAGTAGGGAGGAGAAAAAGAGGGTGGGGGGAAGAGAAAGTAAGAAGGAAAGAAAAGAGAGTGGTGGTAGGTTTGAGGAGAAAGATTGCTGTACAATAAAAAAGATGAAAGGGAAGAAAGCCAACCCCAAGCAAATATAAAGATATTAAGATTAAGAATGAATTGTTAAACTTTAAAGAATAAAAGAGAACAAATATGAATAAATAGCAATAATTAGAAACACACATACAAACATGCAATGTATTTTCTTTGAACAGAATATTTGGCTGGTTCACAAATTTAAACAGCGTTTAGTCATTTCAATTAAATTTACAATTTCTATATTTCCTTTTTGCCATATTTATTCCTCATCTATTTTTTTAAAAAAACAATATTACCCTTCATCCTCATCTCTAATCTTAATCAAATTCAATTTTTCCCTTCTATTCTATATTATACCCCTTCCCATTGTCATCTATTTTTATATCCATCCTCACATTGGTTAATTATGTAATTATGTAATACAGTTGTTTAATACAAATTCAACATTTTAATATAAATCAATTAGTTATATAACTATCTTTTTTGTATATTAATCAATATGAACATGAATATTCCAATTATTTCCATGCAATCCAATTTCTTACAAATCAATTAATTATATTTACCAATAATAATAAACCAAATAATTTCCCCCATATATTCCTCCAAACCACAACTTAACCATTTCTGCTTTCAACACAATATACAATTATTAATAGTATCTCAATTATTACAATTCCCTAGTTAAATAGAGCTTTTTTTCTTTTGTGTTTTAAAATCTTGAACTCTCCTCTTTTGCCCAAAATTTCCCATTGTTTGCAGTTTTGTACCTACCTTTTTTGGTGAGGAAAAAGAAAAAGAAAAAGAAAGAAATCTCTCTCTGCCTCATTTTGTCATGTTGCAGGTTTAGTTTCACTTTCGCCTTTGTTTTCAGTATAGCTGGGGGGGGGGGGAATCTGCTCCAGGAACTTTTTGCAGCTTTTTGCAGCTAATTAACCTAGCGGAAGCTGTTAACAGGGGCTGTTTTTTCTATTTTTGCAGGCATGGGTCTATTCATTTTTTTTTAAACACTGATCAGCTGTAGGTCGGCCCTTTGAAGCCCCGCGGCAAGAGTTTAAAGAGTTTTTTTTCCCTCTAGCCATCAGCGGGGATTCAGGAGGCAGAATGAAAAATCGGAACTTTTTTAAAACGCCGCGGGACGCGGGACAAATTGCTCAAAAGCGGGACTGTCCCGCCAAAAGCGGGACGTCTGGTCACCTTATCCACGGGCCACCTGTGGCACGCGTGCCATAGGTTCACCATCATGGTCCTATGCTATACTGCTATACTAGACTATTTGCTGTGGATTCATTTAGTTTCCCATTATTATTTTGTGTAATTTCACATTTTGTTGGCATCTTACCTCAAAGTATGGTCTGGGGTGAAATCCCAGAGTTTATATTAAGGAGTTATTTAAACAGACAACACAATGTAATGTTGCAGTATTTCTAAACAGTGGGCTTAGGCCTCCCTACAGGGTGATGAGGGGGAAACCTGGAACAAAGAAACTAGTTGACCTAGATGGCTCCAACTTGACCCAAGCTGAAGCCATGCTGACAGTGGTTGCCATGTCCGTGGACTCTGGAATTGGATTTCTTCTCATGCTGAGAAATGTCTGAGACTCTGAATTGCGCTGTAATGTATTCATCAATGTCAGACCTGCTCATTTTATCGAGCATTTTTTAATTTCAGCCAAATAGCTTTTGTGTGGGGAAATTCCTCATAGAAGAGTGAATTTTACTGCAAAAAGAACTGCAACAGACTGAGTTTTGTTCTCTGTTGTGCGATTTCTGCTCTTCATTCTGGAATTTAATAGAGATACCTACCTGGGTTTAATCATGAGTGTGACAATAAAAAGAATGATTCTTTAATATTGTGATGATACTCAAAGGACCCTTTGGGTATGCATGCTAGTCAAAAAGGCCCTTTGGGTATTTGTGCTGTGCAATGGGGATTTCTCCTAATCTTTTCCCTCCTTTACAGCACATTCCAAGGTATTTCAGTTGGAATTAAACCCTGTTGAATGCAATGAAGCTTATTCCCAGGAAAATGATAATAGGATTGCATCCTTAAGGTATAACCATTGTTTCAAAATGTATATGACATACACAATCCAGTGCTTGCTTTTGTGAAGCAAATGTTTAAACATGAAAAAAGCCATCTGGAGTAGGAAAATCTTTAGAAATCAATTACTTTTTAAATTAATATTGGAAGCTAAATCCTGAATGCTCATTTATTCAGGTTTGAGAGAAGCAAACAGATTTGCCAAGTTTATGTCTTATGTACTACAGTTCTTTGGAATGAATATATTTTCTTCAATTAATATGTATGTGTATGCGTATGCATATATGTATATCTCCAAGATAAGGTATTCATCCATCCATCCATCCATCCATTTTTCATATTTCTTAAGCATCCATCTCCCTAGAAGAGGGGGTCTGGGTAGTGTTTCCAGGGCTGCATTTGGAAGATTAATGAATGTGGGAAGTGTTCTTAATTTATTGTTAATGTTTAATCCATGACTGACATTATTTTTTGTTTCATTCCCTTTGGGTTTCTATGTTTATCTTCTTTAATGTTATATTACTGTTTTAAACTGTGCTCTCCCTTTGAGTTGCTTAAGTGAGATGGGTGGCTATATAAATCAAATAAATGAATAAAATAATAAGATCTACTGAAATAAAAGAGAGTTCTTCCAGCTACCCATCTCTTTCTTTTAGTACAACATGCAATAGAACACTTTATTTTGGAGAGTGCCTTCAAGTAAACAAAAACAAACAAGTAACTAATGTTTATTATGACTGTTTTATTTGTCTCTAAATAATCTGAGAATTTTGTATTTTACTGAGTTAATCAAAATCCCGGACATAAAGATGATTTTTTTCCAGGGTTTAGATAAATATACTCTTGTTTGTTAAATTCCCTTATTTGGTATTGAATTTGAACTACATAGAAATCTGAATGATCTTGTGTAATGCAGAGTTGACAACAGTGACTTTAAAGAAAGAGTCTAAAGGTATAGAACATAACAAATATTAGCTTTCAGTGGAATGGAACTACATGACTTGAGGACAAAGGTTAGCAGATCAGATGTACTTGGAATGTCATTAATATTTTCATATACATCTGGGAAGCCAGGGACAGGCAACTTTACTGATTTCTTTAAAAAAAAATATCTTGATATCATATAAGAAATGTTTAGAGTAGATTTTCTACAATATTTTCCAGGCAAGTTCCCCCACTCCCTTATTTTATTCTTGAAGCTCTTGGAGGAAGCCAGTGTCAAAAGCAAAACAAACAGAAACAAAATAAACACCCCCTGTCCCTCTGTACTTTAAGAAGCTATGTTTATTCATGAAGTTCAGGATGATATATTTATCTTACAAATGAAACCAGAACGTAGATAAAAATGAACATGCCAGTATTACTGATATGACTGAGTATTAAGCTGACACTATGAAAGATTTTGCATGTAAGAATGGATGTGTTGAAAGGGCTGGTTTGAAACTGATAGATTTAAATATAGATGAATAATATAATTGAAGCATGTAATCTAATATTTAATAATGGCTAACAATATCCAGTATCATATGAGATATTTGATGGATCTGGCAGCTGCTATTAGCCTCTCTATAGATGGCTTGTTTGCTTTGAAAATATGGCAGATATTTCTGAATGATGCTTTGGAGACAGAAATGGGAAAAGGCAGGGGTGTATATCAGCAACACCCACACCATCTACGTAATTATCCATAATATTACTTCCTTGGGATCTCTGTCCTCTTAATTTCCCTATAAGTTATAACCGTGATGGCCAACCTATGGCACGAGTGCCAGAGGTGGCACACAGCGCCCTCTCTAATGGCACGTGAGCCATCATCCCAGTTCAGCTCTGCTACGCATGCATGCGTGCGCGCCTCCCGCTGGCCAGCTGGTCTTTGGGTCTCTGCCACACATCCACAGGGGCAGGGTGCATGTGAGGGGGCTGTGTGTGCATGTGTGAGGGTGTGTGGTGCATGTGGGGGGTTGTGCATGCATGCATGGGAGCGGGGCACATGCCTGGGGTGTGCGTGCATGCATGGGGTGGGGCGCATGCACTGAGTTATACCCTTATAAGGTATAACCCTTCATAATGTTCTTATGTTACTAGACTTGTTCTTGAGTAGGTAGATATTTGGAAACCAATGGGTCCTCTTTGCCCCTTTTATGAAGCCCAGTATGTTGTGTCAGATGAAAAACCCACTACTGCTGTAATCAAGAAAAGAAGGTTGTGTTTCTTTAATAAATGCAACAACATAATAATTTGGGAGAAATGTTGAATTGCGACAAACTACATGATGCTGTGACTGGCATTCTAAAGCCACTTCTCAGGAATTGGTAAAGAGTTTGAACAGTCAAAGATCATTGCAGCAGATATAAATCTATCCCCAAACAGATATTATCTTTAGGTTTTCTGCTAAATTTACTTGGTTGGTTCTGGTTTTCCCACAGCTTTGGGGCACTGGGCCTTAAGTATTCGGTACACTTGTGTGAAATCTGTTTTCTTCAGGTGTTTATTTCCTGAAGGGACTTCCAGCTGAGAATCATTAAGCACTAACTTCCTCTCCCCGTGAATTCTACCCCTTCTCTTTCATGGGGGAGAACAGTGCCTATATTTTGAGAAATCCCCCAGATAACCAGCAGTTTACTGAGAATTAAGAGTCCTAAAATAAAATAGAATGCAGATGCCTTAAGAATTTTCTCTAGTATAAACAAAAGGGCTCTAATCCTAACTGAGACTACAGCTCATGAGTGCAGGACCTTAAACTTATTCTTCCTAATAATTTGCTTTGGAAAAAACTCCTATTCCAGAGTCCGTAATTTTTGTGCCCCCTTTTCCACTCAAATCAATATAGTGCAACATAATGGACAACTCCTAAACCTAGTCTTTAAATGTTGAAATTGTCTGTCTTACTTTTTGAGTGACAAATTCATATGTATTTCAACGTGGTCTTATGGTAAAGTTGTTCTTTAATTCTTCTTTTTGTGCATTCTCATTAGCTGAGTTTTCATTCCCCTCTGTGTCTCATTGACCTAGAAAGACATCCTTCTTCCTGCTTCTGTTCTGTTGAGCAGCAGAGTTTCCATTTCTCTTGTGAGGTCCCTTCACAGTCTTCTTCATAACCTGTGCAATTCTCACATGCATAAAATAAGTTTTCTCACTGTAATGCTTTTTCCTTATTCCAGAATTCAAAACTTTTTTTTCTGGCTGATAGCACAATGAAGACTGGTTCGCTGTATAGGTTATTTTGAAAGTATTGCTGTTACAGATTTATTTCTGGGGAAGAAAAACTTAATAATTAGGAAGGAAGAAATTTCCCTATTTCATTTTCCATAATGTCAGCATTTTTTTCAGGTACAAAATTCAGTTTGTAGTGTTTCCATCTCAGTTTGCAAATGACATTAAAAGAATGCACAAAAAATTATATGCATTTCTGTGTGCCTTTTTATGCATTGATTTTCCCAATATGTGCATTTACAAGGATTTTCCTTCAATATTTGCCTTTTTATATTCCATTTCCCTAATGTATAAAGACATCTTACACTTTTCTTTAGTATCAATGCTTGTATTACAACATTTGGAGACATTTGAAAACTGGAGGATTGTTCTATAGCTCAACAAAGTGCAAATTAGGTTGATTTGTATTAAAATCCAAATCAAATCAATCTTCTTGATCACCATAAAAATCTATGAACAGCTGCTTTATAGATGCAAGCACAGACATTCTTTCTTGTTTTCACTGTTCACTATGAAATTATATGTCAAAATTAATATCTACCACAGGAATACACTTTCATTGTTTATTTAAAAAATATTGCAGACTTAGAATAGTTTGGACTTAGAACAATCCAGTACTGCTAATAAACTGGAACTACAAATACTGCTAAAGTTTCTGGACCAAATTTTGAAATCAAAAGATGTTTTAATTGAATAGACTACTAGTTTGCAATTGACACATTGCAATATTTTCTTGGTATAGCTCAAATGGTTAAAAATGTGATTGGCGATAAAGTAATCCAAAGTAGTAATCATTCTCCTGGCCTTTGACATGATTTATGGAATTTGAATATTCCGTATATGCACATATACACACCTAAAAGGAATACCAAACAACCAATAAAGTGTAAAAAAAAAATACATTAAATTAAAAATGTCTTAAAAGCCTTTCTACATCTGTTTTATTTTTAGAAATGAATGTTTCATTTAATATATATTTAAAATACCACCAGATTTTAGAAGACTAAGAAAACTGTTTCTTAGTCAAAAGGAATGTGGAAATATATTTGATGAGAAATGTCTTTTTCTTTGATAGAGTCTCTCATTCACCTGGCCAATAAAAGTCTCAGATTCTCCATATTTTAAATGTTAAAAAATTGCAACTGATTTAAAATCTATATAAAGTTTGGGGAGAAATTGTTGAAGGGAATCTTGCAGATGTCACTCCAGGTCTTTCAATACAAACTTAATCCAATTAATTAAAATAAAACCTACTAATCAGAGATGTGCAAATTCAGAATTCTTTATAGTGATAAGGTTGCAAAAAAGGTGGGAGATGCATTTACTTTCAAACACAAGCAGCTCCAAATGAAAACTATGCTTGAGAAATGGGCCATATCAAGTGTGCTTGCTGAATGAATTATTTTGATTATGTTTTATTGTTGTCGTTACTCCTCAATGTAAAAATCTTGGAAATGAGACTGCAGGAAAATCTTTGTAATTTAAAAATGCAATCAAACCTACTAACATAGGACACTATTTGCATAAATATAAATGTGTTTTAAAACTAATGTTTCACTTGCTCTGTCTATTATATTTCTGCCTTTCCAGAAGAAGTTAGGATGGACAAAATTTTTTAGAAGATTCTAAGAGCTGAATCTTGCATTTACTTGCACACTTGTTTTAGCATTATTCAGAATTTTGTGATGTAATTCATGTATTATATATACAAGCAGCTGCCCATTTAGAGAAAATGTACACACATATAAAAAAAAGAAAAAACATTGGGAAAACACATTTTTTATATCTAAACTGATGGATAAAACTGAAAGAAAAATATAATAAAAATCTGTCCTACAAGGTGGATTTCAAAGTATCAAAGTAGCTCCTACATTTTATTGGTAATGATGGAAAATGCTGCTGCTGATTTATTCCAGGGATGCCAAACTCATGACCTACGAGCCAGATGCATCACGTGCTGGCCACGCCCACGCCCGGTGCAGCAAAGAGGAAAAAAAGTCACATTATGTCACATGATGCTGCCATGACAACATGAGTTTGACACCCCTGATTTATTCTATTATGCCTTCATATATCATAGCTCTTCTGTTATAATTTCCAGGTTGATCAGGGTAATCCTTATTTATGTTAGATAAAAGTGGCTTTATTATATATGTTGCAAAATTATATAAAGCATGTAGAGTGCACCACAAAACAACGTTTGTAAATTGACCACTAAATCATAATCTAATTCTTATCTTGGTTATGTCAGTAACCTTTTAGATACGTGGATATTAGTCTACATTCTAAAAACTAGCTTATTGCCTTTTGTATTATTGTTCAACATTGTTAAGCATATATCTACCTTCCTTTTCACATAATAATATTTTTTCTGGTTTCATTTCAGTCTATATATATATATATATATATATATATATATATATATATATATATATATATATATATTAGAAATATGCATGGAATTTCATTGGAAGATATGTGCAGAGATATGTGAAGGGTATGTGAAGTGAACAGAAATAGAACAGAAAAGCATTGCAGGCAATAAAGCAAGAAATGTAATAAAATCAAAATGGTCCAAATTGCCGATCTTTTTAAAGAAGCCCAGTGAAGAAGGCAGTTGTCAGGGTTCTGACTGATGCCCTAATTAAATCATGAACCTTGAGCCAAGTGCTATGACATACAAGGAGTTTCCCCATTGTTGATATACTATCCCACTAATAAAATAGAATCAGGGTGTCAAACTGGCAGCCGGTGGGCTGGATGCCCACCCCAGCTCCGTGAAGGGAAAAAACATCATGATACGTCACATGACGGCAATGTGACTTTGCAAGTTTGACACCCGTGAAATAGATAAACGAGCATAGAGAGTAATCTAAACAAGCCAGCTGACATAAATAATCAAACAAAAGTCTGCTAACATTGGAAGGAGGAGGAAGAGTCCTTTTTTTTTTCCTCCTAAAATTGGAGAAGACATACTTTCAGGAACAGCAAGCAGAAAAAAGCCAACCCAACAACAAAGGAGGTCCTTAGTTTCAAGAATTGTGAAGAAGGTAAGACTTCAAAGAGTTCCTATCCTCAAAGAAAATAAAAGAGGCTGAGTTGAAGAAGTTGGCAGGCATGCTTGCTCCAGGAATCCTAAACCTGGTATCTCCCATTTAATCTTCCAGGTATCTGAAAGGCTTAGAAATTCACCTTTGTAGAACTTGGACTCGTTGTTGAGCAGCGTTCCTTGGGAATACTGAAAAGTGTAACAGCAGAGCAAGAACGCTTCCCGGGAAATGGTGATGCGAGCTGCATCATCATTGTTTGTTGAAGAATTCCCCTCATGTTGTGTGGGGCATAGAAGGTTCTTCAGATCCATAAGCTCTAGCTATTATCTCTTTAATTTGTGATGTTCTGTAGAGATATAATAAACTACTTAACTGTACTTGAATGATTGAGCTTTTCCTCAGATATGGAAATATGGAGTTGCCCCATGGGTAGGTGGAACTGGTATCAAATGCATGGAAATGGAAGGAAATTAACATTGGATAAAATGGTGTGCCTAATATTTTGCTCAAGATCAAGAGAGAAAATAAGGTAATATTTCTAAAACACATCAAAAATCTAGAATTTGGAAAGACTTTTGGATTAGGCAAATTTTGATCAAAGCCCTGTTTAAAAACCCTGCTTTGAGATCTGCAATGGATTATGAAAACTATTCTGGATAGATGAGCTATTGATGAGCACTCTGTATTATCAGATTTCAAGCAGTAGATGATAATGAGAAGGCACTGAGAACAGAGTCCTTCACCTAAATTAAGATGTAATCTTACCAATAGTCCACTCAGCCCAAAATTTGAGAATATTCTCCTGGCGGTTCAGTTTATAAAATGAATTCTAGCTAGGCTTATGTATTATACTTTTGTCTCTCCTCTAATTAAGGAAGTTAACTACAAGAGAACAGTTTTTAAACTCGGGGCAGATGTTAAAGGGTGGAGAAAAACTATTACTAATTTGGTGTAGAAATAGAAGGCCATCTGTATGCTGACTAACAACATATTTCATTCATTTCAGCACTAACAAAGGGAATACAGTTTCCAGCATCTGAATTGTAACTCTTTCAGAACTTGAAATATAATCACCGTGTTCTTTGTTCTTAATGGCAAAGGCATTTTGTGGCTATTTTAACAATTAACACTCCCTTATGTTCTTGAAAGCAAACCTTTTCACAAACCTTTTCTTATCTCCCACATGCAAAATAAAAAAAATATATATTCTAAGAATACTATATAATATAAAACCATAAACACAGATAAACATAATCCAATGAAAGAAAATGAAACAATGTTAATAAAGCTTAACTGCAGTTTCAAAATAAAAATCAGACTTTAATTTAAAAGAAAGAAAATTGCTCAAAGTAATACTTACCATCTACAATGCTTATTCATACACCATTCTTCCAATTTTATAATTTATATTTTAAAAAATACAGATCTGATGGTAGAAATATTTCTAATATACCCTTTTGTTTTATTAATATTCTTAATAAATATATATGGATATATTGATTTTTGAAATACCTTGATACTCATTGTTAATTGGTTCTGAGAGGCACAATGAATACCAAAAATGATGAGTACCAAACACATTTTTTCCATAAGGAATAATGTAATGAGTCACAAGGTAGCCAACACCGACAAGTTCTAGCTTGAGTACCAAACAAATGATGAATACTGGGACAAAATCTCTATGTCAAAATGCATTGAGTACCAAATTTGATGAATTCCAAAGCAGTTGAGTATCAAGGTACCACTGTACTAATTGTTTCCAATTAATTGATTTTTTTTCTGACTATTGGAATATATTTTTGTATAAGGTGGCTTTGCAGTATTATACTCAGAATACCAAAATGCCCCTGAAAACCATGTGGCAAATGAAAACAATGGATGCTATTACCAAAAGAGCATTAAAATCTTCTTTAAATAAATAATTAACATTTTCTTTCCCCTCTTTAAGGCTACTAAATCTGTATTGGACATAGCCACCCTGAGAAGCAAAATGAGAAAAGGAATGATCTCAAATATTAGGGCCAACAACCTTTATTGGTGTGGGAGTGGTCTTGTACAAGCAATCACATGAAAACTCATTAGATCTCCAAATTTTGCAAGATGCAAGATTGAAGTAGAAATGAGATAATTTATATGATTTATATTTATACATATTTGGCATGGGACTACAGCCTTGGTTGTAACCTTTTAGGTTTCCAGAAGATGCTACTAAACTGTAATGTTTAATATGACAGAAGGAACAATTTTCTAAATACATGGTTTAAAAAATTAATATGAACAATATTTTTAATTTCCATTTAGATGTAAATGAAATGTAATCATTTTCTCCTGTGTTAGTTGTACTACCCATTTTTTTTAGAGCAGGGGTGGGCAACTATGGCCCTTTATGACCTGTGCTCAGGAATTCTGGGAGTTGAAGTCCACAGGTCACAAAGGTTATGTAAGTATCTATCCTAGAATATAACTTTCAACATGAAAAATATTGTGAATACAGTAGAACATACTCCTGTATTTTTCTTTCTTTTGGTCTTATTTTGATTACCCTCTGCTACAGATAATGTCGAACCTTTCCACTTTTGAATGTATAGTAATCTTACTGCATATATAAAAACACAGTTCTGTGTCTTTTTTCAAAGCTGTCTGCCATTAATCCTGAAAGAAAGGACTGTCATTTCAATTGTACATTAATCTTTCAAAATCTCCTGAATTAGTGTGTGTATTTGTATTCAAAATTTTCTGGCATTTTTACACATCTACCAAATATGATAAAATGTTCCTTCATGTGGTTCACATTTTCAACATAAATTCAAAGTGCCTTTATGTAGTCTAGACAATTTCTCTGGTGACAGTGCATCATTTTATAAAAAAATCTCTTTAAGACTAGAACAATGTAAATTTCAGGCTTTTCAGCCACATATTTACCTATTGTATCATCTGTGTACTCCAAGCAACATTTTTAGACCATTTTATCATACATTCTTTCACTTGTTGCCCTTCTTTCTCAAATTTCAACCAAAGTTTAAATATTTTAGCAATTGCACGTTCATCGTTTGAACACACTTCTATGTCAAACTTAGTTTTACATTGTTCAAAACCATAAAAAAATATTTCCACTGTAAACCATTCTGTTAATTGTACATGAAAAAACCATTTACAAGCATATCCTTCTGTTGTCAGATCTTGATTTGATTTTACCATCCACTTGAGCAAATTCTAGTACATCACTGTAAATTAACTATTTTATGTTTACTTATCATTTCTTGTCTATGAAATGCTTCTTGTACTGAGAGTTGCAAATATTCAGGCACAATCCAGGTTTGTATTTATTCCATATTCTGAAAAAGGCACATCTAACATAATGATTTTTTTTAAAAAAATATTAACCTTAGCTTTGTGATACCACAAACATTTCTGCCACAACCTCAAGGAGCTTTTCATATTATTATTGAATGACAGAACAATTTGGGTGACTGATTCTGTTTCACCAGAATTGTTCTGGGAGCTTATAATTATCAAATATTTCTGTATTCCACCCAAGCTATCTCTGAGACATACCTTTTGGAAAACGATATGGCTCCCCCCCCCCATATGCTAAAAGTGTTTATCACAAGTGCTTGGAAGAGGGATTAAGTGGTTAAGATGAACCATACATGACTGAAAAGAAATTACTTTCTAAAAAATATGGCTTCTATAAGAACATATTTCAAAGGGACTGCTCAAGCAATCCACTGAATTCCTGACTACAAATAAAGAAGCATAATGCTAGGTGATACACATTGGTTTGGATTATCACTCTTGTCAGAAAATCAAGGAGGGAGAGAGACGCTACTCTTCTTATATTTATCAAGCAATATAAGCATTGCTATCCTTCTGGGCAGATAATTATGTAAAATCCTATAATCTGCACTTGACATTTGGTGAGTTTTGCTGTAGAACACACACTAGCCCAAAATTCAGCATGGAAAACAAATTGATGAGATTCTTATAGACAATAAGGAAAAACTTACTGCAATTGCTTAGCCTTTATAAATTTAGTCTCTTTCTTTCTCTGTGTGTTTGTTCTTCCAAAACCCATGTGGTCATTTCTGCTGATCTTTATTATCCAGATTGCAGTCTTTTGTTTGATGCTGAAAAGGAACCATGCCCTTGTCTAAACAATTTTTCTTAACCACAACCATTATTTTGCTACGCAAAAGCCCAAGACACATCTGTCAACAACTGCACTGCTAAGTCACCCCAGAAGTATCTGATTAGGATTTCCTAAACAGAAACATGTCTCAAATATATCTGGCCAGTCTTCCAGTGGGCACGAAAGGCATATGAAGACAACTGAATTAAATATTTTAAACCGTTCATCCAGCACAACACACCAAGGCTGAATCAAGAAACACCAACTCTTTAAGAGTCATTAAGAAGAAATCAATGTAAAAAGCAGATCTTTCTCTTGTTGAAGACTTATATCCAGCAAACTAATGCACACTTATCAAGATCCATTTCTAAATGTAGACATCAAAGTCAATTAGGTATACTTCATAAAAAGTAAGGTGCTCTTAAGTAGTTAAATCAATAATACATAAAAAGTTCAGCTAACAACTTGGGTACCACTGAATTCTGTGAGACTAAAGCCCAAGCTACTTATTACCTCTATTTGCAATTTCTCCTTTCCCTAGTTATAGAAAAGTATAATTTGAGAGCTTTTGGTGAAGGAGCAAGGATGGCATTGTGGTGGAGATTGGCAGCCAGATGGCAAATTCAAATCAGCAAAGTCTCTCTAGAGAAAGGAGAGATTGTGAGATTATCTGCTTCCACTATGGACACCTGCTCCTTGTGAGTAAACTGTCAGAGAAAATGTTTTTGCAGTTGGCTCATGAGTTCTGTAGCCAGATGTTGAGGGTTTCCAACTGCAGCCAATAATATAGTCTATATGGACATAAGATTTGTGTGACTCTCATTTCTTAACTGTGTTTGGATGTAACTAATTTCTGAGATTTTCTGAATGACAGAACAAGAAAATTCCACTTGGTGGACTATTATATATATATTTTAGATTACAAAGGAATAGAAGAAAAAAAAAGGTTTGAAAAGCATTTAGCAAAAGCATGTAGCAAAAAGCTTAACAAGAAGTCATCGTAAGAAAGTTTTAAACAGATAAAAGAATATAGGATGAAAGAATATTTTTTGATATTTTTCAAAGTGCTTTTGAACAGATTGAAATAAAATTGGACAAACAAATTGATCTTTGTAGCAATGTTATTTTTATTTACTATTAAAGAATGCATACAATTGATAAGTTTTATAAAATAAAAGTTAAAGGTAAACATGAGCCATAACTGATGCTCACTGTAACTATGGTTTCTATGCTGCTTGCTTTAAAATACTGAGTGCTACTTGAAATAAAAGTATCAAGACCATAGGAAGACAAAAGAAGTCTGGGGAAGGAGGAAGTTTGCCTTTTCTTTTTTCCTTATTTGACATTTTTGGATTAGAATGTCATAATGGCAATCATCAAAAAACCAGCAAGAAGAAAGGATTGTTAGAACAACCCAGAGAGAGAGAAATTGCACCAGATTTGCTTCAGAAAATGTTTGAAGCATGTTAGCTAAATTATTTAATAGTAAATTGACAGCTTTTCAAAAAAAAATGGATGAAAGAATTGTAAAGATGATAGAGGAGGTAAAAAAGTTAAGAGTGAAAAGCTCTGTAAAACAAGTGTCTGCACATTGTATTTTGCAGGCCCAGATGTTTTTGTTTTTTTTATTATTATTATTATTTTGTGATGTGGGAGAAATTGATGAACAAACAATTGGGAAAAGTTTATAAAATTTATTTTTGCATATGATAACTGCAAGCAGGATTATTGTATGCATACTGATGGAAGGATTTTGACATTATCCACAATGGAAGACTGGTTGGTGAAGATGATGAAATTTGCAAAGACGGTTAAATTGACTTCTTTGATTAGAGAAAAAGACAATATCTATATTTATTGGTGAGTAGAAATCCCTCACAGTCTTTTTTTTCTGAAACAGGAAAATCTTATGATGTGTGGTTTTGGTAACTAGAAAGAGTTGATTATAGAAAAAAAAAGGTTACAGGTAGTCCTTGACGGACAGATCCTTTGTTTAGTGACCATTTGAAGTTACAAGAGCATGGAAAAAAGGGACTTAGGACTGGGTTACCCACTTACAAGTGTTGCAGCATCCCCATTGTCACATGATTGAAATTTGGACATTCAGCAACTGGCATGCATTTATGACAGTTGCACTGTCCAGAGGCCATGGGATCATCACCTGTAACCTTCTCAGCCAGCTTCTGACAAGCAAAGTCAATGGGGGCAGCCAGATTCACTAAATGATCATGTGATTCACTTAATGACTGCAGCAATTCACTTAACAACTATGGGAAAAAGGTTGTAGAATGGGGCAAAATTCATTTAATAACTGACTTACTTAGCAACAGAAATTTTGGGCTAAATTGTCCAGATTGTTGGGGGCAATATGCTGACTCTGTAAACTGCTTAGAGAGGGCTGTAAAGCACTGTGAAGCCAGTGGTGGGCTCCTCCCGATTCGGCCCAGTTTGGCCGAGCCGGTAGCAGTAACAATATGATGTCACCAAATCGGTTCTGCCCCCCACCCCCCCACCCAACCCGCCGCATTATTCTTACCTTTTATTTGGCCCCACCCCCAATCTATTGCTGCCTCCTGAATACCAGCTGATGGCTAGAGGGAAAAAAAAATGTTTAAACTCTTGCCGCGGGGCTTCAAAGAGCCACCCTACAGCTGATCAGTGTTAAAAGAAAACAAATGAGTAGACTGATGCCTGCAAAAATAAATGGGTAGACCAGTGCCTGCAAAGATACATGAGTAGATCAGTGCCTGCAAAAATACATGAGTAGATCAGTGCATACAAAAATAAATGGGTAGATCGGTACAGCTCTGCAAGCAGTTAAAAGCCTGGTAGACTAGTACCTCTGCTAAATCCTAAATAATTGTCACATGACCATCAAGCCACTCCCACAAAATAAGCCACGTCCACAGAACTGGTAGTAAAAAAATTTAGAACCCACCCGTGTGTGAAGCGGTATATAAGTCTAAGTGCTATTGTGATTGCTACTTCTTTGTATCTTTTGTCTCTTTATGTATATTTTGTATACTTTACGTATATTTTTCTCTTTATGTTTTCTTTTATTGCATTTTTTAAAATTATATTTTTATACCGCCCTTCTCCCAAAGGACTCAGGGTGGTGAAAAGCCATAATAAAACAATATACAAGACAAATTTAAAAATTATATTAAAATAATTCAATTTTGGCCGAATTTAAAATTCCCATTCTAAAACTCTTATAAAACCATATTTAAAACCTGATTAAAATTATATTAAAATTATATAATCACAAATAATTCAAAAAGTTTACACATGTGCAGAAATGGATAGACTAACGTTGAAATTGAAAAATAAGGAAGACCCTCAGTATTTTAAGATATGGGGCAGCTGGTATGAGTGGATAAACGAATGGAAAAGAAGGTAAAAGTCCAAATTTAGTAAGAAATTAAAAGTAATAATTATACACCGTCATTAAGGGAAAAAAAAGGGGAAAATAAGTCTTTGTATATATGTGTACTTATATACATTATATATACTTTATTTGTTGTTGTTGATATTGTTGACTGTATTTTAAGGTTCTGAATGTTTTATACAATTGTATTTTTTAAAAAATTTAATAAAGTTTGTTTTTAAAACTGAAAAAAAAATTATTGTCCCATCAGACTGGCTTGCTGGAATAACAGGGTCTTCAGCGCACGACGGAAGGCACCGAAGTCAGGGATCCTTCATATATCTGAGGGCAATTCATTCCATAGGGCAGGAGCCCCCACAGAGAAGGCTCTCTCCCTGGGAGTCGCCAGTCGACATTGTTTGGCCGACGGCACCCTGAGGAGGCCCTCTCTGTGGGAGCGTATCGGTCGGTGGGAGGCAGTCAGTGGCAGCAGGCAGTCCTGTAAATATCCAGGCCCTAAGCCATTGAGCACTTTAAAGATGATAACCAACACCATTTTTAGCTTTCTCTTTGATTTTTTTTTCTTTTCTTACTTTACATTATTCTGTGTTAATTTTTTTAAATAAAATTATGTATATATACACTATATACAAAGAAAAGTGTAATTTGGACTGTAAGACTTTTTATACAGGATATTGTTAATCTGGACATTTGTATGTGGTGTGATGATCTATCCCAATTCTCTGCTTTGTGGCGGCGTGGAGTTTGAATATCTATTTCCATGTTCTGATGCTGGCTGGACATTTTTGACATAATAAAACCATACCGCCTGTCACCAGGGAGGCTGTGAAATTACTTTTTCTCTGTATGTCTGAGCTTTTTCAATATTTTTATTTTTACTCCCTTCCTATTTCTGTAAGACTGTGACTCGCAATCTTTAGTGCTTCCAAAATGCCTCTCTTTCTCTTCTCTCTCCAGCTTCCCAAATGTCTTTACTTTATCTCTGCAGACCTCTTTATACCAGTCAACACACCAGAGCTGTAACTCAGGATATTGTTTATAGGTTTTCTGTAGATTTTTATTACAGCTGTGACATTAGATTGATGGACCATTTCCATCTTGTTCCCTGCCAATTGTACACTGAATGGATGTGTGACAGTATGATGGATGGGCGACGGGGCCATGTGAAGAGACAGCTGCTACAATAACAGTCACTGGGGTTTGAAAAAGATCTTAACTTTCCCACAATTGCTTCTAATTTTTTTTTTAAAATCCAATAAAATTTTATCTTTGGAATGAAGATGGGGTAGGATGATGGGATTGAAGGTCCTTGCAAAAAGGAATGTACGAAGAATGTCAATGATCTTTCTGGCTAATTAAATAGTTTCCCAAATCTGCAGGAAAGTCCTCCAGGAACCATTGACTGCTATGTTCTAAACAAAGTCAAAAGGTTTTCTGGATTATAGAAGGGAGATTTACTTCCTATTGAGGGAAAGGGAGTTGGAATGTCTTCCTTTCACACAGTTGGGAATACCCAGATTTTGCCTGAGTGAAAACACAAGCTTGCCAGGAAGCAATTATTTAAAAGCTTGTGTCAGGGAAGGGGGGGGGGGGAAGTATTTCTGAAGTAAAGCCATCAGGTCCACTGATCATTTAAAGGTTTCAGGTTTATTTACCTAGATACCACCAACTTCTCTGGAGACCCTTCAGAAATGGAGGGAAAACAGTTTGAAAAGTCCTGTCACTGATTTCATGCCCCAAAAGACTTATCACTAAAGTTGGAGGAAGATTGGTTTTCCCCAAAGCCAAGACGTGTACTATATACTATCTGTTTGTGTGCATGTACAGTATGTGTGTATATATACTGTATATGTACACATACAACACACACATATATGCACACACAGATAACAGGCAGACTGTATATATATAGTGTGTGTGTGTGTGTATGTAGTTGTAGGTGTGTAAATATCTGAGGGAGATGGGTGGTTAAGAAGTATGAAATATAAATAAATAAAATAAAAACACACATCCTGTTTAGTTATTACATGGAAGTGCTTATTATCTTGAAGTCTTCCATTATCAAAGAACTTAGATTCATTTTAGCCACCTGCTAGTGAGCCTCTTTTTAAAAAGATGATTACAGGAATTACATATAAGTCTGGAGGTGTAAAGCAGGGAATGAAAAGGGCAGCATTTTCCCACTTAGGTTATATCTCTCTAAGAGAGGCCGAATTTCTAGTTATTAGGTGCTGGGATTTGTTCATGCAACAAAGAGTGGTTGGAATGTCGTCTATATGAATTGTTGGATAAATATTTACTCCCAGTAGCAACTATTCCTTCCTAATCTGAGAAACTGTGAGAGTTAACTGATGATTTGGATGTTGGGGTGGATATGACATTTGCTCAGAGTGACAACTAAGCAGGGATAGTTGTGCGGAGCCAAATAATGAAGCATGTCATGATGTATACTTGCACGAGAATGTCATACACAAATAAAGGAAGGGGTTGTGTCACAATGCACATTGCATTGTTTCGATAAGCATTTGTTGCTACATTTGCCCTTGCTATTAGGTTGACACTTTGATATGGCAAATTGAAACTGGACCATAAAAAATGCGAGTATTTAGTTAATTTCAGTTAAAGGCATTTACAGGTTCACGTTGCTAATAGTGCCCTCAACAGATACTAAGAGTAGATTGAAGCAGATTCCTATGGTAATATACTCTGCCTTTATGGTCATTTTCAGACTGTTTTCAGTTATTATCTTTTTATATTTTCCATTATGTTTATCTGTGCCATTTTCTCTTCTCACTTTGGATGAAGAAAATAAAAGCTTTCCTGTACCTAATTTTTAATTTTAAAAAAATATTGTTAAAGAACATAGCTCTATTTGTATGATCTGCAGGAAAGATCAGTTCAAATCATATAGAAATTAAATTGTAGTACAGTAGGGGTGTACCTGTCTTAATTATATTTCAAATTTTCTAATGTTAATGGTGGTAATGTTAATAGCTACATAGATTATCAGATGTAGCATGTTCATGGGAATTAGCCAAGATGTTTCATAAAACTGTACACTTCTTTTAAATGCATTCTTTTTTAAAAAAAATTAACTTCCAAAGACAATGTAGTAAGTATGTCTTATGCTTAGTGTTAACATGAAACTGTTCAGGGATTTTTCTGATGAAAAGGAACGTAAAATAGATGAATGTGAATTGGTTCTGATTGGATCTGAATTATTGATTTAGATTGCTGAGTCAATTTGCTTCAAAATCTCAGCTCAGTTCATACATTTGAGCTGATTAGATTGACACATCAGACCAAATTGTCAAATAGGATTGATTCAATGTGGTAAGTCAAATTGATTTGGAAAAAAGGGCTATTTGCACATGCCCAAAAGCCCATTTGAACTGTCAAATCAATTTGCAGAAACCTCCAAACTGAAGCTTAGATAAAATACTAGACCTATGCACAGGGATGTGAGAAGTATTCAAGTCAAAGAAGTTTGAAGCACCCCTTCAAAGTAAGGTACTGGATTAAAGAGGTGAAATCCCTTGAAGCATCCAATTGAAACATCTTGTTTTGATGATTCAATTTGAATCATTGATTTTTTAAGCTGAGATGACACCATCTCTGGGATGGCTGGATTGATGTGATGTCTCAAGACAGAGTTGGGCCACTTTGCATAGGCCTAATAGCTAGTTGAAAGAAATAACAAGTCATAATAATTGTGGCTGTATAGATATGTTAATAATAATCCAAAGGATTCTTTTAAATGTTTAAACAAATGTGTGTGTGTGTAGAGAGAAATACTAAATACAAAACAATTTTTAATTCATTTAAATCGGTTTCATATTGACTTAGGAAGGTTTACTCAGAACTTAAATGTTACTTTTGTCAAGAAATCTCTAGATGCCATTAGGTGAGCTTGTGGAATGCCTGTTATAAGGGCTCTGACCTTGTTGTGTAATAAAACATACCTTCTGAACTGAAATTATTCATTCTTGAACTTCCACAATTTTCCTGGGTTTGCTGCAGAGCTAAAATATATTAGGCACCACACAATGCCAAAGGAAACGGGCGTAATTCAATGATTTCAGTGAACCTTTATGTGCTTAAGTATGTGTTGGAGTCTGTCCAATTAGTAAATACACCTTAAGACAGAATGACGAATCTGACTTATTGATCAGAACATTGATTAACTGCCTGTGGTCTCCTATTCTTGGCATTAACTACATTTTAAAAAGCAATCAAAGTTCATAAATTTATGCGATACTTTAACATCTTCTATTAATTTATCCCACCTCAGTCCAAATTTAGTAAAAGATAATTCCCCACAAAAACACTATTTGGATTCTCAGGTGTTTTGCATCTATCCACTATCAACATAACCCTTATATACCATCAGGCGAGATTGTTTAATGGTTATAAGAGGCTTTTTGTGCCGAGTTGCAAACTAATAATTATATGGAGATATTATTTAGTGAATAATTCATATTTTAATTCTTCTTGTAATTAGAGACTATGAAATTCATGGAATAATTAAGAATATTATTGCTAATTACACTTTATTCCATTTATTGAATTGTTTTGCACTCAAACCATGTTAATATTTCAAAGTTTAAGGAAACTTTCTGTACATGTACAGAAAGTACTAAAATGTACTTGTGATTTGATGACTTCTGAAAAGAAAGTCAGCAATTCTGAAAACTTAGGTCTAAAATACATGCAGAAAGGTTGTGACAATGGCAAACAAATAAATAATCAGCAGCATGATTTTCTGTCTAGCTAAATACTCCAGTTTCTCATTCATCAAATGATATGGATATGTACTTCTTAGAAAGATAAGGAAAAATTTATGAGGCAGGTTATTAGAGACTAAGAAGGATGTTGGATTGGCTGAAAATTATCACTTGTGTTCATCCTTGTTATTTCCCAACCCTGGATTTTGAAAAGCATATATTTTCTTTTTTCACTAATATGTACAGACAACAGTACTGATTCTCAATGGTGTTATTAGGAGAATGGTTGAAATTATAAAGAAACAATTCTCCTCTCATGCACAAATCAAGAATCTATTAACCCATCACTAGGGATACAGCCGGTAGTTGCATCTCGAGGTATCAGCTAGCTTTGACTGAGAATTTGGGATTAGGGTATAATGAAGGAATGTCCATATGGTGCTACCTGGCAATTTAGATTTGAATTGGTTTGATTTGCTGTTAAATCATTCATATGGATGCAATAGTGACTCTGGGCAGTGTACAAGGTTTAAAATAAGATAATATTTGCGCTTCCTCTTTGGGTTTAGAAGTTTTTTTATTAGAGTGAATGAAATGGTAGCATTCTCTGGAGAAAATTTAACTTCTGTTCTTCCAGATGATATCATTAGAAAAAGAAAGCTGTTTGGAGTAAAGATCTTTGTAAACAAAGCCTCTGGGGGGAATTAGGCTGTATCGTCCCATTTGTGGTGGTCCCAGAGAATCAGGCCACCTTATGCTTAGTGGAGTAAATAATAAACACAAATGAAGCTGCACAGTATGAAATTTACATACCATGTAGTTTAGTCTCTGGGAATCAAGCAAACAAACCATTTCACCAAAGCAAACAATGAATGCAAATATTTTGCATGGGCTTTGCTTCTCTTAGCCCTGTGTTTGTTGATGGGATGAGTACAGAAGAAAGCACTATAAGGTTGAAGTTATAATCCTTTACACACTCATGTTATATCAATACCCAGAACTTACTTTCTTTCTTTTCTTTTTTTTTTTGGTTTTCTGCAAAAAATATGACGAAGTTAAGAAAATTATGGGGAGTCTGGAGAGTCAATTTAGAAATGTCTGGTCACAGAACATGCAAGCATAGAATATTCTTTATTAGGCAAGTGTGGATGGACACACAAAGAATTTGTCTCTGGTGCATAAGGTCTCAGTGTACATAGGGAGTGGAGGCACTAAATTTACCATCAAGTGTTGCAGGATAATATCCTGAGTCCTGAAGCTCTTGTTTTGACGGTCTATTTTACTATTGGCAAACCTTTTCGGCACCAAGTGCCGAAATGGGAGTGTGTACATGTGTGGGGGAGCATCGGAAACTGGAAGAGCAGTTCCCTGGCACTCATGCATGCGTGGGAAAGCTGAGCTTCCAGTTTCCAGTGGGCACATGCACATTGGTTACCTGGTCTTTCTGTTTCTGGTGCACATGTCCATGCGAAGACCAGCTGGCCAGTGCGCATGTTTGAGCCAGAAACCGAAAGAGCAACATGTGATGGCTGGCATGCCCAGAGAGATGGCTCTGCATGCCACTTCTGGCACACATGCCATAGGTTCTATTTTTTAAAAAAATATATTTGTCTTTTTAAACTGCTTGATTTTAGCATATGTATAATGTATAAGGTGGGATGCAGTGGTTCAGTGGCTAATACACTGAGCTTGTCGTTCGAAAGGTCAGCAGTTCAGCAGTTTGAATCCCTAGTGCCGTGTAACAGGGTGACCTTCTGCCAAGTTAGCAGTTCGAAAGCACGTAAAAAATGCAAGTAGAAAAATAGGGTCCACCTTTGGTGTGAAGGTAACAGTGTTCCGTGCACCTTTGGCATTTAGTCATGCCAGCCACATGACCACAGAGACGTCTTCAGACAGCACTGGCTCTTCGGCTTTGAAATGGAGATGAGCACCGCCCCCCTAGAGTCGAGAACGACTAACACGTATGTATGAGGGGAACCCCTTTACCCCTTTACCTTATAATGCTTTCAGTTTAAAGACCTGGCCTTTTAACTATGACAGCTATTTGCAACTTGCACAAGCCAGTCCCATAATCCTTCCAATAGAATTGATATCAAGGTATTAATCATCCTCCTTCATCACCCCAGGCTAAAATGGAAGATTCCCCCCAATTTTTCACTTGCAGTTGCAATAGCTTTCTCCATGTTTAAGTCAGGTAAGTTTAAAAAGCCCCTTGAATCATACCATTAACGTTGGATCTGAGCTTTCACACCCCTCCCTTAAGAAAATCTAAGGATCCATACAAGTGGCAATTACTAAGGTAGCACAGCATCAAATCCTGAAGGGTGTCAGAAATCCAAAGTACTATTTTGAATTGGACCAAAAATAGACTGTGAACTGTGAAGATGACAAAGTACTGGACTAATGGATTCAGAATGTTCATTCCCAATTATTAATCTGTCATATTCTAATACATCAAGAGTTCTTAAAAGAAAGTCATATTTAATACATTGCAATAGTTCAAATACTACTGCTATTCTGATAGTATGGTCTTTCCAGTAATTTGTGCATTGATGCTTAATTTAGAATTTGCAGGATGGATACCAAAGAAGAGAACATCAAAGAAGATGCCAGGATGGCAACAACTTTTCAAAACATTTATTAAGTAACTGTAAGTATTAAGTAACTTAATACTTAAGTAAGTATTATGTTCATGGTGCCAGAAAGATCTTCCTCAATCAGCTATAGTGAGCCTGTAATAGTATATGAGAAAGACCTTGAGAGATGGGATGAAGAAATGCTGCCTAGGAAAAAGATAAAAGAGGCTGAATAATGGGTGGTGAAAGAGACTCAGAGGGGAACCTCCCTAGCTTCTCAGGCTGCAAAGCAGGCGGTGGAAGATTTGTACTTTCAGACTTGCAAAGGCTTCTTAATGCAGCCTTACAATAAAATATAATTAGCTCATCTGATCATGTTTCCCGTCTGGTCTACCTGGGAAGGAAGACAGAACCTAAGCAGCAAGGCTGGTCCTCAGAGTTTCCTTCATAACAAAATCAGCTCCATGAAGCAGATTTTATACCCTTTACCCAGGTTGATTAACCAATGGGAATTAGTGTTTTAGTGAAAGGGAGGGGGGGATGAAGTAAATAATTATATTATTGGGCGCTCATACGTAGAAAGGAATAAAATAGCCCTGGCTGTTTGCCTAGAGGGCTCACAGCAATAAGTTACAAGCCAGTCTGGAAACAAAAGCTGTCAGTTATTAACTTATTAAGGTGAAGGCAGGGATTTTGTTATTTGCCAGCACCAGTGGTAACTAATTTACTTACTAAGATCACAAAGCGAAGCTTGTTAGTTTGTGGATAGCGCTTTTTAGGGAGGTGCCACATTATGGAAGGAAAGCCAATTTGGAAGATAACTTGTTCAAGCAATCTTTTGAGTTTGTGAGGTAAAAAAAAGAGAAATGGATGAAGTACAGGACATATGGCTTATTCATAGATTCATTTATTTTTTAATCTAATTTTTATCACAAGCTACCCTGTTGCCAAAAAATCAAAAACGGGGTAGCATGTTTAAAAAGCACATATGAATATCCGCCTCTACAGAAATAGAGAGGAGAATCAATTTGACCCACACGAGTGTGATGAAATGTTCCTGATCTGTTTGCCAACACATTCATCTAGTTGATGTACCATACTGTTTTGTTGGATAAATCGCAATGTCTATGTGCTAAGTCACAAACCATAACATACAAGTCACAATGGTTCAGACTGCATGTTATACCAAAACCAAGCAATACATATTATGATTTAGCTTAATGGGAAATGCCCGCCAATGAGTGCTTTCAGCACTTTCTGATTTCATATGCTAAGATTCTAATTCAAACCTGGAGGAATTAAATATATCTTAGACGGCATTAGCTTTTGTCTAAACACTTTCCAATGAAATTAGTAGGGTTGATGCATGATGGTGGTGGTGGTGGTGACAATGTTTTTTGTATATCTCTGACAGTTATAAGACCAAAGCTTCAGGCTGCAGCACTTACAAAGTCAACGACACCAACATGATGACATATGCATTTGTGAATGTGTCTTCATACAAACTGAATAAGTGCAAAATTGGAAGATGTGGAGAGACCTGGTTCATAAAAACACCAAGAATTGAACTGAATGATCATGATCATCATCATCATCATCATCATCCTTCTTCTTCTTCATGCAAACCTGTCCATTCCATATATGTGTTGTGATGTCTGAGCAAGTATGCAAATTCTGGGGTTTGCATAATGATGTCAATATACATGTATGGCCACACTTTTCCCTTCCCCTTCCCTATTTCTCCTTCTTTTTGCTTTTGTATATCTTTATGTATGTTATATCATAAATTAATATGAGCTGCACTGGCTTCCTGTGGTCTTCCGGGTGTGCTTCAAGGTGTTGGTGACCCCCTTTAAAGCGCTCCATGGCTTAGGGCTGGGATATTTGCGAGACCGCCTTCTGCCGCCAATAGCCTCCCACTGACCGGTTCGCTCTCACAGAGAGGGCCTCCTCAGGATGCCATCGGCCAGGCAGTGCCGGCTGGCAACCCCCAGGGGGAGAGCCTTCTCTGTGGCAGCACCTGCCCTCTGGAATGACCTGCCCCCTGAGATACGCACGATATCAGACCTCCGGATTTTTCGTCGGGCCCTGAAGACACACTTGTTCCATCTAGCTGGGCTGGCTTGATCCCATCCTCTCAGTTTTTTAATCAAATTCGGTTTTAATTGGGTTGTTTTAAATTTGGGCCAAAATTATTTAATTGTTTTTTAAAATGTTTTTAAATTTTATATGCTATGTTTTATCCTGGCTGTACACCGCCCTGAGTCCCGCAGGAGAAGGGCGGTATAGAAATATAATAAAATAAATAAATAAATAATAAATAAATAAAATTGTTATAAACAGAAAAAAAGAAGCTGCAACTTGCTTGCAGGGAGCTTTCCAGTAAACTCAAAATAAATTGGACTATATTTAATTATTGTATGGGTGGGAGATGAGTATTAAAGCTAGGAATGAGATTCAGGTGCCTTTGGGAGGCAAAACATCCTTTCCATTCTTAAAATCTCTCAATTCTTCCTAAATCGGCCCAAATTTCATCACTGAAACTTAGTTATTTTGGTCCTAGATTTTAGAACCATAATCTGAGCAATTTTTAAAGACTTTTTTGGTAGATTTTAAGGGTGGGAATGGGAGAAGATTTCAGGCTCCCAGACTCCACCCTAATGACAAAATAATTGCTGCCAAAACCTTGCCATTTTATTGACAAACGATGGCAGAAGGAGGGAAGATAGAGGCTACTTTTAGATTATACATCTTAATTTGGTAAAGGTTTGATTTTATAATTCCTATATTACTGCCTTAAGGAAACAAAACAAAATTATTAGATAAACAGGATAATATGCTCATCAGTGCACATAATTGTAGTGCTGCCATCAAATACAAGCATATTGATTGTAGATATTACTGGTGATTAAGCATTAATAGTACAGAGTAGAATTGTAAATATATACTCAGAATTGTTGTTGAACACTGCCAAATGGCTCTAGGAGAGCAAGTTACGTAGCAAAGAGATTTTAAATAAATAAATCTATAAGGAAGCAAATAATCTGTAGGCATCCAATAGGCAAAAAATATGTCAAGAATTATAAAGATTTGCTCTCAAAATGGATTCATTATATTTTGACATACTGTGACTTAACTTTAGGTTTAAAGTTACAACGGCACTGAAAAAGTGATTTATGACCATTTTTCACACTTATGACTGGCACCATCCCCATGGTCATATGATTTACATTAGGATACTTGACAGCTGTCTCACATTTATGACAGTTGCAATGTTCCAGAGTCATGTGATCAACTTTTGTGACCTTCTGACAAGCAAAATCAATGAGAAAGCCAGATTCACTTAACAACCGTGTTACTTATTGAACAAATGCAGTGATTCACTTAACAATGTGGCAAGAAAAGTCGTAATATGGGGCAAAACTCACTTAACCAATTTCTCACTTAGCAACATAAATTTTGAGTTCAGTTGTGGTCATAAGTCGAGGACTATCTGTAATTAATTCATGTTGTAATGTAAATAAAGAGAAAGAACATAGAGTCCACATTCTTTCAAAAGTCATTTCTCATGTTGTTGAACACTGCCACATGGCTGTAATTTCTATAATTATTTAAAGATTCCTTTAAAAAGCCTGCTTTCATGGCAATTAGGGCTTTTTTTTCAACACTTTTGTTAAATTTCCAACAAAATATATTATGTGTTAATGTTTATCTAGTTATTTTTCACAAGTCAATTCCAAACACTGCCAAGTACTGTAAGGCCAATATCATTTGGATGCATGTTAACATACAAACATGCAGGTTCGTTTCTCTCGCTCTTTTTAAACCAGTCCATTTGTTGGTTGGCTAACTTTAATGCCAAGTTTTCCTTGCTTGCTTTTCTATGCTAATGCCACCCGTTACCCTGCAGCTAAGAATATACAGATATATATATATATATATATATATATATATATATATATATATATATATATATTATATTTGTCAGATCTTCAAAAGATTTTTTCCACCTTCATGCTGTGTCTCAAGATAAAAACTAAGAACCAGTAACTCTTTTCTTTTCACATTTTCAAAGATTGCTCTGCTTGATCAGATCAGCTAAGGTTATATGCTCCAGTCAATTGTTCTGTGTCCAGTAATGGTCATCCAATTTTGAGGACACCGTAAGATCATAGAAGCTTATTGGTGAATGTGAGTATACAAAAGATACAGAGGAAAAAAGTTCTCTAGCTAAACACCATCCTAACATTTGTCATTGCATACAAAAGTCTTTCATTTCACAGAATTTGCGAAAATGCTCATTAGCCATATTCATATTAGCATAATCTGCATTATAGTTACATAAACTTCACTGTAACTCAAACTTTCAAGTACAAATTTGACTGAACTGAAATGTTTGCCCAGGATTGAATTAGCTTCCTACTTTTTGAGGCTTAAAAGAATCATCGCCCAAAAGAATCCAAATGAGGTCACCTCTGAAAATGAGTTCCATTGAAGAACAACAACAAGGAGGCTTACTTCTTGAAAAAGTCTCCCTAGGGAGACCATCAGGTTGAGAAGAGCCAATTTATGATCTTGGCAAATGTGGGACAAAAAATCTGGGCTATTAAATTATCAAAGCATGGCATTGAGAATTATATCAGGAAAATGGGGAAAATAAGGCTTTAAAATGGCTTTGGATCAAACATTATGGTAGTAATTGGTAGGGGAAGAGGGGTGGAAGCTAATATCTAGCCATTGTAGAGAGAAGAGGACTGATATGGCTTCCTTTAGGTTGCTACTTAACCAATCAAGGTGTTTCAATAGTGTTTCAAATATTTTGAACAGGTCTCTGGGGCACCATTAGGTACACTTTGTCAAGTTAAAGGTACTAGTCCCTCTGTACTTCCCCCATTTGCAATTTTGTGAGCTGTGGACATTCTTTGGAGGCCAAACAACTGTACATGATGAGTTGCATTCATACACATTTCAATTCTGCTATAGCATTTCTTTCAAGAAAAATTTCATCTTTTCACATGAGTACCCTCAGCGTGTCGAATAAGGTAAGCACGTTCCTATCACTCATATAATTATTTACGCTCCTGAGATGACAAATATAGTAAAATTTGGAATTGTTGTCTCTGAACATGTGGTTAGTTTTCCTATCTCCCAAAAGCTAGTGAAGTTTAATTCTTGCCAGCTCAAAGAAGAGAACAGATTCTTTGGCTTGACTGTTTTCGAGGGATTACTTCCCAGTTGCTTGATCCCTACATCTCTTCAAAAGTTCCCTCTTCCTTGCATTTGCCCTATTCATGGAATGTGGACAATCCTGCCAAATTCTGTTTTGATACTGATTGAAAATGGGAAAAACAGTAGGAACAGGCAACAGCAGGCAATTTCTGTGCACTTCCTGAACTTGCTTAGTGTTTGATGACCGTAGCATATGCTTTTAGATATTGTTGAGCCACATGCCTAGGAGAGCAGGTATCAAGCTGTTTGTTTTCCGGTTCAGCGAGAGTTTGAATTCAGCTATTCAATTCTACTGTAGCTTTATTTCAAGGCAATCCAAATTTAGCAATCAGTGGAATTTCCATTCACATGAAAACATTTAAGCAACATAATTATTTTTTGTTATGATTGCATATATGATAAACTGATTAATATTCCTGGGATTATGTATCCGGGATGTTAATTCTACCTTGCTAGGCATGAAGAAAAACCAGCAACTTGTCCAATGTAATATGGACTACAAGGATTGATGGAGGCTGGCAAAGAATTTGGGAAAAGAATTAATTTTATACTATTACTAGTTGATATTGAAGCTGTAATAGTACTGTATGTCACAAATGGCACTGTATTCTCTTATTATGATAAGACATGGCTGATTTTGATTAAAATTCATTGATTAAGCCAGAGTTAACAGAATAACAGAGTTGCAAAAGGCCTAGTCATCTAGTCATCCAACCCCCAACCCAAGCAGGAGACCTACACTTTTCCTGACAGATGGCAGTTCAGTCTCTTCTTGAAAGGTTCCAATGATAAAGCTCCCACAACTTCTGAAGGCAAGCTGTTCCATTGGTTGATTGTTCTCACTGTCAGAAAATTTCTTCTTAGGAACAAAGCACTCATACTTATTTAAGTAATTACAAGTTCATTTCACCCCCTTTTAAAAGCTGTTGTTGCTTTACAAAACTGACTAAAATAGAGTGCTTGGTGGATTACAGAAACTAACCAGGAGAAAACCTCAAATAAACCATATGTCCCAAGTGATTCTTCTCCCTAGTTAATAACAAGTAACATCAAAACATGGTTTCAAACTCTGGTTTGCCTTCTTAAAACAAACTGTTCATTGACTCTGTTCACCTTGTTGCACTAAGCCTAAAAAAAAAACTTCTAACAAATCAATCATAAAATGACTCAGACCAAAATGTGAACTCAGCTATCCTTAGCTCATTCAAAGACCATAAGATTTGCCATCAGATTTTTTTTTCTAAACCAACACATGAAGCAAAACAATTCTTTTTTTGTCATCTATCCTTCTCCAATTTACATTTAATTCTCTCTAATAAAATAAAATAAAATAAAATAAAATAATTCAATTAATCATCTCTAATTAAATAAATAAATGCATGAAGTGCACCAAAGACAAATTCCTTGTGTGTCCAATCACACTTGGCCAATAAAGAATTCTATTCTATTCTATTCTATTCTATTCTATTCTATTCTATTCTATTCTATTCTATTCTATCCTATCCTATCCTATCCTATCCTATCCTATCCTATCCTATCCTATCCTATCCTATCCTATTCTCATAGTTTCAATTAGTCTAAACTTCCCAAGAATCTTTAAAAGGATAATTCTTACATTCCACTCCCTTTTTCAATAAAAATATTGTGTATATTTGTACTACACACACACACACACACACACTACAAAGCCTTGGTAAGAGTGCATTTAGAATGCTGCATCCAGTTTTGGTCACCATTGTATAAAGAAGATGTTGAGACTTTGGAAAGAGTGCAGTGAAGAGCAGCAAAGAGTGGGGCTGGAAGTTAAAATATATGAAGGATTGTAGGAATTGGGTATATCTAGTCTAGTGAAAAAAAGGACTGGGGTGACATGATAGCAATGTTCCAATATTTGAGGGGCTGCCACAAAGAAGAGGGAGTCAACTTATTTTCCAAAGCACCAGAAGGCAGGACAAGAAACAATGGAGGGAAACCAATCAAGGAGAGAAGCAACCTAGAACTAAGGAGAAACTTCCTAACAGTGAGAACAATTAACCAGTGGAATATCTTACCCTCAGAAGTTGTGGGTGCTTCATCAATGGAGTTTTTTAAGAAGAGACTGGAGAGTCACTTGTCTGAAATGGTATAGGGTCTCTGCCTGAGCAGGGGGTTAGACTAGAAGGCCTCCAAGGTCTCTTCAGCTCTATTCTGATTGATTGATTGATTTTGTCAAGTTCAGTTTCAGCCTATTTTCTCCCATCCACTTTTTTTCTAGTGAGGGCTCGCTGTACCAAAGAAATAATAGTGTTCTTTATTTCTTTGTATATGTGGAGATATTATCAGAACAGATGTATCAGATTTTGGCACAAATGTCTCACTAACATTTACAGTGCTGATAATGAAGCAGCGAGGGAAATATTACTTGCTCATCAACAAAAATGAATTTTTTTAAAAACAAAAAAACCCAAGAAGAACAGGCAAATAGAAGCGATTAAACAATTGTGTTATTTAAGTTTTGCTTGAAATGCATTAAGGATATTTGCTCTGCTTATCTCTGCAGTAGTTTCACAGCATTTTCCTACAAAAGCCAGCTGGTGCATTTTGTACAGTATTGGGTAATTGTTTGCAAGAAAACATTTCCAGGCAAACCCCCTTGCTGAAAAAAAAAAAGCTTATTACGCTCTTTCACATTTATGAACAGCGAAAGCCATCCTTTTTGCCCCTTCAGTAATATAGCATGTTTAAGTATTGGTTCAGCTGAACTGTTGAAATGTATTTTTATAATCTTACAACACTAAATCAATTGCCAGTTCAATCTCTTACAGAAATCTTAAGTGTCAGGGGAAAAAAAAACATCAAACACCTCCCCCTCCTCACACACATTCTCTCTTTTTCTATAATACTTCATTATTCATGCCATGCTGTCCACCACTTCTACCGAAACTAGGCTTGGACATGTTGCCTTATATTTGATATGATATAGAGACCAGTATTAACAGTCTTGTCATATTCACAGCTTTTCTTTTCAAATGCAGCCACTTGAAGAAGTGATCAATCAGGATCATATGCACATGATGGAACAAGTAGAAGCTACCTTTCCCGAAGGTGCTTTTTCAAAAGGCAACCAGATTTTGTTTTTCCTCGAAGACGTTTTGCTTCTGAAGAAGCTTCTTGGATGAGAAACGAAACATCTTCAAGTAAAAACGAAGTCCAGTTGCCTTTTGAAAAGGGCCCTTTGGGACAACCATGACTTGGATGACTGAGAATTTCCATGGATATACAGCCTATCTCTTTTGAGCTAGCATTGGTTGTGTTCTCTTATCTCTCTGAAAACCACATCTTGAGTAGGTTGGTAAATCCATATGTCCTTTTCTTCTTGGACCAGCTGTTCTGTCTGTGACAAGCCTATAGAAATGATAGCAAGCTTTATCCTTTCTATTTGAAACGATGTTGGCATACTTGTCTGAGCTGCAGGAGATGGGCAGCTGCAGTGCATTGTCTTCCAAAGCTCTCCTTAAAACTCTGTGCCACAAACTGGAGTGTGCATTTGTCTTGAATATTTGCCAATGACTGTGAAAGCTTATCAAATGTTCCATATCTGCATTTGGCAAGCAATTGGATTCCTATCTTTGACATTGGGTCATTAACAAGTAATTATATGTAGTCCTTAACAGTATCTAAGAGTAGATATGCGAGTAGTAGATATAAATTGTAATTGTTTAGCATGAGGTTTAGCATATTTGATAATTAGCTTAAAGAGATCCTTGCAAAACAACTCTGCATGTTTTTTTTTACTTAGATATAAGTTGTTCCAGGTGCCAGCAGCAAATCTCATGCTGTAGCTAATTTAATCAAGAAAAACTATGGCATAATTCTATAAGTAAAACTAAAATTAGGATTTACTCTCAAGTATATAATATAGGAGCTTGAGACTTTTTACAATATTATCTTTGAAGCATGTCCAAATCCAAAGAACTGGGAGATAACAAAAATATTGGAAAAAACCCACACCAAACCTGAAATTAAAATGTTTCAAAAGTAAAATTTCACAATCTTTGAATAATGAAAATGGAAAATGTTATTGATAATATATGTCTGCAGTTATATCCTTTATTTTCTCCAGCCTCAAGAATGTCTACATTTTAATGGGTGCTAGCTTTTGAGGAACTCTTCACCTTCAGGGTTCCATCACCTACCACCACTTCACATTTTGGCCTCAATCTTTTTATAATTCAATACGTAGTTAAAAATAAAGTCTATGTTTCCTAACATATGAGTTATCAGTCAGACCAGGAGCTTTATTCTTCACCATTGTAGCAAACAGCTGAGATGTAGCCAGCCTTTGTTTTTCTCACAACAATGGGGGGTAATACATCATTACTTTTTTTGCCCCAGTAAAATAGTTATAGTCTATTTTATGAATCTTTACCAATACTCAATCATTGCCTCTGCAATCAAAGTTCTGAGATGAAGACTAAACTTCAGACTTTATGGCTACAATATCTAGCTGCTATTACTTCATCATCTTCACCAACTGTTCCCTCCATTGTAAATATTACCAAATCTTTCCATCTTTGTGCTTATGATAATCTTGCTGTGATTGTCATGCACAAAAACAAAGTTCCATGCATTTTTTTCCAACTGTTGCCATCAGTCCCAAGAGGAAGACTTCTGATCTCAAATACCGTATTTTCCGGCGTATAAGACGACTTTTTAACACATGAAAATCATCTCAAAAGTCGGGGGTCGTCTTATACGCCGGGTGTCGTTCTCCTGTAACCAGGCAGACCAGCCCGAAAGACTCTAACGAGCCTTAAATGGCTCTGGCGATCGAAGCTCTGACGATCCCAGCTTTGCCTGCTAATCAGGCAACTCAGCTGGGATGCCAGAGCCATGTTAAAGGAAAAAAGTTTTTTCCTTTTACGTGACTCTGCAAGCTCTGACGATCCCAGCTGAGTTGCCTGCCAATCGGGCATCTCAGCTGGGATCGCCAGAGCCATCGATCCAAGCTCTGACGATCCCAGCTGCGTTGCCTGCTAATCAGGCAACTCAGCTGGGATCGCCAGAGCCCAGAGCCCTGTAAAAAGAAAAAAGTTTTCCCCCTCCAGCTTGCTTACCTTAGCTGGTAATCGCCACGCTTGCCTTGCTTCGCTTGCCTGAATCCATTCCATCAGCAAGCCACTTTCTGCCTGCAATCATGCAGGCAGGAGTTGAGGACTTCAACTCCCAGAATTCCTCAGCCAGTAAAAACAAAGCTGGCTGAGGAATTCTGGGAGTTGAAGTCTACAAGTCTTAAAGTTGCCAAGGTTGGAGACCCCTGTTCTATTGGGTAAGTTTTTTTCCCCTTTGGGAGCTTTAAAAAAATAGTTAATTGGGGTTTTTTTAGTTGTTCTTTTTTAGACCTAGCCATTTAAAGTTCAGGAAGTTTTAAATTTAGTTTTCATATAAAAGTAAAAATAAAATAATATTTGTGCAGCTTTCTGAGATGTGGTGTGTTTCTGTAGTGTTTCACTCTAACTACACAAACACACAAAATCTCACAAAGCTGTATGTGGAATTTTGTGTGTGTAAAGTGTGAAGGTTGATTTTTTTGGGCTTTTTGTGGCTGTGTGAGGTTCCTGCTTGTTGCAGGGGCCATTTTGGGTCTAGCACAGCTGCTTTTACATTGTGGATGAGCCAGTTGTGTTGTGTTGTGTTGTGTGTGTGTAAAGTGTGAAAGTTGTTTGTTTGGGCTTTTTGTGGCTGTGTGAGGTTCCTGCTAGTTGCAGGGACCATTTTGGGTCTAGCACAGCTGCTTTTACATTGTGTTGAGGCAGTTGATGTTTTTTAATTTTTATTTGGTGTGTGTTGGAAGAGGGGTAGTCTTATATGGCGAGTATAGCCCAAACCCTATATTTTAACAAGAAAAGTTGGGGGTCGTCTTATACGCCCAGTCGTCTTATACGCCGGAAAATACAGTATATATTAATCTTTAAAATCCACTGAATCAATGTATGGATTTGAATCATTTCGCCCCGTTTTTTTATACAGCAATCAAACATAACAAATTGTTGCTTCTTCTAGTTAAGATTTCCAGCATAAATCTTAAGTGCTTTTAAATTCTAGACAAGTTCTCTGATGTGATTTGCCAATGGTACATCATTTTATAAAAGTTTCTTTTAAGATTATAACATAGGGTAAATTTCAGTCCTGTCAACCACACATTTTTCCATCTCTATATTACAACTAAAATGTTTGGCCCATTTTATCATACATTTGTACAAGTTTCAATAAAAGTTCATACATTCTACTAACTATATGTTCATTATTTGTACACAATTCTATTTCAAACTATTTCAAATTTCACAATTTCCTCTTGATTTTATTTTGTATTCCCCTTGAAGAAAATTTAGCATCTCACAATATTTTAACCATTTGTGTTTGCCTATGCTCTGGTTCTTGTGCTAAGAGCCACAAAAGTGTCTTCGGATACAACCTGAGCTTGTATCTCTTCCATATTTTCAAGTTGGCAAGTCTGACGTAATGATTTTTTAGAATCCACATTAACATTGCATTTATTGTACCATGCCACCCAAATTTCAAGTTCTTTCTAACTCCAAAAGCCTTCTGTTTTTCAGCAGGACTCATTCTTTCACCAAATCAAACAGCAAGCTGCAAAATAATTTCAAATCAAGTAAACCCAATCCTCTTTTTTTTATTTGCCTCTTCTAACATGTTATATTTAATTCCTGTGTTTTGGTCCTTGCCACACAAATTTACACATATCCTTTTGCCATTGTTTAAGTAATGCATCAGTTGTCAAAATAGGTATTGTCCAAAACCAAAACTTCATTCTAAGCAAGCTTCTTGTTATATTTTTATTTTTATTTTTTATTTTTTATTTTAATTTGATTTATATGCCGCCCTTCTCCGGAGACTCAGGGCGGCTTACAGTGCATTAAGCAATAGCCTTCATTCTTTTGTATATTTTATACAAAGTCAGTTTATTGCCCCCACAAACTGGGTCCTCATTTCACCTACCTTAGAAAGGATGGAAGGCTGAGTCAACCTTGAGCCTTGGAGAGATTCGAACCAGCAGAAATTGCAGGCAGCTGTGTTAATAACAGGGTGCACTAAACCACTGTACTATCAAGGCTCTTGATTTTCTAACGCTATCAATATCTCAATATCCTATAGTCATTTTGGAATGGGCTCGCACACTTATGCACCATACACTTTCTGCACCATTATGTTTCCTACCAAAACCAAATTATAGACTTTAACTCTCAGCTGTCAGATACTATTTTAGCAGCCTGTTAAGCAAAATAAGAGAAAAGAAAACCCCTGTGACTTTGTAGATTATTGTTGTGATATTGTTTGTTCTCCTTGCCCTGAAACTGATTTTAGCTTGCAGAGGTGATCTTTCTGAAGTGGTATGTTGGTCATGAAGCATTTCGACTTTTCTTCTTCTAACATTTTGACAGCCTAATTTTCCCTTTTACGTTTCATCTTCTAATGTTGTAATTCTATTGTGCTAGACTCTTTTAATGACTCCTGCAACCAACCGGGGCCTCAAAACAGATAATAATGATCAACAGACACATCACTGGGGGAAATGAATTGTTAAGAAAGATTTATTCAGTGCAGTTTGCCTAGTCTCAGTCAATATGTTGCCAACATCTTCTATTCCTTTTGCCCTAAGAATTATAATCTGAGCCTTCATGTGCCATCTTGCATGCTTCCTAAAAGGCTCTGCAAATATTGCTTCTGGTTTGTAATGCTTAATAAAGGGGAAACATTTTTATAAAATGAAGAAGGAGTTACATGTTTGATGTAACTGAGTTTGGTGCTGTTTCATTCCAAGTCTGGCACATTTTGGCACTGACTCTATATTTCGAGAGTGGGTTTCTAGCTTACAATTTAGGGATCGAATGTGATTCTTTGGCCTTCTAATTCTAAATGTGATGAGGTTGTGCACTCGTGTTTTAGCTGTTTGATAACTTTCGATAACACACTTAGCTAGGGACAGGAGGAAGAGAGAATACACATTCCTGGATTGCAGCAAGATAGAAATACATTAAACAAGCAAACAATAATTAAAGCAAAGGGGAATTAGGTGCATCCATATCAATAGATGGACGCAGTGGCTCAGTGGCTAAGACACTGCGCTTGTCGATCAAAAGTTTGGCAGTTCAGCGGTTTGAATCCCTAGTGCCACATAATGGGGTGAGCTCCCGTTACTTGTCCCAGCTTCTGCCAATTTAGCAGTTCGAAAGCACGTAAAAAATGCAAGTAGAAAAATAGGGACCACCTTTGGTGGGAAGGTAACAGCATTCCGTGGGCCTTTGGCGTTTAGTCATGCCGGCCATATGACCATGGAAACGTCTTCAGACAGCGCTGGCTCTTTGGCTTTGAAACGGAGATGAGCACCATCCCCTAGAGTTGGGAACAACTAGCAGATATGTGCAAGGGGAACCTTTACCTTCACCTATATCAATAAAATATCTGTAATAAGAGAGATGTATGCCTTTTTGCTTCAGATAATGATACTTGGAGGTTTTTCTTTCTCCCCCCCTCTTTTTAACACTCCCCCCTTTATGCTTAGCATATGTGGCACTCAGGAGAGTATATTTTAGATGCAGAGTGTTTCTAAAGCAGCCCTTTGTGCAACATTGCTTGAAGTCTACCGCCTCAGAATTTAGGTCAGAATAACAGAGTTGGAAGGAATCTTGGAAGTCTTCTAGTTCAACTCCCTGCTCCAGCAGTAGATACTATACCATTCCAGACAAATGGCTGCCCAGTCTCTTCTTAAAAGTCTCCACTGATGGAGCACCCACAACTACTGAAGGGAAGGAATTCTACTGCTTAATTGTTCTTACTGTTAGAAAATGCCTCCTTAGTTTTAGATTGCTTTTCTCCATTGGGATATCTCCAACCATGAGTCTTCCAAAAATATGGGTAGTGGAAAAGAATTTGGGGAATTCAATTCAATTCAATTCAATTTAATTTAATTTAATTAATTAAATTTATATGCCGCCCCTCTCCGAAGCCTCGGGGCGGCTCACAATACATTTTAAAAAATCATTATAAAAAACATTGAAAAATTAAAAACATTAAAAACTCATTCACACCATTCATGGCCGGATCTTGCCAGATCACAAGAGCGAGATCAACGGCCCCAGGCCTGCCGGAAAAGCCAAGTCTTCAATATATCTGACAATTAGGCTGCCTGTTTTTTTTAATCAAGTATGAAAGATTGAATGTTTTCATAACCTAGAATGTTCTGTGGAATGTTTCACAAAATCTCAAACATAACATTTCTGAATTATGCCATTAAGTTATCTTCATTAGTTGAAATGAAATCAAGGCCTATAAATGAATGTCTGAACCTTCCTTTCATTGAGAGGCTATTGTTAAACCTCTTTGTATATTAAGGGGGTATGAGTGGGGAAGAAGAGATACATTTCACAAAGTGATTGATAAACTCCTATAAAGCAACCAGAATCCATCAGCCAAATAGGATTGCCTATTTCGGACTAAAAATAACTGAAAATATAACTGTAAACATGTTAACTAAATTGCACATTGGATAGAAAGCAAAAAATAAGGAGCAACTGGCACAATAAGACATTTTGCAAATGGATGACATGAAAAGGAAATGAGATAAACCAGGAACCTTTACAAGGATTTGCATGCATAATCTCCCAAATTCAATCCCCAGATAGGATTAGAAAATTCTGGTTTAAAATACTGGGAATCTGTCAGTGTCAAATAACGATACTGGTTTAGGAAGACTGATGGTCTAACTTAACATAGGCCAGACTTGTCGTTATTGTTTGAAATACCCAATCTGTACAAGCTGAGAAAAGCAGATGCTTTTCACTGCTACACCAGTGCAGGCATACCAGGAAAAAAAAATATTTGGGGATCCTGCCTAAAGAAACTGGTTTACTATGTTAATTAGTCTCCAGTGGGAAGTTTGTAAACCCAGTCGAGGAAGGGAAGTTAAATGTCAGTTCTCATGACAGCCTAAACAGATTATATTGGAAAATGGGTTATATTTAAACTAAGCATAACATTCTTAATTGACAGTGAACAGAACTGTTAGTAGGGAAGGTAAATAAAGAATAAACATATTTATTCATATGCCTCCTGAATTGCAGTGTGTTGACACATTCCAGGCACTGAAAACGAACTAAGCTTCAAAGAGCTCAGCTATTTGGTCATAATTTGAGGTTACTAATTAGGCGCCCTCTATGTTACATCCAGTTTAGTTTAGGAATTTAGATATTGGACTCAAACCAGGAAGAGTTGGGTTCAATTCCAACCTCATCCACAGAAGCTTATTTTTTTTTTTTATTGCAAAAGTTTTACAATTACATTTTCACCCCCTTTCCCCCCCCCCCCCACTACCCCCCCAGACTTCCCAACCTCCCCAGCCCACCCTAACCCTCCCCTCCCCCCAGACTTCCCAACCTCCCCAGCCCACCCTAACCCTCCCCTCCCCCCAGACTTCCTAGTATGCTCATGTCAGATAAAAGGAAAAAACCCTCCTTTGTATATAAAACTTGAACCCCTCCCTCCCCCTTACAAATTTTCATCTTCATTACATTAACCTATTTCTATCTTGGTATAACATTTTCAGATAAATTTTCATCCTGATTACCTTAAAAATATTTCTATCATAATATAACATTTTCTAACAAATTTTCATCCTTAACCTTAAAATATTTCTATCTTAATATAACATTTTCTAGCAAATCCACAGAAGCTTATTGATGACTTTCGGCTAGTTTCTTTTTCAGCTCAGTCTGTCTCTTAAGGTGGCTGTTCTGCAGAAGAAGAAAGATATTGACGTTGAATGTAAGCTTCTCAGAATCAAAAAGTTGAATAGATTTTGTCACTAAATATCTTATTTCCTTTCCATCAACTTTCACCTTGGGTAACTTCTCATTGTGAAACACGAGTGTCTTCAGGCAGGAGGTTTTTTCTCCCCCAACCTTATGGAGAAGACAGCATTTGAACCCAGGAGTTTTTATGTGCAAAATATGCTTCTAGTGGCCTTTTACATATTTGGTGACCAAAGTCCTGCTAATGAGAATTTCTTCTCCTGCTAATCAGAAAAGGGGACAGGCAATGGCTATTGGTGTCACACTAATGGTGTCACATCAAATCATGTTCCAGCAATTGATGTTGATCTTAAACTCAAATAACCTTAAGAAATACATAGGTCTTGCTCCTTTCTCTGTTCTTCTAGCTTTTCATTACTTGGAATATTATTAAATATTAGTAAATTCAACACCAATATCTTATCTTATAAAATAATTATGCACAGTATGCATAATTATTAGTTTGTGTCCACTTTGAACACACATACACTGTCATAAGTAAATGCCTTATTCTATAACAAGAGATATGTATATATGTACAGGATATAAAGGGTTAATTTATTCCTCCTCCTTTAATGTATTAATGTGTAATCACCCCCTTCCTTGACTCCTCCCCTTTGATATAAATAGAGAGTGCTTTTACCTCATGCTTGCTTCTCACTGTAAATCTGACAAGAATAAGTAGAATGCCTATTATGAATAAACACTTCTTTAACTGAAGAAATTGCTTCTGAATTCATCATTGAGTCTGATCCTCAAAATATTGTAACAAATTGGTAGCAGTCGATGGTTGAACTGACTCAATAAAATCCAACATGCCTAAGAAAGAAAACCTCAAGAATAAAAAAGAAAGACCCAATACCAGGGCAAATGATAAAGAAACAAAAACAGATCAAGAAATGATCGACGAACCAATAAATACAACAATCAAAGAATCTGAAGATAACACCACAGACATCGAAGAAACAGCAGATGAAACCGACAACCAAGAAGAGAACAAAATAAAAGACAAAGACCTCAGATCGGAGATACTGAGGCTAATAAAAAGTCAAAAAGATGACCACAAACTCATCGCGGAACTCCGAGGCTTCTTGGAAGAAAACGGAGCAGCGAGAGAAAAAGACATTGAAAAAGCCAAACCCGAAAATACAAAAATGGTGAGCGAACCTACAACGAAAGAAAAAATAACCAGAAGCAAGACCAGAGGTCCCGCTCAAAATTTTGAAAGGCAGCCATCTTTTCTTCAACCGGCCACAGAAATGAACACGGCTGAACCAATCAGAATGCACCATTCAAAAACTCTGGCGCGAAAAAACACAAAAAATAGCAAAAAATATATTTATTCTTCTGAAGAGTCAGAAACAGATACAGAAGAATCATCCACCGAACAAGAAATCGAAACACCCATGAGAAAACTATTTAAAACGTTTGGCACAAGTCTAACAATTTCAAAAGAATTGATAAAAGCCAATAATGCAAAAATACAAAAGAGACGAAGAAATAAACAGACACCTCAAAGCCTGCACGACTCGATCCAGACAACGATGATGACGACGCCTGAACCCAGAGGGCCCTGCGAAATTTCCCCCACACCACAAACGATCCAAAGAACAAAATACTCCAAGCAAGAAAGCTCCAAAGAAAAGAGACGAACCACAGCTGCCAGCAGAACACCCAAGATCGAGCCGGAGACCGAATCATCAGAAGGAGAGCACTACGAGGGAGCTACAGCAAAGAGAACCTCTCCCAGCGGCTTCAGCAAAGAAATGACCAACGCGCATGCGCAGATGAACACAGAGAACTACAATGAACTTTATGAAGAAGGAGAACCTTTCAAGCTCATCAGCAGAATACCCACACCATTCTGCAATTTTCAACATCTACAGGACCATGGACTACCCACAGTTGTAAGTAGTGGGAATAGTAATATTGGGAATCTACCTAGTGATTTCCCAAAACTTAGAATTGATGGCATCAATTTACAGGAATGGTGTCAACAAATTCAGGTTGTCTTTATGAAAGAAAATTTATTATTTTTTATAACCAATCCTCCCAAAAGACCTTGGACTCTAAAAATAGACTGCCTGCATCACAGAGCATTCTATTTAATAATTTCTAGCATATCACCTGCCATGTACTACAGTATTAAGCATAATCTTACTGTTTCAGAAATAATTCAATGCATGTTTAAATTGTTTCATAGTGAAAGTGTAGCAACAACCACTAGAATGTCTAAAGATTTCTTTTCAGCCAAATTAAGATCTGGAACCACCATAAGTGAACATTTAATATCCTTAAACAAAACCAGAGCAGAATTACATCTAAGAGGAGAAATAATATCAGAACAGACAATGAAAAGCGTTATCCTTAACTCATTAGATTCATCATGGGATAACTACATATCACACTTAGACTCAATCAATCTAGGATACTTATCCATAGAAAGTCTGTCAAATAAGTTAATAGCTGAAGATAATTTGAGGAAAAGTAGATACAATGCATACACAGAACACAGACAGGCAAAAGGGGTAACCTTCCAAGAGAATCACCAAAAAACAATTGAATGTTACAATTGTGGATCCAGAAAACACTCTAAGGGAGATTGCCCCATGTTTCATAGGGAAAGACAAAACCGTGATTATAGGGGTAGATATCAAGACAGGCAATCATCTATTGATAGATACAGATATAGAGACTCCCCAAACTACAGAGAACGCAGAAAGGATAGAGATAATTCAAGGGACAGAAAATCAGGATCATTAAATGGATTAGATAAACATAACGATGTCATCACACAAAAATCAAAAAACAATACTTGGCTCATAGATTCAGGGGCGACTAATCATACAACAAATAACAAGAAAATACTGTCTTCATTCACAAATGATAAATTTATGATAAGAGTAGCCAATCAAGAAAATGTTCAAGTCATAGGGAAAGGAGATGTAAATATACCTGGTTTAGGTAAAGTAGAGGGGGTATTGTTGATACCAGAAATATCACATAACATACTTAGTGCAGTGAAATTAAGCCAAGATTCCAACATAAATATAATCTTCTCTGGGGGAAAAGCAATACTAGAAAAGGATGGGACAAAATTGAATAGTGTAGTTATCGAAGGGGGCCTACCCTTCCTTGTAACAGAAGATAAATGGTTGCATAACATTAATACAAACACTGATGACGACATCAACATAGACAGTGAACATAGTAACAACAATGACAATGAAGAACTCAATACACACTGTAATCACAAAGACACACCCACTAGTGATACACACAATAACAAAAGACCCAATATAGGCAAACCAATTCATGATGAATGTGCACACATGTTGCATAGAAAATTGGGACATGCAAGTTTCCCTGTAATACAAAAAATGATTGAACATGCTGATGGCGTTAAAATAAAGGATTGTAAAAACTATTTGGAATGCTCAGTATGTAAATCCTCAAAACTCAGAACAAACCCAAAACCAAAGAGGGCAACAAGGACCTCTAACCAAATTTTTGATCTGGTACATATGGATCTGGTTGGTCCATTAACACCATCCATCACATACAAAAAAAGATATTTCCTAACTATTGTAGACGACTATAGCCGTTATGGATTTGTTTATACTTTAAAACACAAAGATGAAACTTTCCAAAAATTCAAAGAATTTTACAAACGTGTAGAAACACAACACAATATCAAAATAAAACAAATCATGACAGATAGGGGATCCGAGTTCATGTCAAAAGAATTCTCACAATGGATAAAAGACAAAGGAATGCTACACTTCACGGCTAGCCCATTTTCTGCTTTTCAGAATGGTACAGCAGAACAAAAGAACTCGACACTGCAAACCATGATTAGATGTACATTAGAAGATGCTGGTTTAGGAAAACAATTCTGGTCAGAAGCATTACTATATTCAAACTATACCCAAAATAGGACCTGGTCTAGCATCCTAAATAAAACACCATACGAAGTGATGTACAATAGGAAACCAAAAATATCACACATGCACATATTTGGAGTTACAGCAGACGTACAAATACCAAAACAATTAAGACGTAAGGGAGATAACGTATCCAGAAGGCTCAGATTCATGGGATACGAAACAGGCACAAAAGGATATAGATTCATTGACAGTAATAACAAATTCATAGTCTCAAGAACAGCAGTATTTCATGAACAGGAAAACTGGTCTAAGGTACATCTTAACGAGATAATCCAAAATACAAAACCAAATATTGAACAACAAGACAGAATAGAAAGAGAGAAACATGAACATAACACACATGATGACAAAAACAAAACATGGACAGGTAACCATACCAGGATAAAAACAGATTCATTAACCAAAAAGGAAGCAAGGTATCTACACGATAATGAGAGCATTCCAATAAGAACAATCAGGTGTAACAGAAAACAATTACCCAATAAGTATAAGGATTATATAATGTGTGTGAATGACGAGACACCAACACCTAACACATACGAGGAAGTGTTGAAACTTCCCATGGAAGAAAGAGAGAAATGGGAATTAGCCATAACAAAAGAAATGAACAGCTTGCGTGAATTAGGTGTATTTACACCAGTCCCTGCCCCTGAGAACAAGACAATTATAGGCACCAGATGGATATTCAAAATCAAAGATTTAGAAGAGGGTAATAAATTATATAAAGCTAGATTAGTCGCACAAAGTTACGCTCAAAAATATCCTGAGGATTACACTGACACATACTTTCCCACTGTAAGAACCGAAAGTGTTAAGACAGCTTTAGTCATAGCGGCTATACTCAATCTTGATGTCTTTCAATATGATGTGCAGACTGCATACTTACATGCAAAGCTCGACAAAGAGATATATATAAGGGCACCTCATAGCCAATGTACAAATAGAAATGAGACCTGGTTACTTAACAAAAGCTTGTACGGATTAAAACAATCCGGCAAGCGTTGGTATGAATGTCTAGTCAGCGTGCTTAAAAATATGGATTTCAAAGCCACAACTGCAGACAATTGCTTTTTTGTTAGAAAGGAAGGTGAATCATTAGAATTTGTGTTAATCTATGTGGATGATATTTTTTATATAGGCAAACATAAAGAAAAGAAAGACTTATTTGTATCCAAGCTAAGTGAACATTTCTCTTTAAAGTCGCTAGGAAGGGTAAACAAATACCTTGGAGTTCAAATCAATAAAACAAGAAAGGGATTCAAATTATCCCAGAGAGATAAAATTATAGAACTTCTGGAAAAATGCAATTTAAGAGATGCCAAACCTTGCGATACTCCTATGCAGACTGATTTTCTAAGGAATATGGATGAATCTTCACCTGAGTTCGAGAACAATACATTATATAGATCAATTATTGGTTCTCTCTTGTATATATCTAATTGGACCAGGCCTGATAATAGCTCTGCCACTTAATTTATTATCTAGACATGTAAGTAAACCACTTATGTATCATTGGGAAGCAGTTAAACGAATACTAAGATATCTAAAACACAGCATGGATTTCTGCCTACTCTTAGAACCCAATAATATTAAAGAACCTATTATCACCAGTTACGCTGATGCAGACTGGGCAGGTGACATCAAATGTAGAAAGAGCACCTCAGGTTATGTATTATTTTTAAATGATTGCCCAATATTCTGGTACACTGGGAAGCAAGATTTAGTAGCGACTTCCACAACAGTGGCAGAATACGTCTGTTTATCTAAAGCCTCAAATAATTTAGTGTGGTTTAATGATTTATTATCTGATATTTGGAAGAATCCAATACTACCATTTGTCATACATGAAGATAATAAGGCGGCTATAGAAATATCAAGATCTGACGCCATTGGTCAAAGGTCCAGACATATAGATATCAAATTTAAACACGTGAGACAATTATCTCAGGATGGATTCATTAAAGCAATCCACTGCGAAACCTCAGAACAAATAACTGATATATTAACTAAACCTTTACCTTCTAAACAACACAAATACTTGACATCAAAATTACAAGTACTATATAGTTCTGAATCCGAATGCAATCATTGTTATATGTCGAATCGGCATTTAGAGGGGGATTTGTCATAAGTAAATGCCTTATTCTATAACAAGAGATATGTATATATGTACAGGATATAAAGGGTTAATTTATTCCTCCTCCTTTAATGTATTAATGTGTAATCACCCCCTTCCTTGACTCCTCCCCTTTGATATAAATAGAGAGTGCTTTTACCTCATGCTTGCTTCTCACTGTAAATCTGACAAGAATAAGTAGAATGCCTATTATGAATAAACACTTCTTTAACTGAAGAAATTGCTTCTGAATTCATCATTGAGTCTGATCCTCAAAATATTGTAACATACACATACACACATCACCCAAAGCTTGACCTTTTTATGAAAGGATTATATAGCTCTTGCTTAAGGAATCAATATTTCCAGCTGGTCATTTAATTGGATTCATGTTGAAGATCTGGAAGAAATGAGAAAGATTCCTAAATCTGAGACCTCTCATGTCTTGTTAGGCTCCTAAATTTATCAAAAAATTCTGCTCCTTCACTCATTTTCTATCTCTTGGCAGATGGAGATACAAGAGGAGGAAAACCAAATGTCAAAAACTTGTGAAAATTAGTTTTTATTCATGCACACTTTTTCTGCTTTCATTTGATAAAATTAGGAAATAGTGTTAGTGGCTTGAAAACTCAGGAAGAAAAAAAAATGTCATAGAAACTTCCTTGCTAGGGAAGAAGGTTGGCAGAGTAAGATAGAATTACCTTTTATTTAAAAAAAATGCTGTGCAGATGGTGAAGCCACGGGAATCAAGATAAGATAAAGTTGCTCCAGAAGCATCATGATGTGGAAATCTTAGGAGAAATTAAGATGTTGTTGAAAATGTTTCACTTTTAAGACCCTCAGAGGACTTGTTCCATTGCTTGATATTCAACCCCAAACTTCCCAGAGATTTTCCACATGTGCTGCTTTTTAAAACAAACCAAAAAATCTGGAAACCAATTCCAGAAAGAAAACTATTAGATCTAGTCCTTCTGGACATGATGTTTGTAGTAATCTTGCTTTGCTGTCAGTTGATTTTTTTTCTGATTATGAATTTATGTAAATGCTCAAGTAGATCACATTTCATTCCTGAACTTAACATGGAAGTAATGTCTCAAACTGAAATTGCTTATATTTGATCTCACTGATGCATCCACTGTCCCTTAGTAGAAATGGATTCAGATAAATTGAAAATATGAGCTTTGGTTCCTTTTTAACAAACTCAAATAATCATTATCTTTAGAATTCTCTCTATTTCTGACTAGGCAGTGGGATGGGATGGGATGCAATGTGATGGGATAGGATAGGAGGAAATGAAGGAAGGAGAGAGGGAGGGAGGGAGGGAGGGAGGGTGGGAAGGAAGGAAGGAAGGAAGGAAGGAAGGAAGGAAGGAAGGAAGGATCTATATTAAGTCCCAAAGGTGCTTTTTCAGGAGACAACTGGACTTTCTTATTTTTTCTTTGAAGATGTTTCACTTCTCATCCAAGAAGCATCTTCAGCTCTGACTGGATGGTGGGAAATGGAAGGATTCCATTCCCCACCACCCAGTCAGAGCTGAAGAAGTTTCTTGGATGAGAAGCGAAATGTCTTCAAAGAAAAAACAGAAAGTCCAGTTGCTCTTGAAAAAAGCACCTTTGGGACAACCATGATCTGGATGACTGAGAATCTCCATAGACAGATCTATATTAAGCTATCTACAGGATCTAAAAGGGTGTTTTTTAGATGATGCCATAAAACTCTTCTTCCAAGTGACTTATTGAGGTGGTTTGATATTTCACTACCATCTGATGAACAAAAGGAGACCTTTGTATACAGAGAAGCTCATGTCAGGCAATCAATCAAGCCAGATCAATCCCACTGTGATGTTCATCAGCATAGAATGATGCACCTTCACGAGGTGCATTATCTCTTCATTATGTTCAGTTGCAATTGATCAACGTTACTCCTAACACATACAACACAACACTTACAGCAGTTTTAAAGAGCCTGCTTTTAACACTGAGGGAAAAGATTTAAAGAAACTAGCAGACATTACTTTTGAAATCTTTCTCAAACAGCTTCACTCAGCAGGCTAGCACCCTTCCCATTTTTCTTTTCCACAGACCACCTAGGGGCAATATTACTCTGTGGAATCCTTTATCATTTATTTTTTGAGAGACAAAAATAAAACCTCGATCAAGACAATGTACTTATTCTAGGAATAGTTTCAGAGTGTTGTGTTTTTTTTTTTAACAAAACCAAAAAGATTTCAATCTCGTTCAGTTTAAAAACCTGAAAGCTAAGTTAGATAGATTCACCAAGGTCTCAATTGGCTTGAAAGCTGCTGTTTTTGGATTTCCATACCTGATGTTTTGAAGGATTCAATGCATAACTCATGTGATGAAAATAACACACAGAACGGAATGAGCATTATTATCATACAGGAGACAAAGACCGAACTATTGGAACTCGGGGCTTTTGATATGCAAAGTATGCTTTCTAATGGCCTTTGAATATTTTGTGACCAAAATCTGCTCCTGTTTGTGACCAAATTCTGCTCCTGTTGCTCAGGATGGCACATCATGCTGTGTCACCCATTGGCCGATGAGATGTATGTAAAAAGTTGAGAAACTGGAAATGCACCCCCAGTTGCTTCCTAGCAAGTGAGATTTAAAGCATGCTGCATTGATTTGGGAGGTAGTGGAATCATCAAGACTAAATCTAATGGACCTGAGTCAAGAAAATCCAGATCATCACTTAGATGACAGCAAAAGAGATACAGAAAGCTCTAACTCTGTTGCCATCTAGTATCTGTCCAATTTTTTTGCAGCCCATATCTAGTAGGCTTGTAGCCATTGGCAGACCTATCTTCCATAAACTTCCTACTTCTAAAACTATCTAACTTCTTAGTAATCACCACGTGACTATAGTGTAAATAAATATTTTCTCAGTCCTGATGCTCGCTGAAGACAAGTTCTTATGAAAAAGAGGAGAAAGGTTGATTATCTTGATCCTACTACCAACGTTACATGGTGTTCCAAAAAACAACCACGCCCAAAGACTTCTATGCTGGTGGATTTATAATATCTGCTAAAATGAATTCCACTTTATAAACAATAATACCCAATAGCATTGGCTAGTTTTCTTTCCCTTTCTCTGGTCAAATCTCTGCACACACTTTTTTTTTTTTTTTTTTTTTTTTGCATTTCTAAAAGATGCAAAGAATGGTCTAGAGAATATGGTATATTTTTAAAGCACTTTATATAGAAAATAGTACTTATGTTCTAAATAATGTATGCATCAAAAATACAAATGAAAAAATGAATGAATACTTATACATATACATGCTTTGTATCTTAAAAAGTATTATTTTTTATAAAGTAAAGAAAATATCAATAGTCCCTCAGAATGATGGTTACTTACAAATGGAAATATGGCCTCTTTTATACAGGCCAAGACCTAGAATAATTCATCTCCAGGGTAATTCCTTCTAATTATTCCTTCCTACAAACAGTGCCAATGTCCTGGAAATAGTGTTATAGATTCTCAGGTGCATCCCTGATGTCACCTTATGGTTGGATGCTTGTTTAACCAAGGTAGGGACTCATACTGGATTAAAACTTGTTTACAGAGTGTTAGTCACCTGTAAAAAAAAAATCTTGATCATTTTTATTCAGACTCCTAGAAGACCTTATTAGAGAAATTGGTGATCTGCAACTTCTCCCTGAAACTTCTGTTGTCCATGGGAAATGTTCAAGCAAGGAGGATTATTTATTTATTTATAAAAATTTATTGGCCTCCCATCTTACCACAGGATAACTCTATTAAGAGTGATTCATTAATACTGAGAGGAAAAGAAGTTAAATCTAGTCACTAATCACGTCAGGTCCTAGAGCAGTGATGGCGAACCTTTTGGACACCGAGTGCCCAAACTGCGCATATGTGCATGCCCAAACGGAAAGGTGGACACGTGTGGATGCATGTGCGTATGCACATATGCACACATGTGCAGCAGAGATCCAAAGCCTAGCTGGCCGGCGGGAGGTGGGGCATCCCAACACCGGCAGTGCAGCAAGAGGTAAGATCTTTTTCTTTCGTGAGCTTCTGTTTCATCGTTTACAGGGAAACAGAAGCTCACGAAAGAAATGCCACAGAGATCTGTCCTGAGGCGACGGTGCGCATGCCATCAGAGAGGGCTCTGCATCCCACCTCTGGCAAGTGTGCCATAGGTTTGCCATCACAGTCCTAGAGGCTGAGCTCAGTTTCACAGCCAGTTAAACATGTTCTTATCACATTGAGCTGCTCAAGTCTTATAAAGCGGCTTGTCTGAGACTTTAGAAAATGCTTTAACATTTTCCCTTTTGTTCTATTGGCAAGCAAATTTACTAAGACCCTTTGTCAGGAATGTATGTGCCCTTGTGCCAGGAGTAGTTGGTCTGCATGAACATTCTGTAGCAATCAAGTTAAGAAGTGTATTGCATTATTTTAAATAAGCTGTCCTGGTCATGCATATGATTTCCATTTTTTAAAAGTCCACTCTACGCCCTACACATGGAAAAAAAGGGTGTAATGATATGTGGGAATGACCTTGAGGGACAAAGGAAAGATATGCTGCCTGGGAAACAATCAGAGAAGAGAGGGAGGAGCCCCCTGTGGCTTAACAATCAGAGAAAGAAACTTAGGAATGATCCACCTTAATTGATCAGGCTGTAAAAAGAGATGGTGTGAGATTCATACTTTCAGATTGGCAAGATTCTGTTCCTGTAGCTTAAAGTAGAACTAGCTCATCTGGCCATGTTCCCTGTCTAGATTACCTGGAAGGGCTGATAAAGGGGCAGGTCTTTGATTCAGGCTACGAGTTGGCCCTCTTGATTTTTTGGTTACCATCCATTTTCCTTTAGTCATAATAAATAAGGAGAGGGGTGTGTGAGTGTGTATGTATATGGTTTTGTGAATTATTTGTGCCACTTCCAATTCATTGGAAGTTAATGGTGTATATTGTTTCTCAGAGGAATATATGAGATTTATTTTACATATTGAGTTTCAATGAACTTCAGTCTTCATAGGGAAATTTTCCAATGTGGTAATTATTTGTAGGACTGCTAAAAAAAAATATTTACATATTTATTTGCTTGGATTTACATGACATATCAGTCATGTGCAACTCTAAGCAGTTATTCTCCCATTGGGTAGCAAGAATAAAAGCAATAAAACATTTAAACAACAATTACATAAAACCACCAAGGAACAATAAACAGGAAACAAACCAACATTTCCATAGCCAAAGAAAATATATTCTGATCCCAAAGCCAAAAATGAAAAAAATAAGAACAGTTTTTCAAGATCCGAAGAGCATTTGTTCTACTATATTTTCTACTATATTTTCCTTGATGTAAATGGTCCTTAGTAATAGGGTCTTTCCCCTGCCCCAGGGCTTGTAAGGTGGGCAAATACTATCTCAGTGACAACCTGATTCTGAACAGTATTATATAGAACAGATTTCTAGTTCAACAATCTGTGGTTTTCCAGGCGCTGCTGAACTACTTCTATCAAATTCTCTAATCACTGACTTTCATATCTGAAAATCCTGCTCTGTGGAATTCTCCCAACAGGCAAAACCAATTGGGATCACAAGATTACTGGCACATAACACATCATTTCTGAAGTACATTGGAGTTTTCCAATCCTGCTTTGTCTGAAGACCTATTAGAAGATCATATTATATTTGGGGCCTACGCCTACCCAAAGGCTCTTATGTTCGTTTCCTAAGATGGTTTAAAATTGTTTGAAAATCATGGGATCCAGCTTATATAAATTGCTGAGAGACAAGTGTTTTTCCTCCACAATTCAAACTCATACTTTCCTGAGAATGAACAGATTCAAAGTGATTGCCAGCAAATAAATAGAGTTCTATAGCATTTACAGAGCGAAAACAAAATCATTTCCTAAAATTCCTCTTTTGTATGAATGTCATAAACGTAACAACAAAAAGTCAGCAGCAGTGGAAAACACAACCACTTCGCCCCCTCCTCTTTTCTAAATGATATTTCATTTTAAGTGGCAGATATGGCTGCTTAGAATAGCAACTCTCCGGGGAGATGTTTTTAGCTTAATAGCAGAGTGGATTTTCAAGTGCAAAATTATTATTTTTAATAGGAATAGTGGTTCCTATATAATCACCGACGAGTCTTTCTCTTTCATTTTGAGGAGCTCATTTCTTCATCTCATTGCTAAGAATGATACTCTTGTCAAGAGAGGTAAAGACTAGCCAATGTGTTGTCCCTAGCAATTTGGAAAGTCTTGATTATATTAATTGACCATAGTACATCAAGAAAAGCCAGATAAGTATCAATCATCTTACTTTTCATGTCTCTGCCTGCTCTCTCTGCTTCTGAGTTAGCAGTTAGCTTTTCTTTCATTCTTTTTGGAGAAGCAACATCTTGACATTTTGTGGTTCTAGGGAACAGATGCATGATTGCCACTCTTGAGACCAATGCTCTTCACATTATCTGTGTTACATAATCTCCTTAGCAATGTAGTATTCTGGTTTACCCTTTTCTTGTATCATCATTGGGAAAAGCAATCCCAATTCTTCAGTGGGGATGGATGGGTTAGGGAATTAAACCTGTTTTACATATTATTTGGATTGCAACAAATGTTGGTATTTCTGAAATACCTTTCTGAAATAGCCAAGAGACAGTTGAACCAGGCAGAGGTGGTAGATAGGTAGTTTTGATAGGCTGCAAATGAGAATAACTTGTTAGACTATCACTAGGGATCCAGATTAAAGTTCATGCTGTGTAATTGAGTCTAAATGACTAACTTTAAACCAATTGTTCTTTCCCAGTCCAATCTCAAACCACGATATTATTATGGGGATTAAATGAAGGGAAATCCCCATGTAAGTCATTTTGAGCTCCTGGACAAAAGGGGATTATCGTTATCATTATCCATGCAACAGAATATTGACATGGTTAAAAAAAGGACTATCATCTACCATCATGATAATGATAATGTTTTGGGAAAAGGGAGGAAAGATCAAATTAATAACTATAATAACCCTAAAATTCAATTTTCACTTGTATTTACTTTTGTTCAGTTGAATTTACCCTAAAATTCACCAGTCAACTTGAACAGAAGAACCAATAGGAATTTAATGGGAGTGGGGAGGATAGGCACAAGGAAAGCACTTCTTATATTTATTAGAAAAAACATGGAGACTTAGGAACATGGTCTCACAATGCACAGAGGATACACTCTCTGTTTTCCCCAGAAAATAACAAGACCTATGGATCATGAAAGATCAGGTCCAGGAGACAAGATGAAGGAGCGAGAGGCAGAAGACCCTGAAGACAAAATTTGTACATATAACACACTACAGGAGGTGAGATACTCCTGGGCAGGCCAGATGCAATTCCTGAGGAAGATCATAGAAAGAAAATAAATACCAGAGGACATGAAGAGGAAGACAAGTGGAACCATGTTTTCCTATCACAGTAGGATCGCTGGGTATTTTCTTTCATAATCTCTTATTGATATAGAATTGCCATGGATTTGCCTTTCCTCCTTGCATAGTTGACTTTCCAAATTGTATCTGTTCTCCTGCTAGCAGTTGTCTTTGTGGGTATGTGTGTGTGTGAGAAAAAAAAGATGAGGCTATTAAGCAAATGACTGATAGTTTGAAAGGTTAGCAGTAATGCGGGTTGATTACTTTTGACAATGTATATGGGGAAACAAAAGTGAAATTAACAATAGCTAATCGCGTTTCAGTTTGCTTCTATTCATTTTTCCTTCTGGAAAGTTTCCCTGATGTGATCAAAAGGCTCTTTGTTTTTATTAGAACGATTACATCTCAGGAAATTTATATGTATCTCTGTCATTGTTGTGTAAATTAAAATGGTGAATCTTCTTTCACACCTGGCATTTGGCCTAGTGACTGTAATGGGTAGAAGTAATAACCTTGATGAACAGGAGGAAGAGATGCAACTAAGACAACTTGTAGATAAAAGGAATCTGAGTCCAGGGGAAAAGTGTAATTTGAGAAAACATCTCAGACATGACCCTCTCATGATGATATAGGAAGGGAAAGGGGAAGCCTATGCAGGCTTGCCAAATTCTGAACAAGTAATCTTATATATAATAAAAATAGTACTACCATTCATGACTTTCGCTTCCTAGTCTGGTCTACCTTGAAGCATTGGCAATGACCATGTGGCCAAATCATTGCTATTTTTGTGTAAACAAAGCAGAAATAGCTTCCAATTAACTTTTCTTGGACATTTCAGACTAATCCTGGAATTTTCCAGGGATGTTACACTCTTGCTTAGGGTTTCAAGGTCAAACAAGGTCACCTGGGTGTCGATCCTACAGTTATCACAGTATTTATTTTCAACATTTATTCAAATCATTGCATAGAAGAAGATTCCAATTTTCCTGTGTTATCTTATAGTTTAGGAGTGGGAATCAATAACAGGAACTGATAACAACAGGAATCAATCAATGTGCAATAAACATCCTTTAGTACTTAGTTGTGGTTTTGCAGATTATAACTGTTGTGCACAATAAGAGAATCAACAGCTGTTTCTGAGACTGCATGCATTTCTTTTTCTCAACTCACAGCATATTAAAAGGGGACTTGCTGATATGACTTCAAAAGTATATTAATGTAAACAAAAAAAAGATGATTGTCCAGAAGGAAGATAACAAAGGCATCAATGTTATATAATGTTGTGAAATTTCCTGCTATACTAAGCAAGTGGGGTAATGGTATGTGGGAATGACCTTGGGAGACCTGGTGAAGAGATGTTGCCTAGGGAACAGTCATTTAAGAGAGACCATAGCTTACAGATATAGAATGGACAGAAATGAACAAGAAATTCAGGATGGATCCTCCCTAAGTTATCAGACTGTAAAAGTGATGGAGGGAGAATTGTAATTTCAAATTTGCAAGATTGATTTCAGCCTTACCAGATAGGCCAGACAGGAAACATGATCAGATAAGCTAATTCTACTTTATTGTAAAGTTTCATTAATTAAATCTTGCAAGTCTGAAATCTTACAATTACAAGGGGGGAGGGGGAATCAGATTTTCAGAAAAGTAGCTGCTTTCTTCCTCAGATTGTCTACCTTATACTGTTTTGAAATCCTTATTTACAATACTTACAATACTAGACAACACAGTATCAACAGTAGAGACTTATAATTTTTAAGTTCTATCATATCTCAAGGCCTAAAATAGACACATAACATCAAAAATGTCATCAAAAAAGCCCAACAAAGAATGTTCTTTCTGCGCCAACTCAGGAAGCTCAAACTGCCCAAGGAGCTGCTGATACAGTTCTACAGAGGAATTATTGAGTCTGTCATCTGCACCTCTATAACTGTCTGGTTTGGTTCTGCAACCCAACAAGACAGACACAGACTTCAGAGGATAATTAGAACTGCAGAAAAACAATTACTACCAATCTGCCTTCCATTGAGGTCCTGTATAGTGCACGAGTCAAAAAGAGGGCTGTAAAAATATTTACAGACCTCTCACATCCTGGGCATAAACTGTTTCAACTCCTACCTCAAAACGATGCTATAGAGCACTGCACACCAGAACAACTAGACACAAGAACAGTTTTTTCCCAAACATCATCACAAATAATTCCCTCAACACTGTCAAACTATTCACTAAGGCTGCATTACTATTACTATAAGTCTTCTCATTGTTCCTATCACCCATCTCCTCCCACTTATGACTCCATGACTGTAACTTTGTTGCTTGTATTTTTATGATTTGTATTGATATTGTTTCCTAGTATGATTTCATTGCTTATTTGTACCCTATGACTATTATTAAGTGTTGTACTTTATGATTCTTGATGAATTTATCTTGTCTTTTTATGTACACAGAGAGCATATGCACCAAAGACAAATTCGTAATTATCTTTAAAGCCCTTCATGATTTGGCAATGGGCTGTCTAAGGGACCATCTCCTCCCAGTCATTTTTGCCCAATGTGGTCCAGCAAGTTGAGAAATTATAAGTTCTGAAGCCAAGAAATGTTGGCCAGCAGGACAAGAAGATTTGTCTTCTTTGCAATAGCGCCTGCCTTCTGTAACATTCTTCCTTCAATGACCAGAATGACCCCAACCTGTTGGCTTTTCATAAGGCCATGAAGACCTGGTTACGCGGAGGGCAGAATGTATGACAAAAGTAACTTGACTAATGCAGTTGTATGTCTGAATCGTGTAAAAAGGGGAAGCTTCAGTCATGTAACTGCAACTTTTATTTTTTGAGCCACTCACCCCACCCCTCTGAAAATACCCCTGGCTTTATATTATGCTTATGATGATCTGGCTAAAATGTATCCAAACTGATTGATACCATTCTCCCTATTGGTTGGGAACCCAGCATGTGGCACAGTATAAATAAAGATGGTTTACATATTTTCTCTCTCTTAATGAAAAGGCATTATGTGAAATCCTCAATTGATCAAAAACGTAATGGATAGCAGGAGGCTAATATCTCTCTGGGGACGTCACTGAATAGGGAAGCTTGTGATTTGCATTTTATGAGGAATAAATTGTAAAGCGCATAAATTAATGAATAAAAGGAAACGAGGTGTGTATATGTATATACATATACATAAATAACTTAAGAAGACAAATATACATAAATATGTACACACGGTATATATTTATATATATATATATATACACACACACACACATACATACATACATATACACAATATATATATATGTATGTATGTATGTATGTATGTATGTATGTATGTATATATATGTAGGTCTTTGGTTATTCGGGTCTTCTCCCACGTAAAATTGGAAGTGTCTTGGCAACGTTTCGATGAAGTCTCATTCGTCATCTTCAGGCTGGTGTTCTCGGCTTCGTGCTTCCAGGAGCAATGTGAGATCGCAGCTGTCTCTTCCTTTTAACTGCTAGTGGGGGTGTGAGCTGATTGGGTGGGAACTTGGCTGTGTTCTGATTGGGTGGAGGTGTGTTCTGATTGGTTAGGGGCTTGGCTGTGCTCTGATTGGATGGGGGGTTGGTTGTGCTCTGATTGGCTGGGGGTGTGTTCTGTTTGGGTGGGGGCTTGGTTGTGCTCAGCTTAGTCTGAGTTGCAGGGGGATTTGAGCTGGTGAGCTGCGTTGTTGTTGTTTGGCTTCGTGTTTGTGGCCGTGCGAGCTCTTCATGGTGGGTGTCAGTCTGCTTCATGTATGGATTGGAGGGGTTTAAAGTGGCTAATGATGCAGCTGCGGTCTGGCTTCTGGTCCTTGGTCGTGGCTCGTTATCAGTGTGGGTTTGAGTCTGCTTTCTGCGTGGATGTGTGGTGGTGACATCCTGTGTGGCTCTCGTGAGTGTGGGTCTGGTGTCATTTGTCGTGTTAGGGACTCGTTTGTCAATAAGGGCGGGTTTCGGACTTCCGGTTTGCTGCTGGCCGCCGCCAGACGTTCCTTTGGGATCGTCTGCTTCCATTGCCTGTTAGAGCCGCCTTCACAGCGGAATGGCGGCTCGAAAAAAACTCCGTTTCCAAGAGGAAACGGAGATAGAGCTGGCAGGGGTGGGTAGAACTCTCTGCAGAGTCCCAAAAGTTTTTTTTTACTTTTGGGACGGAGCGGATGAGAAGCCCCATATCCCCTGCCGCTGCTTCGGGCTTTGGGAGACCTCTGCCTATGCAGAGCCAGGCGTCAAGAGCAAGCCTGCGAATTTAACAGAATAATCAAAGAAAAGACGAGCTGGACCCTTAATACTGAATCGCAAGTATTTTACCCTTCAAAAAACTATTTAAGAGAAAAGAGGAGAGGAAAGAGGGAAAAAGAGCCTTTTAAAATGGCGTCTGCCGTGGCTGGAGAAGGGCTGAAAGGGAAAGTCCTTCCATTTCTTATTACTACAATGTAGCGGAATAAATATCACTGGCTACATTTGTAGATAAAACCTCGCTCCTGTGCTGTTGATTGAAAAGAAGTTTTTTTTTTTTTTTTTAAGGGAAAGTCCTTTCGTTTTCTATTTCTTCTCTCTTTTTTGCTAAATCTTGTCTGTGTGGGAAATGGCATCGGGAGAGAGTAGTGTCATCCGACACCAAGCTGATGAACCATCAAGTCACAGACAAGTGCGCAAATCAATCAATTGACATACAAGTGACGGAGAAGAAAGATGAGATGATAAAACTAACCCAACAAGAACAACCCAAAAGCAGAATGAAAATCAACCAGCAGACACACAATTGGTAGGCAAGAAACGAGGATGGAAATTCAACCCGCAAAAGAAAAAGAAAAGAAATAGATCTCATAGAAACAGCAATTTCTAAACCATGCAACAGTGAAGCCAGGGACTTTAAAAAACGAATGAATATTTGAAAAGATAGTGGAGGCGAACAATTGTTTGATACTATCCTGAGGATTGTGGCAGATCTCTGCAATGCCATGATTTTGGGATGTGAAAAGAGCCTCACTTTGTTGGATTTGAATCATCTATTCTGGAATTATTTTTTTTTTTGGTAAATATATTATAATTATTTTGAGTTATAAGGCAGGAGAGTTACGCTGGGGCATGCAGAAGATCTGGATGTTACTCAGTAGGATGATGGGAATTAACAATCCTGATGAATACCACAACTATAACCATATGGATATAATCATAATTATAATGTCACTCGGGTGGTTGTTTTTACTTTTATACAGATGCGAGGATATCTACTACTGATGGGGGCAGAAGACGATTGAAGATTTTGAACAAACTGTTGCACCAGGATGTTATTTTACCCTATTATGGGTGATGGATTCAACAATCCAGTGGAAAGACATCAAAGAAGATATTATATGGATTATAAATTTAAAGTTATTGTCTTTTTTCTTTTTACAAAATGGAATGCATATATAGATATGTGTATATCTTAGTAATGTGGGCAGTGGATTATATTTAGAATTGTATTGCATGATTTTGTAGGAACTGAAGGGTTGAAATAGGTTAGTTTACTGATTGATTAGTTTAAGAAAAAGGATCTTTAAGTCATATATTTAGGGGAGTGGAGGATTTAACAATCCAGTGGAAAGACACCAAAGAAGATATTATATGGATTATAAATTTAAAGTTATTGTCTTTTTTTTTTTTTTATAAAATGGGATGCATATATAGATATGTGTATATCTTAGTAAAGTGGGCAGTGGATTATATTTAGAATTGTATTGTATGATTTTAAGTCATATATTTAGAGGAGTGGAGGAATTGGACAGAATTGAATAAATGTTAAATTTGGATGTAGGGAGAAGGCCGCTTTAAAATGTTATATTAATATATATAAAAGATTAAATGTTAAATTGTAATAATACACTATAAGTTTAGGGGAGGAGAAAAAGGGCAGATTATTGTAAAAATGGGAGTTATAAGATTAATATGCTAAGGGTCAGTATTCCAAGAAGGGACTAAGGGAAAGGAAAGATATTATGTATGTAACTAGTTATGAAATAGCCTATTGTTGTGAAGAAGTCACAGGGGGGGTTGGATGGAAAGGGCGGGTTAGGGATGAGGGGGGGGGAAAAGGGGGAAAACTTGTATTTGAAAACTTTTTCAATAAAAAAAAAAATAAGGGCGGGTTTCCAAATGGCTGGTAGGCGGGAGGTATCATCTCGTTTGTTCATGCTGTGTGGGCGTTTTTCTATCTCGATGGCTTCTCTGATTATTCTATTGTTAAAGTGTTCAGTTTTGGCAATAGTTCTGGTCTTTTTAAAGTCAATATCATGTCCTGTGGCTTTAAGGTGTTGGACCAGGGAAGAAGTTGGTTCCTCTTTTCTGACTGAGTTCTTGTGTTCTCCTATGCGTGCACTTATTCGTCTGTTGGTTTGTCCGATGTATGTGGTGGGGCAGGCGGTGCATGGGATTTCATATACTCCTTGATTTTCTAACTCAATTTTGTCTTTGGGGTTCCTTAGGATGGTGGATATTTTTCGGTTTGTGCAGAATGCTGTCTTGATGTTATGTTTGTGGAGGATTTTGCTTATTCTGTCTGTGGTGCCTTTTATGTATGGGAGGAGGGCTTTGCCATTTTCTTGTTCTGTCTTGGATTTTAGTGGGGGTTTCTTTTTGGATTAGGTTGGTGATCTTATTTCTTTGGAATCCATTGGATGTTAGTACGTTAGTGAGGGTGTGTAGTTCGGTTTTTAGGTGTTGTTCGTCAGCTAAGCGTTTTGTTCTGGAAATGAGTGTCTTGTCTACAGAGTTGATCTGGGCAGGGTGGTGATGTGAGAGTGCGTGCAGATAGCGGTTTGTGTGTGTTTTCTTCTGGTAGATAGTGTGTCCTAGGGAGCCATTGGATTTTCTGTAGACTAAGACATCCAGGAAGGGAAGTTGGTTGTTCGCTTCTGTTTCCATGGTGAACTGTATTTTGGGGTGTAGGCTGTTGAGGTGTGTGAGGAAGTTGTCCAGTTTTTCTTTTCCATGTGGCCAGATTATGAAGGTGTCGTCCACATATCTGAGCCAGAGTTTGGGTTTTTACTGGGCTGTAAGTTGACCAGTGACCTACTCCTGAGCTTCGATGTCATATTCCTCTTCACCCAAGTACCAATCAAAGAAGCCTTGACAGTTATCCAAAACAAATATAACCCCCCCAAGCACATCTTAGATCTGACCAACCACTGCCTATCCAACACATACTTCATCTATAATGGACAGAAATACAAACAAACAGAAGGAGCACCCATGGGATCACCCCTCTCACCTGTCATTGCCAACATCTATATGGAATGCTTTGAAACTCAAGCTCTAAAAAAATCTGATCACAAACCCAAACTCTGGCTTAGATATGTGGACGACACCTTCAGGTCAGATCTAAGATGTGCACTCTCACATCACCACCCTGCCCAGATCAACTCTGTAGACAAGACACTCATTTTCAGAACAAAACGCTTAGCTGACGAACAACACCTAAAAACCGAACTACACACCCTCACTAACGTACTAACATCCAATGGATTCCAAAGAAATAAGATCACCAACCTAATCCAAAAAGAAACCCCCACTAAAATCCAAGACAGAACAAGAAAACGGCAAAGCCCTCCTCCCATACATAAAAGGCACCACAGACAGAATAAGCAAAATCCTCCACAAACATAACATCAAGACAGCATTCTGCACAAACCGAAAAATATCCACCATCCTAAGGAACCCCAAAGACAAAATTGAGTTAGAAAATCAAGGAGTATATGAAATCCCATGCACCGCCTGCCCCACCACATACATCGGACTAACCAACAGACGAATAAGTGCACGCATAGGAGAACACAAGAACTCATTCAGAAAAGAAGAACCAACTTCTTCCCCGGTCCAACACCTTAAAACTACAGGACATGATATTGACTTTAAAAAGACCAGAACTATCACCAAAACTGAACACTTTAACAACAGAATAATCAGAGAAGCCATCGAGATAGAAAAACGCCCACACAGCATGAACAAACGAGACGATACCTCCCGCCTACCAGCCATTTGGAAACCCGCCCTTATTGACAAACGAGTCCCTAACATGACAAATGACACCAGACCCACACTCACGAGAGCCACACAGGATGTCACCACCACACATCCACGCAGAAAGCAGACTCAAACCCACACTGATAACGAGCCATGACCAAGGACCAGAAGCCAGACCGCAGCTGCATCATTAGCCACTTTAAACCCCTCCAATCCATACATGAAGCAGACTGACACCCACCATGAAGAGCTCGCACGGCCACAAACACGAAGCCAAACAACAACAACGCAGCTCACCAGCTCAAATCCCCCTGCAACTCAGACTAAGCTGAGCACAACCAAGCCCCCACCCAAACAGAACACACCCCCAGCCAATCAGAGCACAACCAACCCCCCATCCAATCAGAGCACAGCCAAGCCCCTAACCAATCAGAACACACCTCCACCCAATCAGAACACAGCCAAGTTCCCACCCAATCAGCTCACACCCCCACTAGCAGTTAAAAGGAAGAGACAGCTGCGATCTCACATTGCTCCTGGAAGCACGAAGCCGAGAACACCAGCCTGAAGATGACGAATGAGACTTCGTCGAAACGTTGCCAAGACACTTCCAATTTTACGTGGGAGAAGACCCGAATAACCAAAGACCTACATACAAACACCTGCGAAAACCTGAGAAAACATATATACACACACACACACACACACACACACACACACACACACACACACATATACACATACACACACACACAAACACACAGACATTCTGTGCCTTAAAAATTAAGGGTATAGCCACATTTATCTTGTAAGATGCTCTTGCCTTGTGCCTACGTTTGCTTGCCTCTAATCTGGTTTAAGAAAATGGTGTCTGGATCGAGACATTTTAGGATCAGCTTGTAAGGTATTTTGTCCAGTCTTCATCCTTTCACTGGAGAATTCTCTTCCTACCTTCCTACTTTCCCTTTCAATTTTCTTCCCATGGGTGGTCCTGATAAAAAAACATATACTTTTATAAATAGATGTATAAGTCAGTGGTAAAATTTGTTACTACCGGTTCTGTGGGTGTGGCTTGGTGGGGGGGGGGGTAATATGACTGGGTGGGTGTGGCCAACTTTTTTTTTTTTTTACTTTTAAAAGCATTTTTTCTACAACCTTGAACAATTGGTGGACAATTTTTCATTCCTCTGGAGAGTGTTGGAGAAGTCACCTGTTCAATTCATTTTCCCACAAAGGTGGTGGAGAGTTTCAGAACAAATTCTAGGAGAAAGATGAGTAGAGATTTCCGCTCCCTCCCCACATACACTGGGAGTGATGGCAGTGGTTAAACATTTTTTTCTTCCTCCAGTACATTTAATTAATTCATTCACAGCTTTCAGAAATGATCCCGTACAATCTAGTCAAATGTTTTGCTTATTGATTACATTGATGTATTCTGCTGCAAGCGGTAGAATTTGAATGTCTGTGGAGATTCTCAGTCATCCAGGTCATGGTTGTCCCAAAGGTGCTTTTTCAGGAGGCAACTGGACTTTCTTGTTTTTTCTTTTGAAGACATTTCACTTCTCATCCAAGAAGCTTCTTCTGCTCTGACTGGATGGTGGGGAATAGAAAGATTTATATAGAATTTGAATGCGGCTCTAGGACAATGTTGTTGCAATGAGCAAAATGCAGACAAGGTTCACATCCCAGGAATGGGCCCACTGGAAGTGCCAGAATGTATGGATCCTTCACTTATCTTTCTCCCCACTTTTGTTTCCAGGTTACTTCAACTTTCCCCTTGTCACTGAGCAATAGCTATAGCAAACGGAAGATGCAAGTGAACAAAATTTATTTTCTAGCAGTTGTAACACTATTATCCTCTGCTGGATGCTAAATCTTGGATTAATTTTTAAATCTTCAATATGCTTTGATAGAAATTCAGACAGAGAGGATGGCCCTCTGCTATGCATTCTCAACCATATAAAAATACGATTATTACAGAAATGCAGGGAAGAAAAGCAAGTAAGAAGACCTACAAACCAGAAGGGGGTTTCAGCAGGTTCTGACCAGTTCTGGAAAACCGGTAGCAGAAATTTTGAATAGTTCGGAGAACCAGTAAAAACCACCTCTGACTGGCCCTGCTCCCATCTATTCTCTGCTTCCCGAGTCCCTGCTGATCGGGAGTGCTCTATATGGCAACCCGTGGTCAGTAACTGAGGCGAGACCAGGTAAAGTCAAACAGGAACATTTTATTGCTAACAGAACAGATGGAGAGAAACAGAGCAAGGAACTAGGCGTTTGACAGCTATTTATATCATAGCTGTCAAACCAACAACCAATAAGGATTTAGTATTCTCCCGCCGACTGAATGGTGCATCTTAGCCAATCCGAGCTGTGCGTCATAAGTGTGAGGACCTCATCGTAAGTGCGAGGACTCAACAGGGAGGAAATGGGGATTTTGCAGTAACCTTCCCCTGGAGTGGGGTGGGAATGGAGATTTTACAGTATCCTTTCCCTGCCATATCCACCAAGCATGCCCACCAAGCCATACCCACAGAACTGGTAGTAAATTTTTTTGAATCCCACCACTGCTACAAATGCACCCTCTGCTATCTGTATTGTTAAGGTTTAAAATTTCTTGTGCTGCAGAAATTTGTCCCATCTCTTTATTGTAATTTTACCCTAATTCATTTGTTTGAGAAAAGGGTACGGAAAGATGCCATCAAGTCTGGCTCCTGCATTTGGCTTTCTCTGCTTCAGTGTTGAAGCTAAATTAAAGTATTTAATTCCAGCAGCACCTTTTAAAAATGCCAGCCTGCCTTATTATCACCCAGCTATTGATACTCTTTGGAACTGCCTCAAAGCCAAATCTACACTTTCTGCTTTCCAGATGGAAAATTGGAAAAGCTCACTTAGCTGGTGATAAAAGTGGCAAGTCTTCCACTCATAAGTGAATCTTGACTGAGCCCTAAAAGGAAAAGCTTATTTTATAGGCATTAGTATTAGAAGCACGACTGCAGCATTTCTGTTTTTTAGTAGATGTTTATTGAGTTAACAGGTAAAGACTAAGAAGTAAGGCTGCACCTCTCTATGAACCAGGTGTGTACAATCTGTGATCCTCACACAACCCTGGACAATTAGTAATGTGGCTCCACAAGTTTGTAAGCTATTATTATATTATTTTATTTTATGCCACTAAACTATATATTTTATATGCAGCCCAGGACAATTCTTCTTCAGTCAAATATGGACCAAGCAAGCCAAAACATTGGACGCCCATGCTATAAACTCTAAGCCCAAACAGATCGCACTTTTGACTTTCCTGCCACTCTTTTCACATATGACTGTATCTGGAGATAAATTCAGCAGGTGGTGTTTCCCTAAATCTACACTTTCATATTGGGGAAAAGCTACATTTCTTTCCAGAGAAAGAGTTCTAAGGTATTATGAGTAATTCAATTCAGCGGTGAAATCCACTTACCTTCGCTACTGGTTCAGGAACGGGAGCACACAGGAGAGTGCATGTGCCTCTTCTGCTCATGCGCAGAGGGTAAAGAATGGGACATGACATCCCGGTGGGTGGGCGGAGCCTTCTGCCACTGACGCTACCTGTTCACGTGAGCCAGATAGATCCAGATGGATTTCACCGCTGATTCAGTTAGTATATTGCATTAAACTAAAAGCCAGTCTCATACTAAAAAAAGTTAAATAACATCAATGTTATATGAAACCAATATGTTTTATTCCAGTGATAAAGATTAATAAAAGCATGAAATAGAAGGGGAAATTTTTTTAAATGATTGTAACAGTATATTAACTTTAAAGAGATACTGAATAAAACAAAAATGCAACTTATGTCGTTGCAAATACTACTACCGGTACTATGGAAAAACTGGTTTATTAGTTAATATTTCCATATCCTGCTGAATAATTCATAATGAAAAAAGTTCTTAAGATCTAAGTACTAAGTTAATTACCAGATTAATTAACCTTTCAATGATGTCAAGTATTTCTCTTTTCCTCTTTTTATTACATAGGTAATAAAAGTTTAAGTGCATGTTGGTTTGAAAATTGTTAATTTAAGAATATAACAAATTGTGAAGAGAACTTCCTAAATAATAAAATTCCTTTATGTATGTATGTATGTATACATATATACATACACACACACACATAAATCTGAAATCTCTTCTTTTGTCACAAGACATGGGAAAGATAAAGTCCTATTTTTTTACAGCATGCTATTACTTTAATAATGAATGTTAATAAAAATCCAGGATTTAAAGTTTAACTTTCTCAAAAAATAAATAAACAAATAAATGCCAGCCTTCATAGTTATCTGGCCCAGATCATTAGTGCATTCTTTCACCCATCTGTAAACAGATTGGTCTCATTTTCTCTGATTTTAACACTGACGGTTCCAATCCATCATTTTTTCCAGTCTATGCTTCTCAATGATTGACTTTCTAGCTCTAGCAAAAGTGGGTTTTTTTTTTCCTTCAGATGCTTCAGATTTCAGCATAAGGATGTCTGAGGATCCAGCCAGCTGTTAATAAATCCAATGTATGGATATATTCTTTTAAAATATTCTTTTAAAATATTCATCTACTCATGCCTTATTTTGCTTTAGTCATATGCTCTACCTGGAAAACATCTTAGGTTCAATCTTCTGTATTTCCAGGTAGATCCATAAGAAAAAAAAAAAATCTGCATGAAACCTCAAGAACATTTTACTAATGTACATAATGCATTTACAGTTTTATAAACCCATCAAGAAACACATTTGTGTATTAGTCAAAAAGCACATTTACATGCATCTGTAGATGCCATGTTCTGTCAAATGCTCTCCATCCTTCATCATTGGCATGTAGCCAGGTGTTGCTAGAGGTAATATTTCAGTCTTAGATCCCCTTACTGCTGGTCTTTTTTGTTAAAAAAAATAAAGTATTTCACTGTTGAGAGTAATTGATGCATCATTTTATAGTATATTATACTGTAAGCTACTGGGAGTCAGATATAGTTGCCAAAATTAAAGTAAAATAAAATATAGATGAATGCAGAGACAAATACATATTTTTGACAATGTAGACATTGGGGATATAAAGCATGCTTGGGCTTACACATTAAGGATGTGTTTGGACTTACACATTAAGGATGCTAATGAAACAGAATTAAATCTAGGAGATATATCTTCTTAAAAAATGTTAGGTACAACTTTCTTAAAAAAAACCCCTATAAACTGAAATGCAGATGATATAATTTGAATGTAAAACTACTTGATTTAAATGTATGGTATGAAAGGAAGGAGAATTATTTCTTTCCCATATACAGGTAGTCCTTGGGTTATGACCATTCAACCATTATGACCATTAACAAAAAATTCAAAGTTATGACAGGGCTGAATGAATGGATGGAACCTCAAAGTTTTGATTTCTGCAGCATCTCTTCTGTCTCATAATTGTAATGCTTTCAATTATGACATCACAGTGGGATGCAGTCACATGATCACAATTTCCTACATTCTCTGTCAGATTCCCACAAGCAAAGTCCATCGAAATCCTGCAGAAAATTGGAGGTGGCAGTCAAGTGAGATCCTTGCTTATAATGCTTAAAAACCCATAGTCCTTATTTAACAAAAGCAAGACTGCAGAATTGGTTTCGCTAAGTGGCATGGTGAAATAACATTGCACTTTACAGGTACATTGCTTAGTGATGGCAATTCTGGTCCCAATTGCTATAAATACTGATACTTCCATGTCAGAAGGACCAAAGTGCTTCTGGGGTGAAAGGATTTACCAGTGACATCACTGTTGCCTGGGGTAATGCCCAGTTGGGGGGTCCTTTCACATCTCTGTGAAGTTGCCCACTGAAGTGGTACCTATTTGTCTACTTGTGGTTGCCCACTTTCAAACCGCTGGGTTGGCAGGAGCTGGAGGATATGAGAGGAGCACATCCTGCTCCACAGAATCCATATGAAGCCATAGTCTAAATAAGATGAATTCAAAACTGCCTGACAAACAGCACTCAATGTGGAATCCTTAATGGAATTATATTTACATGGAGGGAAGTAAGCAATAGGGCTCTAGGCCCAGTACTCTTCAATATCTTCATAAACTATTTGGATGAGGGAATAGAAGTGGAATTCATCAAATTTGCAGATGACACCAAGCTGGAGCCAGAAGATAGGCTCAAGATCCAGATGGAGATTTGAAGAAGAGACTTAAACACTGATGCTATTTAACAAAGTGAAATTCAATGTAGAGAAAAGTAAGGTTTTACATTTAGACAAGAAAATTCAAATGTACAGGTACAGATTAGGTGAAATGTGGCTCAATAGTAGTAACTGTGGGAGAAGGATCTTGGACACCTAGTAGACAATCACTTAAATATGAGTCAACAGTGTGCTGCAGCTGCCAAAAAAAGGCAATGCAATCCTAGGCTGCATCAACAGATGACAAAATCAAGATCACATGACCAATTTATAAGGCCTTGGTAAGAGCACACTTGGCATACTACATTCAGTTTTGGTCACCAGAATATTTAAAAAGATGTTGAGATCCTGGAAAGTCAGAGTGCAGAGAAGAACAAAAAAGATTATTAAGGGCCTGGAGGCTAAAATATATGAAGAACAGTTGCAGGATTTGGGTACTGAAAAAAAGGACTAGGGGTTGACATGATAGCAGTGTTCCAATATTTGAAGGACTGCGACAACCTATTTTCCAAAGCACCAAGAGGCAAGAGAAGAAGGAACGGATGGAAACTAATCAAGGAACCAAGAAATTTCCTGACAGTGAGAACAATAAACCAGTAGCATGGCTGCTTCAGAAGTTGTGGGTGCTCCATCACTGGAGACTTTTAAAAGAGACTGGACAGCCATTTATCTGAAATGGGATAGGGTCTCCTGTTTGAGCAAGGGTTTGAACTAGAAGACCTCCAAGGTCCCTTCCAACTTTGTTATTCTGTTATTGTTTGTAAATCATCATGTTGATTTCTCTGATAGTTTAACAATACCAGAAACTTGTTCTTCTAAATATTAATCACTTACAAGTCCTAGTAGAATCAGAAAATTTAAGGGGGTTGGTTCATTTCTTGCATTTTTTTCCCTTATAACTACAAAGAGTCTCACTGATGCTTGAAAGAGTAATAAGTATTTTGTGCATGAGTTTGCATATGCAATAGCTCATTAGAAGCAATTGATATTTCAAAATATTTATCTTAAAACATTTTTTCAACATTTACTGCCTTATTGTCTTATTAACAACATGAAAAACTAAATCTCACTCAGACCAATATTGTCAGAGATTGATTTTTAAAATTAGATACTTTAGGAAAAAGAGGGATTACCATCAATCTGGGAGATTAACTGATATTTCCCCAGAAAACAACAATCAGGCAATTAGGATGATTCCACCATTGTAAAAGTAACACAGATGTTGCTGAATGAAAAACCCTCAGGAAATTGTCTTTTCACAGAAAAGGAAAAAGAAGAAGAAGAAAAACCCAGCTCTTAAAGCTGTACACATTTATTATATGGAAACAGTTTGCAAATGTAGGAGTTCAAATTGTGAATGCTTGCTTCAATAGTTGTACAAATGAATATACATATGCTGTTGCAAACTGAGATCTATAGGTACAGCGATGTTGCCACATATTGATGGAAAGAATTGGTCTCCCTAGCTTAATACTGTTAGCAATTCTTCAGGTTTTCAAGCAGGATTATCTCACCCCAATGGAGAGAAGCCAGGAATTGAATGGAAGGCCCAAAAGCAGATGTTTTCCCATTGAGCCATAGCATCTCTCTTAACAGGGGTCATCAGCTCCTATTTGACAGCTCCTATTTACAGCTGAAAAGTGCCTTTTGAGAGTCAGAATTATAACCTTTCAGAAAGAACACATCTGCCAACTATGAGTTTGAGAAGTGCAGCCTTTTTTAAAACAAAAAACAAACAACCCTTTGATTCTGACATTCAAGACAACTTGAAATCAGGTGCATCTTGTTGATTCTCTCTCTCTTGAGTTTAGAAAATGGTCACATCCAAGTTATCCAAGCACTGAAGAATGTTTAGCATTTGAACACTCTGCTTACTTGGTTAGCATATGTGGAGAGTTCTGAAAAGCAGACTTATAATGGATGGCGGCTTTCAACTACAAGGTAACTACAGATACTTCATAATGAAGAAATGATGAACTGTACTGCCAAGTGTGCTTGCAGGAGGATAAAAAAACTACCTGTAACTATGTGAAAGAAGGAGAAATGGGTCAGTTCCCAAACATTATAGTTATCACCAAGCACAAACCAGATTTGTTTCCTGTGCTATTTAATTAAGGAGGAACCACAAAAATATACCCAATGCATTAATTATTGCTAAAACACCAGCCCTTCATTGTCCTTAACTGCTAATTATTGTCAGAGCTGGGCTTTGAAAAGCTAGGTGGCATCAGCACATCATACATTGTGTATAAAACAAAGATAAAAATAGTCCTTCCTTCCTTCTGTTGGAAGAAATGTCCATCTGAGTTCAGTTCCAAGTGGGGAAAAAGACACTGGAAACATGGAGACTGCTTGGAAAGATGGTTTAATGGTGGACAGGAATCACATGGCTTGAGTTCCTGAGTAGAAAAAGAAGAGTGAGATGCTGGGAGTGCCTGGGTTTTGTGCCCTCTGTTGTGCCTCACCTCGGAGTTTCTTGTTCCTGTATAAGAAATGTATCCTGATTGGTTGTGAGACTCCCAGGGGGCGGGGGGTTTTAGCTAACTTTGTAGGCTGTTTCCTAAACTTACTCAAGCCTTGCCATGCGGTGAGTTTCTGTTGCTAGTGAGTTTCTGTTGCTAGATGGGTCCTATTGTGTTACAGATGATGGTCCATTGATAAAGGTGTGTGTGTGTGGGGGCGAAATGAGTGAGTTTTACAGAGGCCTTAATGGCCCATTGACAAAGGTGTGTGGGGGAGGAAGGGGAAATGAGTTTCTGCCTCTGGCCCATTGACAAAGGTGGGGGAGGCAGGAAGCTGTGTTGTCTTTAAAACATGTTTCTCCATTTCTCATCCAGGGAAATATAATATTCTGCCTTTTTAATATTTCTAAATTTAAATTTAATATTTCCTAAAATATTTCATTCTTCCAGGAGAAGGCTGAGTCCCTTCCTTCCTTCCTTCCTTCCTTCCTTCCTTCCTTCCTTCCTTCCTTCCTTCCTTCTTGTAATTAATCAGGAGTTCTCCCCCTCTTTTATTTAGTTGTAGTTCCTGGTTAGTTTATTTACTTTTATTGATTTAAATATATATAGCCATCCATGTCACATATGTGATTCTAGATAGTGCACACAATGCAAACAAAACAAATCCACTTAAAACCATATAAAACTATAACTATAAACAAAAACACAGGATAACACATTCAAATCTTACATATAATACAACCATGTGGTGAGCTCCTTATTTTCATGGAACCTTTTGTTCTCTCCAATGTTTGCGAGAGGGGGAGGGAAAACATGGTCATTTCCCCACAAGTTTTTTTTAAACCAAAGGACAGGGTTGGGAGGAGGAGGGAGAGGAGGAGGAGAAAAGTAAATGTTTTATATCTGGGGGGGGGGGGAACCCTGTGCAAACTATTTGAATAAAGAGGTATTGTGTGATGGTGCCACATTTACAGTTCTTTAGGCTCTTGCTCTAAAACTGTAAATTCTAATTACCAAAGTAATCAGGAAATGTTCTGTTTTCCTCCATTCCCCTTTGCCCAATCAAAGTGCTAAATGTTGGGAATTCAAACTTAGAAAGGAAGTCTGTATGCAGTCCCTGGGGTTCAAGCTACAGCCTAGATTTTCTACACAAGGATTAACTTCTGATAAGATGTCATCTGATGATACATCCAGAAACCATTTTAGTAGTCTCCAAGCTGTATTGACCATTGTATAGAATTATTGGAGCTGTCGTCCCAGTGCCTAATCAGAAAAAAAGGTACCTTATCATATAAAGTAGGGGTTTGCCACAGGGAGCATATTTTGTGGTTCAGTTTTATAAGTTTTATTATGACTAAGGGAGAAAAGAGTATTTTGCCTAATATTTGTGACTCTGAACTTGCAATTATGTTGTAAAATAGTCTTTCCCACACTTTTCTTTCCTTCTAATCATTATGTTGATTCTCCATCTCGTTTACTCCTGGGAGTATAAACTTAACAGAGCTTACTTGTGATCTGACAAGTCTCATCTCCCCTGCAAATAAATGCTCATTTGGGTTTGTTTTGAATAGACTGTCTCTGAATTTACTGCATATTCTTTTTTAAAAGAACATTCGAGTTGAAATGTATAAAATACATTTCTGAATAAGTCAAGTTTCTCTCAAAAGAACTACTAAACTGGCAGCGATAGTAATACCGCAACTTTCAACTATTGCCCTCTATCAAACTTTGTTTTTGGTTATATTGGAGCTTTCCTTCAAAACGGGCTGTTGCAGATAATCAAAAGTGGGCTGCGATAATAGCAAGAGAGTCTATTATTTCTTTCTGCCCACACACAGGCTGAATTTCCCCAAATTCATAAAATGCTCCTGAAAAAATTCAAAAGGCTCAAATTCTCTGCCCGTCAAAAGAACACCATCTCACTGATAAACTCTGGGAGAAACAAAAACAGTTAATTCATAGTTGGATGATATGGTTGAGGTGCTCAAGGTTAATTCAGAGAAGCTTCACTTTGGTCTCTTCTACATGACAGCATGAAAGAAATATTACAGTATAGGAACCAGCAGAAAAAGACCCAGATTAAAGAATTACGGATTACATGAACTCATGAAACAGCAGCTGCACACTCTGCCCCCCTGTTAAAGACTCACATACCTCTTTGCTAGCCTTTCATATTTATGAAGTTGAGCTGTCTAATCCAGTACCTTCATTAAATGCTTCTGCCTAGAATTAAGGGACCTAATCAGAGGTGAACTCAAGCAGGTTCTGACAGATTCTGGAGAACCAGTAGTGGAAATTTTGAGTGGTTCGGAGAACTGGTACTGGAAATTTTGAGTAGTTCGGGGAACCGGCAAATGCCACCTCTGTCTGGCCCCAGAGTGGGGTGGGAATGGAGATTTTGCAATATCCTTCCTCCAGGAGTGGGGTGGGAATGGATATTTTGCAGTATCCTTCCCCTACCATGCCCACCAAGCCACATCACGCCCACCAAGCCACACCCACAGAACCGGTAGTAAAAAAAATTGGATTTCACCACTGGACCTAATTTCTGAGTTATCATATGGGGTGCGGGCTTCTATGGATTTCCTGGAGGTAGCAACACAAGAGTCACTGGCTTCAGTCCTGCAGAAACCTCAGAGGACAATGCTGTTGCCACTAGATGCTTCTGAGTCTACTTTGTCCCATCTCTCTAATCTGAAAACGTATCTGCTGGCAAGGTAACAACACAGCCCCACAAATCAAACACAGTTTTAACCAGTGGAATGATGGCTAACACCCCCCCCACACACACACACATTTTCCATCTTTCCCTTCCTAGTCCTTTGATCCTATGGAACAGCTCTGTGGACTAGGAGAATGGATAGCTAAAGGATAACTTCCTTCCTATATATATACTTCTGGTATCTGCTGCCAGATATTTCCCACTGCCAAATTGTGAAAGACAGTAGCAAGGGACAAGCAGCCTCAAGGGGCCAAAAGGGGAAAAGATTAGTTCTTTGTCCCTAAATTGATGCAAGCTGCTGAAGACCGACTGTATGTATGTCTAATGTCAGCTGAAAACCCTCTTTAAGTAAATCAAGGTGACATGGGATCCACTCAGTAAGACAAGGCTGTGTCCCACTGTAACAAGGCTGATGTTAACATCTGTTCATATCCCCTAAAAGCTGAAGCACCCATGATGCATGGTGAGCAAGGTATACAAAAGAGGACATATAATATGTAATCTGTCCATTCATGAACAATATCAGAATTGATTTTGAGAATTGTTGTTTTAACCATTCAGTTGTGTTCAATTCTTGGTGACTTTATAGGCAAGTGTTCTCTATGCTACCTTGTCAAGCACAGCTTCTTTCAGTTGTTGTGTGGTCATCTTTGTTATCAGTTTTGATGGTATCAAGCCAGTGTGTTTTTTTGCTTGTCCCTTCTTCTTGTTCCACTAACCATTCCTGGCACCATTGACTTCTTCAATGAATTTGCACACATGGCATGGCCAAAGTAAATCAGACGTAGTCTTGTGATTTTGGTTCTAGTGATGCAGTTTCATACGCTCCAGCACTTCTCTGTTGGTTGCTTTGGCTGTCCACAGTATCAATAATTTAAGCCAGCACCACAATTCAAAGGCATCAATTGTTTGATCAGCTATTTTTAGTGTCCAACTCTCACACCCATACGTCGGTGTTTTGTTTTTTATTTTGAGAATAACTCTCTTCTATTCTGGAAGAGGATTTGGTTTAACCGAGATCCCAGGTTGGGGAGCCCTTTGGCCTTCTAACAATGTTACAGGCCTGCAACTTCCTGCATCCCTCATCAGCAGCAGCCATGCCTGGGGTTGCCTGGAATTGCAGTTTAGAACATCTGGAGCAGCTCACATATCTTACTGCTCTTGAAGAAAATAGGTCTCTTAACATGTATAAACTCTTCACCATAACTACAGACAGCAAGCTATGAATGATTGATGCCGCTGATATATACATCTATAAGTGTCTTGCTGGTATGAAACACTGTACATGAAGGTTTCCATAAAATAAAACTCCAGTCTTTGCTTTAAAGCTCATTAATGTTTATTTACCAATACCTTGTTATTTTATTTATTAGGTTTGTCAGTAAGCTCTGCTTTGCATATGCTCATGTTTGCTCATGCATACTTTATGAATATAGAAATTAGTATCTCATTAACTTGATAATTAGGCCAATGATAAACAGCTGTTTGGTTGCCATGTGGGGCAAGATTTTCTTCTGCAGTTCCATACTTTCTATGGGTTGTTGCTTTTCCCCCTCTTCTTTTTCAGTAATTGCCTTTGTTGGTAATATATTTTTCCTCCTCCATTTCACTATTTAGTCTCTGTATAATTATGAATGAATATTCTAGTTTTACTCTTTAAATGGGGAAACGTAGCTTTATAAGCATGTGTTTTGCATTTCCTTGTAATTTAATTACACTCAATGGAAGGATTTACTGGGCTGTGCAAAACCTCCCCACATGTGTGTATACATTCATATGTACAGTACAATCATACATACATTGTGTGTGTGTGTGTGTGTGTGTATACATACACACTTTAAATACCCTGTCTTTAACTGGATTACTACCTACACTGTTCTATTTTTTTTGTTCCAATTTGAATGATGTCATTCTGTGATTACTAAACACTTGCTGGCTTAGAAGTTTTTTCAGCTTCCATGACGAGATCAATTCATCCCCTTTTGACTTACCTCTAGCAAATTCCAATATCTGAATTCCAATGATCTTCGTTCATGTTGGGAGATTGGAAAAAAAGTCAATAGTGCCAGGACAGATCTAAATTGCTCATCAGCTAAATGTAGAGATGGTTTTAATTATTTAAAAAATGAATGGTGGTATTTAACTGTAAAAAAACCTCCATAAAGTGAAAGAAAAAAGGAGGTGATTTCAGTCCTCATTAGCTTAGACTTCTAACTAAACACCTGAAACCAAAGTTCTCTTGGATTTTTTTTAAATACCCAAATAAGAATTCTGACTCACTCTTAGTCCTGTAACTTAGGGCTAATTCTTAGTCTCATTTGCCCTTTCCATTGCAATTAAAGACTTTGGAGGAATTAAACTTTTTAATATATATTTATCCATCTTTACATATCTGGCTCTGTAAGAAAGGTAGAAGAAAACTGCAAATCTAAATCAGAAATCAGAATGTTGAATTATAGCCCAGAAGTAAAACTATAATTCACATAATACTATATTGGAGAATATTGTTTGCAAAATTATGCATGCTAAAGAGGAAACCAAATACATCTATGAAGAGAAATCTATACAAAGGTATGTAAAAATACTATTATTTTTATGAATTTGAAGGTGAAGAAAGTGAAAACTTGAGCAAAACCAAAGTTGAGATTTATCTATCCCTAAACTGTAGTTTTGGGGTATTCTGCTTTTCTCATTTTAACTGCTTTCCTTTAAAATTCCCACTTGCTTGACATAGCCTATTGCTGAAATGGAAACCAGTAACTATCTTTTCAGACTGTACTGTTTAATGGGGCATGGAGATAACATAATATATTGGCCTACTCTACATACCCTTTCCATACTCTACCTATATTTAGGTAAGCAGTTGAATAATGTTAGTTATAAAAACTGAAGTTGAACCATTTTTCTACACCTGGTTGATAGTATTATTTAAAGACAGTAGGGATATACCCTAATTTATGAAGTTTGCACTAGAAAATATTTATTTTGTTCAATCACATGTTGTTGTAATGCCTGGATTTTGGATATGAAAGGTTTCTTTTTAAAGACAGCCACATGCCCAGTGGAAGATATTAGCAAAGGAAAATCTATACCCCTGAAGTATTACTTATGAAATATTGATCATATCATATAAGAATACTATTACTGTCAGTATGCCTGGTTGAGGAATTCTGGGAGTTGAAGTCCATACATCTTCAAAGGGTCAAGTTTGGGAAACACTGGCTTAAGGTATTCAGACTAGAAATTGGGGATTTTAATTTAAGTCCTACCTTGGGCATGAATCCCTCTGTGAGCCAGTCACCTTCTCTTAGCCCTAAGAAGAAAGAAATGGCAAACTACTTCTGAAAAACCTTGCCAAGAAAATTGCTAGGGCATTTCCAGGCAGTTTCTGCGAATCTGCCATAATTAAAAGAAACAAAAAGGCGGAAAAAAGGAATTCTAGGGATTTTGTGACAGATCTTAAGATATTCATAGGTTCAGATTTATGGGACCAATTTCCTTTTCTAAATCACTCTCATCTAAAAGGAAATGTGCAGAGCTCTGGAGCCAATATTTTTACTAGAATATTGACATGATTGGTTGATTGGAGCATTGATTTTGAGTGATTCCTCAGAGCAGAGAAGAAGAATAGAGTAGAGAAAACTACGGATAATGTTGCTCCTCAATATCGTAAAGTTTTCTATCCCTACCTAGGAGGACCAGTGTTGCAGAAGACAATGCCGCGTGTCAAGCCATCAGCAGAAGCCTATGGGTGACGTTTTAGGAGCTAAGTTTTGAGATGAGTGATTCTCCCCCACTTGTAGGAAAGCCTTAAGAAGTGCAATGTCCGAGGGCATGATTCTCACACATGTCCTATAAACTTCAACATTCAAAGACAAATATAACATTTTGGGAAGCCTATTTATTTTCAAGTTAAAAAGATTGGGGTGAATCAAAGGTTATTTCATCAGTTGCCTTTCAGAAAGGTAGAATTCTGTTGACATGATCTGTTGACTCTGACAGGTAGGAAAACTAACAGGGGACTGGCATGAAATACGATACCCTTTTTTGTTGCCTGCGGTGTGTTGGTTATTGCTTGCTGTAGCATTTTTTATGTCCTCTTTAGAAACAGAAAATGTCTTGGTGAGCATTCCCTCTCCAGCACAACACAGCCCCCTTGTTAGTTAAAACCTTTACCGAGTTTTTCAACATTCTGTTTTGAAAAATACATATGATCACCCCATGGCGCCTCCTGAAACCCATATCTGAGGATGAGAGAATCGATTACTGAAAGCTTCAAGATGTGAAGAATCCGGAAAAGCACCTGCATTTGAATCCATTTCTCTGATTGAATGATAGTTGTGTTTTCTAAAACAGAAGCCATAATAATAGTAGAGGTGAAAAACAGTTTGATAGGGAAGACTGGAATTGAATTTGGGAATTTCCTATCTGCCACGAGACTCACATACCAATAATTCTGTAAATGTGGGCATCCTGGCATGGTTCCTAGGGCATGAATGTCTCCAGAATAATTTTCCACAGTGCCTGATATGTTGTCTATCCTATCACTTTTTTAAACATTTAAAATAAAAGTTTCTTTGTTTTTTAAGGAAGGTTGGCATGTTGCAAAAGAAAATGCAAATTTCCAGCATCAATCGATTTTACTATGTCACAAATGGGCCTCATAAGGTTTCTTAGAAAATGAAACTAATGGGAGTGTACTGTGAATTATACAGAGTATGTAGGTCAATATATATTCTCCCCTTACTAGAGAGTTTGCCAGGGAGGACAGATGACTTTTATGTAGGCTTTCTCCTCCAAAACTCAAATCCGGCTACCACGCAGGCAGTGGCAAAATTCTGTGTCACTGCAATGTCCACAAGAAAAAAACTGGTTACAGAATTATAGATGTCAACTTGTGCCAATTTTTTGGAGATATCTATAACAATTATTGGAAAAATACATTTACTCACATACTTACCGGCTCTCCACTCATGTAAATTAGGGAGTGACCCTAATGGTTTGAGATTAGGCATTTTCATAACAGGGATGTTATTATTCATGATTAATGTCAGTATTATTTTTAATTTATTGTATGTCTATTGCTGGTTGATGAGCGTAATAAAGTTTTTATTCAAACTAGTGGGAGCTGCAGCCAATGTTGGCCATGGAAATTTGTCCCTCTCCAAAAATGATATATATATGTCAAATTTATATTTTGCTGATAAAGAAATAAAGGGAGACTAGTATAGATCTATTTCAAGCTTTTTAGCTTTCATCACTAAGCCATACCCTTACTCGGATTCGAACTTGGGCTTCCTGCATGTTAATTCCTGCAGCTGAATTAACCTTCTGAGCCACAAATTCTCCTCCCTTCCTCAGTTTGAGCCAGGGGAAAGATTAAGTGTTTTTCTATCAAGACACCTGGTCTACTCCAACATGTGGGAGGGGGCATTCTGCTCCTTTTCGCCTTTCAGCTCCAATCCAGGAGCAATATAAATTTGGTATAAAATGGTTTGTCATGAATGCAACTGCTTGAGGGCTCCTGGATTGGAGCTGAAAGGCGAAAGGGAGCAGAATGCCCCCTCCCACATGTTGGGGTAGATCAGTGTCTCAATAGAAAAACACTTAATGTATATATGTATATATGTTAGATAGAGAGATAGAGATAGAGATGATAGAGATAGAGATAGAGAGAGATAGAGATAGAGATAGAGATAGAGAGAGATAGAGATAGAGATAGAGAGATAGATGATAGATAGATAGATAGATAGATAGATAGATAGATAGATAGATAGAGGTATATAGATATATATAGATACAATTGGTAGAGAGTGTCCTACAGGCAAAGTGAGGGGCTAGAAGAGGTAGCAGGTACAATTCAGGTAAATTTATCTTTTAATTCTGTCTCCCATGGCAGCCATTTTTCAAAAGAGCAAGACCTTAACCCTGGACCTATTTTCTGAGATCACCACTCATAATCTAAAAAATTACAACTGCTTCCACTACCCCAAAAATGTGGATACCCCTGCTCTAAAAATTTTGTTAAAAGGGCCCCACAAATCAAAAAATCCGTATACTGTATATTGCAGTGGTTATTATATTAAGTGTCTATTTTATTGACTCTTAAACAGTCCTAATGGTTTTGGGGAGTTGGTTGGTTGTGCTATTAGGGGTCCTTGGTGCTTTCTAAGCTTGGTTGTTTTCTTGCAGATGTTTCATTAGCCAAACTAGGTAACATTCTCATCAACTAACTAACCATTAATGATGTTACCTAGTTTGGATAATGAAATATTTGCAATAAAACTAACAAACTGAGAGCACCAACAACCTCTCATTTCAGCCCTGACCTACAGATATTCTCCTTTATTGATTGAGCTATCCCTAACACGAAGGGGAGAACTGTGCTTTAAAGTTATGATCGGGCAAGTTTCCTTCCCTCCTAATTCTTAAATCTTCCTCTTATATTTTTAAAAATATTATTACTAGTACTTGAGATTGGTTCCATGTCCCACCAGCTGAAAAAGATTATCAAAATATAGTTGGTCGGGCACAAGGGAGAAAGAAAGATGGAGAGAACTGATGAACTTTTTTTTAAAAAAAAATGCAGCATACATACACACAATGTATTCATTTAGGGAGTAGATTCAAAATCTGGTTTGAATTTCTGTATATTCAGTCATTTTCATGTTGTGGACTAGTGCTTCCTTTATTTAATTTTTTTTTCAAACCAGTTGTTCATCTTCAGAGATGAAGATGGCAAACAGATACAAATTGGTCTTCTATATGCTGGATTTGTATGTGCATGTAAAAAATGCAAGTAGAAAAATAGGGACCACATTTGGTGGGAAGGTAACAGCGTTCCATGCACCTTTGGCATTTAGTTATGCTAACCACATGACCACGGAGACGTCTTCGGACAGCACTGGCTCTTCAACTTTGAAACGGAGATGAGCACCGCCCCCTAGAGTCGGAAATGACTAGCATATATGTGCGAGGGGAACCTTTACCTTTACCTTATGCTGGATTTAACTGGGCCCTTTGAGCTGCACTGGTCCAGATAGATGCCTTTTCTTAAACCGTTTACTAAAAGGTGCAAATTTCTTCAACAATGGGACAAAAAAGCTAAAGCCCCTTATATTTTAAAGAAAAAAAGAATGTACATAGAAGAAAAAGAAAATAGGAGAAGAAAATAGTAGTTGGTATGTTTGCCACCTTGAGTGATTTATAAAAACAATAAAGGTGATACACACACACTACATATACATATACATATACATACATACATACATACATACATATGGAACACTGTCAAATATGTCCATCATTAAGTTTGAGGTGACAAATAAAAGAGAGGGTTGGTCTGACTCTGCCTGCTGCTTGCTCATGGTATCTTCTAAATACTCCTCAATTTATAGGGACTCAACAGACCGAGTCTTCAGCTAGCAATATTGAGGCTTTGAAAGGCAAGGGACAGTGGAAGAAACTGTCCCATCTTCAATATCAATGCAAGATTAAGTTATGGGAGTGGTTAGTTTCTACATTTGGAATGAAGCTGGTGTTTTCTCTCAGACACCCATTCCTAATTAACTAAAGCTCTCAATCCCCTTCTTTTATAAATTAGTAGAAGACAAACCAAGCACAAGAATAGAGTGTTAGTAAAAAGAGCATTCATAAAATGACAGACAGACATTCTACAGGTGCAGCAACATAGTTTTGTGTTGATGGCTAAGCATGACCTTCTGAATGTGGTTCTGCTTCAGGGTACTACAATAGAGAATCCTTGTTCCATTTGGAATACAATCAGTATTATCTTGAAGCAGGAAGGCTCCCTGACGTTACTGATGATTGCTAGTTACATATTTAATGACAGGATGAAAAGATAAAGGAAGGCACCCATTAAAACTATGGGAAGTAATTACTTCCAAGGTGATCTGACCTGAAAAAGAAGGCTACAATTTCAGAATCCAATTGTAAATTCTGGGTTTGATATTTTAAACAGCTTGGGACTGAGTTTCTCTGAAGAATAGGCTTCCCCCATACTAGCTTGCCTCCATTTTATGATTAGTTGAATGAGGTTGAATCAATCTCTCTGTGTGTGCCAGCATTCCTGAGAACAGGAATTTCACTTGAAGAATTATTAGTGATTATAACTATAATGGAAAGAGATTATTTGCCGGAAATACATACTTTGGGACAAGCAAAACCTAGCACCTGACTAACAACTTCCTACCAGGAAGAAAGTCAAAGAGTTGATGCTTGGGTTGGGAGATGGGGAGTGTGTGTGTGCTTTTGAAGGCAAACAAAAGGAAATGCCTTCAGATATACATTCTTTTCAATAAAAAACAAGTGACAGACAAAAAAGTAGACACAGAATAATCCTGAAGTCTATATATATCAGGGGTGTCAACCTGGCGGCCCGCAGGCCGGATGCATTACATGCAAGCCATGCCCACCCTAGCTCCGTGAAGGGGAAAAATGTCACAAAACATCACGTGATGGCAATGTCATGCCGCAAGTTTGACACCTGTGCTATATATACTCTGTTTGTGGTTAGTAGATCATGAAGTCCTGAAGAGTCACATTTCCAGCCATTTTTGCTTGGTAACTCAATCAATAAATCAGAATAGATCTGGAAGGTACTTTGGAGGTTTTGTTGTCCAACCATCCGATACATTTTGAGACACATGGTTGACAAGTCTCTTCTTAGAAACCTCCAGTGATGAAGCACCCACAAGCCATTCCACTGGTTAATTGTTCTCACTGTTAGGAATTTCTCAATTCCTGATTGCTTCTCTCCTTGATTAGTTTCCATCCATTGTTTCTTGTCTTGCCTCTGGTGCTCTGGAACCCTAACCCTAACCCCCTCTTCTTTGTGGCAGTCCCTCAAATATTGGAGTACTGCTATCATGTCACCCCTATCATGTCTCCTTTTCTTTAGACTAGTCATACCTAATTCCTGCAACCATTCTTCATATGTTTTAGTCTTTAGGGCTTTTAATCATTCTAGTTGCTCTTCTCTGCTCTTTTTCTAAAGTCTCAACTTCTTTTTTGTAATGTGGTGACCAAAACTGAGTGTAGTATTCCAGGTATGGTTTATTAAGGTTTTATGAAGTGGTACTAATACTTCAGGTAATTTTGATTCTATGCCTCTGTTTATACAACCAAGGATAGTATTAGCTTTTTTGGCTGCTGCACACTGCTGGCTCGTTTGAACAGGTAAGCTAGCATAAATTAAAAAAAAAACTCCTATAAATAAAAATGAAAAAGTAGCCCAACCAAAATACAATTTAGCATGGAAAAGATCAGATGGATCAATATTTTGCATTCACAGCAACAGAGGCTGTATCACTACTAGCCTTTGGAAAAACACTCAAAACCTTTTTTGGGGAATGTCGTTTGATCATATCAAGGACACAATGGAAACATCAGTCTTCAAAAGTTTGGCACAGTCATTTCAAGGTGTGTCCTTCAACTGCATTCCAGGCTGTCTCATAGATGTGTGCCTGCACAAAATATGCTTGCATTTCACCTGAAATGAAACATCAGTTACACTGCTTTGTTGCCCATCCAGGCATGTGAAAACAGATAAAACTTGAGAAGAAAGACCTCAAAGCAGTTTGACTCCAAATTTAGGGACAATGCAAACTCCTGATTGCTCAAGGGAGTACACTTGTTTGAAGAATTCTCTGATTTTAAAGCTCCACTTTGTAATTAGTATTGTCCTTCCGTTTATTCTTCATGTCCTTTTCATGAATTGCTTTTTTTTCCTGTTGGATTTTTTGATGCTTTAAAATGTACTTGAGCGCTTCTCTTTTTAATATTTTGGAGGTGGGCTGTTCCATGACAATTATTTGCACTCTTTTATGTTTTTTATTGTTAAAACATAAAACACAAATGTTTCAGTCAGAGATGGGGAAAAAACCAAAAAAGAAGGGGAGAATGTATCAGTACTGTAGAAAGTTCATTCATTATATTTTTATTTATGCTAATTAGTTGTTTCTCTTTGATTTATTATACTGTCTTTTGTCACTATTTAATATAGATTTCTTCTATTATTGTCACTGGATTTTTTAAATTAATCCTGAAGTCTGTTGTTGCATTATTTTATCCCATGAGCTACCTTGAGAGAGTCTGACTCTAGAAGTTGAACTAAAAACATCAGTTTTGAAATGAAATGCCTTGACATTACCTCACTGTTTCTGAATCAAGACAAGCTGAGCCTAAGAAAATATGTGTATAAGAATATATGCTTCTAACAGTCTACTCATTATGAATTATAATACTACCCTGTCACAGTGTCACATCACTGTAGAATAGTGGAAAGTGGTATTGATATTTTGACCAGATAATGAAGATTATTGGTTGTAATTTTTTGTCATTTTAACTTTATACAAACTAACACATGGAGACCTGACTGCCATTCCATTTCACAGCACGGAGCAAAATCACCCTGGAACTAATGTTACTTGATAATGTGATATAAATGCCAATGTTATTTCTAGAGGGAAATAATGGTTGTATGTTAGCTTCAAGCCAATGACAGCCAACAACATTGCTGTTTTCCTTTCCAGGACTTCAGAGAGAAAGTGCTGTTCTACTTTTAAAAGAATCCAAGCAGGTGGATTGAATATTTCAGTCTGGCAATAATAAACAAAAGGATTGTTTGCAGAACAATCTGCAACTAGCAGAAAAAAATCAAGGGGAAGAGATCATCAACTTTTGTACAAATATCCTTGAGAATCTTATTATTTTGTTTTAGCCTATATAAGTCAGAATGAAGAAGGAGACCAGCCTATTTAGAAGAATAAAGTACTTGAGAAAGTCAAGGAGAACATGATTATTCTGAGCAATAAACAACTTTTTTCTTACAAGCTGCAATTCCCTTTATAGCAATAGCACTTAGACTTATATACAGCTTCATAGTATTTTACAGCCCTCTCTAGGCAGTTTACAGAGTCAGCATATTGCCCCCAACAATCTGGGTCCTCATTTTACCCACCTCGGAAGGATGGAAGGCTGAGTCAACCTTGAGCCGTTGAGATTCGATTTGCTGAACTGCAGCTAGCAGTCAGCTGAAGTAGCCTGCAGTACTGCACTCTAACCACTGCACCACCTTGGCTCTTAATAGCTTGTAAAACACCCTGTGGTGGAGCAATACTGATGGTGGATATGTTTTAAGCAAACAAGATCAGACCCCAATTGCATGGTGGGGCAAAGTCTCTTTTAATAAGGAGTTCCAAGAAATCTTCCCCACAAGAGTGATGATCGAAAGGTATCAAAGTCAGGTCTTGAAAAGGCCCATCTATATTTTCTTAGGGTTAGATGGTATAAATACCTTGTGGTAGAGGCTTGTGACTATCTAACATTAGACAATACAATAGTGCAATCTCAAAACACTGGCATTGACAAAATCATTATCAGTCAATTGCAAAAGGCAGTTTTACTTGGAACAGTTTACATCAACAATACCTTCAATCCCATCAAACCACAATGTGTGCCTCTCTCAGGTGCTTGGGAAAGACTTGATAGGTGGATAAAAATATCAAATCCAGTCTAAACATCTGGCTGACTATGCAACCAATCATAAATTTGTCAAAGGCTTATATAAAATTGATCCATAGGCTACTTGTTGCAGATGGCAATGTTACTTCTTGTTGCTACATAACTGGTTTAGAAAATAATAATTTTATAACATTGATCTTCAGTCTCAATTTAAGATAGTTCTGCAGTATCACCACAATTTTCTTTGATCAGATGAGATATAAATAGACTATAAAGGAGAGAAACAAATAGGCACAGTTCAGTATTTGATTTTTTTTTCACAATGATTTTTATTTTTATTCAAAAATAAAAGTTAAAATACAAAGGTCCAAAAAAAGAAAGAAAAAGAAAATTCACAAAAACAAAGCATTTAAAACATGCATTAAAAAAACCGCACAAACACACATACACATATTATCACCCCTAGATGAATATTGATAAATATATTAATATTTTCACACTTCTAATTCTGTTTTTCCAATTATTGGAAAATAATTGGACCAAACAGTTAACAGATAGAACAACAAACAACAAACAGACAGATAGAACAACAAACAAACAAAAAAAAAGGCAACAGTAAAACAGTCCATATTGTTTCTTAATACCATCTCTTATCAATTATTTTCTAGTTAAATGCAGTAATCCAGTCTCCAAAGTCAATCTATCTTCCCTTCCCCCAAAAGTCCACCTGATGTTGTTTTCAAGCGGAGTATGATAAATCAGTATTTTAGAAGAATGACAAAGGTCATCAAAAAAATGTGAAAGATTATAGGCTGAGGAGATGGTTTAGAGAATTTAGTATCAAAAGCACTTATTTTAAAAAACATTAATTTTGCCATAAAGGCTTTACTAGGCATTAGTACAAAAACGTACCTATTTTAAATTCATAATGAGGAGAAACTTGGCATGTGGCCTGACTATGCACAGGAGATTTGCTGCATAGGCAAAGACGTTATGGAAATGGCAGCTTGAAAGTTATGGAAATGGCAAAGGTTATTAGTGAGTGAGGACTGAGGACTCTGACCTAGAGTCAGAAAGGAAAACTGATTCCAGAAACTGTGAAACTATGGGGAATTGTGGCCAAAAACAATCTCTGGGAGCAACAGCAGCATAGTCTGCACTTTAGGAGGTGCATCTTGGTCCAAGTGCAAGCACAGCAGGTAAAATGGAAGGAAATGCACCAACTGGTTGTGTGTGTGTTTTTAGACAGCTTGACTTTGAAGGAAGCAGTAATTTATGTGCAATCATGAGGAAAGCCTCTGTTGGAAACAGGGAAATTGGGACATTTTCATTGCCAGTCAATCTGCTACTTTAGAAAACTGCACTTTGAATTCCTTTTGGGAACTGTGAAGGTTGGCTTCAAAATAAACAAAAGCCTCATCAGACTTTGGAGACCTGTATTTACCTGGGAAATTCTTACATTCATAACATGAACCATATTCACCACTCCATACTTTGGCATAGGTTGAGGAAGACAAATATTAGTTGAAAGAAGAAGCTTGCACTGAGAAGCTCTGTCTTTCTTTAATGTAATTGGAATGGCAGGAGATATTATATAGGTGGAATTGGGTCAGTGAAAAATGATCTTGGAGGTGTTCTGCCTTATATCTATGTTTGGGGCTATTCCTTTTTGCCTAGTCCATCTGCCTGAAGAAAATCCTTTCCATTATTGCGGAAGATATTCTTTCTTTCTTGCCTATTTCTCATTCATGACATTTCTAAACCATGGCTGGTTGAAAACCTGACTTCTAGCGTCCACTGTCTCTTGATAAAGAGGATCACAATGTTTTGGGTTTTCTTTCATGCTGATTATAATACAGGTAGTTCTCGACTTGCTTGTCAGAAGTTCGCAAAAGATAGGTCACATGATCCTGGGACATTGCAGCCGTCATAAATATGAGCCAGTTGTCAAGCATCTGAATTTTCATCACATGATGATGAGGATGCTGCAACAATTGTAAGTGTGAAAAATGGTTGTAGGTTACTTTTTTCAGTGCCGTTGTAACTTCAAACAATCACTAAATGAACTGTTGTAAGTTGAGGACTACCAACCGTATTTTCAGAGTATAAGACATACCTTTTTCCCCCTAAAAGGGAATGAAAATTCAGGTGCAGCTTATACACCGAATGTAGCCCTGCCCACCCATGGGCCCCCACCCTTTGACCTCTGCCTCCCAGCAATTTACCTCCTTGCAGCAAGCAGCAAGAAGAAATGGCTCATTTCAGCTTCAGCACAGACTAATTAGCACAAGTTGATTGGATCGGCCTCCTGACTCTCAGCTGTTTTGCTCTCAGCTGTTTTGCGTGGGCCTCTGCTGCTTGCTGCAAGAAGGTAAATTGCTGGAACAGATTTTTTTTCTTTTCTTGTGCTAATCAAGCTATGCTGAAAATGAAAATGAAAGTAAAGCAGGCTGTTTGCTCCTTGCTGCATCGAGGCAAAATTGCTGGGAGGCAGATGCAGAGGCAGATTTCTTTTTCTTCTTTTCCTCACCAAAAAAGGTGCGTGCTTCTTATAGTCCGGTGCGTCTTATACTTGGAAAAATACGGTATATTCCAGCCCAGAAACTCCCAATGGTTCAAGCTGATTTCATTTACATAACTAACCCATGGAATAATTTCCTTCTAGTAGACGTGATAATGCTGCCAATCCACTGTATTGATTATAAAATAAGATTGGACAGATTATTGAAGATCTGGCTATCAGTAGCTTCTCATACGGATAGCTCTTTACTAGCTCCTGAATAATAAGGCAGTAGACTTTAAAATATTGATAGGCTAGAGAACAGTATTGGGAAGAGGCTTGCCAGCTTCCCAAAGCATCCAGTTGGCCACTGTGTGTTGTAAAATGTTGAGCTAGATCAGTACGTTCTATTGCTCCAGCAGGGCTTATAAACTTAACTTTTTCCAAAAACTCAGAAAAGGAGTCCTGGTTTCACAAATACAGGATCCCTATTCAAACTCCAGCTTTTCCCTTCTCTTTTGAAGCATTTCCATTCTGGTCACCACAATATAAAATAGATTTTGAGACTCTGGAAAGAGTGCAGAGAAAAACAACAAGAATGACTAGGGGGCTGGAAGCTAAAACATATGAAGAACGTTTATAGGAATTGGGTATGTCTAGTCAAGTGAAAAGAAGGACTAGGGAAGACATGATAAAGCAGTATTCCAATATTGGAGGGGCTCCTACAAAGATGTGTGTGGGAGGGTGTCAAACTATTTTCCAAAGCACCAAAAGACAAGAAACAATGGCTGGAAACCAACCAAGGGGAGAAACAACCTAAAACTAAGAAGAAATTTCCTAATAGTGAGAGCAATTACCCAATGGAATAGCTTGCCTTCAGAAGTTGTGGGGGCTCCATCAGTGGAGGCTTTCAAAAAGAGACTGGACAACCATTTATCTGTATAGGAGCTCCTGCTTGAGCAGGAAGTTGGACTAAAAGCCCTCCAAGGTCCCTTCCAATCTATTATTCTATGTTTTACGTTCTTTCTCAAATAGGAAGCTTGGGATTCACCAACAAAGGATAAAAACAATATGTTCTTTTTCTTCATTATAATGTCTTCCCTTACCTCACTTCATTCCTCAGGCTCTTCCTTGCCATCCCAATTCTATTTATCCCAATTCAATTCTACTTCAGTGACCTTCGATTGGTTTGCTGCCAGCTCTTGTCAAGCCTATGATTTTGGAGTATCTGGAAGGTGGTATCCCTTTCAGTTGTTTTCCAAGCTGTCTGACAGTTGCATTTTATATTGCTTACACTTAGTTGTGTGACTTTCTTAAATGATTAACCAGTATTATTGGTTATCTGTATTATTTCAGCTAATTGAATCCCCCTTCAAGAATTTATGTGTTAGTTTCTCCACAAGCAATCAGCAAACATTGGCTGTTTGTGCATGTGTCTGTATGTCTATGTATTTAACAAGCTAATATATTTTAACAGCAACAATGAAAATAGTGACTCACTACTGTAGATACATTTGTCAAGTTTCATTACTCCGGCTTATGTGATGAAGTGCTTTGTACTTTCTTTCTCCTTCACCCCATACTTCCTGTAGCCAAAAGAAAGCTTTTGTGTACTTAGTCATAGAATCTTCTTCTAGTTTATTTTTGAAAATTCTAGGTTGGGTATAACGTGAAACAATTTGGCTATTTCTCTTCTAAAATGAAGGAATAGAATCAAGATCATGTGAAATGTTACTAGAGGGTTATTTTAATAACTTGGTAAGATCACACTTGGAATATTGTGTCCAATTTTGGCTATCACAGTTTAAAAAATGTCGATATTCTAGAAAGAGTGCAGAAAAGAGCAACAATGATGATTAGGGGACTGGGGACTAAAATATATAAAGAACGGTTTCAGGAATTGGATCTAGTTTAATGAAAAGAAGGATTAGGAATGATATGATGGTAGTCTTCCAATATCTAAAGGGCTGCCACAAAGAAGAGGGGTCAATCTATTCTCCAAAGCATCTGTCTGAAGACAGGACAAAAAGCAATGGTTGGAAATTAATCAAGGAAAGAACCAGCCTAGAAATGAGAAATTCCATGACACAACAATTAATCAGTAGAATGGCTTGCTTTCAGAAGTTGTGGGTGCTCCAGTACTGAAGGATTTTAAGAAGAGATTGGACAACCATTTGTCTGAAATGATATAGGATCTCCTGCTTAAAAAGTGGGGTGGTCTAGAAGACCACCAAGATTCCTTCCAACTCTGTTATTTTGTTAAGTGTGTGAATCGGTATTATTTTTCAGATCTGCTTAGACTAATGATGATGATGATGATGATTTTATTATTTATTTAAATTAATTGACTTACAACTCCATGGGGCTCTAAGGAAGTGTACAAAACATTACATTAGACAAGCTGCCCAGTGTAAATTAATCCAACTGAATCACCATCAAATCAACACTGGGCTAAGTTTAGACACATATTTGAAGAGCACATGAGCTAAAATGACATCTTAACCCAGCTTCAAAAGAGGTTTAAAATGACTTTTAATGGATAAAGTATTGCAGATACAAGTGTTGTACTTGGATGCAACCATGGAGTTCACTAGGTGATTTGGAAAAAATGTTTTGTGACCCTAAACTATCTCCTGGGGGTGTGGTTGTGAAGAGAAAATTACAGTTGATCTCTGTGTAAATTGCAACATGTGATATAAAAGCATTAAACAATAGAATTAATAGTAGAGTGAATGGAAGTAATAATTACTGAAGAAAACTATCATTAATTTTGACGTACTAATAAATGAGAATTACTAGTTTTGAAGTCAAGTCATTATTTTCAAATGATATTTTCCTCTTGTCTGGAATTAGGGTCACTCTATCTTCAGGCTAGATGAAATGAAGTGGCATTCAAGATATGGCTTACAAATTTGGAAATTATTGCCTTCATTCCTATGTGCCATTTTCTTGTCTCATTTTGACGCCAAACTATTTTTTTCGTATATTACTGATATTCTAATTAATACCTTTAATGTGTTATAGTTTCTCTTATAAAATACAATCTCTTTGGAATACCATTATGCATATATTGAAAAGAATAGCTAATAAAAAAAATACTTATCTCTATGCCTATAGTGATAAGATTTGTGGCTACATCTGGTCACAGTCTTATTTGAAAAGGTGACTATATATATTTTTTGAAAACTCATGCAATTTTGGCAAGGGCACAGTTAATGGACTCTGCTGTCATAGGCTGTCCCTGACCCATTCAATCAATATAATTATTAAAGATAGCTAGGAGACAGGTGTCACATTTTACTCATTGTCCATACAATTTTCTTCGCACTCTTTTATTGTTTATGCTAATCACAAAATGTGTTATTGCTTTCTGAATAAGTTGACTTTTGCATTGCAAATAAAGCAAATAATAGTTCTGAATTATTATTGTTCTGAGTTCTTACGCAGCCAAATTGACTAAAACAATTAGAATTTTTCTGGCAATGGAAGAAGCTACTTTGGGAGATTATCTTCAGTCTCTTCACAAAGATGATAATCTCTCAAATCTATGGAATCAGAAGAAAAAAAAAGCCACTGTCAGATCTGATGAGCTGTCAAGTTCCCAGGGAACCAGTGATATGATTAGATGGCTTCACTATTAAGGCAGATATACTCATTCTCTGTCTGCCTGGGGATTGTATATAATTTACTTTTAATTAACTTTAATTTTTTAATGTTGACTTTTTATGTTCTAAATGCTTGTTTTATGTATGTATTGTTTAATTTACATTGTATGCAGGCTGGACTTACAGGCAGTTTCTCTCTCTTTCTGTCTCTCCCTCTGTCTCTCTCTCTCTCTCTCTCTTTCTGTCTCTCTCTCTCTCTCCCTCCCTCCCTCCCCCTCCCCCTCCCTCTCCTCTCTTTCTCTCCCTCTCTCCATTAAATTATAGATAACTAAATAATTGGTACAGTCTGCAAAAGCATTGTTTCTTTCCCAGGATTTATTGCAAGTGATAGTCTATTTAGTGGACAACCGATGTTGAGAATTAGACAGTGCTTCCTGTCAATTCCTGTGGTTTCCTGACACATGCTACGCTTTGCTATCTCATAGGATTCTCTGGCTAGGAGAGCATTTCCAACACTATTTTGAAGCCATTCCTGTCCTTATAATAATTTTAAAAGAGATGCATACGATTCCTATTTAAAATGGCAAAAATTTGCTTACAACTCCATTTCATCTCACTGCTAATTAATACTTACCTTAAAGTTCTAACATGTTCATCTAAATTTTAGTATTAGAATATTCTTTCCACTTAGCTCCAAGGAAGTTGTTTATTTTAACCATTCAAAGTTGCTGGGAGTTGGGTGGTGAGAAAGAAAGAGAGAGAGAGAGAGAGAGAGAGAGAGAGAGAGAGAGAGAGAGAGAGAGAGAGAGAGAGAGAGAAACCAAGAGAACCAAAAAAAAAAAAGAAGGAAGGAAGGAAGGAAGGAAGGAAGGAAGGAAGGAAGGAAGGAAGGAGAAAGAAAGAAAAAAGGAACCAAGAAACTCAAGAAGAAAGAACAGGAAGGAAGGAAGGAGAAAGAAGGAAAGAAAAAGAAAAATAGAAAGAAACCAAGAAAGAAAGAAAGAAAGAAAGAAAGAAAGAAAGAAAGAAAGAAAGAAAGAAAGAAAGAAAGAAATGCATGATGCTGGAAACTGGAGTATGTAGACAAGAGAGAGATGTTTCTGATTAGTTACAATGCATTTTTCTTGAAGATACAATTCTCCAAATCCATTTTCATCCCAACATTCTATTGCACTTTGGTTGATAGAAGAGGCCCTGTTGGATATTCTATCTCTATCTGAAGTACCATCACCAGTACAACAGATGAGTTTCCAATAAAAGTATTTGATTTTTGGGAAATTCTTACCATGAAAATTGAGACTGTGGAGTTCTAGCTCTGATAAATTGGAGGCAACATTAGGACCAATCAGTATCTATTGTTATTCTTTGCTTGAAAACAAGGCTTAGATGATCTGGTTCTCCAAATCTTGTGAGACTGCAGTTTATGTCAACTCCAATCAGCCTTGGAGTGGTTAAAGCTGTAGTTCACTGATCTTTGGAGAATCATGTATTTTCCTTACCATTTAAAATTAAGATATAAATATCATATTTCCTTTTGCTAATCCCTAGTATGACTTACTGTTCACAATCTGAAATTCATAAAATTATTCCATTTCTATTTTTTTATGTATTTATGCTATTTCTAATTTGTATCCTACTTTCCAACTGAATAATGCTCAAGGCAGTAAATAGCACGATGGAAAATGAAATCCAAAATTTCAACCGTAGTGTGATAAAACGGAATAGAGGAGAACATAAAGTTGATTGTAACAAGAATGATTTTCTTTCTTTTGTTTTGCTTTTTATGACGGTGGGGATAGATTGATGCTCTGAAAACCAAAGAATGGAAGAAAAAATATATTTCCAGGTTTATTTCAAAATATAGGCAGCACAAATGGCACAATATTATTACTATTTTCCTGATTTCCAGGAAAGAGTGACAGAACTGTAGACTATAAAAGTCAGTTCCATTCCACCTTCAAAAAAAAGAGAGAACTGCTTATAGACTTTTATGAAAAGAAAGTATAGGCTGTTTCTACTTGAGATGATGATAGAAGAAAGCAAAATAAGTGAAGTTTGCTAGTGAAGCTTTAGGATTATTTTCAGATATTGTAATTAAATTATTTCTAGAAATACAATTCAAATTAACCCTATTCCATCCTATAGAAGATATAATAATTAATATTCTGTAATAAACAACAAACCACAACCAATACTGCCACTGTAATACATAATACAAACTAAAAGTAATTTTAAACATGTAATTACCAGAGCCTAAATAGCTGAGAAAAATGGATATTTTTTAAAAAGTGGATAATTTAGATAAAGGGAGGGATGCATTGAGGCAAGGAAAGGGAAACTAGGGAATAGGGATTGGGTTGAAGAAGAGTTTATGAAGTGCAAGAATTCCATGTCCCAGTATCAAACTTCCTATAAATTATGACCTGAACAATTTTCTGGGAGCCATCAATAGAGATATAGTATCACTAAGACATGAGATTGGAAAACTTGGCTGTCTAATCAGCATGAAATCGGCATTGACTGATTTCTTTAAACATTTATGTACCTCTTCCCATAAAACATGGGTGTCAAACTTGTGTTATCATCACATGACGTGATGAGATTTCCCCTCTTTGTTAAAGTGGATGTGGATGTGGCCAGTGCATGATGCATCTGACCCACGGGCCGGGAGTTTGATAGCCCTGCTATAAAATATTTCCAAGTGGATTATCATCAGGATGAAAAACAATACTAAAACAACACAAACACCTTATCAGTTTGGAAGAAGTTAAGGAATTATTTCTGAGGCTTTGTGGCTTCACCAATTAATCATCAGACAAGTCTTGAAATGGGGATTTGGGACAATTTTAAATCTTCTCAAAAGGTTTCATCATAAAACTGTCCAAGAAGACACAGAGAACTTTACAGCACCCAAAGATTGGCTGGCTTCTCTTATCTTGGACTGAACTTAATGTTCGTGACTCCATTTTCAGAAAAACACTGAGTTGAAATGCAATTGACCAAAGAACAACCAAAAGTGCATAGATGAATTTAAAGCAGACGTTTTCAAGGTATCTTGCTGCCATTATGTCTAGTAGAATACAATCACTCCATTCCATGGTGAGAATCTCATGACAGCAGCTTAGTATTGTTGTGGTTTGGGAATGGTTTGCTGCCTCAAGCCCTGGATGGAATAGTTACTGAAGAAAACAAACATTCTGCTTTGTAACAATGAAAGACACAGGATGCTATTAGGTCATCTGCCCACCCTGTTAGTGGTTCATGGAGGATGCAAATGATCCCAAGAATGCAAGAAAGTTTACAAAAACAGTGGATGAGGAATAAAACCAGTATTTTAAAATGATCACTCTGAAGCAGTGGTGGGTTCCTCCCGGTTCAGCCCGGTTCGGCTGAGCCGGTAGCGGTGACGATACGATGTCACTGAACCGGTTCTGTTTGTTCGGGAGCTGGGCCCTCCCGCCCTTTCACCACGTTATTCTTATCTTTTATTTGGCCCCACCCCCAATCTATTCGCTGCCTCCCGAGTCCCAGCTGATCGGCTAGAAGGAAAAAAACTGTTTAAACTCTTGCTGCAGGGCTTCAAAGGGCCGCCCTACAGCTGATCAGTGTTAAAAGGCAGTGTGGTGGTAGACCAGTGCACTGAAAAAACAAATGAGTAGACCGGTGCCTCCAAAAACAAATGGATAGACCGGTGCCTCCACAAACAAATGAGTAGACCTGTGCCTCCAAAAACAAATGGGTAGACCAGTACAGCTCTGCAAGCAGTTAAAAGCCTGGTAGACCAGGACCTCTGCTAAATCCTAAAGAATTGTCACATGACCATCAAACCATGCCCACAAAATAAGCCACACCCACAGAACCGGTAGTAAAATTTTTTAGAACCCACCCCTGCTCTGAAGTACCGATCTAACCCCCACTTCATAATTCTTACAAGTGAGAGACTAATCATCAATTACAATAAGCCTTGGTTGCAATTATTACAGCTAAGGTAGTACAACCAATTCCTGAATTTAACAGGGCAATCAATTTTTAGTTTTCACACCTGTGTGTTGCATGGTGAAATAAGCACCATGTGTTGATATTATTTGTTCAATCAGACTCCTGTTATGTATCAGTGGATTCCACATGGAAGAGTCTTAAAACTCAGTAACAGAAATAAGCAAAATTTCAGAAAATCCAACATTGGATAAATCCTTTCCCCCCTCTTCTTCATAAGGCAGTAGCACAAATCCAGAAGCAAAAGGGATGAAATCACGAACTGGCAAATAAAGAGGAAGAGTATGAACTCTAAACAATTAGTTTGTTTTAGCAAAAAAAGAGACTCTGATGCATAGGATGGCAATAAGTCTAAAATCCCTCAAAATAAATAGCTGATCAGTATGGAAACCCCATGTTTATGATGACCTAGTGATTAATTAGGTGAGTGATGGATCCAGGAATGCTGACTTCTAATACCTTAATTTCTTTCCTTGATGGATTAGCATATTTTAGCAGAGGGTAGTTGGATATGGGACAAATTTTCAGGCAATATGTAGATATGTAACTAGAAAATACTAAAAGTGTGTGTGTGTGTGTGTGTGTGTGTGTGTGTGTGTGAAGATCACTGCTGATGGGGACAGCAGCCAAGGAATTAAAAGACGCTTCCTCCTAAGGCAAATCTAGACAGTTTACTAAAAAGCAGATACATCACCCTGCCAACAAAAGTGCGTATAGTCAAGGCTATGGTTTTCCCAGTTGCAATGAATGACTGTGAAAGTTGGACCTTAAGAAAGGCTGAGCGCCAAAGAATTGAGGCCTTTGAACTATGGTTCTGGAGAAGACTCCTGCGAGTCCCTTGGACTGCAAGGTGATCAAACTGGTCAGTCCTAGAGGAGATCAACCCTGACTGCTCTTTAGAAGGCCAGATCCTGAAGATGGAACTCAAATAGTTTGACCAACTAATGAGAAGGAAGAACTCACTGGAGACGAGCCTAATGCTGGGAAAGATTGAGGGCAAAAGAAAAATGGGATGACAGAGAATGAGGTGGCTGGATGGAGTCACTGAAGCAGTAGGCGTGAGTTTAAATAGACTCCAGAGGATGGTAGAGGACAGGAAAGTCTGGAGGAACGTTGTCCATGGGGTCACAATGGGTCGGACACAACTTCGCAACTAACAATGTGTGTGGGGGGGTCTACATAGTGGTATGGAAAGCAGAAAAACAACAGAGAAAGGTTTTTGATTTAAAAAAAGGAGCTTAACTGAGTTCTTGACAACTTGCTGTAGTTAAATGGCATAAATTATATCAGGGCTGTACATTATAGCACATAAGACGCATAAGAAATGGCCTTTTGTTCTGGTTGAAAGGGGAAGGTTCATCTCCCTTGTTGCATGAGCTCATTCTCTTTCCACAGATAACTTTGTTTGCTGAAACTCAAGTTCCAACCTTCCTTCAGCGTTTTGCATTTCCATAATAACGAGTGGCCTGGGAATACAGCCTACTACCCAAAGGAATATTTGGTAATTAATTGGCTGCTTGAAATATGCTGTCTCCTCTTGTCCATCCAGACCTGTCAACTGAAACTGAATGGAGAAAATTTTGTTTTAAAACTGTGGTTGGATTTAACTAAAACACCAATAAGCAGTCTCCTCCATACCTTTCCTCCTCCACCTCCAAATGATTTTGGAAAAATCTTTTTTTTTTTTTTTTAGGTTTTAGCATCAGTTTCATTTATAGTAGGTGTCTGGACAAAACAGTACCTCTCCAGATAAATTTTCGAGTGGAGTCAGTCATATTTCAGGGTTTGGGGCAGTGGTGAAATCCAAATTATTTTACTACTGGTTCTGTGGGCGTGGCTTGGTAGGCGTGGTGTGGTTCGTGGGCGTGGCTTGGTAGGCATGGCAGGGGAAGATACTGCAAAATCCCCATTCCCACCCCATTTTGAGGCCAGCCAGAGGTGGTATTTGCTGGTTCTCTGAACTACTCAAAATTTCCGCTACCGGTTCTCCAGAACCTGTCAGAACCTGCTGGATTTCACTCCTGGTTTGGGGTGTGAACCAGTGATAACACATCTTTCCTTTCAGCAGAATGTTTTAAGTAAATCATCTATAAAATCAAAGTGTTGAAAAGTTGTATTTGTATTTGAAGGGTGGCAGCATCAATCTTGTCCAAATTAAACTTTAAGTCATGACTAAGAAGAGGTCTTAAGAGCAGATTCTCCACATTCAGTTCTAACTGCTGTCTCCGTTTTTTTTTGGTTGGTTGTATTTGTAGCTTTTTTGGTATAGCTTTTTTTTTAAAAAATATCCTCTGTTAATCACATAGGCAATCCAAGCAAATTAGGGGTCATGAATGGATTGTTTTATCATTATGCTTTATAGCCCATAGAATTAGAGTAAGTAAAAGTATTTATCTCAAGAAGAGCTATGTATGTTGTTACTAAAAGTTTACATCAGCTGGATGGCACATCTAGTCATTCAGTTAGTCGAAGACAAAGTAAGAACTATGTTGTGGAGTCCTTGGTGCTCTCTGAGGTTGTTTGTTTGTTTGTGGATATTTCATTACCCAACTAAGTAACATCATCAATGCTAGTAAGTGTGGGAGGGTTTCTCGCTTTTTATACTGTATATAGTAGCTTGCTCTGCTGGTATCAGTGAGGGTGTGGTTTTCTCATTGGTAATTTTTTGATTATGATATTGTTTTCTTTTTAACTATCTGCTTTTAATGCCTGTTTATCTGAGTATTGGCTGCTGTAAAGGATGGGTTCTGATCTTTTTGTTTCTTTCTTAACCTTTTAATTGTCTCTTTGGAATGCTATATAAATATGGTTTATTTCTATATGTCTGTTGATGGCTGATTTGTCTTCCAGAAACTTCCAAGCATATTTGGATTTGGTTGAGTCTTTCCATGTGTTGTGAGATCAAGGAGTTTTCATTATGACTTCTGACTGTTAGTTGATGTTCATGGATGTTCTCTGCTAGTCTTCTGCTGCTACATAGCAGCTGTTACAGAACTTACTCTGTATCTTGTAGAAGAATCTCCTTGAATTTTCTTTCCCCTTAACTCAGAGGTGTCAAACTCATGTTGTCATGGCAGTATCATGTGATGTATCAGGACTTCCCCCCCTTCGCTAAACTGGACATGGGCATAGCCAGTGCATTATACATCCGGCCTGCGGGCCGCGAGTTTGACAGCCCTGTTTTAACTCATTCCTTTACTTTTGTTGGATGTGTGAGGTAACTGAGAGATTATATCTGTGTTGCAAGTAGATACAAGTAGATCTTTCCCATTTGAAGAATTTTAATTTCTGAGTGGCTTGATGAAATGCAAGCTTCACTAAAAATTATATGAACTGGAAGGACCTGCAGCAAAAACATTGGCTGTTGCATAGCTTGTAAAACATTTATTTTGCATTTTATAGCATTTTAAAGGGCACACTGTTGCTCTAATGTTTCTTAGAGATGGTAAAAATGTTTACAAATGTTGAATTTTAAAGAAAATTTAACGGTCTTCCTTGATTAGATTAATGAGCTGAAATAATGCAGTTTTATTTGAGATGGAGGAACATGCCAAAAAAAGGGAGGAAAAGTATGATTTTACTAAAGCTGCTAGAGCCTCAACAAACGTTTGGGTGGAATTTAACAGAAAATCTACTTACTGCCTCTGATCAGGGCTAATTTGTTTGTAGTGAGAGAAACTGAATGTTAATTAAAAGGTGGATTGCAATATTCTGGATTTTAGTATTTTAGAACTGGGGAAAAACATGATGGATATTTAAACATTAAACAAAGTATTTTTCCACATCAAATTTCTCCCTTGGGGTTTGCAGAAGTTCCTGTGTTTATCTATTTGAAATGAAACAGTTTTGTCCATGTTGCTTTCACTCTTCTTTGCATTTTCTCCTAAACTTGTATTTATTCCTTTCCTAAACTTCCTTTGATTTCTGCATTAATTTATTAAAAAAAAACCCAGAAAAATAAACTAATATCCTTTCATTAAATTGTAGCAGTAGCACATTCTTCCCATATTACATGTATTCTACAATATTATTTTACTGCATTTATCTCCCCGAATTCTTATTTAATTTTCAAAGACGTTTTACTTAACCAAGATATCCTACACCAGGAAACCTTAGGACTACCAAGATGTTTCCTATTTATAAATTCAAAAGCGAAGAGAGATTGCTTTGTGGCAAGTAGAAAGAATGAAATAGAAGAATTAATCTTGTCCAAATTAATCAGGAAGAGGCTAAATGAAAGAAAATCATAAGTATCTAACAAAATCTTAAAGGAGGAGGAAACCAAACAGATTGAATAAATGACTTTAATGTGTGCTTGGGGTCCTATTTGTCCAACTTCTCCAGGTCCTACAAGTAGAGTCACAGCTGCAGTAAAAGTCATCTGTGCCTAGTTTTACATGGTTGCTGTTTGAAACCAGGCCAAATATTATCCTTACAGCTGAGTTTCATGGAGCGTTCTTGGCTTTGTTCAAGTTTGGAATTTAAACATTTGGAGGAAGGACTGGACATTTAAAAAAATAATGAAAGAAATAAAGAAAAAGCAATGATTTCAATAGATTCCTTGCAAATGGAACCCATTAAGTTTTGCCCAATATGGCTGATGTGCTAAGGTTGATTATTCTTAATGTAGCATAGAAAGTGAAAGCTATAAGCTCCAAACACTTGAGAGAGCAAGACAGAGGAGGCCACAATTACACCCTCGACAAGCATCAGTTTCCTTTTTCATTTTGTTTCTTTTAGCTGTAATTGTGGTGAACAAAGATAATATCCTCTGCATCTCTTCATTTGAAGACTGGTCCAGAGTTTGTCTTTTCACAGTCATTATTTCTCTACCACAGGCAATACTCTATACCCCACACAAAGCAGGATGCTCTTGCACATCAAAGATGCCTCACGTTGATCACACAATTAAGAATTTGTGTTTGCGACTGTGCATGTATGTACCCAGCAACTTATCTCCTGACAAAATAACCTTTCCTAAAAACGCACAAAGATTTTGTTTAGAATTCAGCACCACCAGTAAGATCTATACTAGGAATCTGCAAAATATTATATATATATATATATATATATATATATATATATATATATATATATATAGAGAGAGAGAGAGAGAGAGAGAGAGAGAGAGAGAGAGAGAGAGAGAGAGAGAGAGAATACAGAAGCTGGCAAATGGCAAAATCTCATTCAATTACAGACAGGGAAAACAAAGGCCTTTCTGAAATCAATAGGAAAAACAAAAAGTAAAAAAGAGAGGAGAGGAGAAGAAGGAAGTTTTCCTCTTTCACTAGCAAAGGCTACTTTGGGTATCCAAATGAACACAACAGCAAGCACAATCTAGAGATCTAGCAATGGAAGTGGCTTTGATACAGGCAACATTTATGGGTTAAATAGTATCAGCATGAAGAATGTGACAGTTCAATTGGCAATGTGGTTGGCACTATGATGATGTGAATAAACTTTCCTTTTCCATTGTGAGGTTGATATAGGAAGGCAATGTGCCAGCCATTTGGAGGAGTCCATGCATAAGATGCTTCCTTGCACTGAGGCCATGATTCATTAGTGAGTCTGGCTGACCCCGCTATACATGCCTGTAGAGCAAAAGCATCTGAGAATCACATCTTGACTGCTGATTAAATTCTCTACTCTCATCCCCAAACTGGCCTTATGAATTTCTAGATTCAGGAGCAGATGATGGAAGGGTAAAAGGGTGGCTATACTACAACTGCATATAATTATTGATCGGATATTGGGTTTTTCTTGTTTGCTTGTTGCATTGTTTTATTGTTGGTTTTATTGTTGTTAGTTGCTCGGAATTGTGTCTCACTAGATGGGTGACTTTATAAAATCTTTAAAACAAATAAATAACATAAGAATGTCTATAGGCATTTTAAAAAAATGAAATCAGTTATGATTCCAAAGCAGATCCTTCAATTATAACACCTTATAGGATTACAGGTAATCCTCAATTTATGACTATACATTTCTATTGCTAAGCAAGGTAATTGTTAAGTGAGTCGTGTCTGATTGTATTAATTTTTTTTGTCACAGTTTTTAAGCAAATCGCTGCAGTTGTGAAGTGAACTTCATAGTCGTTAAGCAAATTCAGCTTCCTCCATTGACTTTGCTTTTTGGAAGCTGACTGGGGAGGTTGCAAGTAATGATCACACAACCACGGGTGAGTGCAACTATTGTAAATGCATGCCAAAACTCAAGTGCCCAAATTTTTATCATGTGACAGCGAGTCTACTACGACTATCATAAGTGTGAGGATTGGTTGTAAGTCACCTTTTTCAGTGCTGTTTGAATGGTCACTAAACAAATAGTTGTAAGTTGAGGATTACCTGTATATGTACAGTATGTGTTGGGGATAGGGGGTTGGGGTGGAGGGGGAAGAGTAAGGATGGATAAATAAAGAACAATCAAATGTCAAGAGTTTGAAAAGAAGGTGCAAAATATCCTCAGAAACTGGCACTGGGAACCAGGAAGAAAAATACATTTTGAGGATATGTTCTTATATAATGTACTAGTTCTCATCTAGAACATCTTGAAACTAATACTTACAGTAGAAGTATTTCAACAATCATAAGAATTGGAAAGGATCTAATCCCTCAGAGAGAGTGCTATTGACCAGATAACTGCAAAGAAATATCCTTCCATTCTCCCCCCACTCACCTGCATTCCTGTCAGAACTAATCCTTCCATGCTCCCACAATCCTGCCAGAAATGATGAAGTTTTTGGGATAAGAAGTGAAACATCTTCAAGGAAAAAACAGAGAAAGTGCAGTTGCCTTTGAAAAAGGCACCTTTGAGACAACCATGACCTGGATGACTGAGAATCTCCCTAGACAGATCTAATCCAGGTCATGCTTGGTACAGAGCTATTAAAACAGTTCTGAAAGATTTTCTTCCTGAATTTTCTCTACTGAAAGCAAATACACATTGCAACCTGGCTGATGGGTCATGCAGTTCGAAGGTTCCTCCTGAGATCTCTCATGAACTGCTTCTTTGTCATTTTAACCCACTGGTTCTACTCCTGTCCTATGGGATAATCGAAAATAAGTCCACTCCTTTTCCTAGACTGCTATCATATCTTCCTTCAGTTGAAGACATAAGGTTATTCAATTAAATGTGCGTGACCACAAAGATCATTTTTTTTAAAAAGTGCAGTATCAAAAAATACTTAACACAAGAAATTCTGGAGGTCATACACAAAATTCATCTGGGAATTGAGCCATATGAAAAAACAGGCGCAAAGCACTATTCTTTTTTGAACATCTGGTTGATGTATCACTTGTCAACCCTTTAGGAAAAAGAACTAAAATATTGGAGTGTGGAATGTGTAGAAATGTAGATCAATAGACATGATATTTAGTTCAGGGGTGTCCTACAGGGTACTAAAAATCTTCAGTGAATGAGGGAATGCAGCTTGGTGGAAACTAAAAGAATGAAATTATTGCAGTACAACATTGGCTCTCTGGAAATTCTCAGAGTTTGACCAATGGCCTGTGACCATAATTTAATAGCAGGATGATAAGAACATCTATTAGGTCCAAACTGCAAATATAACATCAGTAAGAGCAGTAATGACCATTAATGGAGGTATAGAATGAACTACTTCTGGGCTATGATAGCAAAGAATTAAACTCTAAGGATCAAACATATGTTATGTCAATTGTAGTGCATAGATCTTTCACCTCTCCTTATGAATACACACTGAGGTCCATAATTGTATTGAGAATTTAATACAAGTGAGTAACCATGTCACCCCCCTCCCCAGCCAAACACACTCCTTCGTGCCATATTTTTCCAAACATTACACTTGCAATTGTTCTCTGATTGTGAGGTTGACATTTCTGAGAAGCACAGATCAGGGTTATATAACTTTTGGGGGCTTAAGGATTCATTTGGAATGTTACGAATTGACAAACTAGCATCTTGCCTACGTTATTTGTTTCTAACAGGACATGGATAGTCACAAAAAGTCCTATATTTGGCACTGTCATAGCTGACCCACAGCTAATACGCTCAAGAAGTTCCTTCTGACATCTAGCTGGAATTTCCTTCCTTTCTTCTGTTTTAACTCACTGTTTTTCATGTTGCCCTCTGAAGCAACAGGGACTAAATCTGCTTCCTTTTCTAGTTGCCAACTCTTCTGATGTTTGAAGACTGGTGTGATGTCTTTCCTCAGTGGTCTCCTCTATAGGCACAACATATGCATATCATGTAAGTGTTCCTTGCAGAGTTTGGTGTCCAAAATTCTCGCCAGTAAATATCCAAAAGACTCCTATGTTGGTCCAGAAAGTAGGAAACGATGGGTTGAAAATTGCAAGGAAGTGGACCTGTGTCAGAATTTCTGTAACATAACATTGAACAGTAAGAACTGTTCTACAGCAGAATAGATTACCTCAGGTAGTGGTGAATTCTTGTTTGTGTCATGTGATTAAAGAGAGAGGGGATAGTCTGTTAGTAATAGATTCCTGAACCATGCAGAAGTTTGGTCTGGTTTTTGGCTCTCTGAAAATTCCTAAAGTCCCTTCTAAAACTTCTACTCCATGTTCCAATGATTTTTCTAGATGCCTTGATGTTTTGTTGCTCCTGCTAAATTCCAAATCACAGGGATGAAATGTATGTGGTGGCCTCATCAGACAATTGTCATGAATTATATACATATGTCCAGTGTCAGAACACATAAATCACACATAATGAAAGCATTTGTATGATGATATCACTGCTCATGTGCCATAATTTTGGTCTCATCACAGTTTGTTGTGTATGCTGCTGGCTACCAATTGCTTTATATATTCTAATAGTGCCAAAGAATTTAGAGACTGTCTTGGAAGTAAAGATGATCCTGGTGGCTAATAGCTTGCTTTATAGCACACCACCTTCTCATTTATTGTTACTATTTATATAAAATTGTCTTTGCATTTTTTCAACCTAATGGAATCTTGGAAAGAAGTAATTGAAAGAGGCTTGGAACTCTGGCCATTGTTTATATCTTTGAAATCTAAACAGAACAGAACCAAATTTACTACGGAGAGAAAAAAACTGGCAAAAGAAAGATCACTAAGAGTCTATTACTATCCATGGGTAGGAAGCTGACTGTCACTGTCTTGAATTTATATTTTCTATTTGGTCATTACTTTTGAAAAGTGATAATCAATCAGACTTTGATCAGTAAGTAGATTTAACTCACCTAACTTGTTGTGTTTGTATGTTTAGTCCCGTATGTTGCTTAATAAGAACTACAAAATATAACAAAATGGGTCTATTAGACTATAATTAGACTGCGTGTAAGTTACACTTACAAGGCAGAAAAGTCTTGCTTTTTAATAATAATTTATTTGGTTTTTTTTTCCCCAGAAAGAAACTGACTGTTTAAATGCTTTCATGGTAATGCCAAATGAGTTGGTTTACTGATGCCTATTAAAACCTTGATGGAAAAAGGAACTACATTTTGTCACTCTCTTAAAAAAAAGCCCATTATAAATATTCTCCACTGAAGAGAATATGTCAACACTTCAGAGAGTTTGGAGAAAATGTGGAGGAAGAAGCCGAAAATAGTTGGTTGCATAAAGAAACTCACTGCTCAACAGTGAGCAAGCGGAACTACTGCTGATGTATGTGGAGAAGGTGCTGACACTTGAATTTGAAATGGAAACCAGAGTTGTTGGTTTTTTTTTTTTTCTTTTCATTTTCCAGTAACTAAAGTAATGAGGAAAGGCAAGCGCATCAGCTACTTCACCAAAAACACTGCCTTGGTAGTGGGTATATCTTACAACCTTTGTGTCCCATTTCACACTTTCCCATTGGTGGGACATATATGCAAACATTGCCCATTCTGGAACTCAATTTTCTATGTGTCCAGTACCATCCTATTCTAGGGAAAAACATGCCAGGAAAATACAAGGAAAGCGAAGCACATATAGACACAATGCTAAATTAGCAGATGTTTATCAGGAAGCCTACAGCTTCTTGAAGTGCTCCAAGACAGAAAGACAGGTTATAAATCAAAGTAGATTTAAATGAACAGACATTAAAAAGGAACCTGTTTTTTTGTTTTTTTTTTTCAAATCCACTTACTGTGATATCAATATCTGGGAAATACTGTATTTCTAGCATTTATATACGTTACCATTTCTCCCATGAAACACAAGATTATGTGGTTTTAGTTTTACCTAAACACACCAGAAGTCACCTTCTTGAGTCGGATGGTGCTTAACTTCGGAATAATTGTGCCTTGGATTGCACTGTAAAACATTTCAGCTTCGGCTGCAGATTAAGTTACCTTTTACCACCACTGAAATCCATAGGATTGATTTCACTTATGAATAATTTGTCACATAGGTATTATTGTGACCTGAATATAGCTCCTTGAGCCTCCTCCCCTCAACAGTTTATAGAACAAATTAATAATCCACCCTGTTTAGAATATAGAATTGTAATTTTAAAGAATTTTTGGCTTGAACGTGGTCCATCCGAAGGCAGAGGTTTCTTTTTTAAGACTGTTTTTAATTTAACCTTGACCTTTTCTCTTTCAGACCTACTTACCCATACCTACTGTATAGTATTTTTGTAGTTCTAAGTGGCTAAAGCTACTGCATTTCAACAGAGAAACCAATAGAAGGCTTAACTCCTTACTAAAAGCCACAATTTTTTTTCCAAGACGACAAAGCACTCTGAGAACAATGCTTTTGTATTGGATTCCAGGAAGTTAGTGAGCCATGTTTTTCACCACACACTCTGACACCCATATACTGCCAATGTTTAATCAAGCTGTGCTTCTCCGACTGTTTCTTCACTTGATATTCTAGGTCTTTCTCCACACCGTCTCTCCTGCTAACGGGTCTCTGGTTTCCTGTTATGTCTCCAGGCACTTTTTAAATAACTTTGTTACATTCACCACTTTTCAGTCCCCAAGGGTGTCTTCAAAGTTAAATGAACTTGTGAATATCTGTTAATTTCTTGGTTGCTGTCCTCCTCTTCCTTTTATCGCATGGAGATATTTGTATGCCCTTGATTTTTAAGAGTCTGTAACCATTGTAATAGCTTTTAGAATTACACTTTACCTTCTTTGGAAATGTGGCTATTATTTAAGCAAATATTCTCCTTGGGATAAAGAAAACACAAAATAAATGTCAATTTGGCCTTTTGTTTGCAGCTCTTCATTTGAAATCTCTCTCTCTTTGTCTCTGTACTTTTAAAAAAATAAAATAATGCTTGTTTAAAGCCAGAGTGTGCCCCTCAAATGCATATAGACTTGGATTATTGACTTAGATATGGATTCATTGGTAGTTAGAGGCAAGCAAACCAACAGAGATATATGAAAGCTCTGAGCTCTTTCTTAAGCCTTAAGAAAATTACTTCATTTTAGCTTCATTCATTTCCAATTTTGAATTTGGTGGCAGTTTGAAGTGGTTCTGAACTTTACTTAAAGTTCACTTGAGTAATACTCTTCTTATTCATACCCTGCAGGAGGTTGGCTTTATCACATTCATAATTCGCCTGAGGTTTGCTTTATGTAAAATTGGCAATGGCATTTTCTTCAAAGGAAGTAAGAATTGGTGAATATAGTGTCAGAGTGGGCAGATTGGAAGTTTGAAAACTTGGATTAGTTCTCAAGGCAAAAATGGATTCTGAGTGACCAACAATAAGGAGACCAGTCTCAACTCAGGAGTAATTGCAAGTTAACAGAACATTGTGAGAGGAAACAAAATTAAATTCTGTAGAGAACTTCAAAAAATGAGTTATAGATGAAAAATACTGACAGTCCCAAGACATCTAAAAGTCACTAGCTTGGTCTTGTTTTTATCTTTTGTGCTGTCTTTGTTAGCATTCCATTTTTCTCCTTCACATACCCCTGCCCCCCAAAATGGCTAATTTTCAAGCTCTAGAGCTTCATTTTTTTAAAAAAATGTCATGCTACCTTCTGTTTTCTAAATTATGTCTTTGTTTCCACCTGGCTTTTTTTCCTTTAAGCATACGCAAAGTGTTTTATGTCCTTTGTTCCTTCAGAGACTGGAACAGAACATGTTAGGACCAGTTTTTCCCTTGTTACTTGAAGTAATACCTACTAAGAATAAAGTAGGTTATTCTTTTTTCCCCTCAGACAAAAATGTTGGAGGGAAATTATCCATTGTCAAGGCAGTACAAAGAAATTATCTATTATCAATGATACACAATTAAGTACAAAGTATAAAAAAAGAATTTTTCTTTTCTTTTTCATGATACAGAAGGAATAAGATAGTGACAGTTGTTAATGTGGTTAAAAAGAGTTACTGACGGTAGAAAACTCTCATATCTTTCAGAAATAACTAAGAATTGTCAGTTACAGATGGAGGTTTTGAATTATATTCCTAAAGGTATCCTTTGATTGGAATCAAATATTGTACTGTATATCTCCTCTTAGTGCAAATTCTACACACTGAGCCCTTTTGAATATTTTGTATATATTGCTTTGTGCATAACATCTGTTTGACATTAAAAAGATAATAGATTTGCTGTATCTCCTGTCACTTGTAAATATCAATTTAAAAGTCTGGCATATATTTCTGGTTAAAAAAAGGATTCCCTTTTTAGGCTAAATTGATGTTATGTGTTAAACTACTGTAAATTTCAAAATTGATAACTGTTTTTAATCAAAGTATTGAATAATTGCTGGGATCCTTAATGCTGGGATCTCTACAGGTAGTCTTCAATTTACAACTGCAATTATGATAGGAATTTCTGTCATAAGTCATTACAGACATAAGTCAAGATACCAATGTCATAGGACCTAATTTAACACCATTTGTTTCCCTCTGGCTTATATAAACACCATTTGCAGCTATTCAGAAAATCACATAGTCATAAATGTAAATCTATTATCTGCCAAAAAGGAAAAATAAATAAATAAATAAAAATATCACAAATTGTGGTCATGTGACCATGGGGGGTTGGCAGACATTTTATAACTGGAAGTGTTTTACAGGTCATAACACATCCTTTCCGAAGCTTTTGTAATTCTGAATAGTCATCAAAAAAACAGTCGTAAGTCCAGAACTATTTATAGTAGGTAATAATGCTAAGTTTTTATCATTTTTTAAAGTCAAAAGATAACTACCATTTATGAATTACCATTCACTGGCATTATTTATAATTACATTTATTGTGACCTGAATTTGAACTAGCAGCCATTTTCTTTTTTTTTTCCAAAAAGTTTTTTTTATTTTTTAAACAGAAACAATATAAAAATATTTATTATTTTATTTATTGTACTTCAAATTTATATACTGCCCTTCTCCCTAGGGACTCAGGACGGTGTACAGCCAAATAAAAACACATAATAAATACATTAAGAACAGATTAAAAGGAAATATCTCAATTTGGCCCAAAATTTAAAAAGACAAACAAATTTAAAATCATTTAAAAAATTTGTTAGGCCAGCCCGGCTTGTTGGAAAAGGTAAGTTTTAAGGGCATGGCGGAAGGCACGGAGGTCTTGGATTCTTCTTATCTCTGGGGGCAGCTGATTCCAGAGGGTGGGAGCCCCCACAGAGAAGGCCCTCCCCCTGGGGGTCACCAGACTGCATTGCTTGGCTGATGGCACCCCGAGGAGGCCCTCTCTGTCGGAGCGCACTGGTCGATGGGAGGTCGTCGGTGGCAGAAGGCGGTCTCGAAGATAACTAGGTCCTATGCCATGGAGCGCTTTAAAGGTGGTAACCAACACCTTGAAGCGCACCCGGAAGACCACTGGGAGCCAGTGCAGCTCGCGCAGGAGCGGTGTTATGCGGGAGCGCCATGCAGCTCCCATAATTACCCGCGCGGCCGCATTCTGGACCAGTTGGAGCCTCTGGGTACTCCTCAAGGGGAGCCCCATGTAGAGAGTGTTGCAGTAGTCCAGGCGAGAGGTGACGAGGGCATGAGTGACTGTGCACACGGAATCCCGATCAAGAAAGGGGCGCAACCTGGCGGATCAGGCGAACCTGACAAAAGGTCCCCCTGGCAACAGCCATCAAATGTTCCTCTAAGGACAGCTGCATATCCAGGAGGACACCCAGATTGCGCGCCCTCTCCACAGGGGCCAAAGACTCGCCCCCGATAGTTAACGATGGAGTCAGCTGACTATATCGGGATGCCAGGAACCACAGCCACTCAGTCTTGGAAGGGTTGAGCTTGAGCTTGTTCCTCCCCACCCAGTTCCATACAGCCTCCAGGCACTGGGCCATCACTTCAAGGGCATCGCTGGGGTGGCCTGGGGTGGAGATGTACAGCTGGGTGTCATCAGCGTACTGGTGGTATCATCCTTCCAAACAATTACAGACAGTATTTCGATCAGTTAAAATCATTCCGTGCTCTCAAAATTTTCAAAATCTCATTATATGGCAAATGTTCTTTCCTTTAACAAAAAAACAAGTGTTTAAACATTTTATCCAAATTTCATTTCATTTCATATATAATATTTCATCTCCATGCTTTATTATTATGACCTGAATATGAACTAGCAGCCATTTTCAAGCTCATAATTAGAGAAATTAAATCCAAAAACTCACAACCAATCTATAAATATCTGTTATCAATTAATCATTTTGATAAGCAATATTTAAATCACAGGAATAGGGTTTTTTCCCCTAAAGAATGGAAAAATTATCAATATTAGAAACCTAGTCATATCTTGAAATATGGCAAATACAACAAAAATATACTGTTTATGGATACACCATTCTATTTTGTACAGAAAGGAATGAAAAATCATCATGTTGCTGGAAATACAATCAAAATGACACTTTTTAAAATATATATATTTGGAAAAGTTCTCAAATCAATGTCTGTAAGTTGAGTCATGGCAACTGGACTTATTTTCTTGTTTGTTTGAGCTACTTTGCTGCCCACCCAATCAACTTCTTCAGTCCAAACAAGTGGTTAGCAGAAACTGAGTAGGTAAAGAGTTAATGGAATGTGCCAACTCCTAAAATTCTTAGGGGTATTCTAGCACCAATCTCAGGGTTTCTTCCCCAAAGTGTGTGGCAACTCAGATTCCCCTAACCAACTTGTTCAGACTAAAGAAGCTGCTTGGATGGGCAGTGAAGCATCTCAAACCAAATAAATAAGTCTAGCTGCCATGACTCAACTTCTAAACAATTCTGCCTGATGACTGAGAATCTCCATCAACATATTCTTCAATCAATGTTCTATGCTTTCTGATTGATTGCACCTCTCTCCTATGCTAATCTATTACCATATGAAAGATTTGATTTGATATGTTTTAGAAATGTACTAAAGATAAGTTCTGAAAATAAACAATTACCTATTTTAATTTGATTTTGAAACAAAGTTTAGTGTTTTCAGGTGCACACAATATTTTCAATTACACAAATCTACTACATGGGAATTGACAGTTGGACAAGGGAAATATATTCTCTGAAGTCTTATTTTGCCATTTGATTAGTTCTCCAAGAGTGGAAAGAGAGATATATGACCCAATTACTGGGTGAATTGAAGGTCTGATGTTACTTGCATCCTACAAACAAGTTGTTGATAGATGTAGAATATGCATGGATAATTGTAATGAAATATGATTATCTTTTACTGATATTGTTATATACAACATTTCATGTAGATGCATCTATATATGCATGAAAAGCCCTCATATACTGTATACAATTGATCTTAAGTCCTCATATACTGTATACAATTGATCTTTTATTGCTTTTTTGTCTTTTTTGTTAGTTTATTATTTTTCTCCCCATCCAAGCTGTTTCAATAAATAAATAAAGCAAACATCATCATCATCAACAACAAAACTGCACATATTATCTTCTCCACCTTCAGGGTTTCATCCCCAACTTTACCATTACACTAATTTTTCATTTTATTCTTTGATAGTTGTAAAGGAACAACTCAGCTTTGACTATTATTTTATATCATGGTGTATAAAGGACATCAGAGGAGAGGTGAATATACTAATTTCTATAATATTTTGCAGTATAAATTCATTTTTAAGAGCAAATTCATTTCATTTCCATTTTCCCATCAGTCTATGTGAAAATTCATAATACGTTTGTAGACATTTTCCCCAGTACAGATTTTTGAAGATTTTATGTATGTCTTTTTTATACATATTTTAAATGCATTTTTTTCATCATAAATCTATATCACAAATTCAGGGACGTTAAATGTGGTCAATTTATTCTAATTTGTCTGTGAGCTTAGTTATGAGTTTGGTCAAAATGAAAATAATAACAGATGAATTTATCCCATTCCTTTTATGGTGCAGATCTTTATTGTAATTTCTGTTGGAGTGTATGCATGAATTAGTCCAGTCATATTCTGCTCAAGGTATGAAGAAAATATTGGGGGATGGGGAAATCCAACCTTTTTTTTTTGACTCTTTAAAAATATATCTTCTGTCCATCCCATTCATCTAGGTATATTCTACCCTCTCTCTCTCATCCACTCACTATCTCTTGTCATCCACGTCTCTATTTCTGTCATTTGCAAAATATGTACAGCTTTTATCTTCTCCCTTAAGCAAACTATTCATATTTCTTAAGTTTTGTTTCTTTTCTTTTCTTTTCTTTTTTTCTTTTCTTTTTCTTTTCTATTTCAATTTTTCTTCTGATATCCATTTTTGAACTTTAGGCTTTTATGTTCCTTTCACTAAATTTTCATGCTCTGGCTCTCCATGTTTTTCTCTCCTCTCCTCTCCTCTCCTCTCCTCTCCTCTCCTCTCCTCTCCTCTCCTCTCCTCTCCTCTCCTTTTTGCCCTTATTTTCCTTCTGATATCCATTTAGGCTTTTCTAGTCTTTTCACTAAATTTGCATGTACCAGCTCTCCATTTATACATGTTCATCCTTTGTTATTCCTGAAACTGTTCACACTCTGGTTTTTGTCTTTCCCTATACAGACTCTATGTGTACTTCCTCTAGCTTTTCTCCTTCCCCTTTTAATTGTTTGGTGTGATAGAAAAGTGATGAATAAAAGTAGGTGCATATTTTCTATGAAAAGATGTACCTGTACAACATTTTGTTAATGCAGCCAGTGAACTGGATTTATATTAATCCATACATTACTAGTCCCTACGGGAGGACAAGTATAACAGAAAGAAAGAGAAAAATTGAAATAACAAGAGGATTACACAATGCTTCCGCATACACATCTAATAGATGCTGTTCGGCAAAGTGGCATGATCAATCTTTCTCTTGTTCTCTTTCTAGTCATCCATTAACTTATGAATAGGAATAGAAGAGTGGGGGTCTTGCTTTTTCATTTTTTTTCTCTTGGAAGACAAATGCCTGACATAAAGTTATGTGAATGTCAAGCTTCACACCTGGGCTTGGCAGTTAATCAGAATTCTCAGACACTTAACCCTTAATTTGGATATTGGCTAGATTTGACAGGAGGTTTTTCAGAAGCCACTCCACTCAGTTAAAATCTTGTCTTGTGACACTTAAAATCTTGCTGCAATAGTGGAGCCTCCAATACAAGAGTTGATTGCTCGCTTCCTGGAATAACTACAAAACCATGATGGATTCAAGAAGAGCTGCAAAGAGGAACTGAGTCTGAGTGAAGACTCTTCCTACTGTGAGCATGAAGGATAGTTCACATAAAAAGAAAAAAATAGCACATAATCTGCAGAAATAGGAGAAAAATACCCCGTTTGCTTTTACATTTTCAAAAGTGATTTTTTCCCCCCCTGGGAGACAAATGCTAGTCAGAATTGTCCCCTTCCTAATCTTCTATGGATCTACTATATGTAAAAATCTAAATCCGCTTTCCATAGGATTCATTGCAAACTTTCTTTTATATCCATACGAAAAATTTTTAGCTTTTCTCAAGATTATTAACAACTTGGCTAGTACTTCTTGGAAAGCTGTAGTGATTCAGAGCTCTGAGGTTTTCAGAAGAAATGGAAGAGAAAAATCGACTCTCTAGCAATGAGGAGATTCTAAAAGTAAGAACAACTTACTTGCAATGTTTTATCCTTCAACTGCAACTCTTTGAATCAATTTGTACTCAAATAATTTATTAGGTCAGAATGGGGAAAAAAATTCTTTAGATTGAAATTACTAAATGGTTCCTTAAAAAACACCACGATTTGGAGTACAAACCCCAATCAGTTCTACTGTTCCGGCATAGATAGCTTTCTGCTTAGATACTGATTCACAACCCATTATAATTACAAATTATTTTATCGATTTACATGTCTCCAGTCAGGTTGTGTTTTAATTTTTGTAGTATAGGGCACCAGCTAATTAGACAGTTATTGATTTTGTTTATAGATGGCTCATAGGTTGGCCTCAATCCCTGACCATGATCTTTTAAGCTAATAATTCTGCTGCACATGCATGTTAGACTGATGGATGGTTTATGGACAAAACTCAAAATGTTTATTAGTATTATTAGACTTAATTAAGATCTTAGAAATAATGACTTGTGAATGGTCTATAGTCTTTCTGGTAATGGCAAAAATTCAAGGGAAGATTGCTCTGAGTGATCCCCAGCATAAGGTATGGTTCCTCTGACCACATCCTGTAGCTATTGCTGCTGCTGCTACTACTACAGAGGAATTATTGAGTCTGTCATCTGCACCTCTATAACTGTCTGGTTTGGTTGTGCAACCCAACAAGACAGACACATACTTCAAAGGATAATTAGAACTGCAGAAAAAACAATTGCTACCAACCTGCCTTCCATTGATGACCTGTATACTGCACAAGTCAAAAAGAGGGCTGTGAAAATATTTACAGACCCCTCACATCCTGGACATAAACTGTTTCAACTCCTACCATCAAAATGACGCTATAGAGCACTGCACACCAGAACAACTAGACACAAGAACAGTTTTTTCCCCGAACTCTGTCACTCTGCTATATAAATAATTCCCTCAGCACTGTCAAACTAGTTACTAAGTCTGCATTACTATTAATCTTCTTATCATTCCTATCACCCATCTCCTCCCACTTATGACTGTATGACTGTACCCTTGTTGCTGGTATCCTTAAGGTTTATATTGACTGTTTCCTAGTATGATTTGATTGCTTATTTGTTCCCTATACCTATCATTAAGTGTTGTACCTTATGAGTCTTGACGAATGAATCTTTTCTTTTATGTACACTGAGAACATATGCACTAAAGACAAATTCCTTGTGTGTCCAATCACACTTGGCCAATAAAGAATTCTATTCTATTCTATTCTATTCTATTCTATTCTATTCTATTCTATTCTATTCTATTCTATAGAGCTTCCAGGTTGAAAGGATTGAATGGTGACATCATCATTGCCTGGGGACACCCAGTGGGGGTTCCTTTCATGTCTTCATTAAGTTGCCTGCAGTAGTTGCCCATTTATCTACTCAGGGTGGAGTGTGTGACAGGAGCTCATACCATCCCACAGCAGCAACTAGGCCTTGAACATGAGCCTGCCAATTGTCAGCTCAACAACCTAACCTCATGACCCACTGTGCTCCCTGTAGCAATGACTGTAACCTATAGATAATGTTGTGACTCTGGCTCCCGAACCTGTCCTCACGGAGGAAGATGACTCTGAAAGTGATGGGGAGGAACTGACAAGGCCTCCCTTTCCAGGACCCTCCTTTCTGGAAACACCTCAGGTTCCAGCTGAAGGCCAGGAGGAAGGCATGTTGGAGCACCCACTAATAGGGAGTGATGACAATCAATCTTGGATTGATCCCAGGCAGCATCAGAGGGAGAGGTATGCTCAGCAAAGGAAGAGGTGGGGAAGGGCCAGAGATTGCTGAGTCACTGAGCCATGCCCCACAGGGGATAAAAGTGGGTGGAGTTGCTCTGCAGGCTCTGTGACGGACAAAAACTGCATATTGTGAGCTTCGGATGGGATATTTTTCGGAATTAAGGCTTGGACTTTGTGAATGACTTCTGACTACTCTTTGAACTCTTGGTTGCCCCAGCAACGGAATACAGATATGCTGACTCCTGTTTCTAGAGGTGATAAGAAACTTGGCAGGCATTCGGAAAGTAGCTGCCAGAACCTTTATCTGCCAAAGGGATTCAGGTCGGCTTGTAAAAATAAATTACTGATAGGCGTCTTTTGCTCATGTGTCTGCCTATGTGAGGTGGGGTAGGGGTGGGGGCAGAACAGATAAACAGAAGAGTTACTTGAAACACTTGCCTAGGAACTAAGTCCATTATACCAATTTTCAGCTCACACTTCTTCCATTCCAAATTTGGGATCTAATCACTGGGTTGAATCTTTACCAATTCCATCTTTCCTCTAAAATTCTTAGAATCATTGTATGTACTGTTTTCAGCAGCACATTGGGACACAAAAGGAAAGGATAATTTGGCCCGACCTTTCTTTTCTATCTGTAGCTTCATTCAGTTCATGGAATTGTACTCTGCATGATTCTGCCTGCAACCTATTACCTCATCAGTTGGTTGTTTCTCTTTGTTTAGTGGTGTTTATGATCTCAATGGCTCTCCTGAGCCATGAGAACCTTAGGATTGTTATGGTATTTTTATGTCTTCAGACCTAAACCTCTCTAGAAGTTAGTGAAATTGAGAGAAAGATGTAAGCACACTTTTGCAGTTCTTTTTTTTTTTAAGTAATAATACTAAACAGAAAACCACATGCATGTCTTACCTCTTTACTTCTGAGCAAACCATCTTGCCATACACATGCTTTGTTCATGCAATACATTCTTGCATTGAATTGAACATACATACAGCCTGTCTCTTCTATCATTAGCTGGAAACCTGATAACCTTTCTAAATAAGTGTTATATACTAAGAAAGACTGTCTATTATAGAAAATCATCTGTATCTGTGGAGACCAACTCTTCATTGTTATTTCCAGCATAATTTGGAGAACCAAGAATTCACTGTTCTTCCCATATTGAATCAACAAGGGTATAGTACTTCAACAGGCTAATAATCCCTTGTCAATATTCTGATTTTTCCTGGAGTTTTTCCAGCTTCTAACTAAAATATGTTAGTGCATATTCACATGTAACATGGTATATCAAAGTCACCATCCTGCAAATGTTGAGGAATTATTTTTCCCAAGTCATGAAAAATTATGGAAAGTGCTATGTTGAGATCTATTGTACATTGGTAAGTTTGAATGCTGGTTTCAGCACAATGTGAGAATGAGTGGAATGAGAACATATTGCAATGTGCATGTGGAATAGAGACTGAGATAAATGCATTAGGGAAAAAAAATCACAAACTATAAGTAGAGGTTTATGAAGAACAGAAAATAAATGTGAGTGAATAAGATATTAGTTATCAATTATTAATTATGTACATAAACTGCCTCATGGGAAAGATCTGTTTGAAATCCTGAACTGACTTTCTTGTACAGAATAAAATGAAATAAATGTTCATTTTCATTTGGTTTCTTTTAAGTTAGGGGCAGGAGATCATGCAGATTGTTCTGTTCGAGGAAGGCCCATCTGCTGTTTTGCCTTATTTACCTTTTCAATTTGCTTTAATGCAGGAACCAAAACAAATCTTTGTTCTTTTTCATTTTTATGACTTTTACATGTTTGTAAATCTCAGTCCGATTAACCTATAGTTCTGTCAAAATAAACTTTTAACAAACACTAGTTTGGGTAAGAACAATCTATGATATGCCAAATCATCTATTTATGGTAGCCCACAGTTAGCTCAAAATAAGAGTCCTCCTTACTTAAAATCAGAGGTATATAACAAATTAAGCTCTCTAAGAGCTCATGCAGATCTCTCCCATCAACCTGCTCTTTCAGTATTTAATATCAATTAAAGAGCTAGCGGCTACATTTGAACAAGCACACAAGTTCTAGTGACCAGGTCTTGCACAAACCAGAAAAGTGGTAGTTTGGTAATTTTCTTGGGACAGAACAGTGTCTACAGGTTGCACTAGTTCTTCGTGGCAAAATAAAATAAAATAAAAAATCCACATGACCGCTAAGTGGGAGTAAAGAGAATATTCTGTATCTCTTTGGCATCACCTAATGGTGGCTTTAATTAGTACACATTGATTAAATGTGATTTAGGGTAGCAGATTTTGTTGCTGCCACCTGTTCTGTCCCCGTCTCTCACACACACAGACAGACAGCCGGGGGTTAAATAAACTGGCAGACAACCAATTCTTCCGATAAGACGCTTGGCAGCAACCCAGTAGCTGCTTGCCAAGAACTTTTACTCAATAAACAAAATACCCACAGTCAAGAATTGTCCAGTTCGTAAAATAAATCCAAGGCTGATAATGTTGTTTCCAAAGATGCAATGTGACTCGATAGTAGTTAGTTTTGTCCGCCACAGAGTCTGAATGGCCACCTCACCCCCTTTTATACCCTGTGGGGTGTGATCCAGTGACTCAGCCTAATCTCTGGCACACCTTTCTTCTGTTGCGCGCGCTTATCTCTGCAATGCTGCCAAGGATCCAGCCAAGACTCATTACCCTCATCACTGTCCACCTGTGGCTGTGTGGACATGCTTGGCCCCGGCCCTATCTCTTGCCCTTCAGTGGACACCAAAGGCATTGCCAGAGAGGAGGGTCCTGGAGAGGGAGACCTTGCCAACTCCTCTCCTTCACTCTCGGAGTCCTCTCCTGCCGATGACACAGGTTCAGGTAATGGAGCCACAACACCTCCCTAGAAAATGCCTAGGTTCCATATCCCTGCATTTTGCCACTACAATAGATCCCATACACTTTTTTAAAAAGCTTGAAAACCTTGCAAGCCCCAAGGCAGCCACCATTCTTCCCCTGGCTATATTTATGCAACTGCTGAAGATGATGTGCCTTAGCTACATTGCAAAATCTGGTTGTCATGTTTATTTTGTCAAGATTGTGGCAGGCACAATCTATGACTGCTTAACAAGTCATCCATGCTAGCTATAGAAGTAGAATATTTTGGCACAATCTCAGCTGGTGTATGTTAATGCCAGGTCTGTTGTTAATAAGGCTCCCCTCGTGCGAGATCTGATCAACGAGGGGGGTGCAGACCTAGCTTGTATCAGTGAGACATGGTTGGGTCTGGAGGGAGGGGTTCCTCTCTCTGATTTATGTCCACCTGGTTTCTGTGTACTACACCAGCCGCGACTCCATGGAAGGGGTGGTGGGGTGGTGGTTGTTATTAGGAAAGGTCTTAGACCTAGGGAGGTCACTGTCCCTCAGATAGGTGGGTGTGAATCACTTCTGTTGAAGTGGGACCCTGGAGTGCAGTTGGCTCTGTTGATTATGTACCTGTCTCCCAGCTGCGTGTCTTCAGTCCTGCCTGCACTGCTCGAAGTCTTAGCCGAACTGACGGTTGAGCTCCCCAACCTGATGGTTGTGGGAGATTTTAACCTTCCGTCAACCGGTGAGACATCTGAGTTGATTCGGGAGTTCATGGCCTCCATGACGGCCATGGACCTGACTCAAGTTGTACAGGGCCCAACGCACAGTGGTGGGCAGACACTTGACCTGATTTTTATCTCTGGGCAGTGGATAAATGCTCGGGGTAGGGGTGAATATTCCATTCAGCCCCTGTCATGGACCGACCATTTGCTCCTTAAACTAGACTTAAACTAGACTTTCCATCTATCAACCCCCACCGCTGGGAGGCAGGACTGACTTGTTGGTTCTGCCCCAGGTGCTGATGGACCCTGACAGGTTCCTGACGGAGCTTGGGACATTTCCCACTGACCTATCCCATGATTCGCCAGAGGCCTTGGTGGATGCCTGGGAACAGGCTGCCACTGGGGCACTGGATCAAATTGCCCCTTTGCAGCCTCTCCTCCGACAGGGATCCCGGGCAGCTCCATGGTTCTCCATGGAGCTGTGGGAGATGAAGCATCGGAAGAGACTCCTAGAGTGCTGTTGGAGATCTTCCCGTTCCGAACCTGATCGAACACAGTTAAGAACCCATATTAGGTCTTACCTTGTGGTGATGGAAGTGGTGAAATGTGACTATTTTGCTGCTCTCATTGCACCTGCAGAAAACCGCCCAGCAGCCTGAGAGAGAGTGACCCGCTCTCTTCTCAATCAGGGAGCGAGGGAGGACCCCTTACAAGGAAGTGCTGAGGACTTTGCACAATTTCTGCAAGACCGGACGGGTTTAGACTCTGACTGGGCAGGATCTGACGAGGAGGTGGGAGCAAGTCTTGAAGGTAACATCTGGGTTGACTTTGACCCTGTTTCCATAGATGAAGTAGACAGGATTGTGGGTAGATTGGGGGCCTCCACATGTTTGTTGGACCCAGGTCCTCCTGGCTTGTTGCGGCAACCAGAGAGGTGACTGGAGACTGGATCCAGGTGATTATCAATGGTTCATTGAGGGATGGGATCTTCCCCGCCACACTTAAGGAGGCGGTGGTTTGTCCCCTTCTCAAGAAGCCTGCTCTGGATCCGGCGTCCTTGAACAACTTTTGTCCTGTCTCCAACCTTCGCTTCATAGCGAAGGCTGTTGAGTCTGTGGTGGCATACCAACTTCCACAATTCCTGGAGGAAACAGATTATCTAGACTCGTACCAATCAGGTTTCAGGCGCGGACACAGCATGGAAACAGCATTGGTCGCCCTGGTGAATGATCTCTGGTGGGCCCGGGATGGGGGTTATTCCTCCATTCTGGTGCTACTTGACCTCTCAGTGGCTTTTGATACCATCGACCATGGTATCTTACTGCGACGGCTCCAGGGATTGGGGATGGGGGGCACTGTTTTACAGTGGTTCTCCTCCTACCTCTCGGGCCGTACGCAGTTTGTTTGGGCGGGGGGGGGGATCAGAGATCCTCTCTGAGGCCCCTCACTTGTGGGGTGCCACAGGGGTCAGTTTTCTACCCCTGCTCTTTAACATCTACATGAAGCCACTGGGTGAGATTATTCACAGTTTTGGGGTGAGGTATCATCAGTATGCTGCTGATACCCAGTTGTACATCTCTACCCCAGATCAACCCAGGGATGCCCTTTCCGTGATGTCTAAGTGCCTGGAGGCGGTAAGGATCTGGATGGGCAGGAACAGGCTCAGACTCAACCCCTCCAAGACTGAGTGGCTGTGGATGCCAGCATCTCATGATCTAGTATCCCTATCACTTCGGATGGGGAGGAGTTGCTTACTCCCTCTGAAAGGGTTCGTAATCTTGGTGTCCTCCTTGATTCACAGCTGTCCTTGGTGGATCATCTGATGGCCGTGACAAGGGGGGCTTTTGCACAGGGTTACCTGGTGCACCAGTTGCGCCCTTTCCTAGATCTGTAGGTCAATAACATCTGTTCCTTACCCTTGTATTTCGCACATATGCTGCCTAATATTTTCTGTTATACAAATCCTTATGTTCTCAATGAAAGCTTTTTAGGACTTCTATATAAGCCAGGGGGAAACAATATTATCTAGTTTCATAATTGCTTTGTAGTCCCATAAAACCACAGATAAATAGAATTATGCTGAGGCGGGGAGGGGAGAAGAGGAGAGAGGAATAGAGGAGAGGAGAGACGCTTTTGTAGAAAGAATAAATGTTCTTAATCTTAGATAACAGAGATTATAAATGTAGCAAGTTCCTGTCTCTGAAAATGAAATAATCAGAATCATTTGGTCCTATGATTTAGTGAATTCTCCTAATGATGTTAAAATGGTTTATTTTGGCTTAAGAAGCCCTTTGTTAGACTGAATCTAAGGTTTGCCTGTGTTTGAGTGAATTGAGAGTGGTTTTATGCACACAGATGCATTTTTTGAAGTCATTTCTATACTTTGCTAAAATAATTTGTGAAAGAATACTTCTGCAAATCCATCTTGGGTTTTTTTTTTGTTATCTTGGTAAATTGTGATTATAACGTTTGCAGCTGCCGAGGTTACTATTATGACCAAACCATTTGCATTGTGTATGGTTCAGGATTAGGCTGACAGTAAAATCCACATTCCAAGGTATCAGTCAAAATGTTTAATTTAATGTAAATTGTTTAGTATGGAATTTGAATCCAATTTTTTTCAAATTAAGGAATGTCTGCTTCTCCAGAGCTTTGTTACTAACAGTTTATCTTTAAATCTATTATGATTCTTGTTTATTGAAATCATGAAAATAAGTTATGGAAATGGTCATTGTCTCATATGGCTACCAATTGTGAGAAGAACGGTACAAATTTTAGCATTCAAATCATAAAGCAACAAAGAACAAATACAAATAGCTGCATGACAATAATAAATTCATCAACTGTTTTCTTTTTTCCTGAAGGCTGTCTGAAAGAGCAAGGTTTTTTTTTAGCACACAAATGTATTTTCCAGAAATATGAGTGACAGCTTGCTAATACATACTGAAATGCATAAACTTTACTTTTGTATAGTTCAGGAAGTCTAGAATTGGGGGGTGGGGTATTTTTTGGAATAACGTTATTAAATTTTAAAATAAAGAGATTAAAAACCAATAACTAATAATAATTGTTGTTAGTAAAAAATAATAGAGATGCAAAGCATAAAAGAACAAAGCCAAAAGTGCAGGAAAAAAAAAGAAATACAAAGGAATGATTTGAATTTTATTTTATATAGATATAAGTATACATTTATATTGAGCTCTAGGTTTATAATGTGATTTTCTTTCTTTCTATTATCCACTATTTTTTCTAATCCATATATCATAATTTCATTTTTTTTCATGCAGAAAGTCCAGAAGGTGATTCCAATCAGCATTAAAATTAATCAATGTCTTTTCTCTAATTAAAGCTGTCAGTTTTGCTATCTCAGTCAGTTCCATCAATTTCACCATCTATTCTTCAATTGTGGGTAATATCAAATCTTTCCACTCTGATGCATATATATATATATATATATATATATATATATATATATATATATATATATATATATATGTGTGTGTGTGTGTGTGTGTGTGTGTGTGTGTGTGTGTGTGTGTGTGTGTTTTTCTTCTAGCCAGGTTTTCCCTACGTAGCCAAGGATTTTTGTAGCTCCAGCTCAGTAGAATCTCATCTACTCGGTTCTGGGCTTTTTTCCTTTCTAACACCTAGCAAGCTCTGACTGCTAGGTGGGAGACCTAAATAGATCCATTTCTAGCTCGTTAGCTGTCGTCAGTAGGCCACACCCACCTCCTCCCTGTAAAGGCATAGTATCAATTTTCTTACTTCTTCGTAGGGTCTATGTGTGTTTTTCTTCTAGCCAGGTTTTCCCTACGTAGCCAAGGATTTTTGTAGCTCCAGCTCAGTAGAATCTCATCTACTCGGTTCTGGGCTTTTTTTTTCCTTTCTAACACCTAGCAAGCTCTGACTGCTAGGTGGGAGACCTAAATAGATCCATTTCTAGCTCGTTAGCTGTCGTCAGTAGGCCACATCCACCTCCTCCCTGTAAAAGCATAGTATCAATTTTCTTACTTCTTCGTAGGGTCTATGTGTGTTTTTCTTCTAGCCAGGTTTTCCCTATGTAGCCAAGGATTTTTGTAGCTCCAGCTCAGTAGAATCTCATCTACTCGGTTCTGGGCTTTTTTCCTTTCTAACACCTAGCAAGCTCTGACAGAGCTTGGCTACGTAGGGAAAACCTGGCTAGAAGAAAAACACACATAGACCCTACGAAGAAGTAAGAAAATTGATACTATGCCTTTACAGGGAGGAGGTGGGTGTGGCCTACTGACGACAGCTAACGAGCTAGAAATGGATCTATTTAGGTCTCCCACCTAGCAGTCAGAGCTTGCTAGGTGTTAGAAAGGAAAAAAGCCCAGAACCGAGTAGATGAGATTCTACTGAGCTGGAGCTACAAAAATCCTTGGCTACGTAGGGAAAACCTGGCTAGAAGAAAAACACACATAGACCCTACGAAGAAGTAAGAAAATTGATCTATCTATCTATCTATCTATCTATCTATCTATCTATCTATCTATCTATCTATCTATCTTGCTGCTCTTATCTTATATAACAATAAAGTTCCATACGGTTGTTCTTGCTGTTTGTCCATCAGTCCCAAAAGAAATCCATGTTTTGGCTTCAATTGTACATTAATCTTTAGAATTTCCAAATTAACGCACCTGTTTAAAACCAAAGAAGTCTAGAATTGTTAAAAATTCATTTCCTCTGATATGTAGGATTATAACAGCTATTTGAATAAATAAGAAGCAACAGTCAAAATAACCAATAAAATTCTGCCACAATAAAAGTATAAAAATGAGAGAAGAGAGCGTAGGTTCTAGAAATTACCATTTCTGAACAAATGATTTTTTTTTTCATTCAGTCGATTTTTTACTGAGTTCTGGAATTGTATTAAGTTTTGTTATATTGTTCTGTTGGAGTTTTGCAAAAATACGGGCCAGAGAACTGGCATGAAATTATGCTAACAACTGTTTGAATGTGAATACAAAAAAATTAAAAGCAATTGAATGGTAGCCTTGGCTTATTTAATCTCCAGGCTTCCTGGAAGCGAAGGGCTAATACTTGAATCATTGCAGAATGTTTATAATAATGTATTTTAATAAGAACTACTGATGATTGAACTCAATCCATTGTTAACTTGGCATTGAAAACAAGGAAAACAAAGGAGCTTTCTAGGTTGGAAATATTATTTTGAAAATGACATCTATGCACAGAATTGTTATTGCATGCAGCATGATGCAACTCGAGTGTATGTGCATTGGAATATACTGAAGTGAAAGGCTCAGTTCCAGTAGTCCCTTATATTTGTGCATTTTTTCAAACACTGAAGACTCCTATGCCATTTAGAAAAATGAAGGGATAAATACAACCTAACAATGTCAAGAAAAATACCCACTTAGGTTATTTTTGTTGTTGTTGTTGCTAAGTGTCAGAAAGCACCTATGATTTTTGGGAGCATGATTTTCCTTTGGTACTCATGAATATAATTGCATTGTTTTGATCCTGCAGTTCTTAGCATCATTTTCCTTTATTGAATGTCACATTCTCTGCCAGGTTGATTTTCTGCTGGGGACATTATTGTTCTGTCAATGTGAATAATTATATTCATGTTTGATTTGATGTGATCTCCTGTCTATTGAGGGGAAAGTTCAAATGCCTGAGTATGTTAGAAGGAGAGACTGGAAAAAGAAGAACCTGACTTCACATATCCACCATTAGGCTTTGTGTTTATATTTTGTGTTAGATATTCGCGGACACGACGCCTGCGCAACCGGCTCTGTTGCCAGGCGTCGAGGATTGGCTAGGACGCGAGCAGCTGCGAGAGCGGGAGAATAGCTGCCGATGATTGGTTAGTGTGTTTTCTCTGTTAACTATTTAAGGAGCTGTCAGGCGAGTTGTTATTGCTTGCGTTACGAGTACTTGTTAGATCTGTTCTTTGAATAAAGTTGGGGTTTAACAAACAACCTAGCCTCCAACGTGTTTACCCACTGGACACAACATTTTCCCCTTTCATGGTTATAACATTTGCAATTTTTCAGCCTTTGGTTAGAGTCTGGGAGGATTCCCACCCCTTATTTTAACACTGAAAAATGAATGTGCAGGCAAAAATGAGACTAATGAGTGCTATGATTTTCTGATTAAAATTTAATAGATCAATCTAGGGCAGAGGTTCCTAACCTTTCTGGGTTGGTGGCCCAAGACCAGGGGGAGGAAGGAAAGAGGGGATTATTTTGTGGGATGGGCAAGCACATGTGTGGATGCTTCCACATGCATGATCGCCCACAATGTTTGCGGCAACGCTTGTGCGAGTGGGGGCGTAAGTGCCTGCAACGAGGTTCATGTGAATGGGGCCAGGACGAGGTTCACATGAATGGGGCCGCAATGAGTGGGGAGCACCTGTGATGATGCTTGCATGAATGAGGCCATGAGTGGCTGCAACGGTGATCGCAGAAGTGGAGCTATGTGTGAGGCCGACCACTCACGCAGCCCAGTGTTGATTATCCATGGCCCAGTAGAGGACTTCGGCCCACAGGTTGGGGATCCCTGATCCAGGGATATTAAATTTAGGGTGGTTAAAATTAAATATAGGGTGGTCAACTGTTCTGTATGATATGTGACATTCTGGGACCAGTTTGCCTTGCCAAGTTTCAGTTCTCAAATTTCTTCTGCCTTCATAAACTTTCCTATATTTAGGAAAACAAGGCAACACCATGGAAAAAATCGGAATATCTAATATCAAATTATATAGGCAATTCTATCTGCAAAATAATCTATACAGAGGATTAGAAGTAGAACTTCCACAAAAATAAAAGGTAAGATTTCAGTGAAAGTTCCTATGTGAATCTGTTTTGGATTAATGTCATATGTAATCCTTTATTATTCCATTCCATGAGGATTATTATTATTTTTTTTTTGCAAATTATTTTTTAAAGAATTCCCCCTTTGTTTTTATACATAATGTCCTCTAATATTTTGTTTGCATATTGATGTAATTTTCAGGAAACCAGCTTTGCACTGACATTTCCTAATACCTTTAACACGATTAATTCTAAATGATTTTGGTACATAACTATTACAAATTATCCCAATTCAGATGAAACTGAGAAGGGCATTCAAAATAGATTTGACACCCCTAGAAACTACCTCTCACTAACTTTGCCTATACCTTTTATTACAAAGGAGGCTTTAATTTTCCTACACTATCTTTTTTCTCTATTATCCAGGTATGATACACGATTCCCAGTAATATTATGAGATCACAATATGATATCACAGATGACATGGACTATTGTAGCCAATCAGAAACTAAGGTCTTATGATGGTAACCGAGTACACTGAAATCTTAACAGCGAAAGGCTCAAAACAGTGTAAAATTGTACTGAAACAAAATAGGATACTTGGTATAAAAACATAATTTATCTGATTTCCTGATCAAATGGGGATTTTTCAAAGTGAATATTTAAATCAGAATATTTGGCGCCTACTAAGCCATAGAAACATATGGTTGTAGTCAGTGACAAAAATCAACACATTTCAAGCTGCAGATGAATTGTATTTAAAAGATACAGACGGTGCTCAAGAAAATAAAAGAAGCACTTTAACTTCATCCTGTATAGTTGATTGCTTTTATTATGTTGTTAATATCTAATATCTTTTAAAATAATTCATTCCTTTATTCGTAGTTTCTAGTTAGCTTATCCATCTCTGTTGAAAGGGTAGTTGCCAAAAACTTCTGCTTTGTGGTGAAAGGGCCATTATCTATGTGCTTGAGCATACAATAAAAAAAATTCAGAATTTTCTTGGAATAATTTTGGATGACTACTCCAGGAGATAGCTAGTGAAGTGTTTTTTAAGCTCAGCAAGTTATGATGTCTGGATTTCAACTTCTAGCATTTCTCAGCCAGCATTTCAAAAACATTGGTTTAGCACTAACCACTGTCCTCTTTTAAAACAATGGCCTCAAAGCCCCAATCAGACTCAATTATGAATGTACAACAGCACTTCAAAACTAAAAGCAGACTGGACTTCCGGTGGCACCGCAGGCGCCGAAGACGCTCCTTTTGTGAGCGCCAGCCCCGCGATCTCGTAAAGCTGCTAGAACAGTGCAAGTCAGCTGTCTGGCGGTTTGGAAACTTTCTCCCTGGAAAAAGCGGAGGAAGAGAGCAGACGGGCGTAGGTAGAGCTCCCCAAGAAGCCCCAGGAACAATTCTGGGGCTCGAAGGGTGAGAGCTCCCTGGAAGCCCGACAGAATTCTGGATCCAGGATGTTTCTGCTTTAAGCAGAAGAAGATGCCATGACCACCACTGCAAACAACGCTTGGAATAAACATCATTCGGAAGCAGGCTGAGCAAACTCAGGAGAGATCAGATTTGTAAGTACAGAACTTTAACTCCAAATGTGTATTACTTCCTTCTGACTCATTAAGGGGAGAAAGTGAAACCAAGATGGCAATTGAGCTTTAATGGGGCGTGAAAGTTAAAGAGGAAAGTTTTGTTTAGCACTGGTAGCCCCTGTTCAAAATTAGAGATTTTTGCTTCAAAAAAAAAAAAAAAAAGGGGGGAAGGAGGAGGGAAGTGGGGGAAGAGGGATGGGAAAATTGTTGTAATACTTGTTAAAACTTTTTAATAATAATAATAATAATAATAATAATAATAATAATAATAATAATAATAAAAAAAAAACAGACTGGTCTAAAATGATACCTTGAAGACATAATGGAGAAAATAGCTGTCCCTGCATTTTCTGGTTGCTACCAAAATCTACACTTCTCGCTCCTTCATCTGAAGGACCAGTTTCCAGAATAGTTGTCAGAAGAAATTAGTATTTTCTAGCCAACAAATGTAAATAGAAATGAAGTTGGGTCATCTTTATTGAGGCACCAACAAATTTGATGGGGATTTCAACAAAGGAGAGTTTAGATTTCACAAAATATTATGAAGGGTTGCAAAAAGAGAAATGACATGCAAAGAAGTCTTGTCATTTTATAAATAGTCCAGCTAATGCCAATGCTATTGACAGCCATATCAATGCAATAATATTTATTTTTTTAAAAAATAAAAATGGCATGCCAGGTCCTGGCAGGAGTGTAAAAATGTTGAGAAGTTTGTGAGGTTTTTTTTACACCTGCCTCTGTATTAATTTTATTTTTATTTAAATGTATACATGCTGCTTGAACAATGTTAAAGTTTTAATGAAAATCTTTGGAAATTGGATTTTTCCCTCAGGTATCATGGAGAGGCATGCATTTCTATGCATGTGCATAGGAACATGGACACATGCAGACTTTTACCTTTGTGTTCTCTTTTAAGACTTTGGCACTAAAGCTGACAAATGAGAATCAAATGGAGTATGCAAAATGATGCTGCCAAAGGTTTTCCTCTGCCTACCTTCTGAATTGTGATTTATTTCGGTAATACATCATGTTACTTATTCCCCAACCGCCATCCTTGCAAGATTTTATTTAGCATTCTCACGAATAATATCAATTGACGTTCTACTTTGAGTACTAAATAGTAGTAAATTAGCAAAATAAACCAAATCTACAGAACTCATCTATCCCCAAATTTGATTAGGGCCACTTGTGTAGCGCCAAGCCATTTCCTACAGATGAACCTCATTTATTACACAAACAGCTTTCTGGGTCTTCGGTAGTATACCGCAAATTGTTATGCATAGTATTTGCCAGGATTTTAATGAAACACTTAAAAGTGACTCCTTTATATCTCAATCATTAGAGTGTTTTACGCTTCTGAAATGCTGTTTCCAGCCACTCTGTCAGCTTGGTCTGAATCATTAGGTTGAGCTAAGCATTTATTTATTTCTACAGCATTACTCTGTTTTGGAAAAATTAGGATGGGGAGAAGCAACTTTAAGCACTTATTGGCCCCAAAATTATCATCCATCATAGCCATGTATTCGATACTTCCTTATTATCCTTCCTCTCCATCATTACAAAATCTATTTCTCAACCATGAAAGTTGAAGAGATTCCTAGGATGGCATTTAATTTATTTTATAAATAAAATATTTCAGTCCGTGGACTGCCAAACTTTATGACACATCTTTCTTGTGATCTGCTTTTCATCAGATTCTTGTTTGGAGCCTGGCAAATCATCCATCCTTTCCCCCCCAACCTTTTTTTTTTTTTGCTGTTGTTCTTGTTTTACCGTTCTCCTTCTCCTTTTGATGAGAAGCGAAAGATTAAAAGAACAAGCCTCCTATGACAAGTAATTTATAAGACTATTTGTTTCAGCTGGAGAACCCTAATGTGTATTACAGCTTTTTAATGACACTTTGAACAACTGATTTGGATTGAGACATATGTCCTTGCTGGTGAAAATGGAGCGGAGGTTAAAAATGGCTTAAAAGAAAGTTTGCAAGGTATGTTGGGAATAAAAAAGGAACAGAACATGGAGTGGTAAATGTTGTGTCGGCGCATTACCATAGCGATGGAAATGCCTGCACCTGATTGGTTGGGACAGGGTTATGCTAAGTGCGGGAGTTACTCGTTTCCTGATTGGTTAATACTGTTCTGTTTGCCAAGTATAAAAAAGGCCAACTGTCAGATAGACTGACAGTTCAGTGTTCTACTGTTTTTGCTGTTCCCTGAAATAAACCGATGTTACGTTGACATCCTCGCCTCAGTTAATGACTATAATCCAAACACAACAAGTGGCGACGAGGATGGGATATTGAGGCGACGGAAGAAGTGAATGTTATTCTGAGCGGCCGCACTGAGGTAAAGTAAAATACAAACGAACCTGACAGGAATATGGCCTCTCCTACGTTCGCCCCATTTAACGCAGCTGCAGAGACGTGGCAGGCATACGAGGAAAGATTTGAGTGTTACTTAGAAGCGAATGAATTCACTGAACTTTCAAGCAGCTGAAAGCGTGCTCATTTTCTAAATGCTTGTGGGCCAGAAGTATTCGCAACGGCAAGGGCATTAGTCGCTCCTCTTCCAGTACACACGGTTTCCTGGGAGGTATTATGAGAGAAACTGAGGAATCATTACTCACCAGTTCCCTCCCGTATAGCCTGCCGTTTTAACCTGAGACAGATAGTGCAAGAGGAAGGAGAGTCCATAAACCAATACATGGCTCGCCTCCGAACGGCAGCTTTGGACTGTGAGTTCAGGGACTTGGATGATGCCCTTGTAGAACAATTAGTTTGTGGCATCAGGGACATCCGACTTCAAAGGAGGCTGCTAGCAAGGAAGGATTTGGACCTTCCAACGGCACTTGAGGAGGCCCAAGCTGCCGAGATGTCCCATAAGTCCGCAACGGATATAAGAAAATTTCAACCACATGCTGGTTTAGTCACTGTTGTTCATTATGAGGACGAGGCTACGGATGAGGAAAATGAGGGGGATGTCAGTCATTTAAAGGCATCTACAACCATAAAAAGGGGCCCAACGGGACAACCAAGATCCTCAAAATCATTTTGCCTCAGTTGCGGTGAAAATCACATTAGGGCGAATTGCCGTTTCCGATCTGCCACATGTCGCCGATGTGGGAAACAGGGCCATATTGCTCGTGTCTGCCGGTCTGGTGAACAGTCCTCACAGGGTTCCAAGTACAAGCAGCCCGAATCCAAAACGTATTCCACCAGTGAAGATTGCTATGCCATCTACGGAGGCCGCAGAGTTACCGAGGTGACCACCAACAAACACAGACCTGAGATGAGCAAGCTGTTCCTGACGGTCAAGATTGAGGGAGTGGCCTGCCAGATGGAAGTCGATACCGGATCCGCTAAATCGATTGTCTCCTGGACCACCATCAAGAAGCTATTGCCCAATCTCCGCAATTGCCCCATCAAATTACGCGATTATCAGGGCAATCACATTCCTATTATAGGCCAGGGCCGATTTTTAGTTGAAAACAATAATTTTGCGGGCCGCCTCCCTTTAATTGTAGTGGGTGGTTCCCTTCCCAGCCTTCTGGGTTTAGATTGGTTCACCTCTCTGGGCCTTGGCATTTCTGGCATACACTCCATGTCGGCAGGAGATTGTGATGCTCTGTATACGGAATTCGCTGATGTCTTCAGCGGATCTTTGGGTAAATATGTTGGTTCCCCTATTTCCGTAAATTTGGACCCTCAGGTAGCTCCTATTCGCCTCAAACCGAGGCGAGTTCCCCTGGCTGTCCGCCCAAAAGTAGATGCGGAGCTGGATAAACTCATCTCCCAGGGTGTATTAGAGCCCACGGATCATTCTAAGTGGGAAACTCCAATTGTAATTCCAATCAAACCTGATGGGTCTATTCGCATTTGTGCCGATTTTAAAAGTACTCTAAATAAGGCTTTACAATCTAACCCATATCCTCTTCCCGTAGTCCAACAATTACTGCACACTCTGGGTCCTGGCTCCATTTTTGCCAAGTTAGATTTAGCTCAGGCATATCAGCAGCTCCCGGTGGATGATGCCTCTGCTGAGGCTCAGACCATCGTGACCCACCGTGGAGCTTTTAAGTGCCGGCGTCTACAATTCGGCATTAGCATCGCACCTGGCCTTTTTCAAAATTTAATGGAACGTCTGTTAATTGGGTTACCTGGAGTCGTCCCATACTTTGATGATGTTCTCATCTCCATTTCTTCTCGGAGTGAGCTCATCAAACGTGTGCGGACGGTTTTACTACGTTTCCGAAGTGCTGGACTCAAGTTGAAAAAGAACAAATGTCTCATTGGTGTGCCTAAGGTTGAGTTTTTAGGATATCTCATAGATGCCTCGGGCATTCACCCCACCCTTTCAAAGGTGGCGGCCATCAAACATGCCCCCCGTCCCCACCAGTAAATCCGAGTTACAAGCTTTTTGGGGGTTATTAAATTTCTACAGTGTATTTCTTCCCCATAAAGCTAGCGTGGCTGAGCCTCTCCATCGGCTCCTAGACCGGAACTCACCGTGGGTTTGGATCCCGGCTGAGAACCGCTCATTCCAAGCTGTAAAGGATCTGCTCATGTCCTCAGCTGTTCTGGTCCAGTACACACCAGACCTTCCCCTTACCTTGACCGCCGATGCTTCCCCATATGGCATAGGGGGTGTATTGAGCCATAAGCTTCCCGACGGTCGGGAAGCCCCCATCGCATACTATTCTAGGACATTGTCCTCCACTGAGCGACGGTATAGCCAAATTGATCGCGAAGCATTGGCCGCTGTGGCCTCTGTTAAGCGTTTTCATGACTACATATATGGCCGTCCGTTTGAACTAGTCACGGACCATAAGCCACTCTTGGGTCTATTAGCTGGGGATAGGCAAACCCCACAAATTCTGTCTCCCAGGATGTCTTGTTGGGTAGTGTTTTTGTCGGCGTATAATTACACTTTGCGCTATCGGCCGGGTAAATTGATAGCCCATGCCGACGCTTTGAGTCGCTGCCCATTACCAGTGTCCGTCCAGGACCCTGCTCCCACCTCGTCTGTCCTCCTCATTGAAGAGTTACAAACCCCTATTTCTGCGAGAGATATAGCAACTCATTCAGCTAAGGATCACACCCTTTCGCAGGTCCTTGACTGGGTAAAGAGGGGATGGCCAGATGGCCAAATTGCTGAGGTTTTCCTGCCCTTCCGATTACGAAACAGGAGTTGTCTGTCCATAGGGGTTGTTTGTTGTGGGGAAATAGGGTGGTGATTCCGGACAAATTGCAAACCCCAGTTCTAGAATGCTTGCATGAGAGCCACCCTGGTATCGTTAGGATGAAGGGCCTTAGTCGGAGTTATGTGTGGTGGCCCAAAATAGATCGAGACATTACGGCGTGGGTTACCAATTGCCAGAAATGCCAGCAGTCTAGACCTTTTGAACCAGCTTCCCCGCCCCAGGAATGGGAATCCCCGAGGGGCCCTTGGTCGCGCATTCACCTGGATTTTGCCGGGCCGTACATGGGACATACCTTTCTTGTCGTGGTAGATGCATATTCAAAATGGGTAGAGCTGGTGAGCATGACGACCACCACCACGGAGGCCCTGATCCAGGTGTTGCGCGGAATGTTTGCCACCCATGGTATTCCTGATATTTTAGTTTCGGACAATGGCCCGCAACTAATGTCTGCCACTTTCCAGCTGTTTTTAGCATCATTAGGGATTCGCCACGCCCGCATTGCACCATTCCATCCAGCGGGGAATGGCCTGTCTGAAAGGGCCGTGAGATCCACCAAGGAGGCTTTGGCCAGGCTAAGTCCAGGTGGGTGGCCAGAAAAAGTAGCAGCCTATCTGCTATCCCAACATTCGACACCGTGCCCTTCCACAAACCGAAGCCCAGCCGAAATGCTGATGGGCCGTCGTCTGAGAACAACTTTGGACAGAATGCATCCTGATTACTCGCCTAAGTTCCCCATTAAGGGTCCTGGACCATCTAGAACTTTCAAGGAGGGAAGCCCTGTCTATGCGCGGAATTATGGGGGCGAGCCGCGATGGTTACCGGGCCGGGTAATCAAAGTAACAGGTCCCTGTTCTTACAGGGTCCAGCTCGAAGACGGCCGAACGTGGCAGCGCCACGTGTATCAACTGCACAGAAGGTTGTTAGATGAACTGTTGGAGGAGGAAGGAATCTCTCCGCAGGCTTTTTCCGATGTGGCAACCCCAGATATAACAACAAGAAGACGCGCAGCCCCTCTCCATTAACCAGGGCAAACATCGATGCGGACAGCAATTCCGAAGTGGCTAGCCCACCACCAGACACACCTGAAGGAGCAGTTCCGGCCAAAGTTCCAGATGAGCTGTCATTCCAATGCCCAGCGGAGCCACGTTCCGAAGGGCAGGCCGCTGACCCCGAATTGCGACGTTTGGGACGAATACGCAGGCGTCCGGCGTACCTTGCGGACTACGCATGTGCCATCCAGGGGAAAAGAGGTGTTGTGTCGGCACGTTACCATAGCGATGGAAATGCCTGCACCTGATTGGTTGGGACAGGGTTATGCTAAGTGCGGGAGTTACTCGTTTCCTGATTGGTTAATACTGTTCTGTTTGCCAAGTATAAAAAAGGCCAACTGTCAGATAGACTGACAGTTCAGTGTTCTACTGTTTTTGCTGTTCCCTGAAATAAACCGATGTTACATTGACATCCTCGCCTCAGTTAATGACTATAATCCAAACACAACAGTAAATGTTTCTAAAAGATAATATTATCCCTAAGCTGAATTTGAGGGGAAGAATGTTCCATAAGGCAGGTACCATGGCAAAAGAGACCAAGTCTTTGGACCCACAAAATTCAAGTCCCTAGCAATGGTCCTTGTGGCATGCCTTCTTTATCTAAGAGACTATCTAATTAGGTAGTCTCTTAGATAACCTGGTCCCATGACCAGAACTCACTCTCACACCTTCAGGTTGCTTTAACAAGCCAAGATCACTTGAACCTAAAGAGCAGGTGGTTTGAGTTCACAGTCCTAAGGACCCTGCACACTTTCTCAAGTGCAACAGGTTCGAACTGTTGACAGTTAATTGGGAATATATTTTTATAGATTATCACACTTGGTTGAAAAAAAGCATTTCTAAAAATATTTTTGGAAATTTATTTTTAGCAGCTGCCTTTGCTTTTTGTTGTTCAGGCACAAAGTGTTTTGATCCATGGTTATTGCTGCTGAAAAAAGTTGAAGTCCCTCCCAGCCTTTAGGGCTGATGAATTAGATGTGATGTCTTTACCTGAAAGTAAAAGGAAGGGAAAAGTCTTTGCAAAAGTATATGAAGTATGTTCTAGAGCAGGGGACACCAACCTTTTGGACCTCAGGGACCACTAAATTCATAATTTTAAATCCCGGGGACCACCAATATGATCTGCCTAATGACCGGCTGGGTGGATGTGCCTAGGTGTCATGTGACTGGGTGGGCATGGCCAACTTGAAGTCACTCGCGTCGAGGGGCACCTCACCGGTCTCTACTCACCCGTCCCCTCCCAGCCACTCCTCACCTGCCCTCCCAGGCTCCTTAGGGCCCCAACAGGAAGCAGTTGTTGGAGTTAAGCAGCCACCACGAGAAAGAGTTGGCAAAATAGCTGGCTCAGTTCAAATTGGATCTGACCAAGAAGGAGGCGCAGCAGAAGCACCTCATTGAGGACTACAAGCATAGGCTTTCCTACAGAGAGAAGACCTGTGGGAGTGCAAGGCCAGGTACCGGCGCCTGCAGGCTCAGCGGGCTGAGATGGTCAGCCAGTTCCAGGCCATGATGCAGTCCCACTGGAACGAGGCCTTCCAGTTCTTTGTCACCAATGGTGCTTCCCTTCAGTCTTCATCCAAAGCCCCACACCAGGAGGCTGAAGCAGACCCCAAGTCGGAATTTCTGCCCCCCTCTGACTCATACCAAAATTTTCTCGCAGACCACCAGTGGTCCATAGACCACCAGTTGGTGACCGCTGGTCTAGAGCAGGAAAAAATGCCTTAGAGCTAGTAAAGTGACTTGATGTGAAGTACTGGTCCAAGGTACCTGCATGAATTAGGAAATTCATTCTGATATTTCCATTTTAATTCTCCTCCTTCTCCTCTGCCTTCCTACCCATATGTAGAAAATGCATGGTTCTATGGACTGCATGTTTTCCTACCACTGTCCTAAAATTTGTTGCGAGTGTTCATATATGCTGAGTTATAAGGCAAGAGAACTATGGGACCTGGTGTGGGGCATGCAGAAGATCTGGTTGTTACCCCAATGTGGTGGTTGGAATTAATAATCTAGATAAAAGACACTACAGAAGATACTATATGGAATATAAATATAAAGTCACTCGGGTGTTTTTTTATATATGAAAATACTTACTATTGATGGGGGCAGATGGTAATGGAAGATACTGAATATACTGTTGGAAGCTGAACCTGATGTTACCCTAACATGGGCGATAGAATTAATAATCTAATTAATAATAATTAATAATAATTAATAATAATTAATAATAGATAATAATAATTAATAATAGAAAGACGTTACAGAAGACACTATATGGATTACAAATTTAAAGTCATTTGAGGATTTTATTCATATATGGAAATATTTTTTAGTTGTGTGGTGTGGGCAGAAGAACAAAGATATTAAAAATATTATGTATGGTAGACCTGTAGGAAAATGGGTGGAGATGGGTTAGGTTACCGATTGTTTAGTTTAGGAAAAGGGATGTTATGTTTAGATATAAATATACGTAAAAGATTTGAATTAGGAGATATATGTATGGGGGAGGAAATGGGTACATTATGAGTTGAATAAATGTCAAATTAGGATTTATTATATAGTTTTATAGCTGAAGGTTGCTTTGAAATGTATAGTATAGGGGGGATATAATAACAATGTTAGAAAGAAATGGTTAGCATGTGTGGGGTGGTGTAAAAGGATGGTAAAGTATTATATAATTTGATATCAATTTGGATTTTATTTTTGGAGAAGCCGTGGGGGGTGGGGAGGGTGAGGGGGGTTAGGGAGGAGGAGGGGAAAAAAGGGGGAAAAATCTGTATTTGAAAAACTTTTTCAATAAAAAAAAGAATAAGAAAGAGAATCATTTCCCCAACCATATAGCCAAATATGTAAACAGAAAATCTTTTGAAGGTCACAAGCTGGTATAAAGAGCATTGTTGAATGGATTGCCATGCTCAAGCTAGGATGCCCGCATGAATAGAAAGGAAGCATTAATACGTACAGAACTGCCCTTATCCAATTGCATTGGCATGTCCCACTAAAGATCCAGGGGTGAAATGCTCCCAGTTCGGACTGGATCGCCCAATCCGGTTGCAATGGCAGCAGGTGGTTCAGAGAACTGGTAGTAAAAATCCCTGCCCCCCCTCATGCCCAGCTGAGCCATGCGATCATCAGAGGCTTTTTTTTTTACTTTTAAAAGCATTTTTTCTACAACCTCTTCGGCCGAAGAGGTTGTAGAAAAAAAAAATGCCTTTAAAAGCCTCTGACAATCCCAGGTGAGTTGCCTGATCGTCAGAGGCTTTTAAAAGCATTTTTTGTGCAACTACTTAAGGTTGTAGAAAAAATGCTTTTAAAAGTCAGAAAAAAGTAAAAAAAAAAAGTTGGCCACGCCCACTCACATTACGCACCCCCCACCAAGCCACCTCCACAGAACTGGTAGTAACAAATTTTACATTTCACCACTGTACAGATCCCATCAGTTTAAGAACTTCAACTGGCAGTGTCTAGGAAGACAGCCTTCTCTGCCATAGGCCTCACCCTTTGGAATATTCTTCCCCCAGAGTGAGATTAGCCCCAGTCTCCTCCTGAAAAGGGATTAAAATATGGCTCTGTGGCAGGGTTGAAATTCAGCAGGTTCTGACAGGTTCTGGAGAACCGGTAGTGGAAATTTTGAGTAGTTCGGAGAACCAGCAAATACAACCTCTGACTGGCCCCAGGAGTGGGGAGGGAATGGGGATTTTGCAGTATCCTTCTCCTGCCACATCCACCAAACCACACCACACCCACCAAGCCACACCACACCCACCAAGCCATGCCCACAGAACTGGTAGCAAAAAAAAAAAAAAAAAAAAAGAATTCCACCACTGCTCTGTGGCCATGTGTGGGAAGAACCATGAGAACCCTTAGTTTAACATTTTTAGCTTTAACATTTTAATTTTTATATACTGTTTTCTATTTTGATATTTTATCGTACACCACCCAGAGCCCCTTTTTGAGAGAGAAATGGATGGTTCAGAAATATGAAATATAAATAAATATAAATGCCTAGCAGGCCACACTAAAACACACACTTTTTTTTTCCTTTCAAAAGTCACCTTTGCATTTTTTAGCACAACATGCTGAATGAAATTGATGGAATGGCAGAAATGGCAAAGTAACTACACTAATCAGGGAAAAGAATGTAACGAGCTTTGTTCCCACTTGAAAGCCACTTTCAAAAGAGATAAAAATGAAATTTTGATTTTGGGTTTTGATCATTAAGAAGGTTGTTGTTATAGAAATAGCTTGTACTAATTTTTTTTTTTTTTTGTATAAGTAAAAAAGTTGAGATTATATTCATATTGTGTAATTTACTGCACTGAAACAGGTTGGAAGTCACTACTTTTTTCTCTTTTTTTCTCTTTTCTCTTTTTCTTTTCTCTTTTTCTTTTCTATTCCTTTCCCTTTTTCCCGTATCTCCTTTCCCACTGTCTTTATTTTCATTTGTATTTTATATTAATACATTTTTATTTATATCTCATAATATCCCTAATGCTCTCGTGTTATATCTACATTGTCTGTGGATTAGAAGAATATGCAGGTCAAGTTAGTAACATTTAACTCTAACTCTCCAACACCAAAAGCCACTATATTTGTGTTCTTTATGTGATGAACATAGCATAGTTTTAAATGATGTTATGATAAAGAAAACAGAAAAAAAAAACCCAAGGTCATTAAAATGTTTTTACCATATTTGAAGTAGCTGTTTTTCATCTTTTAGGAAACCATGTCAAAATAAAAGAGCTTTTTCTATGGAGGCGGCTCTGAAGGAATACTGTACATGAAGCATTTGCCTCTTTACAGTATTCTCTCCTTATTTTGAAGTGGCTTCATGCTGTACTGAAAGTCTTCCCCATTTTTGTTTCTCCTGCTCTCCTCAGTTTAATGGAAAAGACGTTGTGCTTGTTTTTTTCCCCTGTCAGGAAGAAAAATATTTCTGAAATCCTTTGCTGGGACTGTCCTGGCATTTATTTTAGTTATGCAGTGTCTGCCCCGGTTTGGTCTTTTGTACTACAATTTTTTCTCTAATGGACTGCCATCTCCTTTGCTACCAATGCTTTAGTTTAATCCCAAAGGATAACCTCCAGCGCTATCCTTTTGTGGTTCAAGGACTGGGAATCACTGCCTCCATATAAGACACTGAGACACACTTACCAACTCAATATTGTTGTTTCATTTGAAATAAGCTAGCTGGTGGATTTCAAATGCCTATGACCAGCAGGCATCTGGATATCTGGATTTCCAATTAGTATTTTGATGGGCAACTTGAATGGAATAATATCAAATTTCATATCTGGAGCTAGTGATTGTGAATTAAAAAAATTGCCTCAGCTGAGCCCAAGTGTAATTCCAAATTTCACCAAATCATAAGCACGGAAATATAGGTTATACAAGTGGCTGTTATTTCTTAGGAAAGATGGAAAGAAAGACAATATGACCTAAAAATGAATATAAAACTAGAATAGAATACAGAATAACAGAGTTACAAGGGATCTTGGAGGTCTTCTAGTCCAACCTTCTGCCTAGACAGCAAACCCTACACCACTTCAGACAAATGGTTATTCAATATCTTCTTAAAAACTTCCATTGTTGGACCATTCACAACTTCTGGAGGCAAGTTGTTCCACTGATTAATTGTTCTAACTGTCAGGAAATTTCTGCTTAGTTCTAGGTTGCTTCTCTCCTTGATTAGTTTCCACCAGTGGTGGGTTGCCCCCGGTTCGCTGTATAGTTGTATAGAACCGGTAGTTCCAGTAAAACCAGTGGGAGGCCCTGCCCACCAACCCTGACATCATCAAAATGCTTCTGCGCATGCGCAGAAGAGCGCACGTGTGAGCAAAGCGAGAGAGCGCGTGCGGCCCCGTTGCAAACCGGTAGTAAAGATAAGTAGAACCCACCCCTGGTTTCCACCCATTGCTTCTTGTCCTGCCCTCAGGTGCTTTGGAGAATAGCTTGACTCCCTCTTCTTTGTGGCAGCCCCTGAGATATTGGAACACCCCTGGTCCTTCTTTTCATTAAACTAGACATACCCAGTTCCTGCAACTGTTCTTCATATGTTTTAGCCTCCAGTCCCCTAATCATCTTTGTTGCTATTCTCTGCACTCTTTCTAGACTCTCCACGTCTTTTTTACATCTTGAAGACCAAAATTGGATGCAGTATTCCATATTACCAAGGCATTATAAAGTGGTACTAACACTTCACGTGATCTTGATTCTATCCCTCTGAAAATCCCTTAGAAAGTTTTCAGTTGTGGCATTTTTCTTAAAACAAGAAACTGGTTTTCAATACTACATGAAAGATATCAGATTAGGTTGCCTTGATCTGTAACAAATGATGACTAAGCTGCAGTTAAAAATGTTTCTGAGACATATTTCACTGGTCTATGGAGGTTAGATAATTTGGAATTATGCAGTCTTAGTTGAGGTATAATTAGAGAGAATATTTTGAACACTGGCTTTAAAAAAACACTACATATCAATCTATTTATATATTACTAAATCTCTCATTGTCATGACCTTTAACTGGGAAAAATGGTGCATTATATGGCACCAATTTTTGGACCAAGATACCTCAAATAGCCTAATTTATAGAATGTGTCTAAAATACAGGAACCATAACTCAAGAGGGAATGAAATTTGTGCTATTGACAGTTGCTGCTGTAATGGTCCTGCAATTTCCATTTTCAACATTCTGACAGTTTCCCAGACAGTCTCGCAATCCCTTGCTCCCTCCCCCATTCAGCAGTAGCCACTTACCAGTCTGCTGGAAGAGAAGGAAAGGGCAAAAGAGGAGAGGAGGGGAGGGGAGGGGAGGGGAGGGGAGGAAAGGAAAGGAAAGGAAAGGAAAGGAAAGGAAAGGAAAGGAAAGGAAAGGAAAGGAAAGGAAAGGAAAGGAAAGGAAAGGAAAGGAAAGGAAAGGTTGTTGATGTTCTCTACCAGATTCCCACAAGGAAACTCAGTAAAGAAGCTTGCAAGAAGTCAGAAGTGGCTCCTACTTCCACTGGTGTTCCCCCCTCCCCCACCTATGGACATTCTGTTTCTCCATTTAGGTAAGGAAGTATGTCTGAAATGATGATCCAATTGGGCAAGAGTTTTCCAGTTAGATTATAGAATCCTATTGAAACTGGACTTTTAAGATTTCAAAGAGGGGACTACCTCTGCTTTTTTTTTTTTTTTAAAAAAAAAAAAACCAATATGAATTTTCTAATTCCTGTGAAAGTTCTAATGGAATACTTTCGCTCATTAGAAAAGATTTGTCATACATGATATAAAACAACTCCACTTCTTTATGTGCACCTGAACTACATTATATTTATTAGTGCATTTAGCGATTTATAGAAATATTTTGATATTAATTAATGAGCTAATTCATTCTGCTTTTACTAGGTATATTCACCGTGCTATGAGGAAATGTCAGAAAACTGGTTTAATATGCACAAGGGAGCAAAACGAAGAAAACAACAGCCCACTGCTACTCCCCCCTCCCAGTTCACACATAAGTCCTGTCCCATCCCAATGAGCTGAGTCCTATCTGCCTATCAATATATGTGGTAATAGTAACTTATCTGACTACCTGTGGATACTGTAATGCATTTGAGATTTATTTATTTATTTATATATATATAAGTTCCATGATAACGGCAGCAAACCATGACATCTCTAACCTTAGCAGTGGGTTACAAACTATTTGTGTTCTCATCCATTAATAACTTTCCCCCTCCTTACACATCTATTTAGTTTTGTTTGAAATAGAAAATCACATTAAGATGACCAAAACTTCACAAGGGATGGCTATCATCTGCCAAGTAATCTGAATATGTTTAAGCATTTATGAGCCACCTGCCGGGTACCTGAGGGGACTATCAATCTAATAATGGCTCAGGAAGAATGCTGAGGCTCACTAGATAAACACTGTAACATCATCCCAAATAGAGTTATCAGCCAGAAAGATATTTCAGCTCCATTTTTGAACTGTCGGGGATCTTCAAGCTTAATGGCCTAAGAGAGAGATGTATGCTGGCTATTCAGAATACCATCGGTTACTCATTTTGAACATTTCTGTCCCTTGAAAAGATTTAACTCTGAAAGTTTAGATATAGATTTGTTTCATTAAATAGATAACTGAATATCATTACCCTCAGTTATTATCAGGCATATGTAACATTTATGAATTGTCCTGTCTATCTATATTAAACTGTGAGACCATCTTTCTCTGATGATAATTGCCCATACTACTAGGTTAGATATAGCGGACATACTCCCCTCCAGGTCCACTCACTCGAATGGAGTAACTTCCCATCTGAGAGATCCCTAAACTTTTAGCCTTCTGGGGAACCATAAATACCTGGCTCTTCCCCCAAGCATTAAGTTAAAATGGGAGCTGAATTGGGAGACTATTTGGTGTAGGAGCAAAGGTATTTCTCTGGGAGCAAACTAGGTATTTCTCTTTTTAGCTTTGTTTTCATGGATGGATGTGAATTGCCTCGAATCATTATATGAGATATGAGTCATTTTAAATAAATTATCTATCTATCTATCTATCTATCTATCTATCTATCTATCTATCTATCTATCATCTATCTATCCATCCATCATCTATCTATCTATCCATCACCTACCTACCTACCTATCTATCTATCTATCTATCTATCTATCTATCATCATCATCATCCATCCATCCATCCATCCATCCATCCATCCAAGCATCCACCCACCCATCCATCTATCCACCCACCTATCTATCTATCTATCTATCTATCTATCTATCTATCTATCTATCTATCTATCATCTATCTATCTTTCATCCATTGGTTTTGCTTTCCCAAAAAGCATCAGCATCTCATCTCAGTCTCAAGATGCATGCTTTGCCCTTTCATATTTGCATTACAACACTGCACATAAGTGTATGAGGGGCAGAATTGGCCTTGCAAATGCCACAATGCTTATTTCATCATGTCTCCTCATTCTCAATATCTCTGTTCTTAAACTCTATTTACACAGGGCACTCAACTGCCAGTTTATATAGAGGGTGTTTGTCTTAGTTAAATGGTGCTACTTTGGAAGACTTTCTCAGTGCTTCTTAGGAGACCAGTAGCATAGCAAAATCAAGGCAGAAATAGTGTTAGAAAATTTGTGCCATCCTTGTTGGCTCTTCATTATTTCTGATGTTATATAAAGAGGTACTATTCATTTTACCTCTTCAGAATTCTGCTTCTTTCTTTGGTTGTATTAGCAGACCTATTCAGAGAAGAAGACAGATGCTAAATGATATTCCGCTAAAGAGGAGGAGGAGGAGGAGGAGAAGGAGGAGGAGGAGGAGGAGGAGGATGATACACTCTTTTCAAGAATTATAAAGCTTTTCTTGTACAGAGGCCTTCTCCCTGCAATTGTTGGCCTTCTTGGAAAAAATCTCTACGGAGGTAACTATGTTATACATATAATGTCACGGGATTTGATAGGCAATCTGTTTCTGTCTTATGTGAATTATAGTCCTACCCTATTTTATCATCCCAGAGGAGGCATGTTGGAGTTGGAGGAGTGGCTTGATAGCTATCCAATGTATTATAAAATGCTATTTCCACAGGCAACCACAAAATTTGACTCACATAACAAATATATCCCATTAGTTTATGACTAATATATCAAAGCAGAAGGTATCACCTAACAAATTTATCTCAAATAAATAAATAACGGATAGACCTAGCTATTACATGGATGGAAGACTTTAAGGCAATCCAACCAGTGGTGAAATTCAATTTTTTTTACTACTGGTTCTGTGGGTGTGGCTTGGTGGGCAGGGGAAAGATACTGCAAAATCCCCATTCCCTCCCCACTCCTGGAGGAAGGATATTGCAAAATCTCCATTCCCACCCAACTTTGCCGCCAGACAGAGGTGGTATTTGCCGATTCTCCAAACTACTCAAAATTTCCGCTACTGGTTCTCCAGAACCTGTCAGAACCTGCTGAATTTCACTCCTGAATCCAACAGCTGTAATCTAGACTAGTCAAAGATGTGTTCTTGGCAAGTAACTTGCAGTCATCTGTGGTCAAAGTGAACTCAAGACTACCTGGGAAAGAAAAAGATATATCAAGTTTATATATACCATGTAGGCAATTGATCCAGGTTTGAGCACTGAAGGAATGCCATTCATGGTTGAGTTCTGTGATGTTGCTCAAAGCGCTACTATTTGTGCAATTTTCTATTAGGAATTCCAAATCATCAAAGTTCATTAAACTTAAATAAAGATCCCGCCTTGGCTGTAATAAGATTTTGCTATTCTTCACTGTGTTTGTGTGGAATGCACATGCTGGTTTTTACTTTTATAGCAAAGCCAGATTTTAATATTGTTGCATTCAATCGCTTTACAAGGTTTGTGCTGTATAAAGACTGTGGTATGAAATTATTTCTGATGCCACTTCAATGAGATATGCAAAGTTTTGCCAAAGAAATAACATTTTTATCCATCTCTGTTTATTTTTGTATCCATTAAATGCAAATTACCTAGTGTTACTAATTTAGAAATATACTGTATTAGAAACAATGCAAGAAATATATCTGCTTTAGGATATCTCTGGCACTTATCAGTATTCAGCATATTTTGCAGTTTCGTTTATAAAATTCTTGGAAGCTTGTTAAAATATATTCAGATAAATATATTGGAAGTTCTTGCATTTGTTCTGGTCTCTGAAAGCCCATCAGACATTTGGACTTCATAAGAACATTATCTTTTGTAATCTTGATTTGTTTTGTCAGAGGAACTTATGTTGAAAGGTTTAGGATATTTTCCTCCAGAAGCAGTGTTGTTAGCAATCACATATGGCTGGCAGAGCACATAAGCCTGCTCTCATTATCCAATAATGTTAAGTTTGCATTCTTTTGAATATAATTTCTTCTTCTCTAACTTAACTGTAAACCTGATCTTCTTTCTTCTATGTAATTAGCCATAAAGAATTTGAGACAATGTTCCGACGACATGGGTCTGTTTTGATTATTCTCATTCCCAGAATGTAGTGCTTGTTTATAAACTATATCATATGGAAAGTTTTAGGGTGGATGGTTTTGAACTTCTCTCTTTTACCCCTTTGCAGCTTAAGTGATTTACGTCTGTCAGAATACATCTGAACTGGAATCGATTTGTCTTGTTTGTTTGAATTGCTTCATTCCTTGGTGAGGAGAATACTGTCCATATCGTCCTTATTTCCTGAAGCCCCAGTTTGCCCCACAGCTCCTACAGTGGACACAGGAAGGAGCAACTCATGTTATGTGATGCTTAACCCCATTCATTGGTTTTCCTCTGCAGTTCCCCTAAATTCTTCTCCCAGCTGGCCTTTAACTGTGTCTTTCCATTGTTATCTTTTTAACAGAGCATATACTGTAAGCCTCAGCAGTCGTAAATATGATGTGGAACCAGAGAAGCGGCAGCAAGAAAACGATAGGAAGGCAAGTAATGGATACATAACACTTTTTGGTTTTAATTATTATTATTTTTTAATTAATCACGACAATGGATCATTTTCTGCCATTATAAAAATATAATTTGACATAAAAGATTAAACATCCCTGGTCAAAGTTGTTTCAGTGTAACTCTGACCCTAAGCGGACAGGTTTTGCATGATACAAAATTAAACATGACATTTTTCAGCAAAAAACGAAGATGTACTCCCGATTTATGTTTTAGGTTTAAAGTAGCAAAATGGTAAATAGGGCAGATGCAGAAGTATACTCTTTCGGTTACTACTTTCCAACTCCTTTTTAATGGAAATAAAAGCTTCCAGATAGTTCCAGTAGTCAACTATTTGTGTTCTGGCTTTTAGTTTTTTTTCCTTCTACCCTTTTTTGCAGAATTCTTTAGTTTACAAATATTTTTAGTTTTCCTTGTCAGTGTTCCAGAAAAACCCCAACTCCAAGTAAAGACGCAGAAGCAAGCGTTTTCCAAAGTTCTCTTTACTAGAATAGGCAAACTGGCACATCTGGGAAAACCCGAATCTGAAAAGCCTGGGTTTTCCTTCAGTAAGTCAAAGCTCCCAAAATCATCCCCTTTCCCCCCCAGTCAGCCACATCCTCCAATCAATGTCCGCTCCATCTTGATCCAGTCCCCTGACCACTCCTTCTCCAGATGCTGGATCGCCCTGACCTTGACCGTCAGGAAGAATGCTATTATGTCTACTAACAACCCCTCTCCTTAATCCCTCCTCCTACTTTCCCACACATGAGAAGGTGGCAGCATTGGAACTTCCGGCCTAATATGGCTTCCAAAGCTGACACACTGTATAGATGAGATCCCACATATTTTCAATAGTACTCAAATCTTGTAGTAACTGTAAAGATCATTCCAAACCTTTATTCTTCCTTTAAATACTTTCTGATTGATTTGGCAATTCCCTTTTGTACTGGAAGTCCTTGACTTGAACCATTCATTTAGTGACCATTTGAAGTCACAATGGCACTGAAATAAGTGACTTATGACCGGTTTTCATATTTAACAACCATTGCAGCATCACATAATCAAACTTTGGTGTTGGGCAACTGGCATGTATTTATGAAAGTTGCAGTGTCCAGGAGACATATGATCACATTTGCAACCTTCCCAGCTGACTTCTGTCAAGAAAAGTCAATGGGGAAGCCAGACTCACTTAACAATCACATGATTCACTTAACAACTGCATCAATTCATTTAACAATTGTAGCCAAAAAGAAGGCCTAAAATGAAGCACAACTCACTTAGCAACTGTCTTGCTTAATAATGGAAATGTTGTGGTTGTATGTCAAGGACTACCTATATTGTTGTCTTACTGAAGTATCTAAGGTTTTTTTTTTAGTTTCAATTTCTTCATGGAATGTGGAACATTAATGTCCACAATATGATATTTAGTTGAATTCACTCTTTGTTCCATCAATACTTTGTTTCTTGGGTCACTGGCTATCCCACTACTCAAAAGCATACAAGGCCACTTCCTGCTTAACAAGTAAGAAGTTCTTTTCGTCAAACATATTACCTATTTTTCTCCAAATGCATGTTGCGTGCTTTCATTTGAACAGTTCAGTTGTTGTTCTATTAGTCCAAAGGATTCTATTTTAGGCTTACCAAGATTTTAAAAACTCTGGTTTGCCAGAGAAAATGTTTCCTTCTGGCTATTCTCCTATGTGGATTTTATTTTATAAACAACACAAGTCCTATGGACCGATAGACAATTATTCTAGGATCAGCTAAAGTTTACAGTAGGTCGTTTACAGTGAAATCTGTTTGGCATGTCTGACCAGCTTCCAGGAAATTCTAGCAAAAATTTTTCTCCGTTTTTCATATCTTGCTTCTCCTTCTATGTGACTTCCATTTTTAGCAGTGCTTCTTACCGTTGAAATTGCAAGATGAAAGCATTTAGATTTTTTTTAAAAAAAATAGCGGGGTTTACCCCCTGTTTTTTTAAGAATGAATAACACTACCAATAAAGGAGAATGTTTCTAGTTTGGGGTTGAAATGAGAGGTCCTTGGTGCTCTCTGAGCTTTATTGTTTCCTTACAGATGTTTCATTACCCAAACTAGGTAACATCATCAGTGTTTCATGACATTCCCTAGTTGGGGTAATGAAACATCTTCAAGGAAACAACCAAGCTCAGAGAATACCAAGGACCCCCACATGAATGAACCATGCTTTCTTTTTCAATGAAGATAGCAACATGATTGTTAAAACTAGGCAGAAGTTCAGTCACAAACTGAGCGGTTAGAACAGGGGTGTCAAACTCACGGCATCACAGCAGTGTCACATGATGTATCGGGACTTTTTCCCCCTTCACTGAACTGGGCGTGGGCATGGCCAATGCGTAATGCAACTGGCCCATAGGCTGCAAGTTTGACAGCCCTGGATTAGAAGGATCCCTGCATTTGTTCACCTGTAGAATTTTCTTCATCTGCCTAATGAAGAAAATTAGGCCTAATGAATCAACCACCTTCTTAACAGCTTTAGAATAAAACAAACCCTCCCACTCATTAATTGGAAGAATATTGAAGACTATCTTCCCTACTTAGTGTCTTATTACTCTGAATCTGTAAAGATGCTTAAATTTGAGCATGTTCAAATCAATATCAAATAGCACAAGTGTTTCCAGCTTTTAAAAAATCATGGAAAATTCTTAGATTAATGATCTAAACCAGTGGTGGGTTCCTCCCGGTTCCGCCCAGTAGCGGTGATGATATGATGTCACCAAATCGGTTCTGACCCCCCCCCCCGAAACCACCTCCCACATTATTCTTACCTTTTATTTGGCCTCACCTCCAATCTATTGCTGCCTCCTGAATCCCAGCTGATTGGCTAGAAGGAAAAAAACTGTTTAAACTCTTGCCACGGGGCTTCAAAGGCCGCCCTACAGCTGATCAGTGTTAAAAGGCAGTGTGCTGGTAGACCAGTGCCTCCAAAAACAAATGAGTAGACCAGTGCCTGCAAAAATAAATGGGTAGACCAGTGCCTGCAAAAACAAATGAGTAGACTGGTACAGCTCTGCAAGCAGTTAAAAGCCTGGTAGACCAGTACCTCTGCTAAATCCTAAAGAATTGTCATCAAGCCATGCCCACAAAATAAGTCACGCCCATAGAACCGGTAGTAAAAAAAATTAGACCCACCCCTGATCTAAAAGTGCCTCTACAATTCAAAGCTACTGATATGAACCTAGTTAAACTTGATGGACTACTATGAAGTGTTCCACAAAACCGTCTTGCTGAAAAAAATGCAGTAATAGGCAAGATTTGATGGGAAATAAAAAGGAACACAGTATAAAATCTCAGTCTGTACTCTGGAGATTGTAGGACTAAAAAATATGGATGGAAATTAGCCAGCAGTATGAGAATTTTTAGGATTGCCATCTGTCTTTTGGAATGTCTTATCTAGTAAAGACTCATGTAGCTCTAGCTCCAAAGTCACTGTATAGAAGGCCTTTGAACAACGGAAGTGATTTCAGTAAAGCTGCTCCAACATAGGTGTTTTCTGTCAAGCAATTTTTAATATATATTTCTTGTTTAAATATTGTTAATGATAGCTGTATGTTGTATTCAAGATTTTTTTAGTTATTGTGAGCATGTTCTGATAATGGAATGGCCATCCACATTACTATACACAATTCTTTACAACACTCTCTGGGTTGTTTACAATATCAGCATATTATCCCCAACAATCAGAGTCTCCATTTTATCAACATGGGAAGGATGGAAGACTGAGCCCTGTCAGGATTGAACTCCAGCTGTGGGCAGAGTTTGCCTGCAATACTGCACTTTAACCGCTGTGCCATCAGGACTCTTGTTGTGCTCATCCTAAAATGCTGGATTCCAGAAGCAGCTCACTGTAATAATCCTTAAAAAAAAAATCAATCTGTGCTAAAGAATAGGCTTTTCAGTTCCTTGATATTTTTGACAGTTTAAGAAATGATTTCTGTTTCCTACCTTATCCCGAGCTGCATGTGAATTTCCTTCGGTTGTGGTTTCTACTGTATTTAATGTGTCTAGGATTTTTGGATGAGTGGCTATAATAAATTATTATTATGGTTGGTTATCTAGTCACCCAGATGTTTAGACTGGATTGGCACTTTTATCCATATTCAGTCCTTCCCAATGATCTGGGATAGGCAGATCTGGATAGCAATAGCAATAGCATTTAGATTTATATACCATTTTACAGTGCTTTACAGCCCTCTCTAAGTGGTTTACACAGTCAGCCTATTGCCCCCAACAATCTGGGTCCTTATTTTAATGACCTTGGAAGGATGGAAACAGGGGTGAAATGCTCCCGGTTCGGACCAGCTCAGGTGAGTAGGTAGCGATGGCGGCAGGCAGTTCGGAGAACCTGTAGCAAAAATCCCTGCCCTCGCCCCCCATGCCCAGCTGAGCCACGCAATCATCAGAGGCTTTTTTTCTTTTAAATGCCTCTGATGATCCAAGCTCTGATGATCCAAGCTCTGACGATCCCAGATGAGTTGCCTGCCTATCAGGCAACTCAGCTTGGATCGTCAGAGCCATTTAAAAGAAAAAAAGTTTTTTTTCTTTTAAATGGCTCTGACGATCCAAGCTCTGACAATCCCAGCTGAGTTGCCTGATCAGCACAGGGTTTTTTTTAAAAAAACCCCTGACGATCAGGCAACTCAGCTGGGATCGTCAGAGCCTTTTGAAAGCATTTTTTTACATGGTTTTACATGTAAAAAATGGTTTTAAAAGTAAAAAAAAATTGGCCACACCCACCCAGTCACATTACCCCCACCACTACCAAACCACGCCCACAGAACTGGTAGTAACAAATTTTAGATTTCACCACTGGATGGAAGGCTGAGTCAACCTTGAGCCTGGTGAGATTCAAATTGCCAAATTGCAGGCAGTCAGCAGAAGTAGCCTGCAGTACTGCATTCTAACCACTGCGACACTGCGGCTCATATATGATGGCCATAAAGATATTGTCGCAGGATATAATCTGGTCCAGGTAAAGATGCCCTTTTGCAAATTGACTGATGATGATTTCGTCAATGCCAATGGTGTTCAAGTGGTGCTCCAGATGTTTGGGGATAGCAGCCAAGGGCCTATTATTATCATTATTATTTATACTACCATGCAAAATCATAGCTACCTGTTCTTTTGCTAGTGTTGGCCTTAATATTCTTGCAGCAACTACCTAGGTCAGTGGTGGCAAACCTTTTCAGCACCGAGTGCCGAAATGGGAGCACCTGCACACGCGGATGTGTGCTGGAAACCAGAAGAGCAGCAGCCCGGTGCGCATGCACACATGGGGAAGATGATCTTCTGGTTTCTGGCACACACATGCACACCAGCCAGCTGGTTTTCACATGTGTATGCATGCCAGAAACTGGAAGTCCAGGTGGCCGGTGCGCATGTGCGTGCCGGAAACCGGAAGAGCAGCCGCCCGGGAGGCTTCTCTTCTGGTTTCCGGCACTCCCCCATCCGCGAAAACCTGCTGGCTGATGTGGCGGGACCTGGAAGAGCAATGGGTTACCGCTTGCATGCCCAGAGAGATGGCTCTGCATGCCACTTCTGGCACGCATGCTATAGGTTCACCATCATGGACCTAGGTGGTTGACTATTTCTTCAGCTTCTTTGCAAAAGTGGTATTTTCTGTCTATTGCTGTCTTCTCAATTCTGTCTTTCTATCAAATTGTTCATAAGGCCTGGTCTTGTGCATCCATAGCCTATCTGTCTCTTTTTTCAATTGCCTTGCTCTTAGTCATTGCCAGATCTTGTTGTCAGTATTTTTCAAATACCAGTCATGTAATACTTTGCTTATGAGAATCTTGCTCTGAGAAATTTTGGGAGAATTTTTCTTTGCCCTGGAGAAAATCTTTAAAGATTGGAAGATTATCTGAGGCTGAGGATGGCTATGGATAGTCATTGGAGGATCAAGACTTGAGCAAAAGGGGTGAAAACTAAATCAACAGAATAGATATCTCATCATGCAGCTTCACTTCAGTTTAGAAGGGAAAAAGTTCCTTTCCTAACTTTATGGATACAACAGATTACAAACTTCAACTCACAGATGAAACATTACAGATTATACAACATCTCTATCCCTGGCTTTCTCAGCAAGTTTCCTTAAATTACTTTTTCCACTATTTCTCTGAATACATAAGAGGGGAAAAAATCTGCTGATGTGTTATGTCCAATCTGAGGTAGAAAAACAGATGGCTTCTGAAGTGGTTCGGGAATAACGAGAGGCACAAGCAAGCAAGTGACAACAGCTCTTTAATATACAGTGAGACTTCAGCAAAAACTCAGGGGCTGCAGTCCTCCTTATATACAATCCAGGAGGAACTGTCAGCCAATCAGAAACGTATGCAGGTTTGAAACTCCCGCTTAAAAGTATCAATACATAACACCCCTCCCTTCCCAGAAAGCACTAATACTCAAAAATTAACATATGTACAGACAAAATCTCGCAGGTGCTTAGGACGAGTTCTCGCCCTAGTTGACCTGCGCAGTTCAGAGTCTGGTGGGGCGTCGAGCTGGTCGGAGGGACTCTTTGTCTCTCCCGGCTCCGCCAATGGAACCTCCTGGATTTTGTCCGGGGCGTGGTTATCCCCGGCTGGGAGTGGCGACTCGCTGGGGCGGCGCTGGAACCAGGGCTTGTCAGCTAAGTATTCTCGCGACCCCGGGCTTGAGTTAGCTGTTTTGGAGAAGTGGTCGGAGTTAGGCTCGGAGATGTCTAAGTTAATATTCGCCTCGCCTACCACCCTTTTCCTAAGTTGGTCTATGTGGCGCTTCCAGAGTCTATCTACCCCAACGTCCACCGTGTACGTTTTTGGGCCTGTTATTCCCACTATGGTTCCTGCAACCCATAGAGGACCGCTGGCATAATTGCGCGCGAACACCGGGGACCCGACCTGAAACTGCCTTAGACCACAGGTCTCTCCCTTAAAGTTTTCGTGCGAGTAGTTAGGGTGAAGCCTGTCTAACACGCACCGAAGCTTCCTCCCCATGAGGAGCTCTGCTGGGCTTCTCCCTGTTGCTGGGCAAGGTGATGCATGCTGAACCGCTAGGAATTGATCTATCCTGGCCTGCCAGTCCCCATTGTCTAATCTGGACAGTACTTCCTTAGCTGTCCTGACAAAACGTTCAGCCAATCCGTTGGAAGCCGGGTGAAATGGAGCTGATAGGGCATGGTGGATTCCCAGGCCGGCCAAGTAACTTTCAAAAAGGGTTGCTGTAAATTGAGGCCCGTTGTCCGATACCAAGGTATCCGGCAGGCCGTGGGTAGCAAACAACTTCCTTAGGACCTTGATAACGGCTTCGGCCGTTGTAGATGGCATTAATATAATTTCTAGCCATTTTGAGTAGGCATCCACAACTATTAAAAATGTTTGGCCATGGAACGGGCCGGCAAAATCAATGTGGATCCTCCCCCATGGGCCTTTTGGTTTCTCCCACTCTCGGATGGGCGCTACTGGGGGATCGGGGCGAGACTCCTGGCAGGGTCTGCACTTCCCCACCCACTCGGAAATGACCTGGTCCATGTTGGGCCACCAGACATAGCTGCGGGCTAAACACTTCATCTTAACGATGCCCGGGTGCCCTTCGTGCAGTAACTCCAAAACCCTATCCCGTAGTTTCGTTGGGATTACCACTCTGTCACCCCACAGTAAGCACCCCCCTTGCATAAATAGTTCATTTCGTTTGTTGGCAAACCCTTGGTACTCTTCCCCGACCACCTTGTCTGGCCACCCTTTCAAAACCCAGCCCATGACAGTCCGGATAACTGGGTCTCTATTTGATGCTTTCGCCACCTCGCCGGAGGAGATGGGGCCCAAAGTTAGCGTGTCCAACAAAAGGACGGAGGCTTCCGGCGTTGGGTTGTCCAGCAGGTCGGGAAGGGGGCAACGGCTAAGGGCATCCGCATGGCCCAGGGTCCGCCCAGGTCGATGGATGAGCTGGTACAAGTAGGCCGACAAAAAAATCGCCCATCTAGTCAAACGGGGGGAGAGGGCAGCGGGGGTTGGCCTGTCGCCTGCTAGCAGTCCTAGCAACGGTCTATGGTCAGTCACAAGTTCGAATTTTCGGCCATAGAGGTATTCGTGGAACTTCTTAACCCCCGCAATCGCAGCCAGAGCCTCTCTGTCCAATTGGCTATAGTTTCGTTCTGTGCTGGACAGAGTACGGGAATAGAAAGCAATGGGCGCCTCTAGGCCGTTCGGCAGTCTATGGCCTAGGACGGCACCAACTCCTACGGGGGAGGCGTCACAGACTAAGACGAGCGGCAGCTCTGCATTGTATTGTATCAGGAAGCTGTCCTCGGATAGTAGTCTTTTCACTGCCTCAAAAGCGGCTGCTTGCGGTTTCCCCCAGACCCATGGTACGTTCTTTCCCAAAAGCTTGTGAAGGGGATCTGCAACCGTGGCTTTATCTTTTAGGAACATGGAGTAAAAATTGAACAGTCCAAGGAAGGCTTGGAGCTCTGCTTTGGATTTGGGGGCCGGTGTGCTCTTAATAGCTCTCACCTTGCTCTCGGTAGGGTGGATGCCTGTGCCGTCCACCCTGTACCCCAAGAATTCCACAGAGGGAACAGCTATCCTACACTTGTTCCTTTTGAGTCTTAGTCCCGCTTCTCTGAACCTAGACAGGACGTTCCGTACCCTGTCCCCCAGCTGGTTTTCGTCCTGAGCACTGACTAAGACGTCATCGAAATAGGGCACCACTCCCGGGAGTCCTTGCAATAGGCGCTCCATGGTGCTTTGAAATAAGCCGGGTGCGACGCTCACCCCAAACTGGAGCCTGGTGCATTTAAATGCACCCCTATGAGTTACGATCATTTGTGCCTCTGCCATGGCATCGTCGACTGGTAACTGTTGGTAGGCTTGGGCCAGGTCTAATTTGGCAAAAATTTTTCCGGGCCCCAGGGAGTGTAGTAGATGGTGCACGATCGGCACCGGATAGGCGCTCGGCTGCAAAGCCTTGTTGATCGTGCACTTGTAGTCGGCGCAAATTCTTATTGAGCCGTCGGATTTAACTGGGGTCACTATGGGGGTCTCCCACTTAGCATGGTCAACGGGAACCAACACCCCTTGCTTAATCAGCTTGTCTAGTTCCGCATCGATCTTCGGTTTCAATGCGAACGGTACTCGTCTGGCCTTCAGTCTTACTTGGGCTACGTTGGGGTCTAAGTTTAGTGAAATAGGGGTCCCCACATACTTGCCCAACGTGTCCCCGAAGACGTCTTGGAACTCGGACAGGAGGCTGTCTTTCAGGGTTGATCTGGACATCAGGTGGACGCCGGTGAAGCCCATGCCAAGGGCTCGGAACCACCCCATGCCCAGGAGGCTAGGAAGCTGCTTCGTGACGATGGTCAGCGGCAGGTCTCTTTCGTAGTCTCCGTAGGTGACCCGGAACGTGCCCACGCCTTCGAGGGGGACTCGGTTCCCCTGGTAGTCTAGGATGCGTAGTCTCTGTTTGGAGAGTTGATCCTTCCGGAACGACGGCAGGAGGGTCTTTAGGGTCGTCCACGACATTATGGAGAGAGCTGATCCGGTGTCGATCTCCATTGAGCACGGCTTTCCGTTGATCTCGACCACCGTGCTGACCTTGTCTTCGATTGCCGTGCTGGCCTGGTCGATGTGTATGCTGCGGCCATCTCGCGGTTCAAATTCGCGCCGTTTTTTCGCGCCGCCTTCTCTCGTTGGCTGCTTCTGGCGCGCTGATTCCGGTTGGCTGCGGCGCTCACGTGGTTTGTGTCTTCTGGGCAGAATGGCTCTGCAGACTCGCGCCAAGTGCCCTTTCTTCTCGCAGCGCCTGCAAATAGCCTCTCTGTACTTGCAGGACAGTCTATCATGGTGCCCGCCACAGCTGGGGCAGCTTCGCCGGGGGCTGCCAGTGTCTTTTCTCTGGTGCTCCGTTTGGAAGACGTCCTCATCCGACTCGGACTCCGAGCTGGATCCGGCGTCTTCTCTGTGCACCGGGGCAGACTTGGGGCTGTCTTTGCTGGTCAGCGGACGCTGCAGCGTTTCAGCGGCCTTTGTGGAGGCTTCGTGAGCCCTGGCCTCGTCTAGGGCTCCGGCAAGCGTCAAATCAGGCTTGGCGAGCAGACGCCATTGCAGCCTAATGTCCCGAACACCACAGATCAGTTGCTCAAGCAACGCATCGTCCAAATCTCTGTAGTCGCGATGGGTTGCGGCTTTTCTCAGGCTGGCCATGTACGCGCTGACCGGCTCTCCCTCTCGTTGAACACGCTGCCTCAGTTGGTATCGCTGCACGAACTTGGAGGGAACGGGAGCGTAGTGAGCCCGGAGAGTTGCCATCAGGGTGTCCCAGGAGACTGTTTGAACCGGCGTTGGCTCACACAGTGACTCGGCCATCTCGAACACGTCCGGTCCGCAGTGGCTTAGGAATAGGGCTCTCTTTCGATTAGCCGAGAGGCCCTGCATGTCGCTGGCTTCTAGCGAGCATTCAAACCTCGTTAGGTACGAGACCCATTTTTCGCGGGTCGGATCGAAAGGCTTGGGCGGAACGTAGGCAGACATGTTTGGTATGCCTCCTGTGGTTCGCCTCGTCGCCTAGCTGAAGCTCGTGGTCTCACTGGTTGGCTTCTTGTAACCTCTATCCCACCTTCGTCGCCAATGAAGTGGTTCGGGAATAACGAGAGGCACAAGCAAGCAAGTGACAACAGCTCTTTAATATACAGTGAGACTTCAGCAAAAACTCAGGGGCTGCAGTCCTCCTTATATACAATCCAGGAGGGACTGTCAGCCAATCAGAAACGTATGCAGGTTTGAAACTCCCGCTTAAAAGTATCAATACATAACAGCTTCTGTTTTGAAAAAGAGCAAACTTCTCTTCTTGTCAGGCCAAAACAAACTACTGAAATAAGAAATATAGTTAATATGACAAGGAAGCTGTAAGGACATGGGAAAGGGCAGAGCAGGTGAAGTAGCTGATGGAACCCTGAGAATATTGTATATGAGAGACTGAGCCAGTCATATTTCTACCCTTGCAAAACCTATCAGGGATTGGACAATGAATGTACACAATATTCAGAGAGTTGTTTAAAGATCCAGAAAGACTATCTGCCAAATCTGCTTTGGCAGCAGCATGTTAAATACTGTAGTTTGGAAAACCTTTCCTTTCCTTTCCTTTCCTTTCCTTTCCTTTCCTTTCCTTTCCTTTCCTTTCCTTTCCTTTCCTTTCCTTTCCTTTCCTTTCCTTTCCTTTCCTTTCCTTTCCTTTCCTTTCTCTTCCTCTTCTTCTTTCCTATCTCTTTCCCTTTCCCCAATCCTTTTACATTTTGATTACTACTTATTTATTGCAGGAAAATACTAAGGATCATGATTCAATAAAGATGGCATTTGCTGTCATAAGCTTTGCCCATCTTTGAATACGAAGGGTGAAAGGTTTAACTGGTGGGATTTACAGCCTCAGGCATATAGACAGAAGAGGAATTAACTATAGTACCTACGACAGCAAAATGGGGATGAGGTGGAGAGAAAAATCTTATTTCTCTCATTCTTTTGGCCTTGCCTGTCTACTCAGTCTTTTCTGCCAAAACAGATTTGTTTGAGAAGCAAAGTAGAGCAAATTTCAGTCAGCTAATTGCCATGGTAACTCCTTTGCACATCCATTGCCACAAATTAGCAGTAACATAGCAATTGTAGAATCAAGTCTAATCCTTTTCTGTTTGGCCACTGACTTTTAATGTTTCAGAGAAATGCAGGAGGTGAGGACACACAGTGCACAGACTTTACCCAACTGATCAATGAAAATTATTTACATGATAGTCTAGGATTAATGGAATAATTTGGGCAGTCTGCTGCAAGATTGTCTTCTAAATCTGGTGAGTTTTTTCCAGATTACTCCATTGTAGAATTCAGGTTCAGATGGAATCACATATTTTAACACTTCCTTTGTGACATATCTGTGACTATACGTTTTCACGGTCACATGTTACATTTTCTGTGGTGGATTCCTTGGTAGAGAAGGATCTTTAATTTTTCAAAAGGACGTAGAAAGTAATGAGGTTCTTGTTAATCTTCCTCGGAGTGAAGGACTAATCCCTCTGAATGATACTGAGGAGAATGTTCAAACTACTTTGACTGAGGTTCCTTTTCCCCTTGAGCTCTTCTGTCTTCTTTAAAGGACTGGAAGCATCAGGCAGGAGAGTGGCTATTGCTTTAAGACTTCAGTTCATTGATCGTAATGGAAAGATAAAACAGCCTAGTGGAAAAATAGGAAAAATACTATACCGCTATCTTAAAAAAACAATATATCCAAATTAAAAAGTGGGGGAAGGGAATCAAATTAAAGTTCAAGCACAACAAAAGTAATTTGAAAAACATGTGTATAAAATGTGCAGAAATTCTGACAAATGCCAGTACACATCAAAGATAATACTAATTTTTATAAAGATCAGGAAATTTAGATTCGATTAAAATTAGTCCTTCTTCCCAAGAATAGAAGAATAAGTCCTCCACCAAAAAACAAAGAACAAAGGCAACCTGAAGATAAAAGATGGTGTGGCCCGCAGCTACATAATGGGCAAAGAAAGAAACTCAGAAAGCTAATTCTACTTTATTGTAAAACCATATTAAGAGAATCTTGCAAGTGTGATAATACAAATCTGCTGCTTTTTCTTTTTACAGCCTGTTAAATTAAGGAAATTCCTTTCTGGGTTTCTTTCTCTAACTAGTTATACAGCTGTGGGCTATGCCCTCTCTTATCTAATTATTCCCTAGCAGGATCGCTTCCCCTACTCCGTCTCCCAAACTCATTCCCACATATCATTACATTAGCCTTTGAAATGATAATCTCATTCAGTCTATTGATAGGCTATCCTTTCAGGTTTGACTGATGTTGTCTTATGTTTTATGGAAATCTAGTTTTATATATCCCATATACCTTTTAATTTAATTTGGCCAAACCTTTCTCAATCCTTAATCCCTATTTATATGGATATCATGGTTAGTTCCTAACATTGATCTCTTTTATTTAAAAAAAGAGATCATAGTTAGGTGCCACCTCCAGATTCATCTTTTCTTAATGTAAAATATTAACTCATTCTGTCAATCACCTTGTATCTTGTTGTCTTAGAACTCTTTTCAAATATTACAGTTGAAATCAGTCCCTTAATAAATAAATGTACTTCCATTAAAAATACAAAAATGTCCTCCCACTCATGATGTCAGCTAAAGTATATCTATCCTATCGGAAGTCATTCCCTAAGAATGGGTCTTTTTTCTTCTCTTGGTCCTAGTATTGATTATACTTTTGAAACAGTTTTAAAATATCATCAATTTACTCTCCAATCTTTTCTTCATTGCCCCAATGGGTATATATTGATTTCCACAATCTACCCTACACAAAGACCGATTATGCCTTGTCTTCCTTATCATCACTGACATTTTGTTTGGGATGCAATCAGTAATGTGAATTTGATCTAGGGATAAACTTTATGGTTTGGAAACAAAATAAAAATATTATGTTGAAACTCTTGAAAGCTGAAACATCTGAAAAGAGAATCAAACACAAAAAATATCTGGAATCCAAGGTCACAGCAGAAAGATGTAATCTTCTAGTCCTCATGGACATCTAACATAGTTCTTTTTAAATACAGAAAATGCAGTACTTAGTCTTTAAACAATTTAGCAAGATTATTGTTCTATTCTTTGAGTAGTTTAACACTTTCCTCCTCCTTTCTCTTTTTATTTTCTAAAAATATATTAGCAATTGTGTTCGCTATATAGTTAATTAGTAATTATTACAAGCTTACAATTTAAAACCACTTTTCTTCCATCACAAAGCCCGTATTGTTCAGTGACTATAATAAAGAATAAAACTGAAGATCACAAAGCATTTTAAACTTTACCCAGGCATAGGGGAGGAGCAGGAGCAAATTTGTAAATAACTAAAAGACCTATAAATAAATCTAAGGCCTGGGGAAGCAGCTCCCATTGAAATAAATGTGTGGGTGTATTCAGGTGTAGGGCCCAGTGGATAAAGACTGCTGACCACAGAAGCTTTAATAATGGACTCAGCAGCATCTATTCTTTTTGGATCTAGTGACCAAGACTGCATGTCACAAAGGATATTTGGTGTTGAAGAAAACTCTTAAATATATCACTGTAAGCCAACCCCCACCCCCAAAACAAACCAGTGAATTATTGAACAAATCAATCCATAGTTCTCACTTGCAACACAATAGTCAGACTCAAAATATCCAACTCTGAACACATTATGCGAGGGCCTAGCTATCTGAAGAAGTTTCTAATGCTGGAAAAGATTTAAGGAAATTGAAGAAGTGAATGACCAGCAGTAAGGTGGCTGGATAAAATTACAATGAGTGTCCTGTTGGAAATCCTGAAAAAACAGGTTAGGGACAAATCATCATGGAGAAAATCAATCTATGTGGCTAAGAATTGACAATGACTTGATAGCACATAATAAATCATATGGAAAGGCAATAAAGTATAGTGGTTAACTTGCTGGACTAAGATCAATAAGATCCAGGCCCTAGTCTCCTTCTAGGCATGAAAGCCAGCTGGATAACTTTGGGCCCATCGCTTTTTCTCAGCCATAATCTGAAAAACTGAAAATCATCTATCTTCCAATCTACATTTGATCAATATGATGGATTACAACCTATAAACTTTTTTTTTTTTAAAAAAAGCTGTCATCCAGCAGCAGATTGATTTGGACTGATTGTTATTGTTTTATTGGTATACATATCACTCACAATTTGATTCAGATAAGTATTGAAATTACATTCAATTCAAACAGTCAATTTTATTCAGGGCTCTATTCAATTTGATTCAAATGCCTGAATGAATCATCAAATTAAGACAAACTTGACTCTGCAAATTGATTCAATTTGAGTGTGTGTGTGTGGGGGGGGGAATTGGTCAAGTTCATATGCAAATAGCCATTGACTAATTAGAGTCATTATAAGGCAGAAAATACTTTCATTGACCTAACTGAATAGCTCACATAACTCTTCAATTAGCCTTAATATATTATATAATAGGGGTATTCCAAAAAGGTTATCAAAATGAAACTGGTTGTTTGAATACATTCCCCTTTTTAATATGTCACATGTATTCACAAATCAAAATTGACCATACACTCTGCAAGCAAAGCTGGAGAAGCTTTATTTAAATATCAAAAAAACAAGACCTGATACTACAGTAACTATGGCTCAAATCATAAACTCTGCCTTGCAAAATTTCAACATAAACTAAATAAAATGAAAATAATAATAATAATCACACCAACAAGATACAAGATCAGCAATATTCTATATGATTATTCCATGAAGGTAAGTAATACAATTAATGGATTCCATTTGATTAATCGAGGACCTGAAAAACTCTGGACTGAAATTTGTGACATCATTAAAAATGAAACAAACAAAAACAATCTGAAAAGGCAGTAAGCAAGGGAACCTAAAACGGTAATTTGCTGATACGTTGAAAATAGCTGAAGAAAGGTAAAAAGCAAAACATATCAAAAGTCACAGAAAATAACTGCACAATGCATAACTCTCCTTTCCAGAGAAGAGTACTGAGTTATATTTAAATAAGGAATGTAAAGAAATTGAGGGCATTAGTCAAATAGGAACAACTGTTTGATATAAGAAAATTACAGAAATCAAGATAAAATGTAATTCAAAAAAATGGGTTAAAGAAAAGGCTATGAATGAAAAAGATCTACGAGAGAAAAAAGATACAAAGAAGAGATGATGCAAATGTATGGAAGCCCTATACAAAAATGATCAATGATTTGTATGAAGGCTTGTTCACTGAATTAGTGAGAGACATTCTGGAAAGTGAAATTAAATGGACCCTAGATAATATTATTAACAATAACGCTGCAGGAGTTAATCAAACAGCAGCCAAACTGTTTAAACTATTAGAAGATGCTGTAGTTAAAGTGCTATATGACACCTGTAAGGCCATGTGGAAAACCAATTTATTTTTCGCTACCAAAAAGGATCATAACTAAAGGATGCTTAAAGTATCAAAAATGTCCTTCTTATCTTACATGTTGATAAGGTATTCCTCAAGATTTTGCAGTCTGAACTTAAACTATAAAGAACAAGAGTTGCCAACTGTACAAGTTAGATTTAAAGGAACAAGGACAAATGACATCACATGGGCAATGGAAAAAGAAAAGGAGTTCCAAAAAGACATATGTTTTTTGCTATATTCTTTATTATCCAAATGCTTTTGACTGTGCAGAAGTAGTAGCAGATGTTATCTTCTTAGACTCAAAATGCACAAGGATAGTGACTACAGCCCTGAAATAAACACATATTTTCTATTTAAGAGAAAAACTACGACCAACTTTTGATGCAGAGAGACATCACACTGACAACATAGATGCATAATGTCAAGGATATGGTGTACCCAGTATTAAGTTATACTTGCGAAAGCTGGTTCAACAGAAAAACCTAATAAAGAAAAATGGATACCTTTGAATTGTGGTGCTGGATAAAATTGTTGTGAAAACCTTGGCTTGCAAGAAAAACAAATAATTCAGAACTAGGTAAAATAAAATAAAAGGACTTACTGAAAGCATTATTAATGAGTCTCAAGCTTAAACCTTTTGAGCACATAATTGCAAATACAAGAATCATTGGAAAAGACCTTGATGCTCGGAAAGAATAAACAAAAAGGCCTAGTAGACAAGATATTATCGCTGGAGGTGAAAGAATAAGTTTGCAAGAACGCAAAGAAACAGTCACTGACAAACAGCCTTAGTGGAATGATATTCATGGATCACAGTGAGTTAGAAATAACTGAATGATAGTGATATGTTGAAAAGTGGAACTGCTCCTAATTCTATGTATGTAAGTGTCCAACAACAGTTTATAAAAAAATTACACATACATGTGCGCGCATACACCCACCCACCAGTGGTGGGTTTCTAAAATTTTTACTACCTGTTCTGTGGGTGTGGCTTGATGGATGTGGCATGGCTTGGTAGGTGTGGCTTGGTGGGTGTGGCAGGGGAAGGATACTATAAAATCTCCATTCGCTCCCCACTCCAGGGGAAGGATACTGTAAAATCTCCATTCCCATCCCACTCCAGTGAAGGATACTGTAAAATCTCCATTCCCTCCCCACTCCAGTGGAAGGATACTGTAAAATCTCCATTCCTGCCCCACCCCAGGGGGAAAGTTACTGTAAAATCTCCATTCCCTCCCCACTCCAGGAGAAGGATTCTGTAAAATCTCCATTCCCTCCCCACTCGAGGGAAAGATTACTGCAAAATCCCCATTTCCTCCCGATCAGCTGGGACTCGGGAGGCAGAGAATAGATGGGGGCGGGACCAGTCAGAATTCTTACTACCAGTTCTCCGAACTACTCAAAATTTCCTCTACCGTTTCTCCAGAACTGGCCAGAACCTACTGAAACCCACCTCTCTCTCTCTCCCTCTCTCCCTCCCTTCCTCCTTCTCTCTCTCTCTCTCTCTCTCTCTCTCTCTCTCTCTCTCTCTCTCTCTCTCTCTCTCTCTCTCAACACACACACACACACACACACACACACACACACACACACAGAGTGAGGATATGTGCAGGTAATATGCAGTTAGAAGAAAAAATATTCAGGTTTATAATATGCAGGTATATAAGGTAGAATAAAAAATATTAACTATAAATATTGTTTGCTTACAGGTACGTGCAAGTTGTTTGATGTGTGTTAGGGCTGCATTTGTGCCTGGTGATAGGAAGTATACAGTTTGCCTGTGCAAAAGAAAAAGTTGAAAGAATAAACCAAACAGGACAAGTGATTTACTAAGTATCCCTGGAAAAGTGTTCAGCAAAACTCTGATTGAAGGGTTACACTGGGGACAATTAGCAAATGTTAGAAAGTGCAATATAATTTTATGTTGGGCCATGGGAAGTTAGACTTTACTTTTGCTTTTCAGCAACTGACTGAGAAATGTTTGGATGTGAGAATGTTTACTGTATATTCATTTAGAGACATCAGATAATAAAATGAATTACATGGAAGGGTGGAATGTTTTGCATGAATATGGAGTTGATGGTTGGGTGCTTAATGCAATAAGAATGATATGAGATGGAAATAAAGGATATGTGATAGTAAATGGAAGACTTAACAAGTAGTTCAACACTGAACAGAGAGGAAGACAATGATGCACATTGTCCTATTGCATATTTACTGTATTTATGGAGAAATGTATAGGGAATGCTTACAATAATGTAAGAGCTGTGTCAGTTGGCAAATGAATGTACTTGTACTTTCATATGCAGATGATGTGGTATTGTTGGCTAAGAGCTTGAATACATTTGATACAGTAAGGATTACAGATTGGAAAATGTAGCAAGGAAGAAAATAGTTGTTTAATATGGAAAATGAGGGGAACAATTACAATTTATACTTAGTGGAAGAATGTTTATTAAAGATGGCAAAGTAAAGGTAGTCCTTGACTTATGACCACAATTGAGCCCAAAGGGAGACATTTGTTAAATGGGTTTTGCCCCATTTTACGACCTTTGCCATGGTTATTAATTGAATCACTGCAGTTGATAAGTTAGTAACATGTTTGTTAAGTGAATCTGGCTTCTCCATTGACTTTGCTTGTCGAAAGGTTACAAAAGGGGATCCCATGACCTTGAGACACAGCAACAGTCATAAGTATGAACCAATTGCCAAGTATCTGAAATTTGATCATGTGGATGCTAGAAAGATCATAAGTGTGAAAAAAATGTTTATAAGTTACCGTATTTTTTGGAATATAAGTCGCACCGGAGTATAAGACACATCTTAGTTTTAGGGAGGAAAATAAGAAAAAAGCTGATTGGCAGGTGGATCGGCCTCCTGGAATACACCCAATCAGCTGTTCCCAGAGGTGAATTGTAGCAACAGGTTTCTTGGTTGTGAGCTCCGTGCCTTGCTTTTTTTTTTCCTGCTTTTTTTTCTGCCTCTGAAACTTCTGAAACTCCCTGTCAGAAAAAAAAAAAAATTCCTGCCTCTGAAAGTCTCCAAAACAGAGCTTTAGCAAAAAAAGCCTCTGAAGCTCTGTTTAGGGGCTTCTTTTCTGAAGCTTCTTTTCTGATGCTTTTTTCAGCCTCTGAAACCTCCATTTGAGAAGCTGGGCTACATTTGGAATATAAGATGCACCCAGATTTTCACTCTCTTTTTTGGGGGGAAAAGGTGCATCTTATACTCCGAAAAATACAATACTTTTTTTCTATTGTAACTTTGAACGGTCACGTAAATGAACTGTGTTGTAAGTTGAGGACTATCTATAAATGGAAAAATGTGAAGCTGTTCAAAGGCAGGCAAAACATTAGTGAGTAATATGGAGTCCATTGCAAGAAATGCATGTTTTTCAAAAAAAATAAATAAAACGGCTGGATAACAGTACTTGCTTCTGCCTAATTTGTTACATAGAAACGATAATTTGATATTCAAAAGAAAGTGAGTTGAATGCAGTGGGAATAGGGTATTTAAGAAGAGAGTGTGGTAAAAGAAGAAATATTGCATGCCCCATCTTGGAAAGAAATTCAAGTGGCTATTAAAACTAATGGTCCTGTTAAAGCAAGTGGTGATGAAGTCCCACTGAAACCACCAGAACAAGTGAACTGAAACTGGCACTTTAACATATCTAGTTTAGGTGACTTGAGGCTCATACCTGATGCCCCTGAGACCTACCATAATTTAGAAGACAAAACTGTATCTTTGTAAGCATCACACACACCCACAAAACCCCTTATGTAAATGAAAACTAAATTAATGACTATAATTTGTTTTACCCAAGCCATATGTCTGAGACTTTCTGATATACACTGTTTTATTAATTTCCTTCTTCATTTATTATCTCATTTTTTTAAAAAAATTATTTGCTATAGCTTCTACGCAGTGGTGGGTTCCTCCTGGTTCAGCATGGTTCGGCCGAGCCAGTAGCGGTGACGATATGATGTCACTGAACCGGTTCTGTTTGTTCGGGAGCTGCCCGCCACCGCGTTATTCTTACCTTTTATTTGGCCCCACCCTCAATCTATTTGCTGCCTCCCGAGTCCCAGCTGATCAGCTAGAAGGAAAAAAACTGTTTAAACTCTTGCTGCGGGGCTTCAAAGGGCCACCCTACAGCTGATCAGTGTTAAAAGGCAGTGTGGTGGTAGACCAGTGCACTCCAAAAACAAATGGGTAGACTGGTGCACTCCAAAAACAAATAGGTAGACCAGTGCCTCCAAAAACAAATGGGTAGACCAAAATACTCCAAGAACAAATGGGTAAACCGGTACAGCTCTGCAAGCAGTTAAAAGCCTAGTAGACCAGTACCTCTGCTACATCCTAAAGAATTGTCACATGACCATCAAACCACGCCCACAAAAAAGCCACACCCACAGAACCGGTAGTAAAAACATTTAGAACCCACCCCTGCTTCTACGACACTCAGGAGGCCCATGTGATTCTTTCTTCCCATTCTTTCGGGGAATGTATTTAAGGAAATGGAGGGACAGTCCCCAAACCCATCAGCATCTGTCTAACCCACATCCCAGGCTGTTCAAAGTTAAACTTCTTCCTACATCTCTCTGCTGCCTATGGTCTCTTGGTTCACAGAGCTGGAAGTGCACTTCTCTTTCAATTTCCAATGCATTTTCATTCCACAAAGGTTTATTGGATTCCATCCCCAGAAATCATGGCTATATCTAGATATTAACGATAGCCCTGAGTAATATTAAAGACTGGATAACTTCTCTCCTCCATAAGTGTGTTCTGGAATGGTGAACTGTTGTATTTTCAGTTTGCAAACAGCATGAATATGTTAGCCTCCGTTGCTTCATCTTTCGCCAAAATGCAGAGCTGATAGCATCTGTTTCAACTGCTCACACTATCCAAATCATTAAAAATTCAGAATGAGTTGGGGAGGAAATTCTAAAAGCATCCATGTCTGATTGTGAAGGGTTTTGTTGTGGTTGTTGTTGCTGCTGATGTTTTTGCTAGTTTTTTTTTTAAAAAAACTTATGTGTTTTTATATGTAGCAAGCTTCAACAATAGGGTGCTTGAGAACTGCAGAATAAATAAGTCTGGGATAATAGTAAGGTAACTATTTTTATGTTCAAATACTATTGAAGAGAAATATCTTATTGTATGTAATGTAAGTGTCATTTAGATCAGTACAACAACAACACCCAGACACACTCATAGCACACATGTTTATAAAGTAATATTTCCCCTTCCTTGGAATGGAAAGAAAAGGAGAAGAAACTTATGTAGGATTGGATTGCTTCCTAGTTATATAGTTGTATTTCCATTTAGACATGTCTAATCCTGGTGAAACTACCATGAATACCCAAGGCTGTCTTGGGGCCAGTTATGGATTTAGTTCAAACGTAGGTATGCCTTTGTGAATGTGTATATCTCTGGGATCAAGAGGAATTGCATAAATAAAGCCAAGCATGTAGAACATTGTCAAGAAATCACCACAAAGGACTATCAGTTGCAAGTTGCCAAGCAGCTGCAACTTTCATTGCCAAATAAGTCTCAGTTTTGTATATTTTCAATGTTTTCTGCATGACCAGCTTGAGAGTATTTAATCTGGACTCTAAAAAAAGCATGGAGTTCAGTTTAAAAGTCTCCCTCCCTTAGCTCGGATCCATGCTTTGTTGGAATTTGCACATGTTTCTATCTGGAAATACACACACACACACACACACACACACACACACACACACACACACACATATCCATACTACAGATCCATGTCAAAGGTGTGCAGCTTCCCTGTTGTGAGATTTATGGACATCAAATCACATGCTGTGGATTGCAGTCTTAAAATGGATTTGATTTCATCTATATGTACATACAAATAAAATGAGCTATAATAGCATTCTTTCAAGTCAGATTTACAATACTTTACCTTTTGTCACAACTGTCAAAAGAATAGGAATTTTGGAGATGTCAGGTTGGCAGTAGCCCTGAGACTAGAAATTATATGCTTCTGATTTATTTATTTTTTAGCTTATTATGGTGAACAGAAACTGGAGATTTAACCATCCTTGAAGTACTATAATATTTAGATTAGAAGTTATATAGTTATTGGCAAATATATTAAAAAGAGAATAGGGAGAAGGGTTAAACTATATTTGATCATAGATCACACAGAGTTTGTTAAATCGGATTACAGGGTGTTCCTCATTCACTGAGTAAAATTGTTTGATTCTCCAATTAAGAATGGAAATTTAGAGACAGTTAGCCATATGTGAAGCAGTCTTCACCATTTAGCACACACTCTACTAGAGAGAAGTTCCTTGAAGATAGCCTCAGAAGTCTAAATCTCTGGTCCCGGTAACTCACCCAGACTGGATCCTGCATTCTTCACTATTTCTTCCTATTTTTGCCCCTTACTAAAAGCTTTCAAATCTGTATTCAGGCACATAAAAGCCATGGATTTAGCCACTTATTTGTCACTTTTTGGTTGCAAGTTAAATAAAAGATTTTCTTAGGTGAAAAAACTTGTCTGTTGATTAGAAATAAGATGCTTCTGGTGACATTATGAGGAAATAAGCAATCACGTCATTCCACATTTAAATCTGTTAAGAACACAAATTGCTGCTTGTAAACGTTGGTTTTAGCAGCCGTCTCTTTTAAGCAACAATCTGTGCAACAGCTGTGAGAAAGATAAAGTGGGATGCAAAGACAGTAACCCAATCGGATATCTCCTGTGTAAGATAAACTTCCACTGAACAAAGAAGTTCCAGAAACATCAGTCCCCATAGTTCATATACAGGCCTAGTCTTAACTTCAACATCATTGGCTGGTTATGAATTACTGTATCAGCATAAAGGTACTGTGGAATTTTCACAAGGACAAATAACATGTGCTAGGCTGCTGATCCATTTCAGTTATGACACTAACAGTGACCTTCTATTTTGAGATTATAATGAGACCTGCCATATAAATGTTATTTTTTCACTAAGTTAATCAGATCAAGGACAACTCGGCACAGCCAATTCACCATGGCCAACTTGCTACGGCCAACTTCCCACGGCCAACTTGCTGTGGCCAACTTGCTGTGCAACAACTTGCCATGGCCAATGTGTCAGAGGATAACTAGCTGCAGGACAAGAGTTACACTAATATCAAAGAAATTGTGGAATAGAATTGTTAAAGAAAGGATGAAAAAGGAGGGACAAAATGAAATGTGAATGACAAAAATTAAAATATTTTAAAAATTATTTTAAATACTTAAACTGAATTGTCAAATTGTCCTGCAATGAGTTGGCCATGGTGAGTTGTCCCGCCACAAGATGGCCATGCTGAGATGGCTGTGGCAAGCTGGCGGCACCAAGTTGTCACATTCCAAAGTTAACCCTATGAAGTCATCTCATGGCAAGATAATTTATTTGTAGCTTGATCGTTTTGTGTACCTCCAGGATCTGATCTATGGATTAACCATGGAAGGATATTTTCCCGGCCTTTACTACTAAGTGTAACCAAACAGAAGTTCTCATCACATTCTCCTCCCTCCCCCACCAATTCTGTGCTGTACAAACTACTTTTCTGAGACAGGGTCCAATCTTGGCACTTTGAATGATACGCTGAGTTCTGCATTCTAAAAAGTAGTGAGAGTGCAGGGGGGAAAAGCTCCCTAAACTAAATTTGATTTTTTTTATTTGCATTTAAATGTAATTAAACCTTTACATATTTAATGTAATTATTTTCTGGTTATATATTAAACTCTTTATCCATATTGCCATATTTAAATGATAGTCTGGTAGCAATTTTGCAGGGGATTGGGTGGGGCCTAAGGGTGGCCCGAGGGCATCAGATTGCAGTCTTTGATCTGCTCACTGCAGAGAGCACCTCTTTTGAATTAGAGGAAACATTTAGACAGATGGAATGGCATGTCAGAATTAAAATGTTGGAGAAAGACAAATGAACAATGCTGATTGAACGCAATGAGCTGGTAACAACTCATAGAAATCCATGGAAGTTTCTTTACTAAATACTTTTCATTTCTTTACTAAGATAGTTGGAACATCTGTTTACAGAGAAGGAATCAGATAATGGAGACAGTTGGCATTTTTATAGCATCATCAGGAACATTTCAGGGCTGAGCCAACATAGAAAGTAGGCGTCTATAGCTTCCCATGTCTGTCTGGGGACTGAGCTCATTTCCTTTTGATGTCAGAAACTCATATTTTATCTGTGCCAAGTTGAAGAGTAAAATAAAAATGCTGCAAAAAAGTTGTCTCAATCCTTTATTGAGAGACTAATGAAATAAGCTACAGGATAAACTCAAGGGCTTATTGCATTTCTGATTAAGAATAGACATCTACTCAGTAGTAAGCTTCAGAAAATTCATTGTGGCTTACACCCAGGAAAGTGTGCCTAAGTTAAAAAGCAAATATTATTTAATATTAATTGGGTTCATATGACCCAGTAAGCCAAGTCTCTTTCTAAATAAACCCAAATTAGCTTTTCACACAATATGCTGAACCATGGTTTGTTGTTGTTGTTAGTTGCAAAGTCATGTCCGACCCATCTCGACTCGGTGGACGGCTTTCCTCCAGGCCTTCCTGTCCTCTACCATCCCCTGGAGAACTATGGTTTATTAACTAATTACAATTGTTACATGCATACACTCACTGCCCCAAGCAAACAGATCACTGTAGAAACTCAGCCTTTCTTTCTTTTACTTCAGCCAGTTTAAATTCCTTCCTTGCTCCCTCCCATCTGGCACCAATGTTTGTTTCCATGAGGAGATAGTTGGACTTGCTGGCCTAAATAGTTTCTTCTATAAGGTTGGAGGGGTCTATTTATTGCATTCTTGAATTGAATTTATGATTCTAAGAATTAGATTGTGCTGATTTAATACATTTGGTATATTAGATACATCATTATTAAATATAGATAATGTCCTGGCTAATGATGCAGATTCTTTCCCTTTTGCATATCCAGTTTTTGCATTCTAGCTGCAGTTAGGCACTGGGCTTTATCTATTCATTATGGTAGGACTAAGGCAGTCTTTATATCTCAGTGATCGATTGTAAACTTTTTTTTGTTCCATAAATAAAGGATTGTTCCCCTTTTCTCCTGGAAAGCATCCAGCTGTTCCTTTTACAGGTGGTTTGTAATATACTAGCAGTAAGGGTCCTGGAATAGAAAAGGATAAGTTCTGAATAACTTTTCTTTTGACAAATTTACTGCTGGGAAATGATGAAGCATTCCAGGAGGCCATACGGGAAAGGAGACTCTCACTGCAAAGACCAAGGGCCAGCTGCTAGGAATTGGGGAAATTGCATAATGCAGATAGTCCTAGACTTACAACCATTTGTTTAGTGACAGTTTGGAGTTACAATGATACTGAATAAAGTGACTTATGACCGTTTTCAACACTTATGATCCTGCAGCATTCCCATGGTTATGTGATCAAAATTTGGATGATTGGCAATTGGCATGTATTTATAGCAGTTGTTGTGTTCTGAGGTCATTGGATCAGCTTTTGTGACTGTCTGACAAGCAAAGTCAATGGGGGAGCCAGATTTACTTAGCAATAGCACTTAGACTTATATACTACTTCACAGTACTTTACAGCCCTCTCTAAGTGGTTTACAGAGTCACCCCAACGATCTGGGTCCTCATTTTACTGGCCTCAGAAGGATTGGAAGGCTGACTCAAAATTGAGCCAGTCAGGATCGAATGGCTGGCAGTTGGCAGAATTAGCCTGCAATACTGCATTCTAACCACTGCACCACCATGGCTCGTAACAACCACGTTACTAACTTAACTGCAGTGATTCACTTAATAACTCTGGCAAGAAAGATCATAAAATAGGGCCAAGTTCACTTAAATGTCTTGCTTAGCAACAGAAATTTTGGACAGCATTATGATCGTAAATCAAGAACTACCTACATTGCAGGTACGTCTCTCCCTTTGCATTATGCAATCTCCTTCCAGTATACTTGTTAGCTGTGATTGTCAGCTGTTACATGTTGTGGGCTATCTTTCACTTCTTTCAGATGAAAGGTGGGATATAAAGGGAGATAATGATAAAGAGAACAAAAACAATAGTTATTAGCAAAAACAATAGTTATTAGTTAATGCAAAACAAAGTGGAATTAAATCTACTTCAGTTGGTCTATGAAAAAATAAAACACCAAAAAAAGGTTTGAGTCAAAGTTCAGGTGAGTCCAGAGACATATCCATACAGTTTTCTTGGCCACAGTACTTAATGGTCTGTTATTGCTTTCTTGAAGGACGTGGTTTCTTTTCTCTTAGTTTCCCAGTAGAGCATACAGCTCTGGAATTTCCTCATTGCCTTTCATCAGAATACCAGCCAGGTTCCACTGTGTTCAGTTTTTTCAAAATGAGTCAAGGTCATCTACCTGCTGCCATCTAGCTGGGCTTATGAAAGAAAACTTGTAGATCCAAAGCTTTAGTAACATATTGAGAACTGGAATTATTTCCTATTGTAGCATCCTTGAATGGAACATACTACTGGTTTCCTGGAAGTCTGCCACAGATCTATATCAGAAAGAACAGTTCCACTTTAGCAGAGCACAAATCCAATATCCTAATGGGCCTTTCACATCCCTAATTACCATAATTTTCATACTAATCAGGTCCTTGGAGAGAGGAAACCATAGCACCAAATGTTCTGACATAATTTGCTGGACCTGACTGCAGAGAGGATGCCGATCTTATTGGCAAGGCATCAAAACGAACGTTTAAAGTTGCACGCATTTTCTTTTCCATATTTCCGCATGGTGGAGAAGGGAAGAAAAATATCCTTCCAACAAAAACTATGTCTTAATGTGTATCAGGAGGGAGAAAGAAAAGCTGGTGGGAATAAAAGGTACTCTGTCCTTCTCATATGGCCAATGAAAACTGACATTCTCATGACTTGCTGGGGTGACTCTGCATTTCTGCATCTACTAGGGTGATGCAGTAGTCTCAGACAGCAGGTGCTTGGTAGTTACTATGGTAACAAGATGTTTTACATTGAGGAATGGCTCATATGTAGACATGTAAATAACATATGTATAATCTGTTGTCCCTGAAAAAGGGAAAGAGAATTAAGGATATCCTCCTCTCTCCTCCCCATCTATCAGTCATTCCTCAGTATCTTTCAGGAGGTGGGAAAGCCTGAATCTAATATTAGCCTGCTCCAGTTTCCAGCATTTTTCTTTGATGTTGCACTGGTTATGGTTTTGGTATGAGGAAATGTAGAATCTATTGTTGGGGACAGGGGAGAGGTTTGGAGGAAAAAGTGGGTTGAAATTACTGTTTTACACATCTAATTCCTAAGGAGATTTTAAAAGATAAATGAAAACACTAACTTCAGATTTTATCTGAATTTTATCATTAGCAAAATGCCAACTCCTGGAGTGTGCTGAACATCTGCTATCTCATTTTATATACCTCACTCACAGTGGAATTCTCTCTGTGTCTATTCAGAAGGAAGCTTTCTTAGACTCAAAGAATGTTACACCCAGGTATGCATACGATTGCAGCCTTTGTCACTTTCCAGTTCTTAAGATGTGTATCCTATATTTTTTACTAAGAGGGCAGAATTACAAGATAACCTATAGATCATAAACATATTAAGATTTCAGATTTCAACATCTGAAAATGTCACCACTCTCTATAAATTTATGTTATGTATTTGTGAGTTTCCAAGATCTCATGCAAGAATGCCTGCATTTTACAAGATGTCTCCTTGACAATGTTTGTGTTCCTGCACAAAATCTCATGAAAACGTCATTAAAGTTGGCAATCTAACATGATGTTTGCCACTAATAAAATATAATTATTTTTATTTAATTTTGAAAACCTGTGGGTCCTATTGGGCAAAGCATCTCGTGTTCTGTAACCTCATTGTCTACCCTTTGAATGTATTTTTCCTGGTAAATACAGATCTGATTCATTTTCTGCATAGAAGGTATCACATATTCATGATTTTTAGCATGTGGTTCTGATCAATTCCCCACTTTGCTACCAGTCTTCCCAAAAGCTTATCCTGTTGCAAACTTCCCTGTGAAAAATCTGTCACCTTTGTTGCATCTTCTAAAGCTCTGGAACTTAACTCCTCATTCCCACATTCAAAGTCTCATTGTCCACAATTTAAAAATCCTCAGCGTTAAGCTGGAATAGAATTCCTGCATATAATTAGAACTGTTTGGTAATAATCACTGTTCTGTGGTCTTCAACTTTCTCAAAAACTGATTAACTCTTCTTGCTTATGTTACAAGAACTTACTAAGGAAGAAAGGAGGAAAAAAAAAAACTATTAGTGAGCAGGATTACTACCTGTACAGCCTTTAATAATCTCCAATTCCCTATACCAAAATTTTACATATTAGATGTAAAATGCTCGCAAAATTAATTACCTGGAATTTCTGCCATAGTAACAATAGGCTGTAAAAATACCAGACTACATTGGCCAGCACTTTTGTTTTTCACTGGAAATACTTCTACTGTAATTAAAATTTAGGATACATTGTATGGCTATTTTCACACTAAAACATCAGATAGCCAACAATGTGTCCCTCACCTCATTCTTGTTCCTTGGACTGGTCAGTTTTGCTAATGCACAATCATTAAATTTCAGACCTGAAAACTGAGCTTGGAACTTCAGGCTCGGATTCCAAAATTCAAATTACAATACAATCCAGCTAGAATGTCTTTACTTAATGTGAACTCCTGCTGTGCTGGGCCCAGCACAAATAATAATAAAAGGTGTACTGTTGTTTGCATGCAATTAAAATGCCTGTGCTGATGGCAGTTTAATGGGTCTGCTTCTTTTGTTCTTCTCCAGCTCGATAGATTACTTAGTAGCAAGCAATTCGTACCTTTTCTGTGGCAAGTTCCCTCGAAGCAGAGAATCTGAAGAATCAAACATTTGCGCCTTTGCAAAGCTCTTTAGGGAATTTGAGTGCATTTCCAGAAACAGACATTTTACAAGCTAGTTTTCTGGCAATGTTGTAAGCATGTCAGTTTTGTTTACAATGCAATGCAATTAATTTTTGAAAAGCAATGAAAAAGTCACCCTTGCATTATTTTTCAGCCTCTGTACTTAAATGAATGACAAGACACAGATCTTTTAAGGCAATAGAAAAACCACCCACATCCTGGGGGAATGTTTTTCCATAGTGCAGGTGCATTCTGCTTGACTTAAGTTTAGAGTGTATAAAAAGGGCTATGTTCTGATTGAATTTATCCATCAACTACTGATCATAAGTAGAAATTTTGCTCTTAAAATACTTTCCTGTCCTCCTATCTATTCAAGAAGCAACTTTTCCCCTCACTGTCTGGAACTTCAACCTGTCTCTTCCTCTTCCTCTCTTTTCCATCTGCTCTCAAGTATTCTCTCAAATAATTAAATGGCTACCTGCCAGTCTGGCCCAGATTCTTCTCTATGTTGCTATCTTTATATATCTGTACAAAAACTGTTATTGACTGTTCTATTACAGTATTTAGCTCCAGTCTCAGTATTAATTGCTCATAGTAGAGAAAAAGTCCCAAATTCCTTTTGACATTCTGGTGTAACAGCTTTTGTCTGTTGTATACCATAATGCTTGTCTAAGATCCTTAATTTATGTTACACCGATTGTGTACCTGGATATACATGTGTGTGTGAACCAGGGGTGGGTTTCACTTACTTTTACCATCACTTCGTGCATGCGTGCATTGTCCGTGCATGTGCTCAGCCTCCTGTGCATATGCCCGACCTTCCGTGCGTGTGCTTTGCTCACTCGTGCACCTGCCGTGCATGCACCTGGCCTCAAAAATGTGCCTATATAGCACGAACAAAAGATGTTTATCAGTAATTTATTTTTACAAGCCGACCTGAATCCCTTTGGCAGATAAAAGTTCTGGCACTACTTTCCGAATGCCTGCCAAGTTTCTTATCACCTCTAGAAACAGGAGTCAGCGTATCTGTATTCCGTTGCTGGGGCAACCAAGAGTTCAAAGAGTAGTCAGAAGTCATTCACAAAGTCCAAGCCTTAATTCCGAAAAATATCCCATCCGAAGCTCACAATATGCAGTTTTTGTCCATCACAGAGCCTGCAGAGCAACTCCACCCACTTTTATCCCCTGTGGGGCATGGCTCAGTGACTCAGCAATCTCTGGCCCTTCCCCACCTCTTCCTTTGCTGCACACGCCTGTCCCTCCGATGCTGCCTGGGATCAATCCAAGATTGATTTTCATCACTCACTATTAGTGGGTGCTCTGACATGCCTTCCTCCTGGCCTTCAGCTGGAACCTGAGGCGTTGCCAGAAAGGAGGGTCCTGAAGAGGGAGGCCTTGTCAGTTCTTCCCCATCACTTTCAGAGTCATCTTCCTCCGTGAGGACAGGCTTGGGAGCCAGAGTCACAACAATATCTTTTTGTTTTTGTTACATTGCTTCCTCATAATATAGAGCATAATATCAAGAAGAGCTTTGATTTAGTAGGGCTAGTGTGCTGGTTATTATTCTTTAGCAGAGATCTCACATGGAAGTGGGTTTAGACCAGTGATAGCAAATCCTGTGAACTGGGTATGTCAGAAATTGCCTAATTTGAATCTGCTGGTATTTCTTACAAACACATACTCACATGAACAAAAGAGAAAGAATTCTCTATCTCTCTCTCATATCTAATCCACCCTGTACAATGACACTTAGTGACAGTGCCAAGGCTAGGCCTGAAGTAGAGGCCCCGAGCCCTTAGTCCCATTGCTGCATCTCAAAAAGGCCACCTCATGCCATTCACCAAGGTGCAATTGCCCTAAAGCCCAGCTCTCCTCAGGATTTTCTGTGCGCTGTTACTTGCAGGTGGTATTTTCTTTATGATGACATGTCCCTGTGGCCTACCTCCAGGTGAGGCCTTTTTTTTCTTGAAGCAGTTTCAGAGAATACTCTTCTGCAGCTTTTTCAGCCTCTGAAAACCACATGAAAGCACTCCTCATTTTCCTGTGATTTTTGGAGGATCCAAAGGTCAGATGAGAACCCAGCCCTTCTGAAATCTCTGGGGTGCCTGGAGGCCACTAAGAGCACATATTAATTCAGTGTCTGAAAAGAAAGCATTCTGGTAGGATTTTTGGAGGGTCTGGAGGCTGAACAAGAGCTCACCCCATTCTTGTGTGGCCTTTCCAGCCTCCAAAAATTGTGCCAGAAGAGGCACACTTTCAAGAATAGTTGTTGAATGCTACTAAATGATGGCATCTCACCCAAAATGTCATGGTAGCTCACCACGTCATAGGTTCACAACCACTGATATAGTCAATTTAATAGGAAGACAATAAAATGGCTTCAGAGTTTTGTATTATTTTATTCATTTATTAGAATTTGTCAAACAAGAACAAGAATAAAAGAAAGAAAATACAATGACAGGGACGATAGGCCCGTTAGTGCACTTATGTATACCCCCTCTACTGACCACTTAAGTATGAAGTAAGGTCCACGGAAGTCAACTTGTGACTGAAACTGTGAAAATTTGTAGCTGAGACAACTGGATCAGGTAGAGCATTCCAGACTTTGACAACTCTATTACAGAAATCATTTTTTTTTACAGTCAAGTTTAGAACGATTTGCATTGAGTTTAAAGTGGTTTTTCGCACACGTATTATTGCGATTAAAACAGAAAAAATCATTTACAGGTAAAGCATTACTACATATAATTTTGCATGCAATACCTAGGTCTGACCAGAAGTGATGCAGTTCTAAGTTATCCAAACCGAGAATTTCGAGTCTAGTAGCATAGGGAATTCTATTATGTACAGAAGAGTGCAAAACTTTTTTGTGAAATACTTCTGAACTCGGTCAATTGTACTGATGTCAGATATATGGTGGGGATTCCAAACAGTTGAACAATACTGTAAGATTGGTCTAGCATAACTTTTATAAGCTCTAGTTAGCAATACAATATTTCCAGAAAAAAAGTTTCACAAAATTAAATTTACAACTCTTAATGCTTTTTTAGCAATGCTGTCACGGTGAACTTTGGAGCATAGCAGTGGTGGGATTCAAAAATTTTTACTACCGGTTCTGTGGGTGTGGCTTAGTGGGTATGGTATGGCTTGGTGGGTGTGGTAGGTGAAGGATACTGTAAAATCACCATTCCCACCCCACTCCAGGGGAAGGATACTGTAAAATCTCCATTCCCTCTCCACTCCAGGGGAAGGTTACTGCAAAATCCCCATTTCCTCCCAATCAGCTGGGACTTGGGAGGCAGAGAATAGATGGGGGGCGGGGACAGTAAGCGGTGGTATTTACCAGTTCTCGGAACTACTCAAAATTTCCTTTGCCAGTTCTCCAGAACTGGCCAGAACCTGCTGAATGCCACCTCTAGAGCATAGGTTGTCAGAGATAAGTACATCTAGGTCCTTGACAAAGTGAGGGTCATCTGCTAGATCAATGCCACCTAGCTTATACTTGACATTCTGATTACGCTTACCAATATGTAAGACAGAGCATTTATTAATCAAAATTTAAAGTTGCCAAATAGATGACCATTCAGTATTCCTTAGCAAGAATCCAAAACCCCCACTTTCCCCATTTACTCATATTAAAGTCAATTCAGGGGTGAAATGCTTGCCTGATCCGGTAGCAATGGCGGTGAGTGGTTCGGAGAACCGGTAGCAAGCCCCCTCCCCACCATGCCCAGCTGAGCCACACGATCATCAGAGCCTCTTCCAATGAAAAAATGCTTTTAAAAGTAAAAAAAAAAAAAAACGCCTTTGATGATTGCATGGCTCAGCTGGGATCGACAGAGGCTTTTCAAAGCATTTTTTTCTGCAACCTCTTGGCCGAAGAGGTGGTAAAAAAAAATGCTTTGAAATGTCTCTGATGATCCCAGCTGAGTTGCCTGATCAGCAGAGAGGTATTGTATAAAAAGCCTTTCTGACGATGCCAGCTGAGTTGCCTGATCGGCAGAGGCTTTTCAAAGCATTAGAAAAAATGCTTTGAAAAATTAAAAAAAGAAAAGTTGGCCACGCCACCTGGTCACATTACCCCCCCCCCCCCACATCAAGCCACTCACACAGAACTGGTAGTAACAAATTTTACATTTCACCCCTGAGTCAATTGTCATGTAAAGTGGAATCTTGTGGGAGGTACATGTTCTTCATCTGAGACTGATGAGGGATGGGGACTCACCTAATTGTATCATTAGACAGCAAAGGGCTGGCATTACAGATAATGTTTTATAATTTGAATTTTTAAAGCAGCAAACCCCAAAAAACATAGTGTAAGCTTCAAATAGTTTTTTCAAAATCCTGAAAAAAAAATGTTGGATTGCCCTGTTATAGAACAGGATTTTTTTTTTTAAAAAAAAAATCTTTATAATCTATCATCTAGACTAAGGGGATATTACAATTGTGTCTTTCTCATTGACATTGCACAGCTTAATTTTGCAGAACAATTTCCAGATACAAGTGTTGTTGATGTAGTTAATTCATTTTTGCCTATGACCTCATCAGTCAGGGAAACTTTTTGCCCTCCAAGGCTTTCCCCAATTGGGGGAAAACTTTAAGCCTCTTCATATTGGGGCCCTGTTTTCTTCTTGCTATGTTTTTTGAGTTGCAAATTAAGCCCTATTTAGATTTGGAGAAGAAGCCTTGACAATACAAACAATACAGATTTTGAAAGATATAATCTTACAAGGGTCTGAACCAATGAGGGTGAAAACATATAATGGCTTCAGCAGAAGAGAATATCTTTATTTTTGGCGCTTGCAGAAATTTAGTTGGAGAATATTTGCTACGCAGTTGTTACAGACTCTGCCTTCTTATTGTTCTTAAGTGTTCCTATTTTGTGTCTGTAAAATTGGGGTTGACTGATCCACTGTGGGACTGATGTGGAATCCAGATGTCCTTTTTCTTAGCCAAGACAGATCAATCCATACCACCCCAACTCTTCATGATTTTCTCTGAATAAGAACAATCATTGCACAGCAAGGCCTGGGAAATATTGTTTGGTTATTTTGACTCCACTTCCAGAAGAAGGAAATTCACATTTTATAAGAGCTTGTGCATGGTTCCTTAAAATCTACCTCCTCATTAAAAAAAAGACAGAGAGAAGAAAAGAAATATACATAATATAACATCATTAAACTCATTTTTAAATACTCATTTTTAAGTAGTTTATTGTTTACCTCTTGTATTTTTATATTGTTTATCTTTTGTAATCTTGCTAGAGCACATAATAAAATAGAGAAAAAAATAAAATAAAGATAACATACTGATCTGCACAATGAGGGTTCGAGAAAATAATTGCTTGTTTGAATAGTCTATTCCACGGAGCGCTCTAAAATGGTATTTCTCAACCTCAGCAACTTTGAAATGCATGGACTTCAATTCCCAGAATTCCCCTGCACTTATTTTAATTGATTTCAAGCTGCTACAGAGTATGCAATAGTGTTGCAGGGTCATCACTGAAGAAAGCAGAACTGAAATATTTTAACTATTTTGGGTCACACTTTAGAGGGAGGGAATACACAAGTAGTATATTATGTTTACTTTGGTAGAAGGTCAATACACATAATATTCTTTCCCTCTCCATCCCTCTCCCTCTCCCTCCCTCCCTCCCTCCCTCCCTCCCTCCCTCTCTCTCTCTCTCTCCCCTTCCAAATAAATAAATCCATCCCCAGATCTATATTTTCTTTTGATTTTCCAGTAAAATAATCTGGGAGCATTTGGAAGCTAGAGAAACAGGAACAGAGAAGATTTTTGGGATGAAGACCATGAGGAGATTAAATGGGAAACTGTTCTTAAATTCAAGAACAAGGTTCTCAGTCCTTCATTGGGATTGAGAAATGAAAAGGACTTTAATGAAAATTGGTATGAGCTATAATCTGATTTCTTTCAAACTGAGATCCTTCCCCATTAAGCGCTTTAAAAACAACAAGTTCTAGTTCCCTCTTCTTAGCAGCATCTATGAGGAAAGTTATTAATAAAATGAAGATGACAGTTGTTGCAGTGTAATTTAAACCTGACCCTTTATTTCTTTTGTAGATGTCAATATCACAAAGGCTTAAAAGGGGTGGAGCTTGGATCACACTGCAACAACTACTTCTCCCCCCACCTCCCTGCAGACACTGCTGCCTCTGCTTATTCAGATTCGTATGCCATATCACAAATGTTGTGGTTAGAAGAATTGTGATTTATAGTTTGCTTTTTCTGTTAATAATTCAAAGCAGCTTCCAGCAAATAAATAAATAAATAAATAAATAAATAAATAAATAAATAAATGTGAAGTCAAAGTACACGAAATCTCAACTATAAAAGTGAGAAGATGTGGGGCCTTTTCTATCACTGGCATCCAGATTGTGGAACTTCCTTTTTCCCCCTTTCCCCAAAAGATAATCAATTGTCTCTGTCTCTTATAAATTTCAGCTGTGCCGTTTGGAATTTCCTACCTTGTTGAATTTTACATATAGATTAAAATTTTGTCCTGATAGTTTTTATTGATGAGTTTTTCCTTGGGCTGAATTTATATAATATAAAGTTGAGCTCAATAATTTGGAGACCTTCAGTTGTATCTTACAAAGCATACCATCAAATGATCATTGTAGGGGAAATTATTCCACAATTAAGAAAACAGCACTAAAAACCATTGGATGTGTTCCTTCTTCTTTCCATGTGAAGTATCGGAATGTAAGAAGTGTGGGTAATCAATCTTAAGGCAATCCAAGACTGACTCTAGCAAATAAGGAAATGATATTCTATCTCTCATTCTATGTTCATAACTATTAGATCAGGGGTGGGGAACCATGGTCCTTTTATGACTTATAGACTTCAACTCCCAGAATTCCTGAGTCAGCCATGCTGGCTCAGGAATTCTGGGAGTTGGAGTCCTAAAGGGGCCATTGTTCACCACCTCTGGATTAGAAGATCAATAGAAAATGTCTTTCATTACTGGCAATGGCACAATGTCTTTTCCTCTACGTCATGGTCAGAAGTTCACTTAAAGATGGACAGCGTATTCATTATTTATTTAATATCCCAACTGATCTGCTCGAACCCTCAACACTCGGAGCAAAAGTTCCCTTCCTTTAAGTCTTCCTGATGTCTCCAAGCATCTGCTATGTGACCTCACCCGGATTAAGGACAAAGCTGTCCTTGTGAAGCCAGAGCAATGGTATTTCCAGTCATTGTCTATTATCTATGCCCAGTACAACAGGCAAACATTTGGGAAGGGGGAAGGAGGAAGAGGAGATATTGTGGTATTCTGTTATGTTTAAGGATATCCTTGCCTGAGGGTGTTCTAAACCAGGCGAAGCCAACAGCTGCTCCAAACAATCTCCTTATTGATTTGAGACATTTTGAGAGAATTGCCTTTCTGAAGGATAGAAGTCCTCTGTAAAAAGACGGGGTTTTTTTTAATGCATGTCACATTTCCTCCTTATTCATAATGTGGGGAGGAAGTTCCCAAACAAGGTTCCAAATTGCTAGGGAAACATCTGTGTCTACCTTCTCAGCTAAGTGGATTAGCGCATAGCCTTTTGTATGTTAAGACATTCAGTTCCATCAGGTCAGATTGAAACAAAAGGGGAACTGGAGAAATTGGCTATGGGTTTTCTCTTTTTCTAGCCTATAAGAAGCCCATAACATTAAAAGACGTATTATCTTTCAGTCAGTCCTGGACCAGTCCCTGAAGATCTCTTGGCAAGACTTTTGGAAGTGGTTTGTCCTTGCCTTGTTCCTAAGGCTGAGACTGGATCAAGGTCACCTAGTTGCTTCATGCTTAAGGCAGAACTATAACTCACAGTCTCCTGGTTTCTAGCTGGGTGCCATGCCAACTATACTAAACCAGCTCTGATCTATCTGGTTAGTCTCCAGGGTAGGCTGCAATAATTGAATATATTTATTATATCCATTAGTACAATACACATATTGTGGCCAGGAGACCAAAGAAATATAAAATAAAATTCCCAGAGTACTTTGAAATTATTGTTGTCTTGGATTTCCCCCCCCCCCGCCCTGAATGCCCCCTCCTTTGTATTTCATACTAAAATTTAAAAACCTTCTGGTGATATAATACCTGTACGTACTATTTGGACTGAGAATAAAAATGAATCACTAAGAGCAGCGGCCTTTCAGAAGAAACTCATGTGATACCCACCAGCTCTATGGATCCCAGCAGTGTTTTGTCGTATTATTTACCTTGGTTATTTTGCCAAGGGATAAGAATGGATCCTGAAGGTAATAATTCTTTTTGTAAAATTACTGTTATTTTATTTTAACAAATGTGGTTGTTTGAGGAAGCGTTGAGTTCCTATCTTGCTGTCATCTTCTGTCCTATTCCTGAAGGACTCTTGTAAGTTAATTTATTTGTTTAAGAGGGCATGATAGAAAAAATATTATGTCGTATAGTCAAACAGATGTTTAGATTGGGCATTTTTTTTATCCACTATCAAATCCTTCCCAAGGACTTGGAGTAGGCAGATGTGGTTGTTGTTTGATGATGTTAAAAGTATCATTACAGGATATAAGCTGTTCCAAGTGATTAATGGTGATTTTGTCAATGTCAGTGGTGTTCAAGTAGTGCTCCAGATGTTTGGGGATTTCACCCAAGGCACCTATTATTATTGGTACTATTTTTGCTTTCTTTTATCGCAGTCATTCTATTTCTATTTGCAGGTCTTTTTATATTGTTATCTTCTCCAGTTCTTTCTCTTATTATTGTGGTTGTTATTATTACCATCATGCGGAAAGGTGTTGTTTGAAGGGATTATTCCTACCTCTCTATTTTATCAAACGTGCTACTCTGGAGTGTCTATTATTGTTACTGTTATTATTACCCCAACCATGTGTTATTTGGTCAATTTCTGAGATCCTGCCTTTTTCCATATTCTATCCACTCTCACGGAATGTGTTGATATCTTTGGGCAAGAAAAGAAATAAAACACTTATGCAAATCACAATTTATTATTCAGTAATCAACCTTGTTGGATACATTATGGCATAATCAGTTGTATGTTAAAAAGCATTTAATTTCATGTCTAATTAACATATTATAAATTGAAGAGGAAAAATTAAATTATTATGGACAGTTTGCAAATGTAGAACTGCAGTGTTCTTCAATAACGGCATGAATATTGGATGTGAGACAATGGGCTCCTTCAACTCTCTCCTGTGCTTAGTGCTCAGTGATGGAGTGAAATCAAGGGGCTCTCAGGGTTATGCTTCCAAATTGGTATCAGACTTCCATTAACACAAGTCAAAGCTAAGCACACAAAGGGCAGTGTCTGTATATCTGTCTACGTACACCTGTCCATAAAGATATGTATTTAAATACCGTGTGTGCAAGCGAAATCAGTTCCGTAAATGCACCCGGATTGCAGGACAAATCTCTATTTTTAAAGAAGCAATTTTCTGTCAGTTGATTATTTGGCTAAAAGCAGCTTAACATTTTTTCCCCGTAGCCCTAATTCTTCCTAATTGTTTAATCAATAGAGAACACAACTACCTTTCATTTTCCCTTTGGGGCTGAATATTACATTGGAAAGAAACTTGGAACCTATCTTCCCCCCTCCCCCAGGTTTTAAAAACATTCAAGACACTGAGGCTTTATAGTAGATTCATACTAACAAGCAGGTATGATAGTTTGGTCTAAGAATATTGAAATGAATGAAACAAGCACCAACTCTTAGTGTTATTTGTTCACTCAGGCTCCTTTTAGAAAGTAGTAAGAAGTTCTAATAATATCTAGTGGGAAAGAATTGCAGAAATTCAGCACATCTGAAAAGGTACAGAAATACAGTACAGAAAAGGAAAGAAGAACTAAAACCATATGCTGAATCTGGAGTTCATTATCTAAGTAACTACATTCCATAAGCTGGCATTTTTTCTAGAACTGTAATAGAATTTACAGATAGAAAATCATAAATAATTCTTGTTCTGAAGAAAACACAAATAAATTGTGACACCGAATGCTAGTGAATTATACATCACTGAATAATTGAGATTACAAGAACGTTCGGAAAAAGGATGGGGAAATGAAATATCAAAAACTACAGCCACCTTTTGGTTGATACCTGCACGGTTTTGCAAACCACTTAAGGCTCCGATAAAATCCTACTTGACTGGCCCACAAACTGATCCGACAAGTTGAATTTATTTTCTTTCTTATTGGGAACTTTGCAGGAAACTCTTAACGTATGGTGCTTTTCACTTCCATCTAGAGCTATTAATGTTATTGAAAAAGGATGTTCTCAGGAGCAGTAAGTTTCTGACATTTTTGCCAAATGGACTCCAAATGATCCTTTTGTGGTCCTGAATTCCCAGAGTTCTCAGAAACTGGCAAGAAAAACTGATCTAAACACAGCTCACTGATTTAATTATTTTTATTATAGATTTGTGGAAGGCTCTTGCAGGCCAGTGACTTAGCATCTGTATTTTATCTAAATGTGCAGGAAGTGCACACTTTTAGAAGACGGTAAATATTTGGTTTCTTAACTGCTTTGAGCCTGGAAACTTGGAAGCTTTGTTCTTTAGAAATCAAGTAGTGCATGCTAATTTCACCTAAATTCACAACAACAACCCCCCCAACAATTGAGACAATTACTCCATTTAAACAAATAAAATACATTGTATGCATATATGCATGTGTGTGTCTATATACATTTGGAAAAATAAATATTCTAGAGAAAACATACACATTTACATGCTTTATTTACATGGATACTGTATTGAAATCTGTCATTTAGTTTGTTCGATGTTGTCTAATCTTATGAAAGAGGCTTCTGTTTTTCAGCCTGAGTCTTGAGGACTTTTCATGACTTAGCTATATAGGATTATATTTGTACTTGTTTTTCAAGGTTGCAACCATTTTTCAAGTGTAAACATCTTACACTTCAGCCACGAGTATTTAACTCATTTTTTCCCTCATTGTCAAGAAATGTTAAAAGCAGTTATTCTCATCAAACTGAACAAGAATTGCCCCAAAAAATCCAGAGAAAACTCAGTGGAGTAATCATTCATATATTTTTTGTGAATTTTTTTTAAAGATGGAAGAGTAGAAGTGGTGCAGACCAGACAAGTTCATCTATCCTTAGCTCCACAGGATAGGAGGTCTAAAAATTGAGACTACATTGTGTCACCAAGCTATATGGAGTCCACAAAGCATTAATGAAAGCCTGCATAATATTGCTCCAAGGATTCACCCATACATCCTAGTTACTGTGGCATGAACATGCCCTATTTAATGTTTGCTAATGACATGCGTCCTCACGACTCTGTCCTTATCTCATTGCCAGCCCATTGGTCCAGTGGCTTAAGTCTGGCTTTAAGTGTCCCAGTGTGATAGGGTATTTCTTCTTTCATGCTGGCACCTGACTTTCCATGAGAAGCTGGAAGGAAGAGTCCTGAGGTGCTACAGTTGGAGATGATAATTTGTTTGGCTGAAATTGATCTGACAGCTCTGCTATGGAAACACTCCCTTACACTCTGTCTCTGGGCTTGACAATTATTCTGCAATGCAGTTTTTGGTTATGAGTGATACCAGAAACCCAGCTTCTACAGCCACTTCCTTTTTAGTTTCTTTCTGACCTTTGTTGGTTAGTCAGTTGACTTAAAGAGTGGTTATTTCCTTCAACAAAAGTCATTATAAACCTCTGGGAAGCCCTGAATTCATTTGGCCAATCCCCTATGTTAACATATGTAGCTGAAAATATAATTGAAAGGACAGAATTCTAATGTTTCTGAAGCATGCAGCTGTAGTCTGAAATTTCTAGTCAAAGATTCACAACTCAAGAGAGAGGAAGAACTAGATTTAGTACTGGTGTCTTTAAGTTTACACTTGTTTTATCCATAGGACTCTGAATTATGGATGGGAATTACACTGAGATGCATCCTCTATAGTGGCATTTACTGGACTCCTATTTGCAAATAGGAGATGGACAGGTCTGGAGCAGTAGTGGGTTGCTACCAGTTCAGGTTGCTACCAGTGGGTTGCTACCAGTTCGGATTGGATGAACTGGTAGCAGCAATGGCGGAAGGCTCAGTCCACTTGCCTGGACATCTCTGTGCATGCACAGAAGCGTCGTGCGTGAGCATGTGTGTGCCCATGAGCAAACCAGTAGCAGCTGAAATTGAAACCCACTACTGGTTTGGAGGTGATACAATGACTACCAGCAAGGCACTCACCTGCTCTTGACTTTTCATTTGAGTCAACTAGTGACTTTTTCAGGCCCAAGGTGCAATTTTTCATGACCAACCATTCCTTCTTTTCTTTATCAGCCAGGCACCATCTACACAGTCTCATACAATCTGTTCCAAAGAAGGCACTGCAGAGAGAGCCGTCAACTGGTGGTCCCAACTATTTCTCCCCCTGTGCCTATGTTAAGGATGAAGGCCACAATGGGACCCTAAAGGCACCAATGTTATCAAAACAATTGATTACTTGGTCTGGAGAAAGAATGCTATGCATTGTGTATAGAGTTAAGATTGTGTTATTTTAAGGCAAGGTCACAGACTGACCTTAAATCACAGGCTGGAAGTTAAAGATGTGATTAGGCAGGAATGGATTCAAACAGGATTGTTTTGTTCCTTTTTGTACAACCTACCACAAAAAGTTCAGGCACACCCTGGGTTCTATCAATAAATGTTTGTTTATGAGCTCTGCAGTTTCTTGCTATCTTGTGTGCAGACTATTCAATACTATTTGTTCAGTTAATAATTTAGCTTCCACTTTTCTCATCTCAGGGCAGCAGCAATAATAGTCAAACTGTAAAGTCAGCAGTAAAAGTGACTGGTGTCAATCCAACTCCAGCCTTTTATTGGACATTGATTATCCAGACCAGAGCCCAGTAGCCTACCTTTCTGATTGTGAATATTGTCCTCTGGCCTATACAAAAATCACACCAGACCTCTGCTATGGTCTGTTATCCTACAAGCCTGCTCTCTGGGAAAAAAAGGAGCCTGCTATAAAGAGAAAACAAATAAGAGGACATTTGTAGGAAGAAGACTGTGTTAGTCTACAATGGCAAAAAAAAAAAAAAAATCAGACATAGGCTTTTTTCAGTTGCAGCTCTTGTTAGCAGATCATAGAGAATACTGCAGCTGATGAAAGTTTATGCTTTTTTTTAATAAAATGTAAATATTACGGTAATAAAAAGGAGGTATCAGAAAAAGAAGGAGTACCCTTACCCACCTTTGTCTCTAGCCTAATTCACTCTTTGTTTTGGTCTTTGCCTGTTGAATTTTAAAGGATTGTGGTCTTTGACAAATAAATTAAAACTAAAATTGTCAGCAAAGAAAGTTTTGATCACCTAGTAGAAAGACAACTCAAGAGAGGCTGTTTTATTCTTTTTTTGATTTCTTGACATACTGTATTTTGATATTATTGACCATGTATTTTCTGGATATGAATTGGGCTTTATAGGTAAGTTGATGTACAGAGTCTGTTCCAATTTATGCAGGACTTTTGTTTGATTCTCGAGTGTATTGAGTAGAGAAGTCATGAGCAACTGGGACACAGGAACCAATTTGGAGCTATATGAACTTTTTATACCTTACTGTACAGTAAAACCCCCGATATTGTTCTTATTAATAAATGTATTTTTCTCTTTTTTTTCTTTTGCCAATCAATCCTATCATCTCTGTCATAGCTAAAAGCTCAGTATTGACAAATGAATTAAACAGAATTAAGCAGATGGTGTAATTTCCTGTGACAAGGGAGTAACATTACTACTGTACAACATCCAATATGAATGAATGAATGTACAGCCTCAGTATAATGTCCATTTAGAAAAGCTTTCCTTAATCTGTGTCCTCTAAGGGTACTTGGCTCCAGCTGTCATACTGAAGTAAAAGACTATCTTGTCTAAGATTTGGGGCCCAATATATAAATAATACAGGAAATTGGAGGGGTTTTTTTATTGCTTCTTCCTATTAATATTTTGATAATGTAATACTGAAACAGAGATGTGAGCAAGAACAAGCCTCAAGGATATTGCAAAAATTAGTTCATAGGTAGACTTTCAAAATTGCAGTTGTTACAAATTTTAATTTAACAACCTCACCAGTTGGGTTTAATTGAATGATAGAAAAAAGAGCTCGCATTGCTGTTGTTGCTGCTGTTTAGATTTTTTGATTCGTCATACCTGATAAACATCATTTGGCAGAAGTTTCTCTCATGTATGATATTTTTTATCAACCCAGTCAATTCATCTTTAAATTTATATAAATTTAGTTTATTGTTGTTTTTAAGGAAAACAGTTAAGTTAATTGTTGTTGAAGAAACACTGGTCAAAATGCAACATTTTAATATGTTTACATTTATATTATAAGAGAACCACTTTGGTGTAGTGGTTAAAGTGCTGTCCTAGAAATCAGGAGACTGTGAGTTCTAATCCTGCTTTAGGCATGAAATCCAGCTGGGTGACATTGGGCCAATCACTCTCTCTCCGCCCAATCCACCTCACAAGAGTAGGAGTATTATGATAAAGTAATAAAAGTGTGATATAAATTAAATTTTCTCTTTTAATTCTTGTTAGCTTGTGCTTGTGCCATTAGTGTTAGTATCCAGTCATCATGTCTTTTGTCAATTCCCAATTACCTTCAGTTTTTTTCTGGCATCTTTCCAATTACCTTCAGTTTTTTTTCTGGCATCAGGATCATTGATAATAATTCTTATTTTCACAAATATTTGTCAAAAATATTTAAGCCCTAGTTTCTTTATTAGAGCTTCCTGTGAGCAGTTTTAGTTTATTTCCTCTAGTATTACATGATTTGTTCTTGTCCAGTGCAAGCAAAATGCTGAAGACATAGTATACTTAAGATTTCAGTAAGGCATTAATAAAGTAGACCGCAATGTACTCCTTGATAAACTAGAAAATGTGGGACAGACAGCATCACCACCAGATGGATTTGTAGCTGGCTAACAAACCATACTCAATGAGTAGTCATTAATGCTATTACATCTGCATGGAGGGAAGTAAGCAGTGGGGTAGCATAAGGTTCTGTATTAGGCAGGTATTGATACTCTTCAATATCTTCATAAATGACCTAGATGAGAGAATGGAAGGGGAACTCATCAAATTTTCAGATGACACTAAACTGGCAGGAATAATCAACACCTCAGAAGATAATCTAAGGATCCAAAAGGATCTTAACAGACCCGAACAATGGCCCCTATCCAACAAAATGAAATTTAATGTAGAGAAAAACAACTTAAGCAGGAAAAAACAAAGATACAAGTACATATTAGGTGAAACCTGGCTCAGAAATAATAACTGTGAGAGATACTTTGCAGTCCTAATGGATGATCACTTAAATATGAGCAGCACATAGAGTCAAGATCACATGAAGTATTAGTACCACTTTATAAAAACTTGGTAAGACCACACCTGCAATACTGTATCTAGTTTTGGTCACCACATTACAAAAAAAGATGTTGAGACTTTGGGAAAAGTGCCGAAAAGAGCAACTAAGATGATTAAGGGCCTGGAGACTAAAACATATGAAGAATGGCACTAGGAATTGAACATGGCTGGTCTAGACAAAAGAAGGACTAGGGGTGACATGATAGCTGTGTTTGAGTATTTGAGGGGCTGTCACAAAGAAGTCAACTTATTTTCCATAACACCAGAAGGCAAGGCAAGAAACAATGGATGGAAACTAATCAAGAGAGAAGCAACCTAGAATTAAGGACAAACTTCCTAAAACTGAGAACAATTTACCAGTGGAACAGCTTGCCTCCAAAACTGGAGGTTTTTAAGGGACTGAACAACCACTTGTATAAAGTTATATGAATTGTACATAATAAGATGTAGACTAAGTATTTCTATATTGATGTGATCATTGGCCATCTGCTTGAATTGTTTTTAGCATCTTTACTTTATGTATGGCTGTACAGTTGTGCTGACAGATCTTTGTGCCCATGTGCCAATAAAATTTAGCATCTGCGTACATTAAACCATGTTATAAAACTTAATAAATACAGATAGACATTTATTAGTATTTTTACAGCATGACAGTATCTGGATGATTAATAATGTATTTTAACAGTTTAAATAAGCTAAATGGACTTAGCAGAACTTTTGATTTACAAACTCTGTTATAGAACAATTATACGTTATACAAACATTAGACAAGGAAAAATGCATTTATTGAACCAACTTCTGCTGTTGCATGTACCTATGTTGTTACCTTAAAAAGAAATACTTTTCCCTTCCCTTCTTTCCCATCCACTTCCTCTGTGCTAACTTATATGTTGTAACAGCTAAAAATTGAGCAAAAATCTTTTTTAATAATTAATTGTTCTTTAATTAGCATCAAAGACGTACACTAATAAATCTAAATTTAAACCTCATTTAATCTACTTAATTAAGAGTTTGAATTAATGAGCTCTATCAATAAGTAGTGTTTTAACCATTGAACCAAAGGAAAAGAAATCAATTTCAAAAGTACATTACTGATACAACATGTATCAGTTTAAAACACTTGTAACTTTGATACAAGATAAAGTTTGATATATTTCTTTTTTTTTAACATTTGACTTGAACTTTTCTATTTTAAGAGATGTACTCATTCCCTGTTATGTATATATATATGTCTTTGCAATCTAAGATAAATTTTGAGTTATTGCTGCACTTAGTAAGCTTCAGTCTTCTGATATTCTACAGGTCATTTGCAGGTCCTTTGCTTTTTCTACTATTAAAAGCTTGGTTTATTCTGCATGGTTCACATTATAATGTTCCAAGGTGAATTAGAGATGAATGTATAATAGAAAGGAGAACACTTATTTTAGGCTTTTTTACTAAGATGCAAGGGATGTAGTTGACTAAGTGGGACCAGTAGTTCTCAGGCCGGACAGATCTGTTATGTAAACATGGAGTAGATAATTTGCAATGTCATGGCTGGGAAGGAATAGTCAAATGTTTATTGACTCATAAAGACCGCGGAATATATTATTTAGCCATGACATCTCTATGAGTTTCTGATGAAATCAAGTCAATAAATATGAGGTTAAGTGTCCAGAGAATCAAAATTTCTTGAACTGAAGAAGCTTCTTGGATGAGAAGTGGAATATCTGCAAAGAAAAGACCAGTTGTTTTTTTTGAAAAAAATATCTTTGGGGCAACCGTGACCTGGATGACTAAGAATCTCCATAGAATCTCCATCTCAAAAAAGTATACAATAGAGCTAGATAAGATTTAGATGAAGGCAGATGTTCAATAGACTGGAACAAAATTTCTTTGAGGAAAGGTTGCAACATCTGAAGCTTTTTAATGTAGAAAGGTAGCGAAGAGGGCAGTGGTGGGTTTCAAAATTTTTTACTACCAGTTCTGTGGGCATGGCTTGATGGGTGTGACAGGGGAAGGATACTGAAAAATCTTCATTCCCACCCCACTCCAGGGGAAGGTTACTGCAAAATCCCCATTTCCTCCTGATCAGCTGGGAATTGGGAGGCAGAGAATAGATCGGGGCTGGGCCAGTCAGAAATTTTACTACCAGTTCTCCGAACTACTCAAAATTTCCACTACTAGTTCTCCAGAACTGGTCAGAACCTGCTGAAACCCACCTCTAGAAGAGGGGTATGCTTGGGTGTACAAAGTTATACTTTGTGTGGATAAAAGTGGATGAGGAAAAGTTATTTTTCCCTTCCCAAAATACTAGAATCATAGGTCATTCAATGAACCTATGGTTCAATTCTGGAAGAATCAGAACAGACAAAAGTTTTTTTTAAAAAAAAATAATGTATAAAGTAGCAAATTTTGGCTATCAGCTTTGGCAGGCTTAAGAAAAAAAGTATTGGAAGTCATGATTATCAATAACTATTAGCCTTCATGAAAGTGTGATTGTGTCTGTTGGGAAACTAGTAAGCTTCCTTGTGCAGTTGGTTGGTTATTATGAGGGGGGAAAAACCTACTATATTAGATGGGCCAGGGGTCTGGTATGATCCAGCAGGATATTACTTATGTTCTTATGTTCACTTCAAAGACAATGGGTGGGGCCATAAAAAAAACTCTACTATATTCTATTCCAATTTCATGTAATGGAAACTATATATTACTAGCATAATAAACTCATAAATTAAAGCAACATAGTTTGGAGTTCCTTGAATTGGTCTTTGAATGTGGTTTAAGGGGCCCATATTATTCCCTTCTCTTTTCACACACTTACAGAACATCTATATCCACTCGGAAATGCCAACGCACTAAACACTTGCCAAATAATATATTGAAAATACTACTTGTTTTATTATTACTATTACATTTTCAAGTAAAGTTGCTTGTGTTCAGAGGGAAGAAAATTATCCTTATGGACATATCTATCATTGTATTACTTTTTTAAGGTTCACAGATTTTCCTCTCAGTGTGAATATTCGATCCAAGTGAATTTTCAGAAATGTTTAGTTTAGTTTAAAAGTGATTTCAGATATTTATTGTTCCAAGTAGAGATGCTTACTGCTAAAATGATATTCTTGAGCATTTCCTAAATTGTTCAGGTCAGCCTTAAAAGGATAACCAGTTTGCAGGGTTACCTCTTCCTAATGTATTTTCCAAATAAATTTAGTTTTTTTCAGAATGGGGGATGTTTTAAATCAAATTCCATGTACAGTCTTGGATGCATTTAAATCTTTCCTAGGATGCATAATTTTCCTGTACAGTGAATTAAATCCATAAGAAAAAAAAAATGCCATTTGGAAAAACAAGACCTCAAATATGCTTGCTTCTATGTCTATTCGTGTCAGTTTAAATGATTTAACGGCAATTATGTGTGTATATGCTATTCCTTCAAAAATATGGAAACAACATTCTGCACCAAGGTAATGATGATATGTCCTAAATAGATTATGCAGATGAATCTAGTTTATTTATGTATTAGTGCATACATTTTTGTTTTTTGTTTTTGCAAAGCTTAAGGCACTAATTTTGTCCCACTTGAGTTTCTGAAATCTTGTTACGGTGCCCACTGGTTAAATACTGCAACCACATGCCATTTCAGTGTAAATCTGGAGTGACATATATAGTTGTACAATCACACACACACACACACACACACACACACACACACATGTACAGTACATATTCTTAGGACATTTGGCAAATAGATACATTTATCACAAAATAATAAAATTATTAAAGCAGAATTATACACTCATCATGTGGAATATGTAATTATATGGAATATCTTTACAATTTTCTAAACTATATACTACTTGCTTGTTTTGCCAAAGAATATATTTTCTAAATGTGATGAAAATGTACAATAAGTTCTATCTGTTGTTTCTAAAAATGTATCTAATGTTCTTGGCAGCAGTATGCAAATTCGTCCTTCCTTCCTTCCTTCCTTCCTTCCTTCCTTCCTTCCTTCCTTCCTTCCTTCCTCACAAAATGCCCTGGTATTTGTTCATATAAACTTGAGTATCCATGGGGGAGCAAGAAGAGACAAATGATGCATCCTGATATTGTCTTGCAAATAATACAACACATTCTTATATCAGATGCCCTACTGTATCTCCATAATCATATCATTTGCAGGATGACATCATGATAGACATGTCATTTTAATGTCACTGCTTTGTTATGGATGCCACTGCACCTTAGAGCTCCTTGAATATGAATCTGCTTAGCTTTTGGACATCAGGCTGGATTGGCTAGGTGTATGATATAGGCTAAAATTAAAGTTAGCTGTTTATACCAAAAGGTCTCAGTGGCACACTGTCATTTGATGCCTAAGGCCATCCAGCTCTACAACCACTAACAATGATTTAATTTTATCTGAAGAGGTAAGATAAAGGAGGGGTTCCCAAAGAAAAAAAATAATGATAATTTTTCATATTTTCTACTGCAGCTGCTTCACCTACCTTCATCCAGAGAGAATAAATCTACATTTAAAAGCAAGGACACCCAAGATATTACCTTTAAAATACATACAACATGGCAGAGAAAAATGAATGAGTATTGCAGGTTTTTTTTTTTTCTTAACACCTAAATTAGCCTCAGGAGATAAGAAAAGCAAAATAAAAGCACAATTTAATTCCCCTTTTCATTACCACTGGTAAAAAACGTTCGAGGATATGGAAATGCTCATTTGTATAATTCATGTTTGTAAAGTCATTATACAAACTATTTGTATAGTTATATTCTTTCTCCTTTTTTAATATACCCTTGTAGGTGACAATTTCTCTCTCTCATGAATTAGACATTAACATTTCAGGAAACTTCTTATTAACACGGAACACATTTCATGCACAGAAATGGGAAACTTAGTGCTTTCAAAAAATCCCAGGCTGAATGAAATATATTTCTATAAAGGTCAACCTTAACCCTTTCTTTCTCATGATCAAAACACCATTCCCTTTCTTCTGCCTTGTACCTCAAATATATTATTATCTACTGTCAAAACTTTCCTAAAAAGATGGAGATTTATACATTTCTGGGCTCGGTTTATTTATGCAGGGCCATCAGAACAATTATTTCCAGTTGAAAGCTGGAAAAGTCATCTTGAAAGCACAATTATAATAGGAGAACAAAAGGAGATTACAAACTGTTTATAATTTTGACCATGGATTCATATCCATAGCTTCTACAGAACCAGAGTGTCATCATTTCAATCTAACCAACTTGGATTCTATTTAATTACCCACTTTAATTACCCGCTCGTCCACCCACTCCTTCTGTATTCTGCCCCTAAAGAATTTTAGCAGTAGCTTGGTGATGACATAGATTCTACCAATTCTGTGTTCAGAGACATCCTGTAAATCTATTTACCCTTTGTTGCATCAGCAGATGTAACCTTTGGGTCAAGATCATAAATTATGAGTATACCAGCAGTGACAAAGACATTAAACAGGTTCTTAAGTCTAAGAATCACATAAATTTAAAACCCAGCGGTAGTTTTTGAGGGGTGGAGGAGGCATTTTAAAAGTTTGATTTGTTCTTTCCAGTGGGAAAGACATTAAGTTTGAAGAGAATTAATAGACTTAAACACTGATATATTAATAGAAAGTAAGACTACCCAACTATTTAGCCAGCCAAAAGCATATACATCCATAATAAGAAAAAAATAATAAATCATAGCACATTCAGTCAGGGCAAAGAGCACTGAACACATGCAGCTTCTCAAGGAATTTGCATTTTGGCAAAAAGTGACATCTGTTATGTCAGGTGATCAGAACCTGGGTTATTTAAAATATTTGCTCTCTGAATACAACTACAAAATTGTAATAGGGCATTTCTCTGGGTGAAACTCATCAAACTAAAGTTCTAGAGCCTTGTCAGTTAATATTCTGGCTTTTTAGGTTTTGGATATGCCAAAGCATTTTTTTAAAAAAAAAAAACCTATAAAAATCCAAGTTGTATTATTTTCACCTTTTACAAATTTTGAAAAAGGCATAAATGGTTCAGTTTACTGAATAATTAAGGATTATTTTTCTACTTCTTTTGTTTTGTTTTTCCAAATATTTATATCAATGTGTTTCATCTAAGATATATATCACTGCTCTGCCAGAGTTCATTTTCAGTTCTAAAATGGTGTGGTGGAACATGCAAGGTATGAGCATAGCTCCTATCCACAAAACTTTACAACTGCTATTTCTTTTGTCCAGACCAGGAGGCTGTCCTCTGGAGTTATTATCTGAACTGAAAATAGACAGTTGCTTTAATAACATGCTTTAAGGGGTTCATTTCAACTCCTGCATTTTTTTAAAGCAGATTTTTGAAACTAAACATGAAATGCTAAATGTTAATTCCTTAGAGTTACGATTCATGTTGCCGCGGCTGTTGCCAGGCTCCGTTGATTGGTTAAAATGCAAGCAGCTGAGTTGGAGGGAAGTCGCTTCTCTCTCATTGGCCCCAGCTTCTGACAGGCTGCTATTTAAGCAGCTGTCAGGGGCTAGGCTTGTGTGTGTGTATTCTGGCTGTTGATAGAGTTGTGTTAATAAAGTTGAGTTCGAGCAACCAAGCCTCCGTTTATGTTTACTCACAGAATTCTACACATGACGACGAAGGTGGGATTTCTGTGAGGTGACGGTTGCTGGACTATCGTGGGGCTGACTCACCACAATGGCTACGAGTCTCCCAACTTTCAAACCATTCGACATAGCTTCGGAAACCTGGGAAGACTACCTCAAGAGGTTCGAGTGCTTCCTGCAGGCGAATGACCTCTCCGATGTGTCCAGTGCTTGTAAGAGAGATTATTTCCTCAGCTTTTGCGGCCGCGAGATTTTTGGAACAGCCAGGGCTCTGGCCGCCCCTCAGCCGGTGCACACTGTGCCCTGGGAGACCTTGGTGGAGAAACTCAAACACCATTATTCTCCCGCTCCCTCAGAGATCGCGAGGTGGCACGCATTCCATCAGAGGGCACAAAGAGAGGGAGAGTCTATTAATGAGTACATGACTGCCTTGAGAACAGCGGCTCGGCATTGTGAGTTTCGGGAGCTGGATGATATGCTCCTTGACCAGCTTGTGTGTGGGGTGAGGAATTTGAAACTGCAGGAGAGACTGCTGGCCTGCTCCGATTTGACTCTCCCCATCGCTTTGGACGAGGCACGGGCCACCAAGATGTCCGCCAAGTCCGCGGCTGAGATCCAACGCTACAAGTCCGAAGCCGGAGGCCAGGCCATCAGCCATCCTTCCGTTCACTATGAGGCGGTGTGCCCTGACAGTAATGGTGAGGTAGATGATGACGTCAGCCGCCTCAAGACGACCCAAAGGAAGAAGTGGGTGCCTGCCACCAAGAATCCCCAAGGTTACTGCCTGGGATGTGGTGGGTCGCACAACTGCGCCGATTGTAGGTTCAAATCTGCTGTCTGCCGCCGATGTCAGAAGCGAGGGCATCTGTCCAGGGTCTGCCGTGCTGTTTTCCCTACCCCAGATGATGCGGGGGAGCCGGACGGACTGGCCGCCACGAGCGAGAGAGAGGAAGAGAGGGAGGAAGTTTCACCATTTCTCAAGACACCGAGGTGGCAGCAGTTGCCATCAGCCATGCCTCTTCCCCATTTTCTGACAGTAAGATCTACCTGACTGTCCGGCTGGAGGGAGTCCCCTGTAGGATGGAAATGGACACGGGCTCCTCCAGATCCTTGATTGCTTGGGCTGCACTTAAAGCCCTACTTCCCTCTGTTTCCTGGCGGCATTTGCAGCCATGTCACGTCACGTTGAAGGACTACCAGGGGAAAACCATACCAACTCTGGGCTGTGGGTTGTTTCATGTAGCATATGGCTCATTTTCTGGCAATCTGCCCCTGGTCATTGACGGGACAGCCTCCCCTCTTTGTTGGGTCTCAATTGGTTCGCTGCCCTCCGCTTGTCTCTCTGGGGTCCACTCCATTGGGTCTAGCCTTTCTGATAATATCCTGCAGGAATTCTCCGATGTGTTTGATGGCTGCCTTGGCAAATACAATGGCCTCCCAATCTCATTTAATTTGGACCCTCAGGTGGCGCCCATCAGATTGAAGCCACGGAGGGTGCCCCTTGCACTGCGGCCCAGGGTTGACAGGGAGTTGGATAAACTTATTGCACAGGGGGTTTTACAGCCCATCGAGCACTCTAAATGGGAAACCCCTATAGTGATTCCCCTCAAACAGGACGGCTTGATTAGAATATGCGCCAACTACAAGGCGACTTTAAATAGGGCCCTGCAAACCAATCATTATCCAGTGCCCGTTGTCCAACACTTAGGGGAAGGTCTTCACCAAGTTAGATCTCGCCCAAGCTTATCAACAACTCCCCGTTGATAATGCCACTGCTTTGGCCCAGACCATTATCACACACCGGGGCACTTTTAAGTGTACCCGGTTGCAATTTGGCATTAGCGTAGCCCCAAGGATCTTCCAGAGCCTTATGGAGCAGCTGGTCCATGGGCTGTAGGGAATGGTCCCTTATTTTGACAACCTCCTGATTGCGGCTGCTGATCAGGATGACCTCGTCAATAAACTCTAAGGACTTAACACTAAAGAGGCCTAATATATAGTATAACACAGAAGTGAGTACACCACCTCACATTTTGTAAATATTTAAATATATCTTTTCAGACATTAATGGCTGTGTGTTGTGTTATTTTGAGAGGACAGCACATTTACACTGTTATACAAACTCACTACTTTATGTTGTAGCCAAGTGTCATTTCTTCAGTGTTGTCACATGAAAAGATATACTTAAATATTTACAAAATGTGAGGGGGTATACTCACTTCTGTGATATACTATATAATATATTGTTAAAAATTGAATTTTGTTTCATTATTTATGCAACATTTTCTTTGGAGGGTTATTATTATTATCTGACTGTAAGGATTTCCCCCCTTACTAATTATACTCCATTTTTAAAAAAATATGCATCAGAGAAATGGAAGTTAAAACAAACAAACAATTAACAGTAATCTCCAGAATCTATTGACTAAGAAGATCATTCATATGTGAATATTTCCTATCAAGAACTCAGAAAGGAGAACAATGGGATTCATCAGCACTGATTTAGTTAATCAAAGTACTTATTTCCTTATTTGTTTATTTAAATACTTAAAATACTACTTTTCATTCAGAGCCAGGGGTAGAAACAGTTAACCTTTCAATTTCTCTCTCTGTTGACCTGGATCACTTGCCAGAAAATTTGAGACCTACCATTTAGAAACCTTATTCTTACCTTTCTTGATTGAATAGAGCAATTATTTTTATTTGGCCTTAGAGATAACCAACATCTCAAATGAATGTTGATTCACTCTCTGATCACTAACTTGCAAAAATTGAAATCATTGCCTTATTCTGAAATCATTGGTGTGGAACCATATTAGCTAATCAGTGACACTTTTACATTTGAACATCAATATCGATTTTTTTTTTTTTAAAAAAACAGAGTTTAGGTGAGAATGTAGAATGTTGGTACATATATCGAAACAAGGTAGAAGAGGCACCAAAGGTAGCATTACTTTCACTATTGGAAGATATAAAATGTAAAAAAGTGACTAAAGAATTGATAATAAATTTGTTGACCACAGCAAGGTTAATGATTTCTAGGAACTGGAAGACACAAGGTGATTATTGTTTGGAAGAATGGGATAAGGAAGTATGGGATATTGCCATAAATGATAAATTGACTTGTAATATTAAAGTAAGGAGGGGCATAATGAAAGTAAATGAATTCAATGGAATCTGGAAACAGTTCCTAATATATGTGTTTTCTGGAGGAAGGGGATACCACCACCAGAAGAAGCTTTAAGATTTTGGAAGCAGGAATGATCCCGAGGGGTGGGGGAGCACTCGTTGATTGTTTGTATTGTGTATATTGTTATATATTATATATTATGATTCATGTATGTTATGTATGTTAACATTTTTTAATATATTAATAATAAAAAATATGGAAAAAAAAAGAAACAAGTGCCATTGACACAAGATGCAGCTGAGGCAACCTTTTTTGACTTCTTGACTTTATACATATATAAGAAGTTCCAGTGACAAAAAGGAAATGCATTCTATAAATAGACCATGCAGAATTCAAACAATCAACATACATCTTGATCTTCTTTCCCACAATCCCTGGGAGCACAAACCTATGGGAGCTGAAATCAAATTCTTCTGGAATGCAATGTCATAATTTACTTAGCAATATTTTAGCTTATCCATTATTTACTTAATTATTCACTTAGTTTTTTTCTTATTTGTTCACTTAGTTATCCCATAATGATCAGATCAGGTATTCGCTTGCTTTGCAGAAATTACAGGATTTGGGTTGACTAGCCTAGAAAATGAAGGACATGATAGCGGTATTCTAGTATTTGAGGGCTGCCACAAAGAAGAGGGGGTCAACTTATTTTCCAAAGCATCAGAGGGCACAATAAGAAACAATGAATGGAAACTAACCAAGAAAAGAAGCAACCTGGAATTAAGAAGAGACTTCCTAACAGTGGGAAGAATTAACCAGTGGAACAGCTTGCCTTCAAAATGTTGTGAGTGCTTCATCACTGGACACCCACTTGTCTGAAATGGGATAGGGTCTCCTGCTTGAGCAAGGATTAGACTAGAAAACCTCTGAGGTCCCTTCCAACTCTATTCTATTCTACAGACCAAAGGTAGGGAAATTAATTGGATCTCATACAAAAATGCCTAGTTTTTATTTTCTAAAATTGTATAGCTATTCAACAGCCGTGTATATTATTGTGAATTTTGCAATGCAGACTGTAACTTACTGCATTGTTACAGTAAGCACAAGAAGAGCTTAATTCAGAAGAGCACAACACACGTATGCACTCAGAGGTATTATACTGGAGAAAGTGCACACAATTAAAAGGATTGTGAGGATAAGTGTAAATAACATTATTCTCTCAGTGGCCTGATTTTCTATTATTACTCAAGTAGGCAGGGAAATAAACTAAATCTGGCTAATGTCAGTGTTTCTGCACTTAAAATTTGTATTAACTAAATTCCCCCATATTAGTTTGAACGTTAAAGTAATGATTCTCTATTCTATGTTTTTAATATTCTGACAGATGTTTTAATCCCTTTTTATAACACACAAATAAAATGATAACAGTTAAAATGCAGGTTTACTGGAGTAACTTAAATCATCTTGACCATTGATAAGAGGACTCTGGAATTTGGAGTATTGATTTTTTTTTTTTTAAACTTCAGCGGGACTTGATCATCAGGAAAGACTAATGATTCATTAGATTTAAGTATGTTTTAGCAGAATGTATGGAAAGGAAGAAAACCTGACTTTAAAGGCATTCAGGCTGCAGATAATCCACAAAATAGAGATTTCCTTTTAGGTCGCTCTAAGATATATTTTTTTAACCGATTCACAAGTTTAAAAAGGTCATATTACTAACTGATACTTTTGTACCACAAAGGATACCTTATGGTATTTTAAAAGCGACAACAGTAATAACAATAATAATCCTTTAATTCCATCTGCCTTAATGAGGTTAGGTATCAGACACTGACACAGAATTATCGATGCTTTTCCTTCCATCTATCTTTTTCCCCCTTGGCTAAAGAGGCAGAAAAATCCAGGGAGGGGGACGGATTTAAACGACATTACCAGAATGCATACATTCCTTGACATCCCAATAGGTTTTTGCTGGCTTGTTAGGCTATTACTGTTCTTCAGTTGCAAGTGATAATGATATTCTGTTTGAGAAAATATTTAAATAAAGCTTCTTCATCTGCAAATGAGATGCAGCATATTTACATTTTTATTTGATGAAGCCTCTTCTTGCTATCTTTGTTCTTAATTTGGTCTCCAAAGAATTAATCGTAAGAGGAAGAAATAGTCTGTAAATATGTATGAAATCAAATTTAGAGGGTAAGCTAAAAGGTATTGACTGCCAGTGGTGCTAAACGGCAGGAGGCAAAATTTCCTCCATGGTTTTCTTCTTGGCTGGAGACACATTGCCTTCCATCTAGATTATTTAATCCTCAAAATGCACATCAAAGCTTCCCATCAGGTGGTGTATGTCTTTATAGGCAGTTGAATGTCAAAGATCTAGCTTAAAGATTTTTGAAAAATGTAAAACATAATGGATCCCAGATAATAACACAGCAGTAGAGCTCCTGAACTATTCCTTCCAGCAAAGTACTGGCATCACAGATTGTGGCTAAATCTTTGTGTTGAATAAAAAAGAATGAGGGAGGGAAAGAGAGAAAGCAAATTTCCTTACAAGAGAATGTGTGACATCCTTCCAGCTGATAGGAATACAATGATGGTGTCATTTTACCTGACTAATATTAGCTTGCAAACAATCTGGTTCTCTTCCCGCCCCCCACTCTCCAGCCCCAGCTTGTGAGAACAAAATAAGCTATGACTTATCTTGCACATGTTCCTTAATTAGACAGCAGAGACATGTATTCAAAAGCATGAAATAGATCGGTTCTCCCTGGCACATCCTCTGGGCCAAACCAAATGTGAGATCTCTGGTTATCAATAAAATTCCAGTTGTGTAAACCCTCCAGAATTCAATAAGATTTATTTTCTAGGAAGACTGTGGGGAATTGTAGCCAAGAGCATTCCCTTGTTTTAAAACAAAACAAATGAAAAGCAAATGATGGAAAGGATTCATCTGGAGTACTGATTCTCGTCATCCTGTTTTTCTTATCAACATCCTAATGCTGTTAACAGTAGGACAACAAGAGGAACAAAATAGAATAGATACATCACACTAATTCCAGTCTACATCAATTCACCTTTGTTTTTCATTAGACTAAACTACTGCATCTTGTTTCTGTAAATTAGCAACATTTTTTTTTCAAAAGCACCTCTTGAAAATTTGTGTGTGCTTGTGTGCATACACACGAACCTATATTATACATTTTATTTTATTTTTTTTTAAAAAAACCCTTAAATTGCACTTGGTTTTTTTCTCATTTAGTATATTTGGATAAGAACATAATCTGAAGAATAGCAAGAAAGCCCTATACTTAACAGATATTTTAGACTAATTCTATTTCTCTGCCCAGTTTGGCAGGGATGGTGGAAGCTGTGGTTGAAAACATCTGGCTTTTTTCTTTTTTCTTTTCTTTTTTTTTAATTAGGATTTCTGGTCCAAATAAAATGGACACCTGATTTCTGAGAGAGAAAATTAGGTATTTTTTCCTACAATGTAGACAAGGCCAAATCTCCAAATTTTCCTAATTGACTGCTTTGACCTAGTAGAATTGCAAGTGGCACACATTGTTTACTTTTTAAAAGGGCAGCAGAGTTAATTTGGCTGTAACAAGGTTTGGTCAGCTAAAATGGTTGTTTTGGTTCCCTTGTTGGAGCTGCCTTGGAAAGATCTTCATTTCTTTCAGGAATTGCTGTGAATTTTAAAGAAGCAACGCTTTTCCAAAATGGCAGCATCTCCACCTTTCTTTAGAAGCCTGATAGAACAAAGAAATTCAGGAGGAGGAAAACCAATCAAATTGCAGTGATTGAAGAAGAGCATCAAAAGAGAAATCTAGACTCTAAAGGAAAAGACCAAGTTAGACATTCTATCTTTTTCTAATAAAGTTCATTTCTGAAGTGTGAGGATTATTTGGAGTAATGGAAAGCAACAGGGATTCATTTTATTCCTCACAACTGGAAAAGAAAACAAAAAGAGTCATCAAGCTGTTTCTTTGACTCTCTCATTTAGTACTGTGTTTGCTCTGATTTGGGTCTACAAATTATTCCTAGAAAAAGACATTCTCCTGCATTTTACCTACAAGGTCTCAGCATTTGTTCTGAGGAAAATATGTATATCTTAGAAATGTCAAATGTTAAAGAAATTATCCATGGGTGGAGTAAGGTATGTTTGCACTTATAAACCAAGTACAGGTAATTGAGGACCATAATGGTGCCTGCCCATAGCAGACATTAGTCGTAAAGGTTGTAAAATAAATTGTTCATGTGACCAGCCTGATATTATGATGTTTTTTTGCAGCGGTTAAGTGAAAGTGCAACAGTTGTTAAATGACTGTTGTTATCTGAACTAATAGCAATAGCAATAGCACTTAGACTTATATACCACTTCACAGTGCTTTGCAGCCCACTCTAAGCGGTTTACAGAGTCAGCATATTGCCCCCAACAATTTGGGTCCTCATTTTAGCCATCTCGGAAGGATGGAAGGATGAGTCAACCTCGAGCCTGGTGAGACTTGAACTGCCAAATTGCAGGCAGCAGAAGTAGGCTGCAGTTCTAACCACTGTGCCACCATGGATGTTGATAATGGTTGATTATGGCCACAATTTTGCTGGAAGTGGAACTGGAAGTACTGACAGTTTTCAGCAAAACCATTGTAAAATCCAGTCACATGGCCACAGGACATAAATGTGGCCCTTATTGTCAAGCAGCTAAACTGCAGTAGTGTAACCATAGCAGGGAGGAGGAGACCATCAGAATTTTGGATCCAGATCAAAAGTGCCCTTTTGCAGGTCCATTGTAACTTTGAAAAATCACTAAATGACCAGTCGTAAGTTCAGGACTACCTGTGTGTGTATAAATATTCTTTTCATTCACTGAATGTTTGTCTCTTCACCAGCATGCAACTCCTTTGACTTTCCATACCTCAAATAAATTGTGTTAGTAATTTAATAACTACAGTGATTCACTTAACAAATGTGGCAAGAAAAGTCATAAAACAGGGCAAAACTCACTTAACAAATTTATCACTTAGCAACATAAATTTTGGCCTCAACTGGGGTCATAAGTTGAGGACTACCTGTATTTTGTCACAGATCTTTACTGTGTATGGAATCAAATGCTGCTTATTTTTGTGTTAACTAAAAGACTCAGTTTTGTCACTGGGTTTGGGTAATCCAGATAAATTGCAGAAGCCCAGAAAATTCATCAGCAAGATACAATGTAGACTTTATTATTTTCCCCAACAGGTTAAGATTTGCATTATTTTCCCTTTTGGGTTATTATTTTTTACAACAAAGATTTTTAAACAGTGTTTTGCCATTGTTTCTTGTTACTAATCTTTTTCCAAAGTTGTTTGGTTTAGGTTTTATGTTTATATCTCATGTGTTTAACTCTGTGTGCTGCCCGAAAAATGTTTTGTATTTTGTAGATTAGTCACAGATGGCTGAATAAATATTTTGTAATTTTTCTTGGAGTAACTGCATGTTGTAAACTGTTGATAGCTGTTGTTACTTTTTGGAGTTTTAATGTATTGAGAGGTGTTTGCAAAGCAGATGAAAAAATGAAGCATCTAGGTATGAGTATGCTGTTTGCATGTAAGCTGATACCTTCTTACTAGGCTGGTCTGATAGGTTATTGGCTACTCTTTCTCCATATGAGAGAGCCAGATTAAGGTTATCTATCTATCTATTTATCTATCTATCTATCTATCTATCTATCTATCTATCTATTTATCTATCTATCACTTAGACTTACAGTATATATTGCTTCATAGTGCTTTATAGCCCTCTCTAAACAATTTACATAGTCATGTCATATGGTGAGAAGGCATGAGGAATTTAATCACATTTATATAGCTGCCCATCACACAAGAAGTGATTCTTACTGGCATGCAGTAAGATTTAGTTGAATGTGAAATAAAAGATTAAGAATTCATTTCTCTTCCAGATCATCCCTCAGGTTGGATGGACACTCTCCACCTCCATTATATTAAATACTTATTATTTATTTTCTCATATTTAAAAATTGTTTTTAAAAATATTTATTTAACAATAAACAGCAGTAAACAATACCTGCAAATTATTTGTTGATAACTGGACCAATAGAAAACATTCAAGGTTACTGTATTCTTTTAATAAAATGGCTGTAACAGGAAAAATGCAAATACAAAAACAAAAACAAAACAAAAAATCTAAACTAAACTAAAGTCAAGGTTAATATTGAAAAAATTAAGAAGGCCTGATAGCCTGGGAGAGAAAAAAACTGTGTGATGTCCTCCTTTCCTTGATGTAGTAAGCAAAAGGTTGTTTTATTAATAGTTAATTCAGGGCTACCATATGGTGAGAAGGCATGAGGAGGGTTTTTCCCCGACTTGGATATCTCAGTGATTGTCACCCATTTCTAACCATAAGGTGTCTTGTTGTAATAGTCTGTGTGTAGTAATGGACAGGTAAAACAAAATGTGCTTTAATTAATTCATTTATTTATTTATTGTTTATATTTATATACCGCCCTTCTCCTGAAGGACTCGGGGCAGTGAACAGCCAACAGATAAAACACAAGAAACACAAAATTTAAAAACAGAATTAAAATCTGATTAAATTAATTTGGCCCACAATTAAATGAAAATCAAAAGCGTAACACTGGTAGCATTTCAAAGTGTGCCTTCAATTCCCATGTTCTTTAAATAAAATATTTACTGATTCATTACAATTTTTTTCTTATCCATTGATTCATTACATTCTTTGTTATCTTTAACACCTAGTTTATATAGCATGCTGATTCTGTTTGCATAACATCTTATGAAAAATCAAAAATAGTGATATCCCCAGCAGTGCACCTAAAACTTCCCCTCTTACTATATACACACAGAAAAGAGTGGAGCTTCAATTGAATCATCCAAGGTAGGATGATGATGATGATGATGATGATGATGATGATGATGGACATATTCTGCAGACATTTCTGGAGAGTTGTCCCTTAAAGCTGTGCCTGCTGATTGAAAGTTTTACAACAGTCTTAATGTAATTAAATATACATGCGCTGGAAGAGACTCTGCTTGAAATAGCCACATTTTTAGGAAGCTCTTGAAAGTCAGGATTGACTCCAGTATTATAGTTAGATTTGCAACTGCCTGATTTATCTGTTAATCAGAATTTAAACCTGCACCTGTCTGTGAAGCATCCTTAATGTTGCAGTGTGTTTCTCTCTTCACCAATCGTATCATTTTAAAAACTGTATTCTTAAATACAAAGATATTGTATTTATTTATTATTAAATTTGGATGATGCTTAGAAAACTCTATGTGGCTCACAAGTAAAAAAGTTAAAAAGATATGAACAGAAACAAAAATAAGGAATGAATATCACAAGACACCCCCCTCCCCGGCACCCATGAATCAGAACAGAAAAAAAAAATCCAAGATGGTCATGGCTACCATTCTTGATCTTTAAATCAGCCTACTTTGTTCCTTGGAGCATCCAATAAGATAAAGAATCCTTTAGCTATAATCAAGAATTATTTTCTGCATTTATCTGTATCTGCGTATACTGACACATGTATAGTATACAATTAATACAATCACAATGTTTTATTAAGCTACTGAATGGATAGTCTGGTCACCAAAGCATTGTCCTCCACATTCCTCCTTCCAAGATGGGTTCACCTAATTCTCTCTGGCCAAGTCTCCTGCACTCTGCTGCTGCCAGATCTTCAACCTATTTTTCCTCTTCTCCTTCTGGTCCTCACATTCTTCTCTTGGGATTGATCTGCAAATTGCTTTTCAGCTTCTCCTACAGGTTTTCATAGCACTTTGAGTCGACTACTTCGCACTCCTTTGCCTACCCTGCTGGTTTAAAATGTTCTCCAACATTCTCTCTTGTCTTTATTGGCACCCCTAAAGTTGGGGTTTTATATTTCCCAGAGATATTCACAATGACAGACAATGAGGTTGAACTTGCAGATGTGGCTGGGTAATCAGAACCTTAGTCCGTTTTTATGCTCATGTGATGGCTGTCAGGTCCTTTTCAAAAAGGTGCAAGGCTTCAATTTTCCCGCTGTGGCTGTGTCAGTTCCTTGAGGTAGGCCAGATCAGGAGACAAAAATAACTGGAACTTTGCTTTATTAATATGGACTCTAGTAATAAAACCCTGAAAGTCAGACAGTGTGTTTCCTCTCTTGGGTAAGGGAGCATACCCAAGAAAGCTAGCCTCTAATAAGTTTAAGTTTCTTTGCAATGTTTTCTTCTTATCCTAGGCTTAAATCATGGTTTTCTTACTGCCATCACATTGTTTCTCTATGGTCATCTCTGTCACTCCTTTAAAAAGGTAAAGGTTCTCCTTGCACATATGTGCTAGTTGTTCCTGACTCCCGGCTCATCTCCGTTTCAAAGCCGAAGGGCCAGCACTGTCCGAAGACATCTCCATGGTCATGTGGTTGGCATGACTAAATGCCAAAGGCGCATGGAACGCTATGACCTTCCCACCAAAGGTGGTCCCTATTTTTCTACTTGCATTTTTTATGTGCTTTCGAACTGCTAGGTTGGTAGAAACTGGGAGAAGTAATGGGAGCTAACCCCATTATGCGGCTCTAGGGATTCAAACCACTGAACTACCGACCTTTTGATCAACAAGCACAGCATCTTAGCCACTGAGCCAACGCATCCCATTATTCATTCCATAAATTCCATAGATCACTCCTTAAAGTCTGACATTTTGACACTGTTGTGCCATCTATATGCCATTTCTCAACTAGCCATCTATATGCCATTTCTCAACTAGCTCTCTTTATCTTCTTCAAAGTAACATGCTTGCTTCTTACCCATCCATCCATCCATCCATCCATCCATTCATCCTGACTCCCGTTGCTAAGCCTTTTGGGGCTAGGATAAATTAAGCTATAACCTAAGCCTGTATATCTGGGAATACTTTTCTTCCCCAAACTTTCCATCTTGCATCCTGCATTCTAGGTATTTAGTTTAACGCTTCATCCTTTCTTGTCTTGTGCTCAACTTTTCTGCAATACCAGAATTTGTAAATGTGTGACAGCCATAATGTATTTAGAAGCTGGGCTTGGCTTCAGTGAAATATGTCACCTTAATGTTCAACTTTACATTGCCAGTGATGCATCAGGCAACCTTACATTACACTACACTACATTTCTCTCTCTCCCTTCCCCCCTCCCTCCCTCCCCCACTCTCTTTCTCCCTGTTTCCTCCAGGAAACGTTTGCAAAAATGTATGGAAGTCTTTCTCTCACACAAGATAAAAATAAAGTGACAATGAAGGAAACAAGAGGGAAGGTGGCAGGAAGCTAAGGGTGACCACAAATGCAAAAGTTTTGGATCAGTGAAATAAGTGCAGTTGTATTAGTGTCAAACTCATATTGTCACAGCAACGTCACATGATGTATGAGGACTTTCCCCCTCTTTGCAAAACTGGGCATGGGCGTGGCCAGCCCGTGATGCATCCGGCCGATGGGCTGGGAGTTTGACAGCTCTGTGTTATGGGATCAGCCTGTTCCTTTAAGACAGCAAGCCTTCAGCAACTGGCCAACTCTAAAGGTAACTAGGAGACAGAAGCTGACTTGGAGCATGTATAGGTGTGTGAGCAAGTGTTTACATAGGGAAGGGAATTAATTGCAAGTTCTTCAGCACTTCTCCTCTACTGAGACAAAATAGGCTTTAACACATTTATTCTTAATAAGTCTTAATGTTGTTCTTATTATAGCACAAATGAACTTGAAGAAAAATACTGAGGCTTTCTTGTTTTAACTGTTTGATTTCTATGGAGCAGTTTGGATAATAACAGCAACAGTGACTATCTCTTTGCTCACCATTACAATAGCCCTGTATTTATTTGAATATCCAAATAAAAGGAGTGGCCAGTGGTTTATTTAAAACCCCAATTTGGGTGGAAATATTATAGTGGCATTGCATTGATTAGGAAAGGAAAAGAGATGTAGGAGCCAGAAAGATCTCAGTGGATATTTGGAAAACACTTCTTGAAACTCAGTGGCCCCTATTTTAATGGGAAAGCTTCATTCCAGAAATAGTTATTGAGTCTATCACACTTCATTGCGTTCACAAGCAGTCTCCCACATACTATTGATCCTCTGCATTGCGGGTGCACACACAGCTTTGGCAAGGCTTAACAACATTGACATTTTTTTTCTGAGGAGCCAGGTTTTCTTTTCCACCTTCCGACCCATCATGTCTGAATTGAAGTAGTAACATGAAAACACTGGAGATGCTTCCTGTCACCAGGAGCAGAGGTGAGTTTTCCCATCCACAGAAGATCTCACTGAGTGGAAAGAGCCTGCTGCATTACTTCTGATTTTTGCATTACATGTAAACTACTTGCTCCCTTTAATACAGACATATGTCACCTTTTTATACTCAAAATTAAGTCTAGGGCATCCAACTAAGCACAGGATTGACTTGCCCACATAGTTTTCATCTGCTGAAGTGATTGGCAGCTTTAAAAAGAAAAAAAGTATGTGAAATATAAATATGAGAGTTCTCATATCAAATAAGGAGCAGAGTGGGCAGGAAAACGTAATATTTACAAACTGGGCATGAAGTTCTCTTTTAAAAAAGAAATTCTAAAGAAACTTCTGCTTATCTGCAATGCTGTGACCACACTATTCATCAGAAGAGATTATACAGAATATGTGTTTTCTTTCCTCTTAAAACAATTTCACCAGCTACTGTTTTATATTGAGATAATTCATGTTTTGAGGCTTGGTGGGACAGGTAAGAATTTGAAGAAACCAACAACTGCCACTGGAGAAATTTGATATTTTAAAGTATAGTTCTCTGGGAGGAATGGTTGAAAGTATTCTCTTAATCTTTCTTAAGAATGTCGAAGCACCAGACAAGAAATACATATTTATATATCCATCACACAATTCCGCTTTGGAGAAATAAGCACCATTATGCAAAGTGCTGGAAAAGAATGAGAAGTAATGAGTAAGGATAGGTAAAAATATTTAACAGCATTACAGATAAGAATCTCACAAGCCCAATTCACTGGGCCTATGTAGGGCATATCAAAACTCAATCCCCAAAGATCAGTCACAATATATTTTATTAACTCCTTCCCCTAGGAATTATTATTGTGCCTAGGAATATTCATAGGTCATTTGTCAAATAAATAAGGAAGTGTTTATTAGAAAATAACAACCAATTCAAGCATTTAATGTACAGGTAGCCCTTGGCTTATAACCACAATTGGGACCAGAATTTCTGTGGCTAGGTTTTAAGTGAGTTGTGGTCAATTTGATGATCTTTTTTTTGCTATGGAAGAAGCAAATCACATCCGTCCGGCTACCTCGGTTGACTTTGCTTGTCGGAAGCCAGCTGGGAAGATCACAAATGGTGATCACAGGATTCTAGGATATTGCAACCTTTGTAAATATGTGCTGGTTGCCAAATGCTCAAATTTTGATCACATGATCATTGGGAGGCTGCAATGTTTGTGTGACGATCAGTCATCGGTCACTTTTTTCAGTGCCGTCAATCACCAAATGAATGGTTTTAAGTTGAGAACTACCTGTAATTTATATAATAAATTGTCTAAGGGACCTGACTTTTAATCTACCTTGTATATGGGTATATTAAAAGGGTAACACTAGTACACAGGATGAGAAAATAATACAGGTAGTCCTCGAATTACAGCCACAATTGAGCCCAAAATTTATGTTGCTAAGTGAGAAATCTCTTAATGAGTTTTGCCCCATTAACTTATCTTGCTACATTAAGTGAATCACTGCAGCTGTTAAATTAGTAATACCATTGTTAAGTGAATCTGGCTTTCCCATTGACTTTGCATACCAGAAGGTCACAAAAGGTCAACCATCATAAATATGAACCAGCTGTCAAACATCTGAATGTCAATCACATTCAGATGTTTGGGGATGCTGCAATGGTCATAAGTGTGAGAAATGGTCGTAGGCCACTTTTTTTTTCAGTGCTGTTGTAACTTCGAATGGTCACTAAATGAACTGTTATAAGTTGAGGACTATCTGTAATACCAAATGACTACATACCACAGATTCGATAAACTGGGCCTAGTTTGCACATCTCAGCAGTGTAATCTGGGGTGGGATTCTATTGGTTCAGACCGGTTCGGGCGAACCGGTAGCTCCGACGATCAGCTGGGAGTGAACCAGTTTTTCCTGATGATCAGATGGGCCCACCCACTCGCCCGTGCTATTTTCCTACCTTTATCTTCTCAGCAGATTTGAGCAGCAGAGCAGATTGCCATGCCTCAGCTGTGTTTCTCCTCCGAAGAAATGCGGAAGTGAAGATTTCTTCAAACTGTGCATGCGCGTGCAGCGGAGCGCACGATCACTGAACCAGTTGTTAAACCGGGAGGGTCCCACCACTGAGTGTAATCCAGGGTTTTTCAACTTCAGCAACGTTAAGCTGTCTGGACTTCAACTCCCAGAATCCCCGAGACAGCAATGGGGGAATTCTAGGAGTTTGAAATGTACACGTCTTAAAGTGGTTGTGGTTGAAAAACACTGAACTATTCTAACCCTTCAAGAGTTACCTTTTCAGTGCCTTTATATTTTACCAGGATTGGAAGTGACAGGAGAAAAGAAACCTTCAGAAGACGCTGAGAAGAGTTGTAGGGTTCTTTCAAATCGGTTGAGGGGATGATGTGGCTCCAGTGTCCAGCACACCTCCCAAGGAATTGCATGACCTGTCTTGGAGTATTAACCCTACATTTCACAGGGCTTTGCCGTACAGCTGACAGGCTGTTTGGCTCAAAGGACCTTCTCAGCTCACGAACGTACCTACTTTGTAATGAGCAGAGACACTTAATTACTTTATTCCATCCACTGAAGCGGATCAAGCTTAAAGCATATTGATGAAAAGAACAGGAAACCTCCCAGAAAAGCTACGCTGCGATATTCTTTTCTTTGTAGTTCCAAAGAAACTCTCTTTCTCTCCCTCCTGTCACCTTCTCTCCCATTTAGGTTTTTAATGGAAAAAAAAAAAAAGAACAAGGCATATTATTATGTATTATGAAGAAGGAGGTAACCTACGTGCAGTATTTTGACTGTAACATATATATGCTTGCCACAGGTGACATTACTGTATATAGACTAAAGCAGCAACCCAATTAATCTGGAGCTGACATTTTAAGTAGAGAGGTGATTCATTTAAAGCAGCGTAACCTACGACACCCCAAAACACTGTGTGTGGCTCACTGAGAGACTCTAAAAGTTGTGGCCGCATTGTAGCTTTAATGTGACAGATGGGGAAAATTCATTAAATGCACACATCATATATAATTCATTTCTTAGTTAAGCCATTTTTTTCACACACAAAACTAACACACACACACACACACACACACACCTCTTTTCTTTCTTTTTCTTGTTTTATTGAATCCCTTAATATGCCATTCCTTGTGGCCCTTGACTGAAAGAGAAGGTTCTGAAGGGCCGATTTGGGATACACCATCAATAGTACTGAATGAATTCCATTCAATTATGCGCTCGTGCATTGTGCACTGCAGACAAGAAATAAGAAATGGGAGTCTTATCTACAGCTCCATTCATACTCAGCAGCTAAAGCATTTTTATGGCAACCACAATGAAACCGATGATATAGTGACTGGAACATTGTAGGTCAGTAAAAAGTGAGCTCCAGGAGCTGAGACAAGCTCTGCTGCCAGTATGGATTCTCTTAGCAGAAGCAATAGCCAAAATAACCATTTATATAAATCAGTGTTTCTCACTTTAGCTTTTTTACGATGTGTGAACTCCGGATCCCAGAATTCCCCAGTTGGCCATGCAAGCTGGGGAATTCAGGGATTTGAAGTCCACACAACTTAAAGTGGCAAAGATTGAAAAAACCTAGTATAAATAGATTAAAAAGACACCCCTATACATTGAAAAGGAGAAAGACGAAAAAGTATATGCCTTTCAGTCATGAAACTACTCTGTTTCAGACCAACATTTATGAAATAAACTGGACTTTCAGTAATAAATACTAAAATTAAAGCACTATGGTAGCAGGTGGAGATGATTTTTTTATTTCTCTGATAATGTGGTTAACATAATTTTATGGAACAGCTGAATTTTTTAACTGTAGGCATATTTATGTAGCTTTCTTGCTGATGTTATGCACGTTGTGTGCTATTTCCTGGTTTTGGTTGGGTTTGTGGTTTTTTTTTTTTTGTTTTGTTTTACTTTCCAGACTAATCTACAGCTGTAGGATTCCCAAAGGGTTTCTCATTCAAATGCCAACATGGTCCAATTCTGCTTAACATTTTGGGATCAGCCAAGATTAGCCAAATACTACATAAATACACTCATATGGTTACCTGAAAGAAAATCCTATTGAACTAATTGCCAGCAAATGCTGGGTTTGGGACATCTCCCTATACTATTTGATTCTCTGTTGTCCGATTTAGATTCTGTCTTATCTTGCATAAACACAGCAGTTGGAACATAAAAGTGTTCTGTTTAGAAGAGGTTATTTTGCTTCTTAATCAGTGTAAAATACAATCAGAGCCTGCAGAACGGTAGGGGTAATTTCATTAAAATAATTATACAAGCGATTTGAAAGGTTAAAAGAAAGTTGGAATAGCAAAGAAAATAAAATCAATTCCTGCCTGATGACAAACTACCGTTGATTTTGCAAATGAAAAAAAAAAAGGCTGCACTGATTGCTTTGAAGATTTCATCCAACATTATTAGAGGATAACTGCTTTATTTTTTTTTTAATGTGTTTTATAAATTCTCCCTTGTATTCTGAAATCAAAATGGAATGTCAAGACCTCTTCATTTGTGGTCATCACAGTAATTTACAGCTCATTCAAACATTCCTTCTTTCTTTTGCTGAAAAATAAAATTAAAAAGAAGCAACTTCTCTACCAGATTATCTACCTTCCATTTGACTCATAACTTCAGATTAATCATACCAATATTTCTGAAGTTGTATGGATTCTTTTCAAAATGTTGCTATTTTCAAAACACAGCAAAGATCTTTGTCTTTTTTCTACCCTTTACGAGACAGAATGAAAGGGTATGAATAAAAAAATCATATTCACAGGCTTAATTAGAAGCCTTGGCCACACAAGAAAAGACAATACTAAAATAAAGCAAGGGGAAAAAAACAGCAACGAAAGAACAAAAGAACAACTACTGCTAACAGCATATGGCGATCTGCAATGCAAACTTCCTATGTAATAAAATGCTGATCCTTGGGAAAAGGATAAACATCGTCCATAAATGGGAAACAGCATATCCATACTTATAAACAAGCACTTTTTTTGTGCTTAAGGGTTATAGAAATTTAAATACAAATTGCACTCTATAATGATGCCCTAGGGACTAACATTCTAATCATTTTCTTGGGGATGCAGCATTTGCAAACTTAGTTTCTGGAACTTGTTTTCTTAGAAATGGAAACATTATATAGCTCGGTATATTATCATCACCATCATACCCTGGTTCTGGTGACAAAAGATCCAAATTTATTCAAAAGTCATGCATTTTGCACAAAGCAATACACTTTTGTTTGCTTCCTTCCTCTATGCTGGAACATGTTCCTGCATAAAATTTCATCCGACTTGAATGACTTTCAGATCTTGCCATCAGTAAAGGTTGCATAAAGACTATTCTATACTCGATTGCTGAAATAAATAAAAAAGACTGGCAAACTTTGATTCAGTGCTCAAGACAGTTAGCATGGTATTTGGAAACCTCAGCTCATCAGGTAAATAGTGCCGATATCAATTTATTTTTATTTTTATTTTTGCTATCATTAAAAAAAGCCTTGGGATGTTATTTAAGTACACCTCGTAGTAGAAATTAGTTACGCAAAAGAATGCTAGTGAGGCATTTTCCCTCAGGTCAGAAAGATGCATTATGTAAAGGCCAGTATTTCTTTGAAGATTATTTTTGAAATATGCATTCCTTCTTTACAGTAAATGTTTCTAGTATATTAAGCTATCCCCTGAACTGACCTATGCATTCCTATGTAGAACTGGGCGTGTGCAAACACTGATTTTTGTAAATCTAATCCAATACTTTGCATTTGTCCTTGAATGTTTTTTTTTCCTTTTCATTGCAAATATTACTTTATAGGGACGGTTGCCTTATCATTTTTAAAGAGATAAAGCTGAACAAATATCTCTAGTTTTAAAAATAATATTTGTATGCCAGATATTTCTTGACATTAACAAGGAATTATTTTTGTCTTTATTTTTATAAGTTTTTTTTGTCCTTTTATTATTATTGTGAGCCATCCAGAGTTGTGTTTTAAAATGGGCAGCCATACATATCTTTTAAATAAAGAAATACATAATAATCCATTGGTTATATTGTGTAACAACTATGCTTTAAGATTAGAGTTGGTATGATTGCTCTCATGTCTGCCAGATTTAAATTTATACTGTAAGTTGTTGGGTCTCTAACAACAATTGCTAGTCTGGGGGGGTGGGAAGAAGGACTAAGAGTGACAAAATAACAGTGTTTCAGTATTTGAGGGACTCCCACAAAGAAGAGGGGGTCAACATATTTTCCACAGCACCAGACAGCAAGACAAGAAATAATGGATGGAAACTAATCAAGGAGAGAAGCAGTAGTGGGTTTCAAATTCCGGCGCTACCAGTTCATTGTCGGTAGTGCACGAGCACGAGGCGCTTCTGTGAATGCACAGAAGCTTCTGTGCATGCACAGAGCGTTTTTGATTATGTCTGGGTGGGTGGAGCCTCCCGCCATCCGAACAAGGGCGAACTGGGAGCAACCCACCAATGGAGAGAAGCAACCTAGAATTAAGAAGAAACTTCCTAATAGTGAGAACAATTAACCAGTGGAATGTTCACAACTTCAGAAGTTGTGGGTGCTTCATCATGGAGGTTTTTAAGAAGGGACTGGACAACCACTTGTCTGAAATGGTATAGGATCTACTGCTTGAGCAGTGTTGTGGCTCTGTTGCCTGAGCCTGGACTATCGACAGATGCAGACTCTGAGAGTGAGGGGGAGGAGTTGGCAAGGCCTCCCTCTTCAGGACCCTCCTCTCTGGCAATGCCTCCAGAGGACACCAAAGGCCAAACGATAGGCTCAGAGCCAAGCACATCCCCGCAGCCACAGGTGGACAGCGATGAGGAAAATAAGTGCTGGCTGGACCCTCGCCAGAGGCGCAGGGAGAAGCATGTGCAGCAGAGGGGAAGGCGTGCCAGAGATTAGCTGAGTCACTGGACCACACCCCACAGGCTATAAAAGGGAGTGTGGTGGCCATTCGGACTCTGTGACGGACAAAACTAATCCCTGGCGAGGCACTTTGCACCTTCAGACACAACACCTATTTGCTGTGGATTTAATTACAAACTGGACTATTCAAACTGTATGTATTTTTGTCTGTGTTATCGGAGTAAAAGCTCTTGGCAGGCAGCCACGGAGTTGCTGCCAAGTTTCTTAACACTGACGTTGAGTGTTTGAAGAGTTTTTATTTACCCCTCAGCTGGCTGGTTGGGTGTGTGCGTGGTATGGGGACAGAACAAGCAGGGAGTTGGACTAGAAGACTTCCAAGGTTCCTTCCAACTCTATTTTGTAATTGATTATTATCAAATTAATGAATGACAGTTTTTTTTTTCTTACTGGAAGTTTAACTTCAGGGGTTAAAACAATCAATGTATCTGGTAACCTTTACATATTAGAGGATGTCCAGCAGTCCCACACTTTTGGCAGGTACTGGAGCAGCAAAATTTCATTTTGATCCTTATGATCAGACTAAATTATGTTTATTGGGTACCAAAAGTAGAAAATAGTAAGGCAAGCTTTTTATTAGAGGAGTGCAGCAAGTAGAACTTGGATCTACTAATAAGATTAAATCATGATAAATGGCAAGTTTGATAATTTGCTAAAAATAGCAAAGCGGTGAAATTTTAAGCAAAAACATTTTGTAAAGCAGGGGTCACCAACCTTTTGGACCTCAGGGACCACTAAATTCATAATTTTAAATCCTGTGGACCACTAATATGATTTTTTAAAAAAGATAAATAGTATATAGTGCAATATAAAAATGCAAATAATGTTTCTGCGGACCACTAAAATTTTCTCACGGACCACCAGTGGTCCACAGACCACTAGTTGGTGACCACTGTTCTAAAGTCTAAATATGGGCCAGCAGCCAAAAGTGCTAGAGAACTCTCAGAGGAATTAATGTATTCTTTATTAGATAATAGTTAGGTCTGATTGGTGATCTGAATTCAAAGGGGAGAAAGTGACTCTGTGCACAGATGCATGGGTACACTTACAGCACCTTCCATCACATCACATCCACTTTCCCTACAGCCGTGATGGTGAACCTATGCACGTGTGCCCAGGTGGCACGCAGAGCCATATCTGTGGGCATGTGAGCGTTGCCCTAGCTCAGTTCCAGCACGCATGTGCATGCCAGCCAGCTGATTTTCAGGCCCTCCGGGTCCATTGGAAGTTGGGAAATGGGCCGTTTCTGGCCTCTGGAGGGCCTCCAGTGGGGTGGGGAAGGCTGTTTTCACCCTCCCCAGGCTCCTAGAAAGCCTCTGGAGCCTGGGCAGGGTGAAAAATGGGCCTACCTGGTTGATCTGTCCCCGTCTCCACACACACACAAACACAGCCAGCCGAGGGTTAAGAAAGTACTTGGCACGCACACAGGTCGTTATCTCAAACTTGGCAACAATATAAGCACCGTCTGCCAAGAGCTTTACTTCAACAGATAACATAAAATTACATACGCATTGTAAATAGTCAAGCAAAACAATATCCCTTTCGGCAGCTTCAGGCGTTGTTCAAGTGACTAGCCAGAGTTAGTTTTTGTTCGTCACAGAGTTTTACCAGCCACCACCCTCTCTTATATAGTCTATGGGGTGTGGTCCAGTGACTCAGTTATAATCCCTAGCACGCCTCCTTAACTGCTGCAACCGTTTATTACGCCTTCATTGGCGTGCGTCCAGGAACAATGGCTCTCTTTCCTCGCTCTCATCAGAGACACCTGGCCCCTGGCTCATCTCCTCTTCCTCGGCCGGCACCTGAGACAGTGCCAGAGGGGAGGGGCCTGGAGAGGGAGGCCTGGCTGACTCCTCTCCCTCATGTTCAGAGCCTTCTTCCTCTGATGAGATAGGCTCAGAGGGCGGGGCCACAACAGGCCCTCCGTGCCATTGCGTACCAAAAGCAGGGTGAGGGCGGTGGGGTCATGTGCGCATGCATGGGACACATAGAATTATGGGTGTGGGCACACGCATGTGCAAACCCCCCCCCCCGTGCGGTCTCCCCGCTTTTGGCACTTGATGGCAAAAAGGTTAGCCATCACTGCCCTACAGCATATTCCTGGATTTGCACAGTAGCAATCTAATAAAAATACAGTTGCTTGAATCGGGTGCTGCAGTCAGGACTTAAGCCCTCTGAATCATCTTTTCCTCTTGGGTTCCTGAAGGTTGGACATTGCCTCTAACAGGCTTCTCACTGCCATTTATAAAATTCTTCTTAGAATGCAGCAAAGTAAATCTTCAGGAATATTCGATGACATGCAATAATGAATTGGAATGCACATTGATGGAAGACCATTTTGGCATCAGTGTCATGTTTTTATCTGCACAGTAAATTTATCTTTAAAGCCATATAATTTATTGCTATTTATAGAGGTATCTTATCCTTTAGGGGGGAACAGTTAATTGTCGAAGAAACATTGGCCAAAATGCAACGTTTTCATCTAAAATCATCATGTCACTATATACACTACAGAGGTTCCTTTTGAGAAAAAGTAATTTCACAGATGTTCAATGTCTACATCAGCGTTATGATGATGGGCCAAAATATATTCTAGAGTATTCAGGAGGATGTTTTAAAATGGAAGTAAGAAAAACACTATTAATAAAAGTCACCTTGTAGGTGAGATAAATGGCATAAAAAATAATAAATAAAATAGATTAATAAATTAATAGTCACTGAACCAAGTGGCAGTATTCCTGAGAAAAAACTCAAAAACATTTTGCTTTTTCATTATCCATTATTCATTTTAGACATAACCTTCAGACATGAAAATGACATATTTAAACTGTTTCATTAAATTTCAATTATCCAAATTTTTCTCCCTCCTTTAGATGATTGGGGTTGTTGAAAGATAAGGAACTATTTTACACGTCTTACTGTATTTCAAAATAGCTACATCATTTCTTCCATTTTGTTTGTGCTTCAATTTATAAAGCAGGCACAGTTATTACTATTTGTTGCACATATGAGATTTTGTCTTGCATACATTCTTTATCAAATGTCTTTTTATAGAAATCAATAACACTTCTGATGAAAAAGTGCATAAAATTAATATGAACTATATTTTTCTGTATTTTGCAGATTAAAATTCCCATTATGTTCTTTATCATTTCTTTAACAAATACATCATATATTAATGTAGTTTTCTTTTTATCCTCTCTATAAGATGTTAAGTTTCTCCAAATAATGTCTTTTTGATTTTTATTTCAATATTCCGAATATATGTATACCTTTTTTTTTCAGAAACCAGAAAGCAAACTACAAATATAGCATTACAGATTTAATGTAAAACTGTATTTGTAATATTACAATACTTCAGTTCAACTATTAATGAGAAAAAAGAAAGAAAGAAAGAAAGAAAGAAAGGAAGGAAGGAAGGAAGGAAGGAAGGAAGAAAGAAAGAAAGAAAGAAAGAAAGAAAGAAAGAAAGAAAGAAAGAAAGAAAGAAAGAAAGAAAGAAAGAAAGCAGTAAGTAAGTTAAGGCATTTATGAATTCAAATATTTTTCATATAAACTATGTAAATATCATGATTAACAATCAGATGCATTCACTATTCAAAACATGCAATGTAGCTTTTTCCTAATTACACTCACCACTGTGGGAGGATGTAACAGCAGAAGAAAATTAAACTATTTGTATTTATTCAGGGTTGCTTTATAGCATTAAATAGAACTGTCGGTTCTTGACATTAAGAGCAAAAATCTACAATAACCCAAGGAAAAAACGATTATCACTCCCAAAGCTTCTAGTATGAGAACACAGATGAACTACTTTTATATAAGCAGGCATTTTAAATTTTCTTCTCGTATAATGTCCGCATTCATGAGAAATTTTAAATTTTGACAATTATTATTATTTAAAATTATAACGATCTATGAAAACTATGCATTCAGTTTGGGATTTTGTTTTGTTTTTTGCTTTATACTACATTGTTAGGTAAATTAAAAATGTGTGGCCAAATCTGTTGTTTTTCAGATGATGCTATGGAGAATAGTCATAAGAACGTATGGTGGCAGAATGGGTTACAGGGATGTAAGCTCACTTCAGAATCTCAACACAGAAGTACTGATGAGCAAGAATCTGACCAGTATTTTGTAATATTGTAGGCAGGTTAGGCATATCTTGAGAAGGAGAAAAAAAAATAATAATAACCAAACCCCAGAAGGGGAAAAAAGAAAAGAAAAACAACATGAAATGTAATGACTGCAACAACTACTATATAGGGAAAAGAGGCAGGAGATTGGCAGAACCCATCCATCAATACCAACCAGCAATCAAAAGACAGGATGATTTTTTTTTTATTAATTTCACAACATATAGATTTAACTATAATTTCAATTGGAAAATGGGACTATCCTAGATCAAGCCAAGCCCAGAAATGCCAGAGCCAGACCCTCTGACAAATGAACCAGGGGTGGATTCTATTTACCTATTGTTTCACAATGGGAACACACACACACACTCATTTTGCTCACGCACGCGCCTTATTTCTGCGCATGCGCATGCAGATCACCAATGATGACATCCGGGGCGGTGGGCGGGGCCTCTAGCTGGTTTTACTACCAGTTCTTGCTAACCGGTCCGAACCGGGGGCAACCCTAAGGTGACCAGACGTCCCGCTTTTAGCGGGACAGTCCCGATTTTTAGCAATTTGTCCCGCGTCCCGCAGCATTTTAAAAAAGTCCCGATTTTTCTAGCTGATGGCTAGAGGAAAAAAAACTGTTTAAACTCTTGCCGCGGGGCTTCAAAGGGCCGCCCTACAGCTGTTCTGTGTTAAAAGAAAACAAATGAGTGGACCAATTACTGCAAAAATAGAAAAAACAGACCCTTACAGCTTCTGTGTAGGTTAATTAGCACGTTGATTAGCTCGGCTTCCCCACTCTCAGCTGATTTGCTCTCAACTGTTTTGCGCAGGGCTCTTCTGCTTGCTAAATTGCTCCAGCAGATTTTTTTTTCTCCTTGTGCAAACCAAGCTCAAAACGAAACTGAAAGTGAAACAGGCTGTTGGCTTGTTTGGTGCAACGTTGGAAAATTAGGCAGCAGATTTCTTTTCTTTTTCCTCACCAAAAAAGGTAGGTACAAACAATGGGAAATTTAGGGCAAAAGAGGAGAGTTCAAGATTTTAAAACACAAAAGAAAAAAAAGCTCTATTTAACTAGGGAACTGTAATAATTGAGATACTATTAATTGTATATTGTGTTGAAAGCAGAAATGGTTAAGTTGTGGTTTGGAGGAATATATGGGGGAAATTATTTGGTTTATTATTATTGGTAAATATAATTAATTGATTTGTAAGAAATTGGATTGCATGGAAATAATTGGAATATTCATGTTCATATTGATTAATATACAAAAAAGATAGTTATATAACTAATTGATTTATATTAAAATGTTGAATTTGTATTAAATAACTGTATTACATAATTACATAATTAACCAATGTGAGGATGGATATAAAAATAGATGACAATGGGAAGGGGTATAATATAGAATAGAAGGGAAAAATTGAATTTGATTAACATTAGAGATGAGGATGAAGGCTAATATTGTTTTTTTAAAAAAATAGACGAGGAAAAAATATGGCAAAAAGGAAATATAGAAATTGTAAATTTAATTGAAATGATTAAACACTGTTTAAATTTGTGAACCAGCCAAATATTCTGTTCAAAGAAAATACAATGTATGTTTGTATGTGTGTTTCTAATTATTGCTATTTATTCATATTTGTTCTCTTTTATTCTTTAAAGTTTAACAATTCATTCTTTATCTTAATATCTTTATATTTGTTTGGGGTTGGCTTTCTTCCCTTTCATCTTTTTTATTGTACAGCAATCTTTCTCCTCAAACCTACCACCTCTCTCTTTTTTTTCCTTCTTACTTTCTCTTCCCCCCACCCTCTTCCTCTCCTCCCTACTTCTTCTTCCTTTCTCCTTCTCCTCTCTTCCTCCCTCTCTTACCCTCACTCCTACTCTAATTTCCCTTCCCTTCCTTCATCCCTCTCTATTGCTGTATCCTTTTATGCATATGGATTACTCAGAGGGCTGAAAAAGTTATTTTTGACTGGTCCTCGCACTTTTGACCAGTCCTCGAATTTACGACTGTCCTCACATTTTACATTTTTTGCCCTATCTTATCACCATGGTGAAGAGAAGCAGTTGTGAAATGAGTGACATGGTTGTTAAGAATGCTGCATGGGCATAAATGTGAGGATGGTCATAAGTGTGAGGACCAGTCAAAAGTGAGAAGACCTGTCAGAAATGACTTTTTTCAGCCCTCTGAGTAGTCCCTATACACATAGCCATGGCCACCGGGTTACATGACCAGCTAGCCACGTCTACCCAGTCACATGACCTCCAAGCCACACCCACAATAAGCCACGCCCACAATGGTGTCCCTCTTTACCAATGTTAAAATCTGGTCATCTTAGGCAACCCACCACTGAAATGAACCCTCAATAGACACATTAACAACATCTATAGACTATGCAAAAGAGACAATCACCAGCCAAAACAAAAAAACCAAAAAGACCAAAGCACCTCTCTACCAGTAGATCAGCATACATTAACTCCAAACTTAACATCAGACCAACAATCTAGTAAACAATACCCCAATCAAGGAACTGCCAAAGAAGCTAACAGCAAAGTAAACAGCTCAACCGAAGAACCTCTAAGACCATCCATACCAACACTGACAAGCAAGCCACTAGAATATAAACTGACAGCAAACCGCACTCCTTACTAGCACTGATGATGTTACCTAGTTTGGGTAATGAAACATCTGAAAGAAAACAAGCAAGCTTAGAGAGTACCAAGGATCCTTCACCAAATCTTTATTGCTGTTCTGCTATCCCATTAAAATGACAGTTTGAGACTCTTCAGATGAAAAATTTCTTAACCAAGAAAAATAATAGGATTTCAACCAGGCTATAGTTACAATAGGAGGCAGTTAAGTGGAAGTAGATTCATTCTCTAATATCTGTATCTATAGAAAAAGGAGGATCAGGGTATCAGATGTTTTTGATGTGATTACCTACACCATGGCCAAGGATAGCAGGAGCTGGAGTCTAGCAACAACTGGATAGGCCACAGGGTGCTGTCTGTAGTTTGCCTACCTGAAAAGTATTGTCTAATGCCAGAAATGAAAAAAAAAAACAACTGTAGCTTAGTTATAAAAGGTATAATATTCTGGCCTTTCTAATTTAAGAACCAGGTAGGAATTGATGATTTTGACCATGAAGCGTGTGATCTGTTATGAAGCAAGATTCTACGGTTATTATTTTATCTCATTATCTTGTAGCTATACTCTGTCTTTTAGCATAACATTTTAAATGAGCTGCCAGATTAGGACTGCAAAACTTTGGTACATTATCACACGGCAGCAAAGACATATAGAAAAATTTAAATCATTATCTCTATCTTATATTGGCAGATAAATTCTAAGCAAAATAAAATTCCATAAAAGAGAAGCACTGCTTAAAAATTATAGAAGAAACTGGTGGCATATTTCTAGGAGCTACAGGATTTAGGTGAGTGATCTCCCAAATCTTTACTTTCTCCTAAAAGTTAAGTAGTCCTTACAAACCAGACAAGCTTTCTTCTTCATTTCTAATTCCCTCACCCCAAAATGACATTTTACTTTATAAAATTGGAAGTCACATCTAAAGTTAGAGAATGGCCTCATGGCTGGCCTGAGCACGATGTCTTTTATTCTGGCAGTGTTCCAACCATTTCCCAAGTCCCTGCTAGAGCCGACTCTCCACGTGAAGCTATAACATTGTGATCTAGCGTTCGTGAAAGTTCATTACTGATCAGAGCAATCAGCTCTGTGCTTCATTTACTTAATTGTGCAATCATGGTTTAAAATTTGCTTTACCTATATACTATGCTGCAAACTATCCTCAGGGGATAATTGCAGATTAATTAATAAATGGAACTGTTCATGGGCTAAAAAAGTTTATTTGGGTTGCTTCCACCAGGGTTCCACACATTCAACAGCAGCTTCCGCTATTGAGAAAAGAGCACAAGCTTTATTTCACAGCTTTTCTCACCAGGGTAGCATTCGGGCCAACGTTTCATCAACATTATCTTCGAGCCTCATTATTGCTACACATTTAGATTGACTCTCAAAACTTCTTTTCCCTGGCTATTATTGTTGTTTTGTTCTTAATAATATTGATGTTATAAGAATGCTTAATTTAACTCTACATGATAGGTCAAAGCTATTGTTTTATTAATTTGTAGCCTACTTATGGATAAGATAAGTTCTTTGGTTCCAATTCCAAGATTTGGAGTAGTAACACCAGCCTTACTTTGTCCCTTCTCTTTATGTAGTCAAAATGCATGTTTCCATAATGATAAATCTAATGATCAATTGTGATTTTTTTGTATGTGTACTATTATTCAGGAAAATGTTACAACTTAATAAACAAATTATGATAGTGAAGTAAAACTGTATTACTTTGTTTCCCTATCATATTTAATCAATGTACACAAGTTCACAAATATATTGGTACAGCACTACAAGCAATGCAGAATTGATATCGGCCCTCCTAGGTAAACCAGAGAGAAAACACAACCAGATGAGCTAATTCTACTTATGTTAAAGCAGAATCTTGCAAGCCTAAAGCCAAATAAATTTCTTACCCACCACTTTTAACTGCCTGATTAATTAGGGTGGATCCTTCCTAAGGTTCTTCCTCTGAGTGTTAATGCACAGGGGCTCCTGTCTCTTTTGTTCAATGTGTCTGCAATCCAGAAAACCCCAACTCTGAGTAAAGACGCGGAAGCAAGCATTTTTCAAAATTCTCTTTACTAGAATAGGTAAACATCTGGGAAAACCCGAATCTGAAAGGTCCGGGTTTTCCCTCAGCAAATCAAAACCCCAAAACCATCCCCTCACTCCTCAGCCGATCACATGCTCCAATCAATGTCCGTCCCATCTCGATGCAGCACTCTGACCACTCCTTCTCCAGATGCTGGATCGCCCTGACCTTGACCGACAGGAAGAATGCTATTATGACTACCAACCACCCCTCTACTAAATCCCCTCTCTTATTTCCCACACATGAGAAGGTGGCAGCATGGAAGCTTCCAGCCTAATATGGCTCCCAAAGCCGACATAATGTTCCCTAGGCACCATTTCTTCCCTTCGTCACCCAAGTCATTCACACATTCCATTACAAAACCCACCAGAGATCATTGTGGTCTAGTCATGAGGAAGCATGTCTCAGACAAAACTGTCTGAAGCAATTGTGCATGATCCAAAGTTGTCTCCTTGTCCAAACAGGAAATCTGAAGAGCTAGTCCACTCACTGACTCTTTGTTCTACTGTGGTCATTGGCTTTGCTCTTGGCAGAACCATCTTTACTTCACCATTTCTTTCCTGGAAGCGATTTTTTATTTTTATTAGTTTTTATTAGTTTTTTTTAATCATTTTAATTGTAACATTGAATAAAGTTATTATAACGGGGGGAAAATAGGTAAAAAATTCCACAGTGCCTCCTTTTCCAAAAACTGGTTTTGAATCTGGAATTGGTCTCAGAAAAACAAAAATCAAGCACATGACTTTTCTATTGTGCAGCCTTCCCTTATCTCTTGTCCAGCTGATGCCTTCCTGATATGTTAAGTTGCAATTCCCATCTTCCCTAGACATTCTATTCATTATAGAATACCAGTTGGGAAAGGCTAAACTAGTCTACTGGGAATTTTATAATCAGTGCAAGTCCATTTTCACAAAACTCAGTGATTAGATTTCCATCAAGGGATAGTGTAAGATCATTCTATCAGATGATATTGGCTGTGCGACTTTAAGCTCAAGACAGGCAACCAAACTGCAGCCAGAAACTTTATGCCTGTATCACAAATACAATGATTCTCATTATGTAACTTACCATCCTCTGTGGAGGTATTTCAAATGGAGAAATGAGCAAAGACCAAGGGGGGGAAATGGTTTGAGGTTAAAAAAAGAGAGTATTGATGGATATTGAAACAACCCATTGATTGTTTCATTAAATGGATAAAACATCTTATCATTAAAAGAACCCTTGAAAACCATTTGAAGGCATATCTGGTCACCTTTCTTTATTATGGGAGCAGATGCTGCAACAAGATGCTACACTGATTTCAATAAGTGGAAATTCACTACCTTATGTTTAATAAATGCCTGTCCATAGCAGTAATTCTCTGCTTGGTACAGAAAGAAGATAAATAAAAGCTATGTTTTACAGCCTTAATCCAGCGGCAAAATTGAGCTAGAATTTGTGCCTGATACTCAAAATACCATTAGTATAAATTGCAAAATATTTCTTGAGTAGACTGGCTTAAGTTATTCACTGTTTCACTCAGCCCCCCTCCCTTCCTGAAACTTCCAAAAGCTGAATAAGTTGCTTTAAGAAAGACACTGTGAAAGAGATTGTGAAAAGAAACATTTGGCTTTGGTTTGGGCTCTGTTTGTTTATTTGTTTAGGGCGGTTTTCATTGAACCAGGTCTCTGGGACTGAAGAATATTCCTCCCTGTTATACTGTGTTGCTTGATATGAGCTAATTAAATATACTAAAGTAAAGGTTAGCAACTGAATCCTTGAACCCTATCTTGGCAGTGGGTCATTCTAGGTTCAAAGAGCCCTAAAAAAATGATGGATCAACTGTAGCTCTAGGCAGTTCTTGGAAATATCCCAAGGATGTTGTGGCTGATTTATATATTAGAAAATTAGTATAAGAAAAGACAATCTCTTAGAAAACAAAAAGGCATCAACTAACCCAACCAGCCATCACTAGCAGAAAGTTCCAATGATCTACGAGAAGATAATATTTGAAATTATCAACAAAACTTCCACCATTTAAATGTGCATTTCAAGCAAGTGTTACCTTAAAGTATAATATAAAAATACATCGTATCATCATCATCATCATCTCCTGCAATGATAGCTTTAACACCATCAAACAACTTCTGCCTATCCCAAGTCCTTGGGAAGGACTTGATGGGTGGATAAAAATGCCAAATCCAGCCTGAACAGCTGTCTTACTGTGCAACAAACCATAATAATAATGACAATAGCTTACATCCTGCAATGATAGCCTTAACATCATCAAACAAGAACATCTGCTTATTCCAGATCCTTAGGAAGGACTTGATAGGTGGATAAAAATGCTAAACCCAGTCTAAACATCTGTGTTATGAACTGTAATAATAACAATGTATTTTAGTGTTCCTTGAATTTTGTAACTAACTCTTAGACAAACTAAACATGCTTTTTCATTACTTCAGTCCATCCCCAACTGTATAAGATGTTATCATTTAATATAAATCTTATCACTTTCTCTACCATAACCTGTGTCTGACATCAGATTAAGAAAATTTCTCATCACATTGCCATGCTTTATTTTTTCCAGGATATTTCTACCAATTGTATATATTGTCAGACAGATCAAGAAATAAATTTAATGATCCCTATTGGGCCAAATTACAGGCTAATGTATCTCTGTGTGTTTGCAAATACACAAACACAGACAAATACACACAAATCCTGATAGAAGGCCTTTGAACTTCATAGTAGAAACTTGGTATTAGGGATCCAGACAAAAGCATATTTGCAGACTATCGCACAAAAATATATAAATATAATGAAATAGCAATAAAAAGGGAAATTTTAATGTTTCTGTGTATAAGGGCTACTTTAGCATGTTACAAACCTGAGTGACTTTCTGCAGGAAGAAAATACTCAGGGGAAATGAGAAACAGCTGTTGTGTAACTTAGACTAACAGTAGCATTGGCATGCTTAACACAATTCAAAATCTGTAGAAATTTGCTTCTCCAAAATGGTTTCCCATATATTCAATTTCACATAGTTGAAATAAAGATGAATTTGGAGCAGGACCGCCCTTGAGAAACAAGTATTAAGGTATCTTCCCTTTATTTAAATACCAAGGATTTTAAAGAATTAAAAAGAAAAAAATATAATTAAAAGACATGCAACTTAATTATTTAATAAATTAATTTGCATTAATTTTGCAATTGGAAAATTAACTGCCTTTATGCAAAATGCAGAACATAAATATTCACAAGAATCAGACTCTACCATCTTCAGTAATTTCTGCACGTTATCAGTAAAACTCAGACTGTTATCAGCCAGCCTCCTTCATCAGATATCTGAGAAATATGTAGCAATCTTAAAACAAAAACTTAAGGCAAGGATGCTACTAGTTCAGTTCCCAGTTAGCACATAAACTTGGGTTTAACAAAATTTCCTTCTGAATTTATTTTATAAATCTTACTTCTGTAAACTGATACCAAGCATTTACATAAACATTAGCATACATATAAACATTACATATTATGTATAATATTACAGCAGTGCTCCTAGAATAATAAAATTATGGAGTTAGAAAATACTTAAGAGATCATCAAGCAGAATCCCCTGCAAAATGCGGAATCATTACATCCTCCCTGATAGAGTACTATCATGCCTTTTTTTCTTTTCTACTTGGTCTTCTCCATAATGCAAACATAGTTGTACAAAAGAAGGAAACAGCTACTGATAGATAGATAGATGGATAGAAAGATAGAAAGATAGAATAGACAGACAGACAGATAGTTGGATAGAAAGAGAGAGAGAGAGAGAGAGAGAGAGAGAGAGACCCTGTTTTCCCCAAAATAAGACATCCCCTGATAATAAGCCCAATCAGGCTTTTGAACACATGGTAATAAGCCAAGCACTTATTTCAGGGTTCAAAAAAATAAAAATAAAAGACAGGGTCTTATTTTCGGGGAAAGATGATAGATAGATAAATAGATAGATAGATGATAGATAGATAGATATTGCACATCTCAACTCTTAAGGGGCTGTTTTGAAGAATTTTACAGGATCAGAGTACAGATATATTAAGATAACTATAAACCAGACTATCCTAATAGTTTCTATCATGACTGTGTAGTTCTTAAAGAATGCATTCTTTAAGTGTTTTCAGTCGTAAGTTTGATTCTTCTAATTGAAAAGACTGGAGTATATTACACCAGGTATCTCTGTAAGGTGATTCTTCAGAATAATCCGTGTGCTACACTAGTATTTTGTACTCCAAAACTCTACGTCTCAATATAAATATATCAAAAAACCCTCAGCTTTCTTGAGAAATAAGCTCCATTTCATTGATTTCATAGTGCTCTTTTCCAAGCAAGCACGAAGAGGGAAACTGTTATGAAAGTACAGTAACAACACCTTACAAAATTTTTTGAATATCTGTGTTTCCAATTCTCAATTCTTAAAAAAAAAAAAAAAGAACAAACTCTTTCTAACTGACAAAAGTTAGAGAGAAAGATGGATACATTATCAGGAATGTTCCTTCTCCACTAAGGCTGCATTACCCTACCAATGCTGTTCTTTTTTTCTTTTTTCTTTAAAAAAAACCAAGTTCCTTTTGGTCCAACAATTAGATTTTGAGATAGATTTGAGAATCCTATCTATGTAGAATGATTTTCCTACATCTCATCTCACACTAGGACAGCAATGGAAACCATGTGGATATCACTACCCGTTGTATCCTGCTATGAGAAACAGCCTGCTCCCAATCCTATATTCTGCAAATGTGGGAAAGCTTCAGAATTTAGTGAATCCCATTGGACTGTTTTTTACTCTCTTGGAAGCGGGAGAGAGGCAGAAAGAAAAAGAAAAACTAAAGAGACAACTTCCAGTTTGGAGAAAGTAGATGGCATTCCCTTCATGCTTGGCTGAAACCCTGCCACTAAAGTTGTTGGCAACCACTGGTTTATTTAAGTTGAGAATTGCACTAACATCAAAGTTCCTTGCTGTGTTTAATGGGGTGGAGGGGGTGGGGAGTAGGAAGCACACCATAAAATATGGATAAGCTGTCAATCAAAACTACTTTTATAGTATACACTATGGTAATGTGAATCATATTGCTTTTATTTTTAAACACAACTACATCTGGTAGCTTGGCAGCAGAGGTTTTTACAAAGACAGCGCCTTCAAACTCTCTTCATAGCAAGGCTAGAAATCCTGCCAGGTTAAAAAAAAAAAATGTTATTGCAACCCTTTCTCCCCTCATAGGCCATTTTGACAGGAAATCTTTGAGAGGCAGCAGCAATGAAGTGCCCAGAGATTTCATCTGTCTTCTTTTGCTTCAGGAAATGCTGAGCACAGGCTCCCCTATTAGGCAAAATACACAAAGTACCAAATCCCCTTCACAATAATCTTTGTCTGTTCTTCAGCTGACAGGTCCCTATATCCTAGTCTGTCAAACAGGCCCTGTAACTGAGACTCGTGTTCCTGGGACCAGTGCAAATGTTTTTGACAGGACTTGGGAGTGGGTGGTAGGCAAGTGTTGTCAAGTGTTTATAAGTTTTCTTTCTGGAGCAATTCATTTTATGTGGACTAATCAGAATAAAATCTGTGATGTCAGGAGATGTTACTTTGTAGGACACACTTTCCTTCTCGTCCTGCTGACGTGAAGTTCCACGCTAGCAGCACCATTTGTCATTTTGGGTGACTGACGGAAACATGGCAATTATTAGCCATTGCAAAATAATATTCGCAAGCATGAATTCCGTCCTCCTTCTGGTTTCTGGTTTGTTGTACTGCAGCCTGACAGGTGCCAAAATTAAAATTTAAATATTCCTCCCCCCCTCAGAATGAAAACGACAGCTTGCAATAATTCTGCAGGTGTCAAAGCAGATGTACTTTCCAAAATAATTAGACAAAACGTATACAAATTGCAGGAAATATGTGAAAAAAATGACATTGAAATTTCATGATTCAACATTTTGGGGTCTCTCTCCTCAAGATTCTTTAATTGTTTCTTTGAATATTAAAAAGTGTGTGCAATATGTACATATGCATACACACACTACATATACGCCCCCTCCTTTCAGTTGACACAAGTTTTCTAAAAGCCTAGGCAAACTTTAATATGGATAAGGTAATGAAAAAAAAAATATACAGTTTTATTTGCAAATGAAGGCAGATATCTGGAACTGTAAAATCAATGAACAGCTTAATTGCAAGTTAGCAAGGAAGATATTGTTTAAACCAAACATATTTCATGACCACAGAAAAACAGGAATTCAGTTACCTTTCTCTTTCATCTTTCTACAAATTTTGCAAATGGGTTTTCTGCTCAAAATATATTTTTAAATATTGTTCCTATTAGGGAATTTTATACACACAGAAGTGCATATAAAACATATTGTAAAATTGTGACAAAGTTGTTATATAAGGAATACACAGTTGGATACATTGCAGACATATAGTAACTGAGATAATACATTCTAGTTGCCTTAAAGATCAAGAGGGGAAATGTTCCACAGAAATATTCCGTACTTTGTATAAATACACGAAATTTATGCCTGTTTGAATGTGTGTGCACGATGAATGTGTGGGATATACACAAATAAATAATAAAGTATTTATGATATATTTATTGTTTGTCATTTGGTTGTTTATTGTTTGTCATTTGATGTATTTTATCATTTTCTAAATCACATTGGGGAATCTCTGGCTGAAAAACAATGTATACAGCATATTAAATACGTTTTATTAATAAATAAAATGTTAATATATTACTGTGGATATTGTTTTAATATTTTATGATATATTTATTGTTCCTTGACTCTGAATTATTGTATACAACCTTGTTGTTTTTTACATATAGCAGAATAGAAATATCATAAATAACATATTTTAAAGAAAGCGGGGGAGGGGGTGGAATCAAGATTAGCCCAAAGAGCCTTGCTGTGAATCTTTTCTCTTTCTGAAAAACACTACTCAGTGGGAATCCATGTTCACAAAGAGATAATTTGGTTTGGATATACAATCTGCTGCAAGACAAGGCATTCTGATGCCTTCTTAATCTTTTGAACTCCACCTCCAGCAATCTCTTGCCCTTAGCCATGATAGCTAGAACTAATGGGAGTTGAATCTCAGCTTTAGTCAGACACTTGTCTATTGATATTTGGGTTATTTCCCTACTTTAAGGTAAGGGTTTCATCCACTCAAAGGAAGCAATTATCAGGGGGAGGAAAAAGAGGAAATTTTTTTTTAAAAAATTTAGTGTTCAATTTTAACACTAATGATAAAAAAACCCAAGCAATTAATAAATATTTGAGTGGCATAGTGCTCCACTTCCCTTTGAGAGGACCAACCTACCTGTTTCTAACAAAAACACACACCTCCTCAAAAAAAACTTTTTATCTTAAGTTTATTTTGCATACTTGGGGAGGGACGAGGTGGGGGAAAGACTTGACCAGGAATGTAAGTTCAGCCCATCCTACAAGGTTAATGTTTGGATAAAATTAGGAGAGTCCAATAGGTAGGAGGATTTGAGCTTTCAGGGAAATGGCAGAATATTAAGGCTATAACAGAGAGAATTTCTTCACTTTAACTCTTTCATATTCTATGTTTTCCTTCCAGATTCTCATGAGTTTTTATTCTATTTGCATATGCATGCTTTTTACTTTTTTGGTGTTTCGTTGCTTTCTTAATTTGGCACTTTTTTTCTTTTTCGGCTCCATTTTTCAAATAATTGCTTAGTGATTTCAAGAGCATTATTATTCCACTAGCAAGATTATGATTTTCTTTTCATTTATAAACCTTGTTTTCAATAATGCAATACTTTTAAAAATGAGGTCCAGTTCAAAGTTTTTCCTAGAATATGTCGCCTCTTCCAGATTGTAAAATTTTTGAACAAAGGTGTTTTTTAACTTAAATATCCAGCAAAAAGTTGTATAGCCAGTCTTCAATTCTAATCCTGTCCCTGAGATTAAAAACAAAGAAAAATACACCTCTTTTCTAAAATCTCCAGGTACAGGGATTATCTGTAAAATAAAGTAGAAGCAGTTCACATAATCATGCAATAAATATTGTTTATCAACAGTTCACTTTGAAAAAAAAATCTTACTCACAGCTTGATGCAGATTGGAAATTTTTTTTTCTATATTTGTGCATTTAGGATTGTTACTCTTTGCTATTATAACAACTGAAATGTAAACCATCATCAATCTTGCAAGAGAGAGAGAGAGAGAGAGAGAGAGAGAGAGAGAGAGAGAGAGAGAGAGAGAGAATGAGAGAGAGAGAGAGAGAGAGAGAGAGAGAGATTTTGGAATCTGATTTTCTACAAACATTTCATTTTTATTTGAAAGTGCTGGATTTTTCAGAGTTGCTCCAGTTTATTTCTACTCCTTTAAAAAAAATGGGCCATAATTTTGTGAAAAACTAAATTATGACTATCAGAAGGGAGGGCGCTTTTTCTTTAATAGCAAAAAACATCAAAGTGTGACCTCCAAAATAAAGTATTTATTTATGCAAGATAAAATTGTAATACATACAAACACTGTATACCATGTACTTATCTAAATTAAAAGAATTTAGCATCAAATTATGTTTTATTTGCTCCTTTTTTAACCAACCGGATAGTATAGTCCTTTAATTTAAGAATGCAGATCCCACTGAAAATGTTTACTGCTGTCTTGGTGATTCTTTATATTTACCCACAAGCCTTTGTAGAGTTTCTGAACAAGGCATCGTGAATATATTATTGCTGCAATTTAAAATTTTATTATCTTGCAATGCAACTTGGGAAAACACATGAAAGAAAAAGTGAAGGTTTTTTAGTGATGAATGGCAATTGCCAACTTCAGAGTTCTTATTGTCCACTTCCAAAGTGGTGGGTTACTTCCGGTTCTCCCTGGATCGGGCGGACTGGTAACAGTGGCGGTGGGAGGCTCTGCCCACCCGCCCGGATATCTCTGCGCATGTACAGAAGTGTCACACACGCACGTGCACGTCCACAAGCAAACTAGTAGTGATAGAAATGGAAACCCACTACTGTTCCAAACCATTCTTGCCTTGCATTAGTTAATGGTGCAGGTGATTCAGAGCTGCAAAAAATTAGGATTTTCAAATTTTACAAGATACGATAGCATTAAATTATACTTTCAGATTTGGTTTCTTGTCCCCCAATAGATAATTAGTTGTGACTGATCTGTAGATGTTGAGATAAACAAATCATGCCTTAATATTATATCTGGGCCAGTCAAGATCATCCTTATGAGGTCGATATTTCTTAAAGGATGGAATCCTAATCACTTTTTGCTCACAAGTCCTCCCTGCTGTACCACAACATAATGGAAGCAAAAATCAAAGTCACATCTTTTCTAGTTGACTGAGGTTTTAGTCTTTATAGGTGTCCTTTCTGATGCTCGGTTTTGTTAATTAGAATAGTCTAATCTTTGACTGCAACTCCAAATGCCAAGAAACTACAGGCCATCAGCAAGACAGACATGTGTCAAGTTAAGAATGATATGATCGTTCAAAATAGGAATTATGTAATGATAAAAACTGCATTTCTAAGTAACACATTTGGAACATCTTTACATGAAAGCTGTCAATTTATAAGATCAATGTCATGACTGAAAAGGGAATATTTTTCTTCTTCCTCTGTTCCTATTTTACAATCTGAAAAATGACTGCATGCATAATTATTTTCACATCTGTTCTGGATCTGCTATCACTTATATTGAATATTACTCTTCATAGGAAGGTTTAACCTCAAATGAGATTCATGCTAACCTGTTCTTGTTTTCCTCTCTTGCAATCCATCAAATTTTATTATCAGCCTTAGTTGATAATGTTTTTTTTTTGTTTTGTTTAGCATAATCAAGTGGTAATTTTAAAATGCTGTTTTGGTACAATGTATTAAAATGGCTACCCTATTCTTTAGTTTAGTTTTAGTTTTATTTGATTTGTATACCGCCCTACTCCCAAAGGACTCAGGGCGGTGAACAGCCAACAATAAAATACATAGATACACAAAATTTAAAAACCCAATAAAATCAAATTAAATTATTTGGCCCAGACAAATTAAAACACCCCGATAATTTAAAAACAGATTAAAATTTAAACATTTAAAAAGGGAAGAGATTAGGCCAAGACCGCTTGATGGAATAAAAAGGTCTTCACAGCACGGCGAAAGGAGTGCAGATCCGGGATCCTCCATATTTCCGGGGGGAGCTCATTCCAGATAGTAGGTGCCCCCACAGAGAAGGCTCTCCCCCTAGGGGTCGCCAGCCTACACTGTTTGGCTGATGGCACCCGGAGGAGTCCCTCTCTATGAGAGCGTACTGGCCGGTGGGAGGCTATTGGTGGTAGTAGGTGGTCCCGTAAATAACCAGGTCCTAAGCCATGGAGCGCTTTAAAGGTGGTAACCAAAACCTTGAAGACCACTGGGAGCCAGTGCAGCTCGCCATGTCGCTCCCATTACAACCCGCGTGGCCGCACTCTGCGCCAGTTGGAGCCTCCAGGTGCTCCTCAAGGGGAGCCCCATGTAGAGAACATTAAAATAGTCCAGGCGGGAGGTGACGAGGGCATGAGTGACCGTGCGTAACGAGTCCCGATCCAGAAAGGGACGCAACTGGCGAATCAGGCAAACCTGATAAAAAATCCTCCCGGTCACGGCCATCAAATGCTCTTCTAAAGACAGCCGTGAGTCCAGGAGGACGCCCAAGTTGCGAGCCCTCTCCGTGGGGGCCAATGGTTCGCCCCCAATAGTCAGTGATGGCATCAACTGACTATATCGGGATGTCGGAAACCACAGCCACTCGGTCTTGGATGGATTGAGCCTGAGCCTGTTCCTCCCCATCCAGATCCGTACGGCCTCCAGGCACCGGGACATCACTTCAAGGGCATCGTTGGGGTGATCTGGGGTGGAGATGTACAGCTGAGTGTCATCAGCGTACTGATGGTACTCCACCCCGAAACCATGGATAATCTCGCCCAGCGGCTTCACATAAATGTTGAACAGGAGAGGCGAGAGGACAGACCCTTGCGGCTCCCCACATATGAGGGGCCTCGTGGTCGACCTCTGTCTCCCTGCCAACACAGACTGCAACCAGTCAGAGAGAAAGGAGGAGAACCACTGCAACACAGTGCCTCCCACCCCTAACTCTTCCAACCAGTGCAGCATGATACCATGGTCGATGGTATCAAAAGCCGCTGAGAGATCTAACATGACCAGGACAGAGGAGCACCCTCTGTCCCGAGCCCTCCAGAGATCATCAACCAACGCGACCAATGCCGTTTCTGTGCTGTGCCCAGATCTGAAACCTGACTGGAACGGATCCAGATACGTCATTTCATCCAGGTGCTGGGGGAGCTGTTGCGCAACCACACTCTCAACAACCTTTGCCACAAAACGAAGGTTGGAGACCGGACGATAATTTACCAACATTGCCGGGTCCAGGGAAGGCTTCTTGAGGAGAGGCCTCACCACCGCCTCTTTCAAGGCAGCAGGAAAGACACCCTCACCCAGCGAAGCATTTATAATCCCCTGGAACCAGCCTCATGTCACCTCCCGAGAAGCCAGCACTAACCAGGACGGACACGGGTCCAATAAACAAGTGGTCGCGTTCAGTCTACCCAGAATCCTGTCCACGTCCTCAGGGGTCACAGGATCAAACTCATCCCAGATAACATTCTCAAGACCTGCCCCAGTCCCTCCCCCTGAGACTACCCAGTCGGAGTCCAGATCTTCCCGAATCTGAGCGATTTTGTCATACAGATATTGAACAAAATCCTCGGCTCTACCCTCCAAGAGGTCCTCCTGCGCTTCCTGGTGCAGCAGGGAGCGGGTCACCCAAAACAGGGCGGCCGGGCGATTATCTGAGGACGCAATAAGAGCAGCAAAATAGCTACATTTCGCTGCTTTTATCGCCACTAGGTAATTCCTAATATGAGATCTTACCAGTGTCCGGTCAGATTCAGAAAGACTGGCCCTCCAACTACTCTCTAGGCGTCTTTTCCAGCGCTTCAACTCCCTCAGCTCCTCAGTAAACCAAGGAGCTAAATGAGATCGGCCGCAAAGGCACGACCCGATCCAGAGCTCCAGCGGCCGCCCTATCCCAGGCGGCCACTAGGTCTCCAGTCGAGGCGTGTGCCAGAGCCTCAGGAAATGGCCCAAGCTCCATCTGGAACCTATCAGGTTCCATCAGGTGCCTGGGGTGGAACCATCTTACCGGCTCCGCCTCCCTGCGGCGGGGTGTAGCGGTTCGAAGGTCGAGACAAAGGAGAGAGTGATCAGACCATGACAAGGGTTCGGTGACTATATCCCCTATCTCGAGATCACTCAACCACTGTCCAGACACAAAAACCAGATCCAGCGTGTTTCCCCCCGTGTGGGTAGGGCCATGAATTAACTGGGTCAGGTCCATGGCTGTCATGGAAGCCATGAACTCCCAAGCCACCTCAGATGCCTCACCAACGGACAGCAAGTTGAAATCCCCCATGACCATAAGCCTAGGGGTCTCAACTGCCACCATGGCGATGACGCTGAGTAGCTCGGGCAGGGCTGCTGCCACATGGCAGGGAGCCAGGTACGTGATCAGCAAACCCATCTGAACCCCGTGACCCCATTTCACAAGGAGGGATTCACAGCCGGCCGTCTGAGGAACAGTGGCCTCCCTCGGTCTCAGACCTTCGTTAATAATAACCGCTACCCCCCCCCGCCCCTACCTTGGAACCTCGGCTGATGGAATGCGTGGAAACCTGGTGGGTTTCTATATTCTAGTTGAATATATAAGAAAGCAGCACTTTGTTGGGTATATTTAAAGAGGAAACATTGAAATGAATGGATTGCAATAAGTGCAGAACTTGTAATCAAATAATCTTGCATTTATTTATTTCCTTTATTAAATAAATTTGCCATCTTACCCACCCATCTTACAAAAAGCAACTCTATGCAGCATATAAATGGTGCACTGTGTAAACATTGAAGAAAAAAAATAAAAACAGAATTGAAAATATAAAATACATTTATACAAAAGTATAAAAATCCACATTAAAATAATTATTATAAAATTAAAACAAAAATGCAAATAAATTTCCTTCCTTCCTTCCTTCCTTCCTTCCTTCCTTCCTTCCTTCCTTCCTTCCTTCCTTCCCTCCCTCCCTCCCTCCCTCCCTCCCCCTTCCCCCTTCCTTCCCTCCCTCCCTCCCTTCCTTCCTTCCTTCTTTTAAAAACTGAGGTACAAACCTAGACCTAAACAAATTGGCATTGACAACTTTTCCATGCAAGAGAGATTTTTTATAACACTTCAGCAAAGAGAAAAAAGTGATTTCCCCCTATTACCTGCTGAAACCAGTGACTATCTCCCATTTCTATTTACATTACATAAATCAATTAAACAATACATCCAATAAATGTCTCTAACAACATTCCTTATTTGTCATATAATTAACTTTTCTATCATTCCCAGATAATATCTGTGCCTGCAATCTTAGTATCATCAAGTTTATTGAATGAATTCAGCACTGAATCAAACAAGGGCTCTTCACATTTGTATTACTTTTTTATAATATATAGGTAACAGGACTGGTCTTTCCTTATATAATTATTGTATGGCCTCAAAGGTTTTTTTTTTAAAGGGCAACTGGAGTATATTTTGTTTTCCCTTGAGGAAGAAAATTTTCACTTCTCATTGTATTATATGATTACCCTATATACTCTCGACTTACAACAGTTCATTTAGTGACCATTCAAAGTTACAACGGCACTGAAAAAAGTGATTTATAACCATTTTTCATATTACGACCATTGCAGCATCCTCATGCTCACATAATCGCAATTCAGATGTTTGGCAATTGAGTCATATTTTTTATTGCAAAAGTTTTACAATTACATTTTCACCCCATTTTTCCCCCCAACCCACCCCATACTCCCCAACCTAACCCTCCCAAACCCCCCTAACCCCCCCTGACTTCCATAGAATATAATCAATTGAGTCATATTTTTGATGATTGAAGTGTCCCAAAGTTATGTGATTCCCTTTGGTGACCAACTGACAAGCAAATCAATGGGGAAACCAGATTCACTTAATAACCATGTTACTAACTTAAGAACTGCAGTGATTCACTTAACAACTTTGGCAAGAAAGGTCATACAATGGGGGCAAAACTCACTTAACCAATATTTTGCTTAGCAACAGAAATTTGGCCTCAGTTAGGGATTACCTGTAATGAACTTTGGAAATTCTGTGATGTTATCATTTATTACTTTCGTTGTCTGATTTTGCACTTGAATTTATATTGGGAGATACTGTTTGAGCTGTATGTACAAGCAGAAGAGCAAGCATTTTCTCTTTGTCATCTGTTGCTGGATGCTTGTTAGCTCCTCTAAAGAAAATGAATTTGTTGGGGGAGAAAAAAAAACCTGGGAAAAAAAAAACCCACACTGTGACAGAGTGGCCCTGAGTGTTCATATAAATCCATGTGAAGGAGAATGCAATTCCCCAACTTTCATAAATTTTCTCAGTGTGCCTGTGTTGGAAAAGCCTAGTTCGGGCACACATGTGGTGCACACACATTAATAAATTACATATGTAAATCACTTGCTAACTTAATGTCTCATGCAGTGTGATTCTCACTCAACAGTTGAGCACAGTGGTGCCTGCTTTCTCAATGAACAGCATATGCCAAAGGAAAGGTTTGTGCAGTGTATGGAGCAGTCCCCCAGTGGTTAGAGTTCAGGCCTCTTTCTAGTAATCCAAAGCATTGCAGACAATACTGCATTATAAGCAACAGCTTGAGAGATGATCACGTAACATTCAGATAGATATGGCTGAGCCCAAGTGAAGACCAGCTCAGTGGGACCAAAGACAACCCCCACCACCACCAACATACACACACAAATCATACTCCTCTGCCAGCTCTTAAGCTTCGTATTGTTGCTCACTGGAGCTTTTCTGGATAAGCAAATCATTTTAGCTGTCAGCAAATTGAGTCGTGACAGGTCTGCTGAGAACTTTGTGGATAACATTCAACATTCTTGGAGATAATATTACCTTCCCAAAGTAATCTACCTTCTTTCCCCCTTTCCAGAAAGAAGTGAAGGACTTTCTGTTTTAACCAATATTAGGAAAGCAGCAGTGTCTTTTTTTTCTTTTGGACCAGATGGAGAGTTAATATTGATGCTGCTTTGTCATATATTGTGATTTTTAATTCATTGAGTATCCTGTAGCTTTTCCCAATCTTCCATTCTCTAAATGTATTTGAATGCCACTCTTTCATACCAAGAGAACATGGTATTACAAAGATCATTAGATTGCAGAAACTTGATTTTTTTAAAAAAATATCTATATATATATATAGAATTGTTTATTTGTTGCTATTGCCATTGTTTTAAAAGTTGTACTGATACATTAGAAATAAGGAAGGATAGATGGAGATTAGATGGTGGGTAGAATGTGTTAATATAAAGGGGAAAAAAAGATCCATAACAGAGTTCTATAAGCCAGCTCTTAACGTAATGAAATCAGCGGAATGATCCCTTGTCATATATAATATTAAAAGTGCATTAAAATCTTTCAATGTAATTAGTGTAGGAAAGTGTATGTTATTGAAGGTTTGCTCACCTATTACTATATTAATTAATAGTGTATGTGTACCAAATATTCTATTTAAATTAGTTCTTGTGCTGTTCCCTATAAAAATAGTGTCTAATTTTATACTTATCTGGTGACAGATATTACTTGAAGAGTTAAACTTTGCATTAAGGCTGCATTTTAAAATCATTTGTAGCTACTTTTTTTCCCTATCTGAAAATTCACATTACTTATAAATTTAAATGCAATTCAGGTAAATTAAAAATAAAGGAGAAGCCTAGCTATAGTTCTGGGAGAAAGGGCCAAATAACAATAAACTAGTTAAATAACATTTATAGAAAAAAATAATAATAACATAGTTTGATTTGGCTGAAACTAATGCAGAAGTTCTAATTCCTATTTATAAGATGTTCAGAGAAATTGGTTGGATAGCAGTGAGACAGTTAAAAACCACATGATTATCTTTTTAAGACCACAAAATGATGTTTTCTATTGAATCAAATGATTGGTTCATTTAGTCCAAGTTTGTTAATATTGACTGGCAAGAGCTCTGCAGATTGTGAACATGACTTTTTTCATGTCTTGTTGGAAATACCAGAAATTGTCCATGGATTTTCTGCATGGAAAGCATGTGCTTTCCTATTTAGATACAATCCTTCCTATAACTCCATTATCGATAGTTTACTGTTAGTGACTGACTGGGACTATAATTGCCCATCGTAGCCTGGCCTCCAGAGATAAATATAGTGGGATCATATATATTAATACTAAAATATGTGGGCTGAAAATATACATTATTATAAGGCAATAAAACTATGTCTATCTTCTTACCTATCTTTTGATCATCTGGATTTTTTTCCAACTTAGATATTGACCCTACATTTGTAGTTAGTTGTTCCTACACATGTGTAACATGAACAGAAGCCATCATATGAAGTCTGATTAAATTCTTCAACGTTCATTCTTTTATCAAAGCAAAGAAAAAAAAAAAAAGAAATTGTTTGACCTGAAAAAAATTAAGTCAAATTGAGTCAAATACATAATTTGATTTCATATGAAAGGCAAAAAACATGGCACTACAAAACACTCAAGGCCAAAATATAGCATAAAGAAAGTCACCAACACTGGGAGGAAATAGTGGCTAACCATGGGCTAAAGTAATTCTCATTGCCAGAAGAGCAAAGAGCTGGTATTTGCCACTTCATTTTGATTGACTACTTAAAGGAAAATGGGTTTTAGGTTTGACTGTTTCCCATCATTTTTTCAAAGTTAGAGTCTGGGCAAATAAGTTTCATTTTCAGCTCCAACTCTGCAATCTTCAATTGCACCGTCATGTATAGGAAGCTCAACATTCCGAAAATCATAGGTCACACCCATTTGGCAAGCATTAATTTGGGGAAAGTTATTCTAGTAATTCTTGCAACGAGAATTACTCAAATTCTCTCACACACAAAATTCACTAGAAGCCTCTTATTCTTTCCCTATTAAACTTAATAGAGTAATGATAAACCGGGAGCGGGGGGTTAGATCCATTACATACTACATGAGAATCACCTCCTTCCCTTCCCTATTGATCTAGGAAAAGGGGGAATAAAATTGCTTAAACTCAGTTAATATCTTTTCAGCACCAGCAAAGATACTTCTTCCCCCCCTCCCTCAGGTGTTTCTAATACTTGTACCAGTCTGATTTTAGGTATCCATTATACAGTGAAATACTGATTTTGTATGTTTTACATATTATTTATTTACTACTTTCTAATGCATTCATTATTTTTCATTTTTCATCTGCTTAGGGGGAAAAAAAATCATGCTTAAAGTAACTTTGCAATCCACCCAGGGATTTATTTAGAAATCTACTAACGAAAGATATAAACAAAACAGAGAAGCAAGATATCCCTGATTCAATCTATCTTTGCAGAATCCTCTTTTATATGATGCATTAATGACACACATTAGTCCTGCCCTACAAACTTCATGGGTAAAGCTGCAATCAGAAGCGTTGACGGTGAATCTTTGGTCAATTGAGAAGCCTGGGGAGCACATGAAATGGCAGGAACAAGCGTAGCAAAACATTCCCAGAATCAGGACACTTTATTCCCCTTTCCCTCATTCTGTAAAGATTGAAGAACTATGGCTCGAGGAAAGAAGGAGATATGGTCTTTGGTTCTGCTTAAGGCTGCCCCAGGGAGCGTGCATTGGGATTCAAGGGGGCTGCGATGATGTGAGAAGTGCATTGCCATCTGGATGAAGGAAGGGGGCAGCACCATCCCCCATCAAGAAGCCGGCTGGCAGAATTGATTTTGACAGGATGGAAAATTTACCCCTGCTGCTCTTGAAAGCCCCAAAGCTGCCTGTCATTACCGCAATGTGGGCAAAAGTCACAGCAGGAGCTCTTTGCATCTGCCTGAGGTTGAACGGGAGAACAATTTAAGTGTGCTGAAGTAGGAGATTTGGGTGGTGGGAGGGGAGTAGGGAGAGAGACTGATAGCAAAAGTTGAAGCAGCATTCAGGAGTTGCGGCAAAGGCAACTCTACGCTGAATGAGCACCAGAACTTGTGTTTGCCAGTAAACTCCAGAATCCAATGGAAAAAATTAAAATAAATCATACCACACTGTCAGAAAGCTTAACCTGACAGGAATGGATTAGTGATCTCACTTGGGGATTCAAGTGAGTTCCTACTTCAACCTGCAGACAGCATCTTCTGCAGGTACTATAACACCTGGTGCTGGGCCCCAACCTACATAACTAAAAGGGGGATTTGTGGAAGAGAAAGACCATCAGTCATAATGAATAATTGTATCTCTGGTGACATGACTTTGACTACCACTTATGGGGAAAGAGGTAGGGTGAATCTATTGTCCTCATGCCTAATTTATGATTTTTTTAGAGGCATCTGGCAGGTCATTCTGTGGGAAACAGGATGTTAGAATGGACAGATCCTTAATCTGTTCCAGGTACTTTCTTTCTCTTTTCTGTTTCTATGAATTTTGGATAGCTAAGAATCAAAAATATCCAGTTAGATGCCTCCCTCCCGATGGTCATTTTGCAATTAAAGAATATCTCCATATCTAAAGCATCAGGTAACTGTGATAAAGAAAAAAAATTGATTCCCTTGACAGCCCCAAAAATTAGAACAGGCTTTTGTAAAGAATTTGACCTAGTAAAAAATGTCCTAATTTGTTACTTTATTTAACACATTTCTAAACCCATAGAATCCAGAGACTCTTAGTGACTTACACAGAACAAATACAGATTAATGCAGTAGGAATAAAACAATTCTGAATGCAATAGAAATAAAAAAAAACATGCAACAGAAACTAATAACAATAAAACAGAAATTAAAATTCTAATGTTCACAACAGGAAAAAAGCTCTCTGATACAATTTGGTTTTAAAAATCTTCTAAAAGACCAACAAAGTGATCCAGTCTGATATCCATAGTGAAGGCCCTGAACTTCAGAAAGGGCTGGATTTGCAGCCGTTTCTGTTTGGCAGATCTAATTAATCAAGGCATAATGATGGAAAGTTGGGGCTCAACATCTTAAATTCTTTGAGAGAAGGTGCCATTATTTGGAGAAATTAATGCATTAGAAGAAACATGGGATCAGCAAAACTTGTTTTCCTATTTCTCCACACCATTTGCCGACTGCTGCAAACTGCTGTAGTAAAATCTGATTTCCGAATACATTTCATGATGGATAAAAGATAGTACTTACTAATGCACATGATTAAGTTACAAAATCCTAGCATCTTAAACTCTACAGTTGGTTGCTTTCAGCCATCTAGGAGGATAAATGGGTTTTGCCTCCCGAGCTAAGTAGGAGGTTTTCTGGAACATGGTGATGAAATGGAAGAACAATCATCAGTCAACCTACCCTTCTGATAGCTCTTTTTTTTTAAAAAAAATGTACTTAGTCTGCCTATGAAAGTGGCAAATAATTATTTCATATTAGCTGAATTCTACAGCTGAATAAGGTTCTTCTTTTGTCTATTTCTTTTGTTAAATATTAAGGAGGATGGGAGAACTACAACAGTGCTTAAAAACGCAGTAACATTTAAAAGGGCAGCCAATACTGAGTTTTGCTGTTGTTGTGAAATTGCTTCGTGGAGGTAGTCTGGCTTCAATTTTTCCTTTCATTCATTGCTGTTGCATTAATGCAAATGCCACATCATTTCCCAATCTGCTGCACACATGCGAAAGAACTGATTTCCTTTTGTGGGTACTAGAGAGAGAACTCTTTCTCGATCAGTGACAGCTAGCAAAGCAGAAATGGCATGCTCAGATATCTGCACTTCCCTTCTTTCCTTCTTTCCTTTGTTATCTGGAGGGAAGCGTTTCTTTTTCCTTGTGAGCATTAATCATGGTGTGTCCCGTCAAGCTGGCTCAACTCATAATGATTCCATTGATAGTTTTTCTGCTAAAATCATGGCTTAGTGTGTCACAGATATACTAATACCAGCTATTGCGTTCTTTCGTATACCAGAACTGGAACTCATGGTTTAAATTACATAGCAAAATAAACGTGGAAAAATCAGTTAGTACTGATTATTAATTAATTTATTAATAGATCTATAGGGCTTCCCAACTTAAACATGTAAGTCTAGTCTATGGTGTACAGCCATAGTTAGCATCTTTATGCATTTAATCTCTGATTAATTTTTTAAAAAATTATTCAGAGAATGCATTCTCATTCATTTCTAATTAGCAAACTTATTGCTTTTGTTGAATTGTAATTCCTCAAAAATTTAAAGAGTTCATCACTGTTGATTCAATTGCCATTTTTTTACTTTTTCGTTCATCTTTTAAGTATATATCAGTTTCCCGCCTGTAATAAATTTTTCAGCAGCTACAATAGTTGCTGCCATTCCAGCCTTGAATTTGACAAAAAAAACAGCATTCTGTGGCTAATGTGATAATTGATAAGGACACTCACTCTATATGTATTTCCTTCGTGTGAAACAATGTATTCCCAGAATCCCTTGCAATGAGGCTACCTCTGGAACATTCTGGAATAGCTGGAAGCTAGCTGCTGTCAATAAAAATTCCATTACTGCCACCACAGGTGGTAGAGTTAATATATAGTTGAAACAAAGAGGAAAACATCCTTGTCACCACTAGAATAGTTAAAATGATTAGAATTGAGGATGAAGCATTATTGTTGTTCTTCTTCTACCATTTCTTCCAAACATCTTTTGGACAGTCTATCCATAGAAACAAACACCTCTATTGACATTGTTGATATTAAACGCTGATTCCATTTTTCAAAAGTGTCTCTCAATATTTCCAGTGCTGTAATATTTTGTATTGGGTTTAAGCTATTAATCAGGTTAATATTCTTTTCCTTTAATTAAAATATTTAGTTCCACTTAGTATCCAATTTTTAAAATTGCTTTTCTTTATGATGTTGTAGAAAAAAAATCAAACCAAGTCCATTCTCTCTTGGGAAGTATTCTTTATAATTAATTCCAAAATCTTATTTCAAAATTATCTGAACCCTTAATCCATTTATACCTTTCTAAAATCAATGTCTTAATTGGCTTTTTGCTGTTTACTTCACTTTTTAAGTATTTTAAGCTTGTAGTTTACATCTTATTTCATTAAGGATTGAAAGTGGACTGACCCAGTGTTTTAAGACTTGTCGATCCAAAGGTCTTTCCAATAGATGAAAAGTAGTTAACAAGGAATTTTCTAACGTGATTAGAAAAGGAAGTTTGCAAATGTAGCATCCTTTTAAAGGCATTGGCTACAGTTGCAAGCATGATAGCTATTCCCTCAACATTCAGTGCTCAAATCATGGAAAACGACTGTCTTGTGAGGCCCTCATGAGGAGCAACTCTCTGGAACACTTGTGGGTGGTCTCCTATTTTTGTCTGAAAAGGTTTGAACAGTGGTCTACTCATCGGCTGTTCATACTTCATCAAATTTGTCAGCTCTGCTTTTCAGGGAGCTGTCGTCAGTCAGCCATTTTTTCCTCTTGAAATCCCTGCCAATCAAGGTTGAGGATTAGGAATATTTACTTATAAGGGCTATTACACTTTTTCATGCAAGCCAACAAATAATTTTGGACTTTTATCTCTTATTTTATGGTAGAAGAATAATTTCTTCCCTATTCTTCAATTTGATATCACAATTTGGTAGTACTATTTGATTATCTAAAATGTCTAGATTTAAAAATTTGTGAAGATTTTACTATGTCTTTTAATTTTTTTTAAAAAAAAATCTTTGTTTCCTTTTGTAATGCACAAGTACAGCACCATGTTTTCAGTTCCTTTCCAACCATCTCCATATCTTTCAAGGAATGTTGTACATTTCTATCTGTTGGGGAGTGGGAAAGATAGACAACTAAAACTTGTTAAAGATAATTAAACTGCAATGCAGAGTGAAAAAAGCTACTCCACTGTTTTGTTCATAATAATAACAGGTTCTGAACTATAATTAAACTCTTCCTTCCAATAATTGTATACACAAAAGGAATGTTCCAGATAGCAAAACAATTCAGTGATTAAAATGATTAAGGAGCTGTTTTCAGAAGCAGAGATGAGCCAAAGAGGGTTGGAAGAGTTTTAGGTGTCTCAAAATATAAGTACCAGCTGGAAACCAGATGGCGTTTGGCTACCTTAATCCAGTATTTGAAATATCAGTAGAAGCATCCAGAAACTGACTTCTCCCTTCAGCTAAAATAGACACCCGAAGGAATAAACTGGCAGTACAGAGAATATTTCCTAATACCAAGATCTATTAAATCATGGGATAGCCTCCCAGAGGTAGTGGTAGATGCCAAATAGCTTGGCACTTTTCAAACAAGATGGGACAAAGTACCGGAAATTATACTAGAGGGAATCCATTCTGTTTGCTTAGGGTAAAAATCATAAAATCATTTTTCTCCCATATATATTTGAATTGGCAGCATCTCTCCCTCCTTCCCATATTAAATAAAATTAAGGTAAGATTCTAGAAATCCAAATAAATAGCCATCATATTATGTACTGTCATTCCTCACAGCAAATGCTGCTGATTAAGAATATCCCAATTTAGCTTAAAGGGAGAAAGAAAGAAAGAAAGAAAGAAAGAAAGAAAGAAAGAAAGAAAGAAAGAAAGAAAGAAAGAAAGAAAGAAAGAAAGAAAGAAAGATGTCTTTGATTTTCAATGAACTATCATTTGATTGCCAGTTAAGTGAAGACCATGACCAAAGGCTTCTTTAAAATACTCCCCCATTCAAAATCTTTGCCAGTAGTGAAACTTTATGTTATTGTTTATTTATTGACATTTCGATGAGGTCCCACTCGTCATCTTCAGGCTGGTGTGGCTGAGGTCCTAGCTGTGTGCCCATTAGGCTTTTGTGTTGTAACGACCTGGGTAATGGGCTGTGTGGCAGCATCCTGAGCTCCAGTGTTGTGACATCCTGAGTCTTGTGCTGCAACTTCCTGGGTAGTTGGCTGTGTATTAACATCCTGAACTTTAGTGTTGCAACATCCTGAGTTCTGTGATGTATTGTCTTGAAACACCCCCATAACATGAATAAACGTGACTATACCTCCCGCCTACCAGACATCTGGAAACTAGCCCTAGTCAACAAATGAGCCCCAGCCACAAACATTGACACCAGACCCAAGATAACACATGACGCCACCACCAATCATCCTCACCAAATTCAAACCCATCCCATTCCATAGACAAAATGCAGCCACCAGGGACCGGACCGTGGCAGCATTGCCAGCTGCTGCACCCCCCTCCGATCCCCACACAAAGCAAACTAACAGATGCCATGAGCACATGACAAGACCTCAGACTAAGAGCCAAACCAAATCCCGGGATGTTGCATCACAGCCATCTGCTCAAGACAGTACCTCGGCCACACAGGATGTTATAAAACAGCCGACTAATCTGGAAACATCAACTCCATCAACTAATCAAAATGTAACAACACAACCAACCCACTTACAACAACAAAGCCAGCACTCCCTACCTCCCCACTGGTATTTATAGAGAGATGGCATCTCTGATCACACTTTGCTCGCACATGCACAAAGCTAAAGACACCAGCCTGAAGATGACGAGTGGCACCTCGTCGAAACGTCACTAAGATACTCTCAATCTTATACGGGAAAAGATCCGAATACACCAAGACTTGCATATATATGGATTTTGGGGAGACTTAGTGCGGCCACATGTTTACTGGACCCGTGTCCCTCCTGGTTGGTACTGGCTTCCCGGGAGGTTACACGAGGCTGGCTCCAGGGTGTTATCAACGCTTTGTTGAGTGAGGGTTACTTCTCCACTGCCTTGAAAGAGGCGGTGGTGAGGCCTCTCCTCAAGAAGCTGTCCCTGGATCCGGCAATATTGGCCAACTATCGTCCTGTCTCCAACCTTCGCTTTATGGCGAAGGTTGTTGAGAGTGTGGTTGCGCGACAGTTTCCGCAATACCTGGAGGAAACATCTTATCTAGATCTGTTCCAGTCAGGTTTCAGGTCTGGGCACAGCACGGAAACGGCATTGGTCGCGTTGGTTGATGATCTCTGGAGGGCTCGGGACAGGGGTTGCTCCTCTGTTCTGGTCCTGTTAGACCTCTCAGCAGCTTTTCATACCATCGACCATGGTATCATGCTGCACCGGCTGGAAGAGTTGGGTGTGGGAGGCACCGTGTTATGGTGGTTCTCCTCCTTTCTCTCCGACCGGTCGCAGTTTGTGTTGGCAGGGGGGCAGAGGTCAACCTCGAGGCCTCTCATTTGTGGAGTGCCAAAGGGATCAGTCCTCTCGCCCCTTCTGTTCAACATTTATGTGAAGCCGCTGGGTGAGATCATCCGTGGCTTTGGGGTGAGATACCACCAGTACGCTGATGACACCCAGCTGTACATCTCCACCCCAGGCCACCCCAACGATGCCCTTAAAATGATGTCCCAGTGCCTGGAGGCTGTGCGGGTCTGGATGGGGAGAAACAGGCTCAAGCTCAACCCTTCCAAGACTGAGTGGCTGTGGCTCCCGGCATCCCGATATACTCAATTGACTCCATCACTGACTATTGGGGGCGAGTCGTTGGCCCCCACAGAGAGGGCTCGCAATCTGGGAGTCCTCCTGGATATGCAGCTGTCCTTGGAGGAACATCTGACGGCTGTAACCAGGGGGACCTTTTGTCAGGTTCGCCTGATTCGCCAGTTGCAGCCCTTTGTTGATCGGGATTCCCTGTGCACAGTCACTCACGCCCTCGTCACCTCTCGCCTTGACTACTGCAACACTCTCTACATGGGGCTCCCCTTGAGGAGCACCCGGAGGGTCCAGCTGGTCCAGAACGCAGCAGTGCGGGTAGTGACGGGAGCAGCATGGCGCTCCCATGTAACACCGCTCCTGCGTGAGCTTCACTGGCTCCTGGTGGTCTTCCGGGTGCTCTTCAAGGTGCTGGTTATCAACTTCAAAGCGCTCCATGGCATAGGGCCTAGCTATCTTCAAGACCGCCTGCTGCTACCAACAACCTCCCATCGACCTGTGCGCTCCGACAGAGAGGGCCTCCTCGGGGTGCCATCAGCCAAACAGTGTAGGCTGGTGACCCCCAGGGGGAGGGCCTTCTCTGTGGGGGCACCTACCCTCTGGAATCAGCTCCCCCCAGAAATAAGGAGAATCCAGGACCTCAGTGCCTTCCGTCATGCCCTTAAAACCCATTTTTTCAAGCAAGCCGGGCTGGCTTAAGAAGAAATTTTTAATTTTTTTTAAATGTTTTAATTGGTAGTGAGTTTTAATTGGGTCAAATTTATATATCTTTTAATTGTTTTTAATATTTGTTCTACATGTTTTTTAATTCTGGCTGTACACCGCCCTGAGTCCCCAGGGAGAAGGGCGATATAGAAATTCAAAATAATATATATATATATATATATATATATATGTAGGTCTTTGGTTATTCGGGTCTTCTCCCACGTAAAATTGGAAGTGTCTTGGCGACGTTTCAACGAAGTCTCATTTGTCATCTTCAGGCTGGTGTTCTCGGCTTCGTGCTTCCAGGAGCTTTACGTGGGAGAAGACCCGAATAACCAAAGACCTACATACAAACACCCGCGAAAACCTAAGAATACACACACACACACACACACACACACACACACTTACATACAATACATAAATTAAGAACTCTGGCTGGCGTATAACAATGAAAATGCATTTATTATGTGAAAAGGGGGCAGAATGAGATGTTATACTTTATACTATTTCAAAAGATGTCTCTAAGAATCCTTTGTACTATCTTGGAGGATATCAAGTTGCAACTCTTGAATGTGACTGTGATTGGCCAGAGTGTAGAACATAAGAACTTTATTTATTTATATTTCATATGTCTTAACTCCCTGAGAGAGGAAGACCTTTGGGAAAAGGTAACCTGAGGTCTTCTAGATCTTTTGGATTACAATTCCAACAAACCCATGCCATCAATGCCAGTTAATGGAAGTTGAAATCCAAAACTTGTGGAGGGCACCTAGTTGCCTAAACCTTGATCTATGATGGCCAGCAACTGCATTTTATTTTTTTGCAAATTTATTTTTATTTTTTTTTCAAACTTAAACATAAAATATAACTTTCAAGAGCAGAGTCTCGATCTGGTCATAGATGGTTACCATGCTTATATTCCTTTAACAAGCTCCATTCTCAATTTCCCATTACATCTTTTACAAATAAAAATTCAAGAACAAGAACAAGTTTTAACATAGATTCTAACATCTTCATCTAAACAAATCCTTTATATCAATACAATTTTAATTTCAAATTAACTTTCACTCACTTTTATATTTATATATCAATCCTAATTATATCTTGTTCTTCTTCACCTTGTATCTTTTACTATCAATATCAAAATAATTTTTGGCAATATTCTAACCTCTTATTCTAATTATTTACCTTACAATTTTATCACCACAATCTTAATTTCAAATTCAATACAACTCCATTTTTATTACACTTTATAAAACAAAGTTCTATCTAATTCTTAATCTCTTGACCCTTTTCTTCGAGTCTTAATATCTTAAACTTTATCAATTTATCTTTAATTTTATCCCACTTATTATCTATTACACTTTTCATGTTACACAGATTTATCACAAAAATCTTTTTTATTTAGTCTAATTTCCAGCATATTTTCTTCCGAACCTCCCTCTATTGTTTAGCTATTATCTAACGTATTCTGTTTGACTGATTCCCAACATAGTCTCCTCCAGAACACTAACTATTTTTGGCTAATTTCAGTATAGTCTCCTCCATTATTGGCTGATTTCCAGCATATTATGTTTGGCTGATTTCCAGCATAGTCTCCTCCTAAACTCCCTCCTTTGTTTGACTGATTTCCAGCATAATCTCCTCCAACTCTCCTCCTATTTGTTTGGCTGATTTCCAGCATTTTATTGGCTGATTTCCAGCATATTATGTTTGACTGATTTCCAGCATATTATCCTCCAGGGCTCACACTCTTCTTTGGCTGATTTCCAGCATAGTCTCCTGCAACTCTCCTATAATTGTTTGGCTGATTTCCAGCATTTTAACTAGTTTCCAACGTATTTCCTCCGAGTCTCAAACTCTTATCTAGTTGGTATCTCTCCCTTTTATTTTAACTTTCCCTTATCATATAATTATCTATTATGTCAGTTTCCCAGCATATTCTTTCAAGTTAATTCTCACTATATTTCATAATAATCATCATTTCCAGCATATATTAAATTAAATCACAATTTATTGCTAATATCTGTGTGTCTTATGGTTTGTTCAATAAAACCTTAATCCAGCATAATCATCAATCAAGCATTTGTTTGCAAATTAAAATTAAAACATATTACATCAAACAGTAAATTTTCTAGAAGTTGTCTCACATTAATATATACTCTTCTTTATTGTTTTTAGCCACCTATATATCATCCTCTATTTTAATTGCCATCTCTTATTTTCTATTTTTATTACTCCAGAAACCTTCCTGTTTTTATCCAAAAATCATATATACCTTTAGGCTTTTAAACTTTGCATTTCAGTTAATTACATTTAAATTTATCTACTTTATTTCCTCCTTTTCTTCTTTTTCCTATCTGTCCATGAATGTTCCATTTCAAAGTTCATCTGTTCAAATTGAAAAATTATGTATGTTCCTTTAATGCTTTTATAATGTCTGTTCCATGTGTGATACATCAATTTCTTGTCTTTTGTTCCTACGCCACACCTAATTTTTTTTGCTAAGCTTGTTAACTTCCATTGTCACATATGCAGAATATTCCTTCTTTCTTCTTAAAATCATCTAGGACAGAATAGAAATCTCCACAGTCCATAGATCTATTGTTAATTTCAAAATAATCCAGGGTAAAAAGCCATTTAAAATGTTTCTTTTCCAAACGGAAAGAGAAATCTCTTCAATCCACTCTCCTGCTTAGTCACCACAGACTCCATGGCAATTTTGTAGCCATCCGTCAGTCTTTCTTCATTAGCCTCGTTAACTTTCAAAGGTGTAAACTCCCAAAGAGACATTTCTCCAATCCACTCCAAATAAAAACAAAGTCAATTTTCTGAATTATTAAAAGCCAATTCTTCAAGATAAATTTAATAAAGCAAAGTCTGTTTCGGGTCTTCATTTCAATTTTTTTTTCCTTTCAGTCTTCAAGCCCCACAGTTCTGTAGCTGCTGATTAAAGTTTGGAGTCTTATTTTTTTTTTTAATCCAAATAAATGTGTTGTTTTGCCTGGGTTGGTGTCAGTCACCCGGTTTTGAGATACTCACTCTCTGTTCTTCTCTGCTTCTCCTCCTCTCCTCCAGCACAATCTTTGTTCCCGGTTGCTGCGGTTTCGGGACAGCTGCCATGGCTGTTGTTCCACTGCTGCTGGCATGAAGGGAAAGCCTCTGGCCCCGAGGAACCTGCCCGGCCACCCAAGGGGTCCCTTCTTGTCCCCCTGTCCCTTCAAGACAGGAGAGGTCCAAAGACCCGTCGGCAGCAGTTTAGCAGACAGGGTTTGGGCAGAGCTCTGCGGAGCTCGCCATTTCCCCGTCTGTGTCCCCGCGGCACCAACCGGAAGTTCAGCTGCATTTTAGAGTTTTATGTATGGGCCCCTTGAGCTGAGTTCTGCTTGCAAAGCATATGCTATATTTCTCACCTGCAGTCCTTAACTAACATGCTTCTACTCTGATATCTTTTTAAGGACACAATATTTCTGATGAATATTCTAGATTTTATTCCATTTCCCTGGTACTCCAAAATGCACTGTTATTCCAGTAATAGTTTAGATAGTAAAGGTTCATAAAAGCACTTGAAGGGCATAAGCTATTTCATCGCAACTTGGTGCAGCATCTTGTCCTAACAGGACACTTTATCTAAATAAAGAATTAAGTGGGGATTTATCCAACCCAATTGGCAAAGATATCTCAAAAACTCCAGCTTCACCAAAACCACTGTTAATATGAATGTCAAAGCTAACAAGTTGGAAAACAAAAAGTTTAGGATTAAACAAGACCATTATTGTAAATATAGGGCCAATGCCATTAACTGGTTAGGAAAAGAACATGATAAAGCAAAAGAATAAATAAATTCTGGATTTAAAATTTGAGACAAATAAATAGAAAGTTAGGTTCTTAGACTTGACAGAAGTCATTTTTCATCGTAAATAGGACAGCTTGATCTCTGCAATACATATATGCATTCAAAATTCATTTTTGAATCCTTTGCTGAACTCATGAATATGGATTTATTGCCATACTCAATATATATCCTGACAGGAAGATCATCTTTCTATTCCCAGTTGTACAAGAGAAGAAGTATACACAAGACATCAGAACCAAAAATGGCTTCTGACTACCTAGCAATATACTGTACTGATAATGACTTGCTCCAGGATCTCTTCCTAAACCAAGAATCAAGCTGTGATAACAGAAAGAGCAGTTCTTCAGTGCTGAACTCCAACCTTTCTGGCAAATATTTTAGTAATCCTGTTGAAAGTATGACTTTTCTCATGCAATGCAAATGAAACATCAAGTTCACAAGTTTGGAGAACTGCTACAGATTATTGTAGGATTTATAGCTGGTTTACAAGCTGAAGTACACTTGAAATGGCAATCTTCTTCTACTGCACAGCAGCCTGAATTTGAACAATATATGTGAGGGCTGATTTTGACAATTCTACTGAACAGATGACAGCCAACCATAAGATCCACTATCTAAATAAATTTAAGTGTTATGTGTAGATTATGCAAGCAATTTTTATTAGCTCAGGATGAGGGCTGGAATGAGCAAAAATTAGTCAAGCAGTTTACAGAAGGACTGTCAGATGAGAAGCTCATTCATCAAGAGATGGTCTATAGTAATCCAACTCTGTTTTGGGCTATATTGCAGACTTGATGAGATGGCAGGAGATGAAGACACAACTTTTTAATTCCCTTCTATCTGCCATAACCTCCCCCCACCACCCAATCTTTGGAGTCTGCACTTTGGAGTCTATCTTATCTGTGGTCCATCAGATGCCAATGAAAAACAGTGTATGAAATTTCTTTCTTTTCTATCGTGGAGAATCTTTACTCATGCGAATGACCTGATAAGATTCCCCTTCTGAGATAACAACCAAGCACCATGCTTGTGAGAAACAAGGACATTTTCAAGCAGATGCCTTAAACATCTGAGATCTGATTTGTCAGGTTAATGAGTTAGTTCCAACTCAAAAGGTTCAGAGCCAGGGATATCCATAAATTTAGTGGATTCCAGACATGTGGCAACACACCATCATGTAGGCATTTCTGATCATACTCAAAACAGAGTGACCCTGCAATGCATCCACATACCTCAATAGGTTCTAGCTCATAGGATCTTTGATTGCATGCAAATCTGCCTTGTCCGCTTAGCCTGTCAAATCCTCTAACAGGAGGAAATAAACTACTGATGGCTGCCTTTTCTGCCCAGAGCCATTTTCTGATTGCAAGGAGCCTTTCCTATCCTATTTATCATCTCATCTGCAATCAGCAAGAGTCCCAGGAACTTCATTTGGTTTTCCCCTTGCATTTCCTCGTAGCTCTGTGAATGGATTGGTTCAAACTCTAAATCCACATATTTATATGGCCAAGAAAGCATTACATTTTACTCCCAGGCATGTAAACATCTCAGCTTGCAATGCTTGAACACTCCACATACATTTTGTCATAGCACAACATTGAATGTTCTGTTTTATCTGCCAATTATGTGCTGATTATGCCGATATTTATTATGACTAGCCCCAGGGTTGTAGCTTCTGACTGTTCCCAAACCAGGGGAAGTGCCCAGACTGTTCCAATCCAATAAATAGAAGATGGAAACCTGTACTTCACTTGCAAAAGACACTTTGAAACATGATTTCATTAGTATATCTAGATAACAAATGTGTATCTTTATAAATGTCCACAGATTTATGAGTTACAGATATTCTATCTATCAATCTATGGATACATTATCTCTGATTAATACTGAAATAATGGTAACATTTATTCTTCAACTTAGGTCTCATTATTTAAAATAACAAGTCCATTGACAAGCCATGGAATCCATGTATTCGGCTTGTAGATAAATGTGTTGTTTTATGAGATTAACATTTCAGTGTTCTCTAGAAGCACTTGCTCCATTGGCATAATAACAGGTACAATTCATTGTTTTTGAGTCATTTTTGAGACCCGAAACTTCAGTCATTAAAGGGAAGCAGTCATTAATCAAGATGTCATATAACTGCTTCACTCAACAATCATCAACCCAACATCCCCCATTGCAGTCATTAAGCGATTTCCCAGATGGAGTGAAAGAGCTGCCCAGCTGAAACTCTCTGATGTCCTGTTGTTATTCTGTTATTCTGGTGGCCAGCCCTTTTGCTCTCAAAGTGGGTGGCTGAAAAAAGTCTATCCTGAAATTGAAGTAGTGTGGAATGTTTGCAGCATGGGGCATTTACAGTCAGTCCCCAGAAACAAGGAGTCCTCTTGTTTATAGTTATAACATGACTTATGAACAAAACAAGTGTATTTTCTTAATGCGGGTTTAGGAGGATAGTTGCATGAATCCAATTGATGTTTGTAGTATATCCTTAACTGGGCAAAGGAAGGTTTTTGTGTGTTGTGCACACACCTTAACTCATTTACAATCTTTATGATAATTACTGTAATTCAGAAGGAGTTTGCTTTAGTTTAAAACATTTTCAGTACTGCTTAAAATAAAACATATACTATTAACTATAGTACACAGACTACTTATGGATTAACTATCTATTCTTCTTTCTAAGGTAAAGTTGAAGTCCTAGGTGGCCACATGAAAACAGGCTTCTCTGGACATTCTGTTTTATGTCTTTCTTCCCATAGTCTCACAGAGATTGAATTGAGGTGGTAATAAGAAAGTCCCGCCACATTTAAAACAAACAAAATGTTAAAAAGTTATGATAGTTATGTAGTTACTTACCAAGCACATCTAAATTGTATTAAAGTAATCAAAATATCTTTACAATCCCAAGGCATGTCACAACTTTTAAGCACCTCTAATAATTGAAAATTGAAAGTTAAAAAATTAATTGCAACCATCATAATTTCACCATTGCAGATATTTTTGGTCCTTTAAAAATGACAAAATCCCAATCTTTTTCAGAGAGTAGTCAGAAGAATGGAATGCTGAGTCAACTTTGAGCTAGTAAGAATCGAATTGCTGGCAGCTAGCAGAAATAGCATGCAGTACTGCATTCTAACCACTGTGCCACCATGCATCTACCCTATTCAGGGACATTTACTCTATTCAGTCTATTCAGAACAAAAATGTACCTGTTCATCCTGACTTCTCTTGCATGCCAGTCAGTGCTCATATCTACAAGTGCCCTCACATCCCACTCACACTCCTACCTGTCATGCTGTCCTCACAAAAGAAGAATGACTTCCCAGCAGTGACATGAGTATGTTGCCTTAAAGGGACAAGTCCAAACAAATTTCAGAATGAACAATCCATGCCAACTAGCAACAAATTAGGAAAGCAAGGGATAGGAAAGAAACATACCAAACTAATGAAAATTATTTTGTCTGATGAATTGTTCAGACTGAATAACCCCAGACTAATATACAAAGCTTGAAATCATCAGTGAGTTTGTATTTAAACCAGTAATGGGGTATGGGTTTGAATCCTTGTTGTGTGCTATTCCCAGCTTATTCATTTAGCTGTGATGTCTCTTGTCCTATCTCAGTTATTGGCACACTTTTGACAATGCAGGCTGCTGCCCATCACAGTTGAATGTCCCAATAGATTAAACTCTGAAATGCAGTACTTACTGTCATCTTTCCATCGATGATACACCTGGGAATTTTTTCTTTATTTTTTGTAAACAGAGCATTTGTCAGCTACAATATATTGCTCCTTAAAAAAAAAAAAAGAGGTAGCATTTTTGGCTACTAAAGACACTAGCTAATAGTGTCTAATAAATTTCTTATACATAGTTATTTCTTTAAAACAACAACACAATAAATGACAGTGGCCCTGTTCATTAACAGTTTTATTAACTGTCCTCTAACCTTTAGTATTTTTCTAAAGGCACTTGACAGTTTACTGCATTGATTTTTTTCTTCTTTTTTTCTTTTTTGAAATTTATATCACTTCCCCTTCCTTCTGCCCTGCCAATTTTGTCAATGTGTTTTGAAGAAAATTGGAAACATTACCAATGTGTTATCCCAGACATCCTCAAGCTCTGCTGATAATGGAGAAACACTTGTAATTTGTTCCTCTTATCTGTGATCAAAAGATAATTAAAAAGAAAGAAAAGATAATTAAAAAGAAATTAACTTTCCTTTACTTTTAACTCCCATTTCTGTTGACTATGTGTAAGGCCTTCTTAACACAGCTAAGATTTTCTTGGCAAGAGAGAAATCTTTAAGCTGTAACCAACACAATGACATTTGTTCCACCCTAACAAAAGGGCAGTTGTTTAATGAGTAGCCACCTTTTGAGGAATCAGATTTGATAAATTATCAGATTGGTTGATTAGTGCTGTAAGGGGAACAGCATCCTTTCCCAAATGGGAGTCTTTCCATTTGGGCAGTCTTCAACTCCTAGAATTTCCCAGCCAGTAGAGCTATCATCACTGGGAGGTGACGTCTATGTACAAAGGAAGAACCAGAATTGTGGAAAGTTTTCATAGGAATGCAATCAATCACTTCAGGATGTGAGCAACAAGGACCATTGTACTGTGTAACAATAATGATATGGCGGCCATATTATTATTTCATAGGCCATATTATGGCCTATGAAATAAAGTGCCCTTGTTCAACAAAGTGAGCAGCAGCACTGATGAAATGTATGCTTAGACATAATAGTTAACCATTATAGCTACAGCCATTAGTCATTCAAAATAGCAGCTGGAACCTTAGAAAAGCCACCCTATCTGGGACCCCATGCCCACAGGGGGAAAAACCCCTGTATTATTTTTTCTACTTGATTTCCCACCCCCCAGAAATGTGTACCTTAGATAACCTGGCATCCTAAATGACCTATGACCTGGATGAGATGGAGGACTCCAAGTGTTGTTAAAACTACAATTCTCCAAGTCGTCCCATGTGGGGAAGTTAGAAGTTGTATCTCAACCATGTCTATAGAAGTATACTTATTTGGGGTCCAGTGGCACCGCAGGCATTGGCGGCAGCTCCTTCGGGAGCGCTAACCCCCGCGATCTCGTAAAGCTACTAGAGCAGCAAAAATCAGCTGTTCTAGTGGCTCGGAACTTTCCCCTCAGGAAAAGAGGGGAAGGCGAGCAGGCAGGTGTGGGTAGAGCTCCCCAAGACCTCCAGGATTAATCCTGGGGTGTGGAGGGTGAGAGCTCCCCAAGCACCTGAAGAAGCTCCAGATCTGGGATGTTTCTGTTTCAAACAGAACAAGGCGCCTTGACCACCCCTGCGAACTAAATGATTTTACATCGATTGGATTTTAAAGCAGGCAGAGCAAAGACAGGAGAAATCACAACTGCAAGTAGTAAATTTTAACTATAATAAATTAATACTTTCTTCGGAGCAGAGAAAGCTTAAAAAAGATGGCGCTGAGTTGCTTAAAGGCGTGAAAACGAAAGTTAAAAGAGAAAGTGCTTATTAATGCTCATTAACGCTTGTTAACGCTGTCAGTACCTTTTAAAAGACTTTGTTGGGGAATTTTGAGGATTGGAAATTAAAGAATACAATATTGACTTATCAATAAGCTATAATAATTATTAAGGACTGAGATTAAGAAGACCTGTTGGTTCTGCTGAGTGGCTGGTGGGAAAGTACAGTTTGGAGATGGCTGCGAAGCAAATAAAAACTATTGTGACTAAAAGTGCGGGGAAGAGTTAGGGGTGGGAGGCACTGTGTTGCGGTGGTTCTCCTCCTTTCTCTCTGACCGGTCGCAGTCTGTGTTGACAGGGGGACAGAGGTCGACCCCGAGGCCCCTCATATGTGGGGTGCCGCAAGGGTCGGTCTCTCGCCTCTCCTGTTCAACATTTATGTGAAGCCGCTGGGTGAGATCATCCGTGGTTTCGGGGTGGAGTACCATCAGTACGCTGACGACACTCAGCTGTACATCTCCACCCCGGATCACCCCAACGATGCCCTTGAAGTGATGTCCCGGTGCCTGGAGGCCGTACGGATCTGGATGGGGAGGAACAGGCTCAGGCTCAACCCATCCAAGACCGAGTGGCTGTGGTTTCCGACGTCCCGATATAGTCAGTTGACGCCATCACTGACTATTGGGGGCGAATCATTGGCCCCCACGGAGAGGGCTCACAACTTGGGCGTCCTCCTGGATTCACGGCTGTCTTTAGAAGAGCACTTGATGGCCGTGACCGGGAGGATTTTTCATCAGGTTCGCCTGATTCGCCAGTTGCGTCCCTTTCTGGATCGGGACTTGTTACGCACGGTCACTCATGCCCTCGTCACCTCCTGCCTGGACTATTGCAATGCTCTCTACATGGGGCTCCCCTTGAGGAGCACCCGGAGGCTCCAACTGGCGCAGAGTGCGGCCGCGCGGGTGGTAATGGGAGCGACATGGCGCTCCCATGTAACACCTCTCCTGCGCAAGCTGCACTGGCTCCCGGTGGTCTTTCGGGTGCGCTTCAAGGTTTTGGTTACCACCTTTAAAGCGCTCCATGGCTTAGGACCTGGTTATCTATGGGACCGCCTACTACCACCAATAGCCTCCCACCGGCCAGTACGCTCTCACAGAGAGGGACTCCTCCGGGTGCTGTCAGCCAAACAGTGTAGGCTGGCGACCCCTAGGGGGAGAGCCTTCTCTGTGGGGGCACCTACCGTCTGGAATGAGCTCCCCCCAGAGATACGGAGGATCCCGGATCTGCGCACCTTCCGCCGCGCTGTGAAGACCTTTTTATTCCATCAGGCGGGCCTGGCCTAATCTCTTCCCTTTTTTAAATATGTAAATTTTAATCTGCTTTTAAATTATTGGGGTGTTTTAATTCTGTCTGGGCCAAAATGATTTAATTTGATTTTATCTGGTTTTTTAAATTTTTGTATCTATGTTATTTTATTGTTTGGCTGTTCACCGCCCTGAGTCCTTCTGGAGTAGGGCGGTATACAAATCAAATAAACTAAACTAAACTAAACTTCTCCAGCTCAAACATCAAAAATGCAGTCTTTGTTAGACCCACCAGATACACAAACACTGACACTAGAAGTTCTTCAGGGAGCTTTAAAGAAACTGTCTACTGATTTGGAAGAAAAAATCACACTCCATTTTGAGGAAAAAATTAACTGCTTGAAATTAAAGAAACAATTCAAACCCAAAATGATGCAATAAGAGAAGATATTGTTGAAGCATTTAAGGGACTGGTGGGCCATGTTTACAGGTTTGATGGATATAATTAGGCAATATGGACAAGTGTCAGGGTTTAAAATAAATATAGGGAAAACAAAGATGATAGCTAAGAATATGAATACAAATGAAAAAGAAGAATGGAAAGAGTAACAGGATGTGAGATAGTGAAAAAGGTTAAGTACTTAGGAATCTTTATTACAATGTAAAATGGGAAATTATACAAGTATAATTATGAATTGTTATGGCATAAAATACAGACAGAGATGGATAAATGGAAAAAATTACAACTGTCTTTGTTGGGAAGAATAGCAGCAGTTAAAATGAATGTTCTGCCCAAGTTTCTATTTCTCTTTCAAATGATTCCAATACTTAAAAAGGATGCATATTTGGAGGAATGGCAGAAAGGCATTAATAACTTTGTTTGGGTAGGGAAGAGACTGAGAGTTACATTAAAAATAATGTAGGATATACGTGAAAGAGGAGGTTTGAAATTGCCCAATCTAAAATTGTACTATGGAGCAGCTGTTTTGTCAGCAATTAGTGACTGGATTAATTTAACAGATGAAAGAATATTGAATATTGAAGGGTATGATTTGCTATATGGTTGGCATGCCTACTTAGTTTATGAGAAGAAGGTGGATAGGACTTTTAAAAGTCATATATTAAGGAATGCTCTCCTGCGTGTTTGGAAAAAATACCAATATAAGTTGAATGGCAAGATACCCATGTGGGTAGTACCCAGACATGAGATAGAAAATATAAGTATAGAACAAAGACAGGATGTAATTACTTATAAAGAACTTCTGATTACAGAAAGAAATGTACTAGAGTTAAAGCCTCTGAATGTATTAAGAGAGAACAGGGCAATTCAAACCTGGTTTCAGTATGTACAGCTGCAGAATAGATGGAAAAAAGATCAGAAAATTGGTATTACACAAAGTGAAGAAAATTTGATAAAACAAATTAGGGACCAGAGTCAAATGCACATAAAAAGGTTGTATAATATATTGATAGAAATAGACTCGGAGACAGAGTTAGTTAAAGATTGTATGATAAAATGGGCACAAAATTTTGAGGAACCAATAATGATGGAAACATGGGAAAGGATCTGGGTAAGAAATGTAAAATTTACACAAGCTCAAAATTTGAGAGAAAATTTTTATAAAATGTTTTATAGATGGCATTTGGATCCCAAAAAGTTAGCCTGTATGTACCCAAACCTACAACCCAAATGTTGGAGATGTGATTGTGTTGATGCTACCTATTTTCATGTTTGGTGGACTTGTAAAAAAGTTAAAGCATTTTGGATAAAAATATGGTGGATTATTCAAAACATTTTTTTAAAAAAGGATAAAGTTTACTCCACAGTTGTTTTTGTTGGGTATAATTACAGATTGTACGGCTATAGAGACTAATTTGATTTTGAACTTAATAACTGCAGCAAGACTCTTGGTGGTGCAGTACTGGAAGAAGGAAGATTTACCTACTATTCAAGAATGGACATTAAAAGTAGTAAATTTAGCAGAAATGGCGAAAATTTCAGCATATCTAAAGGACCATTCAAATGAGATATATATGTTAGAATGGAGAAGATGGATTGATTATATTTAAGGCAAATATCGGACTAAAAAAATTCAAATAGCTTATGAATGATCAAAGAGATTTTATAAAGTACTTAAATTTAGTTTAGTAAAAGGGGAGTTAAAAGTTCAAGAGGGGGATAGGAGGCTATAGATAATTATCTTATGTTAGCTTATAATTGTCAAATGTTACATCCTGTATTTTGCTCTGGGAAGTGGGGGGGAAGGGAGGGGAAGGGGAGGGTTGGAAGGGGAGGAGGGAGGGGGAAGGGGAAATGTCTATAAAACTTTTTAAAACTTTTCAATAATAATAAAAAAGAAGTATACTTATTTGTTTTTGTTCCTAGGGTTAGTTTTGTTTGCTGTTTTGCTGCTGAGAAAGGGAAGAAATGAAGAAAGAAGGAAACTGGACTGTATAAACTGGGGTGTCAAACTCAATTTCATTGAGGGCCGTATCAGGGTTGTGTTTGACCTTGGGGGGATAGACAGGCGTGACTGACTGGGTGGGTGTGGCAACTGGGTGGGCATGGTCAGCTTGATGCCACTCCTCAAACTGTTGACATGTTTCTTCTTTGCATTGGGTAGACTGGGCCGCAGCCAGGCCGGCCCAATCTTTCCTCTTCACATTGGGCCATAGTGACGCAGGCCAGCCCCTTACATTTTCCATGAGGGCTCACAGGCCAGATCTGACCACATTGTGGGCCAGATCCAGCCTATGGGCCTTGAGTTTGATACCCTGGTATAAACTATTAGTGGAATGGACATCCAGATGAAATGGTGAATTCTCCTATGCCAGATATCTCAAAAAGAGGTTGGATGGTCATCTGTAAGAAATTATTTGCCAGCTTTACAATGAGCAAGGGGTTGCACTAGATTATCTCTAAGGTCACTCCCACCTTGCAAGTCTAAGCTGCTGACTCACTATGCTAGTTTGCTCTTCAAAGCATGTAGAATGATTTAGGGTTACAAAGGCAGGAGGATTCTGCATGTTGGTGGGATGGTGAAAGATTTTGGAATCATGTGGTTTGAGATGTGGGGGCTCAGGTAAGGCAAGGCAACCATTCCAGTTACTCCTGTTTCATTTGAGTTGACCTTGATAGAATTAAGTCTGGAGGAACTGTAACAATAAATCCCTTTTGTTGGTGTGTTATTTATTCATATAAATGAATAAAAAGCCTTGGGAATATGAAATTTCCAGGTTATCGAAGAGACACATTCTCCATTAGAACAGCAACTACAGCTCCTTTTGTCTTCGAACAAAACAGAGCTGAGTTTGAAGCTACCGTACCTTTTGCAGAAAGGAAGGGAAAGAAACTGTTAAAAAGATTTTAATTCTTCTGACTTCCATGCTGACACTACAAATTCAAGGTTGTGTTTCAATCCACAGGTTCCTCTGTGCTGAAAATGGATTTTATTTATTTATTTATTTATTTTTTGAATCCTTCCTACAAAAAAGAGTGTTCAGAGTCCTTCACTATGTCTTGTACCTTTTGAAAATTATGAAATATCCCCATGGGAGATCAGTGCAGGAATACATGAAAGTTTTAAAACTAGTTTCAAAATTAACCTACCATCTTGCTTCTTTAAAGGAAACAAATAAATAGGTTTAAACTGTGAGTTTATAACTTTGGGCTTACAACTAGGATGAAAAAGTTATATGGAGTAGTCTGGTGTCAAAGCTCAGATGAACATCTGAAAGACTGCAATTTGTACAAATGTATAAACTGTAATTGATATCCAAACAGAGTTTGGAAGAACTGAAGCTTGGCCACATGTTGAGAGTCAAAACCTCAGGTTCCATATATTTAAAGATCCTTTGAGAACTAAGACTACAGTATTATCAATATGTCATGGTTCCTTATAAACATGCCTCAAAACAGGTCAACAATACCAGAACAGTAATTTAAAACCAAGAATACATAGTAAGGAATCATTTTGATGAACTCCCAGCTGCCTTAAAAGTTTTTTAACCCACTAAATCTGCAAAACATATTCCTGTCTGCTTTATGGTAACATATTATTTTTCTTACTTCCTCCTTGGTAGTCCCCACATTTAAAGAAAGAAGTTTTAAGAATATCTTTATTTATCAAGTGTGTTTCTATCTACAAAACACATTTGACAGAAATGAATATACACTGCTCAAAAAAATAAAGGGAACACAAGCAGAAGACATCCAATATCTGAATGAATGAAATAGCCTTATTAAATACTTTGTTCGTTACATACAGTAGTTTTGTGTTCCCTTTAGTTGTTTGAGCAGTGTATAAACTACTGTATGCAAAGAACAAAGTATTTAATAAGGCTATTTCATTCATTCAGATCTCGGATGTCTTCTGCTTGTGTTCCCTTTATTTTTTTGAGCAGTATATATCGGTCAAGATGAAGCAAATGATGTTCATCAACCTGCATTATTCTGCATATTCAAAAAGAAGCATCACTTTTTGTTGTTTCGAATTTAGATCATTGAAATAATATGAGCAAGTCTCAAGAACAACAATCTAATTAAAATCTAAAGTGTTATTCAATAAATCCAACATGGACCAAGGGACTAAAAAACTTCAATAAACTTGAAACAAAAATGGTGGAGCACTTGGGTTGTGCTTATCTTATCTTACATGGTAATAAAGGATGCTGGATTGAGAGCCAGCACAATTGTCCATGTGTAAAAAGTGAAACTGATAGGGATTGCACACAAATATAAAGAGATCACTATCAATAAATTACAAATAAACAAAGGTATAAATTTTGTTTGTGATTTTTTTTATTTAGTATAATTTGAAAAATAGTTGTATCATAAATATTGGGGTTAGGTGTTCTTTGTTATTATTCATTACTGCAAGCACTCACACAGACATGCTTATTTATTTATTAAATTTATATGCCCCTCATGTCACTATTCAAATTGATAAACTGAACAATAAAGAGTTGGATAGCAAAATTACATTACAATAATAAGAGCCAGTTTGGTGTAGTTAAGGCACCAGGCTAGAAACCAGGAGACTGTGAATTCTAGTCCCAAGTGGGCAACTTTCATTCTTTCAGCTCTAGGAAGAAGGCAGCAATGGCAAACCACTTCCAAAATCTTGCCAAGAAAACTACAGGGACATGTCCAGGCAGTTGCCAGGAGTCAAAAACTGATTAGCAGGCACAAAAAAGGATATCGGTAATAAAATCTAATTGAAAATCATATGTAAAATTTTAGTGATATATTATGCAACATAACTCAGCCTGGGCATAATATTTATTCTTTGTTATAGCAGATCTAATTCTGTAGTAATTTGTTTGCATACTTTAATAACTACAGCACAAAATGTAGCACCACTATATATGACATTAGTCTTATTGTCAGATAAAAGAAAAGCAAGATAAAACTTATCATCCTGGCAGATGTTCCGACAAGCAAGATGAGAGATTGACAGCTATTGTGATAAAATATGAGCAATGCAACAAAACATGTTGGGTGGTTTCTATAGCATTTGAATTACAGTGATGTGTTTTTATAGAAAAAAGAATTTTGGCTAAGCTGCCACTGAGAACTGCTGTAGGTAAAGCATCGTGTCTGGCTCTAAAAGGCTTATTGCTGAGTCGGGGATATAAGAATGATTAAATATTTATTTGGTTCCTATCTTGGGTGTTCTAAATGATGTGAAATTAAACTAAGTTTATTTTGTTGTTCAATATCAAGCAATCTGGTCTTGATCATTTGGAAGGTTTGTTTATATTTTGAGGACAGTAGAAGCCCAAGAAAACCAAGAGAGACAAGGTCTTTGAGTACTAGCAGATACCAGGAGCACTGAAATTGAACTGTCAAACTCAAGAGACTAATGTTGGGAAAAATGGCACTTAAGTCAAAAATTAAATATGAGTAGCTACACCTTTGCTTCTGCATTCAGTGATGCTAGCTCTAACCATAGTAAACCATTGGTACACATTCAGTTACATGGAAAATTGCTGGTGGGAGTCACCTTTAGACTATTCCTAGGGAGTTATAATTATGGAATGGTGCTAACTGAGCACCATAAAGCATTGGACCATAATCTTTGCATCAGATCACTTCAGTATACATTCCCTGAATTGATGTAATGGAAACTCATCATTGCTGCTGAGTTTACGTCATGTAATCTATATGGATTTTCCAAGAGCTAGTAGCATGTAAATACAGTACATTCCCACTCTTAAGAATTTGAAACCCTCAACTTGTTCAATTTCCCCTCAGTGATCCATTTATGTTTTTTAGGCTTTTTATCAAAGATCATTATTTTAGTTTTCTGGCATTTAACTGCCAACTATTGTTCTTTGTGGAAGTCAACCAAGAAATTGTCTATAGCCAACTCAGGTTTGTGAGATAATAGCTATGCCATGTGCATATAGGAGAGAGAGTATCTATACTATGCCTACATTCTGAGAAACAGGTAATTTTGTTGTTGTTATTGTATTAGCCTCAGAGATGCATTCTCATTTATTATTATTGGCAGTTTTATTTTATATCTTTGTATCTAAGATTTCTATAGTGGGTGGCTCTCCTAACTAACCTTGGCTGATCTTGGAAAAATTAAGGTTTATACCTGGTTAGTACCAGGAGATGGACTAGACTGGAAAGTAAAAATGCAAATAATAATAATAATAATAATAATAATAATAATAATAATAATAATAATAATAATAATAATAATAAAAAACAGGATAATAGCAAATCACTTTTGTATGTTGCCAAAAAAAAAAAAAAGAAAAAAAGGAGGGGGGCATGAAGTTCACCCAAAAGTTTGCCCTGGCCACAATTCAAGGATTTTGCTTTCTACTTTTGGGATGGACTGTGAATAATTTGGAGTGATAGAATGGTGAAATGCCACTGAAAATCATATATTCTTGCATTTTACTATGTAGCATACATACTCTTTTATGAAAGAAATAAAGAGTCATGCAGTTCCATGAAGGCTACAGAAATGGTTATAGCAAATATTTGTATTATTGAGCAGCAGTGGTGATTTGTTTGTCTATAGTTCCATAACACAGTTTGTTCCCTTGGCTGAAACAGTTGAACATGATTGCCACTCAGGAAATTCATTCAAAGGGAGGTCCCAGGTTGCAAAAGTGACCCAAATCATAGGGACAATATGACTATGAACAGACCTGTTATGCCTTCAGAATGAAGTACTCCTTGCTAATTTCTCTTCAAGACACCAGCTTAATTGCATTTTAAACAAATGGGCTGCTTTGCTGGCCAACTTTTAAATGAGATAACAGCAATGTTCACTCTCCAGCGGTGATGAGTGCCTTGCAGTAGATTCAAAACTCTGTTCAATAACAGGTTTAATCTCACACCAGCAGATTTACTGCAGAATAAACTGCCACTGAGCTCATAATTAGTGGGGGAAAAAAATTAAAAAAAAATCCAGCCCACTAAATATTATTTCCAAAGCAGCAGGCTCTATTTTAGTGAGAAATTTCCATCGTGTTCTTTGTGTGTTTTATTGATTATATGTATGATATTGGGAATTCATGCTATGATTTAAGATAATGGTCTTTATCGATCACTTAAGCAGTTGTTTAGCTACGCAGTAACAAATTGTGCTCCTATTCATAGAACATGTGAAGCAGACAGCAGGGAGACCCAGTGCTTCAATCTTAATGTTTATTTGTACACCACTACCCCCATCATATTCACGGTTGGAAAACAGCAACAGCAAACATTTGTGCTTCAGAAACAATCTTCTCATTATTTCTTTGTTGCTGCTATTAGTAGCCAATTGTCATTCCCCAAAACCCGGCTCAACAGATGTTCCGGAAGATATTCTGTTTAGCATTGAAACAAATATTAATGAACTAATAATAGAGACAGTTGAAGAAAAAAAAAAAGAAAACAGAATGCTATTTCACAGAGTGAGAGGTTGTGGTTTTTATTCCCCACCTTAACAAGGAGTGGCAATTTTCAAGAAGGTTTCAATCTCCAATACCAAACTGAAGTTTACAGGTTTTGTTTTTTAAACAAAACTTGTACAGCTTTTTAGCAGTACTGTACTGTAGAGTAGTAGTAAGTACTCTAAAATAAATTTTATGGACCAATATCCAGATTTAGATTTTGGTGCTATTTGGAAAAGTGCCTTCTAGTCACCAAATACCCTTACCTCTACCAATAATGGTTTTCTCAATTCAGAAATAAAAATGTATCAATTATGGAAAATTAACATCAAATCAAAATGCAAAACTAAATATCACATTTTTTTCTCTCCCCTTAAATGTACATTCCTATGGGTTTTGTCAAGCATCTTGAGCATACACCAAATAGAAGTATGTAATGTGTGAATTGTCTGATCACTGCAATTCTATCACATATGTTTTCTCCTCCACATGCTAATCTTGGTTTACCACTTCTAGATTTTCTTTTCTTTCTTAATAAGCAAATTTTTTTAAAAAAAATATTATGGAAACATCCATCTTTTGGTATGTTATGCCAATCTGCTTCATATACAACCATGGAGGAAATGAGGAGCATATGTTCTAATTTCCATTCACTTGTCCCTGATCAACTGAAGGCTTGTCTCATCAATAGGGAAAAGATCACATGTGACCATTCATTTGGTCTTTCCATAATTCCAAATTCCTGAAGGTGACTTAGATAATGACAGCATTCTTAAGAACAGCAGTGTCTGTTCTACTTTGTGCGCACTGAATGAATATGTGAATTCATATATTCATGCTACCATGACTATCACAAAACCAGTCAGCATTAACAATAATGTTCCTTGATCATGTTTTAAGAATTTCTTTATATAAAGGGGTGATGTCAGATTTTCTTATATGGACTGGCAAAAAAAATATTTCTCAACCAGCACTCAGGAGCTAAGAGGGCCTTAGACAGATAAGTTGTTTTATTGCAGATACAGAAAACTACCTGCAGAAGCTCGCAATCCAGTCCACTATATGTAATAGCCCCAAGGCTTCTAACTTACATCTTTTTCTCCTGGCCTGATGTGCTAAACATATTTCATGCTGTTCATTTCTCATCCTTGGACATGGAATACACCTGCCTCAGGTTTTGAAAGTAATCCTGTCTGGTTTTAGGGTCTTTGCTTCCAGCATGTGCATTGTCAGTCCTCACAGTTGACAATGTAAATCGGTTGTCACAAGATTGCCCTCAGGACCTCACAATAATTCTTCCTCTGAAAGAAAGAATTGGCTCTGGAAATTGCAGTTTCAGTGGAAACCAAAAACTGAACTTGAATTCCTTTATTGGGACTAAATAGTCCTAGTTAATGTGAAGAGTAGCTTCTGATATAAACAAAGATCTGGTTGCATGTATATACATGCCCCATTATTTAATGTTAACCTTCTTTCTTTCATTCTTTCATAAAAGCTACTTGCAGACCTCTTCTCATGCTGAAGCCAGGTGGTGGCATCTGGCTAAGAGCGGCTTGGACAAATAAGTTGTTTTGTTGCAGATACACAAAGCTATTGCAGAACAATATATTTTAATACTTTCCATTCCCTAATTTTTTACTGTTCACCTTATCTACTTCAATCTACAGAGACAAAATCTTGGACTACATTCATGATAGTTCTCCAATGACTCCTGATACTAAAAAGTAGAAACTAGCTTATTAAGTATTTACTTAATAAGTAAAGTAAGTAGTAAGTATACTACTTAGTAAGTATTTACTCAATAATGATTTTCTTCCCTCTTTATATATGTTTCTGTCAGTGGTAAGTGTAATTTTTTTTTGCTATCAGTTCTATGGGCATGGCTTGGTGGGGGGGTGTCATGTGACTGGGTGGGCATGGCCAACTTTTTTTTTTTACTTTTTAAAGCATTTTTATTATCTATTCGCCCAAACCGATAGTAAAAAAATGCTTTAAAAAAGTTTTAAAAAAAAGGTTCTGAGGATCACGTGGCAAAGCTGATTGACAATCAGCTGTGCTGCGTGATCGTTGGAAACTTTTTTTTACCTTTTTAAAGCATTTTTTTACTACTGGTTCAATACTACTGGTAGCATTTTATCCCTGGTTTCTGTAGATTTATCTATAGATATAAATAACATGTTATTATTTCATGTTATAGCTATAATCTAAGCTTTTGCAGCCAAACTCATCCTAAATATTAATATAATTAGAGAAGAAAATCAGATTCATCCAGTTTCAAAGTCAAAGTTGAATTAAACAACTCAGACTGATTCTGACTAAATTAGGTTCACCAAAAGTCGGGTTACATTCAGGTTTACCCTGACAATTTTAGAGACCATCACTAAGTCAAAATATGTCATAACTGTTTTTAACATCCTTAAATTAAAATACCAATGCCCCTCAAAGAAAATAAAACTCTTCCATGTATCTGCCTGGTGCTTCATATGATTTATTTTATATTGTTTGATATGCTTTATTTTTACAAACCCCTTCATAGATTGTTAGCTTGTAATGGAGCTTAGGAATGCCAATATTAGTTACTTATGACAGGCAGGTCATAGACAATTTAAGACGAGACTAAATACAATGTACTTAAAAAAAGAAATGGCAACCCACTCCAGTATCCTGCTAAGAAAAGGAAACTGCCAATCTCAACCATGATATTGAAAGACAGAGAGCATCTGAGGTCAGAAGGTATCTAAGAAGCTACAGGGAAAAATATAGAGCAAGTACAAGTAATATTGTTTATGATATAGCTGAATTAAAGCCAAAAGGAGATCTAGCTGCTTATATCACCAGAGGTAAAAAAAAAATGGAGGCTGTAAATATATAAGTACGATTGCTACGCAAAATGTCATAACCATGAACTAAGACAGGGTTGAGGTTTTCAGGGCTGCAGTGTCAAGACTGAACATTGACATTCTGTGAATCAGTGAACTGAAATGGATTAGAATGGGTCATTTCACATCCACCGAGCATCAGATGTTTTATTGTGGACAAAGAGATCGTAGAAAAAAATAACGTAGCTATCATTTTGAACCAAAAGTGTTAGAGTCAATGCTTGGATACTACACCCTTGATGATAGAATGATTTTAGTTCAAGTCAAAGCAAACCAATCACTACAGAGGAAATGAAAGTTGCAAAATTCTGTTTACATCACTTTGTCAACACAATGCCACAAGAAGATATAATGCTAATTAGGAAACTTAAATGCTAAAGCTAAAGCAAAAGTTTTGTTCAGAATAATAGGAAAATTTGACTTTGAGATATGAATAAAGTAGGAGACTGAATAACGGAGGTCTGCCAAGAATATTCAATGTTTATTTCAAATATCTTCTCCAACAACCTAAAATATTCCATATGATTATGGAGTAAGAGTAAATAAAAGATTTAATAGATTAGATTTAATAAAGAGACTGCTGAAGAACTGTGAATTCTGAATTCATGACATCATTAGAGATGAAGCAAGCAAAAATATTCTGAAATGCAAAACGCAAAAGCAAATTAAATGGGCGCCTGCTGATATATTAAAAATAACTGAAAAGTAGAAACCAAAGGACAAAGGAGACAGAAAAAATGCTGAGTGCCAGAAAAGAGCAAGAAGCAGTATTTTAAAAGAAAAAGAAAAGAAACAAAATAATCATATGAGAAAGATTTTTTTTCAGAATGTTGTAAAAATCAATGAAATTTTCGATGCAAGGATTTGAAGGTGAACTGGCTGTGACATCTGCCACCCCATTAATCTTGCAGGGTTGATTCTTCTATTTAAGGATATGATAAAAGTCAGGAGATAAAAATCTACTGTAGAAATAAGATATAAAGAAGAGAATTGTATAATTATATTTCAGAGAAAAATACAGAAAAGGTCCTATAATTGATTATATATTATGATCAGGGGTGGGTTCTACTTACCTTTACTACCGGTTCGCAATAGAATCGCATGCACGCACAAACAAAGCAAGCACGCGCACATTGTTTCATGTTGCACATTGCCGATGATGACATCCGAGGTGGTGGGCGGGGCCTCCCGCTAGTTTTACTACCAGTTCTTGAGAACTGGTCCGAACTGGGGGCAACCCACCACTGATTATGATTATTAAATTAGAGTCAGTATATGTTTTGGAAAGTAAGTATAGATTCAGAAGAGTCAAGAGCACTCAAGATCACATTGCTAACATCCCATGGATAATAAAAAAAGCAAGGACATTAAAAACCTATAAATCTTGCTTTTACACCACACACACACACACACACACACAAAATATATTTTTACTTTGTTTATTTAATTTGCATGTTGAATGTATCATGCCAAAAAATGAAGAAACAAATTGGAATGAAAATTACGGATTCCTAGAGGGGAAGAAGTCAGGGAAATCCTTGTTAAAGATGAAAAAGAGTATGTAACTTTATTCAGTCTGCTGAGAGAGAAATAGAAAAATTCCTAAGATTGTATCAACAGGAAGGGCCAACCCAATACAAATAGGTGGGTAAATTTTTATCTTTCTATACTCAAAAATTTATGGTGAAAGTGACTATAGCCATAAACTGAAGACATTTTTGCTACTTGGCAGAAAAACTATGACTTGCATAGATAAAATGTCAAAATACCCAGGCATCACAATGCAATAAAGATTCTCAACTGTTAATTTATGTGAAAACTAGATCATCAGAAAATTTGAATGTTGAAAAATTGATACCTTTTAAATTGTGGTGCTGAAGAAAACTGTTGTGGATACCTTAGATAGATGAAGTAAAATTAGACTGTACAGTACTAATGTATCATAATTAAGGTAAAGTTGAAAATATTTTGAATCATATCGCAAAGGGAAGAATCATTGCAGAACACATTGGTGCTTGGAACAAATGAAGACTTTTTTTTCTTCAAACAATAGAAAAAGTGGCTGATAGAAAACAAGTGGCCTGATATTATTGATGACACAGGCACAAATTTAGCAGAACTGAATAGAGCAGTTACAGCTAGACAATACTGCTGGTTTTAGCATTTTGGGGTAGGATACCAAACAGAGTATACACAGGGGAAGATACCAAGATGATTACAAATAACAGAAGTTTATTAATACTTATAGTATCAGAGAGCCTGCTGTGATCAAACCAGAGTAGCAGCAAGAAGATAATGCCATGGCACCTGCTCAAAAAGGGGTTGCTTTCATTGGGAAAGTATTATAGCCCATCAATCTCTCCCTCCCTCCCTCCCTCCCTCCCTCCCTCCCTCCCTCCCTCCCTTCCTTCCTTCCTTCCTTCCTTCCTTCCTTTCTTCCCAAGTGACTAAATTTGGACATCAGCAAGTGAAGATTACATACGAGTGAGGATTAGCTACATCATTAAGTGCTTAGCAGGTATTGGGCATCTAGTTAACTCAAAAGAGGAAAACAATTATCTAACATGGGTTAGGGCAGAGTTTGGAAAAGTAAATAGGAAGAGTTAGCTTGTCTAAGCAGCTTCTTTTCTAAGTATTAATTAAAAATATGGGTCAATCACAGGATGTCCGTGGGGGCCCAAAGAGTTGGAAGTGATTAAACAACTGAAGAACATTCTCCCCAGAAGGGCAGATTTATTTACAAGTAGAATTTAATTCTGTCCTACTCTTGCAGTAGATTATAGCTATTTATTGTTTAAAGTCAGAATTTAAATAAATCTAATTCCAAATATCTTGTATCTTTTTATATAAAACTAGCTGGTCATGCTTTCACTATTTTTTGCAATTTTGGTAAGTATTACCATATAAATAGTTGTGCAATTTTTATTTTTACTATCCAAAACTTTTGACTTTTTTCTCTGAATGACATTTGTGATCTTATTTGTCAAATATTTAGAAAGTGTTTTTCATTAAGTAAAGATAATTAGCTTTGTAAATATTACTTAATCCTGATCAGTGTGTTATAGTGTTATCGTTTCTTTTTCTTAAAAAGAATTCAATGAACCGTATGTTCAAGGTCATTGCACTTATTTTCATAGTCAAACTTCATGTCATCACATGTATCTCTTGTTCACAGAAATTTTATTCCTTGTTGTTTTCAAATAAAAATTATAATTAGAGATTCTTCTCATGCTGTTCCATGAGAGTCATCGAGAATGTTTTATCTCAAATCCCAAAGTCATTTCAGTTCTGATTCAGTTTGAGTAAAATCAAACTATTTTGCAAATCATAAAAGTGGGCAAATTTGATGAATAATACAATGTCATTGTAAAACAACCAAACAATATAGCAGTTTTCGAAATTCAAATAAAAATCCAGAGAAAAATGCCCTCAACTCATAATCAAGAGTCTTGATAGTACAGTGTACAGTACAGTGGTTTAAGCACCCTGTTATTAACACAGCTGCCTGCAATTTACTGCTGGTTCGAATCTCTCCAAGGCTCAAGGTTGACTCAGCCTTCCATCCTTTCTAAGGTAGGTGAAATGAGGACCCAGTTTGTGGGGGCAATAAGCTGACTTTGTATAAATATACAAAAGTATGAAGGCTATTGCTTAACGCATTGTAAGCCACCCTGAGTCTCCGGAGAAGGGCAGCATATAAATCAAATTTTAAAAAAATACCACTAAAACAACGGAATATTCAAGGAATCATCAATGAAAAAGACCACACTAAAACCAGCAAACTCCATTCTCTCATGCACTGATGATACCAATTAAGCTGATAATGAAATATCTCTAAGGAAACAACCAAGTTCAGAGAACACCAATATCCCAACATTGGGTCAATGTTAACTACCAACTACCATATTTTTCTGAGTATAAGATGCACTTTCCCCCCAACCTAAAAGTGGATGAAATTTTCAGTGTCTTATAGACTGAATATGGGCCTGTTTTTGGCCTCCTGAACCCTCCACACATCATGTTTTTTGCCCTCCCCGCCCCTCAGAAGTACTCTGCAGTGCTCTGCACATCTTGTTTTTGCCAAAAATGGGCTCATTTTTAGGCTCCTGAACCCTCTGTGCATCACGTTTTTGCCCTCCCCGGCTCCCAGAAGCACTCTGCACATCCCGTTTTTGAAAAAAAATGGGCCCGTTTTCACCAAAAACATGCCCGTTTTTAGCCTGCAGAGTGCTTCTGGGAGCCGGGGAGGGCAAAAATGCAACACGCGGAGGATTCAGGAGCCCCAAAATGGGCCCATTTTGGCAAAAATGGGCCCATTTTGGCAAAAATGGGATGTGCGAACCACTACAGAGTGCTTTGGGGAGCCAGGGAGGGCAAAAACACGACACACAGAGGGTTTGGGAGCCCAAAAATGAGCCCATTTTTGGCAAAAATGGGATGTGCAGAGTACTGCAGAGTACTTCTGGGGGGGCACTTTTAGGGTGGGGGGAAAGTGCATCTTATATTCAGAAAAATACGGTAGTTGGTAGTTAACATTGACCCAATGTTGGGATATTGGTGTTCTCTGAATTTGGTTGTTTCCTTAGAGACATTTCATTATCAGCTTAATTGGTATCATCAGTGCATAAGAGAATGGAGTTTGCTGGTGGTAGTGTGGCTTTTTCATTGATGATTCCTTGAATATTGTGTTGTTTTTTCCCCCATCGTCCCAAAGGTGCATTTTTCAAGAGGCAACTGGACTTTCTGGATTTTCTTTGAAGACGTTTCATTTGTCATCCAATTTAAATGTTTCCTGCATTCTTGATATTGAGTGCTAGGAAGGATGTATTGTGGCTTGTTTGTTTGCTTCCTTTATATTTTAAAGATATACTGTCTCTTTAAAATGGGCTAAATGGGGCTTGTTAATGGCTGATTTGTCTGAATGGAGAAAGGGCAAAAAAGTGGCTAGAACAAAAATATAACTAGGTTTAATTCAAACATAAATGTAATTTACATTAACATAATTAAAGACAGTTAATACCATTAGTTTAGATGTATGTAATCACTTCCTCTTATATATTGGATAATTATACTATTACTATATAACTTACATTATAATTTAATAATAAAAGAATTATATTACAAAGTTATACAGTTATACTGTAGATTTTTGAAGGGGCTTTGGAAATCCTGCCCACAGGATTTTGGATGGTGGATTGCAACTAATTATGGTCTTCTACCCTGCATCTGGTCTACTTTGCAACTTGTTACTTAAGGCCTTGAGTTTTATTTTTTTAAAAAAAGCAAGCAACAGGATGAACTTCTTAATGGTTTATATAATAATTAGAAATACGATTCTGTCTGTCTTTCATTAAAGCTGTGGTTATCCAGGGAAGATGAATCGTGGGAAATTTAAGACAGACAAAAGAGAAGTACTAACAGGATTATTCTCTATGAAAGCACCATGTTCCTTCAGTCTGAAGAACTACAGGCAAAGCCTGCTTGGTATATTGTATCACACACACCAAAGAATTGCAGTGGGTGTTATATAGGCTCTTCTTCGGTCACATGCCAATTGAGGAATGTTTCTCCCAAAGAAATGAAACAGTTCTTCCCCACCAAACAATTACCCATGAAACGTTTTTGTTATGTAGCCCGCCATGGTAAATTTACAATCTGTTAGGTCAACATGAATTTCTCCCCATTCTCTTGAATTGCAACCTGGTGTTATAAACCATATAATCCAAGATGAAGACATGTTGTATAGAAAGTGGGGTGCAAAGAGAGAAGCTGTATGTAGATTAGCTAGCACTTCTTGTGTCAGCATCAGTTGCTACAAGATTAATGCCATGAGCTGGCTAACACTTGTTCACAGTTGGGTTTTTGCTAGTCTTTTTCTGCAGCTGCTGCCGTGTACGTTGACAGTTGTTTATTTGGCTTTGGCTGGATTGTTTTGGCTCTGCAGGAGTTTTCGGCTGCTCTCTCTGCTTTCCAGCCATTCATCATCTATTTGGTTTATTTCCATGCATTCTACTCATCCTCAGGCCTTTCTGGAAGAGTCAGAATTGGCTGGCAGTGTGTGAATTAACTAATTAGAAGTCAACCAGTATTCCCTATGGAGAAAACAATGTGCTGGTGGCCATTGACTGTGATGTACTGCTTTAAGTAGTTGTGACCTATGTTTTCCAACTCAACTAGAATAAAAAGAAAAAAGAATTGGTGAGGTTGGGAAGAAAAAGCATTCAGGTTTACACTAAGTAGGTTAAGGGTTTACAGAAGTCTATCCAAATGGCTCAGGAGATTCATAAGCGATTTCATCCATAGGTCATCAGATCAATTTCTCTCCCCAATGATCAGGTCTGTAATTAGTATAAGAAGTATTAGCTAGTTGTAAATATGTGGAGAATCTAAGTTTCACAAGGAGCTAAGCAACTGTTAGGGATCTGCAAAGCCAGTGTCATTGTGGTCTGAGCTGAAAGTATCTGGCTTGCTTGGAGAGAGAATGAGGCATTTTAATCTATCTTTCCAGAGTCAATAAGTAGAGTAAATTCAAATCTGTAGAAAAAATGGAAGTTAGACAATTTTTCTCGGCTACAAATGTTCAACTTTCAGTAGATTATGAAAAGTTTTTTTCCCTATTTATTTTTCATTTGGGAATGTCTTTTTCATATTTAATGAATCTAGAACAAAAATGTTCTGGAATTATGGCAATTGTGTTCATTATAGCAAAGAATTAAGATTATACAAAAAGAGTAGAAAAGAGCAGCAGAGAAAAAGAATGCAAAAAAAATCACTGCATCAAAACTTAGGTGAGGGAGAAGATAGAAGGACAACGGGCTTATATTAGGAAAGCCACAAAAGTTTATATGAAAGGGTTCAAAGTGGGTGAAATGAGAAAAAAACAGCCTCTTAAGGCAGCAATGGGATAATAAAAATTAAACTAAAATTATTGGCAGTACTACCAGTAATATCATCACAATTAGACCCCTGATACAAATATTAATGGAGGTTTGGCATAAAATATGCAACATCTAGGCTACCATACTAAGATTGCAAACATGCAGGCAATTACTAAATTTCCCTTCATCTATTTGGTGATTAGTGCAGCCTATACGCATTGGTTTTATTCTACTTCATTCTCCATCACTTCTTTTTTTTTTTTGCTCACCTCTGCACCCCAACTGAGCTTTCTAACAGTCAAAGGCTACTGACTTTAACTTCTTTAAATAACCTTTTCCCTCTCCTTTGCTATAGAATTATGGCAGACACATCACACTATCTGTATCAGTTTAAATTCAGTTCATAGCAGCTGAATATCAGTTCATAGTGTCAAATGTTCACATATTATCCAGTTTTATCTCCTATGCAGCTACTATTTGTAAATTCTATTTTTAATAATGTTAATAATTCTGGGTGATTTTTGAATGGATATTACATCTATGTAAGGTGGCAATGATTTACCCTACTTCTTGATTATCTTACCAATCTTAGGATTCTTCTCTTCCATCGTTATTCATAAAAGTAGATACACTTTCTATCTTTTTTTTTCTACTTCCAGGAAAAATAATTGCTTTCACAATTCTGATCTTTATAAGTAGATACATATTAAGACATCTGAATATCTTTTCCAAGATCTCCACTGTTAGTACACCAAGTGTTAGTCTGCAGCATATTTCTTGACTGCTGCTTCCTTTGCTGTTCATAGTTAATTCGAAAAGGCAGAAGGTATCCACCACTTCAGTGTCTTAATTGTCAAGTGGTTGGTGTACTTGTTGTCATTACCTTGGTCTTCTTTATACTAAGTAATAATTCACTTTTTCATTGTGCTCCTTAATTTCATCACTAGGATTTGGAGATCATTTACATTTTCAATTACCAGAATAGTATGATAAGTATAAGTCGGGTTAGTGAAATTTCTCTCTTCCCCCAGTTTTAAATTCATACTCATTTTCTTTCAATCCAGCTTCTCTCAGTGAATATTTAACATATAGGTTGGGTAAATTAACAGAGAGTATACTATTGTCAACTCTTTGAGGTAAGCCAGATCAGGAAATGGGCACAAAAAACCCACAAGAATTCAATTTTATTGCCATGAGGTATAACAACAGAATCTTGAAAGCCTTTTCCTCTGTTCCTTTTTATAACCAAAGAGAATCAAAATGGGCTATCTTGAGTTTCTTCCTTAGCTCCTTTTCTTTCCCAGGCTAAGTTAATGTTTACTTAACTATTGTTGCATTTCTTTGTCAAAGTTAGCTACATACTTTCTACAACATACTTTATTCAAACCAATTTCAGAGATTCAAAGCAAATTCTCTTTTATTCACCAGGGTAGGTTATCTTTCCAGGTGCCCTGAGCTATAATGAAGCAAACTCCCATTTGTCCTTCATCAATGACATACTTGGGCTTTATTCAAAAGATACCTTAATTATGTGGAAGTTTGTAAAAGCCAAATATACAATGTTCAAAGGAATCACATTATAGCCAGGCCTACAATAACTATTATAGTTCAGCTTCTGTCAGTGTTTATGTTGCAAATCCCTTATTTCAAGGATTTATAGCTCTGCTGTAAAAATTCCTCAGGGATGAAATTTGGCAGATGAGGGCTAAGCTAGAATTGGCCTTTCCTTCTTTCTCATTTTCCTTCTTTCCCTTTTTTCTTTTAACAATATAAATGTGAAAAGGAATGGGATAATTTGTTTTCCTATTATTAATTATTGAATATCTCCATATTTCCCACTGCCACAATAATACAGTAGAAGGGTGGAAGATGCTATGAATGAAAGAATAAGGATTTCCAGTCCAATTTCTTTTTTGTTTGTTTTGTACCTTTGAGTCAGTTTTGACTGCTGGCATCTGTCTAGACTGGTTTCTGCAGTTTTCTTGGCAAGATTTTGGAAGTGGTCTGCCATTGCCTGCTTCCTAGGGCTGAGAAAGAGTGACTGGTTTAAGGTCACCCTGTTGCTTTTATGCCTAAGGCAGGATCAATTTTAGTCCTGCCTTAGGCACAAGGCCAATGGGATGACCTTGAATTAACTACTACTTGGTGCCATTAGTATTGGCTTTGTGTACCTTTGGTTTCCAAGCTTGGTTTGTCTTGCAGAGTAGATCTTGCAAGTTGGAATGCACTTCTCCCTTCCTTCCCTTTGTCTTCCTGAGATTTAGGAAGGGTTATGTCTGGGATGCTTTCTCAATTTACATTTCTGCTTCAGGCTCAAATTTCTTTTATCTGATCGTTACCTTGGTTGTGAGTCTTCCTCCTGTTCCTCAAGAGTTATTCCTTCTACACATTACACTTACAGTAGTTGAAATGGATTGTCTTTCAAATCACAGAATAAACTAGCTTTAGTGACAGTCTCAATTTTATGAAAGCACTGCTGATAAAGGCTGGGTTCATTAATTGATATGTAGCAGCATTGTAGGATGCCCTAATTAAACACGGCAGGATTGGTGGTAATAAGACCCTCTTCCTGTTAATCAATCTGAATTCTTCATATAGCAGCAAAGAAGATCTGTGCAGTGAGATGCCCAAATTTATTTCATGATTCTGTTGCCCTAGCCGAGTCTCATCGTCTGCAATCATACAGTTTTTATACATGAACATCTAATAATTGACTGAAAGATGTGGTATATACCAGTGTTTCTCAACCTTGGGAACTTTAAGATGTATGGATTTCCTCTCCCAGAATTCCCAAGCATGCTGACTGGGGAATTGTCGAAGCTGAAGTCCACATATTTTAAAGTTGCCAAGGTTGATCATCACTAGTATATAAGACTTTTGATCACTAGTGACTGCAAGGTGCCATTTATAATTTTTGTTAGCAAATAAAACTACTGAGAGAGGCTGTCCAGTATACTGTAAGTGGATAATATCCAAGTACAATTGTAATTTTTTGACAGGTGACAGACTGATCTTTAACCAATGTTGGGCAAAGTTGTACTGTTTAGAACTTGAGATCCACAATTTATTTTAGTGTTCTTTTATAAATAAAATACTGTTTGTGCAACAAGTTTCAACATGGGACATTTACTTACTAGTTGCTACATGACAACAAAATTCTTCTTGCATTTTTTAAAAATGATAATGTATAGCCGCTAAAATGTGGGGGCACCCAAAAATGAATTAAAAAGTAACCTTTTCAGAAAAGCAAGTTAGTTCATAAGTATGGATGTGATCAATATTTATTTCCCCCTCATGTTCAGTAACTAAATCCACTGATGATGATGGGACTTTAAAGACATTTCTGTAAGACTATCATTGTCTTCCCAGGGAGTACTTACACATCTATTTATATATTTAGGTTTTTTATGTCTTCTTTGGGGACATTTAACAAGTATTCCATCTCTATTTAAAAGGCCATAGCATATAAAATTATGAAGGAATTCATGTGCCATGAGTACAGTGTATGTGTACTCATATTGAAAGAAAGGATGGTAATATCTAGTTTGTAACTTTTTTAAAGGTTATTAAGTCTTTTTTAAAAAATGTACAAGCTATGTTGGGATGTAATTGAAGTTTATTTAAAATAGATGTTGGCTAATGAACCTAGAAGACTGCTCAAGCTTCTTGCATTGGCATTTTTGTAGTTAGTTTTCTTCTTTTTCATAGAGGACATTTGCAACTTCTCAAAGCATTAAAATGTCCTTTGAAAAAGAGAGAGACAGAGGGAGGGAGAGAGAGAAAAAAAAGAAGAAAGAAAGAAAGAAAGAGAAAAGAAAGAAAGAGAAAGAAAGAAAATAAAAAGATACAAAGAAGTGGCTTCCATTCTTCTTTACAGCAGTTATAAATACAATTATAGATTTCTTTCTTTCTCTAAAGTTGCATCATGACTCTGTTCTTTCTATAATCTATGCTATTTTATAATAAAAAAATAAAAAAAAATTCATTTTCCTCTTATTTATAAAATTTAAAAAGTCCACAAGGGATTTCCAGTCAGCTGTGAATCTAAATGTCTGGCCATTTCAGTGAGTTCTATCTCGTTCACCAAACTTTTTCTTTTGCCTCTTGTAACACCCTATATTTAACTCATTCTTTTTCCTCTTCCACTGTTTAATTGGTGCATCAGTTTTCAAAACGAGTATTGTCTGAAAATTCTAGGCATTTCCTAGATATCTCCTTTCCAGGTTCTACCTAGGTCCAACCCTGTTTAATTTCAGAATTTAGGCAGGGTCAGTTAAAGGCTGCCATCTGATGAGACACTGAAACACAATGACTGAATAGCAGTGCTTCCTTTTCAAGATAAGGGGCCTTGTTCTGAGATTACTGTTAAAAGCAAAATATTTGCTTACTGAGATTGTGGGAAAGAATAGAATGTTTCTCCTGCACAAGTTTCCTCTAATTAGGGTCCTCCAATCAAATTGAGTCTCAGCTCCCAAATTTATAATAAATAATATCATTTTTACAGACTCTCTCAGGAAGCCCTACTGCCTATGAGGTATGAACAAGCAAGAGATAATGACACATGTTCTCAGCATAGGAAGACAAGACCAGTCCTGCCTGCCCAGAAATGCTTTTTCTGAATAGCCAAATCTTTGATTAAGGGAGATAATTAAATTCCATCATAGTTTCTAATTTGAGGAGAGCCTTTATGCTGAATCAATTTAATACTTTACTCTCAGTTGTCCTTGAAGGATGATACTAGAAAGTGCCATATATCCTTCCATTATGTACATATGATATAGGTGATGTTAAATGTATTACTCTACTGCAAGTTCATTGTAGTCCATTTTATTTTCCCTCGCTTTTAAAAAATATCTAAATTGTGCCTATTTATTATATATGGAATTCCTCTTATCAGATCAGATAATATTTCTCTGAAGATTTCCAGATTTATGAGGCTACTAAAATTTATAGTGCTAGTTAAGTTAGAACAAAGATGATTGCTCCTCTGGCTTCATGAATATGGAAATTTTAAATTTAATTTTTTTTTTCTTCGCTTATGTATCTTAAGTCTAACCACCAGTTTACATAAATAATTATAGATTTATAAATAAAGTGAATTAGAATTACAGAATTATAATTTCATTATTACCCCATAACTATCAATAATTATTTTAGTCTTAGTGAAAATAAGTATTTTGTTTCATTCTGTTACTTACTGATCTCATCTTCAATGCTACACTGTAATGCTACACTGTCAGTTACCAAAATAAAGATTCATTGATTAACTAGCCAAAGTTAATTAGCTGAAAACTATGCCTAAATACAGGGGTGGATATATTTTGGCTTCTGGACAGCATGGGGTCCATTGAAGACTTGAGTGTAGCCTTCAGAATTTCCGTACAAGTTGCTACCAAATTGCAATTATTAATGTTACAGAAATGTCATTTATAAATATCACCCTTTTTAAAAATTACATTGAAATGAAATACAATCACCTTTATTTTGTACTAGACTTCTCACCTCTTTGCTTTGGTTTTGTCTACTTAGAAAACCAGCTGTTCTAATTATAATTCTTTTTGAAGACTGTCCTGATTTAGCACCTTGAGAGAGTTATTGGCCTTTTCACTATTATTATTTTTAAAGATTTCATTCTGCACTGGAGTTAACAATGCCTGAAAGCACACAATGACATGAACTTTGCCAGTCATATGATCCTTTTGTTGATCCCATGCAACAACTTATAACTTTAGGATTTAGTCACAGTAACTGGACCAAAAGGTTGATCCTAATTTATAGTCCTACTTGCTTTAGTCTTTGAACATCTTTCTATCATTTATCACTCAGCCTCAAATCCTTCTTCCATATACAGAATAAGAATAAGAATAGGAATAGGAATAGGAATAGGAATAGGAATAGGAATAGGAATAGGAATAGGAATAGGAATAGGAATGGAGTGGAGTGGAGTGGAGTGGAGTGGAGTGGAGTGGAGTGGAGTGGAGTGGAGTGGAGTAGAGTAGAGTAGAGTAGAGTAGAGTAGAGTAGAGTAGAGTAGAGTAGAGTAGAGTAGAATAGAATAGAATAGAATAGAATAGAATAGAAATGCTTTATTGACCAAGTGTGATTGGCCATACAAGGAATTTGTCTCTGGTGCCTAAGCTCTCAGTGTACATACAAACAACAAAATAATATAATCATAAGATACCAGTAGGATAAGCTAGTAAAAAAGATAAGAAGGATAATAGTAATACAGCCATACTACATAAGTAAATATCCTTGGACATAAGATAGTATTGTGGCAATTAAGTGTTCAGCAGAGTGATGGCATGAACGTAAAAACTTTGTGTCTAGTTGTTTTGGCATGCAATGCTCTATAGTGGCATCCCGAGAAGAAGAGTTGGAACTGTTTATGTTCAGGATGTGAGGAATATGTGTAGATATTTTCTTATCCTTCTTTCTGACTTGTACAGTATACAGGTCCTCAGTGGAAGGCAGGCTGGTTACACTTGATTTTTCTGCAGTCCTAATTATCCGTAGAAGCTTGTACCTGTCCTGTTTGATTGCTGTACCAAACCAGAAATTCCTCTGTAGAACTGTATCAACAGTTCCTGGGGCGATCTGAACTTTCTGAGTTGACATTCTTTATTTTGTCTTTTTAATGGATAATTCTAATGTTAGGTGTCCATTTCAAATTCTGAAAGGTTATAAAACCCAGAAACTGTTGATACCATGTTGTCTAATGTTGTGGTGGTGGTAGAATAGGAGGTGGTAGAATAGGAGAGCTCCTCTTAAACTCCATTTCCATCTCTACAGTTTTAAGTGCATTTCAGCTACAGATTGTTCTGGCTGTACCACAGGGCCACTTGTTCAACCTCCTGTCTGTATGCAGACTCATCACCATCTCGAATGAGACCAATGACCATTGTATCATCTGAAAACTCAGATATAAAAGAAGGATCCTTTGAGATGCAGTCATTGGTATAGAGAGAAGAGTAATGGAGAGAGCACAGAGCCCTGGGCAGCACCTGTGCTAAATGAATGGGTGTTCAATATAATTTTACCTATCTTCATCTGCTGCTTTCTATATGTCAGAAAGCTTGTAATCCACTACAAGTGTGGACAGACACGGCTAGCTTAGAATGTTTAGAATGAAGAATTTCTGGATGATGGTGTTGAATGCCAAGCTTTAGTATACAAAAATTACTTTTCTAAGACACAAATTATCTCCAGAATTTCTCCTCACCTAATTATCTCCAGACTCTCTTCCCATCTAGTACTTCATCAAATCAAGGATTTGCAGCCTTAAAACTCATTCATTTTTAAACCATTTTCTAAATAGCTTACTAGATAGTAAAACCAGTTACACTCAAAGCATTTCATAAGATGTATTTGTAATCAACTACATAAGTAGGGGAGATGTAACATTCCAGATGGCTGGAACTGTAATTTCCACAACAGTAGAACTATTGCCAATGTTGGTTGAAAGTTATGGAAATAAAAATCATAACCTTGACTATTCCTGACCTAGGTATTTAAGCCTCAATTTAGAAGGAGTTTCTCGCCTTAACCCAAATGGTTTAGCTGTTTTTTTATTTATTTTTCATAATTCTGAACCACCCATCTCCTTCGTAATTGGCTATGTTAAAATGCTATACACCAATCCTGATCTGGCAGAAAATATGCTGACGTTAATTGAACTGATCCCTTTGCCAGTCATAATTTTGAAACAGTAATGAGGCTGCTGAAAGGCCTTGTCATTACATTCTGCTAAGAGTTAGCTTAAGGAAAGGAATGGTTGATTTCTTCCGTTTTGTTTTTCCTCCCATACTGATGGTAAAACATTCACTAATCCCTCTACTACTCCATCTAGTAGGTGGTTGCTTAAAGTAACAGGTTTAGTCATTTGTCAGAAAGCCCACCTAAAATTTCACGGAGAAATAGGAGCAGACACCTCCCTCTCCCCAGTGTTTATGTTTGGTACAATCTCTCCACATCTGAGACCTATCAGGTTGGTTAATTCCACTGCCCTTCTGAAAGAGTGCTTAAATTGTGTCTTAAAATAACCCAACTCACCATTCACAAGCATGGATAGGGATGAAAGATAAAATGATGACTACACTCCCTCTGGCAAGGAGTGTTCTGACCTCATACCTAGAAGTAACTAATGGCTAGTTATGGAGAATATACAATTGTGATTACTTTAATCATCACCATGTCTTGTCAAAACTGGAATTGTATCAGTAGAAAGTCTCCTTCCTGATATAAACAGTATGGAAGTTCAAAACCATATCTGGGCAGGAATAGTAGGAAACCTATAATGCACCTAATAGTGACAAATCTAATAACATAAATCTAGTAAAAACCTGTGCTTATGACTAGTGCTTTCTTAAGAGCTGTTGTTTTAAAAAAAGAATGTTACTTCTGTGTTTAAAGAATAGAAGGAATGATCTTTCAAAATAGTGTTAGAAATTTTTTTTTAAAGAGTCTGTATAAAACCTGATAAGCACTTTAGAAAGAGATGGTTGATATATAGCTGTGCTAGACAAATGTGTGGTTTGTTTTGCAGACCATGCCAAATTAGCCATGGAGGACCCCACCCCACTGGAGTGGTGGGGTCGTATCTCTAGCAATTTAGGTGGCCAATAGCATATTTCAACCCCTGACTACATCTACAATTATAGTACAGATGAATTATGCCAGATTGTATCCATACCAGGAAAAAAAAGATAAAACTTAACTAAAACTAAGATATGTAACAGTGACATAGGATTGCCTGTGCTATATGCTGGGGATGAGATGAAGGCAATGTGATGAGAACATAGCAGAAAATACTGGGTTTTGGCCATATTTGAGCTGCAGTTAAGAAGACGTGAGCCCACAGATATGTAGAATTGCTTAAATTCCACATATACTTAGAACTTTTTAATTATTTACTAATCCATTTAAACAAGATTCTATATAGCAGGTGTCTTTGGATGCTACCCTCTTTCAATAGCAACCCTCTCCCATTTTAAATAGAAGTAATTAATCAAATGGATCCTTATACTGAAGGCAGCATTAACATAAAGCCATAGAAGGAAGTAATTAAAAATATTGGAAGGCAAACTTTGTAGTGGACTCCTGTTAATTACTGGGGTTATGAAATGTCATTGGTGAACATCATGATTGCTCTGTTTCTTCATCTGTTATGGAAAAAATGTGTTTTTTTAAAAAAATAAACTCTGGATTTTCCTTTGAAGTAACCCAAATGTTTAGACCTAATTATTTTCAGAGACATAGGCATATATTAAAATGTAATGTGCAGAGGAACCAAATACATGTTGGTTCTTGGATGTCATAAGCTACTTATAAGCTACTTATTTGAGACCCAAGATGGGCATGTTGAGTGTACACTCAGTAACAATATTCTGAAGTCACATACCTGAATGCATTTTGCGCAAGGAGCTCTCTTCTGTCAGCTGGTTTCGATTAAGAAAATTAAGGCTCACTTCAATGTAATTAGATTTAATGAATACACATGGCAACTACTAGGGGCCTCCTTGTAACCAGATTATATGGACTCTGTTAGATGGTACTTTAATCAATTAGTTTGACCTTCTCTGATTTCTACAAAAAAGAAAGGAGTTCAAAGTCAAGCTACCTAGTTACCTGATCAGAGTATGAGAAAAGACATTTGCTGTTGGATTAACCACAATGGATGCAAAGGATTTTTGTGAAAAGAAACACATTCTCGACAGCTTTGAAACATTTGCCTATTTCACTTGTCAAAGCACTGTATACAATGGAGATAGTCACATTGCCATTCTACTATATTATTCCTGTATTATAAAGTTCATAGAGGTTACATTTCTTGAAAAAACTGAGTACTATGGTACTAGACAGTGGTGAAATCTAAAATTTTTTACTACCGGTTCTGTAGGTATGGCTTGGTGGGAAGGTAATGTGACTGGCGTGGCCATTTTTTTTTTACTTTTAAAACCATTTTTTATACAACCTCTTCGGCGAGGAAGTTGTAAAAAAATGCTTTCAAAAGGCTCTGACGATCCCAGCTGAGTTGCCTGATCGTCAGAGGCTTTTTTTTCTTTTAAAAGCCTCTGCTGATCAGGCAACTCAACTTGGATCGTCAGAGGCTTTTAAAAGAAAAAAAGCCTCTGCCGATCAGGCAACTCAGCTGGGGTCATCAGAGGCTTTTAAAAGCATTTTTTCTACAACCTCTGAAGAGGTTGTAAAAAAAATGCTTTTAAAAACCTTTGATGCTCCCAGCTGAGCTGCACGATTATCAGAGGCTTTTTGTTTTACTTTTAAAAGCATTTTTTCAGCTGAAGAGGTTGTAGAAAAAATGCTTTTAAATTTTTTTTAAAAAAGCCTCTGATGATTGCCTGGCTCAGCTGGGCATGGGGTGGGGCAGGAATTTTTGCTACCGGTTCTCCGAACCACCTGCCTCCATCGCTACCGGATCGGGTGATCCGGTCCGAACCAGGAGCATTTCACCCCAGTGCTAGATTAATTTATTGTAATAGAGCTCTCCAGAATTTAAATATACTTGCTTGTTTTATCTGCAATATCCTTCTAATTCACTTTCTTTCCCATTAATGTTTCTATACCTTTAAAATAGAACAGGTTTTTTTTCTTATAGAGGGCTAAATTTCCTTCAGAGAAATCTGTTTGGGGTTTAATGTATATGGAATTGAAGCAAGGAATGGATTAGTCTAAAAAGAGAAGTGTACATGTACACACCAAAATTCTTTGAAACATTTTTGCTCTTTTGCCAACTTTTCATTCTCTAACTCATGTTCTGGTTGTCTCTTCCAACCGAGTAGGTTTGAAAGAGGCAGATTTCTTTTAATGATTATTTTCATTTAAATTTGTCTAAAAATCATATGCAATCCTAGGAGCAAATGATTTGACTATTGCAAACAAAAATCATAAAATCATCATACAGCATAAAGATCATTAAAAAAATCATCATCAAAGTAAAAAAATAAAACTAAAAACGGGCAAACATATGAGGAGTAAAATAATTCTAACATTTTATACAAACCAACATCTTCCTGATCTCTTACGTTGCCACATCAAAATTTTCACAATCTTATATGTTGTGATAGTATTCTTGTTGAACAATAGGAGAGATGTATAAAAATGCAAGGACAAACTGAGAAATCTGCTGGCAATGATGTAATATATTTATTCAACAAAAGGCTACAATATTGACATGCTCAGTTAGTTTCTACCTTAGAACATGGTCAGTTGTTCTAAGCAAGCATCCATTTGATGCTTGCTGTGTATGCTTAATAAAAACGTGTTAATCTTCCAAGTCAACCTTCTTCCAAGAATCTATTCAGTATTCTAGTATATGAAATCCAAAAAAGAGAAACAAAGTTTGCAGCTTTGGTTAAGAATGTAAATGGACAACCTGTCGCCACATGAAGTCTCATATGCCTTGAAGATGCCATTAGGAATCCCATTCACTCTTCTTTCCAGGAAGATGATTAGTTTTATCAGTTTCACCAGTGTTGATAGTAAGCTTTTCCACTGCTAATATCAGCAACAAAATACCATAGTTAATAGAAACAAGCATTAGATATAAAAATTATTGCAAGATGCTAAAGAAAGAGGAGTTTTGGATTTACCAGATTTGAAATTGTACTCTGATGCTTGTTGTTCAGTCTAGCTTAAAGAGTGGGTGACTCTCCAGACTAAGAGGCTATTCGAGCTAGAGGGTCATGAATTAAGATTTGGATGGCATGGCTATTTGTGGTATGACAAGGTTAAAATAAATGTTGATTTCAACAATCTCTTTGTTAAACATGCCATCCTAAGGATGGAATAAATATAAAGTAAGGTTCTCTGCAAAGATGCCTCTTTGGATATCACCCCAGGAAGGCTTTTTTAGAAAAGAAATCATGGCGAAGCCAGACTGGTGGGCAGGCAGACTCTGTATTGACAGAGTCATGCCACAGAGCTACCCTGTAGTGATCTCAGGCTAGCAAACTCTTCTTCTGAAAGTACACTAAACATGCCTTAGTGATGAGCAAAGTATTGGATAAAGCCCAGTGATTGTTCTATAAAGTGTGCAGTTGAAGAGATTAGTGAAATTAAGGAAGTGTGTGAATTGACTCAATACCTAGATTAAAGATGCATGCAAAGTTAACTATTCAAATCAAGGATATAGAAAGTATCAGATCAGGCTATTTCTCTATTTATTCCAGTAGTTTCTGTTCTGCTTGGCAGAAGCTGTCTAGTGATTTAGACAGATGGGGGGCAATTTCATCTTTTAACTGCAATTTAAAGGAGATACCGGTACGTAATATTTTCTGCTACAGAAAACATGTCCTACCACTAGGCTACAGCTTTTGTTAACTAAAAAGATGCACAATTAAAAGAGGAAAAAAAATAAGGTAGATTTCTGCATAGCCTCTGAAGATAAGTTTGCAAGTTATTGTTGTTCAAGAATAATATGGGTGTACTTTTTTGTACTACATTTTTAGAAAATGATGATGTATGAGAACATGTGTATTTCAACAGGAACTGAGTATGAGTTCCTGAGTACGTGTCACAATAAAGAGCATTGTCTTCTTTGTAGCAAACAATTTAGATCATATAAATTTCCTTCTTTTTATGAGCCCCTAAGAACAAAGAAAAAGAAGAATATATCTTTTTATCTTACTGGCAACCTGTGGTCTGCATAAAATGACTTACAATCCAACTGATAAGAAGACTACAATGTGTCCAACTTATTGTTTGAGAGAAACAGACTCTGAATCCAAAGTAGTGCAAATTCACATGATAACTATATTTTATTCTCTTTTTGGCAGAAGGATGTATTCATCTTATTTTGTACAATCTATTTGCTTCCATAAATCCACGTATGAATTATGAAAGATTGATCCGGCCAAAGACACACTTTTCATTTCACATAAAACTGACTACGAGAGAATGTTTTCATCCATCAAGATGAAAAGGAAATACAGGTTTGTGTTACCACTTGGGAAAGAATCAGCCAAAGTTGCACTATATTCACTGTTTAATGCGAGGGTGGGGGAAGACTTGAGTAGGAATACTCAAGTGAAATTCCTATTGAAGTGAATGGTGAAATGCATCCCTCTCCCTTAAAGCACATTAGGTATGTTGGCTTGTTTGTAGATCAATGTTCTTCTCTGTGACCCCTAGAAGAATTATTGCTATTTGCTAAACCACTTTTGTAGTTTGGTTATTATACTCAACTATTTTTGAAACATGAAAGTATGGAAATGCATTAAATATATATGACATTTATATGAATAACGAGAACAGCAAGAATTCAGCTAAAATCTTTTTATGAGAGCTATAAACCCACAGACTTTAGGATATAAAACTATTTTTCTGATATCCTGAGATAAATTATTTCTATGGCAGCCAAATGTTAAGTTTCCTACTCTACCTTCATAGTGTGTAATGCAAAACCTACCCATATTTAGGAGTAATCTTGCCTGTTATAAGTACTAAATATAGTCATTCCATCAACCTTTACAGAGACAAAAGTGATTTGGGCATGGAAATACCCTTTCTAAGCTCCTATTTATCCTTGTGTCATAACTTGTAATTTTGCTGATTGTTCAAGATCACTGTCCAACAAAACCATTATTGTTCTTTTAGATCTAAGCACACAGTACAAATTATTATTACCATTATCATCATGATCAAAGTGATTTTATTGGAAGCAGGAAATAAAACAATAAATAGAAAAAATAACAGATTTCCTCATCCCGAACTTATATTTTCTTGAAACAAAAACCAATATTCTGTTTTTATAATAGCTGAAATTGAGATAAATAGAAAAAGGGGTTGAATGAAAAATAGAAAGTAGTCTGGGATGTGCATAGCAGATATTAAGTCCTGAATGCAGAAAATAATTCAAAGCTTTATAACATGAGCAAGCAATGTTACAGAGCTATAACAAAAGTTTATTGAAAAACCAAGGGCTATGGTTTGGCAACAATATAGAGTAGACACATCAGTCATCTCAGCAGCTCTGAATTTTTTTCATTTTTCTAGGTTTTTCAAATTTTTGTAACTGTTATGCATATCCAGTGGTGGGATTCAAATAATTTAACAACCAGTTTTCTGCCCTAATAACCGGCAGCACTCGGCTCCTCCCCCTAAGAGCAAAAATAGGCCACACCGCACCCCCCCTGTGTCCCGTTTTGGGCCTAGTAGCCTCCCTGCAGCCTCCTAGGAGCAAAAACAGACCACCGGGGAGCCCCCACTGCACACACACATGCACCCCATTTTGGGTCTAGGAGTCCTCCTGGAAGCTTCCTGGGAGCAAAAATGGGCCGCGAGGGGTCATGCCACCCCCGCCACCCCGTTTTGGGCCTAGGAGGCCTCCCTGCACCTAGGAGCCAAAATGGGGTGCATGGGTACTCCTGGAAGGGATGGGGAGGCCCAGCCAGCAATTTAACTACCGGTTCACCCAAACCAGCCTGAACCAGTTTGAATCCCACCACTGTGCATATCTAAACAGGGGTGAAATGCTCCCGGTTCGGATCGGATCGCCCAATCCAGTAGCGATGGTGGCGGGTGGTTCAGAGAACCAGTAGCAAAAATCCCTCCCCACCCCCATGCCCAGCTGAGCCACGCAATCATCAGAGGCTTTTTATTTTATTTTTAAAAGCATTTTTTCTACAACCTTTTCAGACGAAAAAAATGCTTTTAAAAGTAAAAACAAAGCCTCTGCTGATCAGGCAAGTCAGCTGGGATCATCAGAGGCTTAAAAAAAAAGAGAAAAGCCTCTGCCGATCAGGCAAGTCAGCTGGGATGGTCAGAGATTTTTTTAAAAAAGAAAAGCCTCTGCCGATCAGGCAAGTCAGCTGGGATTATCAGAGGCTTTTAAAAGCATTTTTTACAACCTCTTCAGCCGAAAAGATTGTAGAAAAAATGGTTTTAAAAGTAAAAAAAAAAAAAGTTGGCCACGCCCACTCAGTCATATTACCCGCCCCTCCCAAGCCGCGGCCACAGAACCAGTAGTAACAAATTTTACCTTTCACCACTGATCTAAATTAGAATTTTCATCTCTTTTCCCCATGAAATAACAGCAAACAGCACAATTCACTTTTAGCAGTTATGATCAGTTGTAGCTTTGGTAATCTTAAAAATGGGTTTGAATTCTATGTAGTTTTAGAAAACAGATTTACTGTTTTACATATTTACATATTTTTGTTCGCCAAAAGTAGCTGATTCAGAGCTCTATGAAATAAGTACAATTAAGAACTTTCATAGAATTTTATTTATTTTATTTTTTGTTGTTGTTGTTATGGGCCTGTTTTAACCTTTTGCCAAAGACAGACTAATATAATTATATTAACAGTGGTCCCTGAAGTATCTATAAACTTTGATATATATATATATATATATATATATATATATATATATATATATATATATATATATATATATATATATATATATATATATATATATATATTTGCATCGTAAGTTAAAGAGTACCTGCCCCACAAATTTTTCAACAACTTACTTCCATTTCAAAGATTTGGCTATTCTTGAGCTTGTCAAGATTTAGTGGACCTTAAAACATCTCCTTTAGTAATGCTTGGTTTGTTGTTGAATTGAGATGAATAACTTTTGGATTAAGAAGGTACAAAATAAGGTTCAAAAAGTACTAGAAGTTATTTATTTGAAGTGAATTAGAGGGAAAAAAGTAATCTATATTTTTTTCTAGTGCACAAATCAAGTTCAGTGATGTTTGTAGCCTTGGTAGGGATTTAGGACAAGAGTTATATGAACATTTTAAGAATATTATTTATTTCTATTATTTAAAAGCAAGTGTTTCCTATCCTATTGGTTATATATTTTATGCAATCATTTTAAAGAATCAAGTCTTCTTTATTTATAGATACTGGATATAATTTGGTAGAGAGTCTTGATGAATTGCTCTATTCAAATAAGGAAGTTAATTGAGATTTGAAGTTGATTTCCTTTTTTTAGAAGAAGGAAAGGAGTCAAATACCATCTGTTTCCTGGTGCATTACGCCTATGACAATACTGAGAAGAACAATAATTAATAAACTCATTTAACATTTGTTTTCTTTAAATAATTGTCTATCATAACTAAATTTATTTTTATCGCAAAAAAGTTTTGCTATTTGCAATGACCTGAGCCTAAATATACTTTCTCACTCGCCAATAAATAAATAAATGCACATAAATAAAATTGAGCTAATTCAGTTTCAAGTATTTTAACTAGAAGCTATGGGAAATTCATGGAAGTCACTAACATCTCATATCTTTGATTAGAAATTAATCATGCAAATATTAAATTATATTTAAGTGCATTACATTGCTGAAAGAATTTAAATCTCTTACATAAATGCAAAAATCTCCACTATTATTTTTAAAATGGAGAAAAACTACTAAACATATTATAAATATTACTTCTGATAAGAATCAAAATATTTCAAGTATTACTAACCAACTAGACTACCCAATTTACTTCGAATTCTCAAAGCCATGAAATCCATTGTCAGCGCACACTTCATTATTTACTTTGTAAAAACAATGTGAACGCTTAGGTCTTAACACAGTAGCTGCAAAGCTATGAGCTACTGGCATCAGTCAAACAGATTAAGTACAGTCACAATGAATTTGTAATCTGTTGTAATAATAATGTTCAAGGTTTTGGGAGAGAACTCTGGCAAAGTAATTGACACATTATAGCCACCTGTTCAACATTGTGTGAATGTTCATGCTCTTATGTTCATTTTGCACATAAGACATTTCAAACAGAAAATTTACCAAAATGAGAATTGTCAAATTCAGAATGTTAAAACTGTCATCAACTCTAGCCAGCATTGCATATTAAGATGTAAGTATTTTTATTATTAATAAATGCCTTCATCTGTTTGACTCAAAATTCAGATGTGACTGCCAGACTGACAATAGTAATAGGTGAATTGGCTTATTCCATTTTTCAGAATGATTCATTCAATTTTGTGTTTCTCTCTTTTCTCCGTATATCTTTATTTATTTATTTATTAGTCACATTTCTATGCCACCCAACTCCCTAGAGACTCTGGACGGCTTACAGCAAAAAAACAATGCGAACAATATCTCATAAATTTTTTTTTAAAAGAACATTAAAAACCCATACACTCCATTCCATGGCCGGGTCTCGCAAGATCGCCATAGCAAGATCAACGGCCCCAGGCCTGCCGGAAAAGCCAGGTCTTCACCGCTTTCCGGAAGGCCAATAGGGTGGGGGCGATCTGGACCTCAGGAGGTAATTGGTTCCAGAGAACCGGGGCAGCCACAGAGAAGGCGCTCCTCCACGGGCCTGCCAACCGACATTGTTTAGCTGACGGGACCCGGAGGAGACCAACTCTGTGGGATCTTACCGGTCGATGGGAGCTATGCGGTAGAAGACGGCCTCGAAGATAGCCTGGCCCTGAGCCATGTAGGGCTTTAAAGGTAATAACCAACACCTTGCATTGCGTCCGGAGACCGATAGGGAGCCAGTGCAGCTTTCCCATCTTACCTCTCTTTTTTTTGCAAAATAATCTCCATGCACATTTACCAAGTCTGCACAATAATATATTGAACTATATAATTTAAATAAATATCCCTTTCACTCTTGAAATATCTTTGGCCATATTAAGAAATCCTTGAAATTTAGCACATTGATCAAATTTGACCCAAATGTTATTTTTTCCTTTTTCTGATCTATAGATCCAGTGCCTTAAACCAAAGAGGCTTCTCTCTATAGTAATGCCAACCATTAGAATTGGCCAATTAGAACTGAAATCCAGGTCAAATGCCTGAAGCATCCTTAACTGACAGTTCAATTCTATTCAGAAATAAAGTCTATTGTGTTAATAAAGTATTCCCGTGTTATATTTCTATAGATTTGCTGCCTGCAAGGAACACTTTTAAGCGGTAGTCATAACAAGGATATACAGTGAACTGATTGTTTGTTTTGTTTTGTTTTGTTTTGCTTTAATTTATATGCCACCCTTCTCCGGAGACTCAGGGCAGCTTACAATGTGTTAAGCAATAGCCTTCATACTTTTGTATATTTATACAAAGTCAGCTAACTGCCCCCACAATCTGGGTCCTCATTTCACCTACCTTTGAAAGGATGGAAGGCTGAGTCAACCTTGAGTCTGGTGAGATTTGAACTTGCAGTAATTGCAAGCAACAGATGTTAATAACAGTGCTTAGTCCACTGTTCTACAGGCTCTGTAGTGCTATATTTATTCAGAGTAAATCAAATACCTAACTTCCTAAAGCAAAAATGCTAATTATTTCATTAGAATTTCATTGTAACCAGATTTTTAGTTATTTTTTTTTAAATTAATAGTCTTATTGCAAAATCACAAAGGTGCTTTTTTCCCCCCAAAAAAAGCAATTGGATTTTTTTTTTTGAAAAGATTTCACTTCTCATCCAAGAAGCTTCTTCAGTTCTAACTGACTAGATGGGACTGGAAGGATTCATATTCTTTGCATCCATCTCATCATTAGCATTCTGAAAGTAGTGGAGGCCACTTCGGGGCTTATCTGTATCCTCAAAATCACCTGAATCAGAGTACAAATGGGTGTGGAATCTTCTTGGGGTTATGATAAACAGGAAATAAGTGGTGTCATATCTCTATCCCTCTGTGGAGGGAAGACTGTTCAGTTTTAACATAGATGGCCTCTTTGACTCCTCTTTCAAACGAGTGGCCCACTTTGTCCAGAATTTAAACTTTGGACCACTGGTTTGAAAAAGGAATCAAAGAGACTTTTGGAAGCAGTTTGTTATTACCTCCTTCCTAGGACTGAGGAAAAAAAACAAAACGACTAGCTCAAGGTCACCCATGGTTTTGTGCCCAACATGGGACTAGAACTCACGGTTTCCTGGTTTTTAGCTTAATGCCAAAACCATTACACCAAACTGGCTCTTCAGTCTTCATACATATTCACTATTCATAGAATACTCCTAACCGATTTCTCCTATTTTCCTTTGTTCTCAAGAGGATTAAACCAAGCTGTTGTCAAAATGATACAACTAATAGGCTTTTAAATTTATATTAAACTCATTTGCTTCCTCTTTAATTCATTTAAAATACTGGGGTAGTTTTCTTCCTAATCTAAACCATTTTCATTTAGGATATGACCTAAAATGCCCTCAGAATACAATGTGAATGATGATGGGGGGGGGGGGATCATAATTAATCTTGTTACACATGTTATTTGGTTTATATGATTTGTCTTTGAAAATAATTATCCCAACAAACTAATTCATCAGAACATTTATGGGATATTGGGTTTCAAACCCAATTAGAATGGAAAAGAAGAATAGCACATTACAATATAAATGTGAGATGTAGTTCTCCTTCAGGAGATATCCTGAAGGTCTGTAGTTTTCAATAAATCCCTGAAAAGCTTTAGGGTTCTCAGGATACCAACAGTTAGTCTGGAGCATTTTTGTGATTTTCTGCAGAGATTCTCAATCAAAACAATGACACACTGAAAGGTATTGCTCTGAGCGGCACAGCTTTTTCAAAGATTCTTTATGTCAATATGAAATCCCAGGTGGATAAAAGTAAGATGTAAATAAAACTTCTTATCTCAAATGAGAAAAAACGTTCAAATGGGAAGGTTAACATTCCTAAATGCAACTTTGCTAACTATCTAAACATTTTCACTGCTCTCAAAAAAGAGGGTTTATTTTTTCAAATCAAAAAGACGGATGTATACAAGTTTCTATAGAGAAAAGGTAAGTAATTTGATGCCCTGCAGGCATTTTGAACTTCAACTCTTATTCACCTCATGGCATAATCAATGGCAAAACTCTGTAGGAGTTTTAGTCCAAAATAACCGGACATGGCTGTTAATCTCTTACTTTCTGTAATTTTCCTGTGCACGTAATATCTAAGGATTGATAATTCTCTTGAAATGATTAATTAATTTCTATTCCAAAAAAATATTGTATCTAATGTATTGTAAGGTGGCATACAATCTTCAAACAGTAAAAAGTGACCATCTCATCCAAGCACTAACAGCTACTAGATACCAGAAGAGGATATTCAGCATGGTCAAAGATAGAAATGTCTATTTGGGAAAAATGGTTGGATCTAGTGTCATTTATGCATTAAAATGTGCTAAAGTCAAAAGATAGTATGACTGAAATCAGTGAAATTGGATTTGGCCATGAGTAACTCAAGTCTGTTGAGATCAACAGGTATACTCTAACTAAGTCTAGATCTAACCTTGTATTTTTTTTATTTCAACAATCAATTCCTATTCTTAGTCTCACCAGCTAAACCGAACCCTGAAAGCCATAGGAAGGCTAAAACTACTTTAATTATTTTTTAATAAGGATTTTATTAAAAATGTCCAATGACAAAAAACAAAACAAAAAAAAACAGTGCAAACTAATAAACAATAAGAGAATTAAAAGCAAAAAGCATAATGTGCAAAAAAAAAAATTATATAGAACATTCAGAAAAAGAGAAGAGAAAGGAAAAAAAAAAAAAAAGAATATAGGTAAGAAAAAGAAAAGGACTTCCAGGCAAGAAATGGCAAACTGAAGACAGCTCTACTAAAAGCAGAGCTGACAAGTGTGGCAGAATGAAGAGCTAGAGAATAGATCAATCTTTTGTAATTCTACTCTAGACAAGGAGAAGACTTGAGAGTGCTTGTAAGTACACCATATGGTTGACCTTCACTTTCTTCAGTTCATCATTTTTCTCTGGAAGTCCTAAAGCTACTTTTATTGAGATTAGCTATAATGAGAGAATTTTGCAAGTCTTATTGTGTTGTCTGTCTGAATCACTTCCAAATATTACCTAGTTTGGGAAATATTTTTGGCCCTTCTGCATATTTCTATTAATGTCACAATTTCTGTTCATCTCATCAGATAACATCAGTTATCCACAAGCCTGCAATAATCAAGGCTTGTTATCTTCTAAAAAGAGTTTCATCCATAGCTCTCATGGCTGCTATTGAGGCAAAACTACATTCAAGTTTTATTTACTTGAATGTAAATTTTGGAAGGAAATTGGAAGGAAATCTCCAATACGGATAGCAATATTATCAGCCATAATTTTGAAAGGCAAAGTATTAGAGAAATATTAAGATAGAAGAGTTTTGAAAATATTTTTATTGTGAAATAATATAGAATACCACCATACATTTTGTCCCTTAGTATTAGTACATGTGTAGTATATTAATGTATTATACTAATATGACGGTAGTCCTTGACTTACAACAGTTGTTTAGTGACTTATGACCATTTTTCACACTTATGACTATTGTACCATCCCCATGGTCACATGATTTACATTTGGATGCTTGACAACTGACTCATATTTACGATGGTTGCAGTGTCCCAGGATCATGTGATCCCCTTTTGTGACTTTATGACCAGCAAAGTCAATGAGGAAATCAAATTCACTTAACAACCATGTTACTAATTTAAGAACTACAGTGATTCACTTAAAAATCTGGTGAGAAAAGTAGTAAAATGGGGCAGAATTCACTTAACAAATGTATCACTTAACAACATATATTTTGGGCTCAATTGTGGTTGTAAATCGAGGACCATCTGTATATGTGTACAATAATAAATGTTGTGGAGCAAAATAGAATCATGACTTTTTGGTCATGAAAGATCTTTAATCTGTAATACATAGCAATTTAAAATACATAAAGCATGGAGTGTTCAACAACCTTAGTAAAATGCTTTGGTCCAATGGAGCATGTACTACTTTGGACTGGTGAAGTAAAGTCACTCCACTGAGAAGCAGGATGTCATAGCTTTTTAAAAGCCTGTTTTATTTGAATTTTCATCTTAGCAAGCTGTCCATTTGAAGATTTGAACAACACGCACACATGGAACCCAGAGTTTCCATGAATAGAAATTTCATTGATGTTTTCCATTTTATCACTCTCCTTAAAACATACACAGCAATATTGAGGCAATGACCACAGTGATGAAGAAGTACAACTTCAGTGTCACTCTCTAAATCACACAGGCTAATGTAATATTCTGGTTTAATATAATCAATTCCATTGTAAACATTGACAAAGGTATTAATAGTGAGCTTGCCACATGTATCTAACAGAGTTCACCTACAATTGACTGAAAATTTACGAAGTCGATAAATTATCTTCCTTTTATTTCTAAGGCCTTGTGGATAGTCTGTAAGTTACCCTTCACTTCACCCCCAAAGTATTTCATTTGTAAAAATAGAAATTGTAATAATGAGGGATATGTAGAATTTTGACTTCCTTGCACTGAGGGGAGAGGAATAAAATGAGGGGATGTTATGGATAAAGCTCTTGTTTTAAGCACACACAGTATTTTAGTAACCTCTTAAGGTGTGTCAAGTATTGGTTGTTTTGAACAGTGCCAGAATGGTAAGTAGAAATTAGTATGTGGAAAGCATCTGCTTCCAGACTCTTAAAATGTGATCCTATTAGATAAGGTCATATAGCATATTGCTGTTAAAGGCAAAGTGGTGGCTTCTTTGCTTACAAATGTTAGGGTCCTTTTTTATTCTTGTTCTTGACAATAACTTTACTTCAGCTGGCCAAATGGTCCTAATGTGAAACATTTCTTAGTTTTGTTTAAATTCTTTGATACTAAAAATAATAATACTAAAAATAATAAGTTAACATACCTGCATCTTGGTATTCTTATTATTATGGTTAGTCACACAGTCAGCCCAATATTTAAGTTGAATTTGATATTTTTATCCACCTATCAACTCCTTCCCAAATATCTGAGATAGGCAAACGTTAGATATATAACAACATGAAACCACATCTGCCAATTGTTTAGCTGATGTTGGTCTTCATTTGCATCAAGTTCTTCCCCAGAATCTAGGATGTAGAAGGGTGTTGTAATGTATAGGTAGTCCTTGACCATTTAATTTAATTTAATTTAATTAATTAAATTTATATGCCGCCCCTCTCCGAAGACTCAGGGATTCTGCCCCATTACAGTCACAAGTGGTGACAATTGTTAAATAAGCAACTTCCTTAAAGACTCCCAGCTCTTGCTCTCCCTGATGCCACCATTAAATAAGCATGTGGGTCATTAAGCGAGCATGGGGTACCTCATGGGTAGGAGAGGCCCTGAGAAGTCTGCTGCCCACCTGGGACCGTAGAGGAAACAGACAAGCAGCAAAAAGTTTTGCAAAGCCAAAAAGAAGTCAGCAAAGGGCTCAGTGCCATGTTTCAAAGCCACAGTGGTTCCCCAACAAACTCCATGCTTGCCCAATGAAGCTGAGCTCGTGAGCTAGCCTCTACCCCAATCAGCTGGCCACCAGGAGATCACAAACTTTTCCTGGCTCTTTGGAAAAGTCAGCCCCCTGCATGCAAAGGCAGCAACTTCAAGACAATCTTCCCAAAATCTTTTCCTTACTTAACCCTCTCTCTCCCTGAGAAACCCACATTTCTTCAATAAAGGGACAAAAAGCTGGAAGGGACAGACTTAGTAATCTTTCTTTTGCCTATCCCCATTAGGTTCTTAAAGTAAACTATCTGCCTCTGCCCTCAAATCTCGATTCCTCTGTTTTTTTATGAATGGGCCTTGAATTCTTTTGTATATACCACTATAGAATAGTTATAGCACAGGAGGAAAAATATAGGAAAGACAGAAAGAGAAAGAAAGAAAGAGAGAGAGAGGGAGGGAGGGAGGGAGGGAGGGAGAGAGAGAGAGAGAGGTATGACCATGTGTATAATGCAATCAGCTCATTTGCATTCTTGTGCCACACAGATCTCAGCCAACCTAAAAATGTCAAGTGTAGCCTCCAGCCATCAAAAAGGTTTACTGCTCATCAAAAAGTTAAGATACATCTTAGAAAGCACAACATCAGTCCACTATAGCACTGCCACTTGTACAATATGCACTTATTTAATTGTGCCCATGAATTCTCTCCATGAAGTGCTGCTTAATGGATTTCCTCAATTTCATTATATACACAATTTAAAACTGCTTCCATTGATTTTTCCATGTGTTTGTTTTTAATATAAAATTATATGAATTCAGGAGTACATCAAGATTAGGAACTGAGTAGTAGGTGACTAGAAAGTACTATTGCATTGGAAAAGGTTCCCAAAGCAGCAAAACAGGCAAATCCATGAATCACTTGCTGGGAATATCTGCTGAGTTCCTACTGTCAGATAGACAGAAGGATGCTCTCTGGATTGTCTTTGTGAAATAAAAGGGAAAGCCATGGTTTCTTTATTACTCCCAACAACAGTGATAAACTTATAAGGTAAAAATAGAAGGGAAGAAAGGGAACAGAGAAATTTGTCTATTGGTCTTTCTGCGTAAGTGGCCTCAGGTCTTTTTAAAGGAAACTGGTTAATGCAAAGCAGGGGAAGGCTTAGGAACTATAGAGTCAATTTCTTGGAACATATAATTACATTTTTTTCTTGTTTATTTTATTTTCATTTGATTTATTCCGTTCATCTGCATTTGCTACATTGATTTACGCAAACAACTACAAATTAGTCAACAATAACAAAAGATAATAAGCAGTGACATGCTGGTGGGGACCACTGGCCATCTCATCCAGAAATCTGTTCTCACAGTGGGCCAGCAACTCCAAAAGGAGACAGACTAGTCTCACAGCAGAAACATGAAATACTACATTACAGTGAACATCTTTATCTACTTCTGATTATTTTCTGTAGGAGACTACAGAATGTACTATCATATGTACACTATCAACAATGAGTATGCTATCCAAACAAAAATAGGAAAGAATGGCAGTGTGAGAAAATAACTGCAACTGCAAAGAAAAATGTTCTTCCACAATTAAATATATCAATTAAATATATGAACAAAAAGAAATTAAAATACACATCATTTCATATTATCTTACTTACCATTTTGTCTCCATCCTCATAAAATTAAAATAATCAAGGAGCCAATCAATTCTTTTTATTTCCCACAATCTTATACATTACTTACAAGCTAAGCAAACGGACCATTTAGCCAATGAGTTAATCATTTCTACTGTCACCTGCAAATTGAATCTTATCAGTGAATCATGTAATTTGGCAAAATAATTTCATAGGAGAGAATGAATGAGATTTTTTTTTCCTTTTTAGCTTGACATATAAATTGTTTTACTAATCCTGACTGTGCCTTACCATCTTGAAATGATCCCACTTGGTGACTAAATAATTCTTCTCTGTGGAACAAGAAATCAGTTTCAATGAATATAACGGAATCATCACCTACCGTGTGTGAGATAAGCAAAACTGAAGGTATCTGAGGTATATTATAGCACAAACTTAAAAAGATCAGCTTATCATGTCTTTTGAAAAACAGTACACCTTTCAGGCTAGGTGTATATCTGGCCTGGTTATCTCTATCAGTGACATTCTAGTTATAATCTTACTTACTACTTACTTACTACTTACATGAAAGCAAGCCCAATTAATACAGAATTTTTTTGAAGAAGTGTTTCTCAGTGTTAATCAATGTTTTCATCTCTTATTTACTTCTACTCTCTGACCCATTCAGGGCTAGGAAATTTGTGAGTACCTGTTTGCCCTATATGTTTCTGTTCCTTTGATTAACAAAACCAAGATCCTGATTGGGTTTGGCACAAAATGTCTACTTGCACTGACATTTTAAACCTGATTTGGGAAGATGTCATTTAAGCACAACATCCCTGGAAATGTGGAGCGAATGTGTCTTTTCTTTTTTAAAGTAGTTCGATTCAGAGAGTGCTATTCTGTAGAAGTTTGTAGGTTTGACGCAAGATAAACTTGGAGCATTTTGTCAAAATCACTGAGGGAGATGGGTGGTTTACAAATAGGAAATATAAATAAATAAAGATTAATCATTCATAGGACATCCAAAGGCAGTAAAAGAGCATCAGACCAGCAAAATTTCTCATCTTAAAAGCACTTTTGCCATTTCCTGTCATTGTTTCTTTAGTTGAGAACTTGATGTTGCATCAGACTAATGTTGCATGGTTTGTTGACTGTGGTACAATGTTAAGCTCATCCTCTTGTCAAGTGTCACACAGTTCTACTTTACTCACATCCCATTCATCATCAATAATGGACAATCTATCATTGTGATTATAACAATGATAACGGAGCACAGATCAAACTAACAATGCTTTGCAGCCAATGCTAGTCTATACAATTGTCTATTTATCCATGATTTGAACATTTATTTTTTAGTTTGGATTGGACAGCTTAGATTGAAAACTGCAAAGCAATATTGTGTGCAAAACAGAAAGGCACAGCTGCCCTCTGCATCTTAATACTCTCTTACATACACTCACAAGTTATTTTTTAATGGATACTTGGAGCACAGAATTATTGAAATGTCACTTAGATCTCCCACAAGGTCATGTTTATGTTCATTTCATCCCTTGCTATCAGCTTCTTCCTTCCTTCAACTTTTCAAATGTTGTGTGTGTGTGTGTGTGTGTGTGTGTGTGTGTTCAAATACTACTTAGGACACATTTCTTTTAATAGTACTTTGATTTTGAGTATGCATATTAAAGTGAATCATAGATTACAGTGAAGAAGCCTGGATAGCTCAGCAGACTAATGCATTGTAATTAACATCCAGGTGTCTGCAATTACTGTAATTTCGAATCTCATCAGGCTCAAGGTTGGCTCAGCCTTCCATCCTTTCTAGAGTAGGTAAATTGAGGACCCAGTTTGTGGGGGCAATAAACTGACTTTGTATAAATATACAAAAGTATGAAGGCTATTGCTTAATGCATTGTAAGCCGCCCTGAGTCTCCGGAGAAGGGCAACATATAAATCAATTTTTTAAAAAAAAGAACTATATAAAATATAGTTAGTTGACTGCCATTTGTCATTTCTAACAAATGACAGTCAAAGCAATTCTATTATGAATTGATAATATTTATGCATAGGTTTTTCTAAAATACCTTTAAGCATTTTCTATTAACATGTTTAATTTTGGTATGCATTTATTTTTTTAAAATAATTATTAAAATATTTTAATCTGAATATTCATTCATTCATTCATTCATTTAGATGGCCACCCATTTTGCCAAAGCGACTTGGCATATGAACACCATAAAAATAGCATTGAAAGAAAACTATATATAAAACCTATAATGACAACTGAGGTCAAACCCAGTCTACAATTGAAGAAAAACACCACATGGACTCTAGCTAACCTCTTGACCTCTAAGGCAGGTGACAAAGCCAAGATTCTAAAGCTTTTCAAATGGCAGCAGATCAGGATCAATTTAGTCTTAATGATTATACTGAAAAGTATAATTTTCAACACTTATTTCTGTTCAGATTCTGTTTCCCATTTTGTTCTGGGGAAATGGGAATTTAATAAATCTGTATAAAAATAGATTAAACTGATTTTAAAAATCTTTTTTATTATTTTGTTTTGTAATGTACAAGGAAAATATAACAAAGAAAAAATAGAAATAATACTGGATCTAGAATGAAGAAGATAAACATCAAAACCTGTATATAAAATAGAAATACATTACAGAGGACCTTATTTTTTGAATAAAAAATCTAAACTTGACCAGTCATATTGATCGGACTTTGCAGGGTCAGCTCAAAAGCAAAAACTGAAGACATTTTTAGTCCCAGTTTTTACAGCTGAGATGTAATTTCTTTCCAATCATGCTTTATTATCTTTTTTGCTATATCCCAAGACTAATATCCAAAGTTATCCACAGTGTAATACATTTCATTTTTTAGTATTTAATTTAATATTCCATGCACAACTTTAAGCCTTAATTCTTCAATGGTGTGTATAAACAAGCAAAATGGGAGAACCAAAGACCAAATCAAAAGCATATATGTTACAAAGTTCCTTTAAACTAGCTTAAAAGAAAGAAAAAATAATGACAGCAACCTCTTTTGAACATCTGCTGCATTGTCCAAAATGAAATATACCCTATAAATTTTGATGAATTCATCTCATCTTAAGACCATAAGACACCTGTCTGACATTCTTTAGAACTCAAAACTACTGATTTGATAAAATAGGAAATTAAACTTTGTTCCAAAGTTATCAATTCTTATTTTAATAATGCTGTTTAATTATTAATATGACTGAGCTGTGAGTTTGGAGTCCATTGAGATCTTTTCCAGTATGCCCCAAAATTGAGGAGTTTCAGAGGCTGACAATCTGTCAGATCAAAACTGAGAGATCAGTAATTGTTTTAATTGGATATGTTGCCATTAAGCATTTTTAGGCAATTCAAATTCTTTTTGTAGCGACTTAGCTGTTTTAATCTTTAATGATCAATTGATCTAAAGTATTGATTCTCTTTCTATCCAGGTGCTTCCTGCCCTCCCTCCAACGAAAAATTACTTGCCACATGTAAATTAAAATTCTTTCAGAAAATCCATTTCTTACGAGAACAAAAATCAAACTTATATTTTCAACCCAAACTTTTCTATTATGAAGCTTGTGATCCCCTCTGGATATCCCAGTTCATCCATAGTACTGAAAACAATTAGTTTTCAGTACTCTTAAAATATATCAAATGAATTGGTAATCAAATTTCTCTCAAAATATTTACTCTTTCCCTCAAATGTATAGGAATTATAAGTCATCTGTTTACATCAATATTCATAACAAGTGTATTTTCTATTCCAAATATGTTTTTTTCCCATGAAATCATTCAAGTAGCCTAACTAAACATTGTGTCAGTACCTGTTTTTAAGTATTATCATATGGGATATTTTTTTCCCCATAGTTTCCACCCAACACCATCACTTCATTGGCTAAATGCTTACAATTGTGAGAATGAGTCAATTCTCTATTGCCATATTGGTTAGCCAGAAATCAGCAACATTTTTCCATAGGAAGGCAGGAAATGCTATCTAAATGGTTTGATCTGATTCCTCTGAACCAGTTGCTAAATTCTTACTCTGAGGATAGAGACTCAGCAAGCTCAGGAAGGATGGAGAACTCACAAACTTGAGCAGCAAGGTGAACTGAGCTATCAACCTTTCTGCTATCATTAGCTGTGCACCACTAGTTGCTTTCTCTACAGTCATGAAGTTTAAGTCTTCTTATGGTTTAAGAATAAGGCTAATCCAGTACTCAACTAAGTAAAATTCAGCACAAGAATCCAGTAGGTTTCCCAAGCTGAAAGATGAGGAATCCAGATAGAATTAGTTGTTGCCATCAGAATAATTAACTAAATCAGGTAATAAGTCCACCACCATGGTTTTGTAAGTAATACCATGGTATGATTACTTAGAAAACTTCTCTGACCGAGATTTTGGGAGATGTAGGCTAAAATCTATGGAGAACAGGGATACTCTCCAAAACTGATTATTTCTTTTATAGTTCCATAGACTAAGTCAAAATAGATTAACACCTGGCTCTTACCCACAGCATTCAAATTGTTGAAAAGTGCCCAATTCCATGATGTTGACTTTACTTGATGGAAAGTTCCCTCCTATGTCCTTCAAACGAACAGCCAAATGGTTTCTAAGGCAGAAATCCAAAATTGAGTTTTTGGCTTGTGACTGCTGGTGCTCATTTTGGGAATCAGGGGGAGGAGAAATTCTCAGGAACCTTTCAAGTGATGGGAAATAATCTCAACTGTTTTTGGTTTCAAAAAACATATTTGAGGGAAATGAAGTTTTGGGAATTTGTTGAATAAATAGGCTGCTGAACAGCCCAACAAAACCAGATGTAATCCATCTGCAGCACTATTTACACCAGGCAGCCCAGAATTTGTAAAACCAATGACATAAGGGCCACCATGTACAGAAGAAGAGTCAAAGCCATATGGGCTAGGGGACAGATAGCATCTGTATTGAGGGAACCAGTAATGACTCTTCTCTCGTCAGACTGAGTGGATTATGTCTGACGGCTGGATTTCCAGTTGCACAATGTAAATTTTTTATGAACTGTGGTTAGTGGCTAAAACCATCATTCTTAAAAATGTTCCCTGTGACTAAAATAAGCTATGAGTTATAATGCATACTTCCCAGAAAGCCTCATAGCCATAACTCTGCAGTATGATGCCCTTCACAATGATGGATATCCACATTTCATTTTCATATTTTAAAGAAGACTTGCTTTCTCTCATTGGCATTACCTGTGCATAACTCTCAATATTTCGAATGCAGATGGTGACTGTTTCTCAAAGTACACCTTCCTCTGTGGTGAATGATAGATGGGAAATAGATATACTGAGCTTCTAAAAGGGAAAAAAAGGAGGGAATCTCTCCCCCAAACTAGAACTGATACCAGATTTTATCATACCACAACATAATTGTGTGAATGCTGAGTTTCATAATGACACTTATATTTCACTTTTCCTTCAAAGAGAAACACATAGCACACAGAGCATATACTGTAACTACAGGAAATGGTAATGATACAAGGTATATCAAGAGAATCCGCTGCCCAGATTTTAATTGTTCACAGCGTATTTCCTAAAGAAGGGAGAGTTCTTTTCCACATTTCTCAAGATAAGAACTTTCAAGTACCTGTACTATTTTTTTTTAAAAAAAATCCATATCATTATTAGTCTGAAGCAGAGATACATAACTTTGGGTTGGAGCGGAGGGGCTCTAAATGGTGTTTATCCATATGCTGGGTGGGTACATTCCCCAAGTAAACAAAGTTAGGAGAAGGAAGTGTCTGGATGTGATTTGATGGAATTAATATTCTAATTAATTATAATATAATGTAATTGATGAGTTGTTATTAATTGTTCCCCATGTAATTTTCATTTCTGTTTCATTAAATATTATAAATTGGCAGTTACTTTTGGAACAGAACTTGGCTGATCTCAAAGCATTTGAGAAGCATTTTGCCTTCAGGCCTCAGATGTTTTACCTTTCAAGCAGATGCATATTTTCTGTAGGTGAAAAAGAAAATTACCCAGTAATTTTCATAAGCGAACAGATCTTCATTGACTTGATCAACTACTCTATCCCTTACACCAAACTGCTTCTTATTTTAGATTGTATCTGTTAAACTTATCTGTCCATGTAATAGATAGAACTTCATCAGTGTTTAAATCAAAGACATTATCAAAAAATTTTCAATATTGCTGGTTTCACCATGTCATGGATAACTTCATCCCAATGTTTCTGGTCCATGGAAACTACTGAGATCCTAAACAACTGCCTGGAATTATTAATAAACTGGATATTAGTAACAGATTAGTACAAATTAATAGAGTTGGAAGGTATCTTGTTTGTCATCTATTCCAACCCTCCCCTACACACACACACATACCCAAGCAGGAGACCCTACACCAGTGATGGAGAATCTTTTTGGCACTGAGTACCGAAAAGAGAGTGCACGTGTGTGTATGTGTATAATAAATGCTGGGAATATTCAGAATGCTTTGCAGAACTTCTTCTAGAGGTCCTCATAAATTTAGAAAATTTAGATTGAGAACCTAACCATTTGGTTAAAGGCAAGATAGCTACTGAACAGGAGCTTTCCTCTGTATCGTTATATAATGGATATCAGGCCAAAATGAATAACTTGTCTTTTGTTTCTTGTATAATTTTTATAATAACCTGTTTCTATTCCTGTGCTTCTTTCCTAAGTAAATAATTAGGATCATATGCAATGCAGGGTGATTGTTACGTAATAAAAGTTTTGGATCACATCTGTGCATTATTATTTTATTCATTTTTTTTTTTAATCTGGGAGAATAAATAATGTTGACTTTCCAGTTCCTTGAAATCTAGCACATCCTTCTACAATTAAATCCCATAAAATACAGACAAATTAAACCATTCCCATGAATAGCTACTAAAGCAGTGGAAAGTTTGGAACAAAATTATACTAACCCGCAACACTTCATTTAAAATAGAAAAAAATATTTTGTCTAATATAGTACAGATGATTGATTTGTTTAGCTTGTGACAATGGAAAAAAATGATATCCTGAAAATTGGGATACAAATAAACACAAACCCTCTTCTTGCCTTTAGCTAATTTACTTCAGTACCATCTAGTTTGTTTTGAGTCCAATATCTAAGTGAAAGATAATACTTATTTTCTCATATATTAGGATTGAATACAGGACCTTCAGCTTGGAAAGCTGGTCTGACACTAAAGGAGCCTCCCTGGTGTTTTTAATTTTAAATCCACCTTATTATTCTAAAATGAAGCATAGTAGTCATGGGAACTATGCCTTAGACCTCAGATGACATAACTGCAATGAAATATCATTAGGAAACGATTGTCAAATTTAGGTGATACTGAAAAGATGAACTTAACAGATAGGCCATTTTTTCCTACTGCATATCCTATAGATGTTTACTCAAGAGTTTGTCACACTGAGGTCAATGGGACTCATTCCTCAGGAACTGAGCATGACATTTCAAGCTAAAATAACCCAGAGTATTTGGACTCTAACATGGAGAACAGAAAAGATTTGATTCTTCTTCCTCCATGACCTCACTGTCTAACCCTCAACATTTCTCCTATATGAGATTTTCCAAAAATCACATTTTCCAATAATTCAGATCAACAAGTGAGTTTTGGCTATTTTAAAATTGGGAGCTCTATCTATTCTTTTTCTAAATTATTTATATTGCCATGCTCCACCGATACCATATAACTGCTGCTATTATACCATCATTATATTTTACAGCCATTTGTCCTTTACAGATTGTGGTTTTGTGACTTGTAATATGATGAAAAGCATATATTGTAATACGCTCTGAACCACCTTGAGAAATTTAGTCTAAAAGTTATATAATATAAATGCATAGTATAAGGTTTTATTAAATCAATTCATGTTTGTTCCTATATGCCTTCTATTTTCTTTCTCCTTGTCCTCCTTGTGTTTTCTTTGTGAACCTGCATCACTTTAAAACTTTTCGTGCTTACTGCTCTGTTTCTATGATACTCATTGCTTCACATCCACAACAATTTTGACTGCAAGTTTTAAACTGTATTGGGAAATGTACATTTTTCTCACAACTATTTGATCTTTGGCCTCATCCAGTCTCTTCTTACACTACTTTTGGTTCTCTGCCTCTTTTATCATACTCTTTCTTCTTGTCATTAATAGAACTATAGTATATCTACCTTCTGGGTATAAGTGAAAATATTTTTATTCATTATAATTTAATTGGTTCTTTTATTATAAACTGAATTTTAAAGTTCACGAATTCTGAAGAAGCACATATAAAATAAAATAAAATAAATATAATTTACTTTAGAATATTTGAGCTTATTTGCAATTCTTCCTCTGTGTCCCTGACATGAACTGCAAAAAGGAGCAAACCACACAATATATCAGCAAAACTTCATACATGTGGCATTTTGGGACAACAATATGTGTAAGTTTATCAAATTTGGATTGTTTACAAACTGTATGTAATTATCATGCTTTTTACAACATTAACTTTAGGAAGGAAGGAAGGCATGCAGGCAGACAGACAGACAGATAATGATAATATAAGCAAATGAAGTTTTGACAGCTGGAAATGGATCTCTCTAGATGATGGCAATAAGGTGTATTGGAGAGGCAGATCACATAGGAGAAGTATTCTGTCAAGTAATCTAGAATCAATATCACCATTATTTATTTATATGCAGTTTCATCCAAAAAGTCTAGGTGATTTTGGTAGTGTTTTTATATATAATGATCGGTATTCTGCATTTTGCTTGGAAGTAAGCCAGTTTTTGTGTAACATCTCTACCATAGGTTTAGGGTGAAGGTTCATTCTCCAAGCTTGTGGGTTGGTTTCTGAACATTTCATTACCAGGCTAGGTAACATCTTCAGCAGAATTTAGGGGATGTCATTGTCAGTGTTCTTCTGTTTATAAGGGCTTCAGGTGTGGGCGTGTCAAGTGAGGGTCTTGTGATGGGTCAGCTGTGAGCCATCAGTGAGTCTTGTGATGGCTCTTGTGATGGCTCTTGTGATAAAGAGATTACATCAGGTCAGGGTCATTGAGAGGTGAAATGCTGGTGAGGGGGTTGTGTGAGTTGGTTGAGGATAGGTGCTGTCTCTGGTTGGCTGTGCAGTTGATTTAGATTCTGAAGGGTTCATAGGTTGGTGTAGGGCAATGTATCTGTTGATGGAATTGCTTGTGGAATGCCAGGCTTCAATGAACTCACAAGCGTGGTGGGTGGTAGTGGGGCCGATGATTTTTGTGTTGCTCCAATCAAACTGGTGCTGTTTGGTGTGGGTAGAGATTAAGGATTTGGGATTGTGGTATTTGACTGCCAGCCAGTGTTCGTGGATCCTGGTTTTTAATTGATGTGATGTTTGTCCCATGTAGAATTGGTTGCAATAGTTACGGTTGATTTTGTAGATTACATTATTTCTTGCATCCTTCTATATTTTATCATAGGTTTAATAGTCTTTTTGAATTCCTCCAGATAACAATCTGGCAGTTGGGTTCTATACTAACTGAAATGTTCAGATTAAACACAAAGGAATCTCAAAGAGAGTATACTGCATAGTCAAGCCTGGAACTTCCAGCCTGTTTTTCATCATTTTAAAACAATGTGTAAGAGTGGCTTAGCACACATCAAAAGAATGTAATACAATCACATATTTATAAGCATGTAACAATTGCTTTTTTGCATGTTCGTATAGTGCATTATAAATTCTATCTTGGTACAAACATTACTGCAAGTTTGAATAATGTGATATTTAATTTATTATGAATTGTAAAATCAACACCAGATCACATTTAATGTGACCCAAAAGTCAGTTAACGTGAAGCCAGGGAATGCACAATTGAGGCTAGTGAATATGCAGTTGCAGTTAGGATTTCAGACATTGCTAAATTCTGTGTGTGCAAAATGAAGGAAAGGAAGATTCCATCAGAGGAAAATAGCAATGGGCAAATGAAAGAGTTCACTCTCAAGAAATTTAAAGCTACCTTTTCAGCTGTAGAAGTCATGAACCAAACAATTATGGATGCTGATCTTATCCTGATTGAAACATGCAAATGGACTAAGATGTGGATCAAGCACCCTGCACCTACAAGCATATGTATGAAGATTTAAAGAAAGAGTAGACAGTTATTTTGAGGTGCAATAAAAATGTTTTTTTCAGTGTAAACTTACCTTTAGGAATGATATTTTTAGATATTTTTGTTTTGCTTTCTATGACTATTTTTGATTAACTATACATTTAAATTGAAGATTTAAAGAAAGAGCAGACAGTTATTTTGAGGGGCAATAAAAATGTTTTTGTCAGTGTAAACTTACCTTTAGGAATGATAGTTTTAGATATTTTTGTTTTGAATTTGCTTTCTATGACTATTTTGGATTAACTATACATTTAAATTAAAAGTATATTCTTGTTATCCTTTACTGTAATCTAAAATTTTATGTTTAAAAGTTTTCATTGCTTATTTCCACCATTCTGGAATCAATACTTTCCAGAAACCAGCATTATTTTCTATAGAAATAGCACTTTGAATAGTGCAAATTCAAATATGGGATTAATTCACTGCACTAAGAAGACCTATATGTATTAATCTATGTGTGGTAAAAAGAAAAATCCCCCATACAATTTAGATTTTGTTGATGCCAAACACAAAAATTCAACATTCAGAATCAAATCGATTTGGGATTCCTCATGGTTAGGTAGTCCAGTCACATTAAAATAGTTGCATACAAAAGTTTAAATGTTCCTGGACAAATTGTATATTTCAATTAATCCCTAAGTGAACAGAATCTGACACAACCTGTACATAATACCAACATGACATCTGCCAAAAAATGTCTGATGCATGATTACAATTTATGCTCAGTTGTTAATAGATTCAAAATTAGAAATGGTGATTATCACAAGTGCAGACGTTTGGACATTCTTTCCATCAGTATTTTTTTATAACACCTCCTTCGGCAGAAATAACAGCTTCCAAATGTTTTCTAAAGCTGGCTAAAAATCTTTCTATTCCTACTTTTGGGGGGTTTTTTCTCACTTTTCCTTGCAGAACTCTTCCAATTCAAAAATATTCTTAACAATTTCTTGCATGCACTGCATGATGTAGCTCTCCCAACAGATTTTCAATTATATTTAAGTTTGGCAAGTGTGAAAACTATTCCAAAACCTTTACCTTCTTTTCTCTAAATGCTTCATGGGAGATTTGGAGATATGTTTCAGATCATTGTCTTCCTGAAATAGTCAACTTTTTTCAATTCTTTCACTGAATGTGGAGTAATATTGGTAGCGTCTGGGATTTGGTGATATTTTAGCTGGAACTCTTCTCCCTGCACAATTTTTTCTTGTGATACCAGCTGCCTCACCACCGAAAAGCCTAATTTAGTCACCCCCATACTTGAAACTTGGCATTCTTCTGGTGGATAGTTTTGGCTGAACAATTCAACTTTTGTTTCATCAGTCCAAAACTTTTCAAGCTTATCAAGGTTTTCTATTGAATATCTGAGATAATGACTTTTGTAATGAGGTCAAAGAAAAGATTTCCTCCTGACAACTCTTTATGCAGGTCATTCTGTATAAATAATTATGTCTGGTGGACAACTATTCCAGTATTAACTAGAGTTTTCAGCAGTCTACTAGATTGTACCTTTGCAGATCTGATCAGCATTCAGACAGTCCTAGAAGAGACTTCGCTTGGTCTTGGTCTTCCAGATCTTGCCTTGACTTCCACAATGCCATGAGTACTGTGAATGAACTACATCTTTAATTATCACACTAAGCCTTACTTAATCAAATCTTCCTTGTTTTTTTTCACAAAGTTGCAGGCACTTTCTACATGAGTCCGATGACAAGGAGCTTTCTGCCCTTACCCCACTTAGATTATTATTTCTTGGTTTTCCCTCAGTTAGCTAACACTTCATAATGTAGCCAATTCTTGCTAAGCTGTCATCTTCCATTATTGATATCAATGGCACTTAGATTTATATACCTCTTCAAAGTGCTTTACAGGACTCTCTCAGCAATTTACAATGCCAGCATATTGTTGCCAACAATCTGGTCCTCATTTTATCAATCTCAGATGGATGGAAGGCTGAATCAACCTTGAGCCTATCAGGATTGAACTCCAGGCTGTGGGCAGAGTTAGCCTGCAATACTGCATTCTAAGTACTGCACCACCAGGGGTCCTGATGCTAAGCTAGGCAACTATTTCCTTACTTATTTTCCCCAAAGCAATCTCAGCATCCAGAAGGAGTGTATATATGTGACAGGCTGAACAGCTATACAATTTGCCTAACAAATTTCACCATGGCTGACTTCTTCCACTGCTTGCATCCATTGTAGCTGATTGGAAAAGGACTTCTTTCCTATGTAAATATGCAGAATGAATCAATAAATCTTTCCTAATTTTTCTTATTTAGCTTTTGTCATCTATTCCTTCTTTGGATTCCATACCACACGAACAAACACACATAAATAGCTATTCTTGTTTGTTACACTGTAAGAGTGGATTATCCTCATTTTCAAATGTTTAGAAAGCTGCTTAGAGGAATCCATGATTGTTGAAAGTAGAGAGAACAATCACAGCATGAAAGGTTATTTGTGGAATTGTCTTCACCTGGTTAATTGTAGGCTAATGAGTCAATCATATTTTTGTGCATTAACAACTTTAGAGACAGAGATGAATAAACTGAAAGAAAATCCAACTTCTGCACTTTCCAGATTCAAAGTTTTCTTATTTTGAATCTGTGAACAATTGCTCATAAATAGTAAATATGCATTCACATTTGCAGAAAGATGTCATATTTAATTTTATACAATGTAGAGGTTGTGTCAGCTTGTGTTCACTCAGGGAATTCATTGAAACATACAGTTTTATCAGGGATGCCTAAACTTTTACATTCAACTGTAAATAAATCTATTGCCATCAATAGAACTCCTAAATAATGAGGAAACATAAACTCTAAAGAAATAGACTATATGTCTTAGCCAAAATCTCATAGTTGTAAATCTTAGAAAAAGAGCCAGGATGTTCTATCAAGAGTATCCAGGCAAATTTAAATTTTTGGATGATGATTTAAAATAGAAGTCTCAGGGACAGTGTTTGAAATAATAACATGAAACCAGTTGCCTTACACTGTCAGACAGGATAATAAACATTTGTAGTTATTTTAAAGATAAATCATATGTGCAATACATGATTTTTTAATATAACTATGATAAGCTATCTAGAATGATTTGAATAAACGATATGCAAATAATTGTAATAAATAAATGTATAGTCTAGCTGTACCACCAGGATTATTTTCATAAGGAATATTGTTTCCTGAAGAAAGGCCCATCCTGAATAACATCTCTTGAGAGATTCTGTTAGAATCAGTTCTTGAAAAATTTTTGATTTCCTGTTCACAAAACTTTTATATTGTGTTTAGTTGAATTCATAATCCACAGCATAACCGATGCTTAGGACGGCTCACATTCTAAAGTATATGTAAACAGAAAATAAACAGAAAAATTAAATCATAAATGAAAAGATCAATGGCAACTTTTAATCAATATATTTAAACAAAAGTTAATGAAATCTAAAGGTAATTAAACTAAATAAAAATAATATTTGACTGCAGTATTAGCAACCAATTAGGCAACGTATCTAGGTGGACACTGATTGAACAGTATTTGATGAATATACCCACAGTGTGCTATGTGAACAGACTAGCAGACAGTGTATATGTGTGTGGTATATTTATGTACTCTAGTTAGTCTCATTCCCTGACAGCGTGCCTATATAAATGTTGAAATTGCTAAATGGAAATGGGAGAGAAAATACATCTTATTTCATCCGATTTGAAAAATTAACTTAAACTACTTTATTTACTGTTGTCACATTCAACTGACATATCCGCTTCTGATAAGTATAATTTTCAACTGAAAATACCCCATTTGAATACCCCTTTTGAGGAATCAATGGTTATGTATTATGGCCATTTAATAAAGGATCCCCCCAAACAGAGCACTTTGATTTTAAAGAATGAGCTGAATAAATGAGAAGCATGTGAACTTTGACCTAAATGGTAAAATATAGATTTGAAATTTTACTTTAAAACAACCAAGACTTCAATGTATTCAGTATTCTCTACTTTAAGTATTCATATACTTGAGGACATAAGTCCCAAACATTAGCAGCCATTTTCCCCCCAAATTATTGCTATCAGTGTGGTGGATGAAGCAATCATTGTTATGGTGAAAACAATTCTCTGTTCTAACCATCAAGTGCTGCACTGATTCTGAAAACAGATGTTAAGAGATTTAATCAGTAAACTGAAAAGTATGGTCTAAACCACAATTTCCTCTTTCATATATCAAGAGCATGAACTGCAATTTATTCTTGGAAAGAACAAATCATAATTACTTAATAGAAGTTTCTAAATTAGGATTCAGTTTCTAACAAAAAGGGCGTATCATAATTTTAATGCATCAACTCTTGATTGAAAAGTTACTGAGCTGGTAATGATGTTAATAAATACAATTGCAAATACGGATATAGAACTAAAGGAATAATTATATATTTAGGTTAATAATACAAAAATGTATTTTAAAATTAGAACACAAAGACAATGCCTTACCTCATGAATTAACATACTTACTTGCTATTCAGAGTTTTGACTGATGTATTATTAGAGGTATTCAAGATTTTATTTTATTTTAATTTAATTTTAATTTAATTTCCAATTTATATACCGCCCTTCTCCCTGAGGACTCAGGGCGGTGTATTTGTATTTGGTATCTGAACACATATCCTGTCTCAACAATCATAGGGCAAGAGATTTTTTTTTAGGACTAATACTTGCTTTGGGTTGAACTTTTCTTTGGTTTTGCACTTCTCTGAATTGAACAATACAATTCCTTGTTAAAAAGGAAAAATCCAGAATTCATATAATATATATATTAAGGTTAACCCTCGGAAGGAAATACATAGAAACACATTCTGTGAAATATATGTTTACAAATAATGTGACTTTTTACACTCTTGTTGAAGGTATGTAACTAACCATACTGTTCATGCTGGATGCACTTAACTAATTTCATAGATTGATGTGTGAATAGGGGAGAACAGACACCTGTGAAACTGACAGTGAAACAAATAGTTCACCTCTGCATATAATAAAAAATATATCACGTGCAGAATTCTAAAGATGCTACAATAATATTATAAATTGTACTACAAAGCATTGTTATTAGATCATTTTAAGTGGATGCCAATTTCAGTTATTCACTCAAACTGAGTCCAGTAACAAATAATACTTAATTCCATACAATAATGACAATAAGGAAATATGAGTTATGAAGCAGTCATTTAAAATTTCTTGGTGGAAGATTGCCTACACCAAAAACTCATAATGAGGCAGGGATAAATTCCATGTACAAGTAATATGTAGATATAAGATGTTTCTACATATACATTACAAAAAACAAAAATTAGAAGAATTTTCTCTTGCTATATTATTTAATAAAAGTCTTAAAAGACTGTAAAAAGGCAAAGACTACAAAACCATGCCTTTCCACATAATTCCGCATGGAAAATATAAATAAATAGTTTTAAATCATGGTATGTTTTCAACAAATCTCAAAACAGAAACAATTTGGGGCTTGCCTAAATAATTAGAGTATAGGGATTCTTTGTTTGAAAGAAAGCCAGACAATCCCACTTCCTGTAAATTACAATTCCCAATCTGTTTGACATGCAATGTTTCTTTAATTGCATCCAGACCTCTTACAGCAAGACTAAGAATATGAAACCCGCTTTTTTGTCCAAATTTACTGGATATGGCAGCTGCAGAACCTTTTGGTGAAAACAAATCATATAATCCTCCAAAATCCTGTCCTATTTGGAAACCATATGAAAATGCGTGGTTTAGAAACTTTATATATAATTCTGCAAAATGCACAGGGACCATAATCATTGCAAAATATATTCAGTTCCAGCATATGTAACCACCAGTTGGATAAGGTTTTATTCAGCCCCTTTTGCAAATTTGTTGGTGTGATGGAGACTTCTACAATATTTGACTTATATTCCATGATTAAAAAAAAAATTCTCCATTTGCAGAAGCTTGTATTTACATGTAGATAAGCTTCCAGCCTACAACTCAGAACTGGTAGGTTCTGTGGCTGGTAAGTTAAATAGTTGAATAATGATGGCTTGGAATTAACATGACATCATTATTTTCATCATGAGTACACTGCATTCCTTTAAAATGCAGATAAATAGATGCAGAGGATCTGAATAATGAAACAAAGGGTAGGAATATGTTTACCCATGCTAATGGCACACCTATTTTAGTTATTTATTAAATTTATATGCTGCCCATCTCACTGTTGAAGAGATCCTGGGCGGCTTGCAAAATGATAAAAATATATTATAAAATTATTACAATTAACAAGGATTAAATAGAAACAAAAAATCAAGAGGATGAACAGCATGGGGTGGACCTTCTCTCTACTCTGTCAGCTATCCCCAGCATAGAGCAAACCCATTGGGGATCCAGGCCAGTGGGCTAATTCCATTGGGATGAGACAATGCTTCAACATATGGACCAAGCTGTTTTTTTCTTCCTAAAACTCTGAGAAAGTTATTCTTTTTGACTTGAAAGAAGGCAGAAATAACTCTTTATGCCTCTTTTAGCTATCTGTCCCCGAGTTACAGAAAGTCAAGGAGGTTATATGACAGACAGATACGCCTTACTTAACATTGGCCACAGATAAGAAGTTGACTTATTCCAGGACAGAGTATATATTCATTTAGCCAAATATAATCAATTTTAATTTTAATTGATGATACTGGACTCTAAGGAAAGGCCATTCTCATAAATTGACCTTTTTAGCTTCAATGTCAAAAACCAAACTTGGAATATTTTTAATGCAGATAATGTTCCCTTCTGCAGAGTAGAGTTGGGAGATTGTATTTCAGCTCTCTCTCTATATGAAGTGAAATGCTATTATCCAATATGCAGTGGGACACTCTCCAAAGTCTAGGAAAGGAAATTGTGGTTCTATTAGTAAAAGGAAGCACAGAAATGCACAGAACAATTTGAAAAGCACACATATTTTGAAAAATACCTATATCAGGTTTTGTAAAATAAAACCCAAAACTAAATTGAAGATTGTATAAAATATGTGTATAATATGAGCAGAGTTAGGAAATAAATATCTCCATTTTTTTAGACACTGAGAACAATGCCAGTTAATGATAGTAACACAAATTAATAACATCCAGTATCTGACAATGAAGAAATCAAATACATTTCTTGTTTCTTTCTTTATCTTAAAACTATGACTATATTTGTCATGTGAATGATCAGAAAAAATATCCAAATTGTTGGTTTGAGCAAAGTAGATTTACCCTGGGGAAAGTAAATTTGATATTAAATATATAGTTTTTATATAATCTGTTCTGGTTTCCCTTCCCTTCCCCCTCCCTCAAAAAAACAATGCTTGGTATGTTTGGCAAATTAGAAAATATAGAAAAAATGAATAATTTGACTTGCTGAATTAAGAACAATGTTGTTAACACATTAAACTGCACTATTCTAACTTGAAGAATGTTTGCAGGCATTTGAATTTTACCAGAATTCACAAGAATATCCTTTACATGGTAGTTTTGAAACAATAAATTTTATACATAGTTATCCCTTTGTATGCTTTCGACCAGGAAGCTTAGAGAATTGGGAAAAATTCAAATCAAGTCCTAAAGTTGTAAATCTCTAAATTTTAAGGATGACTGTGATCTTAACTCACCAAACTTGTCCATCCTCCAGGAAATGTAACCAAAAATTACGATTCATACAAGAATTAAGCCTGATTTCTTTCCCTATGTCAGAAATATTTAATGCAGACTGGCTTCAAACAACACAGTACACTATACTATAGTGTGCTTATGGCTTTTTAAACCCAGCACTCTGACTTACAAATGAAGGTTTATGATTTAGCATGCTTTGATGAACCAAGCCAATTATTCAATATGAAACAGCAAACCACAGGTTAATTTTTGGATGTACAACAATCATTGTATTGGGATATCCATATTTGTTTTTCCACCTTCTTGGTTCTTGCTTGTTGAGAAATAGTATAAGTATTCCAAAGGTAAGCAGGAAAGAAAGCAAAAAGATTAAGAATCTAAAATCAGGGAGATTTTAAAAAACAAATCTTTGTCTGGGGAGCTAGTCAGTTTTTTCATAAGAGAAAGATTAGGAACAGATCAGAAGGAGATCCTTCTATGGAATTTAAGGCAAAGTTGATATTACTAAGCATTTGCCTATTTTACCTCACATACTGGTACAATGCAAATACAGAATTCCTTCCTTCCTTCCTTCCTTCCTTCCTTCCTTCCTTCCTTCCTTCCTTCCTTCCTTCCTTCCTTCCTATTCAGAGGCTTCCAGAGTTCCAGATTGTTCTGGTCACACCACAAGGCTAGTTGTTCAATCTCCCGTCTGTATGCAGATTCATCATTGTCTCAAATGAGACCGATCACTGTTGTGTCATCTGCGAACTTCAGTAGTTTAACAGATGGATTGTTTGAGGTGCAGTGAAATCTAAAATTTCAGGGGTGAAATCCAAATTTTTCCCCTACCAGTTCTGTGGGCGTAGCTTGTTGGGGGGGTGTCCTGTGACTGAGTGAGTGTGGCCAACTCGATGTCACTCAAAGCCACGCCCACTCAGTCACAAGACTCCCCCCCACCAAGCCACGCCCAGAGAACCTGGTAGGGAAACTTTTTAAATTTCTATTCTGCCACCTGCTTTCCCTTCGCTTTGGGTTGGGGGCCAGGGCCCAGGGACGTGCCATTCCCTGGGGCCCTGGAGCCATTGCCCACTTCTATTGGGTTGGGGAATGCACCATTCCCCAACTCCGGCCTTGCCCTGGAGCAACTGCCCGCTTGCCGCCTGCTCGCCCTTCACCTTGGGTTGGGGGACGCCCAGGGACTCACCATTCCCTGAGGCCCCAGAGCTGCTGCCTGCTCGCCGTCTACTCAACCATCAACTGCCTACTCTCGCCGCCTACTCAACCTACCATCTGACTCAACCAGGTTGGGGAATGCACCATTCCCTGACTCCAGCCTTTCCGCGGAGCTACCACCCGCTCGCTGCTCGCTCGCCCTTCACCTTGGGTTGGGGGATGCCCAGGGATGCACCATTCCCCGAGGCCCCGGAGCTGCTGCCTGCTCACCACCTGCCTCAACCAGGTTGGGGAATGCATGATTCCCCAACACCAGTCTTGCCCTAGAGCCGCCACTTGCTCTCCCTTCACCACGCGCCATGTCCTTACCTTTCTCCCACAGTTGGCTGCCAGAGAAGGCAAGTGCCTGAAAGTTACCAGAGCTGCTCTCCTCGAATGTGCCATCACCATCGCCACCCTGTTCCACACACTGGCTGTTCAAGCGCACACCCAACCTGCCACTGATGAATGAATGAAATAAATGGTGTGCGCTTGCACAGCCGGTGCGTGGAACAGGGTGGCAAGGGAGACTGGGCGGCGGGTCCGGGGCAAGGCTGGTGTTGGGGAATGGTGCATTCCCCACCCCGGTTGAGGCAGGTGGCGAGCAGGCGGCAGCTCCCAGGTCTCAGGGAATGGTGCATCCCTGGGCGTCCCCCAACCCAAGGCAAAAGGGTTGGGGGAGCAGCGAGCGGGCGGTGGCTCCACAGAAAGGCCAGAGTCAGGGAATGGTGCATTCCTGACCCAGTTGAGGCAGATGGCAAGTAGGCGGTGAGCAGGTGGCGGCTCTGGGGCTTCGGTGAATGGCGCGTCCCTGAGCCCAGGCCCCTGACCCAAGACGAAGGGCAAGCAGGCATGAGTGGGCTGTGAGTGGGCGAGTGGACGGAGCCTCCAGCTGCCATCGCTACCGATTCTCCGAACCACTGCCGCCATCGCTACCAGATCGGGCGATCCGGTCCGAACCGGGAGCATTTCACCCTGACTGATTGGTATATAGAGAGAAGTGGAGAGAGCACACAGCCTTAGGGAGCCCCTGTGCTAATTGTACAGATATTTGATGTGATTCTGCTTAGCTTCACCTGCTTCTTCCTGTCTTCCTGATAGCAGTCTTTCAATATTTAAGGGACTGTCACAGAGGGAAGTGGGTATCAACCTATTCTCCAAAGCACTTCCTTTCTTGAGAGCAAGACATGAAGCAACAGATGGAAACTTAACAAAGAGAAATACAAAATAGAATGAAGGAGAAACTTCCCGTCACTGAGAACAATTAATTAATGGAATGGTTTGCTTTCAGAAGTTGTGAGTGCACCATCACTAATGATTTTTGAGAAGAAATTGGACAGCCATTCACCTGGAATGATGGTATAGGTTCTCTTGTTTGAGCAAGGGTTAGACTGGAAGACTTCCATGGTCCCTTCCAACTCTGTTATTCTATATTCTATCTATCATGACATTATAGTAGCAACAGTAGTATATGTGTGCATGTGTATGCACATATATGCAAATGTATAGGTGCAAGCATATCCATGTTACTTAATCTTGTTTATTTATTAGATTGCTACCCTGCATTTTCATCAGCAACTCAAGGTGGTCTAATAAGATTCTCCCTTCATTTTAATCTCATAAAATTCTTGTTCAGTAGTAGAAAGTCATTATCTAAGGTTGCACAATGGAGAGTAAATGAATTCAGGTTCACTTCGGTTTCTTTCCTGCAAGCTAAGGTTGTTAAATCCAGCAACAAGTTCAATATAGCAAACACTGATTATTTCTGCTTTATTGCTTTATTGTTTGTAATGCCCCTCTTGTCTCAAAGACTTCAAGAAGGAATGCGTAAATACCTCCTCATTTTGTTCATAAAAGCATAAACTTGTGTAACTGTTTGGGTTGAAAATTGGAAACTTCATTATTGCTCCATGAACTCCAGATTAAATAGATGGCTCTTCCTATTTCTTGTGTTACTTAGTTTTAAGTACAATTCCCACCAATCCAAAGTACTGTAATATCATTGCATGATATGGTTCCTCTCAAAATCCAGAATTGTGTGCTTGTGTTTTTTTCATATAGAAAAGTGATAGAGCTCTATCATTAAAGCTAGGTTAGTGTCTATGCCTTATGAATATACTTGTTACTCTAATCCTTGAATTGTTAGGCTTGCTTTTTATCTGATACAGATACGTTTTTCAACTATAGTTAGCATTTAGTCATGGTGTGCATGGAAAGCTGGTAATACACCCATATGCAGTTTCCTATATTCATTCCCATATGCAGGGGCGGGGTGCATTGAATTATGGATGTGGGCACACACATGGGCGACCTCACCGCGCTCCCCCCGCTTTTGGCAAGCGACAGCAAAAAGGTTAGCCATCACTGCTATAGTGCATCGCCATTCTTTGCCTGCCCCTTCCTAATATTTATGGCAAGAATACTTGTGAATTCTGCTAGGAGGTATTATCCTCCCAATCTTTGCATTTACTTAAAATCCCAGGTTACTAACTAATACTACAGTTAGACTACTTGATAGGCAGCAAGCTGAGTATTGAGAAGCATTTTGATCCATGGAATAGAAGAAGTAGCTACAGTTAAATGACATTTCCAGAGTCCCTGAAACATTGCAATAGTTCTGAATAATAAAAGTTCAGTCAACAGGAATTTCAAAACTTTAAACAAATATGAGCATCACCTAACAAGAGTTGCTGCCATTCAAATAAACATCATGTTTGGTTCATAAAAATGAGAATATATAGCAACCTGATATGTAAAAAGAAAACTAAAATCCAAAGTGGCTAGGAACAATATGACATGATGGAAGAAAAATTGCTTACATAAATTTCTAATTTAATCTGATAATATTTATGCATTTGCTCTGATTCCTCCTAAATGTTGAGTATCTGTCTGCTGATATACAATTTGAATTGCTCAATCTCCATTCCCCTGCTAACATTTAAAAAGGAAATATTGCCTTCTCTCACTTTCTTATTCTCCCAAAAATAAAGATTCCAATTCATACCCAATTTAGAGTACTCTTAATGCTAACCAACTTTGACAAATCTTCATGTTGGTTTCCACTGTGAATGGCCAAAGGCCAAGTGATTGTTAAATGGATTTTGGCACAAGATTAAAAATTAAATCTGTTTCTATTTCCTTTTAGAAATACATTCTTTTTCCCTTAATGCTTTTCAGTGTAGCATAGTAAGCACCGGCATTACAAAGTGGAGTTTGCACGGTGAGTAGGGAGAGAGAATTCTCCCCTCTTTAAAAGCCATTCTACAGTTCCTTATTTCAAAATGTGCTCTTTGAAGAATTATATCTTTTTTGAATGCCTACATTTGTATTTATTTCTTACTCATTCAGCCGTGCTAAGAGCAAGAGGGTTGGAGAATACAGCCTATTGGCTTCTAAAAGTATTTGGTTTCCTTTGTTACTGTGAACCCTTCAGCAATTGAAAAGCAGATGCACGCAACCACAGGGTGCCACATCTCTCTAGGTTAATATTTGTGTATCAGACAGGAATGTTTAGTAAAGTTCACAAATCCACTGTAATACAATGAAACATTGAGGAGGAAAGAAAAATTGGGACAGATTTGACTGTCAAGTGACTTATCTCTTCCCCAGGAAATAGCCAACTTGGATCTTGAGCAAAAATTGGCCAATTAAAGTTGAATGGCCAATGAATAGCTGTACTGGAAATGTCTTTCATTTTTAGAAGAGATATAAAACATAAGAATTTTTGTCAGTTGAAAGATGTATTTACTCCTACAGGAAGAAAAACCAGAAATTAAATCTGTCACTAAAGCTGCCTAGCTTGTATACAGAGAGAGAGAGAGAGAGCCAGAAAGACAGAAAGAGTTTGATCTCCCCGCAAACAGAGTGAACTAAAACTTCTGTTCTGGAGTGATTGCTTCCCATGTCAAAGTACTAGAATTCTGAATGCTAGCTAGCAAGCCAGCAGTGGTAATTCAGGGTTGAAAGGCTATATACCATCTGCATTTTCTATTTTATGGACATTTAGCTCAGTAGGCGAGAGCATGCTTTGCATGCAGGAATTCCCAAGTTCATGCCTTACTGTCAGCAGTTTTAAAAAAAGAATGAGATCATCAAGGGCATTCAGAACAGACAATACAAGGATAAATGTGATCTGGTGTTAAGTCAGTTTCTGATTTTCCAGGAGACATTTATACAAAAGCAAATGTCATCTAAACCAATAGATAGTAATCTAAAGCTGGAGAAAATGCAATTTTGAAATTTTAGCTTAATTTTGTCTAATTTCCATTATGTATTCCACTGTTCCAGTGTACTATACAGATCAAGAAATCATTTCTTTATTAGGATTCTTTATATGTTATTTGTACTGGAGATACTGTACATCTTTCAAACACAAGCATGCTAAATGGAAGGTGTTCCTGATGTACAACATTCCTCTCATTTTAAGAAATATGTTCACTTTCTACATATTATAAGAAATATGTGGATGCCTCTGAAATTGCATCAAATGCCTATTACATTTTATTCTATCTCACCGAGGCTACTGATAGAAATAGGCTCCATGTACAGAGAGAAAGTGCAAATAATGGAAGAATTATTTTATCTCTGGAAAGGAAGATACCATCTGTGTATGTTTTTTCCTCTGAACATTTTTTCATTTCCCCCTCCCCTTTTTACATTTATATTTCTTTCATAACTGATTAAGAAAAAAGCTAGGCAAGAAGCCTTCAGACTTTCTAATTTTGGGGTCAATTTGGTGGAATTCCATAGACGTTGTGGAAGCAACCTCTTTTGTCCTACCTCTAATATGCCAAGGTGTATATTGCCAATTTGATAACAAGGCTTTCCAGTCACAGGAAATGAAATGACAAGATTTATAATTTAATGATCCTAGAAAAATAAAAATCCTTTCTTTTACTTTCTTTGGAAATAAGTTAATTGAGAAAAATGTCTCATTAATACCACCAAGTAACAATGTATGAGCCTACTTCTCTCAGGTTTTCCACCTGTGTTCTTCTATCTGATATCTCTTCCACAGAACTGAGCTGCAGTGTTTATAGTACATGAATTATTTCCATCATCCCTGCAGACATGACTAGGCTGCTATGAGCAAACTTCCTTGGCGCTCTTCTCTACATTGACTTACCATTCTCCATGGTTGCAATACCAAATGACATCATTTTTTTAAAAAAAAAATGAGTCTCAAATAATGGTTTGAAGCTTCAGAGTGTGCCTTTAATTTCTAACCGAAGTACCATAATAAGTGCACCACCACTTATAGATAAGCCGATCTGATTTTTCATGGTATTTTGGTGAAAAATACGAAGGTTAATTTATCCATGAATGGGCTTATCTGTGATTATATAGTCTCAATAATAAAATTATATTCTGTTTTAACTACTTTCTGTAGTCTGTTTATCTACACCAAAGTCCAACTTCAGTGTATTCTCATACCTTTCCATTCCATATATCTAATATACATATTTATGGCTGACTTCTATATTTCTGTTGTCTTAATCAATGTGTATCTTTATTGTTCCTTCTAATGCTATACTCTCGCTCCCCAGTTTTCTCAGCTGCTGCCTTCTTTCCCATTGCCTCTTTCTCATCGTGGTTGCCTATCTTTTAGTTTGCCTCTTTTCTTTGAGCCTTGAAGTTTGGCTCCATTGATTTGGCCTCTTCTTCATGAGACCTGTTGCTGTAGAGTTCCCAGGAACCATCTTATCTTCCATCCTTCTTCTGCCCACTACTGATGTTTGATTGTCAGTTGCATTATTCTGACTTCACTTCACACACATCATTTGTTTACTGATGCATCACATATACGGAACATATGTACCACTTGTTTCTGTGTCCTATAAAAAGACTTGGAGATTCCCCCCCATCCCTTAATAAATATTTTCAAATTCAGGGATCAGATTCTTATCAGCTCCAAGCCAAACTCAGGTGCTTGGGTTTGGAGGCAACACATTTGGGGGATTGTCTGGAATTGCAATGTGGTACCCCTCAGGGATTGGATCGGCCTGCCTCAGTCAAGAACATGTCTGTGGGCACAGGATGAGTTCACCTAGGCATCTTCAGAAGAGGCAGACAACCAGGGATCCAGGAACTGGTAAGCACTACTTGACAACTTCTTAGAGATCGCAAGATAAGGGAATGTTACAGGGGAAGAGTGTACCCCTGGGGAGCTTGTGGTTTTGGGTTGGGGTTTGGGGTCCAGCTGCAGGGAGTAGCCAAAAAATAGTCATACTGTGCACAGAGAAATAGACAATATACTGGACAACTTTTACAGGAGGAGAGGTAGTCTCAGTGGGGCTTCTTTTAACTAAAGTCTGCTGAGGACATCACTGCCAAATGGACTTTAGGTCCTATGGGTGATGTGGTGAGTGACAAGTTGCTCAGATAATGGTTTAAAAGAATATGTTTTTAACCCCTTCCCTTGATCTGCCTGCTTGTCCTACTTCCAAAGGGATGGGAATGAGAATGGCCAACACTACCTTAGGAGCATCTGGATTGTTCCCTCTCAGAATCGTCTGTCAAACATATCTAAAGAAAAATTCCTGTAGGGTTGGGATGCCAGAAAACTTTCAGTTCCAATGGGTAAGAAACAAACTATTTTTGAAAATAATAATAATAAAATAAAAGTCTCTTTGTTTGTCATTCAAAAACTGAACCAGTTCTGCTCAGTCCTCTACATTTATTAGATCTGGGTCAGTCTTACTATTTATGGACCAAAGCAACAATAAGAATCCCTGAAACACAATTACTTACATCCCCTTAAATAAAAACATGCAAATTAATGTGCAACGATTCACTTATCTCATTTTCCAGTCAGAATACAAAAACAAAATTTGTCAATAATTGATGGGACAAAATGTTGCATGTTGATGTACAGATTTAAGAAAATCAATAAATATTCTGTAGCAAATGCCAGCAACAGCACTTTCATGGAAGGAAGGGAGGGAGGGTGGGTAAGGGAGGGAGGGAGGGAGAGACAGAGGGAGGACGGGCTTCATGGAATGTCCTGCTCTAGTAGAAGAACTAATTCCTAAGAATCAGTGCTAAATTAATCTCACCTATTATAGCTTACCTTCATTTTTGTTATTAATGGCTTTCACTTCCATAGTTATAACTTTTGAACTATAGATATCTATGAAAAATTATTCAGTTCTGACTTTTGCCAAAGGAAATTGTTTATTTAACTAACTAATAGGAATAGAAGGGGACACAGTGACTCAGTGACTAAAATGCTGAGCTTGTCAATCAGAAGGTCAGCAGTTCAGTGGTTTGAATCCCTAGCGCCGCATAATGGAGTGAGCTCCCATTACTTGTCCTACCTTCTGCCAACCTAGCAGTTCAAAAGCACGTAAAAAATGCAAGTAGAAAAATAGGGACCACTTTGGTGGGAAGGTAACAGTGCTCAGTGCACTTTCAGCATTTAGTCATGCCGGCCACATGACCACAGAGATGTCTTCTGACAGTGCTGGCTCTTTGGCTTAGAAACGGAGATGAGCACTGTCCCTAGAGCTGGAAATGATTAGCACGCATGTGCGGGGGGAACTTTACCTTTACCTTTAACTAATAGGAAGGGGGAAACAGTATTTTTTCCCATTAGAAAGCTTCATAGGCATCATGGTATTTAGTGCCTGCTTAATCTCAGTTCATGAAAATGATCATTTGAGGGGGGACTTCCGGCGGTGACGTCATCACGAACGGGTGAGGAAACGGAGGCTCCATCTCTGAAACCCAAATTTCCTCATTAATTGCTCTTTAGGGGCATTCCTGAACTTGGAGGGATCAGGAAACGAAAGAGGAATTCGCGAAGCCCCCTGGTGTTGCGCTGTCATCAGGGCGGTCGAGCGATCAACCTCTTAAATTGGTGGAGAAGAAGTCGGCCTTATCGGCGGACAGGAGTGATGGCGCCCGCCTAGATCGAAGCAAAAAGTGGAAGCAAATCCGAGTGACTGTCAGATAGATCACCTACAATAGAGACGGCAAACGGGACGTGCGATTGAATCAGAGAAAGACAAGTGAGTTACAACAGCGGCGATACAAGAGGAGAAGGAAAAAAGGGGGAATAATTACAGCGCGGAAGAGAGAAACCCATAGAATGACTAAGCAAATATAAGAAAAGGAGAAATAGCGCTCGAAGCGGTCTGACTGTGGACCTTTACAGTTGATCAAAGGGAGCAGCCTGTGGACTTTGTGGATATAGAGACAAGCTGTTTGATCTTGGGAATTATAACTGATTCAAACCCCAAACATCGGAAACCGAATACAGAGACTGAAATACCGGACTAAGTGGTGAATTTCACGGATACAGAAGATCTGTCGGGATTTCGAACTCTGGATTTACAAATAACTTTGGATAATAAGAACTCAAGTTTTAAAAAAAAGTTTTGAAAATTGAATGCAGAGATCCGATTACTGGGAGAAGAAATTAAAAAACAAAGACTGAGACGACACAGATTGCGTTTTTCATGATTGTGAAAGAACAGACTGAGAGAGGTAAAACAAGAAGACAATAAGGACTAAAGAAAATAAAAATTAAGTGAATTATTAATTTTGAACTGTTTAATTAGTTAATAAGTTTAATATTTGAAAGAAATATATAAATTGACAATATTGACAATATTTTTATAGCTATAAATTGTATTGTGGAATTGTAGTTAGACAAGGAATTATTGTTAAAGCGAAAGACTGATTTTTATATAAAATAACAGATGAGTTGACTGTATCTCTGAGATAGACTGATTGAAAAAGGGGGTAATTGAAAAGATTGCTAATTAGAAAATTAAGAAAATTAAATTAAAATCTTGATTGATAAGTAAATAGATTTATATTGTGAACAAGAATTAATTGCTTAATCGGGATAACTGGCAATATAATATAATATAACTATATATAAGTTGTGTGGTGTATAAGTAGTATTTGGAGGGGAAAAGAGATATTAAGAAATAACTTAATAATTGATGCTAAGGTTGGAAAGCTTTACACGAATATTAAAAATGTCTACAACATCCACCATAACAAAGACAGGGAAAAAACCTACAACTAGTACGTTAGTAATGATTCCTTCCCCCTCACAACAAAAAACAATAGATAGCATGATGGGGAAAGAAAAAGAAAAAGAAAAACTGGAAATGGCACCTAATGTAATACAAGATATATTTCAAAAGATCCAGGAAACACTGCTTCAAACACAAGAAAAAATAGCTGAAAATCAGGAAGAAATGAGAACGTTCCATGCAGAGATCAGAAATGAATTAGGAGAAGTCAAGGAAGATATTAAGACCATGAAAGATAAAATTGGGGGCATTCAAAATTCTATAGCAGAAAATGAACAGAGAATTAGGAAAACGGAAACAAAAATAGATCACGTGGAATTAAAAGTAGAAGCAATGGAATAAAAAACCCTACAACAAAACAAAGAAATGTCAGACTCCTTGGCCATGCTCGAAATGGAAAAGGCCTCATACTTCCTGCGTTTTCAAAATGTTCCAGAAGAAAAAAAACGAGGATTTAGAAGGAAAGATGGTGGAGATTATTGCAGGAATGATACAAAAAGAGCCAGAAGAAATAAAAGGACAATTGGAAGAAACTTATCGTGTACAAACGAATTATATAAGAAGACACAGATTGGCAAGAGAAGTCCATGTTAAATTTTAAAATAAATCAATCCGAGATGAAGCCTATAAGAAATCTAGAGAAGAAACGGTGATCTATAATGGAAAAGAAATTATAATTTTAAAACAGATACCCCGAAGAGTAAGAAATTTATGACAACAATATCAGTTTTTAACACAACTATTGATCAAATACAAGATAATGTATAGATAGCTGCCAATAGAGGGGATTTTAATTACGTGGGAAGACAAAAGATATAAAATAGACACTCTAGAAAAGGCAAGAGAATTTCATAACACACATTTTAGACTAGAAGTAGAACAGGAAAGTAAGGAGGAAACAGATAGTAAAAGTCAAGAAGAAGAACCAATAGAAACAAAGGAAGAAAAAGAAATAAGACAGAGGCAAGAAAAAGAGAGAGAACAGAGAGAAGGTACAAAACCTAGAGAACGGATGGAAACAAGAAACACCAAAAAACAGATACAATAGGCAATGGATGAACAGATCAAACTCTTTTCGGTAAACATTAATGGCTTAAATGCCCCAAAGAAAAGGAATCAAATTTTCACAAAATTACGAAAATTAGAAGCAGATGTGATATATGTCTGCAAGAAGTACACATTCAAAAAGATTATCAAAAAATCCTAGAAAACCCCAAATTAGGAAAATTATATTTATCTCTGGCCCCAAAAAAGAAAAAAGGAGTAGTGATTTTGTTGCAATATCTTCAGGATCAGACTCAATAATTAAAGTAAGAATAGTATGTTTAAATAAAGCTCTGTTTAATCACAGATGGCATTCTATATTCACTGAATATTCACAAATAGAAGCACTGAAAAATGGCATACAGCTCCTTATATATACAAGGGGAGGAGCTAGATATGGGAGTGGTTAGACATACATACATTAAGCAATGGAAATAAGTTAACTCTTGATATACTGTACAGATATTATTTACATGATGGAGAATAAAGCATTTACTTGTGACAAATCCCCCTCTAAATGCTGATTCGACATATGACAATAATTACATTCAGATTCAGAACAATATAAAACTTGTAGCTTGGTAGTTAAGTATTTGTGTTGTTTAGAAGGTAAAGGTTTTGTCAAGATGTCAGCTATTTGCTCTGATGTTTCACAATGAATAGCTTTAATAAATCCGTCTTGTGATAATTGCCTTACATGTTTGAATTTTATATCTATATGTCTAGATCGCTGTCCAATAGCATCAGATCTAGATATTTCGATGGCAGCTTTGTTATCTTCATGTATGATATAAGGCAATGAAGGTTTTTTCCAAATATTAGACAATAAATCATTAAACCATACTAGGTTATTTGATGCTTTAGACAGACAGACATATTCTGCCTCAGTAGTTGATATAGCTACCAAATCTTGTTTACCAGTGTACCAGTAAATTGGGCAGCCGTTAAGGAAAAATATATAGCCAGATGTACTTTTTCTACAAGTGACATCACCAGCCCAATCTGCATCTGCATAACATGTGAGAATCGGTTCATTTGTATTATTGGGTTCTAATAACAAGCAGAAGTCTAAGCTATTTTTTAAGTATCTTAATATCCTCTTGACAGCTTCCCAGTGGTATGATAATGGTTTACTGACATGTCTGGATAATAAGTTAAGGGGTAAAGCAATATCAGGTCTAGTCCAGTTAGAGATATAGAGAAGAGAGCCGATAACAGACCTATACAATGTGTTATCTTTAAATTCTGGAGATGACTCATCAGTGTTTCTTAGAAAATCAGTCTGCATGGGAGTATCACATGGTTTGGCATCATTTAGGTTACATTTGTTTAAGAGTTCTATAATTTTATCCCTTTGGGAAAGTTTGAATCCCTTCTTTGTTTTGCTGATTTGAACACCAAGATATTTGTTTACTTTCCCTAATGATTTTAAAGAAAAGTGTTCATTGAGTTTTGTTACAAAAGTTTCTCTCCTTTTTGTATCTTTGCCTATATATAGAATATCATCAACATAAATCAATACAAATTCTGGAGAATCACCTTCACTCTTAACAAAGAAACAATTGTCGGCAGTAGTGGCAACAAAGTTCATAGTTTTAAGTACTTTGACTAAACATTCATACCATCGCTTGCCAGATTGTTTCAATCCGTATAGACTTTTGTTTAATAGCCATATATCATTTTTGTTTGTATATTGACTATGAGGAGCTCTTACATATATATCTTTATCTAATTTGGCATGTAAATATGCAGTTTGTATATCATATTGAAATACCTCGAGATTAAGTGCTGATGCTATAACTAGAGCTGTTTTAACACTCTCAGTTCTTACAGTAGGAGAGTAAGTGTCTGTATAATCCTCAGGATATCTTTGAGCATAACCTTGTGCGACTAGTCTGGCTTTATACAGTGTTTTACCTCCTTCCAAATTTTTAATTTTATATATCCACCTGGTACCAATAATAGTCTTATCCCTTGGGGCTTGTGTGGGTGTAAAAACATTCAATTCTTGTAAGCTATTCATCTCCTTGGTCATTGCTGATTCCCACTTTTCTCTTTCTTTGGGGGGAAGTTTCAGCACTTCTTCATAAGTGTTTGGTGTTACTATTTCTCCATTCATACACATTACATAATCTTTGTATTTATTAGGCACCTGATTTCTGTTACTTCTGGTTGTTCTCACTGGTATACTATCATTGTCATGCAAATACCTTGCTTCCTTTTTTGTTACTGAATCAGTTTTTATTTTGTGTTGACTATTCATCCATGTTCTAACTTTGTTTTTGCGTGTGCTGTTATTGTTTTTCTTTTCAATATTCTCATTTTGATGTTCAGTGTCTGAATTGGTGTTTGGGAATATTTCATTAAGGTGTATTTTGGACCAATTGGCCTGTTCATGAAATACTGCTGTTCTTGAAATTATGAATCTGTTATTGTTATCAATAAATCTGTATCCTTTTGTGCCTGTTTTGTATCCCATGAATTTAAGTCTTCTGGATACGTTTTCACCTTTACGCCTTAATTGTTTAGGTATATGTACGTCTGCAGTGACTCCAAATATATGCATGTGTGTTAACTTAGGTTTCCTACCGTACATTACTTCATATGGTGTTTTATTCACTATGCTGGACCAAGTCCTATTTTGGGTGTAATTGGAAAATTGTAAAGCTTCTGACCAGAATTGTTTACCTAAACCAGCATCTTCTAATGTGGATCTAATCATGGTTTGTAGTGTCGAGTTCTTTCTCTCTACCACTCCGTTCTGGAATGCAGAGAAAGGACTAGATGTGTAATGCAACATCCCTTTATCTTTTAGCCATCGTGAAAATTCGTTTGACATGAACTCACATCCTCTATCTGTCATAATTTGTTTTATTCTAATGTTGTGTTGTGTCTCTATGCATTTGTAAAATTCTTTGAATTTCTGAAATGTTTCATCCTTATGTCTTAATGTGTAGACAAACCCATAACGACTATAGTCATCCACAATGGTTAGAAAATAGCGTTTTTTATATGTGATTGATGGTGTCAATGGACCAACTAAGTCCATGTGTACTAATTCAAAGATTTGTTTGGTTGACCTGGTTGATTTTTTGGGCCTGGGGCTAGTTTTGAGTTTTGTGGATTTACACACTGAGCATTCTAGATAGTTTTTACAGTTTTTTATTTTAACACCATCAGCATGTTCAATCATTTTTTGTACTACAGGAAAACTAGCATGTCCTAATTTTCTATGTAAGATATGCGCACATTCATCATGAATAGGTTTGCCTATATTAGGTCTTTTATCATTGGATGAGTTTTTGTTGTTATGAACTACCTCATGTTCCTCATTATCACTATTACTATTTTCTTCATTATTTATGTCATTGTCATCCTCTATGTTGGAATCAATATTGTGTAAACATCTTTCATTTGTTATTAAGTAAGGTAAGCCTCCTTTTATAATGACAGTACCTACGCTTGTTTCATTTTTCTTTAAAGCTGCATTCCCTTTTGAAAAGACTATGTTTATGCCAGATTCTCTGCTTAGTTTTATTGCACTAAGTATGTTATGAGGTATTTCAGGTATTAACAATACCCCCTCTATTTTTCCTAGGCCAGGTAAGATTATATTTCCTCTACCTATGACTTGGACCTTCTCTTGATTAGCTACTTTGATTATAAATTTATCTTCAACAAATGAAGATAATATATTTTTGTTGTGTGTAGTGTGATTTGTTGCACCAGAGTCAATGAGCCAATCGTTATCTTCTGGTCTATGTATGTTGTTGTTGTTGTGTTTGTTTAGTCCATTCAATGAACCAGATTTTCTATCTCTTGAATCATCTCTACCCCCTCTATGTTCCTTATAGATGGGTGGACTTCTATATCTATGTCTGTCAGTGGATGACTGTCTGTTGTGATATCTATCTCTATGATCTGTCCTATGTTTATCTCTGAGGAATTTAGGACAATCTCTTCTATTATGCTCTTTGGACCCACAATTATGGCATTTGATTGGTTCATGGTACCTTTCTTGAAATGCCACTTTCTTATATTGCTTATGCTCTATGTGATTATTATAATGATTTCTTCTCGAATTGTCTTCAGCTATCAACCTATTAGAAAGGTTTTCTATGGATAAATACCCTAAATTGATTGTATCTAAATGGGATATATAATTATTCCAAGATGGGTCTAATGAATTGATAATAACACTTTTCATTGTTTGATCTGAAATTATTTCTCCTCTTAGTTGTAATTCTGCTCTGACTTTGTTTAAGTATATTAAATGTTCACTTATGGTGACCCCAGATTTTAACCTGGCTGAAAAGAAATCCTTAGACATTCTTGTTGTAGTGGCTACACTATCACTATGAAACAGCTTAAACATGTATTGAACAATTTCTGATACAGTTAGATTTGACTTAATACTATGATACATAGCAGGAGATATACTGGATATTAGTAAGAAAAATGCTCTATGGTGTAGGCAGTCCAATCTTAAAGTCCAAGGTCTTTTTGGAGGGTTAGTAATGAAAAACAATAAATTTTCTTTCATAAAGACAACTTGGAACTGTTGGCACCACTCTTGTAAATTAACACCATCTACCCTCAGTTTTGGGAAATCATTGGGTAAATTCTCAATGTTGTTAGCTCCATTACTTACAACTGGAGGAAGTCCATGGTCTTCTAAGTGTTGGTAACCACAGAATGGCATGGGGATGCTAGCGACGACTTTAAATGGCAGTCTCTGTCTTTCTCTTGCTTTGAAGCTGTCTGTGTAGCTTTGCACATGCGCATTGTCCATTTCACTCCTGAAGTCATGGTGAAAGGTTCTCGTCGCTGCAGCTCCCTTGCATTGTTCTTCTTCGGAAGACTCGGTCTCTGGTTCAGTCTTGGGAGTCCTGGTGGCGATGGGAATCCTTTTATTGAGAGCGCTGGTCTCTGGAATTGTTTGCGGCGTAGGTTGGTATCTGCAGGGCTCTCTGGGTTCAGGCGTCGATGCTTTCGCTGTCTGCATAGAGGCGTGCGATCTTCGGGAAGTTCGTTTACTCACTGTTCTTCCTTTTGTTTTTTTACTGCAGTTTTTCGCTGATTCTTTAGTTATTTTCAATTTTGACCCAAAAGTTGCAAAAAGCGTTTTCATTGCAGACTCTACTTGATTTTCTATTGATTCTTCTTCAGTCTCTGTGTCAGACTCTTCTTTTTTTTTTTTATTGAAAAAGTTTTCAAATACAAGTTTTTCCCCCTTTCCCCCCCCTCTTCCCTAACCCACCCTTTCCACCCAACCCCCCCTGTGACTTCTTCACAACAATAGGCTATTTCATAACTAGTTACATACATAATATCTTTCCTTTCCCTTAATCCCTTCTCGAAATACTGACCCTTAAGATGTTAAGCTTATTGAGTATTATTACAATTTAACCTTTAGTCTTTTATATATATTAATATAACATTTTAAATCAACCTTCTCCCTGCATCCAAATTTAACATTTATTCAATTCTGTCCAATTCCTCCACTCCTCTAAATATATGACTTAAAATCATACAGTACAATACAATTCTAGATATAATCCACTACCCACTTTACTAAAATATACACATATCTATATATGCATCCCATTTTATAAAAAGAAGAAAAAAAAAAGAGAAAAAAATATATCTTCTTTAGTATCTTTCCACTGAATTATTAAGTCCTCCACTCCCCTAAATATATGACTTAAGAATCCTTTTTCTTAGACTAATCAATCAGTAAGCTAACCTATTTCAACCCTTCAATTCCTACAAAATCATGCAGTACAATTCTAGATATAATCCACTGCCCACATTACTAAGATATACACATATCTATATATGCATTCCATTTTGTAAAAAAGGAAAAAACAATAACTTTAAATTTATAATCCATATAGTATCTTCTTTGATGTCTTTCCTCTAGATTGTTAAATCCATCACCCATAATAGGGTAAAATAACATGCTAGTGCAACAGTTTGTTCAAAATCTCCAGTCATCTTCTGCCCCCATCAGTAGTAAATATCCTCGCATCTGTATAAAAGCAAAAACAACCACCCGAGTGACATTATAATTATAATTATATCCATATGGTATAGTTGTGGTATTCATCAGGATTATTAATTCCCATCATCCTACTGAGTAACATCCAGATCTTCTGCATGCCCCGGCGAAACTCTCCTGCCTTATAACTCAAAATAGTTATAATATATTTACCAAAAAAAAAAAAAAAAAAAAAAAAATTTAGATGATTCAAATCCAACAAAGTGAGGCTCTTTTCACATCCCAAAACCATGGCCTTGCAGAGATCTGCCACAATCCTCAGGATAGTATCAAACAATTGTTCGCCTCCACTATCTTTTCAAATATTCATTCATTTTTTAAAGTCCCTGGCATCACTGTTGCATAGTTTAGAAATTGTTGTTTCTATGCGATCTATTTCTTTTCTTTTTCTTTTTCTTTTCCGGGTTGAATTTCCATCCTCGTTTCTTGCCTACCAATTGTGTGTCTGCTAGTTGATTTTCATTCTGCTTTATGTAATGTTCTTGTTGGGTTAGTTTTATCATCTCATCTTTCTTCTCTGTCACTTGTATATCAACTGATTGATTTGCGCACTTGTCTGTGACTTGATGGTTCATCACATTGGAGTCGGATGACACTGCTCTCTTATTTATAGACAGTCCAGCTGGGGTATCCAGGGAGTCCAAAGACAATTTATCCATCACAACCTCTGTAATTTGATGTTTTCCTTTTGTTTCCAACTCCTTTTGCTTATCCTGTATTATGCCTAAAGGTGTTAAATTCATTTTTAAAATTTTTTGATAAAAATCTTCCGCTTTTTCAACAGTATGCAATTGATATCTTATTCCTTGATATCTCAATATTAGGCCAACTGGGGTGTCCCACCTGAATAGGATATTTCTTTTTTTTAATTCAGTCACTAGAAAGCCAAATTTCTTCCTCTCCATTAACATCTTGGGCGGGAGCTCCTTAAAAATCCAAATCTTTCTTCCATGAAATTGCAAGGTAGAATTAAAAGAGTTCTGCACAATATTATTCCTAATTTCTTTATCTGTAAAATAGATCACCACATCTCTAGGCAATTGCCTTTGCTTTGCCAACCAGGAGTTTATTCTGTAAATTCTATCAATCCTGCAATACACTTCATCAGGTTGAACCTTTAAGATCCCAGCCAGAATTTCAGAAGATATTTTCCTTAAATCATCTCTATTATTTTCCTGCAAACCTCTCAGTCTAATTGCATATTCTGTAAAATTATATTGAATCATTAAAACTTCTCTTTCAATCCTCTGTTGTACATTTCTTCATTACCAATCTTTTGGTCAATCTCCATTTTAGATTTGTCTTCTGAGCTATTATCCTGAGTGTTTATCAAATCCTTTTTAATTTTTTGAGTCATGTCATCCAAATTCTCCTCAATTTCCTTCATTTTAGACTCTAATAATTTAGTCTTTGCATCCACCCGAATCAGAAAGCCTGATAAACCATTAGTAGCTTTTAAAATCTTTTGATTCAAAAAGTCAAACTTTGATTTCACCAATTCACCAATTTCTTTAATTTCCTGCTTAAATTTTTCAAGTTGCTGGTTCACAATCTCATCCCTTCTTACAATCTCTTCAAGGATAAATTCTAATATATTAAAATCGGGTTTCTGACGCTGGAGAGTTGAAATTTGTTGGCGTAATTTCTTGAGAGGGGAAGTTTCCCCCCCCCCCATTTGTCCAGCTGTATAAGTCCCGATGCCATTTCCCACACAGACAAGATTTAGCAAAAAAGAGAGAATAGAAAACAAAAGGACTTTCCCTTAGAAAGAGAAAAAAAAACTTCTTTTCAATCAACAGCACAGGAGCGAGGTTTTATCTACAAATGTAGCCAGTGATATTTATTCCGCTACATTGTAGTAAGGAGAAACGGAAGGACTTTCCCTTTTAGCCCTTCTCCAGCCACAGCAGACGCCATTTTAAAAGGTTCTTTTTCCCTCTTTTCCTCTCCTCTTTTCTCTTAAATAGATTTTGGAAGGATGAAATACTTGCAGTTCAGTATTAAGGGTCCAGCTCGTCATTTCTTTAATTATTCTGTTGAATTCGCAGGCTTGCTCTTGACGCCTGGCTCTGCATAAGCAGAGGTCTCCCAAAGCCCGGAGCAGCGGCAGGGGATATGGGGCTTCTCATCCGCTCCGTCCCAAAAGTAAAAAAAAAACTTTTGGGACACTGCGGAGAGTTCTACCCACCCCTGCCAGCTCTATCTCCGTTTCCTCTTGGGAACGGAGTTTTTTCGAGCCGCCATCCGCTGTAACGGCGGCTCTATACAGGCAAAGGAAGCTGACGATCCCAAAGGAACGTCTGGCGGCGGCCAGCAGCAAACCGGAAGCCTCTGTGTCAGACTCTTCTGATGTATGGATCTTTTCTCTTTTGTTTTTTGCATCAAGTCCTTTCACGCCAGATATTTTGAATCTTGTCTTCTGATTGGCTCTTCATCGCTTAGACTGAAGGTTCGTTGAAACCAAGATGGCTGTCATTCAAAATTTTGCGCGGGACCATTGTTCTTCTCCTTTGTTGCATTTTTGTCTGTAGACAAATCGCTCACCTTTTTTGAGTCTTTATTTTCATCTGTAACGATGTGCTTTTCTCTCGCTGCTCCGCTTTTTTTCAGTAAGTCTTAGAGGTTCGCGATGAGATTTTCATCGTTCTTTTGATCTTTTAAAAGTTTTAGTATTTCTGACCTCAGTTTGTTATTTTCTATTTCGTTTTCTTTTTGATCATTGTTCTCATCTATTATTTCTTCCTTGTCTGTAGTACAGTCTTCAGATTCTCTCGATATTTCAGTTGCGTATTCATCAATTATTTCTTGTTCTGCTTCCATTTCTTTAGTATATGCCCTGGTGTTGAGTCTTATTTTTTTGCTTTTTGATTTTTCTCTCTCAGACATTGTTGAATTTTTTATTGAGTCAATTAACCATCCTCTGCTACCATATTGTTGCAATATCTTCAGGATCAGACTCAATAATTAAAGTAAGAATAGTATGTTTAAATAAAGCTCTGTTTAATCACAGATGGCATTCTATATTCACTGAATATTCACAAATAGAAGCACTGAAAAATGGCATACAGCTCCTTATATATACAAGGGGAGGAGCTAGATATGGGAGTGGTTAGACATACATACATTAAGCAATGGAAATAAGTTAACTCTTGATATACTGTACAGATACTATTTACATGATGGAGAATAAAGCATTTACTTGTGACAGATTTACATAAAAGAAAAAATACAATCTAAACTAGTTTATACCGATGAGCAAGGTAGAGTGGTGATGGTTGAATTAGAAATAGGGAAAAGGAAAATGTTAATTGTAGGGATTTATGCACCTAACCAAAAACTACAGGTTTTTTTTAAAGACCTACATATAAAATTAGCAGAATTAGAATATGATGATATTTGTGTAATAGGGGATTATAATGCAATAGTAAATGCAAAGAAAGACTACAAAACTGGGGGGAAAAAAAACAAAAGAAAAAAGAAATACTTCCAAAAGAATTCTTTACTATGGCTGAAGAACTAAACTTGGCAGACGTATGGAGGGAAACACATGAAGAAGAGGCCCAATACACCTTTTACTCCCATCCACATAACTCCTGGTCAAGACTGGACATGGCATGGATGACCCCAAGTATCAAAACAGAAGGAGAAAAAATTGAGATAGGCACAAACCAATGGGCAGACCACAATCCACTATTCATAAACTGGAAAGGGGAAAGAAGACGTAAGAGATGGACAATGAACCAAAGATTATGTAAAGAAAAAGAATTTAATTTGATGTTAGAAAAGGAAGTAAAAATATTCTTTCAGATAAATAAAATAGAGGAAACCTCTTTACAAAACACATGGGATACTTTAAAAGCATATATAAGGGGCCTAGTAATAGCATATACGAGGAAAAAGAATAAAGAGAAGAAAAAACAATTAGATAAATTAGAGAAAGACCTAAAACAAATAGAACAAAAACTCCAGGAAAAGCCCCAGAACAAAACAATAAGAGAAGAATGGGAAATGATTAAGCATAAATTGAATTTGATAAACCAAATAGAACTAGCCCAAAAAATAAAAATGGCGAAACAAAACTATTTCGAGCACGCAAATAAAACGGGCAGATGGCTAGCCTATAAACTGAAAAAAGAACAGAAAAAAAGAATGATATACCAATTGAAAGATGATAAAGGAGAAATTCAACATAATAAAGAGGCCAAAAAAGATATTATTAAGAAATTTTATGCGACTCTATATAATCAGGGGAAAATAGAGGAAGATAAAATAAAACAGTTCATAGAGAAATCAGGAATGCCAAAAATCACAGAAGAACAAAGAATTACTCTCAATAGGCCAATAACCAAATTAGAACTAGACGAAGTACTGAAAAAGCAAAAAAACAATAAAACACTGGGTCCCGACGGGCTACCGGTAGAAATATATAAAACAATGCAAGAAATATTGGGAGAGAATATGTTGCGATTATATAATGAAGCTATGGAGAAAGCCAAGATACTAAATTCATGGACAGAAGCCATAATAACAATCATTCCAAAAGAAGACAAAGATCTCCAGTTAATACAAAACTATAGACCTATTTCATTATTGAATGCCAATTACAAAATATTTGCAGCAATCTTGGCAGAAAGAATTAAATTAGTATTAAATACATATATACACCCAGACCAAAATGGATTTCTGCCGGGACGCCAAATAAAGAACAACATGAGAATAATACTTAATGCTTTAGAATACTATGAATCACACCCGGAGAAGCAGGCAGTGTTGGTTTTTCTTGACGCCCAAAAGGCCTTCGATAACCAAAATTGGAAATTTATGATTGAACAACTACAAAATATGCAAATTGGGGAAAAATTTGGGAAAATTATAGCAGAAATCTATACCAAGCAATCAGCAAGGATAATTATGAATGATGACATAACAGACAAATTTAATATAACAAAAGGAGTCAGACAAGGCTGTCCACTTTCCCCCTTACTATATATTCTATCATTGGAAACCCTGTTGAAAAAAATTAGAGAAGATCAAGGAATTGAAGGTTTAAGGATTAATAGATGACTTAGTGTTTTTGACAGAAAATCCTATGGAATCTATACCTAATTTGTTCCAAAAAATAGAAGAATTTGGAGAAGTGGCTGGACTAAAAATTAATAAAAGTAAATCGAAGCTAATTGTTAAAAACCTTACGGAAATCCAAACAAAAGATTTGATAGATAATATACAAATTCAAACAACAAAAAAAATAAAATATCTAGGAATCTGCTTATCTACAAGAACATCAGCAATTAAAGAAAACAATTATGATAAATTACTAGAACAAACAAAGAAAGACTTAGAAAAATGGGAAAATTTACACATTTTATTCCTAGGAAGAATTTCGGCTATCAAAATGATTATATTACCTAAATTTTTATATTTGTTTCAGGTCACCCCAATTAAAATAGATAAACCGTTTTTTGAAAAGCTGAATAAAATAACATCTAAATTTATTTGGCAAGGGAAAAGGCCATGAATAAAATTTAAACTGCTTCAGGATACAAAAGATAGAGGAAGAGCTGCACTCCCTGACTGGGAGATATACTACCAAGCAGCAGTACTATCGTGGGTCAAAGATTGGATAGAATTAAAGGACTCTAGAACTTTAACAATTGAGGGACACGAACTTCAAACTGGCTGGCACTCCTTTATGTGGGATGAGAAATACAAAACACATTCATATTTTAAAACACATACAATAAGGAACTCACTATTACAAATTTGGCTTAAAATTAAAAAACAACATTATATGAAGATACCAAATTCGCTAGCACTGGCTGAATCAATTAGACACCCAAATTTAACAGATAAGACAAAAATTATTAGATATAAAGATATAATTGACTATCAAGGCAAACTAAAGACAAAACAACAACTGGAGACAGATTTACACAGAGGAATAGACTGGTGGACTTACACTCAAATACAATCCAAATATAGAGAGCATTTTTTTTTTTGCGCATGTCCAAGATGGTGGCATCTGCCTGAGCCGCGGCGTGAGGATGGGGGCTTTTTGCCCCACGGGTCCGTCTCGGGGGTCCCTGAGCAATTTCGACCCCCCGCCCTGTCAGGGGAGCTCCCCACCAGTCGGTTGAGGGGTTTGTCTCCCCGGAAGATCGAGGCTGGGGGGGGATGGCGGCGTCGGTGAGATCCGGCGTTCGGGCGCATCAGCTGGGCGGCGGTGGCGTCTTTCTGGGCCAGAGCCAGCTCGGAAGTCGGAGCAGCGGCGGCGATGGGCCCGTGGAGGTCGTCGGTGGTCCTGGGGATGACCCCAGGCCCAGGGATCTCCCCAGTTGCCTTGGGGCCGTCGGACTCCCCGGTGAGCTCGGGAACACTGCCAGAGTCTTTTTCTTTGGCAGCGGCAGTGAAAGCGGCGTTAGCGGCGGCTGCGGCTACAATGGCGGCCGTCTGGCGACGGCGGGAAGGAGAGCATCAGCCATCAACCCTGCTATGGTGCTTGACGGACTTAACGGCAAACTATAACATCGTCTGTCCGGGACAGGTTATGACCAGCGGGGGGGGCTGCCCAGCTGATGGGTTAGTTCCTCACATTGTTGGGAGGCCTCCGCTGACTTTTGGGGGCTGGGAGATTTCTCCCTTTATTTTCCATCATTCCCCTTGGCATTATACCTATCTCGGACTGGTTGCCGTTTATGGACTCGCTGGCACTGAAATTCAGCTCATATTCATCAGAGCCCTTCCCCCTGCCGTGGAGGGGGACTGTAAATTGTGTTGGGAGCTTATGGGAGCCGGTTCACTTCTTCCATCCCACTGTCAGAGGGGACTGTCCATCATACCAGCCACCGTGAGAGGGTGGTTTTGGTTTTTTGTGCCCCTCGAGCGGAGTCGGTATGGTATTCTCTGCACTTCACCAGCAGAGGGGACTGACCATCAGACCAACCACCGTGAGAGGGTGGTTGTGGACCATTAGACTTGCCACTGTGAGAGGGTGGCTATGGACCTTAACCCCTGCTGAACTGATATTGCAAAGGGTCACTACTTCCATCTCACCAGTAGAGGGGACTGACCATCAGACCAATCACCGTGAGAGGGTGGTTGGATTGTATCCCCCTGAACTGTGTCGACTGGCTAGAGATCCTTTCCACTGTGGTGAGGGGACAGTGGACTTTGGACCTCGGATTCTGGATGCCCCCACTTTATTTGCTCCCTTTTGGACCTCTTATTTTCCATCTGACCCTTGGGACATGGTCACTTATCCTCTGTGGCAAGATGTATACGGCAGCTGAGCTTCTTGTTCTGCGAGACTCCCCCCTCTCGCAGGATTGGCCCTCCACTCTATCGAGGGCCTACTTCGATGACGGATTTTGGAATCCCGAGAGGTGGCATGCGGCAAAGAGGGGGCTGAGGGGTTTTTTAAAATTGTCATTTGCCAATCTTTTAAGGGGTTTTGGGAGGGGGGAGGGTTGTTTGGCAAAGGATAGGGAGGGTGATTTGTTGGGGAGGGGGCCAGGCCCGGCACAGGGTCACGCTAGGGGAGGTGCGGAGCGGGGATCAGAGGGGGTTGGTGTTGGTAGGGAGGAGGGCGATGTCATCAGGACCGTGGGTGGGAGGGGCAGGTATGGTGGGAGCAGGGGGCCATATCATGTTGTGGGGGCACGTATCCACTGTCTTCAAGCGGTGACATGCTCCGGCCCCCAAGGCTCTTCCCATTCCCTGGGTTGTCCGGAGTCTCAGAGCCTGGGTCTTAGGCTGATGCTGTGCAACGCCAGGTCCGTGGTTAATAAAGCCCCCCTCATTTGTGAGCTGATCCAGGAGAGGGGAGCGGACCTGGCGGGTATTACTGAGACCTGGTTGGGCCTGGAGGGGGGGTCCCCCTCGTAGAAATGTGCCCACTGGGTTTCCGCGCATTTCATCAGCCAAGGGCCCAGGGTAGGGGTGGGGGGTTGGCGGTTATTGTAAAGGAAGGTCTTGATCCTAGGGAGGCGACTGTACCTCAGATAGCCGGTTGTGAGTCTCTCCTTGTGAAGTGGGGCCATGGGAGGCAGATGGGCCTGCTGGTTACGTACCTGGCTCCTTGCTGCGTGGCAGCGACCCTGCCCGAGCTCCTCAATGTTATAGCCGGGGTGGTGGTTGATACCCCCAGGCTTTTAGTCATGGGGGATTTCAACCTGCCGTCCATCGGTGAAGCATCTGAGGTGGCTCGGGAGTTCATGGCTTCCATGACGGCCATGGACCTGACCCAGTTAATTCAGGGCCCCACTCACATAGGAGGAAACACGCTGGACTTGGTTTTCATCTCTGGTCAGTGGTTGAATGGCTTAGATACAGGGGATATAGTTATTGAACCCTTGTCATGGTCAGACCATTCTCTCCTTAGACTTGACTTCCTGACCGCTATGCCCCACCGCAGGGAGGCGGAACCGATCAGGTGGTTCCGCCCCAGGCGCCTGATGGATCCTGATAGGTTCCGAATGGAGCTTGGGCCATTTCCTGAGACTCTGGTGCGCGACTCAACGGAAGACCTGGTGGCCGCCTGGGGTAGGGCGGCCGCTGGTGCTTTAGATCGGGTCGTGCCTTTGCGGCCTCTGACCCGGCGCCGAATCTGCCCAGCTCCTTGGTTTTCCAAGGAGCTGAGGGGGATGAAACGCCGGAAAAGACACCTAGAGAGTAGTTGGAGGGCCAGTTGCTCCGAATCTGACCGTACACTAGTGAGGTCTTATATCAAGACCTACTTAGTGGCGATAAAGGCGGCGAAGGGTAATTACTTTTCCGCTCTTATCGCGTCGGCAGAAAATCACCCAGCTGCCTTGTTTAGGGTGACTCGCTCCCTTCTCCATCTGGGAGCGCGGGAAGACCCCCTTGCAAGGTCGTGCTGAGGATTTTGCGCATTATCTGCACGATAAAGTAACTCAAATTCGGGAAGGCTTGGACTCTGACTGGGTAGGTACAGGCGGGTTGTCCGAGGTCTGTCTTGAGACGGTTATCTGGGATGAGTTTGACCCTGTGACTCCCGAGGACGTGGACAGGATGCTGGGGAGGTTGAACGCAACCACATGTTTATTGGACCAGCACCTCCTGGTTGGTGCTGGCTACCCGGGAGGTTACGCGAGGCTGGCTCCAGAGGATTATAAATGCTTCCTTGAGTGAGGGGTTTTTGCCTCCCGCCTTGAAAGAGGCGGTGGTGAGGCCCCTCCTCAAGAAGCCCTCTCTGGACCCAGCTGTTTTAGCAAACTATCGTCCAGTTTCCAACCTTCGCTTCTTGGCGAAGGTTGTTGAGAGTGTGGTTGCGCGACAGCTCCCGCAGTACCTGGATGAAACCGTCTATCTAGATCCGTTCCAGTCCGGCTTCAGGCCCGGGTACAGCACAGAAACGGCATTGGTCGCGTTGGTTGATGATCTCTGGAGGGCTCGGGACAGAGGTTGCTCCTCTGTTCTGGTCCTATTAGACCTCTCAGCGGCTTTTGATACCATCGACCATGGTATCACGCTGCGCCGGTTGGATGGGTTGGGAGTGGGAGGCACTGTTTTACAGTGGTTCTCCTCCTATCTCTCCGACCGGTCGCAGTCTGTGTTGGCTGGAGGGCAGAGGTCGACCTCAAGGCACTTGGTTTGTGGGGTGCCACAAGGGTCGGTCCTCTCACCTCTCCTGTTCAACATTTATGTGAAGCCGCTGGGTGAGATCATCCGTGGTTTTGGGGTGCAGTGCCATCTGTACGCTGATGACACCCAGCTGTACATCTCCACCCCGGACCACCCCAACGATGCCCTTGACGTGATGTCCCGGTGCCTGGAGGTGGTGCGGGTCTGGATGGGGAGGAACAGGCTCCGACTCAATCCCTCCAAGACTGAGTGGCTGTGGCTGCCGGCGTCCCAATATAGTCAGCTGGTGCCATCGCTGACTATCGGGGGTGAGACATTGGTCCCCACAGAGAGGGCGCGTAACTTGGGTGTCCTCCTGGACGCACGGCTGTCTTTAGAAGAGCATATGACGGCCGTGGCCAGGGGGGCTTTCTATCAGGTTCGCCTGATACGCCAGTTGCGCCCCTTTCTGGATCGGGACTCCCTATGCACGGTCACTCATGCCCTCGTTACTTCCCGCCTCGACTACTGCAATGCTCTCTACATGGGGCTCCCCTTGAGGAGCACTCGGAGGCTCCAACTGGTGCAGAATGAGGCCGCGCGGGTACTTATGGGGGCGACATGGCGCTCCCACATGACATCTCTCCTGCACGAGCTGCATTGGCTTCCAGTGGTCTTCCGAGTGCGCTTCAAGGTGTTGGTTCTCATCTTCAAAGCGCTCCATGGCTTAGGACCCAGTTATTTACGAGACCACCTTCTGCCTCCAATAACCTCCCACTGGCCAACACGCTCCCACAGAGAGGGTCTCCTCAGGGTGCTGTCTGTCAGGCAATGTCGGCTGGCGACCCCCCGGGAGAGAGCCTTCTCTGTGGGGGCACCCGCCCTCTGGAATGAGCTACCCCCAGGGATACGACTAATCCCGGACCTCCGGACCTTCCGCCGGGCCCTGAAGACTTTTTTATTTCAGCAAGCCAGGCTGGGTTAAAAAAATTTAATTGGGTGAATTTTATGGGTAACGGGGTTTTAAATTGGAGAAGCCTAGGATAATTTAATTTTGTTTTAATGTATTTTAATATTTGTATTGTGTGTTTTTAATTCTGGCTGTTCACCGCCCCGAGTCCTTCGGGAGAGGGGGCGGTATAAAAATTTAATAAATAATAATAATAAAAAAATAATATAAAAACATATTAAATTTATAATCAAAAACAAGAAATAGATAAAATTATATTAGATTCAGAAAATAAATTAATTAGTAGAATTTATAAATTTCTCCTACGCTATAAATTGGAAGAAGAGACAGTCAAAGAAACGATGATTAAGTGGGCTCAAAATATCAAACACACAATACCTTTGGAAAAATGGGAAAAGTTCTGGCAGGTAAACCTAAAGTTAATGAAAGCAACGGCGTACAAGGAAAACCAACTGAAAATGTTTTATCGGTGGCATATGTCTCCAACCAGATTGGCAAAAATACAATCTAAAAATAGCCCAATTTGTTGGAAGTGCAAAAAGGCACAAGGGACTTTCTATCATTTATGGTGGACGTGCCCGGCAGCAAAGAAATTTTGGTCTAACATCAAAAAATGGTTGGAACAAATAACAAAAACACAGATTGAAAAAGAACCAGAAACATTTTTATTAGGAATATTTAACAAATCATACCCTAAGGATATCAAATATCTTACAATTCATATATTAACTGCTGCAAGAATAACCTATGCAAGAAATTGGAAACAAGAAAAAATACCAAGTGAAACAGAAGTAATAGGGAAAATTTTAGAATGCGCTGAAATGGATAGGTTAACCAAAGAATTACAAGAAAAAGAAGAATCAGATTATTATAAAATATGAAATAATTGGTATAATTGGTTAAAAATTAGAAATATACAAAAAATATAGGGGATATATTACTGATTGATACATATATATATAATAAAAATATTATTAGATTACAGAAAAGTGAAGGAATATATTATAAGTAGAATTGTAGAACGTCACTCTGAAAAAATGCTTAAGAAGAAATTATATTCTTTTTGTGTATATGTTGTATAAATGTTCGTTGTGTATATGTTACGTATGTCTTTTTTAATATTTATATTCAATAAAAACTATTTAAAAAAAAAAGAAAATGATCATTTGAAGCCCTGCTAACCCAAATGTAAAGCAAATTGAAATCTAAAGAAACTTTTTATAAGACTCTGAAGGCATTCAAATTGCCAGCACTCATTTCATTTCATTTCATTTCATTTCATTTTATTTCATTTCATTTCATTTCATTTATTGGATTTATATACCGCCCTACTCCCGAAGGACTCAGGGCGGTGAACAGCCACAGAATAAAACACATAAATACAAAATTTAAAAACAGAATAAAACCGAATTAAACAATTTGGCCGAGACAAATTTAAAACACCCAATTATTTTAAAAACAAATTAAAATTTACATTTTAATGGGAAAGGTTTAGGCCAGGCCGGCTTAATGGAATAAAAAAGTCTTGAGAGCGTGACGGAAGATGCGCAGAGCTTCACAAGCCTACTCCTGTTATTCTAAAAATCCCATTCTTTGTAGAAGTGACAGTATAATTGAAACGGCTTGAGAAGTCTTTCAAACACATCTAAGGTGTGCTGTGATTAAAAATCATGTAACTGTAAGATATGTTATCTTTTCTTCTTCTTCTTTTTTTTACTGCACATACTATCCCCAGAAATATATCAAGTGTCACATTTCCCAAACTATTCCTGGAAAGAAACCTCAGGCATGCTGTGGAACTACAGCTATCCCCCAATAATCTTTACAATGTATTGCTTCATATATGACAAAGTAATGAGTCATCAGACAGATGCCTGCCAATTCTGAAATTCCAAAATAATGGAAGAGTTCGGTTTTTTTAATTGAAACCTGTACTCAAAATAAATCACAGAGCCGAGCAGATATGTTACCTTAATATCTCATTTCATTCAAATTATCTATCTGAATTAATGTTTTCAGTAAAGCCATTCATGCTTAATTACACAAGCAATTTATGCAATATGCTCATCATGACAGGGCTAAATATTCTGTAATTCTAATCTCTGTTTTAGAAATAATAGAATTGAAGTGAATGAAAAAATTACTTTATAGATAGTCCTTGACTTACAGCCATTCACTTAGTAACGATTTAAAGTTTCTGAAAAAATTGACTTATTTTTCTGATCCAGCTTTCACAAGGAACGAGAAACCCACTTACTCACGAGTAAAACAAACCCCTATTTAAAGCAGGACAGGAACAGTCTTTATTCACGTTGGATAGACCAAACCAAAAACACTTAATTACAAATGAAAGTCTTTTCCTCTTCTGAAACAGGGCATGAACAGTCTCTATTCACATGAGAACTCAAGATAACTCCTTCAATGATTAAGCCAAGCAGAAACAGTCTCTGTTCACACTGGCTGAGGCAAATTCACTACCTATTAGTTCTCGGGAGGGAGACTCCATTGGCATCTCCAATACAGAGCCATTAGTCTGGACAAACCTTGTTCTGGCAAAGGAATCCGACTTGATTGATGTCCAATGGAACACAAAGGGTTGTCTGTGACAACAAGCCACTCCCAAACCCCTACTATTTATTTCCCAGCCAGGGAGTGGCTGGCTAGCAACTATGTCCTCTTTTCCCTGAGAGTCGGCTTATTGCTTTCCATTGCTCTATTGTCCTTTCCTCTCTATGTATACGCGCATCTGGGATGGGCCCCATCTGTTCCTCTGCCTCACACAGCTCAGGCCCTGAAGACTGCTGCCTCTCCACCTGGGGGAAGACAGAAGCCCCCAGCTCTGCATCTGCTTCCTAATCAGAGCCTTCCAAAGGCTCCAAAACTAGCCCAGGCTCCCCCTCCCCCTCCTCTAACTCTGCTGCTAGTTTTACTGGCAGCTGATGGGTCATAACACTTATGAACATTTCTCACACTTACAACCATCACAGCCTTCCCATGGTCAAATGACTAAAATTTAGGTTCTTGGTAACCAGCATGTATATATGATAGTTGCAGTATTCTGGAGTCATGCGATCACCATTTGCAACTTTTCCAGCCAGCTTCCAACAAGCAAAGTCAATGGGGCAAGTCAGATTCATGTAATGGCTATGGCAAAAAATCAGGTATGATTCACTTAACAACCAGACTAGAAATGGAATTCCAGCTCCAATGGTGACCATAAGTTGAGGACTGCAGTTACTCCTTGATTAGCAACCATTTGAAGTTACAACAGAAAATAGTTACAACTCAGTTATGGATTTCCAATGGCTGCACACCTCTCACCCACAGTCACGTGATCACTTTTGGGCACTTGGCAACCAGCTTGCTTTTATGGCTATAAACAACATATTTATATGGTTAGTCCACTTAATGACCACCATTACTTACAACCATAATTCTGAGTTCAATTACAGTTGTAAGTCGAGAACTACCTGTACCTGTACCAAATTTTTATCTTACCTTCATTTTTTTCAATAACATTTTATGACATTTGTAGCTTTT